>CM035840.1:217125299-219525299 GCA_020510985.1 Pholidichthys leucotaenia
TGAGGTGATCATGGGTGGACAGTTCAAGAGGGTAACATCACAGTGAAGTGGATGACGCAGCCCCCAGCCCCCAAAAGCTTGATGGAGGTGGTTGCCTGTGGCTGCAAGACGAGCAGCTGTGCTCAAGGAAGATGCGTTTGCAAAAGAAATAACCTGAACTGTACAGACTTATGCAAGTGCACAAACTGTACCAACAAAGATGATGACGACGACAATGATGACAATAGTAGTGATGATATGACATAGGGTTTGATTTGGATACAGATTTACCTGCATAATTTGCCCACCATCTTCCCAACCAAAAATCCTTGATTCATTTAATGTGTGCAGATGATGAACATGTACAGGTTCTTTTTTTTTAAATGGCTTACAGTAAATAACAAACAACCAAACTGCAGGATTAAATGTGCCTGTTTCAATGCAAACAGTCTTGTATTTAATGTGTTCATTTCCACAAATTTCCCAGCCACATGTATGTGTGCACTATTACGATACTAATTTTGTTATAATGCTTGATTTATTTAATGAAAATCAACCAGTTTCTATTTTTATAGGTTTCTGCAAGATACACCTGGAAAAAGTTTCAACCTGAACAAAACAGTGGGCACTAGTTTTTGTCTTCATGACATCTTTCTTAGTTTTAAGGGCTGCATTGTCTGACACTTCAATCTCTCCTTTTCAGTTTGCAGCTGTAATTGTAGTGCCTGGAAGGTCCTAAATTCGGACTAAATTATATTACATATTGTGTATTTTCCTTGTACATGTACATACATTTGCATTTTATTCCACGGGCCAAAATGACATGGCTAGATTTTTTTTTTTTTTCAACTAGCTTATCATGAATTGTTCAGTGGAGGTAGTTTGTTTTTAGTTGATCTCTAATGAACTACATGAATCATTGCAAGCACATGTACATGTAATTTGAAATCATTTTGGGAGATCACTTTGCTGTAGGGAGACAACATGGAGACAGTTATTGATTTAATAGTGTCTGCCCCTTAAATACAAAAAGCATGGAAAGCTCGATGGTGATGATGAAGATAAACAGTGAGGAAATATTTAAAAATGATTTCTCCTGCTGTTTGGAGAAATGTTTTTACTTCTGCGCGGATCTCAGCATCTGTTGCTCCACTGCTGCTGCGCTCCAAAGGCCTCTGTGACGTCACCTGCCGGGGGAAGCATCTGCAGGAGGCAGCTTTTTCCCCGTCCATGCCACCTCGCTCTAATTTAACGTCGGCGAGGGGCCAGTTTGTCGTTCGCTGTGTGCGGGGCAGTACCATGCCATGTACCCTGGCTCTGTGCAGCGGAAGCCGTCCTTCCTCACTTCGCCACGGCAGTTTCCTTCGTGCACGCGCTGCTGTGATCTGCCGTAGCTCCTCCTCCACTCGCTCTCAGCACGGTGGTTTCCTCTGATGATCAGCGCGGCAGCCAACTCGACCTGGGCCAGGCGGTCATCCAACAGGTTCTCGCCGTTGTAGCGGGGAATCTTGGCCCGCTGCTGGATGGATGGGACGGTCATCTCCCGGTCGACTGCCGCTCCTAATCGCTCTGGAATCGCCAGCCCGTCCTGCCCTGAAAAGGGCAGGAAACGGGGCTGGTTTGCTCTGCTCCATCCATCGCGGCGAAGCTCTTCAGGGACCGGCGTCTCAGCTCTACACTCCGTTCCCGGCCGAGCGATGAATCACTCCGGCCGCTGTACCTCCGCCTGGATCCTCATCTTGCTCCATATCCCACTTCTGACACCAGTGTGACGTTTGCAGGGTTCACACAAAGACAATGGAGCAGATGGTTGTGATCAACCTGATTTATTTTTCACACCCCGACCCCCAACCTGCTTCTGAACACACAGAGGAGTGGAGGTCATTCCCCCAGACCTCCGTTTCAATCATGGTTACACACACAGATACATCTTGCCCTAATCCTGCTCAACACTGCTGGGTCATTATAATGCAGTTATAATGACACAGCAGTATAACTCAGAAATAACACATTTAACACACACAGTAACGTTTCAAACTGGCAAAGCATGCTGGGAAATCCCTGGCCCCCTTAAAATGGCCCCGACGTTACAATATAAAACAAATACAAGATTGATTTATAAATTACATCCTTTATTGTGAATAAAATCGAAACCATCAAAAATTTAGATACATGTGTAGATCCATAACAGATACATGTGTATTTGTGTATCAGATACTGGTGTTCAGTTTCCTGAAGCCGCTTTCTTTTGTTCGCCCTCTCCACCCTGCCTCCGTTGCGGTCTCCTGCTGTTTGGAGAAATGTTTTTACTTCTGCGCGGATCTCAGCGTCTGTTGCTTTTTTTGTTAAGGCATTCCTTCTCACCGCATCTAAATCATAAAAGAGATACATAAATAATTGTTAAAAAAGAAGTAAGTCTCAAGATATATTTGCACACAAATACCACAAATACTCCATTGACAGCCAATTGTACATTTCATTCATGTAGTAAAAACAGATGTACATTTCACAACGATTTCTGTGCATGGCAGATGTGGATATTTATGGGTATAAAGGTATTTTATCTTAGAATCAGTACTTTGTCTTACTGGTTCTATGGCAATGGTTTTTAATCATAAGCACAGAGACAATTTTTGGTCTAAGTTCTTGAAAGATACTCACTGCAGATTACTTTCTTCAATTTCAGTTCATCAAATTTTCTTTTTGTTTGGCTTCCCATCAGGACAAACTTTCTTTGTACTTCTGGTGCAAGACCTGCTGTAAGAATGCGTCTTGTTGTCTCTTTTACATCAGTTCCCCAATTAGGCCAAGATGGTTCTCCTGCAGTAAAAAAATCAAAAACAACATCATATACAATTTCTCAGTTCAGTAAACTTCTCACAACATTTGCGCTTTCTTGAAATTATAAAAACAACAAATTTTGCGGAGAAATCCACAAATTCTTACTCCACCATACACAATGCGCCCAGATGCTCATCATGAAAGTTTCATTAAAAATTTAAAAGTGACGCAAGCGATCTGTGAGATCCATTATCAATCAGATTTTGTGACATACAGTATATGTATAATACATATAGGCTCACCTAAGCATTATACATCACTGTTTTGGAGTTCTGCGCCAGAAAAAGAAAAACAATTCTTTTTTTTTCATTGTCAGAAAAACTTTCTAAGTTGCATCATTGAAAGTATCAAAAGGGCACATCTGCACCACAGCAACTATTATCTCTGTGACAATTCATGATTACATATTATGTCGTTTCTGAGATATGGCCCGGAAACGAAATCTCTACGCCGCCCATCCGGACAAATGTGATTACCCGCTTGTCATATATATATGGCTGAGGGTAAAAAGCATTCATCCAAACACCACCAAAGTCACACTTACCAAGACATTGACGAATGCTGAGTCTCGCGCTGAGACGCTCCTCAAGCTCATCGACTTGCTCTACAGTAGTCAGGGGCAGGGTGATGTTGTCTGGCAGCTGCTCTACAGGTCTGATATTGCCGGCTACCAGGGAGTTAACCAGGTTGGTTAGTTGAACCAGTTGCTGCCTTTCACTTCAACTGCTCCAGCAACATTTTCCATCTCCTGACAGAATCTGAAACAAACACACACATCCACATGTACATACTATATACAGACAAAAGTTTTGGGTATCCTTACAGCAAATTATCTCCAGATGTGGTCCAAGTACAAGTAGGCAACTTTTGAAGTGGAATAATTTTACAATAATCTGATAATGTCTCAAGACATCTTGCTGTAGGAAATGGTCTTTGGATGCACTGTTTAATAACTACAGCTTTTTCTCTTCTACAGACTACAGTTGCACCTTGCGGCAAATATAATGCCAGATGATCATCAAGTCAGTCCAGGGAAGCATGATCACTCGGCTAGACATCAGTGAACAAAATTGTGCTGCAATACTATTGGCAGGTTGCTTTTGTTTAACATTTCTTACATAAAATTACTGACCCACTTCAAAAGTTGAATATTAAAGAATAGTTCCGGCAAATCTTTGGGAAATTATACTAAAAGACTACAAAATACACATGCTGACATCTATATCCCGAGTAATAGAATCTCACCTGAATCTAGATCTCGAGAAGACTGGCTAGTAACTGGCCACAGGTAGTCGAGCAAACTCCTGGCAAGTGGACGTGGAGTGCTGGATAAGTTACCAGCTGACTGCACTACTGCTGGATGAATGTGGTGTCACCACGAGTCGAGGGGAATCTGGGGGATGGCGCAGGGCTCCTAACCGGTGAAGAAGGGCTCATGGGTGGTGGCATCGCTGGGGCAGATACCGAAGTAGTAGCAGTCTTCTGGACCTTTGCCCGGCTCCGGCCAAGTCTGAAGCTGACCTTTCCCTGACGTCTGCTTCTCAGAGAGTCCTCCTCATCCCTTTGTTTCCAGGGTTGGATGCCTACAAACAGAGAGAACATACTAAAAACTCTGATCATGGTCCCTAATCACAGTCAATAGTAAAATGTAATTCATTAGCACTACAGCAAGACACACACAAATTAACATTTTTAATTATCTTCTATTCAGTACTGGTAGAGCATAAAATGTTTAAAAATTTAGAATCACTGAAACAATGGAAGTATAGCAGTACAACTACAGCACTACAAGATCATAGTTACCCTCTTGCTCTTTTGAAGACCTGACACCTGCGTCCTCTATCTCTGCTTCTGACGGACTCAGATGTGTACTCACTCTTAGCAAGTTTTGTTCTTGCGACATCATAAACCCTGAAACAGATATGATTTATTAGTGTTGCACCTGAATGCACCATCAAATACAATGGTACTCTATGTCTGAGGTTTTGAATAATGAAGTAATTGCTGAAAACGACAGGTGGTGTAAATGCCTGGATCACAATTCTACTTTCTGGAGAAGTTTGATATTGGCCAGAAGATTCCTAAGCTTTACTAACCTGATACCCTATCAGTCGTACATCTAGATCCACCCAGCCCTCCTCCAACTCCCCTGGTTCTTCACAGTTCTTCACTGCCCGATCCAGGTGTGCCTTGCCATAATTGGTTGGCCACCTGCACACCCCTCCCTGCACCCAGAACATGGGACCTTCGCCGTTGTGTTTTCCTCGACAAACACAACAACTTGGTAGCTGCTTGTCACCCTGGAGAAAAAACAGAACATCATTTGTCAACATTGGTTCCAACTATTCGTTAGTTTAGAAATATGGTCAAAGTGAAGATAGATTCCAGGAATATGAAAAACGCACATTACATCTTGCTTGTTAGTACTTACACACCTACAGACTCTAACCTCGTATAGAGTTAGATGTGAAGCAGTGGACTAGCAGTAAATGATGGTGTAGTTTGAGGCAAGAGAACACGCTTGTGTTGACCTTTCGTCTCCTAACTGTGGTTTTGGGATGCAGGGGAGATGCATCTTCCTCCGCGGTCATTTCCTGATAAATCTCACTCTTGTGGTACACAGAAGCACAGGCCGTTTTGCTGAAGCGTTGGGGCTTTATTTATATATCGCACTGTTGTCAGAAACAAATTCTACCTGCTCTGGTCGCCTCGCTCTTTCGTACTTATCCGCAAAAAATCACACAGCATTCGCCACACACACCGGGGAGGGGGGGGGGGCGCCTCTGCTGCGCAAACGCCATCACTCACTCACTCACGTCACGCACCGAGCTGGCCCATCCAAACACAACGCACCACCCCACAACACTTGATAGAGCTGACATATGTATTAATCACGCTATGATAAAGTACAATATCGCTTTGCGCACCAGTGTTGCGGATGAAATAAGGGAACCCAGTGTTGAGGCACGGAATAAGTGCAGGCAGGACACGCGAACTGAAGTTTAAAAGGGTGTTTATTTCATCCTCCAGCGCTGTGGAGCGAGCCCTTTTTTATTATTATTACTTATTTTGTACCCATTGGTAGATGTTTTGCAGTCTGGTGACAAGCCACCAGCTGCCAGTCGCTGCATGTGCAAGCGCCCCTTAACTCCCTAACCTGCATGTTTTTGACATGTGGGAGGAAACTGGAGAAATCCCGGAGTAAACCCACGCAAACACGGGGAGAACATGCAAACTCCACAGATCACTGTTGGCCGGGGGCAGGGATCGAACCCACGATCTCCGCGATCCCCCGGCCGAGGGTAAACTGTGCTGCCCACTGCGCACTGTGATTAGTACAAAATAAGTAATAAAAAAAAGGGCTCCCTCCACAGCTCTGGAGTGAGCTTCGTGCTGGAGGATGAAATAAACACCCTTTTAAACTTCAGTTCGCAGTGTCCTGCCTGCACTTATTCCGTGCCTCAACACTGGGTTCCCTTATTTCATCTGCAACACTGGTGCGCAAATTTTGCGCGATGTACTTTATCATAGCGTGATTAATACATATGTCAGC
Organism: Pholidichthys leucotaenia; assembly: GCA_020510985.1. NCBI lineage: Eukaryota > Metazoa > Chordata > Actinopteri > Cichliformes > Pholidichthyidae > Pholidichthys > Pholidichthys leucotaenia. The sequence continues at coordinate 217,131,673 of CM035840.1, forward strand.
TCTAAGTGTTGTGGTGTCTGGTGCGTGTGTTTGGATGGGCCAGCTCGGTGCGTAGACGTGAGTGAGTGAGTGATGGCGTTTGCGCAGCAGAGGCGCCCCCCCCCCTCCCTCCCCGGTGTGTGTGGCGAACGCTGTGTGAGTTTTTGCGGATAAGTAGAAAGAGCGAGGCGACTGGAGCAGGTAGAATTTGTTGCTGACAACAGTGCGGTATATAAATAAAGCCCCAACGCTTCAGCAAAACGGCCTGTGCTTCTGTGTACCACAAGAGTGAGATTTACTCGGGAATTAAACCGCGAAGGAAGATGCATCTCCCCTGCGTCCGAAAACCACAGTTAGGAGACGAACACAAGCATGCGATCACAGACATGTCTGCCCGCGCTTTGAGCGATATTGTCACAGCGTGATTAATAAGCTTTATCAGGCATGCGCTACAGTGTGTCACGCCGCGCCATTCATCAGCGGCGCCACCTGCTCACGCACCTGACAATCATCAGCGGCGAGGGATAAAGGCCGTCTCGCCCGGAGGCTCGGCCTGAAGCCGTCAGACTTCGTCCCTCACCGTTGTGAGCATACTTCCCTTCAGCGTCACCATTTTGGTAAGAAGATCGCTTACCTCTTTTCTTCAGTCTTCTCCCCTGTGCACAGGTGGATTCCCCAGCGGCGGACATCTCCACTCCATCGCCCAATCCTCGCTGCTGTACAGAGCTCTCCAGGTGGCTGTCTTCCGGGCTTCGCCCCCTTGTTGTGCCAGCTGTCCTGACCCACCAAGTAAGTCCTTCTCTCGCCATAAATCCCTCCTGTGTTGGTGTATGCCCGTCACCCTCTCCCTGTGCTCTCTCCATAGGGTTGCTCGGCTGAACGGTCACCTGCCTCTGTGCCTGGAGCAGACACCATCACCAACACATTTACATCCCGCAGACACACACTCATTCACTCCTGCTGTTAATAAACTCTTTGAACTACTCTAAGCCTGTGTGTGTGCGTCTCCTGAGCCGTGCGTTATGTCAGTACGGCTTCAGCAGAGCGGCTCGGCGGACGGCGGGCTCGCACACCGGTTTTCCACTCTCGAGGCTAGAGTGGATCAAATAGCTTATCAACAACAGGTGATCTTTAATCAATTATTGAATTTAACTAACCGGTTGGGCCGCTTGGATCCTCAACAGCCGTTCCCCCCGGCTCGTCAGGGTGGCGCGGCTCCTGCTGTTCCAGCGGCCGTCCAGCCGGCTCCGGTGGCACCGGTTCGGCTCACACCGATTCCGACCCCCGCCCGCTTTAGCGGTAAGCTCGGCGGAGCGCGGGGGTTCATTATGCAGTGTGAGTCCGTGTTCCACCGTGTGCCCGGAGATTTTCCCTCGGATCACAGTCGGATTGGTTACATAGGGAATCTTCTGGAGGGGCGTGCGTTAACTTGGACCTACGCCGTAATGGCGAGGCCCAGTTATGCCACCCTCACCTATGACCAGTTCGTGAGGCGCTTTCTGGAGGTCTTAGACCATTCTCAAACCGAGACGGTCCAGGTCGATCGGCTCCTCGCTCTCCAGCAGGGAGGCCGGTCGGCAGCGGACTACTCGGTCGACTTCCGGGTAGCGGCGGAGGAATTGGGCTGGGAGGAACGCTCCCTCTGTGGCCTGTTCCTCCGCAGCCTCAATAGTGATCTGAGGGATGAACTGGCTGGACGGGATATCCCTGGGACGCTAGCGGAGCTGACATCCTTAGCGATAAGTTTGGATAACAGGCTGCGCGAGCGCTCCTCGGGGCGGAAGTCTTCTTCTTCTCGCCCTCGTGGAGTCTCGCCGCACCTGTTCCAAGCTCGCCCCCTGGCGGCGCCGCCAGCATTGTGCCCCGAGGAGTCGGAGCCGATGGTGACGGGCTGGACCAAGCTTTCCCCTGCGGAGAACAACGCCGCCGTGAGTTGGGCCTCTGCATGTATTGCGGAGGTGACCAACACACTGTGGAGCGTTGCCCGCGGAAAGCCAGTCGGCGGGGTCCGCGAATCGCTGTAGGGAGCCTCGCGGATCCCAACCGGTTAGACTCTCTCACTCAATTAAAGCTGCCCATCCGTTTTTGCCACAATCCCACTGGGCACCTCACCCACGCACTGGTGGATTCGGGCGCAGAGGGCAGCTTCATTTCACAAGGCCTGGCAACCCGATTGGGCATCCGCTGTCAGGCATTAAAACACCCCATCTCCCTGGTCCATCTCTCCCGTGCCTCCCTTGGGAGAGTTTCTCACCAAACCATGCCTGTCCCAGTCATCATCTCAGGGAACCACCGGGAGGAGATGGTATTTTACGTCCTGCCCAACTCTGTGTCGCCCGTCATCCTGGGGTATCCCTGGCTACGCCTCCACAACCCTGTCCTGGACTGGAGGTCCGCTGGGGTATCGGCATGGAGTACCTTCTGTATGGGCACCTGCCTTCAGTCCGCTGCCTGCTCCCCATCCGCGGCTCCCCCTGTGGCGGATACAGCACCTCCGGACCTGTCACTGGTGCCTCCAGAATTTCACGACCTGGGTATGGTATTTAGCAAATCGAAAGCTATGTCTCTTCCCCCGCATCGACCATATGACTGTGCCATCAACCTCCGCCAGGGGGCTCCCCTGCCATCTGGTCGGCTCTACAGCCTGTCGGCGCCGGAGAAGGAGACCATGAATACATACCTGAAGGAATCTCTGAGCGCTGGGATTATTCGCCCATCGTCGTCACCCGTGGGGGCAGGGTTTTTCTTTGTCGGGAAAAAGGACGGATCCCTCCGTCCCTGCATAGACTACCGAGCGCTGAATGACATCACTGAGAGGGACCGTTACACCCTGCCCCTCATGGACACTGCCTTTCACTCCCTCCAGGGGGCGACCTGGTTTACCAAGCTGGATTTACGCAGCGCTTACCACCTCGTCCGGATCCGGGAGGGAGATGAATGGAAGACAGCCTTCCGTACCCCGAACGGCCACTTTGAGTATCTCGTCATGCCGTTCGGGCTGACCAACGCTCCTGCCGTCTTTCAGCGCCTCATTAATGACGTCCTCCGGGATTTCATCGGCCTTTTTGTGTTCGTCTACCTGGATGACATCCTTATCTTCTCCAGGTCCAGGGACGAGCACCAGGTCCATGTGAGGCGGGTCCTCCAAAGACTGCTGGAGAATCGTCTGTACGTGAAGGCTGAGAAATGCGAATTCTACGCTAGGACCACATCCTTCCTGGGATTCATCATCGCTCAAGATCAGGTGCTCCCAGACCCAGAGAAGGTGAAGGCGGTGGTGGAGTGGCCTACTCCCGCATCCCGGAAGCAGGTGCAACAGTTTGTTGGCTTCGCCAATTTTTACCGCCGCTTTGTCCCAAATTTCAGCTCGATCGTCGGACCGCTGTCCCGCCTCACGTCCCCGAAGGTCCCGTTCCGGTGGACTGAAGAGGTCGCTGCTGCCTTTAGGGCGCTGAAGGCGGAGTTCTCCTCCTCCCGGGTCCTTCGCCAGGTCGACCCCGCGCTGCAGTGCATTGTGGAGGTGGACGCATCGGACACGGGAGTGGGAGCAGTGTTATCCCAGCGGTCACCTGACGATGGCGCCAAACGGCCGTGCGCCTTCTTCTCCCGGCGCCTGTCCCCGGCGGAGAGGAACTACGATGTGGGGGACAGAGAGCTCCTGGCCATTAAACTCGCCTTACAGGAGTGGCGCCACTGGCTAGAGGGGGCGGACCTGCCGTTTGTGGTCCTGACGGACCACAAGAACTTAGAGTATTTACGATCTGCCAAGCGCCTGAATGCCCGCCAGGCGCGCTGGTCTTTGTTCTTCGCCAGGTTCCGCTTCTCGATCACCTTCAGGCCGGGCTCCAAAAACGGCCTGCCTGACGCCCTCTCTAGGCAGTTCACCCCCGTGGAGGCTGAGGAGACGCCCCACACTATCCTGCCCAGGTCGTGCGTCCTCGGTGCCATCTCTTGGGACATTGAAGACAAGATCCGGAAGGCGCAGGAGGTGGAACCTGATCCTGGCGGCGGACCGGAGGGAAGACTGTTCGTCCCATCTGCGGTCCGAGGAGAGGTCATCCACTGGCTCCACACCTCCCGGCTCACCTGTCATCCCGGCACCTCTCGGATGATCAGCCTCCTCCAGCGGTCCTTTTGGTGGCCGGGCCTGCGGAGGGATGCAGCCCGCTACGCCCGGGCTTGCCCAATCTGTGCCACCAGCAAGTCGGGAAATGCCCCCCCAGCGGGTCTGCTCCAGCCTCTGCCCGTCCCCGGCAGGCCCTGGTCGCACATCGCACTGGACTTCGTCACCGGACTCCCCGTTTCCAACTCCTTTGACACCGTCCTGACCATTGTGGACCGTTTCTCCAAGGCGGCGCACTTCGTTCCCCTGCAAGGTCTCCCTACTGCCCTGGAGACGGCGGGCCTCCTCGTCCAACACGTGGTCAGGCTGCACGGGATTCCGGTGGACGTGGTCTCGGACCGGGGCCCCCAATTTTCATCCGAGGTTTGGAGATCCTTTTGTAACGCCATCGGAGCCAAGGTGAGCCTCTCCTCCGGCCATCACCCCCAGTCTAACGGGCAGTGTGAGAGGACCAATCAGGAGCTGGAGGCTGCGCTCCGCTGTGTTACTAGATCCAAGCCGACGTCCTGGAGCAACCATCTCGCCTGGGTGGAGTATGCCCACAACACCGCCCGCTCTTCTGCAACGGGGATGTCCCCCTTCAAGGCGTCCCTGGGTTACGACCCCCCGCTGTTTCCAGCGCAGGAGAACGAGGTGACTGTCCCCTCTGTTAGGGCGCACCTTAGGCAGTTCCGCTCCACCTGGGCTGCCGCGCGTCATGCGCTTTTACGCACGGCGGAGCGCAACAGGACCGTGGCGGACCGGCACAGAAGACCTGCCCCGGCGTACAGAGTTGGGCAACTCGTGTATGTGTCTACCCAGGACGTCACATTAAAGGGCGAGAGGAGGAAGCTGGCACAGCGATTCATGGGTCCCTTTCCCATCACCCGGATCATCAACCCGGTGGCTGTGCGCGTGGCTATTCCCCCCTCCCTCCGCATCCATTCCACTTTCCATGTGTCGAAGGTGAAACTGGCAGTCACTGACCCCCTTTGCCCTCCTCCTGCAGCGCAACCCGCGCCCCGGATGATTGGTGGCCATCCGGCCTGGTCCGTCTCCTCCATCCTGGACTCCCGGCGCCGAGGTCGTGGGTTGCAATACCTGGTGGACTGGGAGGGCTATGGGCCCGAGCATCGACAATGGGTGCCCCCGTCGTTTGTGTTGGACCCATTGCTCATCGCGGACTTCCACCGAGCGCACCCGGATAAGCCATCGCCAGGAGGCGCTGCTAGAGGGGGGAGTACTGTCACGCCGCGCCATTCATCAGCGGCGCCACCTGCTCACGCACCTGACAATCATCAGCGGCGAGGGATAAAGGCCGTCTCGCCCGGAGGCTCGGCCTGAAGCCGTCAGACTTCGTCCCTCACCGTTGTGAGCATACTTCCCTTCAGCGTCACCATTTTGGTAAGAAGATCACTTACCTCTTTTCTTCAGTCTTCTCCCCTGTGCACAGGTGGATTCCCCAGCGGCGGACATCTCCACTCCATCGCCCAATCCTCGCTGCTGTACAGAGCTCTCCAGGTGGCTGTCTTCCGGGCTTCGCCCCCTTGTTGTGCCAGCTGTCCTGACCCACCAAGTAAGTCCTTCTCTCGCCATAAATCCCTCCTGTGTTGGTGTATGCCCGTCACCCTCTCCCTGTGCTCTCTCCATAGGGTTGCTCGGCTGAACGGTCACCTGCCTCTGTGCCTGGAGCAGACACCATCACCAACACATTTACATCCCGCAGACACACACTCATTCACTCCTGCTGTTAATAAACTCTTTGAACTACTCTAAGCCTGTGTGTGTGCGTCTCCTGAGCCGTGCGTTATGTCACAGTGCGCGATCACAGACTCAGAGTGAGGAAAATTAGTCACTCGGATGAAAAATCTATCTTTCAGTTCCGTTCCAGTAAAACCGGTCTAAATGATCTTCACACAGTAATGTTGTAAAAAATATATTGAAGAACAATTCACATAGTTCAACTCGAAAAATATGCACAAAAACGAAATCTAACTCGAGAAAAAATTTAACATTTACAATTTTTTCAACGCGAAGATGATCGCCACGTGATCCGTCTGGATTAATCACTGATCAGCTTTCCTCTCCAAGCAACAAGTAAACATGGCGTCCCCTGCTGCGGAAACCAGCAAGGCAGATAGTGACGGGCAAATAAAATGCTTTTTCCACCTCGATTCCGTGAAAAATGAGAAAGCTGCTCCCATGACAGCAATGAGGTGATCATGGGTGGACAGTTCAAGAGGGTAACATCACAGTGAAGTGGATGACGCAGCCCCCAGCCCCCAAAAGCTTGATGGAGGTGGTTGCCTGTGGCTGCAAGACGAGCAGCTGTGCTCAAGGAAGATGCGTTTGCAAAAGAAATAACCTGAACTGTACAGACTTATGCAAGTGCACAAACTGTACCAACAAAGATGATGACGACGACAATGATGACAATAGTAGTGATGATATTGACATAGGGTTTGATTTGGATACAGATTTACCTGCATAATTTGCCCACCATCTTCCCAACCAAAAATCCTTGATTCATTTAATGTGTGCAGATGATATGAACATGTACAGGTTCTTTTTTTTTTAAATGGCTTACAGTAAATAACAAACAACCAAACTGCAGGATTAAATGTGCCTGTTTCAATGCAACAGTCTTGTATTTAATGTGTTCATTTCCACAAATTTCCCAGCCACATGTATGTGTGCACTATTACGATACTAATTTTGTTATAATGCTTGATTTATTTAATGAAAATCAACCAGTTTCTATTTTTATAGGTTTCTGCAAGATACACCTGGAAAAAGTTTCAACCTGAACAAAACAGTGGGCACTAGTTTTTGTCTTCATGACATCTTTCTTAGTTTTAAGGGCTGCATTGTCTGACACTTCAATCTCTCCTTTTCAGTTTGCAGCTGTAATTGTAGTGCCTGGAAGGTCCTAAATTCGGACTAAATTATATTTTACATATTGTGTATTTTCCTTGTACATGTACATACATTTGCATTTTTATTCCACGGGCCAAAATGACATGGCTAGATTTTTTTTTTTTTTCAACTAGCTTATCATGAATTGTTCAGTGGAGGTAGTTTGTTTTTAGTTGATCTCTAATGAACTACATGAATCATTGCAAGCACATGTACATGTAATTTGAAATCATTTTGGGAGATCACTTTGCTGTAGGGAGACAACATGGAGACAGTTATTGATTTAATAGTGTCTGCCCCTTAAATACAAAAAGCATGGAAAGCTCGATGGTGATGATGAAGATAAACAGTGAGGAAATATTTAAAAATGATTTCTCCTGCTGTTTGGAGAAATGTTTTTACTTCTGCGCGGATCTCAGCATCTGTTGCTCCACTGCTGCTGCGCTCCAAAGGCCTCTGTGACGTCACCTGCCGGGGGAAGCATCTGCAGGAGGCAGCTTTTTCCCCGTCCATGCCACCTCGCTCTAATTTAACGTCGGCGAGGGGCCAGTTTGTCGTTCGCTGTGTGCGGGGCAGTACCATGCCATGTACCCTGGCTCTGTGCAGCGGAAGCCGTCCTTCCTCACTTCGCCACGGCAGTTTCCTTCGTGCACGCGCTGCTGTGATCTGCCGTAGCTCCTCCTCCACTCGCTCTCAGCACGGTGGTTTCCTCTGATGATCAGCGCGGCAGCCAACTCGACCTGGGCCAGGCGGTCATCCAACAGGTTCTCGCCGTTGTAGCGGGGAATCTTGGCCCGCTGCTGGATGGATGGGACGGTCATCTCCCGGTCGACTGCCGCTCCTAATCGCTCTGGAATCGCCAGCCCGTCCTGCCCTGAAAAGGGCAGGAAACGGGGCTGGTTTGCTCTGCTCCATCCATCGCGGCGAAGCTCTTCAGGGACCGGCGTCTCAGCTCTACACTCCGTTCCCGGCCGAGCGATGAATCACTCCGGCCGCTGTACCTCCGCCTGGATCCTCATCTTGCTCCATATCCCACTTCTGACACCAGTGTGACGTTTGCAGGGTTCACACAAAGACAATGGAGCAGATGGTTGTGATCAACCTGATTTATTTTTCACACCCCGACCCCCAACCTGCTTCTGAACACACAGAGGAGTGGAGGTCATTCCCCCAGACCTCCGTTTCAATCATGGTTACACACACAGATACATCTTGCCCTAATCCTGCTCAACACTGCTGGGTCATTATAATGCAGTTATAATGACACAGCAGTATAACTCAGAAATAACACATTTAACACACACAGTAACGTTTCAAACTGGCAAAGCATGCTGGGAAATCCCTGGCCCCCTTAAAATGGCCCCGACGTTACAATATAAACAAATACAAGATTGATTTATAAATTACATCCTTTATTGTGAATAAAATCGAAACCATCAAAAATTTAGATACATGTGTAGATCCATAACAGATACATGTGTATTTGTGTATCAGATACTGGTGTTCAGTTTCCTGAAGCCGCTTTCTTTTCGTTCGCCCTCTCCACCCTGCCTCCGTTGCGGTCTCCTGCTGTTTGGAGAAATGTTTTTACTTCTGCGCGGATCTCAGCATCTGTTGCTTTTTTTGTTAAGGCATTCCTTCTCACCGCATCTAAATCATAAAAGAGATACATAAATAATTGTTAAAAAAGAAGTAAGTCTCAAGATATATTTGCACACAAATACCACAAATACTCCATTGACAGCCAATTGTACATTTCATTCATGTAGTAAAAACAGATGTACATTTCACAACGATTTCTGTGCATGGCAGATGTGGATATTTATGGGTATAAAGGTATTTTATCTTAGAATCAGTACTTTGTCTTACTGGTTCTATGGCAATGGTTTTTAATCATAAGCACAGAGACAATTTTTGGTCATAAGTTCTTGAAAGATACTCACTGCAGATTACTTTCTTCAATTTCAGTTCATCAAATTTTCTTTTTGTTTGGCTTCCCATCAGGACAAACTTTCTTTGTACTTCTGGTGCAAGACCTGCTGTAAGAATGCGTCTTGTTGTCTCTTTTACATCAGTTCCCCCAATTAGGCCAAGATGGTTCTCCTGCAGTAAAAAAATCAAAAACAACATCATATACAATTTCTCAGTTCAGTAAACTTCTCACAACATTTGCGCTTTCTTGAAATTATAAAAACAACAAATTTTGCGGAGAAATCCACAAATTCTTACTCCACCATACACAATGCGCCCAGATGCTCATCATGAAAGTTTCATTAAAATTTAAAAGTGACGCAAGCGATCTGTGAGATCCATTATCAATCAGATTTTGTGACATACAGTATATGTATAATACATATAGGCTCACCTAAGCATTATACATCACTGTTTTGGAGTTCTGCTCCAGAAAAGAAAAAACAATTCTTTTTTTTTCAATTTGTCAGAAAAACTTTCTAAGATGCATCATTGAAAGTATCAAAAGGCACATCTGCACCACAGCAACTATATCTCTGTGACAATTCATGATTACATATTATGTCGTTTCTGAGATATGGCCCGGAAACGAAATCTCTACGCCCGCCCATCCGGACAAATGTGATTACCCGCTTGTCATATAAATATGGCTGAGGGTAAAAAGCATTCATCCAAACACCACCAAAGTCACACTTACCAAGACATTGACGAATGCTGAGTCTCGGCTGAGACGCTCCTCAAGCTCATCGACTTGCTCTACAGTAGTCAGGGGCAGGGTGATGTTGTCTGGCAGCTGCTCTACAGGTCTGATATTGCCGGCTACCAGGGAGTTAACCAGGTTGGTTAGTTGAACCAGTTGCTGCCTGTTCACTTCAACTGCTCTCAGCAACATTTCCAGTCTCCTGACAGAATCTGAAACAAACACACACATCCACATGTACATACGTATATACAGACAAAAGTTTTGGGTATCCTTACAGCAAATTATCTCCAGATGTGGTCCAAGTACAAGTAGTCAACTTTTGAAGTGGAATAATTTTACAATAATCTGATAATGTCTCAAGACATCTTGCTGTAGGAATGGTCTTTGTATGCACTGTTTAATAACTACAGCTTTTCTCTTCTACAGACTACAGTTGCACCTTGCCGCAAAAATAATGCCAGATGATCATCAAGTCAGTCCAGTGAAGCATGATCATCTGCTGAGACATCAGTGAACAAAATTGTGCTGCAATACTATTGGCAGGTTGCTTTTGTTTAACATTTCTTACATAAAATTACTGACCCACTTCAAAAGTTGAATATTAAAGAATAGTTCCGGCAAATCTTTGGGAAATTATACTAAAAATACTACAAAATACACATGCAGACATCTATATCCCGAGTAATAGGAATCTCACCTGAATCTAGATCTCGAGAAGACTGGCTAGTACTGGCCACAGGTGAGTCTAGCAAACTCCTGGCAAGTGGACGTGGAGTGCTGGATAAGTTACCAGCTGACTGCACACTGCTGGATGAATGTGGTGTCACCACGAGCGAGGGGAATCTGGGGGATGGCGCAGGGCTCCTAACCGGTGAAGAAGGGCTCATGGGTGGTGGCATCGCTGGGGCAGATACCGAAGTAGTAGCAGTCTTCTGGACCTTTGCCCGGCTCGCTGCCAAGTCTGAAGCTGACCTTTTCCCTGACGTCTGCTTCTCAGAGGAGTCCTCCTCATCCCTTTGTTTCCAGGTTGGATGCCTACAAACAGAGAGAACATACTAAAAACTCTGATCATGGTCCTAATCACAGTCAATAGTAAAATGTAATTCATTAGCACTACAGCAAGACAACACACAAATTAACATTTTTAATTATCTTCTATTCAGTACTGGTAGAGCATAAAATGTTTTAAAAATTTAGAATCACTGAAACAATGGAAGTATAGCATTACAACTACAGCACTACAAGATCATAGTTACCCTCTTGCTCTTTTGGAAGACCTGACACCTGCGTCCTCTATCTCTGCTTCTGACGGACTCAGATGTGTACTCACTCTTAGCAAGTTTTGTTCTTGCGACATCATAAGACCCTGAAACAGATATGATTTATTAGGTGTTGCAACCTGAATGCACCAACAAATACAATGGTACTCATGTCTGAGGTTTGAATAATGAAGTAATTGCTGAAAACGACAGGTGTGTGTAAATGCCTGGATCACAATTCTACTTTCTGGAGAAGTTTGATATTGGCCAGAAGATTCCTAAAGCTTTACTAACCTGATGACCCTATCAGTCGTACATCTAGATCCACCCAGCCCTCCTCCAACTCCCCTGGTTCTTCACAGTTCTTCACTGCCCGATCCAGGTGTGCCTTGCCATAATTGGTTGGCCACCTGCACACCCCTCCCTGCACCCAGGAACATGGGACCATCGCCGTTGTGTTTTCCTCGACAAACACAACAACTTGGTACTGCTTGTCACCCTGGAGAAAAAACAGAACATCATTTGTCAACATTGGTTCCAACTATTCGTTAGTTTAGAAATATGGTCAAAGTGAAGATAGATTCCAGGAATATGAAAAACGCACATTACATCTTGCTTGTTAGTACTTACACCTACAGACTCTAACTCGTATAGAGTTAGATGTGAAGCAGTGGACTAGCAGTAAATGATGGTGTAGTTTGAGGCAAGAGAACACGCTTGTGTTGACCTTTCGTCTCCTAACTGTGGTTTTGGGATGCAGGGGAGATGCATCTTCCTCCGCGGTCAATTCCTGAGTAAATCTCACTCTTGTGGTACACAGAAGCACAGGCCGTTTTGCTGAAGCGTTGGGGCTTTATTTATATATCGCACTGTTGTCAGAAACAAATTCTACCTGCTCTGGTCGCCTCGCTCTTTCTACTTATCCGCAAAAAATCACACAGCATTCGCCACACACACCGGGGAGGGGGGGGGGCGCCTCTGCTGCGCAAACGCCATCACTCACTCACTCACGTCTACGCACCGAGCTGGCCCATCCAAACACACGCACCACCCCACAACACTTGATAGAGCTGACATATGTATTAATCACGCTATGATAAAGTACAATATCGCTTTGCGCACCAGTGTTGCGGATGAAATAAGGGAACCCAGTGTTGAGGCACGGAATAAGTGCAGGCAGGACACGCGAACTGAAGTTTAAAAGGGTGTTTATTTCATCCTCCAGCGCTGTGGAGCGAGCCCTTTTTTATTATTATTACTTATTTTGTACCCATTGGTAGATGTTTTGCAGTCTGGTGACAAGCCACCAGCTGCCAGTCGCTGCATGTGCAAGCGCCCCTTAACTCCCTAACCTGCATGTTTTTGACATGTGGGAGGAAACTGGAGAAATCCCGGAGTAAACCCACGCAAACACGGGGAGAACATGCAAACTCCACAGATCACTGTTGGCCGGGGGCAGGGATCGAACCCACGATCTCCGCGATCCCCCGGCCGAGGGTAAACTGTGCTGCCCACTGCGCACTGTGATTAGTACAAAATAAGTAATAAAAAAAAGGGCTCCCTCCACAGCTCTGGAGTGAGCTTCGTGCTGGAGGATGAAATAAACACCCTTTTAAACTTCAGTTCGCAGTGTCCTGCCTGCACTTATTCCGTGCCTCAACACTGGGTTCCCTTATTTCATCTGCAACACTGGTGCGCAAATTTTGCGCGATGTACTTTATCATAGCGTGATTAATACATATGTCAGCTCTAAGTGTTGTGGTGTCTGGTGCGTGTGTTTGGATGGGCCAGCTCGGTGCGTAGACGTGAGTGAGTGAGTGATGGCGTTTGCGCAGCAGAGGCGCCCCCCCCCCTCCCTCCCCGGTGTGTGTGGCGAACGCTGTGTGAGTTTTTGCGGATAAGTAGAAAGAGCGAGGCGACTGGAGCAGGTAGAATTTGTTGCTGACAACAGTGCGGTATATAAATAAAGCCCCAACGCTTCAGCAAAACGGCCTGTGCTTCTGTGTACCACAAGAGTGAGATTTACTCGGGAATTAAACCGCGAAGGAAGATGCATCTCCCCTGCGTCCGAAAACCACAGTTAGGAGACGAACACAAGCATGCGATCACAGACATGTCTGCCCGCGCTTTGAGCGATATTGTCACAGCGTGATTAATAAGCTTTATCAGGCATGCGCTACAGTGCGCGATCACAGACTCAGAGTGAGGAAAATTAGTCACTCGGATGAAAAATCTATCTTTCAGTTCCGTTCCAGTAAAACCGGTCTAAATGATCTTCACACAGTAATGTTGTAAAAAATATATTGAAGAACAATTCACATAGTTCAACTCGAAAAATATGCACAAAAACGAAATCTAACTCGAGAAAAAATTTAACATTTACAATTTTTTCAACGCGAAGATGATCGCCACGTGATCCGTCTGGATTAATCACTGATCAGCTTTCCTCTCCAAGCAACAAGTAAACATGGCGTCCCCTGCTGCGGAAACCAGCAAGGCAGATAGTGACGGGCAAATAAAATGCTTTTTCCACCTCGATTCCGTGAAAAATGAGAAAGCTGCTCCCATGACAGCAATGAGGTGATCATGGGTGGACAGTTCAAGAGGGTAACATCACAGTGAAGTGGATGACGCAGCCCCCAGCCCCCAAAAGCTTGATGGAGGTGGTTGCCTGTGGCTGCAAGACGAGCAGCTGTGCTCAAGGAAGATGCGTTTGCAAAAGAAATAACCTGAACTGTACAGACTTATGCAAGTGCACAAACTGTACCAACAAAGATGATGACGACGACAATGATGACAATAGTAGTGATGATATTGACATAGGGTTTGATTTGGATACAGATTTACCTGCATAATTTGCCCACCATCTTCCCAACCAAAAATCCTTGATTCATTTAATGTGTGCAGATGATATGAACATGTACAGGTTCTTTTTTTTTAAATGGCTTACAGTAAATAACAAATAACCAAACTGCAGGATTAAATGTGCCTGTTTCAATGCAACAGTCTTGTATTTAATGTGTTCATTTCCACAAATTTCCCAGCCACATGTATGTGTGCACTATTACGATACTAATTTTGTTATAATGCTTGATTTATTTAATGAAAATCAACCAGTTTCTATTTTTATAGGTTTCTGCAAGATACACCTGGAAAAAGTTTCAACCTGAACAAAACAGTGGGCACTAGTTTTTGTCTTCATGACATCTTTCTTAGTTTTAAGGGCTGCATTGTCTGACACTTCAATCTCTCCTTTTCAGTTTGCAACTGTAATTGTAGTGCCTGGAAGGTCCTAAATTCGGACTAAATTATATTTTACATATTGTGTATTTTCCTTGTACATGTACATACATTTGCATTTTTATTCCACGGGCCAAAATGACATGGCTAGATTTTTTTTTTTTTCAACTAGCTTATCATGAATTGTTCAGTGGAGGTAGTTTGTTTTTAGTTGATCTCTAATGAACTACATGAATCATTGCAAGCACATGTACATGTAATTTGAAATCATTTTGGGAGATCACTTTGCTGTAGGGAGACAACATGGAGACAGTTATTGATTTAATAGTGTCTGCCCCTTAAATACAAAAAGCATGGAAAGCTCGATGGTGATGATGAAGATAAACAGTGAGGAAATATTTAAAAATGAACATTCATATTATTTATTCGGTTGCTTTGGTGTCTGGGTAAAAAATAAAAATGCAAATGTATGTACATGTACAAGGAAAATACACAATATGTAAAATATAATTTGGTCCAAATTTAGGACCTTCCAGGCACTACAATTACAGTTGCAAACTGAAAAGGAGAGATTGAAGTGTCAGACAATGCAGCCCTTAAAACTAAGAAAAAATCTCAAAATCGTTCAGACACAAATCACCAAACGCAATCAGTTCTTTTAAAGAGGACTTGCTGAAGCAAGACTGGACAGAAGTCTATGTATCAGATGTAAATGAAGCCTATGACACATTTACAAACATTGTAACCACTCTTTATGAAAAAAACTGCCCATTAGTTAAAAAAAAGCTTAAACACAAATTTACTGACAAACCATGGCTAACCAAAGGACTACAAAAGGCGTGTAAAAAGAAAAATTTATTATATAAAGCTTTCATAAAGAAAAGGACAAAAGAAGCAGAGCAGCGGTATAAAACATACAAAAATAAGTTAACATATATAATAAGATGTAGTAAAAGAGACTATTACAGTAAAGAACTGGAAAAAAACAAAGACAATATTAAAAAATACATGGACAATAATCAACAGTATCCTTGGAAATAAAAGCAGAAATACCAGCTACCCAACTAACACTCCAAAAAATAATAAATCGACTCCGAATGTGAATATAGCTTCACCTGCAGATGAATTTAATAATTTTTTTGTTAACATTGGACCTAAACTGGCCCGAGAAATACCCACTACGGTGCCAACAGGTGATTCAATATGCAATAACACTGCTGTAAAAGACACCATCTTCATAAAGAACACAGACGAAAGAGAGGTCATTGAAATTGTTAAATCGTTCAAAAGTAAAACATCTACTGACTGCGATGGTATTGATATGCTACTAGTCAAAACTGTTATCGAATGCATAGTGAAACCACTGACGTATATCTGTAACCTGTCTCTCCAATCAGGTATATTTCCCAATGCAATGAAAATAGCTAAAGTAATTCCGATTTACAAGACAGGCGACAGAGGGGAACTCTCCAACTACAGACCAATTTCACTATTACCGCAATTTTCCAAGATACTTGAAAAAATATTCTATGAGAGAATTGACAACTTCATACTGAAGAATGATTTATTGTGTGAGCAGCAATATGGGTTCAGACACAAAAGGACAACAGCATATGCCTTAATGGAATTTACAGAAAAAATATTTACAGAAAAAATATCAACAGCCATTGAAAATAAAGAGTATTCAGTTGGAGTATTCCTGGATCTTAAAAAAGCATTTGATACAGTAGATCACAATCTATTATTAAAGAAACTACAAAATTGTGGTATCAGAGGGGTAGCACTGTCCTGGTTAAGAAGTTACTTAAAGAATAGATATCAGTTTGTATGTGTTAACAACAAAAACTCAGAGCTACTGAAGGTCACCTGTGGAGTCCCACAGGGTTCAGTTTTGGGACCATTATTATTCAATATGTATATAAATGATATATGTAAAGTTTCAGAAAAAATGGACTTAATATTGTTTGCTGATGACACTAACCTGCTATGCAGTGGAAACAACTTGGAACAACTTCTGGATACACTCGGAAAGGAATTAGGAAAGCTGAAACTGTGGTTTGATTCAAACAAATTAACGCTCAATTTAAGCAAGACAAAATTTATAGTCTTTAACAACCATCACAACTACCCAGTACCCAAACTCAGTGTAAATGGTGTAGAGATTGAAAGGGTATCCGAAACTAAATTCCTTGGAGTAATAATTGATAACAAACTGTGTTGGAAGTCACATATTAATTATATAAAAGGTAAAGTATCCAAATCAATTGCAATATTACACAGAGTGAAAAATTTGCTGAATCAACCCACACTATACACCTTGTATCATTCATTAATACTCCCATACATGACATATTGTAATGAAGTATGGGGAAATACATATAAAACAAACATATATCCACTCTTTATGCTTCAAAAGAGAGCTATTAGAATAATCAACAAAGCAGCTTACAGGGAACCAACAAACCCACTTTTTCTTAAACAAAAAACTCTCAAGTTGAAAGATCTGATCGACTTTAAAACCGCAATAATAATGTTCAAAGTGAAGAATCTATCACTGCCCGCAAATATCCAAAAGTTGTTCCAAACAAGGGAGAAACGATATCACTTCAGAGGAACATGTATATTTCAAAAGCCTACAGTGAGAACAACTACCAAGCAACACTGTATTTCAGTGCAAGGAGTCAGATTATGGAACGATTTTGGACCTGAATTAAAATCATGTACAAAGCTTGGACAATTTAAACAAAAACTAAAGGAAGAAATACTCCAAACATATTTACAAGACGACATGTAAACTCACATAAGGATTGACATTTCCAGCCTGTGTTGTGTTATAGCTTAGTTTTTCTTTTTTCTCTGTGACACTATGTCTTAGATTTGTTTTTGAATAGTAACCGCTTAACTTAGACTAGCTCAGTTTTCTTTTTCTCTCAGTCATATTTTGTCTTAGCCTTGTTTTAAATTGTAATCGCTCTTGTCTTGTTTTCTCTTTTTTCTCCTTTGAATTCTTGGATGGAATATGGGTGGGCAATATAAGCTGCGGCTTCAGCCATCACCCATTTCGGATAACTCACGTGGAATTGTATAGTAGAAGGAGTCTTTGTCTAATTTGACCTTGTTGTTATATTATACAGTTTCTTTTAACCTGTAATGTACTATCCGAAATAAATTCATTCATTCATTCATTCATTCATGTCATGAAGACAAAAACTAGTGCCCACTGTTTTGTTCAGGTTGAAACTTTTTCCAGGTGTATCTTGCAGAAACCTATAAAAATAGAACCTTAATCCACCTCACTGCTGTCATGGGAGCAGCTTTCTCATTTTTCACGGAATCGAGGTGGAAAAAGCATTTTATTTGCCCGTCACTATCTGCCTTGCTGGTTTCCGCAGCAGGGGACGCCATGTTTACTCGTTGCTTGGAGAGGAAAGCTGATCAGTGATTGGTCCAGACGGATCACGTGGCGATCATCTTCACGTTGAAAAAATTGTAAATGTTAAATTTTTTCTCGAGTTAGATTTCGTTTTTGTGCATATTTTTCGAGTTGAACTATGTGAATTGTTCTTCAATATATTTTTTACAACATTACTGTGTGAAGATCATTTAGACCGGTTTTACTGGAACGGGAATTTATTTATTTCTCGCGTTCAACTGAACGACTAAATGTGGCTGCCAGTCCGCGCCAGCAGCCTCTCCAGCCGCCACCGAGCATTTAAACATTTTTACACATTCATACAGTGTTATATGGGCACTGGAGGCAATGTGGGTGAAGTGTCTTGCCCAGGGACATGTTCATAAAAATTAAGCTATACATCAACAAGCCTTGACCAGAGTATTTTGTGTGTGCAGTGAAACACGTGGTTCGCCATTTGGTCTTTGTCGAGGCATTGTTTACATGAAATGAATCAACTACTGACTTGCAAAGCCACCCATTGTTTTTCAATGACAATAGTAATGAAATAAATGCAACTCACCATTCCGACACTGTTCTTCAACGTATAATATCGTGGAGATTCTGCACGGTGTACTCCTTGGCTGTTTACGATCTGTTCACGAAACTGGCGTGTTCCTGGCGCATGCGCGACAGCGCCCTCTGGTGGTGCTGCCGCCAATCACCCCCAGGGGTGGGGGAACATTGACTTGGGCCACATCTGGGCTGAATGACTCAAACTGGATACTGTTGCCCTTAATGTGGCCCACCTCTGGCCCACATCAGACACCCCACATCCACACCTACCCCAGACATGCCATAGATAAACCAGATCTGGCCCACATCACCCTTGCTGACTGGGTGAACTCTATGTACAGCATGAGTCTATATCCCACAATAACACATCCCAGTAGAATCACAGTTCACACTGCTACACTTATTGACAACCTGTTTGTCAATGTTATTGATAAGAAAATAGAAAGTGGATTATTGATAATTGATATAAGTGACCACTTGCCAACCTTTGCACTTATCCATGGCCACACCGGGGCCAACACAGAAAAAAATTTCAAAATGGTTCAGATACAAATCACCAAATGCTATCAGTTCTTTTAAAGAGGACTTGCTGAAGCAAGACTGGACAGAAGTCTATGTATCAGATGTAAATGAAGCCTATGACACATTTATAAACATTGTAACCACTCTTTATGAAAAAAACTGCCCATTAGTAAAAAAAAAAGCTTAACCATAAATTTGCTG
This sequence comes from Pholidichthys leucotaenia, assembly GCA_020510985.1. Classification (NCBI taxonomy): domain Eukaryota; kingdom Metazoa; phylum Chordata; class Actinopteri; order Cichliformes; family Pholidichthyidae; genus Pholidichthys; species Pholidichthys leucotaenia. The sequence continues at coordinate 217,150,533 of CM035840.1, forward strand.
ATAAGCCATGGTTAACCAAAGGACTACAAAAGGCGTGTAAAAAGAAAAATTTATTATATAAAGCCTTCCTAAAGAAAAGGACAAAAGAAGCAGAGCAGCGGTATAAAACATACAAAAATAAGTTAACATATATAATAAGATGTAGTAAAAGAGACTATTACAGTAAAGAACTGGAGAAAAACAAAGACAATATTAAAAATACATGGACAATACTCAACAGTATCCTTGGAAATAAAAGCAGAAATACAAGCAACCCAACCAATATTCCAAAAAATAATAAAACGACTCAGAGTGTGAATATAGCTTCACCTGCAGATGAATTTAATAATTTTTTTGTTAACATTGGACCTAATTTGGCTCGAGAAATACCCACTATGGTGCCTACAGGTGATACAATATGCAATAACACTGCTGTAAAAGACTCCATCTTCATAAAGAACACAGACGAAAGAGAGGTCATTGAAATTGTTAAATCGTTCAAAAGTAAAACATCTACGGACTGTGATAGTATTGACATGCTCCTAGTCAAAACTGTTATTGAATGCCTAGTAAAACCACTGACGTATATCTGTAACCTGTCTCTCCAAACAGGTATATTTCCCAATGCAATGAAAATAGCTAAAGTAATTCCGATATACAAGACGGGCGACAGAGGGGAACTCTCAAACTATAGACCGATTTCACTATTACCGCAATTTTCCAAGATACTTGAAAAAATATTCTATGAGAGAATTGACAACTTCATACTGAAGAATAATTTATTGTGTGAGCAGCAATATGGGTTCAGACACAAGAGGACAACTGCATATGCCCTAATGGAATTTACAGAAAAAATATCAACAGCCATCGGAAATAAAGAGTATTCAGTTGGAGTATTCCTGGATCTTAAAAAAGCATTTGATACAGTAGATCATAATTTATTATTAAAGAAACTACAAAATTGTGGTATTAGAGGGGTAGCACTGTCCTGGTTAAGTAGTTACTTAAAGAATAGATATCAGTATGTATGTGTTAACAACAAAAACTCACAGTTACTGAAGGTTACCTGTGGAGTCCCACAGGGTTCAGTTTTGGGACCATTATTATTCAATATGTATATAAATGATATATGTAAAGTTTCAGAAAAAATGGACTTAATATTGTTTGCCGATGACACTAATCTATTATGCAGTGGAAACAATTCGGAACAACTTCTGGATACACTCGGAAAGGAATTAGGAAAGCTTAAACTGTGGTTTGATTCAAACAAATTAACGCTCAATTTAAGTAAGACAAAATTTATAGTCTTTAACAACCATCACAACATCCCAGTACCTAAACTCAGTGTAAATGGTGTAGAGATGGAAAGGGTATCTGAAACTAAATTTCTTGGAGTAATAATTGATAATAAACTGTGTTGGAAATCACATATTAATTATATTAAAGGTAAAGTATCCAAATCAATTGCAATATTACACAGAGTGAAATATTTGCTGAATCAACCCACACTATACACCTTGTATCATTCATTAATACTCCCATACATGACATATTGTAATGAAGTATGGGGAAATACATATAAAACAAACATATATCCACTCTTTATGCTTCAAAAGAGAGCTATTAGAATAATAAACAAAGCAGCTTACAGGGAACCAACAAACCCACTTTTTCTTAAACAAAAAACTCTCAAGTTGAAAGATCTGGTTGACTTTAAAACTGCAATAATAATGTTTAAAGTGAAGAATTTATCACTGCCCGCAAATATCCAAAAGTTGTTCCAAACAAGGGAGAAACGATATCACTTCAGAGGAACATGTATATTTCAAAAGCCTACAGTGAGAACAACCACCAAGCAACACTGTATTTCAGTGCAAGGAGTCAGATTATGGAACGATTTTGGACCTGAATTAAAATCATGTACAACGCTTGGACAATTTAAACAAAAACTAAAGGAAGAAATACTCCAAACATATATACAAGACAACATGTAAAATCACATAAGGATTGCCATATCCAGCCTGTGTTGTGTTGTAGCTTAATTTTGTTTTTGTTTTTTTCTTTTCTGTCACATTTTGTCTTAGATTTGTTTTTGAATAGTAATCGCTTAACTTAGCTTAGCTTAGTTTTTTTTTTCTCTGTCACATTTTGTCTTAGCTTTGTTTTGAATTGTAATCGCTCTTGTCTGTTTTCTCTTTTTCTCTTTTGAATTCTTGGAGGGAATATGGGTGGGCAATATAAGCTGCGGCTTCAGCCATCACCCATTTCGGATAACTTACGTTGAATTGTATAATCAGAGGAGTCATTGTCTAATCTGACCTTGTTGTTACATTATTCAGTTTCTTTTAACCTGTACTATACTATCCGAAATAAATTCATTCATTCATTCAATCTGTCCCCGAAAAATTCACTTCTGTGGGATCACGTGACTCTTCGACACAGGAACGAGAGCACGAATCTTTCCCTTTTTTTCTTTGCATGCAACTTCGGACCTCCACTGCACTTACTTAGAGTGTAGAGAGCCGTGGATTTCTAAGAATCACCCCGGGTCTTGCGATGACGGTCACCATTTGCAGAGGAAGACCTTGTTCCTTCCAAGGGATTATTACAAGATCACTCACCATGGATTGAAATAACTTAGCATTCAGGCGGCTAGTTTCACTCCTTTCAGTATATGCAGTGTGCTATCGATCCGGAAAAATCTCTTTTATCCATAAACAACAACAAATGTACTTACATTCAAGCCACCTATAGGACTCTCAGATCTGTCACCCAGTCAGTTCCAGCGCCCCGGTCTGAAATGCCTTCACTGCAGTAACACTGAGCACTTTTTTTTTTTTTCACTCAGCCTGGGAAGGTCTTTTTATCAGCTGTGCACTTGCTGCGATCAACCAGAGGCACCAGAAAGACGGAGATATGTGGATCTGCTGTTCAGATGCCAAATGTTAGAATAATTTTGAGCTTAAATTATTCAAAGTCAAATAATCAGGCGGAAAGTTGAATTTATGTACATTTATTACAAAATCACCCCATTGGCCACTATGGGGGAGAGGTTACAAGGCATGACATTCAGACACACCTAGAATCTCTAAAGGATCCATTCTTCTAAGTCTGATATATATAGATAGGAGAAAGGAGAGGGAGGATGAGGATAAGGGAAGGGATTGAACGGGACAGTCCTGATAACTAAGCTTATCCAGGCAGATGTCAGACACTCTGGAGGCATGGGTCATGAAGACATGAGATCCATATAACTAACAGAATGTCCATCTACCACTGATCTGTACAGGCTGAGAAGTTCCTGTGCATTCCTGTGACCCAAAACAGGTTATGTCAAAGAGATTATAATAAATGGCTTAGATTATTCTTTATGCATGTACTGATCCTCAGTCTGAACTCGCTGAAATTGCTCACAGAAACAGGCCAAGAATATATAAACTTATCCTATGTGGAATGCACATATAAACATTAAATATGGCATATGAAAAGTATGATACTTCTCAAATATAATAATACATTATTAATATCAATAATAGTATAGATAATATGGAATTTTTCTATCAGAGGTCCAAAGAAAGACCAAATGTGTGGGTTGTGGGTCCACAAAGCACAGTTTCAAGGCCAGAGGTTGTTCGGCAAGAGCGGAGCACTGCGGCAAGTGTGACCACTTGCATCATGTCACCAGGGTATGCCACAGATCCAAGTGAGGAGGTCTGTGGCACAAAGAGGACTCTCGCGCCCCAACGGTTGTCCATGATGTGTCCCCGAGCACCAACGAACACGCATACTGTATGGTGGAGTTGAACAGTGTGGAAGTGTTTTTGTGGATCGATGTGGGAGTGGTGGGCTCTGTGCTGGATTGGATGACCGTGAGATGTTTTTCTCCACACGTCAAAATTGAGAGTGACATGGTGCCTCTTTGTGCTTGTGGAGGAGGATGGCTGGCCATGATGGGAACATTGGAACTGACGGCTCAGTGCAAATCGGCTGAGACGTGGGACCGTCCGATCCTGAGAGTGGTAGACGGCACAGTGTGGGATGAGGAACTGCCTGGCACCCTGGAGAGTGAGCAAGACCAATATCACTCAGGGTCATCACAGGAGGGTCCCTGTGCCAGAGGTCAAGTCGCCCTGGGCAAGGGTACTGGGTGGCACAGCGGGATGCCTGTGATGATGGATGATGTCAAGAGGCTGGTTTCACCTGTTCCTGGATCTCGGCTGAAATGGGCAGGTGAACAAGGGGCCACAACGGCAATGGCAGCGGCGGAGTTAAAAGAGGTCGGGCTGGACCATCAGGCATGGTAGAACGACATGCCGAGCAGTGACCCTGCAGGCTGAGTAGGACCTCTCTAGCGTTCAAGGACTGGATTCGGGAGGAGAGATGACCATGGCAGGTACGGGCTGGTCTACAGTCAGAGGAGCACCAGAGACGGTTACACGTTGTGACCAGACGGGAGGACGCTCATCTCCAGCTACTAGACAGTTCATGGGGGCACACGAATGAGCTACGGCATACCCAGGAGGGAACTGTGGGATGTGGGCCTGGATGAGTGGAGTGGCCAGTGGTGTTGAAGAGGAGGCGAACCGGTGCTGAAGCAACCTGCTGCAGCCCGGGAGGCTGACTGTCTCCAGGGGCGTATTGATGACAGGGTGATCCAGGGGACCCACGGACTTGTGCTCTCCAGCTGTTTGTTTATAGGTTAACTGTTGTACGTGTGTTTGAATCAGTTATGTGTGTGCCATAAGGATAAGGGGATAAGGACCTGTACTTATATAGCACTTTTCTAGTCTCAAAGACCACTTAAAGTGCTTCATATATACTAACCCTCTATTCTAAGGGCCTAGAGGAGACAGATATCTAGGGACAATTTAGAACAACCAATTAACCTAACATGCATGTCTTTGGATTGTGGGAGGAAACCGGAGCCCCCAGAGTAAACCCATGCAGCACAGGGAGAACATGCAAACTCCACACAGAAAGGTTCCTACCCCTGCCAGCCTGGGGATTTGAACCTGGAACCTTGTAGCTGTTAGGCTAAGCTGATTGTTGGTATCTGGTTTAGATGTTGTACATGTGTATATTTTGATGTTCATGGGGATTAATTTGATATTATGGTTACAGTAGGACATAGCGGTATTTTGTGTTAAGTGGACTTATTTGAAGTACAAGCAGCAGAATAACCTATTTCAGCGTGTGGGGCGAGGTGGCAGTCTACCCATCTCCCTCTAGTTTTCGTTATTTTGGAATGACTGTGTTAGGCCATTTGTATTGTGTTATATCATTACTTTTAGCGCGTGGTTCGGGTTCCAAATTAGGGTGGGTCCGAATTGTGCGTGTGCTTTGGCTTTTGTGAAGGGGGGGAGAATGTTGTTAGAGTTTCGACTTTTACTTATGTGATACGGGTGGTGGCTCCACCTTCCGGTTCTGCTACCACCCGCGGCTATAAGAGGGCAGTGGGCAGGAGGGGCGGTCTCTTTGCCTGGCAGATGCACTTGTGTGCTGTGGAGTGCCTTTCAGTAAATGTGTGTTCAGTTCGACACCTGACCTTGTCCTTGGCTCCATAGTTCAGGTTCAGGTTCAGGTTCAGGTTACTTTATTTGTACCCGTAGGTAGATTTGTTTTGCAGTCTGGTGACATCCATATTTACAAGCCACAATTACATTCAACATAAACACAAACACAGGCACACATGAAGCTGACTATAAACATGATAAAAATACTCAAGGCTCCATCAATCAGGATATAAAGACAAAGAGATGAGAGAAAAACCAGAGATAAGAGAGAACAGTTAGACATAACAGAATAGTTAGATATAACACTACCTACGAGAAAACAGGCTGCACTTTGGAGAAGACCTGACCAAGGAGGATAAGGATGTAAGATCTGGTCTGTGCAAGGATGCCAGAAGGATGGGAAAAGGGCCTTCTTCATTGGTTGTAAAGCATATGTGCATATTCCTAGTTTGTGTACTACATGAACAATGGCAATAAATCTGATTCTGATTCTGATTCTGATTCTGATATGTGGATGGAAAAGAAATCCAATGTCCGGCTGGACATTGAAGAGTTAAAATGAAGAACATGGTTTCAATTTCTTTAACCTGTGCATCTTCAGCCACAGTCTACTAAATGGTTTATGTGATTCAGCACTAACTTTTGTTTTAATGTAATTGTTCTAGAGGCTTCAGTTTTTGTTAGGAGTCATTTAAAATTGCTGACATCTCCTCAAGATTATTTCTCTTTAACGTTCATATCACAAGGGGTTTTGGAGTTATCATTTTTGTCTGTAAACACAAAGGGTCTGCGTAATGATATATAAAGAAAAGCGTTCTTTCTATTCTCAAAGGAGGCAAAAGCTGATTTTACTTTTCTTCAAGAAGGCCACTCATGTTTAGAGGATGAACCATTTTGGAAAAATCAATGGGGAAAGGATTTATGGTTAGCTCATGGATCCAATAAATCAGCAGGAGTTGCCATATTAAAGGATTATTTTAAAGGTTAAGTCTTAGAAGTAACAACTGACAAAAACTGTCACTGGATTTTCTTAGTGATTGAATTTCACTCTCATACGTTTTTACTGGGAAATATTTATGGCTACAACTCGGACTCTTTAAATGTGACCTTGCTGAAAGGACTAGAAAACGTTATTGCTATTCATTGTGCTAAATATCCTTCAGCAAAGGTACTTTTAGACCGGAGTGGTGGCTCAGTTGGTAGAGCATCCGCCCCACACCCGGGAGGCAGGGGTTCAAATCCCGGCCGGGTCATACCAAAGACCATATAAAAATGGAACTTTCTGCCTTCTAGCGTGGTGCTCCGCATAATGGAACGGGGAAAGTAAAGTTACGCACAGAGCTACCAGTGGACTGACCCCCCACTGTAGCTTTCACTACTTACAGTAGCTGTGTGGCCTAGGGTCAGAGAAACGGAGATGGGCGCCGCCCTATGCGCCTTCATGGCGTGAAAGGAATTAACTAAAGGTACTTTTAGGAGGAGACTTCAATATGGTTTTGTCTAACCAACTGGACAGACATCCCTCAAGATCTAGAAATGGAGAGAGCTACCTTACTGACTTCTGCAAACACGCTGACTTACTGGATAAATGGAGACATCGCCATCCTACCAATCGACAATACACCTGGAGCAACAAAACGTCTTCTGTTTTCTCTAGAATTAACTTTTGGCTCATTTCAAAGGAAATGGAAGGACAAATATCAGAAGTAAACATTTGTCCGGCTATACTGACCGATAAAAAAAACATTTGCATCAAACTAAATCTCACTAATGAGGAGAACAGAAGAGCTGTCAACCACTGGAGGCTTAACAACTCTTTATTATGCAACAAAGAATTTACAGAATTTTTTCAAAAATTATTAAACAGTACTGGACACTTGCACTAAATAATAACCAATTTGGAAAATATTGTGAACTACTTAAATATGAAATTAGAACATTTGCGATCCAGTTTAGTAAAAGTGTAAATAAAAATAAAAAAGAAAAATTAGTGCTATCAATTAAAACTATTTCAGACATCACTACTAATATATTAAATGATGATGATCGTCTACCACAATTACAGAAATGTCAAGAGGAATTAGCTGAGATCTATAAGGAAAGAGCGGGAGGAGCATTTATATGGTCCACACTAAAATGGATTGAAGAGGGTGAAAAACAGCAAATATGTTTTTAGCATAAAGAAATATAGAGAGAATCTCATTGTCTAAATTAAAAATTGGGAACTCCGTAACAGAAGAGTACACCACGATTTCAAAATATGTCTCCAATTTTTATAGAGATCTTTATAGAAATGACAACTGCAGAGATAGTGCTGATATATTAAGCTCACTAAAAGATATATAAAAAAGTAGATGACAGCCTAAAAGAGGAGTGTGATGAAACTAGAACCACTGAAGAGATAAGATGGGGTGTTAAAAATCTCAAACCCAATAAGTCACCAGGTAATGATGGTTTGACCTCAGAATTTTATTATAATTTTTAGTCTGAAATTTCCAAATTTCTTCTAGCAGTTTATAATGAATCCATTAATAAAGAGGAACTTTCCTCTTCAATGAAACAGGGTCTTATAACTCTGATTCCAAAACCAAATGACCCTTTAATTATAAATAATTGATATGGTGTTACATTATTAAATAATGACTATAAAGTTTTGGCATCTGTCTTGGTTAAAAGACTAAAAAGTGGCTTACATGACATCATTCAAGAATCTCAGAATGGCTTCATGCCTGGACATCACATCTCTGACAGCATCAGACTAGTCTTAGATCTGGTTAATTTTAAAGATTTTATCCCCGGTGATCCAGTAATCCTCTTTTAAGACTTTCAGAAGGCTTTCCATACAGGTAGTTATAAATTTATCTTCGATACACTATCTTTTTTAAACTTTGGAAATGCTTTTATTAAAGCTGTCAAGCCACTCTACAAAGACAATAATAGTTCTGTTAAACTCTTGTATGGCACCCCTAGTAGATTTAGGATCAACAAAGGGGTGCCACAATGATGTCCAGCCTCCCCTTATATATTTTTACTTGTAGGTGAAATTTTAAATCACCTAATTCTACAGAGCTCTTCCTCAGGAATCAAAGTGTTTGACAAAGAACTTAAAATATTGCAACTAGCAGATGATACAATATAATTTTTAAAAGGTTTAGAGGAAGTTTCCATGACTTTATCTGTTATATCTAAATTCTCAGACATTTCAGGTTTGAAACTTAATTAAAAAAAGGGGAAATCCTACCCCTGAACAACACACTGAGGGGTCCTAGGACTGCACTGACCACCATGCCTGCTGCTGGGGCCACCACAGCAGAGTTGGAGTTGGATCTCCAGAGAGCTGGGCCCAAGACACCATCGCTTGGCTCGACGGAGTCCTGGACGGCGGTGAAGCTCGAGCTCAGGCAAATGCTCTCTTTCCCTTTTCTGGTGTCTGTTTTGGTGAAATCTTGCCTGGCTCTTGGTGAGAGAGTCGGGTGCAGCCGTCAGCTGCACCTGAGCTCACCTCACCAGGTTTTGCCACTGCCAGTGACCTCGACCCTGTTTCTCCGCCTGTTTTATCTGAGCTTTCCCTGAGGGTTGCCGAGGTATTTCCTGATCTGCCAAATGTCTCCACGAGTCCAGGTTCACCATCTGAGATCGCCGTGGGTCCAGCTCCCCTTGCTGAGGTCATCGCGGGTGCTCCGTCCCAGCCCGGGACCTCTGTGGGTGCTGCTTCCCCTCCTGCTGAGGTTTATGTGGGTGCTTCATCCCAGCCCAGGACCTCTGTGGGTGCTGCTTTCCCTCCTGCTGAGGTCATCATGGGTGCTGCTTCCCCTCCTGCCGAGGTTGTCGCGGGTGCTCTGTCCCAGCCTGGGACCTCCGTGGGTGCAGCTCTTCCTCAGTCCGAGTCTCCATGGGTGCTGTGTGCCACTCAGGGACCGTCGTGGGTACTACGCCCCAGCCTGAGACCTACTTGGGTGCTGCGCTCCAGTGTGAGCCTGCCATGGGCGTTATGCCCCAGCCCAGGGGCCACTATGGGTGCAGCCTTGGTCCAGTCCAGGCCCACCATGGGTGTGGCCTTGGCCCAGTCCGGACCCACCGAGGGTGTAGCCTTGGTCCAGTCCAGGCCCACCGAGGGTGCAGCGTTACTCCAGCCCGGGCCCACCGAGGGTGTGGCCTTAGCTCAGTCCGGACCCACCGAGGGTATAGCCTTGGTCCAGTCCAGGCCCCCCAAGGGTGCAGCTCCGCTCTAGCCCGGAGCCACCGAGGGTGCAGCTCCGCTCCAGCCCGGAGTCACCGAGGGTTCAGTTCTGCTCCAGCTCAGAGCCACAGAAGGTGCAGTTCCACTCCAGCCCAGAGCCACCGCAGATACTGCCATGTCCCTGCCCGGGACCATGGAGGGTGCTTCTGGCCAGTCCAAGGGTGTTGTGGTTCTCTCTCCTCTGCCAGACACCGTTGTGGTCCCCTCTTCGCTGCCAGATGCTATCGTGGTTCCCCTTCCGCTGCCAGACATCGTCGTGGATCCCCCTCCTCAGCTCTCCTTCCTTTTGTTGGGCCTCCCGGTGGGGGAGCCGCCTCCTGGGCCACCTCTTCTATCCAGGTGGCTAAAGAACTCTGGTCGGCCACCTGACAGACTGTGCCGTTGGGTTGGGTGGTCCTTATTTTCTGGTAGGCCACCCGACTCGGACCACCTTGCAGTCGGTCAGGTCTGGAACTTTGGCTTTTATTAATACAGTGAATGCATGTATGAGTGAGTGGGTGTGTATGCAGAGCGGGAGAGAACTGGCAACCCTGTGGGAGGAGATGAGAAGGAGAATTAATAGCAGTTCAACCACAGAGACTCAATGAGCTGAATAGTAGATAATCTTACTGGGCACAGGAGTCGTTGAAGCGCCGAAGAATCATACAGTCCTCTCCAGGTTGCCGGAGTCCCGCTCCAGAGGTGCAATGTGCGAGGTAAGGGAGAAGGAACAGGTGCAACCCCAGCTGAGGGATGAGGAAGTGAGTGCGTACAGTGCGTGGGTCCGATCCGCCACCTGGAGGAGAGGTAAGTCCGCCGCCAGAAGGAAGGTCCACCTGTGCACAGGGCAGAGAGGAGGAGAAAAACAGGAGATGAAGGTGAGGATTCCCGTGGGAACAGTCTTACTGTTAATTGGGGAGGCAAAGCTCCCAAATGACAGGTGCAGAGATGATGCGAAGAAGGGAGGCGTGACTCCCAGTAGTTGCAGTAGGTGAGTAGAGGCGAGGAGAACTTCACCCAAGGAGCGTAGACATCTCCGTGCTGGAGAGCAGGAATCCACTCCTGATAAAGGGTGCCTAATTGGGGAGAGCAGGTGTGAAAGCAGGCGCAGCTGGGAATGGTAATTAGTGAACAGAGGGACCCAGCACGGATCACTACATTTAAATCTCCTTGTTTATATTATATTACACACTGCAACCAAAATACAGCCGCTTTCATAAATGCATGGAATTTGTCACACTCAATGTTTAATGATCTAATAGTTCGCACACTGTAAACACAAGTTTCACGTTAAAAAATATCCACAACAGTCATGTTTGTTAACACAAAGAGTGACAGTGATATTACTTTCATTGGCCATTCTGTGGGCTCAAAGTCTGAAGATGTATCAGATAAAGTCACAGGGATGTCTTTAGGGGAATCATCATCCTTTTTCTTGGTGCAAGTGTAGATGTGCAGCATCTGCAGTTTAGTCTGCTCATACAGCTGGTTCACGGTGCTTTCAAAGGGTAATACGTTATGACTAAAATCATGAATATCAAACTGGAAGGCTTCTAATGGTCCTTTAGCTGAAAGTCCATTGGAAAAAACAATTGTTTCCCAGTCTCCAGCAGCTCCTCCATAGTAACAGTTTTCTGAACAGACAGATGCCTTGTTCCACCTCCGTGTCTTGTTCGGACCTGATGGTAATCATCCTTATCAAAGTGGAGCCATCCCATTTCAACCTGTCGGGGCTCTTTAGATGCATATCTGTTGCCAGAACAACCTGAGCCTGCTGTGTCACTGCTGGCAGGACTTTTCTGTTATCCCTGCAATCTGTCTCTTACTCTTTGCATGAAAGAGGATTTAACTGTTTTTACTTATCCTAAACTTTTGTTTATTACAGTTCTTTGCTGCCAGAATGCTCTGAGTGCAAGTCGATCCCCATATCTTTCAATGTACTGTGCTAACTCCTCATCAGTCCTACAATCGATAACAGTGGTGTCAATCTGAAGGAGAAAAAAATCAGGGAAAATGTCTAAAACATCTGAAAAACATCATAATACCTATACAGGCAGTGACAGCTAGCAAAAACGGACTAATGAAGTAGCATTATTGCTAACATTAGGTAGCTAAGGCATATGGTCTAGGAGCTAAAGTTAATGACTGTGTTACATTCAGAGCATGCAATAAGTCACCAGTGATCTTTTTTGCCCCATTACGTACACAGTGCAGGAGCATTGCTGCTAGATGGAATAAACAGCATTACGGTTTGTTAAGTTACTGTGCATAATATGAATATGTACCCAGACAGTATATTTCATATTTGAATCAACAGTGTTGTTGCCACCCTCAGTAATGATTGTTATTGTCCTAGCTGTGTATTGGAGGGGACGATTTCTATTGTGCAAAGTTGTTAAATTTAGTACATTTAATACGATCTCTACGAGTAGCACTGGTTAGGTTATAAAGCCTGAAAACCGTAGGTAGGAAAGACCTGCGGAACCTCTCCGTTGTGCATCTAGGATGACACAGCGTACCACTAAATGAGCTCATCATTGTGTTCACCGTGTTCTGCATGGGATGGGACTCAGACTCCAGCAGAGATGATAGCTTAGCCATCATCATCATCGCTCCTATCTCCTCCATTGGGTTGAAGCGTTGCCCCTGAACAGAGCTAGCTTTTTTTGATCAGTCTGTTCAGTCTCTTCCTGTCAGCTGCCGTGATGCCGCTACCCCAGCAGACCACTCCAAATGTGATGGCTGATGCCAACACCGAATTGTACATAGAAGGCCTTCAGGAGTGCCCCTTGCACTCCAAAAGACCTGAGTCTCCTCAGGAGGAACAGCCTGCACTGCCCCTTCTTGTAGAGCACGTTAGTGTCGTGTGGCCAGTCTAGTGTATTGTTCAGGTGAACACCCAGGTACTTGTAAGATGTCACCATCTCAATGTCTGTTCCCTGGATGTTTACTGGTGCTGTGGGGGGGTTGTCCTCGCCTTCGGCAGTCCAACACCACTTCCTTAGTTTTCCTCGCATTGATCTGGAAGCAGTTCCATAGACACCAGTTCACAAAGTCCTGGATAAGTCCTCTGTACTCCACATCGTCCCCATCAGAGATGAGGCCGGTGATCGCAGAGTCATCAGTAGAATTTCTGTACATGGCAGGGTGGTGTGTTATGTGAAAAGTCAGCAGTGTAGAGGGTGAACAGGAAGGGAGTCAGAACTGTTCCTTGGGGCGCCCCCGTACTGCAGATGATGGTGTCAGACACACAGTCCTGGGTCCCCACAAACTGTGGTCGGTTTGTGAGGTAGTCCAGGATCCATGATGACAGGTGCTGGTCCACCCCTATGCACAGTAGCCTTTCCCTCAGGATCACTGGTTGGATGGTGTTGAAAGCACTGGAGAAGTCAAAAAAACATGATCCTCACAGTGGCCCAGACTTCTTCAGGTGGGACAGGGAACAGTGTAGGAGGAAGATCATTGCATCCTCCACCCCAATCCCATGCTGGTAGGCAAACTGAAGTGGATCCATTGCTGGTCCCACCAGGGGGTGGAGGTGGGCGAGGAGCCACCTCTCCAGGGTCTTCATTAGGTGTGATGTGAGGGACACTGTTCTGTAGCTGTTCAGGTCCTCGGGATGAGGGGCCTTCGGTACGGGTACCACACAGGATGTTTTCCATATCTGTGGTACCCTCCCCAGCTTCAGGGTCCGCCTGACGATGTGCTCCACGATCCCACACAGCTGGTCTGCGCAGGACTTGAGGAGCCTCAAGTTGATGCCGTCCGGACCTGCAGCCTTCTTTGCCTTGATCTTCCTCAGCTCAGCTCTCACCTTGGTCTTAGTGAGGGTCATGTTGGGGCAGAGGAACTGGGTGCTGGGGGTGGGGGGGGGGCTGCAGACAGAGGTACTAGATGAAGGTGGATGCAGCAGTGGTTGGTGGGCAGGGGAAGAAGAGGGCAGTAGGTCAAATCTGTTAAAAAACAGGTTCAGATCGTTCCCCCATTCCCTACCCCCTGTGGCCTGGGAGGAGGTATTCTGGTGCCAGAGATGGTTTTGAGGCTTCTCCAGACACCGCTGATGTCACTCTGTTGCAGCTTGTCCTCCATCTTCTTCCTGTAGCTGAAGCAACAAATGCTCCTTTTGTCAGTGTGAGGGTGAAAGTATTGAACATGTTTTTGTAGACTGTCCTCATTTCTCTGCATTTTGGTCTGATTTACAGAAATATCTTGCAGAAATGATTGGAAAAAATGGCATATTAACAACATTTCACCTTCTACTAATATTCAACAATTCCAGTTTTTCCCTAAATGAGATTTATATAATCAATTTAATTATCATTCTTGGAAAATATTACATCCAAAAAATGAAATGGACTGAAAAATTACCCTCCTACTATAATTTTTTTTTTTTTTTTTTTTTTAAAGAAACAGACTTAAAAACCTATCTTTGGTGATGTGATGTTGAGCTGGATGATGGTCATATTTGTGTACTGTCCTGTTCCAAGTCCTTTATATTGTTTGTGGAATTCTCGAATAAAGTTTGCTCAAAAAAACCAACATGAAGCTAGTGATGGTAGTGGCTGTGACATCCTCATTGAGCTTCTGTGTTTGTCTTCCTCCAGCTGCTGGATGTAAATATTTATATTATTTTCGGCTGTAAAAAATTAATAAATACTTTTTTCATCAATGTATTAATTTTTAGAAGAAGATTAAGACTTACACTGTGCACGTTTTTAAACACTTTGTTGATGTATTTTTTAAAATCCTTGTTTTCATGAAAATGCTATCTCTTGCACCTTTAAAAATGATTTTAAGGACCATTCATTATTTCTGAGGTCCACTCCTTCACCACTGTGTCAGAGAAGGTAAAAATTTTGACAAAACATACAAACACTTTATAGAATTAAAATTAATGGGCTACTTGAAGCGGATGATAAAATAAAGGCTGCGAAGTGAGGTTTTAAGCAGGTTTATTAAATCATACCACCATCACGGAGCTCGCCCCGGCGCCATGCATGCGCGCCGGGAGCGAGCCCGGAGGCTCTCAGCAGACAGACACAAGAGTGAGTGTGTCAGCAGCAGTTGCATGAATGAGAGAATGAGTTACAGACTATGTGCGGTATTTATACCCAGTTACAACAATACATGAAAGAGCATTCACAGCAGTTGGTATGGGCATTTGCATATGAGAGACACAGTGAGAACAGGAAGCATGAACTCAATGCATGAATGGGACATTAACATCACAATACTGAGCTGGAACAAGACAGACGGAGCGGGGCTGCCTGTAGACATTAATACACACATTTCACTGTTCTGTTATTTGCTCTAGCCGAGCGCTGTGTCTGCCTCAGTCTGTTGTGGGGGTCACGCCACATCTTGCACCTTTAAAAATGATTTTAAGGACCATTCATTATTTCTGAGGTCCACTCCTTCACCACTGTGTCAGAGAAGGTAAAAATTTTGACAAAACATACAAACACTTTATAGAATTAAAATTAATGGGCTACTCACATTTTATTTAGAGCACAAAAATCCAGGTGGGGAGAAGCCACTACATCACACTTCCTGAGAGTGGAGGAAAGATGGCGCTCTAAGTAGCACCCTCTTTACAGAGATCTTCATTCGGTCCCTCAAAATAGCGAAAACACAAGCTCAGTCTCACATTTCCACATAAGAAATAACTTTGTAAGTTTTAAGTGAAAGAAGACAGTCATTATTCTGTATTTTTATGGATGACTGGAATCATGACTACACTGCAAAAGATGAGACTCTCAAGATGAACAAACAAAGCATGGCCCCAGCTACACCGGAGAAGGTACAGAAGAAAAACAAACAGGTGGAAGACAAAGAGCCCCCTGAAGAGACCGCTATCAACAAGAAAATATTAAAAGTGGTTAATAAGCTGGCAGATAGATTTGATATCCAACAAAAGAGAATGGAGGAGCTTTACAAGAAAATGGAGGAAAACTCCAGCCAAGTTGCTGTGCTCTGACAGGAGGTAACTGACTACCAGAAAAAAATGGCAGAGTTGGAGCAGCAAGTTAACAGGCTGAATGAGAAAGTGATGGTCTAGAATGAGAAATACCAAGAACAAGAAAGATATAAAAGGAGATGGAATCTGAGGTTGAAAGGCCTGAAAGAGGATGAGCAGGAAAACACCCGAGCAATGGTGATTTCCCTTCTTTCCAAAATTGCACCAGGAGTGCCATGGAATATTGATGGCATGGTGGAGTCTGTTCATCATGAGGGGAAGAAAGACCACAACTGCATAAGGCAAGTCATCATCCAGTTTGTGAAAAGACAATGCAGAAACGAAATTTGGAAGCTTTCAAAAGACTGTGATGTGTGCAGAAAAGCTAGCATTTTATTTGCAGAGGATTTGATAAAAGAGGATAAAGGTGTGTTCACACCAAGCGCGAACGGGCGGTGCAAATCCGTACAAAGTGAATGGGAAGACGACAGTACACACCAATTTGTGTGGTCGTGTGTTTACGTCCACTAGCTAGCTAGCTGCTAGCGTTGAGATTCTGCTGTCAATTAAAAATTATCACCATTGCAAAGTAAACTAGTTACCTCCGCCAGGCCGCAGGCCGCAGGAGGTAATGTTTTTGCCAGCGTTTGTCTGTCTGTTTGTCTGTTTGTCTGTCTGTTGGTTAGCAAGATAACTCAAAAAGTTTTGGACGGATTTCGATGAAACTTGGCGTTGTTGGAAATGGTACAAGGAAGAACTGATTAAATTTTGGGGATGATCCGGATCACCGTCTGGATACAGGAATTTTTTAAAGGATTCTTTAACATTGTGAGATAGGGCCATTTTCAACATGTGTGCAGGCGCAATGGAGGGCGCTGGTCGTCGTGTCTGACAAACACAAACTCCACGTTCTTCAAAGTTTTAGGCACAAAAGCACGCGGAAAACAGTGGTGGGTCGGGCCCGGCAGCGTGCCTGTGTTTGCGCTATGCTGCAAAAGCTGAGACGGGCAGCTGTCCGGCGCGGGATTATTTGGCAGAAATTCCCGGGGCAGCCATAGTGGCTGCGCAAAAACAAGCTCTCTGCCGGGGAAGCTTCCAAATCCTCTTTTGCCGCGGAGCGCAACCCCAATATAAAACCCACGGCAACCTGTCTACCCAATTTGCATCCGTCAGTGAAGCCCTGAGTGCTGCTTTCAGTGATCTATGAAAACGCTCGCATAACCCATTGGCCTGTGGGTTGTACGCGGTTGTGCCATGAATTGCAACGCCCGCAGCCTGGGAGTTTGCAGATGGGGGAGATGGACACAACGCCAACACTTCAGTTTATTACCTCCGCCAAGGAGGTAATGCTTTTACTACTGAACCACTAATCCTATCATTGTGAATCCAATTGCTAGTCATATGTTTTCATGGTCAAGGAATCTGAAAACGTACACACAAACACTGAAGGGGGGGAACTGTGGCACTTGGCAGAGGTCTGCGCTCTCCGAGTGCTTTTCTAGTATTAACCTGCCCTGCTGTTTCTGTCTCCGAGATGTCTCCCAGATAGCTCAAGGACTTCTTCCCCCTTGTTTACTTACAGCTATAAAAACACCATGCTTAGAAATGTATGTTCAGAGTTTAGGTGTGTGTGGGTGAGTTCCACATTCATGTTGTCTCTCCCCCAGTGGCCATGGGGTTAAATAAATATACTTAAATCCAAATACTCCGCCTGATTTTTGACTCAGAATAATTATGCTGAAAACTATCATTTGGCGCACCGAACTGCGGATCTACATATCTCCATCTTTCCGGCGCCTCTGCCCAATTTCACTGAGTGCACAGCTGACAAAAGACCTCCCCAGGCTGGGTACGAGACTCAGTGTTACTGCAGTGAAGGCATTTCGGAACCGGGGCACTGGAACGGACTAGGTGAGGGGTCTAAGAACCCTAAAGGTGGCTTGGATGTGAGTACATTTATTTGTTGTGTAAAAGCTTGTGTTCCTTGGGATGAGAGATTTCGAGGAGGGTGAAATGTTGTTTTTCTGAGCGCTTGACACCGCAAAGCCTGGTTAAGCTTCTGTTCACTTTAACTCTGCTTCGAATTAGGTTGTTTGATCCAGAGTTTTGGGTCTGAGGAAGCTTCGTGTCGGTGAGGTGAATGCTTAGATGTGTTGCGCGCGAAATTAATACAAGAGGCTGTAACATTGTTGCAGTGACCCCCGAGATATTAAAATTCTGGGGGGAAGATTCTGCCTACATTATTGCAGCGAGTATTAATGTGTAAAGAGTCTGAGCAAGATTCTGTCTTTCGATTGCAGTGAGTATTGATTTGAAGATCGATGCAAGATTCTGTCATCGAATTGCAGTGAGCACTGACTTGAGTGAACCAGTAATTTTTACCTCTGCCAAAGAGGTTATGTGATCATCAGCGTTGGTTTGTCTGTTTGTCTGTCTGTTTGTTTGTTAGCAAGATAACTCAAAAAGTTATGGACGGATTTTCATGAAATTTTGACAGATTATCAGAAATGGGGTATCCTACAGATGATTAGATTTTGGTGGTGATCTGGATCACCGTCCACAAGAAAACCGCCATTACGCAAAATGCCATTTTCATGAATAACTACTGAACCACTAATCCTATCATTGTCAATCCAGTTGCTTGTCATATGTTTTCATGGTCAAGGAATCTGAAAACGTACACACAAACACTGAATGGGGGAACTGTGGCGAAAACTGCCATTACGGAAAATGCGATTTTCGTGAATAACTACTGAACCACTAATCCTATCATTGTGAATCCAATTGCTAGTCATATGTTTTCATGGTCAAGGAATCTGAAAACGTACACACAAACACTGTATGGGGGGAACTGTGGCGCTTGGCGGAGGTCTGCGCTCTCCGAGTGCTTTTCTAGTTAGAAAATGAAACTCACTCACCGGGAGACAGGAGGACCGGGAACTCTTCAGCTGAATCGAGATTTTGGAGTTATTTACCCATGGTTTCAGGCCACGGACATCCTAGCAAGCTAGCAATGTAAACACCCATTATCTTTGAAGTTTTGGAGGCTTGAGACAACATTTTCAGGTGAGACCCTGGTTGGATAATTTAAACCTAAGTATGACGTTATTTTGGGAATTTCCGCAGCAGATTGAACACAGCTACAGAAGTTTTAAAGACAACTTCACCTGTCTGCATCTCATTATTCATGTCTATTGGTGTGTTTGCATTGATTTATTATGTAATCGTGGCATGCGAAAAATTTGCCTGTTTGCGCTTGGTGTGAACGCACCTTAAGATGACATGGGAGAAGTTATGGACAAAAATAAGAGGCAAAAGATCAGAAGAAGAGGGCGTACTTCCGAGGGCCTTTTGGCTTCATAGAGAATGTGCAAATATTTGCAGAGAAGTCAAAGGAAGAAGAATATGTTTTGAATCCTTTCAAAAAAAATAGTGTGAGTCTCCAGAAAACCTTTGTGAGAGGGACCAATGGTCACTTTCTTTATTCAAGCTTTAAGTAACCAATTGGTGAGCAAACATTTTTGTTCCTGATTTTTTTTCTTTTTTTTAAATGAATAATCTAGTTCAAAGTTTTCATGTATTTCTTTAAATACTCACAGGCTTAAAGACAATATAAAGAGAAAATATTTTTTTTTTTTATTCTGTAAAGGACAGAAGGCACAATGTGTATTCCTTCAAGAAACTCACTCCAGTAAAGAAGACGCAGGTTTCTGCAGTAATCTATAGGAAGACACAATTTTATTCAGCCATGGAACCAACAGACCAGCAGGTGTAGCCATATGCATGAACAATTGCCCAGGAAACGTCACTGAAGTCAAAAGAGATACAGAAGGACACTGGATTGCTTCAGTTTTGAACAATGAGGGGATGGCGTTTATTCTGTTGAATGTTATGTCACAGAAATAACTTGAATCTGACAAAAGTGGTAATAAATAAAAATGCTATGAAAATTAACCAGTGAAAATCAGACAATTCTTTTGAATTGTGCTTCAACAGAATTATTTTAAAAAAACAAACTCATGAAACAGGCCTGGACAAAAATGATGGTACCCTTAACTTAATATTTTGTTGCACAGCCTTTTGAGGCAATCACTGCAATCAAACGATTTCTGTAGCTGTCAATGAGACTTCTGCACCTCTCAGCAGGTAAAATATTTTGGCCCACTCCTCATGAGCAAACTGCTCCAGATGTTTCAAGTTTGAAGGGTGCCTTCTCCAGACGGCATGTTTCAGCTCCTTCCACAGATGTTCAATAGGATTTAGATCAGGGCTCATAGAAGGCCACTTTAGAATAGTCCAATGTTTCGCTCTTAGCCATTCTTGGTTGTTTTTAGCTGTGTGTTTTGGGTCCTTATCCTGTTGCAAGACTCATGACCTGCGACTGAGACCAAGCTGTCTGACACTGGGCAGCACATTTCTCTCTAGAATACCTTGATAGTCTTGAGATTTCATTGTACCCTGCCCAGATTCAAGACACCCTGTGCCAGATGCAGCAAAGCAGCCCCAGAACATAACAGAACCTCCTCCATGTTTCACAGTACGGACAGTGTTCTTTTCTTGGTATGCTTCATTTTTGCGTCTGTGAACATAGAGCTGATGTGCCTTGCCAAAAAGTTCCAGTTTTGTCTCGTCTGTCCATAGGACATTCTCCCAGAAGCTTTGTGGCTTGTCAACATGCAGTTTGGCAAATTCCAGTCTGGCTTTTTTATGATTTGTTTTCAACAGTGGTGTCCTCCTTAGTCGTCTCCCATGAAGTCCACTTTGGCCCAAACAGCGACGGATGGTGCGATCTGACACTGATGTACATTGACCTTGGAGTTCACCATGAATGTGTTTAGAGGTTGTTCTGGGCTCTTTTGTTACCATTCGTATTATCCGTCTCTTCCTGCGGCCACGTCCAGGGAGGTTGGCTACAGTCCCGTGGATCTTAAATTTCTGAATAATATGTGCAACTGTAGTCACAGGAACATCAAGCTGCTTGGAGATGGTCTTTTAGCCTTTACCTTTAACATGCTTGTCTATAATTTTCTTTCTAATCTCCTGAGACAACTCTCTCCTTTGCTTCCTCTGGTCCATGTTTAGTGTGATACACACCATGTCACCAAACAGCACAGTGACTACTTGTCACCCTATAAATAGGCCGACTGACTGATTACAAGTTTGTAGACACCTGTGATGTTAATTAGAGGACACATCTTGGTTGAACATGTCCCTATGGTCACATTATTTTCAATCTTTTTTAGGGGTACCATCATTTTTGTCCAGGTTTGTTTCATGAGTTTGTTTTTTAAAGTAATTCTGTTGAACCACAATTCAAAAGCATTGTATGATTTTCACTGATTAATTTTCATAGAATTTTTATTTATTACCACTTTTGTCAGATTCAAGTTATTTCTGTGACCATTGTGGGTTTTCTTTCATTAACAGAGAGGTACCAACAATTTTGTCCACGTCTGTACATTGTGCACTACTCATCTCACCAAAGTCCTGCGGCGATGGGGGAATGGCGAAGCAATAGGTGGAGGTGACCACTGGCAGTTGTAGTCATAAACCTGCACGTAGGCGGCCGTGGACTAGTGGTTGCTCTTCTCTTTACCTGGGACAGCGGAGAAGTTCGGCAGCATCCACGGTGACTGAGCAGCCCTCTTCAGGGACAGCACTGTTCACCCTAGTAAGGGAGGGGTCTAGAAAAGGTGGCCTAAAAATTTCCTGCCCTACTTGCATCTGGCCAGCTAGCCGCAGTTGGCAGATCATCCATAAATGCGGTTGAAATCATAGCAGAAAAAGAAAGCTCCTCATTGGAACATGAAACGTCCGTACACTTATGGACCGAGAGAACACTGCAAAACCCCAGAGGAGAACGACATTAGTTGCCAAGGAGCTGGCATGCTACAACATCGACATTGCAGCCTTAAGTGAGACTAGGCTTGCAGAAGAAGGCTCTCTAACTAAACTTACCCATGGCTATACCTTCTTCTGGAAAGGGAAGACACAGGCAGAGGACAGGATTCACAGAACTGGCCTTGCTGTCAAGACATGTCTGATGAAACAGCTAACAGACTTACCCACTGGAATCAATGGAAGGCTTATGAAGCTGCACATACCCCTCAGCCACAAGCACCATGCAACTATCATCAGTGCATATACCCCGACCCTGACAAGCTCAAAGGAAACAATTGAGCAGTTCTACACTGACCTCAGTTCTGCCCTGGGTGTCGTCCCTGTTCATACTGCTTGGAGACTTCAGTGCCCGAACTGGTCGCGACCACAGTAGGTGGGAGGGGATACTTGGCAGACACGGCATTGGCAAGATGAACATTAATGACCTTCTGTGGTTGAGCAAGTGTGCAGAATATGACCTTGTCATCACAAACACAGTATTCAGAATGATGGACAAATACAAGACTACTTGGATGCACCCCAGATCCAGACAATGGCACGTGATAGATTATGTCATTGTCCGTCAGCGAGATATCCAGGATGTTCTTGTCACCAGAGCCATGCATGGAACAGAATGTTGGACAGATCACAGACTTGTTCGCTCCACCCTCAAACTGCACATCACCCCACACTATCCAAAGCGCCCAACACAGCCAAACTCCTGCAGCCTTTCTACCTGCATAAGTTCCAGGACAGACTGGACGAGAAGCTGTCTGCTGATGGACCACTGACTGGAGACCCAACCCAGAAGTTGAACCAGTTCAGAGAAGTGGTGACAGAGACAGCGAAGTCAGTACTTAGCCCCAAACGCCGGACACATCAGGACTGGTTCGCTGAGAACGACAGTGCCATTGAAGATCTACTTACAAAGAAAAACAAGGCATTCATGAAGTGGCAAAATGACCTAGGCTCCATCCACAAGAGGGAGAGGTTCAAATCTTACCAGGGTCTAGCCCAAAGGGAGATTTGCAGGATGCATGACAAGTGGTGGGAGAAGAAAGCTGAGGAGGTTCAAAGCTTCGCTGACTCCAACAACTCAAAGCAGTTTTTCAACACCATCAAGTCGGTCTTCGGTCCTTCAAAATCTGATCTCACCCCCTTGCTGTCAGCAGACGGATCCACCCTCATCAAGGACAGGGCTGCCAATAACACCAGATGGAAAGAACACTTCAGCCAACTTCTGAACCGCCCTTCTTCAGTTGATCAATCTGCATTGGTCCAGATCCCTCAACGGCCGACCATCCAAAAACTTGACAACCCTCCTTCTCTGATCAAAGTCAGGAAGGCTATCAAACAGATGAGCTGTGGCAAGGCATCTGGCAAGGACAGCATTCCCACAGAATTGTACAAGGCACTTAGCGAAGAGGCTCTACAGCAGGGGTCTCCAAACTTTTTCCTGTGAGGGCCACATAACTTTTGCCTTCTCTGATGGGGGCCGGGGTCAGTTTGTAACAGAAAAAGTGTGATGATTGCAGGGGTGCCTAAACGTAAACATTTATTGTTTTCGAGAAAGCCACACATAACCAAATATTAATAACCCTTTCCGGGATCTTCACAGGAAAAAAAGTCAGAAAATAAATAATAACACTATTAATGAAATAAATAACACTATTTATGAAATAAATAATAACCAAATAACGTTCTCTGGGTTCTTCACAGAAAAAAAGTCCATGGAACATTAACTTTCTGTTGTGCCATGCACAATCTTAACAGGTAACATCTCAGCAGAATACATTTGTACGCCAAGCTCAGCTGAACCAGTCATCCGTTCGGGCCAGCTTTCGGGTTCCTCAACTGATAGCAAGCAGCGGTAAACCTTTCACTGATGGAGAATTTGTTAAGAAATGTTTGAATGCTGCCACGGAGGAGGTGTGTCCCGAGAAGAAAGATGTCTTTAATATCGTGAGTCTGTCGGCGAGTACAATCACCAGCTGAGGCGCGCCCCCGTGTGAATGGCCCCGCGGAGTGGACGGTGTGTGTGTGAAGTGTGCGGTTGAGTAGAGAGAGAGGTGACCGGAGCAGGTAGTGAACTAGAATTGCTGTTATTAACGGTGCAGTCTGATAATAAAGCCCCCAACTCTTCAGCAAAATGGCCTGTTCTTCGGTGTACCACCATATTGTTGTTAACAACCATGAGGTTTACTCGGGAGTTAACCCCAGAGGAAAAGCTGCCTCCGGCCCTGGAGAAGACAGATCTCCCTTGCGTCCCCCAACCATGGTTAGGAGACCAAAGCAGGAAAGGTTAACACTAGGATTTTTTTTTTTTTGGGGGGGGGGGGTGGTCAGATAGGGGCACAGACTGCAGAAGGGTGAAATAGAATGTCACGTTCTATGCGTGTATTAGTCTCGATCGTGTGGCCAGACTGAAAAAAAAAAAATCATAATGCGTCTCTGGTATTGTTCAGGGGGCCGGGCCAAATGTGGAGGCGGGCCGTATCCGGCCCGCGGGCCATAGTTTGGAGACCACTGCTCTACAGGCTTTCCATAATGTTCTCACCAGTATCTGGGAAGAGGAGGTAATGCCAGCAGACCTGCGTGATGCAATGATTGTCACCCTGTACAAAAACAAAGGCTCCAGAGCAGACTGTGGGAGTTACAGAGGCATATCCCTCCTCTCCATTGCTGGAAAAATCCTTGCCTGCGTCATCCTGAACAGGCTGATCTCGACACGCTCAGAAAAGAACCTTCCTGAGTCACAGTGTGGTTTCCGCCCTAATGGCAGCACTGTTGACTTGGTCTTTGCAGTGAGACAGATCCAGGAGAAATGCTTGGAGCAGAACATGAACCTCTACGCAGTCTTCATTGATCTAATGAAGGCATTCAACACTGTCAACAGAGACGCACTATGGATCATTCTGGGAAAACTTGGCTGCCCAGTGAAGCTCACCATGCTCATCTGGCTGTTCCACAACAACATGACAGGAGAAGTTCTGTCAGACAGTGAACCATCTGAGAAATTCAATATTGCCAATGGCGTGAAACAGGGCGGTGTCTTTGCACCTGTATTGTTCAACCTTTTTTTCCACACAAGTGCTGTTGTGAGCTGGCAGAGACCTCGACCTGGGTATCTATATCAGATACCGTCTGGACGGATCACCGCTTGACCTGAGGTGCCTTACGGCAAAGACCAAGACACTAGAGAGGCTCATAACTGAAGCCCTGTTTGCTGACAACTGTGCTCTGATGGCCCATGAAGAGAACCACCTACAGTTAATTGTCGATAAGTTCTCCGAAGCATCTAAGATGTTCGGCCTGACAATCAGCCTCAGCAAAACAGAAGTTCTCTTCCATCCCGTACCACGCAGTGTCCCCCAGCAGCCAAGCATCACCATAGATGGCAAATTGCTGAAGAATGTCGACAGCTTCAAGTACCTGGGCAGCACCATCTCATGTGATGGATCCCTGGACAGCGAAATATCAGCAAGGATACAGAAAGCAAGCCAGGCATTTGGCAGACTCCGTACCAAAGTCTTGCAACACAAAGACATCTATCTCTCCACCAAGCTCAAGGTGTATAGTGCTGTGGTCCTATCATCACTGCTTTATGGCTGCGAGACATGGACCCTGTACCACAGACACATCAGACGGCTGGAACAGTTCCACACACACTCTCTGCAGTCAATCATGCGGATACATTGGCAGGACCGCATTACCAACCAAGAGATCCTCGACCGAGCAGGCCTTAGAAGCATCAAAGCCAAGATCCTCAAGGCCCAGCTTCGATGGTCTGGTCACGTCACCCGCATGGATGAGTCCTGAATCCCCAGACAGCTTTTCTACAGAGAACTGGCACAAGGCAGTCACAACCAGGGTCGTCCAAAGAAGAGGTTCAAGGACAACCTCAAGGCAAACGTCAAGTGGGCAGACCTCCAGCCGTGAGAACTTGAGGCCACTGCAGCTGATAGAACTGCTTGGCGTGCTACAATAAGGAGGTTCGTAGCAGCATTTGAAGACGACTGCTGCCAACGTCTTGCGGCAACATGTGATCGATGACACAGAATGTCTTCCACTGTCCTGGCAGCCGGCGTTCCATGCTCGACCTGCAACCGACTGTGCACTTCAGACTTCAGCCTCCAAAGCCACATGCGTGTTCACAGATGACTGTACAACATGTCATTCTTGGCTCCCGAGAGACTGCCAAGAAGAAGAAGATATATGAATGAAACCCCCAGAATGGGGATTTTTTTTTCCAAATTATTTTATTTATTTATTTATTTTCCTTTGTATTCTACTTAGAATTCTTTAAGGATATTTCTATGCAATATTCAATGCCTATTTGTAATTTCTTCATAATTGTTCAATCCTGTTTATAGTTTGTTCAAATGTTCAATCCACCTTATTCCTAGACCCCATGATGACTTGCGTGAATTATGCGTGCAACTTCTGGTGCTAGTTTAGAGCGTGAAGTTGTTGCTGAAACGGGACTCTTTTCCTTGTTAAAAAACCATGACTTTGGCATCAAAAAATGCAGGAACACAGCCTTTTGCACCTCAAAAAGAGAAATATAATCATTCCACTTCCCATGACTATGAAAGGATGGGAAGATGACCTTAAAAAGTGGCTTTGCAGACATTAACTCTGTCAGTTAGCTCCGCTGCAATGATGCTAACGCTGTAAACAAATAAAAGCTCTGAGATATATCAATGTTTCCACCGCAATAAAGTCGGTTGCATTTTGTTAAAAGATGTTGGACATAAATCAAATTTCCATCAGAGAAGACATAGAATCTAGTCAGAGCCACAAAAAACCACAACACCGTGCTTGGCTGTCATGGTAAATACAGACAGCTGCAGCTGTTTGTTTTATCCCAACATTAAAATGCTCATGCTGCTGTCATGCCATGAATGCTTGTTATTTAACTTAACACGTACAGACATTTTCTGACAATTGTTCAAAATTTTATTGATCTATATTTTGTGATAATTTAAAAATTAATGCATGTTGAAGCTGCTAATAAATTCATATTGTTGTGATGCAGTGCAACAAGTGCTAAAAACAAGAAACTATTTGATATCTTTCCTAAATTGTTAAGCTTTAGGAAGCAAACTATTTTTTTTTTATTATTTTACTTTATGCATCTGTTGACGTATATAAATGTCAGATCTGTGACATTCATACAACTGAAAACATACCTGGTCCTGTTGTTTCTGTCCCGTGTCTATACCACCTATCACACCAACAATCCTTTTTAGTTTTCAGTGCATTGCTCATTGCTGTTGAAGCCACAGATTTTGCTGTGCTTATTTGTGAGGAGCCTCACACCATGAACAGCAGCAAGTACCAGAACTATGCAAAAAGATTCAAAAATTAAAAACTACAAGTGCTGAAATTATCTGCCACTTGACTGCAAAACACGCATGTGGACTATACATTAAAATGAATTTAAAACACTTTTAAAAACACTATTGTAAATGCCCCACTACTCTACTCTTGGTGACTGATTTAACACTACTTCAGCCGAAACCGGAAGTTGCCCCCATAATCGTTTCTACAGCAGCACCCTCAGGAAAAAGGTGGATAAACGCTCTTTAAAAAAAAAAAAAAAATCCCACTTGTTATCACATGATCGCCATCGGTTCATCTCAGTCACTCTCTGGTCTTTCTCAAGATCTTGAGTTATTTTGTATAATTCTCACGTGATCTTGTATTTCAAACTCTGTTTTCATTAGGGATGGGTGAGAACAGCATTTTTCCTTTCGATACGATACCATTAATTTATGGGACTTTTTTTTCTAAACCGATACCAATACTTTTTGCCCAAAATCACATGATTGCAGTTTCATTAACAACTTTATTGCAAGGGCAATATGAAATATGAATAAAACTAATGAACATAAACACTTGAAAGAAATGCTTATAAAATGATAATAAAACTGAACAATGAGCAAAGTAAATAACAAATAAAATATTTTTTTCCATTATAATAAAATAACTAAGACTTAAAATGAATGCAAAATTAATTCATTTTCTTAATTTGGTGAAGATTCTCAACTGGATTCAAGTATTTTTTTAAATTCTGAAATGTTTTACCATTTATCCAAATTCTGTGGCTGGCCATTGTTGTGTCGTGTGCGACAATGTCGTCCAAGTACACTGCCACCCCTGGGAGACCAGCGAAGATGGTGGCCATGATCTTTTGAAAACAACTTGGGGTGAAGCTAAGGCTGAAGGGCATATGGGTGTACCCGAATACTCCCATGTGGGTGATGAAGGCTGTCAGGTTGCAGTTTTCCGGGTGGAGAGGAACCTGTAGGTAGCCTTGGCGGAGGTCTAGTTTGGAAAAACCCTTCGAGCCATGGAATGCTGCCATCAGCTCCTTTGTCATGGGCAGGGCATATTTGTTGGGGATCACTGCTTTGCTTACCATTCTGACGTCGATACACAGTCATAGGCCGCCCGTCTTCTTTGCTACCACCAGGTTTGCGATCCAGGGAGATGCATTGAGCCGCTCGATGATGCCAGCGTCCGTCAGCTTCTGCAACTCTATCGTGACGTCGTCCCATAGTGCAAGGGGTAGCAGCCACAGGGGCTGAACTTTCGGACACACCGTCGTGTCAACAAGCAGTCGGTGGTTGAAAGAGGTGAGGCAGCCCAGCCCTGTGAAAAGCGTTGGCCAGCAGTGCTGCCAGGATGAGGTGACCACCAGAACAGTGTCGCCCCTTGGGTCAGTGATGGAGAAACCCAGCTCGCTGATCAGGTCGATGCCCATCAGATCAGCCCCTTGCACCTGGAAGGTGAATAATGGAACAACCTTGGGGCTGTACCGCACAGAAAAACTGACCGTCCCTATCATACCGATTCTGGTGTGGCCATAACCGAATAAGTCTCCCACCTCAGCTGTGATGGTTTTCCGAGGAAACGGCTTCCCGACTGTGGACACGTTCAAAAGAGACCTTGAGGCCCCCGTGTCCAGCATCAGTAGCACGTTGACGCCATCCAGTTCTACCATGGACCACCCGAGCGGTGAGTATTTGGCACCAATTGAGTGGGCGGTGGCTGAGCCTGTGAGTGAGTCATTGAGACCATGCAGGTTGAGTGACAGACCCTGGCAAAATGGTTTCGCTTCCTTTAACCCCTCTGGCTCGGCAGGCGGGTGATCGAGTCTGATGTTTAGATGAACCGCAGCTACTGCAGTGTGGACACTCACCTGCATTGTCCTCTTTCCTATCCTTTTTTTGATTGCAGTGGGGGGGAGGTGTTGGGCACTGACGGCAGCGACCTGTGTTTGCGGGGTAGGATGAGGCGCTTACTGGCTAGGCGGTGTTAGCCATGATAAAAGCTTGCCCTCCGCCTCTATCTGGGCCTCCCATTTTACAATCTTGTCCATTGTTAGCTTATCTGCTGTTGAAAACGGTCTACTCTGCAGTCTCCTGTTATTAGTACCCATCACTAGCCAATCATGTACCAAGTCTTCTTTCAACTCTCTTAAATCACAGGCATTCACTAGCTCCCGGAGATCTGTTATATAATGCTGGAGTGACTCACCCTTCTGCTGGTGGCGCAGGAAGAACATCGCTCTCCATGCAGTCACATTTTGAACAGAACATTTGAACATTTGAACATGAACATGCTTTACAGTCAGCGTAAAGCATGCTCATTGCAGCACATAGTCTTCAGATGTGTCCTTAGGGCTCAGAGAGTAAAGCATCTGCTGTCCTTCAGCACCAAGATAGCAGGCTAACATCCCCATTAGCTTCTCGTCACTAGCATCGTTCAAGCTGGTAGAGGCGATATAATTTTGAAACATCTTATGCCAGCTGGACCAGGGGATCAGCAGCTCACATAGTAGAGCGAGGAGTGGCCGCGGGGAATCTGCGCACGCTTTCATGAAGGAGTTATCAGGGTTTATCCTCGTCGCCATTGTTATGTGTAAGAAATGGGCGCAGACAGCAGGCATGAACTGCACTCTCCTTTTATTCAATGCACAACTCCCTATATACAGAATATTGGCACCGTATCCCCACGGCGAGCTCTCCCCACATCATCACAACATCTACAGCAAGTCCCCAAGTCCAAACACCACAGACGTGGCAAAGGATGTCCCAGTTAAATGAATGAATATCATTATTGATGGAAGGAAAAACAAATCTGTTTCTTCCATTATTGGCACAGGAGCTGTGGGTAATATCAAAATAATTAACACTAAACTGGTGAGTGTGTTTGCTTCCAAGTTTTCACTGGACTTGGACACAGAAACTTTATCTGCATATCTTCAGGCTAAACTTGGCCGAGATGTAACGTGTGAAGCTCGGCTCTGTTCATAGTAGATGTAGCTCCTTTAAAGTGACTGCCGAATGTAAAGAAATGGGTGAAATGTATCATCCCGAGCTCTGGCCAGAAGAGACTTTTGTCCGACATTATTATGTGCAAAGCAGAACTGGTGTTACTGGGTCCAATAAGACTGGTCCTTTTGCAGTAGGAATGAATGAGCTGGCTGGTGCTAAAGTCATTATGGAATGATGATTTGGATTTTCAGTTCAATTCAACTTTATTTATACAGCACCATTTCACAACAACAGTCATCTCATAGTACTTTCAACTGTAGGGGAAACCCCCACAATTGCAGAAAGACCCCAGCAATCAGGCGATCCCTGTGAGCAAGCGCTTGGCAGCGGTGGAGAGGAAAAACTCCCTTTTAACAGGAAGAAACCTCCAGCAGAACCAGGCTTAGGTAGGGGCAGTCATCTACTGTGACTGGCTGGGGGGTGAGGGGATAGAGAAGATGAAAAGAACAGACATGTAGAGAGCAAACAGCACAACGGGGACTCAATCTATGGGAGAGAACAAACAGATGTTAATGACCAGCAAAAAAAAAATATTTCATTGAGAGTAAAGAAAGGAGTGAAGTCCAGTGCATTACTGAAGGTCCCCCGGCTGTCTAAACCTATTAGCAGCATAACTTTTGTCATACAACTGCCAAGGTCTTTGTTTGGGCCAGAGCGCATCAGATACAACTTGTCGTATGGTTGTTGACAAACTCCTAGAAACTTGTGAGATATTATATTTGCAAGAAACATTTCTAGTAAACAGGATTTAGAAAAAGTAAATTCTTTTAATGGACATTTTCATAGGGTTGGGAAATCCACTGCTGATTTTAGCATAGGAGTAATAAAAGAACAGATTTTGGGAGGTGTAGCTACACTGTGGAATAAAAAGTTGGACTCATTTATTAATGTAGTTAGGCTTGGTGTTGACTGGTGTATTGCAATAGATTTTGTCAACAACGGTAAAGAATTGTCGTCCTGAAAGTTTACACTCCATATGAAAGTCATCAAAATGAGGATGAATATTTAAATAGCTTGGCTTTTATCAGTTCTTTTATTCAGAACAATAGTTTTACCAATGTGTTTATAGTTGGAGACTTGAATGCTGATATCTCGGACAGAAACTCGTTATTTGTTTATCATATGGTCCAGTTTTGTCAAGAGAATCTTATTTTATCCAGTAAAATGCTTTTACCTACAGATAGTTTTACCTACATAAGTGAGGCCTGGCATACTGCATCATGGCTGGATCATTGTATCACCACAGCTGATGCTCATGCAGCTCTGAAAGGTATGAGTATTTTGCATGGGGATGCAACCTCTCATCATCTGCTGGTTGCTATGTTAATAAATACTGGACATATACCTGAGGTGCTGTTAAATAAGACTTATGATAAAGTAGGGAGACTGGATTGGTCAGGCCTCTCAGAGGAGGATATTTTGGCATATCATGTTAAAACAGATGAACTTTTACATAATATTAATCTTCCCAGAGATGCAATTACGTATGTGTCGTGACATTAACTGTAAAGATGAGAAGCATAAGAAAAGCATCTGTTCACTTTATGGTGACATAGTTAAAGCTTTGTATGATGGCAGTAAGCCCTACTATAAATATGAAAAATGTGCTGTTAGGCTTAGTATAAGGAAATGTGCTGCTGATTACAATGCAGAAGCTCATAAAGCATTTAATTCTTGAGTTGAAGCAGGTAGACCCAGATATTATTTTTTTTTTATTTATTTTTTTTTTTGTTACTTATTTGTACCCGTAGGTAGACTTGGTTTGCAGTCTGGTGACAAGCCACCGGCTGCTGATCGCTGCGTGCGCGAGTGCCCTAAACCTACATGTTTTTGGTGTGCGGGAGGAAACCGGAGAAATCCCGGAGTAAACCCGCGCAACACGGGGAGAACATGCAAACTCCACACAGCTCACTGTTGGTCGGGGGCTGGGATCGAACCCACGATCCCCGCGATCCCCCGGCCGAGGGTAAAACTGTGCTGCCACAGTGCTAAACCACTGCGCCACCGTGCAGCCAATGGGCCCATATCTGGGCCCAGATATGGGCCTGTGTTTGAGCATAAAAAATCATACGAATGCAAAATATACAGTAAGTATGCTGTTCATTTTATTTGTAAAAATGAGGAAACCATGAGGGCTGATTTTGTCTGAAAAGTTGCTGTGCAACAATGCTACAGGTTTTTGGTATGAGGTGAGAGTAAGAAATAATTGCAAAGTGTCTTTACCATGTACTGTTCATGGAGGCTCTGGGACTGATAATATAGTATGGTCATGGAGGAGGCATTATAGTACCTTGTTTAACTGTATTGATAGCGATCTGTATGAGGCGAACAACATTGAGGATCATGACTCAAAAATTGTCACATGAAGTATACAAGGCTATAAATGAGATGACTGGTAATAAAACATGTGGCATACAGTCGATCACATTTCTACAGAGCATTTAAAATATGCCAGCCTGAGGTTAGCTCCTCTGCTTTCTACTTGTTTCACTGGATTTATGATCCATGGATTATTGCCAGACTCAATGATGTCTGTTTTGTTAGTGGCAGTCATTAAGAACAAAGCTGCTAAGGTAGGCAGCCTTGATAATTATAGGCTGATCACCTTAGCCAGTGTTTTGTCTAAGGTTTTAGAAAAGATTCTCCTGGACAGACTGAATAAGTAGATTGGCTCCACTGATAATCCGTTTGGATTTAAAGCCAAGCATGGCACCGACATGTGTATATTTTCACTAAAGAAAATCGTGAACAAATACAAAGCAGAAAACTGATCAGTTTTAATGTGTTTTATTGATGCTTCGAATGCTTTTGATCTTGTCAACCATGGAAAACATTTTAGGAAATTGAGTGAAAGAGGTGTGCCAAATATACAGTATCATAAGAATTCTGTCATACTGGTATGCTAACCAGAGCATGATGGTTAAATGGGGCAACTGAATCTCATGCCCATTTGGGGTTAGCATTGGAGTTGGACAGGGGGGTATTTTGTCTCCTGCGCTTTTTAATTTTTATGTTGATGATCTGTCTAGGTCACTCAGCGCTAGTAAAACTGGACACACAATTGGTAGCACTCTTGTCAATCATATTATGTATTCTGATGATCTTGTGATTTTCAGTCCAAGTAGTGCTGGTCTTCAGCAGCTTCTGTCTGTCTGTTCTGTATATGACATTAGATATAATGCAACAAAAAGTGTTATCATGATATGTAAAACAAAGGAGGACACATGTTTAACATTTCCTGATTTTAAATTATCAGGGAATGTTCTGCCAGTCTGTAACAAGACCAAATATCTTGGACATATAATCACTGACAAATGACTGATGATGAAGATATGATTTGAATGATTTGAATGAATTTATTTCGGATAGTACAGTACAGGTTAAAAGAAACTGTATAATATAACAACAAGGTCAAATTAGACAAAGACTCCTTCTTCTATACAATTCCACGTGAGTTATCCGAAATGGGTGATGGCTGAAGCCGCAGCTTATATTGCCCACCCATATTCCATCCAAGAATATCTACAGACAGTGTTGTTTGTTTGCATCCACAGGCTAACATTCTGTGTCGGAGGTGTAGTGCATGCTCACGTGAGGTTGTCTCTTTTCAGAGCATACTGTATACCCATGTATACTGCACATTTATGGACCAATTATAAGACAAGGAGTTTGAGGAGACTTCAAGTTGCCTATAATGATGCCCTTAGACTGTTAATGAAGAGGCCTAGATGGTTGAGTGCAAGTGGGCTCTTTGTGGCATCAGAAATCAGAACTTGCGGAGCCATTTTAATGAACCTTATGTTTAAGTTTATTTGTAGGCTTAATGCCTCTGAAAATGAAATAATTTTATCTTTAACAGGGTTAAGATTTAGTACCATGCGTTATCAATTCCTGCTGTGGAGGCACTGGTTGGGGAAAATTTACAATTTTAAGTGAGAGGAAACTGAAGGAAGTAAATCTAAATCAGCCAGTGGAAGAGATGAATGCAGGAATCACAACAGCGATCATTAAAGCAGCAAAGGAAACCATCCCAAGAAGAGGTAGGGGAAAAAGGAAAAAGCTAGTTCCTTGGTGGACTCCAGAGTGTTCTGAAGCAGTTAAGAATCAGAACAAAGCTTTTAAAGTATTAAAAAATGTATTGAATATGGATAACTTGATCAATTATAAATGGTATGATTCATTGGGAAGAAGTACTCCCTTGGAGAAGGTATGGGGAACAATTTAAAGGATGTCTGGGATAAGGAGGGAGCTAAAATATCCAATTATGGAGAACGGGGACAGTTTTCATTGTGGATGACAATGAAAAGGCAGAGCATTTAGTTAAAATTTTCAGTAAAATAAGTGGTGCAGATAATTTGAGCTTTGTGGAAAAAAATGGAAGAGAGCAGACAAAATTAAATAATGTGGAAGCGTTGCAAGATGAGGCAGAATTTGAGAATGGGCTAAACTGGGAGTTTTCAATGGCTGAATTAAATCATACATTAAGGAAAGTCTGTAAGACAACTCCAGGAAAAGACCAAGTGACGTATAAAATGATTAAAAGCCTGAGTGACGCTGGTAAAAAGATATTATTAAAGTTGTACAACAAGGTTTGGGAAGAAGGGATATTGCCTACTTCATGGAAAGAAGCGGTTGTTGTTCCAATATGCAAGCCAGGTAAAAATCCAGGTTTAGGTGAGAGTTACAGACCAATCGCTCTAACATCCCATGTTGGTAAAACTATGGAAAAAATGATTAATGAAAGGTTAACATATTATCTGGAGTCTAGAGAGGCATTAAAAAATTACCAAAGCGGAATTTGAACAGGGAGAAGTACTACCGATCCTGCTGTCTGTTTGGAACATGAGATTAGGAAGGTCCAAGTGAATAAGGAAAGTGTGGTTACGGTGTTTCTGGATGTTGAGAAGGCATATGACATGATGTGGAAGGAGGGGCTGATTATCAAACTACATAAGCTAGGCATTGACATAACGTTCGGCTCAGGAGACGCACACACACAGGTTCAGAGTAGTTCAAACTGTTTATTAACAGCAGGGGTGTATGGGTGTGTGTCAGTGGAATGTTAATGTATTGGTGGTGGCGTCTGCTTCGGGCACAGAGGCAGAAGACCGTTCAGCCGGCAACCCTATGGGAGAGAACAGACACAGGGTGACAGGCACACACCAATACAGGAGGAGAATAGGCGAGGGAGAGAAGCTTACTTGAGTTTGACAGATGGCAGGCACTACAAGGACGGAACCCCGGGAGACAGTCACCTGCAGGACTCGGTGCAGCAGCGAGGAAGGACGAAGGACGGAGTTGTCCGCCGCCAAGGAATCCACCTGTGCACAGGGGAGCAGACTGGGAGAGGTAAGGGAAGGAATCTTCTTACCAATGGTTAGATGCTGAAGAGAGGGTTGACGCTTCGCGTTGAAGGCGATGAAGTCTAACGGCTTCAGGCCGAAGCTCAGGGCGAGGCAGCTTTTATCCCTCGCCGGTGACGAGTAGCAGGTGCGTGAGCAGGGGGCGCCGCTGATGAATGGCGCGGCGTGACAGTACTCCCCCCTCTAGCAGCGCTTCCTGGCGATGGCTTATCCGGGTGCGCTCGGTGGAAGTCCGCGATGAGCGATGGGTCCAACACAAACGACGGGGGCACCCACTGTCGATGCTCGGGCCCATAGCCCTCCCAGTCCACCAAGTATTGCAACCCACGACCCCGGCACCGGGAGTCCAGGATGGAGGAGGCGGACCAGGCCGGATGGCCACCAATCATCCGGGGCGCGGGTTGCGCTGCAGGAGGAGGGCAAAGGGGGTCAGTAACTGCCAGTTTCACCTTCGACACGTGGAAAGTAGGATGAATGCGGAGGGAGGGGGGAATAGCCACGCGCACAGCCACCGGGTTGATGATCCGGGTGATGGGGTAGGGACCCATGAAGCGCTGTGCCAGCTTTCTCCTCTCGCCTTTTAGAGTGACGTCCTGGGTGGAAATGTAAACAAGCTGCCCAACTCTGTACGCCGGGGCAGGTCTTCTACGCCGGTCCGCCACTGTCCTGTTGCGCTCCGCTGTGCGTAATAGCGCATGGCGCGCGGCAGTCCAGGTGGAGCGGAACTGCCTGAGATGGGCCCTAACTGACGGGACAGTTACTTCACTCTCCTGCTCCGGAAACAGCGGGGGGTCGTAACCCAGGGACGCTTTGAAGGGGGACATCCCTGTTGCAGAAGAGCGAGCGGTGTTGTGGGCATATTCAACCCAGGCAAGATGGTTGCTCCAGGACGTGGGTTTGGATCTGGACACACAGCGGAGCGCAGCCTCCAGCTCCTGGTTGGTCCTCTCACACTGCCCGTTGGATTGGGGGTGATGGCCGGAGGAGAGGCTCACCTTGGCTCCGATGGCGTTACAGAAAGACCTCCAAACCTCAGATGAAAACTGGGGGCCCCGGTCTGAGACCACGTCCACCGGAATCCCATGCAGCCTGACCACGTGTTGGACGAGGAGGTCCGCCGTCTCCAGGGCAGTAGGGAGGCCTCGCAGGGGGACGAAGTGCACGGCCTTGGAGAAGCGGTCCACGATGGTCAGGATGGTGTCATAGGAGTTGGAGACGGGGAGTCCGGTGACGAAATCCAGCGCGATGTGCGACCAGGGCCTGCCAGGGACGGGCAGGGGCTGGAGCAGACCCGCTGGGGGGGCGTTTCCCGACTTGCAGGTGGCACAGATTGGGCAAGCCCGGGCGTAGCGGGCAGCATCCCTCCGCAGGCCTGGCCACCAAAAGGACCGTTGGAGGAGATCTATCATCCGGGAGGTGCCAGGGTGACAGGTGAGCTTGGAGGTGTGGAGCCAGTGGATGACCTCTCCTCGGACCGCGGATGGCACGAACAGCCTCCCCTCCGGTCCGCCGCCAGGGTCAGGTTCCACCTCCTGTGCCTTCCGGATCTTACTCTCGATGTCCCACGAGATGGCTCCCACGACGCACGACCTGGGCAGGATGGAGTGGGGCGCCTCCTCCGACTCCACGGGGGCGAACTGCCTGGAGAGGGCGTCAGGCAGGACGTTCCTAGAGCCAGGCCTGAAGGTGATGGAAAATTGGAACCTGGCGAAGAACAGGGACCAGCGCGCCTGGCGGGCGTTCAGGCGCTTGGCAGATCGTAGGTATTCCAAGTTCTTGTGGTCCGTGAAGACCACAAACGGCAGGTTCGCCCCCTCTAACCAGTGGCGCCACTCCTGCAGGGCGAGCTTAATGGCCAAGAGCTCTCTGTCCCCCACATCGTAGTTTCTCTCCGCCGGGGACAAGTGCCGGGAGAAGAAGGCGCACGGCCGTTTGGCACCACCGTCCGGTGACCGCTGGGACAGCACTGCTCCCACTCCTGTGTCCGAAGCGTCTACCTCCACGATGCACTGCAGCGCGGGGTCGACCTGGCGAAGGACCCAGGAGGAGGAGAATTCCGCCTTCAGCGCCTCAAAGGCGGCAGCGACCTCTTCGGTCCACCGGAACGGGACCTTCGGGGACGTGAGGCGGGTCAGTGGTCCAACGATGGCACTGAAGTTGGGGTCAAAGCGGCGGTAGAAATTGGCGAAGCCAACAAATTGCTGCACCTGTTTCCGGGATGCAGGTGTGGGCCATTCCACCACCGCCTTTACCTTCTCTGGGTCGGGGAGCACCTTGTCGTGGGCGATGATGAACCCCAGGAAGGACGTACTCCTGGCGTAAAATTCACACTTTTCTGCCTTAACGTACAGACGATTCTCCAGCAGCCTTTGGAGGACCCGCCTCACGTGGACCTGGTGCTCATCCCTGGACTTGGAGAAGATGAGAATATCGTCCAGGTAGACGAACACAAAAAGGCCAATGAAGTCCCGGAGGACGTCATTAATGAGGCGCTGGAAGACTGCAGGAGCGTTGGTCAACCCGAACGGCATCACCAGATATTCAAAGTGGCCGTTCGGGGTACGGAAGGCCGTTTTCCACTCATCTCCCTCCCGGATCCGGACGAGGTGGTAAGCGCTGCGTAGGTCCAGCTTGGTGAACGAGGTCGCCCCCTGGAGGGAGTGGAAAGCAGTGTCCATGAGAGGCAGGGTGTAACGGTCCTTCTCCGTGATGTTATTGAGGGCCCGGTAGTCGATACACGGGCGGAGGGACCCATCCTTCTTTCCCACGAAGAAGAACCCTGCCCCCACGGGTGACGATGATGGGCGGATAATCCCAGCACTCAATGACTCCTTCAGGTAGGCGTTCATCGTCTCCTTCTCCGGCGCAGACAGGCTGTAAAGGCGACCAGAAGGTAAGGGAGCCCTCTGGCGGAGGTTGATGGCGCAGTCATAGGGCCGATGAGGGGGGAGAGACATAGCTTTCGCTTTACTGAACACCATACCCAGGTCG
The DNA here is from genome assembly GCA_020510985.1 of Pholidichthys leucotaenia. Classification (NCBI taxonomy): domain Eukaryota; kingdom Metazoa; phylum Chordata; class Actinopteri; order Cichliformes; family Pholidichthyidae; genus Pholidichthys; species Pholidichthys leucotaenia. Next base: position 217,188,779 of record CM035840.1, read on the forward strand.
TGAAATTCTGGGGGCACCAGAGACAGGTCCGGGGGTGCAGCGTCCGTCGCGGGGGGAGGAGCGGACGGAGAGCAGGCAGCGGACTGAAGGCAGGTGCCCATACAGAACGTACTCCATGCCGATATCCCAGCTGATTTCCAATCCAGGACCGGGTTGTGAAGGCGAAGCCAGGGATACCCCAGGATGACGGGCGACACAGAGTTGGGAAGGACGTAGAAGGTCATCTCCTCCCGGTGATTTCCCGAGATGATGACCGGGACGGGGATGGTTTGGTGTGATACTCTCCCAAGGGAGGCACGGGAGAGATTAACAAGGGAGATGGGATTCTTCAGTGCCTGACAGCGAATGCCCAAACGGGTTGCCAGGCTTTGTGAAATAAAGCTGCCTTCTGCACCCGAATCCACCAGTGCGTGGGTGAGATGCCCAGTGGGATTGTGGCAAAAACGGATGGGCAGCTTCAATTGGGTGAGGGGACTTAACCGACTGATGTCCGCGAGGCCCCCTACAGTGACTCGCGGACCCCGCCGTTTGGCTTATGTGGACAGAGCTCCACCGTGTGTTGATTATCCCCGCAGTACATGGAGAGATTCAACTCACGGCGGCGTTGTCTCTCTGCCGGGGAGAGCTTTGTCCAGCCCGTCACCATCGGCTCCGACTCCTCGGAGTGCGATGGCGGCGGCGTCGCCAGGGGGCGAGCTTGGGGCAGGCGCGACGAGGCTCCCCGAGGGCGAGAAGAAGACGACTTCCGCCCAGAGGAGCGCTCGCGCAGCCTGTTATCCAAGCTGATGGCGAGAGAAGTTAGCTCAGCTAGCGTCCCAGGGATATCCCGACCAGCCAGTTCATCCCTCAGATCATCATTCAGGCTGCGGAGGAACAGGCCACAGAGGGAGCGTTCGTCCCAGCCCAGTTCCTCCGCCGCTACCCGGTAGTCAACCGCATAGTCCGCTGCCGACCGGCTTCCCTGCTGGAGAGCGAGAAGCCGATCGACTTGGACCGTCTCGGTTCGGGAATGGTCAAAGACCTCCAGGAAGCGTGCCACGAACTGGTCATAGGTGAGGGTGGCGTAACTGGGCTTCGCCATAATGGCGTAGGTCCAAGTTAACGCACGCCCCTCCAGGAGATTCCCTATGTAGCCAATTCGGCTGTGATCTGAGGGGAAGTCTCCGGGCACACGGTGGAATACGGACTCACACTGCATAATGAACCCCCGCGCTCCGCCGAGCTTTCCGCTAAAGCGGGCGGGGGTTGGAATCGGCATGAGCCGAACCGGTGCCGCAGGAGCCGGCTGGACGGCCGCTGGGACAGCAGGAGCTGCGCCACCCTGGTGAGCCGGGGGGAACGGCTGTTGGGGGTCCAGGCGGTCCAATCGGTTAGTGATGGCAATAAGTTGATTTAAAATCACCTGCTGCTGATAAGCAATTTGATCCACCCGAACCTCGAGAGTGGTAAGCCGGTGCGCGAGCCCGCCGTCTGCCGAGCCGCTCTGCTGAAGCCGTACTGACATAACGTTCGGCTCAGGAGACGCACACACACAGGTTCAGAGTAGTTCAAACTGTTTATTAACAGCAGGGGTGTATGGGTGTGTGTCAGTGGAATGTTAATGTATTGGTGGTGGCGTCTGCTTCGGGCACAGAGGCAGAAGACCGTTCAGCCGGCAACCCTATGGGAGAGAACAGACACAGGGTGACAGGCACACACCAATACAGGAGGAGAATAGGCGAGGGAGAGAAGCTTACTTGAGTTTGACAGATGGCAGGCACTACAAGGACGGAACCCCGGGAGACAGTCACCTGCAGGACTCGGTGCAGCAGCGAGGAAGGACGGAGTTGTCCGCCGCCAAGGAATCCACCTGTGCACAGGGGAGCAGACTGGGAGAGGTAAGGGAAGGAATCTTCTTACCAATGGTTAGATGCTGAAGAGAGGGTTGACGCTTCGCGTTGAAGGCGATGAAGTCTAACGGCTTCAGGCCGAAGCTCAGGGCGAGGCGGCTTTTATCCCTCGCCGCTGACGAGTAGCAGGTGCGTGAGCAGGTGGCGCCGCTGATGAATGGCGCGGCGTGACAGGCATTAGAAGGAAAATGAAAAGCTGGATTAAAAATTTTTTGAGTGACAGGAAAATTTTGGTAAGAATAGGGAAGCAGTATAGCTCAAGCCAAATGATAGAAAATGGAACCCCACAAGGCAGTAGTATTAGTCCCATTTTGTTTTCAGTCATGATCAATGACATTTTTTCTCGAGTTAAGAGTTCTGTTTGTGTCTCTTTGTTTGCAGATGATGGTGCTATGTGGACAAGAGGGAAAAATCTATCATTTATTGTTAAAAAGTTGCAGCAGACAATTGATGAAATTGAGGCTTGGGCAGTGGAATGGGGGTTTAGTTTTTCAGTGGGAAAAACAAAGGCTGTGGGCTTCACAAGGAAAAGAGTAAACAATCAAGTAGATCTTAAAATATATGATCAAAACATAGAAACTGTGAAGTGTTTCAAGTATCTGGGTGTGTGGTTTGATAAGGGTTGTTCTTGGAAGATCCATGTTGAGAAAACTGTGGCAAAATCTAAGAAGGTTTTAAATATTATTAGATGTTTGAGGGGAAGAGAATGGGGAGCAAGTAGAGGTGCTTTAAAAACATTATATGCGGCATTAGTTAGGTCAGTGTTTGATTACGGGTGTGTTATGTATGGATCAGCGTCAGAAACATTATTGAAAAAATTGGATATAATTCAATACCAAGCTCTGAGGTTATGCTGTGGGGCCATAAAAACTACTCCAGCAGCAGCACTCCAGGTGGAGATGGGTGAGATGCCTCTGGAGTTGAGAAGAACTCAAATAGCAACCTACATACTGGGCCAACATCAGAGGATTCAGTGACAGTCACCCAGTGTACTGTGTAATGTGTACTGAAACCTTGCCAAGAGTGTCTCCACACAAAAGAGACACATGAGAAGCTTTGGATAGACAATAGAGAATAAAGTCAGGGAGCTAAGGGTTGCTGATATAGCAGTATGTCCAACAGTCCCTCTTTCTGCAGAACCACCATGGAGTCTGGAAGAAGTAAAGGTGGATTTAAGACTTCTAACAAATGACATAAGAGGGAAGATAAACAAAAAGGAGGTCAATAACTATTTAGACTGTAGCTATCCTGACATTATAAAGATTTATATGGATGCATCTAAATCGACAAAGAACATTGTGGGAATAGCATTCATCATTCCAGAATTAGATGTCATGAAGAAGGAAAGGGTTAGTGATGACTTGGCTGTGTATACTGGGGAGCTTCTGGCAACCTGTTTGGCATTGGGTTAGGTGGAAGAAGCAAAGCCCAGAAAGGTTTTGATAGGGTCTGACTCTAGCAGCGCAATGGAGAGTATTGGGCAAATGCACTCAGAGTCAAGACAGGATTTGGTGATGGAAATTGTACATTCAGTAGGAGGAATCTCAAAGGCAGGTGTGGACATTAGATTCATTTGGATCCCGGCGCACATTGGAGTGGAGGGGAATGAGCTAGCAGATAAATATGCAAAAAGGGCAACTAGGATGAGTCAAGTTAGTTGGAATGTGAAACATAGTAAAGGAGAGGTCAAGAGCATTATCAAAATGCAAATTAAAAAGAAGTGGCAGGAAGAGTGGGACAAAGGAAGTAAAGGATGGAGCCTGTATGGCATACAAAAGAAAGTAGGGGGAACTAGAGAAGGACACAGGAGTAGAAAGGAGGTAGACATCATATCCGGGTTAAGATTAGGTCACACAGGGCTGAATAGTACATTAGTTATCATGGAAAAACACCCAAATGGAAAATGTGATTATTGTGGAAACGATGAAACAGTTGAACATATATTTATGCACTGTCCAAAGTATGAGTTTGCACGGTTAGCATTGGTGGACAATCTATACAGGAACAAAACCCAGTTCAGTATGAAAGATTTTGCAGAGAAGTTCAGGGGATGCGGTCTATAAGGCAGTTTTTAGGTTTATTAGGGCAACAAGACTAATTTCAAGGATATAGGAGAGTAACACCATTTCGAATAACACCGCATTCCAGAAGGTGGCAGTAATGCACCTACAAGCAGTTTGCCAACCGCCATAAAACGTCAGAAGAAGAAGAAGAAGAAGAAGAAGAAGAAGGCGGCACTGGTACATTGTGTTGATTATGAATTTCATGTATTTATTTATTTTTTCTTTATCTGTTTGTTTTTAACTGGACCTGTGAGTCTGAAATAAAGGTTTATTTTGTGTGTGTGTGTGTGTGTGTATACTATATATATATATATATATATATATATATATATATATATATATATATATATATATATATATATATATATATATATATATATATATATATATACACTACCGTTCAAAAGTTTGGGGTCACCTCAGACAATTTTGTGTTTTCCATGAAAAGTCACACTTTTATTTTCCACCATGAGTTGTAAAATGAATAGAAAATATAGTCAAGACATTGACAAGGTTAGAAATAATGATTTGTATTTGAAATGATAATTTTTTCCTTCAAACTTTGCTTTCGTCAAAGAATCCTCCATTTGCAGCAATTACAGCATTGCAGACCTAACATGATTGCACAAGGGTTTTCTAATGATCCATTAGCCTTCTGACGCAATGAGCAAACACACTGTACCATTAGAACACTGGAGTGATAGTTGCTGGAAATGGGCCTCTATTGACCATTTGCCAGTGACGTCCCGCGTCACGTGATTTTTGTTGATTCCGCCATATCGGACGGCAAGTCGGGAGCTGTGTGAGTGCGTTTCAACATGGCGTCCGTTCAGTCAGATGTGCCGGCTTTGTCCGATGTAGCGCAACTACTAGATAAAAAACATCGTGACCGGTACATGGAAAATATCAGTGTTATCGGCGTGGACCCTTACAACTTGTCGCTTGAAAAATTCACCAGTTTCATAAATTTTTGCCCCAAACCTGACGTACGCTATATGGACATCTACAACTACCTGGTCAACACACCGTCTAGGTGCACTGGAGAGTCTCTGAAAGCCTACAAAAGTTTGGACGCTTATAGTTATTTTGTTGCTGGGCTTGTGAGAAATGTGCTGATATCCCCAGTCATCACTTCAACGGTCCACTATGTCGTGACGGCTCAGGTATTTTTCCTTTATTTTTTCCAAAATTCAGACTCTATTCTCTCCCCTACTGTATAGATTTGTCATGTTATATAGAATCTATTAAGTGATAAATTATTAAAATTTTATAAAATATTCAATTATTATTAGTATTATTATTAGCTGTATATATAGTATCTCAATTAAATTAAAAAATAATTAAATATTTTTATAGATCTATATATTCTGTAAAAGGATTTTTAAATACTTGTCTTATCAATAGAATACTCGATAAACAACTCCCAACACTATTATATATATTACAAATTTTATTGTTCAGTCTATACAAGAAAGACTTATATCCAGATAAAAAGTCATCATACCCACATATTAATTATAAGAATATTTATCCACTACAGGTACATCACTCCCAGAAGATGTCGGACCCCCCACTGAAACCCTGGGTGATCATGAATCAAGATGGTGTCATATTGTCTTCACACTGTACTTGTATGGCAGGGTTAGGAGAGACTTGTTCACATGTTGCAGCTGTGTTGTTTGCTGTTGAGTGTGCTGTCCACCTGTCCCAAGGCCAGACTTGCACTGATGTTCCCTGCGCCTGGAATACACCAACAGCAAACTTGAAACTTCCTTTTGCTGCATTGCGTGATATCGATTTTTCAAAACCCAAAACAAAACAACGGATGTCAATGCAGAAAAAAAAAACATATTCCCCGTAAAAGGGAAAGCAAGCCCATTGCCCCTCCATCAGATGATGATCACCGAGCATTGTATCAAAGGCTGCATCAAACTTCTAGAATGACAGGCAAACGGTGTGCTATACTATCTCTGGTTGAGCCTTATAATCAGGAGTACATTCCACAGGTTAATAGCTTTGGTACAATTTTTTTCCTTGATTTTTTAGATGAATGAAAATGGCATCATGTCTAATGTATAATCGAAAATGAATGAAGACTGATGAACAGAACTAAATATGCAGTGTTCCACAACTGTATAACTACACATGTCAGTTGAAAAGAACATCTAATTATATTTGCAGGTGGCCCACAATGATTGTCCTGCTTCTCTGGATACCCTTTTTAGTCCTGATTGTCTTCAGCTTACCTTTGAGCAGCTGTTGAATAGATGTGAACAGGTACAACAACTTTTGAAAGTCACTCCTGAGCAGGTAATTTTTCTGCAAATGTTTTAAAATTTATTTCTAAAAATAACAACTTTTAAAGTGCTTTACAGTCTATTAAATGCTACATAATCATTATGTGGGACGTCATAATATCTATGCAGGAAAATTTAGGTTAGTTATATCAGACATTGTTTCTTCTGCAGGTAAAATTTGTTGAAGAAACTACCAGATCGCAGAACAAGTGTGTGTTGTGGCATCAGCAGCGAGTTGGCAGAATAACGGCATCCATCTTCAAAGAAGCTGCACAGACTCATCTTGACGCTCCTTCGAGAAGCCTGCTGAACAAGATATGCTACCCAGTTAGTTTTACCAGTAAAGCAACAAAGTAAGAGACTAGAAAAGCACTCGGAGAGCGCAAACCTCCGCCAAGGCTGCATGCAATTCCTGAATTGTTTTTTTTACCGGTAATCATCTCTTTTTATCCTGCTATGCTTAGCTACTTACTGTAAACTACTTTTGGTGCTGTATTGAATCATTGAGTCCTAAGTTGGTTGATCATGGAAACTGACTACATTTAAATTGTAAAGAAGACATAATTCTAAAAAAATTGTCATTTCATTGTGCTATGTAAAATATTCAGATTTCTTTCACAAAATAGTTCTATATTGGTTTTAAGGAATACGGGTACATTTTTTTTGGTACTCTGTCAATAATTTTGCCGATTTGTTTACAGATGGGGATGCGACCATGAGAAAGTGGCCCGTGACCAGTATGAAGAAATCAGGTCTTCTCAGCACCAGAATCTACTAGTGTGTGATGCTGGACTAGTCCTCAGTCAGCGCTTCCCCTTCATGGGTGCCTCTCCGGATGGATTTGTCTCCTGTAGCTGCTGTGGGGAGGGTCTGGTGGAGGTGAAATGTCCTTTCTGTAAGAGGAATCAGGCTTTAGAGGAAGCGGTGGAAGACCCTCAGTTTTGTGCAAGCAACAGTGATGGCGACATCAAGCTGAAACCATCTCATAAATATTTCTACCAAATCCAAGCTCAACTGGATGTCACAGAACTTTCTTACTGTGACTTTGTTCTCTGGACTGAAAAAGGTTGTAATGTTCAAAGAATTGAGTTTGATGACCTCTTTTTTAATGAGAAAGTTCAACTTGTTGGTAAATATCACAGGTCTGTCATTTTACCAGAACTACTCGCCAAATGGTATACAAAAAATCCAAATTTGTTTCATATATCTTGTAAGACAAAAGAAACCCCAAAAGGAGATAATACTAGTGTCATTTGCTACTGCAGAAAAACCTGTGGTGATGCATCTATTGTAACCTGTGAGTCTGGCTTTTGTCAAATTGGTCAGTTCCATGTACAGTGTCTCAGGTTGAAAAATGTTCCAAAGAAAAAGTGGTGCTGTCCAGATTGTAGAGCAATTTCAAGGAGTCAGAAAAATCTGAAGAACTAAGTGTGTGTGACATGTAGATTGTGGTTGTATCATCACCTGAGGTTTACTAAAAATAATAAAATGTATTGGCCAAATAGAATATAATATTTCTTTGTTGTACAACTAGCTTAGCTATTGCATGTAAAATATATCATGACTTAAGTAATAAATTTAATTGTTACCGGTATATATAATTTTCAGGTTATTTCATTGTGTGCATCACATAAAATGTTGATTGCGTAGCCGCGAGTAAGGCGGCTATGCAATCTTTCCTCTTTAGCGCTGCCACCCACCTCCTGCGCCTGTCTTCCTCAGCTGGGAGCCGGTAAAACTTCAAGTTGGATCCCTTTTTCTGGCGATTTGTACACCCAAAGGCACAGCAGTGAAACAACATAGTCTAATTCAATGCCAACATAAAATAAAACAAAGACGTAGGTTGAAATCAGGTAAATATATCGCGATCTGGTACAACGCTGAACAGCTGCTGAATGCGCCGTCCACTCGCTTCCGCCGTTCAATATGGTGGCGTAAAAAAAACGTGTGACGTCACAGCAAATGGTCTATACACCTATGTAGATACTGCACCAAAAACCAGACATTTGCAGCTAGAATAGTCATTTACCACATTAGCAATGTATAGAGTGTATTTCTGATTAGTTTAAAGTTATCTTCATTGAAAAAAAATGCTTTTCTTTCAAAAATAAGGAAATTTCTAAGTGACCCCTGTGGCAGCATGAAATAATAAGCAGCGAACTGAGGTTTAAAAGTGGGTTTTATTTCATCGCCATCACAAGAACTCACTCCAGCGCCGTGCAGGCGCACCGGAGCGAGCCCGGAGGCTCTCGTCAGGAGACAGGGAATGCGTCTAGTCAGATGAGCAGTAGTCAGAGAGAGTTACAGAGCGATATGCAGTTTAAATACCCCACTACAGACAATGCATGAATGGCACATTAACATCACAGTAAACGGCAGGAAGGCAATGGGACATTTGCATCACAGTACAGAGCAGGAAGGAACATTTGCCTTTGAGTCATACATATCAGCAGCAGGATACTGGCAGGAAGGAGCTAGACAAAGAGAGGCTGCCTATTGATTTCAATACACACATCTCATTGTTCTGCTAACTGCCCCCAGCTGAGTGCTCTGCTTGTCCCAGTATGCTGTGGGGGTTACCCACACTACTCCCCCCCAGAGGGCTCAGCTGGGGGCTGAGGCATCGATCGTCCGGATTTGGGAGCGAGCTGTGGTGAAAGTTCTGCGCTGGAGGAGGGGGAGGGAGGAGGGTGGGGGTAGCAAGTGCCGGCTCGGGACGGCGAAGTTGTCTGGGCTGCGCAAAAATTGCATGTGGATCCACGGTGTTGAGGGGCTGTCCCGTTGAACGTGCGGTGGTCCACAGCGGCTGTGAGAAGAAAAATTTGTCTCTGACTCCTCTCGCGGCTATGAAGAAAAAAAGGAGCTGCAGCAGTGAGGGACTTGGCGTGTTGACTTTAGGTGCGCGCGCAGCCCTAAAGCCCTCGGGAACAGCAGGCGGCTGAATTCCCTTGTGCGCCGTGGCTGAGACCTGTACAAAATCCTGTGAGCGAGCTGCGTGCGTGCTTCAGGTGTGTGAGCAGCCCTGAAGGTTCTGTGTGCAGCGGCGAAGGACGATGGCGGTCTGTGTGGAGCCGGTATTGTCCTGTGCGTGGTGCGCTGTCCTCATAACCCCCCGGTGTGCGTGCGGGGTTCGGTGCATGGGTGTCCCGCTGTTGAGAGGCAAGTCAGGGTCAGGGAGCTTGATGGAGATCAGCATCGTCGGCGCCGATGGTCCTCCCTGTCTTGGCTGTTGCTGTAGTTCGCTGGTGCCGGGTCATGGTGCGTTCTGGTCCAAGCGCTGCATTCTCCGTCGTGCGCGCTCGTGTCGATGCAGAGGAGCGGTGAGAGGGAGTAGACGGTCTTTGTCCCTCGGGCTCGTGTCGATGCGGAGGAGCGGTGAGAGGGAGTAGACGATCTTTGTCCCTCGGGCTCATGTCGATGCGAAGGGGCAGTGAGAGGGAGTAGACGATCTTTGTCCCTCGGGCTCGTGTCAATGCGGAGGAGTGGTGAGAGGGAGGAGGAGCGGTGAGAGGGAGAAGACGTTCTGTGTCCCTCGGCTGGTCCAGCGTGGATGTCCCGATCTCAGGCGAGGGTCGCACCATGAAGCTTTCTGCGGCTTTCCCGGTCGTGGGTGATCTCCGGAGAGTTCGCCTGGTGTTGGTTCTGCGTCGATGTCTCCCTGTAGCCGAAGGGAGGGCAGTCCATTTGCGTCAGGCTGCTGCGTTCGCTTGTCGTCGGAGAGTCACCGCCGGGGGCTGCCAGCATGTTCTTTTCTTGGGGTCACCAGTGTGGCGGTATGAAATAATAAGCAGCGAACTGAGGTTTAAAAGTGGGTTTTATTTCATTGCCATCATAAGAACTCACTCCAGCGCCGTGCAGGCGCGCCGGAGCGAGCCCGGAGGCTCTCGTCAGGAGACAGGGAATGCGTCTAGTCAGATGAGCAGTAGTCAGAGAGAGTTACAGAGCGATATGCAGTTTAAATACCCCACTACAGACAATGCATGAATGGAACATTAACATCACAGTAAATGGCAGGAAGGCAATGGAACATTTGCATCTCAGTACAGAGCAAGAAGGAACATTTGCCTTTGAGTCATACATATCAGCAGCAGAATACTGGCAGGAAGGAGCTAGACAAAGAGAGACTGCCTATTGATATCAATACACACATCTCATTGTTCTGCTAATTGCCCCAGCTGAGCGCTCTGCTTGTCCCAGTATGCTGTGGGGGTTACCCACACCCCAAACTTTTGAACGGTAGTGTATATATATATTATTTTAATGGAGAGTTGTAACAGTGAAAATATAATCACCCGTCATTTTATTTATATGATGATACATTATTTTTTTATTCCATCCACATTTTAATTGGAGACTTAGTGTTGGAGTGTATAGCATTATTTTATTAATTTTTTAGATGACTGAATGAATGAACAGGGGAAAAGGGTATGCAGAAGCAACTACATAGGAATATACTGTATAACAAAAATACAGTGGTGTGAAAAAGTGTTTGTCCCCTTCCTGATTTCTCATTTTTTTGTATGTTTGTCACACTTAAATGTTTCAGATCATCAAACAAATTTAAATATTTGACAAAGATAACACAAGTAAACACAAAATACAGTTTTTAATTGGAGGTGTTTATTATTAAGGGTTAAAAAAAAATCCAAACCTACATGGCCCTGTGTGGAAAAAGTGATTGGCACCCTGCTAAAACATAAATTTACTGTGGTTTATCACATCTTTGGAAAACTGAGTTCAATTTTCTAGACATTTCTAGAGCTTTGGGACTCCAGCGAACCACAGTGAGAGCCATTATCCACAAATGGATGGAACAGTGGTGAACCTTCCCAGGAGTGGCAGGATGACCAAAATTACTCCAACAGTGCAGCGGTGACTCATCCAAGAGGTCACAAAAGACCCCACAACAACATCCAAAGAACTGCAAGCCTCACTTGCCTCAGTTAAGGTCAGTGTTCATGACTCCACCATAAGAAAGAGACTGGGCAAAAATGGTCTGCATGGCAGAGTTCCAAGACAAAAACCACTGCTGAGCAAAAAGAATATAAAGGCTCGTCTCAGTTTTGCCAGAAAAAATCTTGATGATCCCCAAGACTTTTGGGAAAATATTCTGTGGACTGACAAGACAAAAGCTGAACTTTTTGGAATGTGTGTGTCCCATTACATCTGGTGAAAAAGTAACACTGTCATGATCCTGGGCCACGGGGGGGGGGGGGGGGGTACCCAGTTTTCTGTCTAGTTTAGTGCTTTTCTGTCTGATTGTTTCCTTGCTTTCGTGTCTGCTATATTTGGTTCCTGTTTTATCCTTGTCATTTGGTGTCTGTAGTGTTATGTTCATTTTTTTGGGTTCTGTTGCATTTGTGTAACACCTATGAGGGTTAATTACAAGGAATGGGCTGTATAGTATGTACTAGCATACAACACAGTGTAATAGGATGACGATGGACCAGTATCAGAGTCACCTAGATTCGACTACAAGAGCAAAAATAGACTTTAGATAAAGAAGAGACCACAGACCAGAAAGTATGTTTAAAGTGCTGGCTTATTATTAAATGGACAAGAGGACATTGACATACAGTATATTAAACATGGAATAAGTCCCCTTTTTGTTTAAACTGTCATGATTGTGGTAAACAATCAGCTCACGTGCGTGATGCAGCAATAAGAGAGAGCAATCAAACCACAGCACACTTTTGAGATTTTCATTCAATATCAAAATCACTGTACAGCTACAGAAACAGTCACTCGCCAGAGGAATCAGCCTGTGGAGAGAAGACAAGAGCTATGAGTGGAGGAATGGCATAAGGGAAAATGTGCTGGCCAAATTACCACTTACGTGAGCTCCAAGGGCTGCACGGTGGCGCAGTGGTTTAGCACTGTGGCAGCACAGTTTTACCCTCGGCCGGGGGATTGTGGGGATCATGAGGTCGTGGGTTCGATCCCAGCCCCCGACCAACAGTGAGCTGTGTGGTGTTTGCATGTTCTCCCCGTGTTGCGTGGGTTTACTCCGGGATTTCTCCGGTTTCCTCCCGCATACCAAAAACATGTAGGTTTAGGGCGCTCGCGCACGCAGCGACCAGCAGCCGGTGGCTTGTCACCAGACTGCAAACCAAGTCTACCTACGGGTACAAATAAGTAACAAAAAAAAAAAAAAAAAAAAAAAAAAAAAAAAGGGAGAACCAGCAGAGCCCCAGCGGGGAATAGACGAACCAGCAGGGTGAAGGGAATGGAGCTGGTGGTACCTGACCGGATGGAGGTTGGGTGCCATTGATACGCGATGATGTGGCAGGAGAGCACGCGCTGTCCCAGAGACACACCCGCATGATGGCAGCAACCTGAAGGGAGAAGAGAACGCACAGGTTAGTAACGTCTTCGCCTGTGAGAATCATACACTTTGCTTGCCCTTAATATGGGCAGTATACCCAGACGAGCCAGTGCTGAGTCACTGAAGAGCGCTTCCTTATAAACACTGGCTGATGAGAGGGAGCAGGTGTATCTTCTCACTCAGGTGCGTTGATGACCTGAGGAGAGCTAAACGGGAAGGAGGGGGTGCGCTCTCGCCCCCCATGACAGGGTCCCCCCTTCTAGGAGCACCTCCTGGCGGTCCACAGGGCTTCTCGGGATGGGCTCGGTGGTAGGCCCAGAGCAGTTCTTTATCCAGACCCGGGACATGGGAACCCAGGAGCATTCCTCCAGGCCGTAGCCCTCCCAATTGACCAGATATTGTAAGCCCCGGCCTCTATGGCGAACATCCAGGATCTGATGAACTGTGTATGCGGTGTGGCCGTCGATCATCTGGGGAGGGGGAGGCAGCCTCAGTGGGGGGGGGGGGAGGGGGTGCAGAGAAGGCTGACCGAGAGGGGTTTAATGTGTGACACATTGTGTGACACAAGGTCGGGTTCACCCGTAGGGTCAGTGGTAGCTTAAGTTGTACTGAGGCGTCGTTCACCACTCTGGAGATCATATAAGGTCCTAAGAAGCTCGGAGACATTTTCTTGGACTTGACCTTAAGAGGGATCTGGTCAGCCGCCAACCAGACCTGCTGCCCCACGGCATACTTGGGAGCAGGCACCCGTTTTCTGTCGGCCATGACCAGGTTGCGCTTGATAGAGCGGGCAAGGGTGATGCGCATGGACCTCCAAAGGTGCTGACAGCGGCGAGCGTGGACCCCCACGGAGGGAACCGCGACCTCCCTCTTGGCCATAGGCAACAGCGGAAGAGTATACCCCAATGACGCCTCAAAAGGGATGAGTCTGGTCGCTGTAGAGACGGCAGAAATCATGGCATATTCCACCCATGTCAGGTGTGTGCTCAAGGTGGACGGATTCTTGACTGCTACACATTGGAGAGTGGCCTCCAAGGACTGGTTGGCGCGCTCCACCTGCCCATTGCTCTGGGGATGGTTGCCAGAGGAGATGCTCGTGGTGGTACCAATAGATAGATGGATAGAGCTGGTTATCCAAGAGCCGTTGTAGGACAGCTCTTACGTGGACCTCATGTTCCTCTGGCGAGCGGGAGAAAATCAAAATATCATCCAAATGGACGAACACAAATTGATACAGCAAATTGCGGAGGAAATCATTAATAAGCTGTTGGAAGACAGCGGTGGCATGGGTGAGCCCAAATGGCATCACCAAATGCTCAAATTTCCCCTGGTGGGTTTTAAATGCTGTCTTCCACTCATCCTCCTTGCGAATGCAGATGAGATGGAAAGCATTGCACAAGTCTTATTTGGTGAACACCCATGAGCGCTGAAGGAGTTCAAACGTGGAATTGATCAAGGGCACAGGATATTTGTCCTTGACTATAATAGCGTTGAGTTCCTGGTAGTCGATACACGGGCACAGCGAGCCATCCTTTTTCCCCACGAAGAAGAACCCGGCCCCGAGAAGAGCCAAAGATGGCCGAATGAGGCCAGCGCTCAGCGATTCCTATACCTCTCCATCGCCTCCCTCTCTGGATCAGAAATACTATAGAGCCGACTGGATGGCAGCCTCACCTCCGGGATGAGGTCCACAGCACAGTCATAAGAGCGATGAGGCGGAAGCGACAGCGCTCTCGACTTGCTGAAGACCTCTCCCAAATCGTGATAAGCCCGGTGAACAAGGCTGAGATCCGGCGGCTCGGCCGGAGGAGGAGAGACGGGGAGAGACGGCAAACACTGCTGAATGTAAACAATTAGCTAAACAGAATGGGCTCCAGGAGGAGATGGAATTTTACCCCCAGTTTATGATGGGGTTATGCTTCTGGAGCCATGGATAAGCTAGGACCATCGGGGAAGATGAAATTGGGAGAACCAGGAACGAGACTTCCTCCCGATGGTTCCAGAAAGAAGGATGGCGATCTGTGCCATGCGTTCGGTGACTACCGCAACTTCCCGGCCAGATATGATGGTAATACATTGGTGTAGGGGCAATTTGAGTGTGGGAATACCCATGTCCCGAATGAACCAGGCTGACACGAAGTTGCTCTCTGTCCTTGAATCCACTAGCACCATTGTCCTCCTCTTGACCCCCGGCAATTGCACGAGGGCCAAAATAGAGAAATTAATGGGGGGATTTAATTTGGTCCCGCCCGCCAGACTCCCTGCGGTTACTGACGGGCCACGTCTTTTGGCCACTGGTGGCACTTGTCCCGGCTGTGCTTCACAAAACCACAGTACGTGCACGCGCCAGCCCTCCTCCTTCACCGACGCTCATCGTCGGTCAATTGCAACCGACTGAGGTCCATTGGCTCGTGAGGAGGACCAGCCCCACCAGAGTCAGTCACCGCGGCGGGCACCCGCTCGGCAGATGGGCGAGAGGAGGGCTGTCGCTCCTTCACACGCTCATGGTAGAGGTTGTCTAAACCCACAGCCTGATCGATAAGACCACCGAGGGTGTCAGAAACCACATAAACCACCAGGTCATTGTGGAGGTGGGCGTTTAACCCGTGGAGGAACGTGCTGCATAACGCAACTTTGTTCCACCCCGAGTCCACCGCTTGGGCCCGAAACTCCACCGAGTACTTGGCCACTGACCAAGCGCCCTGGCGGAGAGTCATAAGGCAGCTCATGATGTTCCCTTGACTCTCAGTATGGTCGAGCGCGTGAGAAAAAGCGACCACAAATTGCTCAAACGTGTATCCCTGCCCCTTCGGGCTGTCTGTCGTGGCCCGAGCCCAACTAAGGGCTCGGTCACGTAGCAGTAAGGTGAAAAACTGAATTTTCGCAACGTTCCCCGGATAACCGATAAATACAACCGCACCTGATGAAGAAACTCCTTACACTTCCCCACCTCCACCGCGTATGGAGCAGGTGTGGGAACGGAGGTGGTACGGCGCACAGCAGGTTGAACAACGGCAGCAGGCTGAGGAGGAGGAGCCAGGGGAGCCACATTGGCCAAATACTGCGTGATGGTGCCCAATTGCTGCATCATAGTTTGCAGCTACTGGGACATCACGGCAATCTGTTGCTCAGTCGCCTCTAAGCGATCCAGAGCTGATTGCTCCGATGCTGCTGCACCTGCTGAGCCGAGGTTATGGCTGGCTTGTTCTGTCACGACTGTGGTAAACAATCAGCTCACGTGTGCGATGCAGCAACAAGAGAGAGCAATCAAACCACAGCACACGTTTGAGATTTTTATTAAATATCAAAATCACCGCACAGCTACAGAAACAGTCACTTGCCAGAGGAATCAGCCTGTGGAGAGAAAACGAGAGCCGTGAGTGGAGGAACGGTGTAAGGGGAAATGGGCTGGCCAAATTACCACTTACGTGAGCTCCAAGAGAGAACCGGCAGGGCTCCAGCGGGGAATAAACAAACCAGCAGGGTGAAGGGAATTGAGCTGGTGGTACCTGACTGGGTGGAGGTTGGGTGCAGTTGATAGGCAATGGAGATCGGGCGCAGTCCCGGAGACACACCCGCACATTGGAAGCAACCTGAAGGGAGAAGAGAATGCAGAGGTGCAACTGCGTATTTGGTAAAGAAGTCTGTCATGACTAAGAAATCTTTAGTGTTAGTGCGGTCTGGTTCAATAGTCAGAAAGTCAATGCAAAGTAACTCAAGGGGTCTGGTGACTTGAATGTTTACGAGGGGTGCTGCCTTTTCAGGCAGAGCTTTTCTGCAAACGCACCTGTGACACTTCTTGACTTTTTGTTCAACGTCCAAGGCCATTTTTGGCCAAGAGTGCTTCCTTATAAACACTGGCTTATGAGAGGGAACAGGTGTGTCATCTCATTCAGGTGCGTTGATGACCTGAGGAGAGAGAAACGGGAAGGAGGGGGTGCGCTCTCGCCGCCCATGACATAAACCTTTTAGTTAGGTTTAAAAGGATTTAGTTTAGTTTTATTTTAATAGATTGCAGCCTTTAGTTTCTTTTAGTTTCAGTTCAAGATAGTCCTTTAATCTACTTGAGTTAACTCTGTTTTGTTTAAATTAGTTTAGTTCTATTTCGTTTCAAGATCCTTTCAAGTTTAGTATAGGTACCCTTTAAGTATAACCATTACCATTGTTTTGTTGTTTACAACCAAACAATTAACACTGTACTGTAAACAATACCTTTACAGTATAATTGTGTATGGTCAATCAAATAAAAATTGTAAAAATGTACAAAACTCAAAATAATTCAGCAAAAGACTGAACAAATCTGTTAACCACAGAATAAAAGTCTTTTTCTTTCAAGTTTACTAATCCTTTAGTTTTTCTGAATTAGCAGTCCAATGTTTTTATCCTGAATCATATGGTTTTTGATGGAAATGTGGATGGATCATACCAGTTCAGATGAAAACCATGCAACATCCAGTAGAGTGGTACATCCCCTAGCTTCCTTGCTCATACATAGTTCACACAAGGTCCCATGGGTGGCTCGCCATCACGGTTCAAGCACGTGTTCTTCAAATGTTCTATTAATATCTATATCTGTTAATATCTGTTACAGTATATTAATATCTTCATCTCAGCCTAAGTTGTGTCATGAATTATCTGCTATTTAGAGGCAGAAATAATAAACCCACTTGCAGGAGTTTGTTGTGTGCATTTAATTGTGCAGAACAAAAATATAACAGTCCAAATAAATAATATATGGAGAGCCAAGGGAGTACAGGGATATCTTAAGGACGCTCAACAGAACTGGTGAGTAAAATATGGGGAAAATGTCCCATGGCAGACGGGACTGCAGAGGAGGAACAGATAAATGCCCGGGAAAGGAACCACCAGACGGAACTGGATGGCAGGGGCAAAACAGTTTGTAATCACACAGCTGGAGCAGTCCAAGTTAATCCATGAAGTCCACAGAGCAAGGGAAACAAAGAGGAGAACTGACAGATGAAGGCTACCCTGGAAATACACCTCAATCCCCTGATAATACACAACAGTGAACTTGAATCTTAAATACAGCAACACCAACAAGCTGAGTGTATGCCAGTGTGGAGAGAGGATCGAGAGCAGGGGAGAGAGTGAGTGGAAACAGGTGTGCATGTAGACCTCAGTGAGGCTGAGGGGGTGTGTCAGTGTGTGAGTGAATGCAGGTGAATCTGAGCATGTAGATGGAAACAAATGGGTGAGTGTGTGTGTATGCAAGGAGTGCATGAGAGTGAGAATGACAGTGAAGATATAGGTGTGTGTGTGCGTGCACAAACAACCAAGGGAAAATAATAAAAGGCAGACAGCTGGTACTGACTGGCAGGAGAGAGGGGTGTGGCTGAGCTGTCAAAAAGCTGAGCAGAGCTCAGAGCCTCCCAGGAGGAGCCAAGAGACAGCTAAGGGGAAAAACACCCTCCTGAGGGCACGACAGCCACCGGACCAAGGAACTGGGCTGGCAAGTCCAGCCCAGTCCATGAAAGAGCCCCACCTCCCCCCCAAGGGGTGGATACCAGACACCCCAGCGTACCAACAGAAAAGAAAACCACAACAAACACAACGAGACCCCTAGAGACCCCACCACCACCACCACCACCACCAAGGAGACTATCACAACTACCTAGGGCGGAAGGTGGGGGAACCAGGTCAGGAGGGAACAGGCAAAAAAATACATGGCAATGTAGTACAGGAAAGCACAGTGTACATCCATCTCAAAACCCAGAACAAAACTCCCCCAAGACCCCATAGTCCCAGAGTTCAGGAGGCCGACCAGATTCCCAGGCCCCAGGTGAGAGGAAAGGAGGCCGGTCAGGTGGCCTGCCCAGGTCCAGTACCAGGCGGGTCACCCAGGCGAGTGGTTCAGGTGGCCGGCAAGGGAAACTGGGCCTCCAACCCCAACGGCACAGTTCACCGGGCAGACGGCCTGGGTCCAAGAGTCACCAGCACAGGAGAGGAGGCCCGGGAGGTGGCCTTCCCACGGGAAGACCCAAAGTAGGAAGGGGACACCAGGCAAGGGGACCCCCGGCGTCATTAACCAGCGGTGAATATGAGCTGAGTGTATGCCAGTGTGGAGAGAGAAGTGAGAGCATGGGAAAGTGTGAGTGGAAACAGGTGTGCGTGTAGACCTCAGTGAGGCTGAGGGGGTGTTTCAGTGTGTGAGTGAATGCAGGAGAATTTGAGCATGTAGATGGAAATGAATGGGTGAGTGTGTGTGTATGCGAGGAGTGCATGAGAGTGAGGAAACAGACCAGAGTCCCAGGCCCCAGGGGAGAGGAAATGAGGCCGGTCAGGTGGCCTGCCCAGGTCCAGTACCAGGCGGGCCACCCAGGCGAGTAGTTCAGGTGGCTGGCAAGGGAAACTGGGCCACCAACCCCCACTGCACAGTTCACTGGGTGGACGGCCTGGGTCCGAGAGCCATCAGCACAGGAGAGGAGGGCCGGGAGGCGGCATTCCCATGGGAAGACCCAAAGTAGGAAGGGGACACCAGGCAAGTGGATCCCTGGCGTCATTAACCAGCGGTGAATACAGAGCCCCCCCGCCCCTTGTGGCCCCAAGCTGGGGGACAGTTGCACCCGCAGTGGTCCCGGTCCAGGACAAGGCTGCACCCATGGTGGCTCCAGGCTTGAGCTTGGTAGCACCCATGGTGGACCCTGGCTGGGGAAACAATGCACCCCTGGGGGAACTGGGCCGGGCCCCTGCTGCACCTGCGATGGGCTCCAGCTGGAGATCTGTAGCACCCGTGAAGGTCCAGGTCTGGGACATAGCAGCACCCGTGGTGGGCTCCGGCTGGGACCTCATTGCTCCCCAAGTGGACCCCAGCTGGGCCAACGATGCACCCTCGGCGGACCCCAGCTGGGCCAAGGCTGCCCCCATGGTGGCTCCATGCTGGAGCTTAGTAGCACCCATGGGGGTCCCAGTCTGGGACATAGCAGCACCCACGGTGGACTCTGGCTGGAGCTCTGCAGCACCCACAGTGGGCTCCAGCTGGAGCTCAGTAGCACCCATGGTGGGGTCCAGCTGGACCACCGCTGCACCCACGGTGGAATCCGGCGGTGGCAGATCCTTTCCGGTGACCCTAGACGCAGGCTCGGAAATAGGAGAAAGAGATAGAGGGTCAGGGTCGCTGGCAGCGGTGGAGCCCGGTGAGTCAAGCTCAGATGCAGCTGATGGCTGCATCCAGCTCTCCTCCCCAAGAGCCAGGCAAGAATGCTCAAGAACTGATAAGAGAAACGCAAAATAGAGCACTTGCCTGGGCTCAAGCTCCACCGCCATCCAGGACTCTGACGAACTTGGTACAGATGTCAATGGCCCGGCCTCTAGGTGATCCACCTCAGGTGCAGACCCTGCTGCAGTGGCTTCTGCAGCGGGCACGATGGTGGTGGAAGTTCTGGAGCCCCCAGGAGAATGCCCCCGCTACGCAGGCTGCTTCTTCGACATGACTGCTGGGGGTCCACTCCGTGTTGACTCTGGTTCTTGATTGTCCAGGGTAACAAGCTCCTCCACAGTCAGGCAGACTGATTCCAGCGGGCACTCGGGAAAATAGAGAGGGGACATGGAGGGGATTGATAAGTCTTGGACAATGGCAGCAGGGGGAGAGCACTCAGGTGACTGCCTAACCTGAGGCTCTCCCTCTGGAGACAGACAAGATTTATCACACAAACAGGGTGTACCCTTTGTTAAATTCCTTTCTGCTGATACTGAGAGGTAAATCTTTAAGGTGTCTCCCCATTGCCAGGAACATGTTGTAAAATTCCCTAACAGAGAGTTGGTTATTAAACTGAGGTTGGAAAGCCTTGGCGGGGACCTGTCGACTGTCCTGACAGAGAGCCAGATATTCCACATCGTTGTGAATAAAATTGAAAGGTGACAGGTCTCTTCTCCCCGTGAAAGCCTCGTGATGCACCATACCCAGAACCACGTATTTGGGAATGGCCCCTAGAAACAGATTTTTCCTGGTTGCACATCCTAGAATTTTGTGGGATAGAGTATGTTTTTACATTGATGCGTGAGAGGGGGTAGAGTGCATTGCCTTTCATTAGGGCTGCGGCATGGCCTAATCTGACCGCAGGGGACACGGACACTTTTATAACAAATAGAGAGGCCCCCAATATTTTCAAACGGAAAGTGGAATCACCGCTCCCATGAGACAGAAAGCGTCGTTGGTGCGGGTTAGTTTGATTCTCAAATCGACAGAGTTCAGCATGAGCCTCTTGCAAAAAAATATGTCCCCGCGAAGAGGACCAAGCAGGTGCACTTCGCGAGAATTGGCGGTAAAACGGGCTCTTTTATTTAAGCCTGCAATAGGGCCGTCCACGGTCACGATAGAATCTACAGCTCCGGCTGTATCTTTGTAAAAAAGACCGGCACTAAATTGGCTCTTCAGCGTGTCCTCAGAATAGTTTAGTATAGTCTCAATTAAGGCTCGGTAGGGGTGTGTGGCGCTGGATTGTGAAATCAATCTATCTCCCAGGATCACGTCGCATTGACTGAAAATTGTATTTAGAGGGTAATTAATGAGACCCACCGCCGCACCGTCTGCCGAGTTCATACCGTCCGCGTTGGTAATTTTCACACGGAGGTGCAGCAGCAACATTCAACAACATTCATATCGAGGTACTTCTCCCCATCTCCAGGGATGAAAAACACTATAGGACCTCTGTCGGTGATGGTTGACATGGGGGAAATTTCCATGTAGATTTTATCCTCCACAGAAAGCTGCGTCATAGGCGCTGGAAATAAATCCAACTCAGCCAGGGTGCATTGGGGAGTTTTTTTATGTAACAGTGCCAAGTTTTTTCCGGTTTAGTTTGTTCAAAAACTTTTGCTTAAAATATATCTGAGCTCCGAGTTCTGGACTTCCTCGTCACCCGCTTGCTTTTCCCAACTGATTTTCTCTTTTTAGGTTCAGTGCGTTTATGGGAGAGCGATGAGATATGCTTGCCGGGGGGTCGCTTCCTCAATCTGTGTGACAAGATCATAATACCCCCCGAGCCCTCTTTTTCCCGAGTCTTTGTTCATCATTTTTCCCACCGCTTGGTTAAACACGTCCGATGTGATGCCGCTAGCTGCCGTTTTAAGATGAGGTTTCGCGATGAGGTTTTGCGATGGTGACACCTTTCTTCACCAGAGGGGCTACAAAATGGAACAGTCTTGAAAACAGTGAGCCGATACCTCGTCCATACATGACAGGTGCTCCGTAAAACCCCAGTAAAGCACCCCCTACTTGATTCTCATAATAATGTACAAAATGGTGGGGATCCTCCCTCAGACCCACGAGAGTGATTTTGTTTTGTTGAGATTTTGTAACATAGCGCATCCGATCACACACCGATACCCACTGCGCGATGGCAGTCGTAGACCAAATGATGCGCGCGTGTGTGGATGGACAGCAATGAAGGATTAAGTACTGAATCTGTAAGAGAATATAAAGTTTTTTCTCTCTGTGATCAGTACTATTCGATGAAATCTGACTCCCTCACAAAAATCCTCCTGATCATCTGCAGCTTTTTGTTTTCAAAACATTGAGCTCATGGCCTTCGGACAGGCAGCTGCATGGCCCAAGGACAATGCCAGCAGCCAGACAAAACATCTCCTGCCAAAGAGTCCTTGTTGTTCTTAACTGATACAAACACCCACTTTCAACATTACACTCATACTGATTCACAAAACTGATGATAAAGATGATTCACTCACTGCTCTCTCTGTGTCCTTGTGAACTTTTTTTTTTGTCTGCTGACTGTGCATTGAGGGCTTTTTTTTCTTGTAATCATAATATTGATCATATATGACCACTATTCTGAAATCAATGATTTTTTTGCTCCTTCCTATTGTATTATCCTTTCTTCCCATGCTTCCTGTACCCTTCTGTTGACAGGCGCGTTCACAGATGCAGCCGCGTCACCGGGAATGCAGGTCGTTTTCTGTGTCAAGTCAAATCCCTCGTATGTTATCAGTGATCTGTTATCAGTTATCTGTTAATGTACTTGGCAATAAATCTTTTCTGAGTTCTGAGTTCTGAGTTCTGGACGTGTTATATACATTGTTTATTCAAGGTTTAGGTTTGAAGTCACTATAGTCTTCCCATAGATAAATTCCACTGGCTTGTTTTGATCCATTTTTATCTCCACATGGATGGTTTCAATGTGCTGTTTCGCTATGGGTAAATAATAAGGTGGGTTATAGTGCTTTGTGATAAAGTCACTGTACGTTCCTTTGATATCTATCGTTTTCAGAAGCATTGCAAAAGAGTCCCCCACTAATTGCGGATGTACCACGTCACTGTAACAGTACATGTGATAAAATCCGGCCTTCAAATCGGCCGGATAGGGCGCCAACTTCCGATCAAACTTGAACCATTCTCCCGGTTCAACACCCAGCATGTAAGCTGCCGGCACGTCAAGGCGTATGTAAGTTTGACCTCCGCTCTGGAAATCCATTCTTTTCTGAATGTTGCTGTAGACCATATAAATATCAGAATTAATTTTTTTCTAAAGAAGCCCTCCAGCTCAGCCCTGAACCGATTTATATCATTGTAATAACCGCCTGTAAACCTTTAATAATGCACTTTAGCCTCTGTTTCTGGTTCTCGCGGTTTTGCTCTCCAATAAAAGTAGGCATCTTTTTGAGGTAGGGTATACCAAGTGTGTGGGTATGAAATTTCCGTCAAACCAACCTCCCACAGTCCTTCTAAATCGATATGTTGTGCCAAATTCATGTGAAAACTGGAACTTGTGTTATCTTTAAAAACATCAAAACTAGCGTTGGAAGGTAGGGTGATGAAAAACCCCTCATCTTTAGGTCAGTAGATGATGGAATGACCGTAAGCACTGCACTTGGGGAGGGTGGGGGGGGGGTTGTGCGCAAATGTCTATGTGTCTAATATGTTTTTTTAAAAATCGGAGGCCTTGACCCAACTGTTAAATTTCTTGGGCCAATTCTTCCACTGAACCAGCACCTGCTTTTCACCTTTAATGGTACGATGTTTTAGAATCTTCTCCACATGGTAGACTGTCATGGTCCAATGTTATTTTTTGCAGCTCCGCCTCATAAAACAAACCTTGAATCGGTTCTCCATCATAATCTTTCAGTTTGTAGACAGGGGGGTCGCGGGGGATGCACTCGGACACCGTAAACACTTCATCCGTAAAACTCTGTTCATATTTCTTATCAAACACTCCCCTCAACTTTGATATCCTTACAGAGTCCCCCTTTTTAAAATTCATCTTTAATCGGTCACTCTGTCGAGCTCAGGGTGTGCTGTTCTCAGCGGTCACCTGCGTAGGTGCCATTTTAATACTGCTGTGATAAGCTCGATTGTACCCCACCACCAAGTCTTATAAGACGTCGAGGTACTGCAGTGTGTTGTTTGCTGTAAAATACCTCCACATTCTGCCTTTTAACGTGCAATTAAACCTTTCGATCACAGAGGCTTTGAAATTGCTGGCAGTGGAAAAATGTGTTATACCATGTTTTTCCATTAAAGCCTCAAAACATTTGTTGAAAAATTCTTTTCCTGCATCTGTTTGTAGTTTGACGGGTGTTTGGCTTTCTTCAAAAATGGATTCAAGGGCCCTTACCACCTCAGCGGCCGTCTTTCTCTTCAGAGCCCATACATACGCCTTCTTGGAAAATACATCTGTAACCGTTAGTAAATAATTGTAGCCATCATTATATTCGGCTAAAGCCTGCATATCACATAGATCAGCTTGGAATTGGTGTAACAGTCATGGAACAAAAACTTTGTTTCTAGGAAAATGTACTCTGGCGGGTTTATGTAAGGTGTAAGCATCCTGTTTAGATAAAAACTTTTTGACTCTTTTGACTCCGACCTCCCCCGTTTCATCTTGCAAGCCCTTGCGGAGTCGTTCTACACCTCTGAAGCTACCTGGGTGTGCGGGGTTGTAATACACGTTTTCATGAAGCGTGTCTCTGACATGATGAAATTAGAATGAGAAAAAAAAGACAGGACAGAGGATCTTTATTCAGCTTCTTTTAATTAAACATCTTTATACCATCATTACAACATAGCGACAGATGTGTGAAAAACACTTTTGATCAAAGATTTAAAAAACAATTTCTTAAAAATAACCTAAAACTAACATCTACACAGGATAAAATGTGTGACAAGTAAAAAACAAAAGAAATCTAGCGCTACAAAATGTATCAGAAACTTAGCACCCGCCTTTTATAATAGCTAAAGTTTGAGTTAGGACAGAATGATCTACAGTACTACGAATGATGCCGTGCATTTTCAAGAGTTCATCAAAGACGTCAATAGGATGTCTGGCTTGCAGAAGCTCTTTGGTAACATTGGCAAACAAAGCATAGAATGTGAGTAGATGATTAGGCCCAAGGGTCGTTCCCAATTTCTTTAATGATCTCTCTAAAACTGTGAGAGAAGTTGGAGTTGCACTCAGTCACACAGACTCGTACCAGTCTTTTCCACGGTGTATTGATAGATAAAGACCGTACTTTTTCTAGCAAGTTCTCCAGTCTCTCACACGCCATGTCGTCCCTTACACCCGCTAAATTTTTATTTACTCTGCTATCGATAATACGATACAAGAGATTTGCTAAGTAAAGAGAGTTAGGTTGGGTCTCAAACATGCTCCAAAGTTTCTCTATGAAACTCCCCATTCTCGACATTTTTGATCTTTTTAGATGTCCCAGAACAAAGGATTCATCCACAGCTCCATGGCTTTCTGAAGATGCACCAAATCGCTCTTATTTTTTCCAACCAGCTTCTTGTACATATCACTGATGGGCTCGTGGATAACTCTGGTCGATTGTAGCTCCAACAGAAAAGTCTGTGCTGTAGTTTTGATTTGTTGATCATCAGCCTGAATGTTGTGGAGTCGTAAGAGGTGTTGGATGGCTGGAATAAACCCCGGTGTGTAGAGTCTCCCCATCAACTAGTGAAAGTTTTCCTGGTAGAAACCCTCGGTGATCACATCCAAGCATTGGTGCTGCCTCTGACTGGGGTGGTTAATACAACATCTCAGACATTTTTCACGCTGGTACTCCTCCAGAGTTTAGCTGAGCAAATGAAGCACGGCTGATTTTACAAGTCTGAAGAATACGTGGCTCATCCACCCATCAGGTTGATCTTTTGGCAATGTTACTGCCATTGATGGTGAATTGTAGCCTGATAATGTATGTGAAGGGTGTGGGATCAGACACCCCGCACAGTCACACTCGATGTCCGTGGGACTCGGGGTTTTAGGATGATCTATATCATTGGTGTCTGGAAGATCTATGGGTCGTAGAGGGTATCGGCTCTCTGGGATCTCCACGGACAACGGAGGCTCCGGGGTCTCTGCGTGTTACACGGGTCCCGGGGCCTCTAGGGTCTGCTGGGGCTGTAGGATCGCTGGAGTCTGCAAGGGCTGCTGAGATTCCAGGATTGGAGTGAGCCGTTCCCCCACTGGTTCGACGGCCGAGATTTTAATTTTGGTTTGAGGACCCCGAAACTTTAAAGGATCCGGACCCGACTTCGCATCACCTCTGGTGATGCAGTTTCTCTTTGGGTTGCTCATGGTGATGTGTGGTGTGTGTGTGTGTGTGTGTGTGTGTGTGTGTGTGTGTGTGTGTGTGTGTGTGTGTGTGTGTGTGTGTGTGTGTGTGTGAAAAACATTGTTAACGTTCTGTTCTCACGCTATCCCACATGTGGACAATAGATTAAAAACACAGCTGTCACTTCAGAAGACAAGTTTCGGTCAAAGGTCATGTTTTCAAAGCACTTTTAATCGATTATCTCATTACACGAGGTTCATCATTAACTCTGAAACATATATGGATGATAGATTAAAAAACAAAGCTGTCAGTTTGACAAGAAGTTCAAAGCACTTGATTGACAACCTCATCATGTGAGGTCACATATGGACAATAGATTAAAAACAAAGCTGTCAGTTTGACAAGAAGTTCAAAGCACTTGATTGACAACCTCATTACGCAAGGTCACATATGGGCAATAGATTAAAAACAAAGCTGTCAGTTTGATGAGAAATTCAAAGCACTTGATTGACAACCTCATTACGCCAGGTCACGGGGGCGGGGTCAGGTCAGGTCAAAGGGGGTGGGACACCTGTCAAAATGAGATTAGGGTGTGTTATAATACTACCCTCCCTCTCTTATGTAATTAAATGTGTCTACTGTTTTTATCTATGTAAAGCACTTTGCGCAGCATCTAATATTCTAAAAGTGCTATACAAATAAAGTTTGATTGATTGATTGGTTGGTTTATAATATTTTCTTGTAATATTTGATACAGATTTAAAAAAAATAAGTTTTAAAGGCATTCTAAACTGCTCTTTATAAACTGGAGAAATAAGAGTTTTTGTTTTGCTTTTACTGAATATATTGAACAGAATTAATGCTGGCCTGTGAAACTGTCCTTCATAAATTTAAAAGAAAAAACTATATTCCCGTGATATTGTGAAGAATATTGTTATTGTGAAAATTCACAGAAATACTGTGATATCACTTTTAGGCCATATTGCCCACCCCTAGTTCCTAAAAATGTTTATAGAAAT
Source organism: Pholidichthys leucotaenia (assembly GCA_020510985.1). Classification (NCBI taxonomy): domain Eukaryota; kingdom Metazoa; phylum Chordata; class Actinopteri; order Cichliformes; family Pholidichthyidae; genus Pholidichthys; species Pholidichthys leucotaenia. The sequence continues at coordinate 217,215,896 of CM035840.1, forward strand.
GACTTGTTAGGCCGTCACAACCTGGGGCTTTATCTGGGCATAATGAATTCAGAGCTTTATTCAATTTTTATCTACTGATGTCTGCATCACATGTTTTTTGAAAGTTTTCATCTATTTTAGGAATCCAGTACTGAATAGACTGATAGAAAGAATTGGCGTTTGACTTGGAATATAAGGAAGGATACAGTTTACTATAGAAGGAGAAGATTTATGTGGATCTTAAATGAGGATCAGACCATAACTGATTTCCAATCATCAGTTTTTTATGGCATTTCTCTCTTGTCTTTTCTAATCTACAGAAATATGCAGTGCTCTTTCCACCTTCCTCAATCCATTTTGCACGAGATCTCAGATAAGCTCCTTTGGCTTTGAAGACATACAATAAATATTACCCAAGGATGAGTGTAAGAGACTCATTCTGTCCGTTTCAGATAGAAAGAGCTTATTAGAGATTTGGTTCATTTCTGTAATAACTTTTATTTCTTTCTGTTTGTTCACAATAGAGATTAATTTACTATGTTTTATAGAAATTTGGCACACACAAAATTTGAAATATTCCCACTTTCTAATGTATGGAATTAGATTCTTATCAGAAAGTTTCACTCAGTTCTATGATTTCCTGGCAGAATGCATCATTAATTAAGGAGAGAGGAGTTAAACTTCCAGTAACCTCTGCTGTAAAACCGTCTCTCCTCAGGTTTAATTGTGAGACCTATCATACAGTGGTCACTTATAGGAGGCACTGACACATTAACGTCTATATTAACTCTCATAAAATAATCAGAAACAAGCCAAAAGTCAAGATGGGATTTAACTGAATCATCAGGTTTAAACCACATGAACAGCTGTAGATGTGGGTTTGCAAATCGCCAGGGATCGACTATCTTAAGATCCAGACAAAAGTTGGACAGAATTGAGTTGGGATGATAAGTTTGATATTTAGATGGAGATCGAGCTAGCCATTCATCAGAGACCAAGTTAACGTCCCCACCAACAATATTATTGGATTATTTTAGGTTGAATTCTTTAAGGGTTTCTGCAACCTCTACAAGTCACAGTTTGTTTAGGTTAAGAACACTGTAAACATACACATCTTCTTCTTCTTCTTCTTCCTCTGGCTGCTCCCTTTAGGGGTCTCCACAGCAGATCATCTGCCTCCATCTCACCCTATCCCTTGCATCTTCCTCTGTAACACCAACCCTCTCCATGTCCTCCTTCACTACATCCATGAATCTTCTCTGTGGTCTTCTTCTTTTCCTCTTGCGTGGCAGCTCCATCTTCAACATTTTTTGTCCAATATCTCCACTATCCCTACTTTGCACATGTCAAAGCCATCTCAACCTTGCCTGTCTTACTTTGTCTCCAAACCATTCGACCTGAACTGTACCTCTGATACACTCATTTCTAATCTTGTTCCTCCTAGTCACTCCCAATGAAAATCTTAGCATCTTCAACTCTGCCACCTCCAGCTCCACCTCCTGTCTTTTTGTCAATGCCACTGTCTCCAAACCATACATCATAGCAGGTCTCATGACTGTCTTGTAAATCTTCCCTGTCACTCTTGCTGCTGCCCCTCTGTCACTAATCACCCCCTGACTGCATTTTCCATTGCTTTGGATGGTTGACCCCAGGTATTTAAACTTATCTACTTTTCCTACCTCTACTCCTTTCATCTTCATCAATACACCTGTCTCCCTCTCATTCACACTCATGTATTCTGTCTTGCTTCTACTGACTTTCATTCCTCTTCTCTCCAGAGCATACCTCCACCTCTCCAGATTCTCTTCCACATGCTCCCTACTCTCACTACAGAACACAATGTCATCTGCAAACGTCATGGTCCATGGAGACTCCTGCCTGACCTAATCTCCAACAGATTATAATTGACCGCTGCTCTTGATGATCACCCTGGACCACGTTTGTTAGCATATATACATACACGCACACATTCTCTCCTTACACACATACACATATTCCCTCTATCCTTTTAACGCCAGCTGACTTCTTAGTCTACTTCTGTCATTTATTCTGTTCTTGAATTTACGTGTTTGTTTCAGGACAACCTGTGTATTTTTATTCAATTTCTGCTAGGTATGTTTATGTTTGCATGTATCTATGTGCTTCTTCTTCTTCTTCTTCTTCTCTACTGGGGCCTCTTGGACAGGTCATGTTTGTAAATGAGAATTGGTTTGCAAACATTGTACCTGTTTAAATAAAGGTCAAATAAATAAACAAATAGATCTGTCAGCCTGTTGACAGGAGAAACAAGGAGGGGCTCAGAGCCGATCCCTGATGTAACCCCACCTTGAACCCATCTGTCACTCCTACAGCACACCTCACCACTGTCTCACTGTCCTCATACATATCCTGTACCACCCTCACATACTTCTCTGCCAGTTTTGACTTTCTCATTCAATACCACACTTCCTCTCTTGGCACCCTATCATATGCTTTCTGTAGATCCACAGACACAGTGCAACTCCTTCTGACCTTTTCTATACTTCTCCAACACTCTTAAAGCAAATGATGCATCTGTAGTACTCTTTCTTGGCAAGAAACTGCACTGCTGCTCACTGATTGTCACCTCTCCTCTTAACCTGGCTTCGACACTTTCCCATATCTTCATTGTGTGGCTGATCAATTTTATGCCTCTGTAGTTACTACAGCTATGACCATCACTTTGGTTCTTGAAAATTGGTGCAAAAACACTTCTTCTCCACTCCTTGGGCATCCTCTCACTCTCCAAGATTGTGTTAAACAATATGGTTAAAAGTCCACTGCCATCTCTCCTAAACATCTTCATACCTCCACAGGTATGTCATTTGGTCCAACCGCCTTTCCATTCTTCATCCTCTTCAAAGCTGCCCTCACGTCTGCCTTGCTAATCCTCGGGACTTCCTTGTTCACCATCTTTCCTTCATCCATCCTCCTCTCTCTCTTATTTTCTTTATTCATCAGCTGTTCAAAGTACTCCTTCCACCTTCTCAACACACTCTGGTAATTTGTTAGTATGTTACCATTTCTGTCCTTAATCAGCCTAACCTGCGGCACATCCTTTCCAGCTCGATCTCTCTGTCTAGCCTGTCGAGACAACTTCTTTTCTCCTTCCTTAGTGTCCAGCCGTTCATACAACTCACTATATGCCTTATCCTTTGCCACCTCTCTCTTTGCCATGCGAATAGATTCCAAATACTCCGGTCTACTGTCTTCATCTCCCTGACAATCCCACTTTTTCTTTGCTAACCTCTTCCTTTGAATGCTTTCCTGTACCTCCTCATTCCACCACCATGTCTCCTTGTCTTCCTTCCTCTGTTCACCACATACCTTTCAACCCATTTCCCTCAATACTTTTGCTGTACTTTCCCAGTCATCTGGTAATTCTTCCCTACACAAAGAGCCTACATCAACTCCTTCTGTCATGATTAATAAAGCTTGACAGCACATGTACATGATGCCTAAGCACAGGAGGAACCACACAGAGGGGCACATTTGAAAGTTTTATTAAATATCAAAAACCAACGCGCACAGCTGCAGAAACAGTCACTCGCCTGAGGAATGGCCCTGTGGACAAGAGCTGTGAGCAGAGGAATGGAGTAATGGGAAATGGGTGAGCCAAATTGCCACTTACTTGGGAAATCCAGGGATGACCGGCAGGACCCAGCGAGGAATAGACGAACCAGTAGGGTAACAGGGAAAGAGGAACTGATGGTGCCTGACCGGGTGGAGTAGGAGCTGAGGACGGTGAGATGTGGCAAGAGAGCACGTGCAGTCTGAGAGATACACCTACACGGTGGCAGCAACCTGAGGGAAAGGAGAAATAAAGTGAGACAATGTTTTCACACTTATAATTTAGACTTGCTTGCCTATTGCAGGCAGTATACCCAGACGAGCCAGCGTTGACTGCACGGAGAGAGCCTCCTTAAGTACGCTGGCTGATGAGTGGGTGCAGATGTGTCTTCTGCCCCAGGTGTCATGATGAGTTAATGAATGTGAGGCAGGATGGGAGGAGCGTGCACCCGCTGCCCATGACACCTTCCTGAACTCTGTGCGACCTTCTTCCTTCTGTAACTTTCCCCACTAAATCTTTGGCTCTTCCTTCACTCCCTTTCTCTTGCTTTCCAAAGTCCTCCTACAGACTACCATCTGATGCTGTCTAGCTACATTGTCCCCTGCCACCGCCTTGCAGTCCCCTATTTCTTTAGGATTTCTCCATCTGCATAAGATGAAGTCCACCTGCGTGCACCTTCCTCCACTCTTGTATGTCCCCCCATGTTCCTCTCTCTTCTTGAAGTATGTGTTCACCACAGCCATTTCCATCCTTTTAGCAAAATCCACAACCATCTTTCCATCCACATTTCTCTCCTTAAGACCATACCAACACAGAACCTCCTCATCACCTCTGTTCCCTTCACCTACATGTCCATTAAAGTCCACTCCAATCACCCACCCCCCTCCCGGGAACACCTTCTACCACTTCATCCATCTTATTCCAGAATTCCTCTTTCTTCTACCTGATATCCAACTTGTGGGGCATACGCACTGACAACATTCAACATCACACCTTTGACTTCTAGCTTCAAACTCATGATTCTGTCTGACTCCCCCTTTACCTCCTCAACATTCTTCACATACAGTTCCTTCAAGATCACTTCTACTCCATTTCTCTTACTATCTACACCATGGAAGAACCGTTTAAATCCATTGATTTAAACGGTTGACGTGAGGGCAGCTTTGAAAAGGATGAAGAATGGAAAGGTGGTTGGTCCAAATGACATACCTGTGGAGGTATGGAGATGTTTAGGAGAGATGGCAGTGGACTTTTAACCAGATGGCATGAGTCTGAGCCATTGCTCAGACTCCCCTAATAGTTTTGAGTGTTTTTCTGTCTATTATTATTTTCTTGTTAGTTTGTTATGACACGAGCCTCTTTCCTCCATTCCCAGACAAACCCACCTTTCACTCACAGTCTGTTTCAGTTCATCAGCTATGAGTGATTGTGTTTTAGGACACCTGCCACTTTCCCTCTCACTGCTCTCAGTCTGCCCTCTCATCAGCTGGGAGCAGTTACGCAATTAGTTCCTGCCAGCTTAGCCCTTGCACCTGCTGCTCGTTTGAATTCGATGTATTTAAACACTGCTCTTGCACTCTGTCCTTGCGACACTCACAACAGTGTTCAGACTGGATCACTCTCCCTATGGTCAGTCACCCCCTCCTCTCCCTCCAGAATGTGCTCAGCTCTGGAGAAGTCAACGCTGTGTAAGTTTCTCTTGTCACATTTTTGTAATCATCGGCACCGCTATTTTTGGACTTCTGTTCTTTCCTTTAATAAATGCCTCTACTGCAGTCAAGTGCCTGTGTTTGTTTTTGCCCCAGAGGGGCATACATGACACCAGATTGCTTAACACAATCTTGGAGAGTAAGAGGATGCCTGAGGAGTAGAAAAGAAATGTTTTGGCACCAATTTTCAAGAGCAAAGGTGATGTTCAGAGCTGTAGTAACTACAGAGGCATGAAGTTGATCAGCCACACTATAAAGAAATGGGAAAGAGTTGTTGAAGCCAGGTTAAAAGAAGAGGTGACAATCAGTGAGCAGCAGTACGGTTTCATGCCAAGAAAGAGTACTGCAGATGCAATGTTTGCTCTAAGAGTGTTGATGGAGAAGTATAGAGAAGGTCAGAAGGAGTTGCACTGTGTCTTTGTGGATTTAGAAAAAAACATATGATAGCATGCCATGAGAGGAAGTGTGGTACTGTATGAGAAAGTCAAGACTGGCAGAGAAGTATGTAAGGGTGGCGCAGGATTTGTATGTGGACAGCGAGACAGTGGTGAGGTGTGCTCTGAGAGTGACAGATGGGTTCAAGGTGGGGGTGGGGTTGCATCATGGATTGGTTCTGAGCCCCTTCTTGTTTGCTGTGGTGATGGACAGGCTGACACACGAGGTCAGGCAGGAGTTTCTGTGGACCATGTTTGCAGATGACATTATGATCTGTAGTGAGAGTAAGGAGCAGGTGGAAGAGAACCTGGAGAGGTGGAGGTATGCTCTGGAGAGAAGAGGAATGAAAGTCAGTAGAAGCAAGACAGAATACATGAGTGTGAATGAGGGGGAGGCAGGTGCAACAATGAAGATGGAAGAAGTAGAGGTAGTGAAAGTAGATGAGTGTCATACAGCCGAGCAGTCAAGGCCCGTGTCACAGAAAAGCTAGATTTCAAGAATTTGCAACAAGCATTTTTCCATTTATTTCAGACACTGTGCAGGAAAACAATGTACATCTAAAACATCCAACACCCCACCCCAACCAAATGAAAATTACCTGCTAATATACCCAGTGAGATAATTAGTCTAATTAGAACAAACCAATGTCCACAGGTAAGACAATAAATATCCACATTTCACATATACTGTGAAATGTGCAACTGCAACTGTGGGGGTTCCCCCAATGGCGCTATATAAATAAAGTTGAATTGAACTGAATTGAATATACTCAACAATACCTAAAAATATTCATTAAACATATAAATAGTTTTTACACAATATTTACAAAATTGGACCCAGCTCACGTCGGCGTTGTCTCTCCGCTAGAGGGAGCTTTGCCCGGCCCGTTACCATTGGCTCCAACTCCTCGGAAACCTCCGGTGGCGGTAACGCCAGGGGGCGAGCTTGAGACCAGCGTGACGAGGCCCCCCGCGAGCGAGAAGGCAACTTCCGCTCTGAGGCGCGCTCGCGCAGCCGGTTATCCAAGCTGATAGTAAGGGAAATTAGCTCCGCCAACGTTTCAGGGATGTCCCGACCAGCCAGTTCATCCCTCAGACCAGAGTTTAAACTGTGGAGGAAGATGCCGCAGAGGGCACGTTCCTCCCAGCCAACCTCCTCCGCTGTAACCCGGAAGTCAATGGCGTAGTCCGCGGCCGATCGGCTCCCCTGCTGAAGGCTGAGGAGGCGATCGGTCAGACACTCTCCATACGGGAGTGATCAAAGACTTCCAGAAAATGTTTAACGAACTGGCCATAGGTGAGGGTGGCATAACCAGGCCTCGACATTACAGCATAAGCCCAGGTGAGTGCACGACCCTCCAGGAGGTTTCCTATATAGCCAATTCGACTATGGTCTGAGGGGAAATCCCCGGGGACATGCAGAAACACCGACTCACGTTGCATAATGAATCCCCGCGCTCCACCGAGCTTACCGCTAAAGCAGACGGAGGTAGGAATGGGTGTGAGTCGGGCTGGGACACCCGGAGCTGGCTGGATGGCCGCTGAAGCAGCGGGAGCTGCACCTCCCTGACGAGCCGGGGGGAACGGCTGTCGGGGGTCCAGGTGGTCTAACCGGTCAGTTATTAGGTTTAATTGGTTGAGAATCACTTGTTGCTGATGAGCTATTAAATCCACCCGAGCCTCGAGGGTGGAAAATCGGCGTGCGAGCCCGCTGTCCGCCGAGCCGCTCTGCTGAAGCCGTACTGACATAACGCACGGCTCAGGAGACACACACGCAGGCTCAGAATGAATTTAACAGCTTTATTTAACAACAAGGATGTGTGGATGCGTGTCTGTGGTATGTGGATATACTGATGGCGGACGTCAGCGTCAGGCATGGAGGCAGGAAACCGTACAGCCAGACAACCCTGGGGAGAGAGCACAGGGAGAAGGTGACAGGCACCAAGCCAGTACAACAGGTAACAAGGGATTTGTTGGCTTACTTGGCAGGGCAGGTGGCAGGCGTGCACAAGGGCGAGTCCAGGAGACAGCAACCTGACGAAGCACCTGACAGCAGCAACGAGATGGTGATGCAGAGGCGGAGTCCGCCGCCGGGGAAGATCCACCTGTGCACAGGGGAGAAACTGGAACACAAGAGGAGGTATGCTTACGTGGGTAATCTTGCTGGTAGGCGAGGGGGTTCCTCTGAAGCAAGTAGCCGAAGGGAACAGACGGCTTCAGGCCGAGGCCCAGGGCAGAGTGGCTTATATGCCACGCTGCTGACGAGGTGCAGGTGTGCGCTCAGCTGGCGCTGCTAATGAGCAGCGAGTTGTAACAAAAAAAAGAAAAGAAAAAACTCTAGGACCGTGACTGTGAACAGTGCAACAAACTTAGGGAGAGCCGCAACATCGCAGCAGCCTCATGCCTACAGATAATACAGCATGGGCTGTAAAAAAAAAAAATGGAACCTTACATTAATACTGCATCAAATCCTCCGTCAAAGATATAAAACAAATAAACATATATCATATATTCATACCATTGCTCATCAATGTCTCACGGTAGTGAAAGAATCAGGTTCAATGCTTTCTTAGGGTCAGTGAACTCCTGTTTACCACTTGCCAACTTCACAACGAGAACTGCAGGATACCTGAGAGAGAATGCAATCCTCTTCTGGTGCAGCAGGTGTTTACACTGCTTGAACGCCGCCCTCATCTCGGATACTCGTCTGGAATAATCCGGGAAAATCATGATGTGATGACCATTCCAATCCAGCTTTCCCATCCCGCTTGCTGCCTCCACAATACGCTCCCTATCCTGGAACCGCAGAAGTCGAATCAGGATAGCCCTGGGTGGCTGGCCGTCTGATTTGCGTCTGGTGAGGCTCCGATGCGCACGGTCAATTTCCAGCCCTCCAGGGAACTCAATTTTCAGCAGATCTGGGATAGCTTTGCGCATGAAGGTAAGGGCATCTGACTTTTCACAGTTTTCTGGAAAGCCGATAAAGCGTAGATTGTTTCGGTGTGATCTATTTTCCAAGTCGTCTAGCTTCAGAAGTAAATCTTCCACCTGCGTCTGGGTTGCAGGGGGATTAGCATCCAGAGCTACATTAGCATCCTCAAGAAAGACGATGCGAGATTCCACGTCTCCCAGCCGGGTAGCTAACTCCGTTAACTTGGTGTCCACCGACCTCGTTGACGCCTCAATAGAGTTAAGTTTAGCATCTTGCCTCTCCGATATTTCTTTCAACAGTGCATAGATCTTAGAGATGTCCTTCGCCATTTGGTCTTTGGCAACACCTGCACCTGTTGAAGGTGGCGGAGAGGGAGGAGGGCTCGTTGTGGTATCACCAGCTTTAGCTAGATTTTCCTTGCTAGCACCGGCTTTGGAGCGAATATTTAGTTTCTGTTGTTGCGTTGGCATTTTAATCCTGTTCCCCACAAATCCAGTCTCAATGCAAAGTGTAGTAGTAGTAATAGTTTCAGCTGAGGAAACAAGAGAAAAACACCCTTGTAGAAATAAAAAAGGCTGTCTGCACTGCGGTGCCCCTCACCTAAGCAGCCATCTTCACTGCCCGCGTCTCCAAAAACTCTCGGGACGAAGATTGATTGGTAAATTAACAGCTTTACTTTAAAGCTCAGCTCCCTCTTCACCACAGCAGACTGGTACAACGTCTGCATCACTGCAGATGCTACTCCGATCCATTTGTCAATCTCTTGCTCCATTCTCCCCTCACTCATGTAGGAACAATTAATTGTAAGTGTGACAAGGTACAAGGATTATTTAATTTATATTTAGAAGTGTGTGTGTGGAGACAGAGGTTTACTTCGTGACCACAAGCACTTACAAATAAGCGAGAAACACTCATAGGGGCACCAGTCCAAATTAGGACAATTTATTAATAACTAATACTTGAACCTTTCTTTAAGCAGTCTCAATATTCATGAATTCTTCTGCCGTGACACAGGAAAGCACACACACAAAAGAAGTCAAGCAGAAACTTCTATATACCGTTAACAGTTTTAATAATCAAACTCAAGTTTAGTGACATTACATTCAATTGATTTGTAAGCAGGTGAAATGATCAAGTATCAAATATCATATTAACTGGTAAAGGATTCCTGACCATAAGTCTATAGTAAAAGCTTTGTGGAAACAAGAGAAACCAGATTTTGAATTTGTAACTGTAATTCAATGAGAAATTGTGAAGTAACTGTAATGGAAATATACATAAAAATTGATGCAGTTTTATGAAGAAAATGATAAAAGCTGATTATATGAAAAACAAAAATTCTGAGTTACTCTAAAAAAATGGAGGTTATTGAAAAAGGAATATTATTTTTCCTTCAGATTTATAGCTCCTATCGTAGTTTATAGATAGACTTTTAACATGAAAAATTGGTCATATTAAATTAGAATTAGATGTCACATTTAGCCCAGCAGATAGAAAGTTGGAGTCTGGCTTACGAACAGCTGTGTCTTCAGAGTCCAGCGATGGTCTTGAATGCCAGCAATGGCAATAAGGGGAAAAGACTGCCCACAGTCTTTTCAATCGTTACAGCGGTTATAGCTTTTACAGACTCAGCAGCTGGGGTCCGGAGAGTGGAGCCGGCAACAGTGATCGGCTGGCCCGGGGGCAGGTGTGATGTCTCCACTTAGGCAACAGATCCTTTCCTGGCCAGCAACTTTGGGATGTCCACCAGCCAATAAGAACCACATGCTGAAGGAAAAATGTATGTAAACAGCTCCACCCACGAAATCCTAGTTCTTCTGACATCGTGGTATGTGGGTGAGGCAGTCTTGAGGGAAAAAGTTCAAAAATCACTATCATTCCACTTTAACGCGGTGAGTTAAGGAAAATCAATAGAATAACTTTAGCAGAATAAACACGACATCTGAGGAGAGGGAGAAAAACGGCGTTTTGGAGTTTCACCCCATGTAAGAAGGGTTGAGCTCAACAAGAAAAGATTATCCCCTCCTCAGGTACCAGGAAACTTACACAGAAGAGACAAAAACTTCAGAGAGAACAGAAAAAGACTTAACTTCAAGACAACTGAAGACAACTTTAGAGAACATAAAACTCACAAAAACTTACAAAAAACTGAACTACTATGACGTTTCTCCCTATTTAACAGAGCGTGCTTCTTGGGTCATAACATATGACTGCAGCAGGAAGAACCAATATCGGCTGTCAGGGAGATTTGAATGGGCTATGGTCCGATAAGAAAGTGGTCATTTGTCTGTAACCGACTAATAGAATGAAAGGGAGCATCGTCTAACAGAGACGGCCTGGTGATTGGCTGGTACAAGTCAGATGACTGGCATAAAGTTTTAGAAGGCAAACACACATATTAACTGTGAAATTCACATTATACACTTCATATAAAATCTAAGCTAACTTCAGGGATTCATGACTAACTTTCAGTGAGCATGCACTTTTATAAACTTGTCCTTCTATAATTACGATTCTATAATACGATTTCTGCATATTGTGATGATTGGGACCCCAGTTGAAAGTTGTGGGTTTCACAAAGCTGATTGTTTTAGCATGCCACACTCACTCTGGCAAGAATGTGAGTTTTGTGGTGGAAAGAACAACCATCGACATAAGCGGTGACCATATCTTGACAGATGTTCTGGTCAAAGTAGTGATGGTTAGGGTCTTCACTGTAGGTTGCTCTGTACGAATGAATGGTCCTGAAGTGTCCTCAGAGCACCGTTGGCAGGCTGCCAAGTCCGTGCTGAGAGGGCTCCTTAATTTCTGTGCCTAGCGGATCTCAACATGAAAGCTTTGTACAGCCATCAACCAGGAAGCTACTCTGGCATTCATCACAACACCTTCTGTGACGTGTTGACTATTAACCCACACAGCCCAGCAACTGCACCTGTCAACTATTATTGACTCCCTTGGCTATACTGAGAATTTGTACTGATCTGGACTGATCTGACAGTCCAGAAGGTGGCAGACACGTGCCCGAGGAATCATGGGTGACATGGAATACAGCAAAGAAGAAGAAATCCTCATTTTTGTTCTTCCTTTTTCCGCTTTGAGCTCCCAGCACCAATGACAGAACATGGCAGCAGCAATTCTGACTGAAAAATAGCCATGTAATACAAACGAAATTCACATGAGATAATCATAAGAGTTTGTAGATGTCGTAGAGGGTGTAAATGACCGACCAAATACGAAACTACGACCGTGATGGGTGAAAAGCTGAGCTACCAGCACCAAGATGGTGACGCCCATGCCGTCATGGATTCTCACAGGAAAAGTGCATCAAACAGGAAAGATAGCCACGTAATACAAACAAAATTCACGTGGGATAATCATAAGAGTTTGTAGATGTGATAGAGTGTAAATGATCGAGCAAATGCAAAACATCGACCACGATGGAGAAAAACGGACAAGCCACGTGGGCGAGCGAGCCCCCCCCCCCTTCTAGCAACAGGTAAGAGAATTTTTTTTTTTTTACATTTTATTGATTTTCTGGTTCATATACATTGAAGATTAGATAAAAACAAACCCCTGTAGACAAAACGGCGTCAAAAAAAACCCCAAACCATTCTTTGTGTAAATGTGTCCAAAGTTCACTTTTGACTGAGTTATGTAATTTATATAGCTGCCGTGACATTATGCATATTAGATGTGTAAATTTATTCCTATCTGAAACTTTGGATTATATTCTACATCTTTCTAATTGACAGTAAGCCATGATCTCTTGCAACTTTCAAGTTTTAGCCTTGGAAATCTGAACCATTTTATTGATGAAAAATATTTACCAGTCTTGACCACTAGGGGTTATGTTTACCCCTTAACCGTTCCAGTTGCCATGCGGTGCCTGGGGAAGCTAAAGGGTTAAGAAAAACCACTGGTTGGTGGTGAGTCTCAACTGTGATTCTCTGGCCTCCCACATAGTTGGAGAAATGTTTGACTGCCCATATAGTGGCCAGAAGGGCTTTTTCGCAGTCCGAGTATTTCAGTTCCGGACAGAGAGGGTTTTGCTGGCATAGGCCACGACTCGTTTGACGTGGTCGTAGATTTGGTATAATCCAGCGCTTAAGCAGTTGGCAGAGAACCCCACTTGTAGGAAGAATGGCTTGTCGCAGTTGGGATAGGCCAAACATGTTGCTGTACATAACTTTTGCTTCAACGCTAGCATAGCCTGTTCTTGAGACTCAGACCAAATGAAAGGGGTGTCCTTTCGTAGGAGGTCAGTAAGGGGTTTTGCCAAGTCTGCATAATCCTCAATGAACTGATTGGAGTAGTTGCATACCCCTAGGAAGCTCCGGAGTTCAGAGATGTTAGTAGGGGCCTTGATGTTTAAGACACCTTGAATTCGTGACGTTTGTGGTCGGACCCCTTTGGATCCTACCAAGAGACCAACATAGTTGACTTTGGTTTTGTACCATTGGCACTTGGAGAGAGAAATTTTGGCTCCTGCTCACGTGAGCTGGCCAAGGACATGGTCGATTACAGTGAGGTGGGTGTCCAGAGTTGGACTCTGAATGAGAATGTCATCAACATAGATGAGGTTACCTCTGTCTCGGGCATCTGGACATGCTTTGTTCAAGAAAATGTTGAACTCTGCAGGAGAGTTGACATAACCGAAAAAGCATCGGGTGAATGTATATTGGCGAATCGCGAATGTGAAGGACAGTTTGTGTTGGTCTTCAGTTTGGACAGGAATAGTCCAGAAACCAGAAGCAATGTCCAGTGTTGAGAAGTATTTGGCATCTTTGACTCTAGGGAGTTTTTGCTCCAGTTGAGTCATAGGCCACCTAGAGAGAGGAACTTGAGTGTTCAATTTCCTGTAATCAATGGTGAGTCACCACTTACCATTGGGCTTTAGGACAGGCCACAAGGGGGCCGAGTAGGTACTGTTGCATGGCCTGATTATGCCACAGTCCAGTAGGTCATCGATTATTTCTTGTACTGGGCCGTACTAGGCCAAGGGAATCTTGTACTGCCTGATGTAGGTGGGAGGAGTGTCAGGTGGTGTAGGAATGCGTACTGAGTGGATTGTGGTTAGTCCACAGTCCAAGGAGTCTTTAGAGAAGGATTGTTCATACTTAAGAAGAACCTGGTGAAGTTTTTCATGTTCTTCGTCAGAGGTTAGGGCATCAGCATCAGCTACCACTTGTGCAATCTCTTCAGTGATAGTGAGGACTGATTTCGGTGGAGCATCGCTTGGATTGTCATTGGTCTGCTGATTGGACGCTGATGGAAGGAGTTCAATGGCTTGGACAAGCATTTGGTCATTGTTGGTTAAGTCAATTCGTCCCACTGACTCTTTGTTTGGGGTTGGCATTGACACAAGAGTGATGGCCTTAGAAGGCTTAGTGTAAATGACTGTAGGTTCAAGAGAGTCAGCCCAAAGAGAATCAGGGAGGCCGCCTAGTACAGGAACAGTCAGTTCAAAATCGTGGAAATCCATGGTGATGAGCCAGCCGAGAGGTGTGGCCTTGGGCAGGACGATGGTCTCTGCCATGGGATTGTTTACCGGCAACGTGGTGGTTCTGTATTCTAGGCTTAGAAGGGGCGTGGCCTCCAGAGTTAAGCCTAGATCGTCAAGCAAAGGAGCCGGTTGGAAAAATGCTTGTGGATGCATGGGTTTCTGCCCAGTCTGAATGCAAAGTTGGACCAGGTAGCACGTGATATTAGCAGGTATGAGACAATGTTGAGTGTTCAGTACCTGGCAGGCCTCAGGGATGGTCTGGCCTGACTTTAGAGTGTCGGGATCTGGTGTAGAGTGAATGTCTCGGACTTGGAGACCATTAAAACATTGTTTATGGTGTCAACCTGGGTTCCGAGTCTCACAAGAAGATCACTGCCGATGTAGACTGCATGTGGCAGGTGGGGAACGACCATGAAAGGATGAATTAGCAGTCTGTGGTTCCACTGAAGGTGGAGGGCGCAGATACTTGTGGTGACCAATGTTTTGTTTGATTTGGTCCCAGGAGGGAAACGAAAAGACTTGTTAGTGACCATAAGGTCAGGGTATTTCTCGTCCAGAGAACCAAAAAGTGTCTTGCTTATCGTAGATTTATCAGCCCAGAGAGTCAGTACCACATCTTCTACGTGGGAGCTTTGGATAACTAGTCCTTTGACCACTTGGGGGCAGTACTCTTCGTCGGCTGCCCCAGGTTTTAGGGTGCAAAGGAATGAACTGTGTTCATTTAAAGTTGGGTTGTCGGATGTGGTGACATGGGAAGGGGTGCCTGTTTCAGCCTGGTCCCCAAGGTCACCTTCCGCCAAACTTTGTTGGGTCAGCAGTGTGAGTGGATTGACTCCTGGAACATCCAAGGTGTCAAGAGTGTAGCACTGTGATCCGGTTGCTTCAGGTAGAGTGGTTGGGAGAGGTTGTTGAACTTGAACCCATAGCTTGATATTCTTGAAGTCTATCAGATGCTCAAAGCGATTAAATAGATCCTTGCCTATCAGCAATGGAATTGAGTTGAGATTGGACACATAGACCGGATGGATCAATGTCATGGACCCAATGGAGATTTTTATCAATGACTTGTGACACAGTCGTGTTTGAGGGTGCATAAGGTTGAATAGCTAAGGAGCAAGGTCTAGTTTCAAGTCTTTGTGCGCATGGTTAGCAGCGAGCACCGTAGGTGTTCAAAAAGGTCCCGTGACATGAGTGTGATGTCCGCTGCTGGTGCTCCAGTAGCGCGTCATGCGTCTTCCAAGGTCAATGAAAGAAAAAAAATTACGTGCCACCCCCTTCTCGATCAAATCATACAGAAATCGTTGGACCAGCAGTTCATCGCGGATTAATGAGCCGTCTGTTTCGAGCGAATGAAATTTTTCAGGTAGCTTGACTACCAGAATGGCACTGGACGGCGTTGGGTTCTGAGGTCCTTCTGAAGCCTCAGGTGGAGGATGCTCTATTGTGTTCACTGTATCTCCCACTGATGCAGTTGTGGGTTCCTCATGGTCAGGTTTTAGCAGCCCTGAAGGATCGTTTTTGGTTTTCACGATAGTTATGGTTAGGACATCTGGCTTCTTGTCCTCCTTCTTGTTCTTCACTTTGTCTAGCAGACATCTGAGAGCTTCCATGCCTTCTTGACTAAAAGTGGATGTTTCCTTCTTCTCCCAATTTCTTGAGCCAGACTTACCAGAGGGAGGTCTTGTTTCCCTTCCTGAGTTTCTACGATGGTATGAGGGAGGTGACCATTTACCATGGTTACGCGAGTCTCGAAATCGATATCTGTCATCCCGAGAATCCGTACCGTATTCTCGTGACCTACCTAGTGGGCGTGGCCTCCCACGGTAGTCAGGCTTTGGTGATGTTGATTTTGTGCTGGGTGTAGAAGATTTGGTCGGGTTCTGACCCGAATTAGCTTGGCTAGAGAATTGTGGCGGTTTTACATGTGACCGTGGTGCAGGAAAAGGGGCTGGCCTCGGGGCACCCTCTAGGTCCAGAATGTCAGAGGTGGTGTTAACAGCTAGCATGGTGGTAGGCTCGGCATGCTTATGGTTGCTTTGTCATTATTTTTGGAATGCATAATGTGCAAATTCTCTCAGCTGGTTTATTGAGTTTGACCTTGGGTTAGCCATGACTCCAAGGTGGTGGCTGACTGTGGGACGGAGATTCTGAATTAAAGCGTACCTGTGATGGTCGTCTAAACGCATTCAACTTGAAAACATTAGGCAAAGTATTCATTATTTGGTTAAATAATTATTGCCAGCCATATACCACCAGAGAAATATGCAAATACAACCGCAGGCATTGCCAGTCAATGAAAACTCTACGCGCAGCCATGACACATGCGGATGTGACGTCACGTCGTTGGGACTGAAAAGTCAATACTCCCGTCTGTATGAGAGACTAGGGTGCTGTTGTGAGTGTTTTTATTCTATTATGGCTGAATTGTCGGACTCTGAAGAAGAATTCGTCCAACATGGCTACAGGTTTGAGCCAGAAAGGTCTTCTGAGGGTGAAAGTGACAAAGTGGTCCTCACACACAACGCAATTTCGTCTGAAAGGAAACGTCTGCCCTGTTCCGAGATTGTGCAATCACTTTTCCGCTACGATCTTCTGACAAAGTGAGCTGGGTTTGGGTGCACAAAAGAAGTGTTTATCTTTGTTTTTTCGCTTATTATTGAGACATCCAAAGGCTTTACATTCCGCCATGTTGCGATATCCATATTGCATTGTATGTTTTTGTTGTTACAAGAGCGCCGAGTGTCTGCTGCTCTGTAGAATCATCTGCCGTCTGGCGGCCGTTACGAGCTCAGATCAGACGAGACGACCCGCTGAATTTAAGCATTTATTTATTTATTTTCTACTCATTTTAGTTCTGCATTTAATATGAACCCTGAGTTTGAAATAAACGTTTGAATTTGAATTTGAATATCCTGAAAGCCACTACTCATCCGGGCACTCCAGGCTCAGCCAATATTGATCCAGACAGTATCCACGACACTACATCACAGGAAGTGTCCTTGCAGGCCATGTAGCCCCGCTAGGTATGGCTGCACCCATGATTTTGCTGACATAGCTGAACCAGCACATCAGCGATGGATTTACAGGATATCACATTGCTTTGAAACTTGAAATTAAACTTGAACTAGAACGTGAGACAGGGGCTCAATATAATATATTTTTTTTTCACGACCACCACAGGTACGCTTTAAGAGAGCATTAAAATTGTGGTCTTCTTCCATCCCTGGCATGCTTTGACATCCAAAATATGCATGAAGGAGTCGCTGGTAGTAGGCATGTGGGGGCTCTGAGCAAATGTTTCACAGCTAGGGCTGTTGCTAGCCCTGACTGTAGGCAGTCATCGGAGAATTCCTTTTCGATGGACTTTGCAGAGTCTCGGTGGTTTATCTTGATATCCAATGGCTGTCTGTCTTAAAATTCAACACTGACCTGTTAAATGTAGCTTGATCAAATAGATGCAATCGTCAACTGTAGTGTCAAGGGTAATTTATGCTAGTAGTTGATGTCTTGTAAATAAGCCCTGTTATCAGGTGACCCATGTCAAGGGGTCAAATTGGTGATGTGGCGAGCGATCTTATTGAGGTCTCTATCGGATGGGATTTCCAGACGTCTTTCGCGTTGTTGTTTGGGTTACGCCAAATGGGTCAGGGAGCAGGTGCCATGGCAGTCCCGTCCGATGAGGGATGCCTTCCTTTGTCAGCGAAACCGGCCTGTACATGGCTCCTGGTCTTGGTTATCTTTGTTTACGGTATTCTTCTAGCTCTTCTTTGACATCCCCAAGGCCTTCTTGTGCTTCTTGTAGGAGCAGTTGACATTCCTTGTAATCAGATTCTGTGTCGTCTAGTTGACCTTCAACTCTTCTGACTTTGTTCTCGGTGTCCTGAAGGGCAGTTCCTAATTCCTCATTTTCTCACCGAAACGAGGTATTGTTGTCCTCCAGTTGTTGCTTCTCTTGCTTTACTTGGTCCAAATCTAGTAACGCGTTATCAAGTTCAGCTTGGGTATCTTCATGTTCTCTGTGAGCTTTTTCCTGCTTTTTCATTAGTGATTTGTTATCTTCCTAGAGAGAGAAGATTGTTGATTTTTGTTTCACCACTTCTTTTTGGCATATAATGCTTTAGCTTTGGCTACTCTTAACCTCGTAACTACTGCTAGTGCGAACTTCCCTAACACACTGGGGAGCACCTTTGCTTTTGGTGGGTTATTAGTGCATTCATCCAAAAGTTTTTCAGTGATTTGCTTCAAATCTTTGGGGAGTGTTTATTGAAAATGTGTGGAGAAGCCAGGTATAAGGTCGGAAGTCAATCCTTCCAGTGCTGCTTGAAGGTCATCCAGTTCGGTAAGTGGATCCGATATGCTTTACTGTTTGTTTAACAGTTAGCTTGAAATCAATTTGTTGATCATAGCTAAAGTTATTAGTCAAGAGTTAACCTTGAGTGTTATTTTATAGTGGTGGTAGTTATAAGCTCCTTTTTAGAACTTGTTCCAACTTACAGGCTTGTAAGAAGGGAGGTAGAATTTTGGAATTATTGTAGAAATTGGGAGATGTTTTAATTTATTTGTGAAAAGTGCATCTTGGTTTGCAGATTAAAATTTGTGGATTGACTTCTTTATTTAGATTTTCAAAGCCTAATATTGGAAATGTCATTAATAACTAGCTTTGGAATTTTGTGAAGTGGCGCTTTAAAGTGATGATGTGGGGGCATGGTGTTGGACTTCTCTACCCAGGGAACAATGGACCGAAAGAGGAGGTGTCACCAGAAGGTATCAGATGGGTCAGTAAGGACTATGTGCTCCCCGGGGAGAGGAGTAAATGCTGGGCCGCTGGGAGAATGGTGTGAAAGCGGTGCCGGCGCATGTTAGTGTGCCATGTTAGTGTTATTTAACGTCATGTTAATGTGCCACACAGGCATTGTTCTAAACATAATGTGTTATAGTTGGACATTCCTGGTCTCAATGCATGGGAATAAAGATATAAAAGATGGATGCACAGAGACCTGGGATGAGCTTTTGCTATACTGTTTATTGGAGAAAGAATAAAGTTCTTGTGTCACTCAGCTTGTTGCCTCACCTGCATCCTTTCTCCACAATGATTTTATTTACACAAAAACAAAATAAAAACATTAAATGGTTTAGAGATTTAAGGTTATAAGTTTTTACTTTCTTTTAAAGTCACGATTGATTTTTGCCTTTATTGTTAAAGCCTATTCTCATTTAAAGCTTTTTAAATGTTTAATATTTACAGATTAGGAAACACAAGTGAATTGTTTTTGTGTATTATCACCAAGGCTTTCTTAGGATTAAAGTTAATGGTGATTTGTTTAATTGTTGTCTATAAAGTTTTCTATTTATAGACTAATCAATGTTTTCACCTTCTGACTTTCTTATTTTACTTCCTGTGAAAAATAGTGAGTTGGTTTATGTTTTCCTTTTCCTGTGGAGAAAAAACATGAACCATGAATAACACAATGACTTTAAATAACACCTAAAGCCTTAAGTGTTAATTGATAACTGTGGCTGTGAGAAATAGTGAGTTGGTTAATGTTTTCCTTTTCCTGTGGAGAAAAACATGAACCATGAATAACACAATGACTTTAAATAACACCTAAAGCCTTAAGTGTTAATTGATGACTGTGGTTTCCTAATTTTGAAAAATTTTGGTAACTATTCAGTGAATCGCCAAATCCTTTACTAGCACACACAGGGTTAACACTACTTTAAGGTCACTTTTGAATAATGTTGGCATTTATTAGAATCATCAAATTGAATTGGGCTTCCTGTGGGAGAAATCACACAATGTAGCATTTAAAAAAACAAACACACATACATACATACACTACCGTTCAAAAGTTTGGGGTCACCCAGACAATTTTGTGTTTTCGATGAAAAGTCTCACTTTTATTTACCAACATGAGTTGTAAAATGAATAGAAAATATAGTCAAGACATTGACAAGGTTAGAAATAATGAGTTGTATTTGAAATAATAATTTTTTTCCTTCAAACTTTGCTTTCGTCAAAGAATCCTCCATTTGCAGCAATTATGGCATTGCAGACCTTTGGCATTCTAGCTGTTAATTTGTTGAGGTAATCTGGAGAATTCTGATGCAATGAGCAAACACATTGTACCATTAGAACACTGGAGTGATAGTTGCTGGAAATGGGCCTCTATACACCTATGTAACCGGAGTGGTTACTCAGTTGGTAGAGCATCCGCCCCACACCCGGGAGGCAGGGGTTCAAATCCCGGCCGGGTTATACCAAAGACCATATAAAAATGGTACTTTCTGCCTTCTAGCGTGGTGCTCAGCATAATAGAATGGGGAAAGAAAAGTTACACACAGAGCTACCAGAGGACTGACCCCCCACTGTAGCTTTCACTACTTGCAGTAGCTGTGTGGCCTAGGGTCAGTGAAACGGAGATAGGCGCTGCCCCATACACCAATTGGTGTTCCACATGCTGTGCTGTGGAAGGGAATTAACTCTCTCATCTTTTAAGTGGGAGAACCCGCGCAATTGGTGGCTGACTAAATACTTTTTTGCCCCAGCGTGTGTGTATATATATATATATATATATATATATATATATATTATACTTATTTGGGGAAAAAAAGAGGAAAACAAATGACTGTCTAACTGTTTCTCTATGCAAGTGTCAGCTGATGACTTGGCATCCAGTAACGACCTCTGCTGATAGAGAAGCAGGCTGTTCGTTTATCGTGACAAGGGAAAAAATAATCTGAACGAAAGATGTGGTCAGTGTTATCTTATCATCCTCATCATCCTCTAGTAATACTTAATATTGATCCTTTAGTTGTTCCATTGCTTTTACATTGTAGAGAATGTTTGCTCCTTAATAAGACTAACAGTTAGGCAAAATACCTTTATTGCTAAAATAATGCAGCTACAGGCTGTTTGGTTAAAAAAGAAGGCTATATACAGAAATAACATAGAAAATGTCATTTTGAATCACACCTGACACAACACATCACTCCACTGATTAGAAACATGATGGCACTCCTTACTCTGCAAATGCAAGGTTAATTTCATCAGGGAATTCCTCTTTTTGAAGTGGTGATGTCCCGTTTTCAACAGTTTAACACTCTCTGAGTATGCAACGGCTTACAGTGCGTCTCTCCCCTGTACTGCTACTCTGCTTGACCAACAAAGCAAGCAAGTGTTATACCAAGGATCTACATTGTCAAAGGTCATTGAGTAATTGTGTCATCACCCGCAGCTCACGGGCTTCCACCTCAGCTGCGCGCACACCTGCGCCTCGTTAAGCCCTGCTATTTATTCCATCCTGCCCTGAGCTGCGGCCTGGAGCCGTCTGTTTCCCTGCGTTTCTCCACAGCTACCTCCCTGTCGTTTGGGCCAGCTGTTTTCCTCGTCGGACACGTAAGCTGTCATTTTGCCTTACCTTCTCCACCCAGTCTTCCCCTGTGCACAGGTGGATCCCCTTGGTGGCGGACTCTCTTCCCCTCGTCACGCTGCTCCTCCACTTGTTGCATCTTCACGGACACTCAGCAGAACGCTGTCTCCCAGGCTTGGGACTTGCCACGCCAGCCACCGCGTTGCTACAAGTAAGCACAATTACTTCGTCACTTTCCCGTGTGGTTGCCCAGCTAATCCCTGCTCTCCTCTCTCATAGGGTTGCCTGGCTGAACGGCGAACTGCTCTGTCCTGACCTCATCCTCCACACACACCACATTCACATCTCGCATCCACGCATCCACACACACACATTATTATTGAATAAAGCTTTCAGATCTGTCCGAGCCTGCGTGCGTGTTTCCTGGGCCGAATAATATGTCAGTACGGCTCCAGCAAAGCGGCCCAACGGATAGCGGGCTCGCGCGCCGTTTTTCCACCCTCGAGGCTCGGGTTGATTTGATTGCTCATCAACAACAGGTCATTCTAAATCAACTCACCTCAATTACCAATCGGTTGGACCGCCTGGACCCCCCGCGGCCTTTCCCTTCGGGTCCTTCTGGCGGCGTGGCTACGGGTGCTTCCACAGCCGGCCAGCCTAGCTCGGGAGCACCATCCCATCTCACACCCATCCCAACTCCTGCTCACTTCAGCGGGAAACTTGGTGGAGCGAAGGGGTTTATACTTCAGTGTGAGTTGGTGTTTCTGCGCGTTCCCGGGGACTTCCCCTCAGACCATAGCCGAATCGGGTACATGGCTAACCTCCTCGAGGGGCAAGCGTTAGCTTGGGCTTAGGCTGTAATGACGAAGTCAAGTTACGCAAACCTCTCGTATGACCGGTTCGTGCAAGACTTTCTACAGGTCTTTGATCATTCCCGGCTCGATAGCGTCCTCGCGGACCGGCTTCTTGGTCTCCAACAGGGAGTCCGGTCCGCGGTGGAATACGCAGTCGACTTCCGGGTGGCTGCGGAGGAGGTGGGCTGGGGAGAGGCTTCTCTCTGCAGCATTTTCCTCCGTAGTCTTAATTCTGGTCTGAGGGATGAACTAGCTGGTCGGGATCTCCCAGAGCGACTCTCCGAGCTGATCTTGCTCACGATTAGCCTAGACAACAGGCTGCGTGAGCGGGCCGCAGAGCGGAAGTCTGCCAGCCGCTCGCGCGGAGCTTCCCTCCGTTCAGCTCAGTCGCGCCCTCTGGCGTTACCAGCCCCGGAGTCCGCCGATGAACCAGAGGACATGGCTATCGAGCGCACTAGGCTCCCTCTAGCGGAGAGACAATGCCGGCGGGAACGGGGTCTCTGCATGTACTGCGGAGACGACCGGCATTACGTGGAGCTGTGTCCGGTGAAGCCAAAAGGGGAAGGTCCGCGAGTCACAATGGGGGCCTCGCGGACTCCAACCAATCTAATCCCCTATCGTCTTGTACATTGCCAATTCGTTTCTGCCACAACTCCACTGGACATTCCACTCACGCACTGGTGGATTCTGGGGCAGAGCAGAACTTTATTTCTAAGAGCCTGGCAACCCGTTTGGGCATACCCAGCCAACAGCTGCGCAATCCCCTGAACTTGATAACGCTCTCCCATTCTCCTCTGGGTACAGTAACTCATCGCTCCAAACCAGTTCCCATCATCATCTCCGGCAACCACCGGGAGGATCTGACCTTCTACATCCTGCCCTCTTTGTCGGACCGTGTCATTCTGGGTTACCCCTGGCTGCGGCTGCATAATCCTGTCCTGGATTGGAGAACCGGCAGCGTCCTGTCCTGGAGCACCTTCTGCCTGGGTACCTGTCTCCAGTCGGCAGCCTGCGCTCCATCTGCCCCTCTGCCGGCCCCTGTCTCTGAGCCCCCGGACCTGACCCTGGTGCTGCAGGAGTTCCACAACTTGGGGGCAGCTTTCAGTAAGTCCAAAGCCTTGTCCCTTCCACCGCATCAACCCTACGACTGTGCTATCAACATCCGCCCGGGGGCGCCCCTGCCATCTGGCCGCCTCTACAGTCTCTCTGCACCGGAATGCGAGGCGATGGACACATATATAAAGGAGTCACTCAGCTCTGGGATTATCCGCTCCTCCTTGTCCCCGCTCGGCGCGGGCTTCTTCTTCGTGGACAAGAAGGATGGGTCCCTCCGTCCCTGTATTGACTTCAGAGCCCTGAATGACATCACGATCAAGGACCGCTACACCCTGCTGCTCATGGACACCGCTTACCACTCCCTCCAGGGGGTGACCTGGTTCACCAAGCTCAACCTCCGTAGCGCTTACCACCTCGTTAGAATCCGGGAGGGAGACGAGTGGAAGACGGCCTTTAGGACACCCAGCGGCCACTTTGAGTATCTCGTGATGCCATTCGGGCTCACCAACGCGCCTGCCGTCTTCCAGCGCCTTATAAATGACGTTCTGCGGGATTTCCTGGGAGTTTTCGTCTTCGTCTATCTTGACGATATACTCATCTTCTCCAGATCACGTGAGGAGCACCAGGCCCATGTGAGGCGGGTCCTGCAACGTCTGCTGGAAAATCGCCTGTTCATTAAGGCAGAAAAATGCGAGTTCTATGCCCAAACCACCTCCTTCCTGGGGTTCGTGATCTCCCACAACCAGATCCTCCCCGACCCCGCTAAGGTCAACGCGGTGGTCGAGTGGCTCACGCCGACCTGAAGGAAGCAGGTGCAACAGTTTATCGGATTTGCTCATTTCTACCGGCACTTCGTCCCCAACTACAGCGCCATCGTCACCCCCCTGACTCACCTCACGTCGTCGAACGTGCCTTTTCAGTGGTCTGAGGAGGCTGCTGCCACCTTCAAGACTCTCCAGGCGGAGTTCTCGTCCTCCCGGGTCTTGACCCAGGTTGATCCCGCTCTCCAGTGTCTGGTGGAGGTCGACGCGTCCGACACAGGGGTGGGAGCGGTGTTGTCCCAGCGGTCACCGGTGGATGGAGTTAAACGGCCCTGTGCCTTCTTCTCCAGGGAACTATCGGCGGCGGAGCGGAACTACGACATCGGCGACAGGGAGCTCCTCGCTGTCAAGCTCGCGCTACAGGAGTGGCGTCACTGGTTAGAGGGGGCAGCCCTGCCTTTTGTGGTGTGGACGGACCATAAGAACCTCGCGTATCTGAGATCAGCGAAGTGGCTGAATGCCCGTCAGGCGCGCTGGTCTCTGTTCTTCACTCGTTTCAATTTTACCATCACGTGCTGTCCAGGCTCGAAGAATGGGTTGCCCGACGCCCTTTCCAGACAGTTCGCCCCAGAGGGTCCAGAAGAGCCCAAGCATACCATCCTGCCCGAGTCGTGCGTCGTGGGGGCGATTTCATGGGACATCAAGGACAACATTAAGAGGGCTCAGGAGGCGGAGCCGGATCCCGGTGGGGGGCCTGAGAGGAGACTGTATGTTCCTTCGGCGGTTCGGGGTGAAGTCATCCACTGGGCCCACACCTCCAAACTCGCCTGTCACCCTGGCATCACCCGCCTGGTGAGTTTTCTGCAATGCTCGTTTTGGTGGCCGGGCCTTCAGAAAGACGTTACCAACTATGTCCGGGCCTGTCCCCAGTGTGCCACCGGCAAGTCTCCGAACTCTCCACCTGCGGGCCTCCTCCAGCCCCTGCCGGTTCCGGGTAGGCCCTGGTCTCACATTGCACTTGACTTTGTCACCGGACTCCCGGTCTCCAACACTTATGACATGGTCCTGACCATCGTGGACAGGTTCTCCAAGGCCGCCCATTTTGTGCCCCTTCAGGGTCTTCCTTCGGCACGTGAGACGGCCGATCTCCTGGTCCAGCATGTCGTCAGGCTGCATGGGATTCCGCAGGACATGGTCTCGGACCATGGTCCACAGTTTGTCTCCCAGGTTTGGAGGAGCTTCTGCAGCACCTTGGGGGCCACAGTCTGTCTCTCTTCTGGTTATCATCCTCAGTCCAACAGGCAGTGTGAGTGCATGAACCAGGAGTTGGAGGCTGCTCTGCGCTGCGTGACATCATCCAACCCTTCGTCTTGGAGCTCCTACCTGACCTGGGTGGAGTACGCCCATAACTCGGCCCGGTCCACTGCTACTGGGTTGTCTCCCTTTCAAGCATCCTTGGGGTATGACCCTCCTGTTTTCCCAGAGCAGGAGGTTGAACTGGCTGTTCCTTCTGTTCAGGCGCATATCAGGCACTGCCAGAGCGTGTGGAAGAAGACCAGAGATGAGCTATTACGCACAGCAGCGCGCAACAGCTCCATCACCAACCGCCACAGAAGGCCGGCTCCTGCCTACCGGGTGGGTCAGCAGGTGTGGCTCTCCTCTCAGGACATCTGCCTCAAGGGTGAGAAGAAGAACCTGGCACCAAGATTTCTCGGCCCCTTCACCATATTCAGGATTATTAACCTGGTGGCTGTGCGCTTGGCCCTCCCCCCCTCCCTTCATGTGTGTCCCACCTTCCACGTCTCCAAAATTAAACCTGTGCTTTCCAATTCACTCTGCCCACCTCCTAGGTCTCCTCCTGCACCCAGGATGGTCGACGGTGACCCGGCATGGGATGTTAATGCCATCTTGGACTCCTGGCGTTGGGGTCGTGGGCTGCAATACCTGGTGGATTGGGAAGGTTATGGTCCGGAGTGGAGATCCTGGGTGCGCTGTTCATGGGTGTTGGATCCTGACCTCATCGCGGAGTTCCACCGGACACACCCAGGTAAGCCAGCGCCAGGAGGCGCTGGTAGGGGGGGAAGTACTGTCATCACCCGCAGCTCACGGGCTTCCACCTCAGTTGCGCGCACACCTGTGCCTCATTAAGCCCTGCTATTTATTCCATCCTGCCCTGAGCTGCGACCTGGAGCCGTCTGTCTCCCTGCGTTTCTCCACAGCTACCTCCCTGTCGTTCGGGCCAGCTGTTTTCCTCGTGGGACACGTAAGCTGTCATTTTGCCTTACCTTCTCCACCCAGTCTTCCCCTGTGCACAGGTGGATCCCCTTGGTGGCGGACTCTCTTCCCCTCGTCATGCTGCTCCTCCACTTGCTGCATCTTCACGGACACTCAGCAGAACGCTGTCTCCCAGGCTTGGGACTTGCCACGCCAGCCACCGCGTTGCTACAAGTAAGCACAATTACTTCGTCACTTTCCTGTGTGGTTGCCCAGCTAATCCCTGCTCTCCTCTCTCATAGGGTTGCCTGGCTGAACGGCGAACTGCTCTGTCCTGACCTCATCCTCCACCCACACCACATTCACATCTCGCATCCACGCATCCACACACACATTATTATTGAATAAAGCTTTCAAATCTGTCCGAGCCTGCGTGCGTGTTTCCTGGGCCGAATAATATGTCAAATTGGGCTTATTTGGATCTGGCTGGACACTGGGCAGATCTGTGTACCCCGTTTTGGCAACTGACCATACCCTCATCATGTTGGCAGGGCAGGTGGGCAGGGTGAAGAGAGATGCTTTTCTACCACATGATGCCATTCATGATGCATGAATGCAATTTCAGATGGAATGTACAGGAGTGAGATTTTGTTCATTGTTTCTTTGAGTGAGAGTGGAAACAAAATACCTTAGGGATTAAAACACTTAATTGTAGACTACAATTATTTATTATAACAAAGAATAGAATGGTCCTTGATTGACTAGTTACCACCCGTAGGGGTGTAGGCCCTATTATAGGAGATTATTGTATTCATGAAAACGATGCAAATGGTCGTATTAATACCTCAGATACTCATAGAAGTTAGTGTTTCTCTTAATGGAGAAGTCTCATCATAAACGTGGTAATGATTTTTATAACCTCAGATTTTTTCTTGTGTGAATCCTTAATATGATGATGAGGATGGTGAGAGGGGCAAGGATGTTTTTGAAGGTTGCAATATAATTTAAGGCTGTTTCATATTATTTTCTATGTTCTTATTTGACACTGTCTGAGATTACTTTTAGTCACATCAATCTTTATTGTAACCAACAGAGGGTGTGTGCATGCGTGTATGTGTTGTATGAATGTGGTGATGGTGAACGTGCTGCAACCGGGGGCGAGACAGAGCGCCGTACAACCTGGCAACCTTGCAGGTGGACTGATGTGAATGCAGGTTCGGCCCGAGGGCTCCAGCCAGGAAGACAGCATCTGCGGGGCACTCCCGGTGATGAGCGGTGAGGTTAGGCGAGGCGAGAGGAACGTTCCGCCACCACGGAGAGTTGGTTCCGCCGCCAGAGGAATCCACTTGTGCACAGGGGAGAGCCTGAGAGAAAAGGTAAGTGGCGTAATGCTTACTTGTAGAAGGGAGGTCTTTCCAAGACGAAGCGATGGTCTGTGTGGAAATAGACGTGCGGGAGACGAGGGTCAGGTAGGATGACAGATGGTTCCGTGCCGAGGCTCCAGGCAGAGCAGGCTATAAAGCCCGTGAGTGATTGGCCGCAGGTGTGCGTGCAGCTGAGGCAGGTGACGGCCCAGAGTGGGTCATGACAGTACTCCTCCCCCCCCCCGAGCAGCGCCTCCTGGCGCTGGCCTACCTGGGTGCGTCTGATAGAAGTCCCTGATGAGGCGCTTGTCCAGCACGAATGATGGACGCACCCAGGACCTCCACTCGTGGCCATACCTCTCCCAGTCCACCAGGTACTGCAGGCCGTGACCCCGGCGGCGGATGTCCAAGATGGAGTTGACTCTCCATGCCGGGTCGCCGCCGATCAACACTGGTGGGGGTGGAGCCCTGGGAGGGGGGCAGAGCGGGTTGGAGATGACGGGCTTGACCTGTGAAATGTGGAACAAGGGACAAACATGGAGGGGGGGGGGAGCCAGACGCACAGCCACAGGATTTATCACACGAACAATCGGGAAGGGCCCAATAAAATGCTGGGCAGCTTCCTCTTCTCAGCCTTCAGATTAATGTGCTGGGTTGACAACCATACCTGCTGACCCACCTGATACTGGACCAGGTCTCCTGCGCCGGTTTGCTGTTCTCGTGTTGCGCTCGGCCGTGCGTAAAAGGGCCCGGTGCGTAGCAGCCCAAAGCCAACGACAGCACCTCAGGTGGGCCTGGATGGAAGGCACGGCTACCTCCCCCTCCTCTTCGGGAAACAATGGGGGATCATAACCCAGCAACGCCTTGAAGGGTGACATGCCGGTTGCTGAGGACAGGGTCAAATTATGAGCGTATTCTATCCATGGCAGACGACTGCTCCAAGATGAGGGACTGGAGGCGATGACGCAGTGCAGAGCGGCCTCCAGCTCCTGATTGGCCCGCTCACACTTCCCGTTGCTCTGAGGGTGATGACCAGAGGAAAGGCTCACCATAGCCCCCAGCGTGTTGCAGAAACTTCTCCATACGCGGGACACAAACTGGGGACACCGATCGGAGACAATGTCCTTGGGGATCCCGTGAAGATGCACAATGTGCTGCACCAATAGGTCCGCCATTTCTCGTGCTGTTGGGAGCCCATGAAAGGGGATGAAATGGGCGGCTTTAGAAAAATGGTCCACAATGGTGAGGACGGTGTCAAAACTGTTGGATGCCGGGAAACCAGTTACAAAGTCCAGAGCAATGTGGGACCATGGTCTTCCAGGGGCCGGCAATGGATGGAGGAGACGAGACCCGCCAGTGGTGATGATGATGTCTTCCCGGTGGCGCACTGGGGACAGGCGCGGACATAGTTGATGACATCATTGCGGAGGCCCAGCCACCAGAACGACCTCTGGAGCAGCTTCACCAGGCGGGTGATCCCAGGGTGGTAGGTGAGCTTAGACGAGTAGGCCCAGTGGATCACATCACCCCTGACAGCAGATGGAACGAACAGTCTCCCTGCTGGCCCTCCGCCTGGATCCAGCTCAGACTACTGCGCCCACAGGACCTTGTCCATGATGGCCCACGAGAGGGCACCCATGATGCAAGAAGCAGGGAGAATGGTGTGCTCATGCCCTTCAGAGACCTCCGAGGTGAACTGCCTGGACAGGGCGTCAGGTTTGGCGTTCTTCATCCCCGGGCGGTAGGTGATGTTGAACCTGAAGCGACCAAAGAACAAGGACCAACGAGCCTGGCGGGCATTGAGGCATTTAGCCATTCTCAGGTACTCCAAGTTCTTGTGGTCGGTCCACACCATGAAGGGTTGCGTGGCCCCCTCCAGCCAGTGCCGCCACTCCTTCAGCGCGAGCTTCACCGCCAGGAGTTCTCTGTCGCCGACGTCATAATTCCTCTCTGCGGGGGACAGCCGCCGAGAGAAGAATGTGCAGGGGCGGATCACCCCATCCACTGGAGAGCGCTGTGATAAGACTGCCCCCGCCTCCGAGTCAGAGGCATCCACCTCAACCAGACACTGGAGAGCGGGATCCACCTGCGTTAGGACCCGGGAGGATGAGAACTCAGTCTTCAGGGTCGTAAAAGCCGCTGCAGCCTCCTCTGTCCACCGGAACGTCATCTTGGGGGAGGTGAGACGGGTCAGGGGGAGAGCGATCGAGCTGTAATTGGGAACGAATCATCGGTAAAAATTGGCAAACCCCAGGAATTGTTGCAGCTGCTTCCTCGATGGGGGGGAGGGGGCACCACCACCGCCTTAACCTTCTCAGGTTCTGGTATGACCTGGTTGTGTGAGATAATAAATCCTAAAAAGGAGGTCTTCTCAGTGTAGAACATACACTTCTCTGCTTTAACGAATAATTTGTTCTCCAGGAGCCGTTGAAGGACCCGTCTCACATGGACCTGATGCTCCTCCCATGACTGGGAGAAGATCAAAATGTCATCCAGATAGACGAAGACGAAGGACCCGAGGAAGTCCCGGAGAACATCATTAATCAAGCGCTGGAAGACGGCCGGAGCGTTGGTGAGCCCAAACAGCATGATGAGATATTCAAAGTGGCCACTTGGGGTCCGGAAACCCGTCTTCCACTCGTTGCCCTCCCGGATCCGCACGAGGTGGTAGGCACTACGGAGGTCCAGCTTCATGAACCAGGAGGCCCCCTGGAGGGAGTCGAAAGCAGAGTCCATGAGCGGAAGAGTGTACCTGTCCTTGATTGTGATGTCATTCAGCGTCCGGAAGTCAATACAAGGGCGAAGGGAACCATCCTTTTTTCCGACGGAGAAGAAGCCCGCCCCACCGGCGAAGAAGACGGCCAAATGATGCCCGAGCTGAGCGACTCCTTGATATAAGCGTCCATAGCCTCCCGCTCCGGAGCCGATAAGCTGTAGAGGCGGCTCGATGGCAGGGGAGCGCCTGGAAGGAGATTAATGGCACAGTCGTACAGGCGGTGGGGGGGAAGAGACAGCGCCTGGGACTTGCTGAACACTGCTCCAAGGTCATGGAACTCCGGTGGCACTCTGGACAGGTCAGGAGGAGGAAGGGGGCGGGGGAGGAGAGGGAGACCGAGGGAGAACATGCTGCAGACTGGAGGCACGCACTCAGGCAGAAGGGACTCCAAGCGAGGACGTTCCCAGTACGCCAGTCAAAGGTTGGGTTGTGGAGGCGGAGCCTGGGGTAGCCCAAGATGACAGGGGCAGCCGAGGTGGACAGCACAAACAGCCGGAGGTCCTCTCGATGGTTACCTGAGATGATTGCCGAGACTGGGGCTGTCTGATGTGTCACTGTCTCCAGGGGAGCCTTTGACAGAGTGATGAGGTTAAGGGGGGTCGGACGGGCATGGCAGGGAAGCCCCAGTCGGGTTGCCAGTTTCCCCGAAATGAAGCTCTTCTCAGCCCCCGAGTCCAGCAGTGCGTGTGTGAAAATTTCGGTGCGTTTGTGACAGAACCTAATTGGAAGGAGACACTTTGATAGGGGATTAGGCCAAGATGAGTCCGCGAGTCCCCCTACAGCGACGCGTCATCCAGACGCTGAGTAATTGGGCTTATTTGGATCTGGCTGGACACTGGGCAGATCTGTGTACCCCGTTTTGGCAACTGACCGTACCCTCATCATGTTGGCAGGGCAGGTGGGCAGGGTGAAGAGAGATGCTTTTCTACCACATGATGCCATTCATGAAGCATGAATGCAATTTCAGATGGAAAGTACAGGAGTGAGGTTTTGTTCATTGTTTCTTTGAGTGAGAGTGGAAACAAAATACCTTAGGGATTAAAACACTTAATTGTAGACTACAATTATTTATTATAACAAAGAATAGAATGGTCCTTGATTGACTAGTTACCACCTGTAGGGGTGTAGGCCCTATTATAGGAGATTATTGTATTCATGAAAATGATGCAAAGGCAAGGCGAGAGGAATGTTCCGCCGCCACGGAGAGTTGGTTCCGCTGCCGGAGGAATCCACCTGTGCACAGGGAAGAGCCTGAGAGAAAAGGTAAGTGGCGTAATGCTTACTTGTAGAAGGGAGGTCTTTCCAAGACGAAGCGATGGTCTGTGTGGAAATAGACGTGCGGGAGACTAGGGTCAGGTAGGATGACAGATGGCTCCGTGCCGAGGCTCCATGTAGAGCAGGCTATAAAGCCCGTGAGTGGCTGGCCGCAGGTTGCACGCAGCTGAGGCAGGTGACGGCCCAGAGTGGGTCATGACACATGTAAATTCTTACACATATTAATTCATTCACTTTTCTATTTTTCTTTTAATCCTGATGCTTTATTAAGCATCAAGAGGGGAATGTGATAGAACAATTCCATATTATCTACACTATTATTGATATTAATAATGTATTATTATATTTGAGAAGTATCATACCTTTCATATGCCATGTTTAATGTTCATATGTGCATTCCACATAGGATAAGTTTATATATTCTTGGCCTATTTCTGTGAGCAATTTCAGCAAGTTCAGACTGAGGATCAGTACATGCTTAAGGAATGATCTAAGCCATTTATTATAATCTCTTTGACATAACCTGTTTTGGGTCACAGGAATGCACAGGAACTTCTCTGCCTGTACAGCTCAGTGGTAGATGGACATTCTGTTAGTTTTATGGATCTCATGTCTTCATGACCCATGTCTCCAGAGTGTCTGATGTCCACCTGGATAAGCTTAGTTATCAGGACTGTCCCGTTCTGTCCCTTCCCTCATCCTCATCCTCCCTCGCCTTTCTCCTACCTACAGTATATATATCAGACTTAGAAGAATGGATCCTTTAGAGATTCTAGGTGTGTCTGAATGTCATGCCTTGTAACCTCTCCCTCATAGTGGCCAATGGGGTGATTTTGTAATAAATATACATAAATTCAACTTTCTGCCTGATTATTTGACTTTGAATAATTTAAGCTCAAAATTATTCTAACAACCTCACATTCCCAGCATTGGCATCATCCTCTGTGCTTCCCATGCTGACCGGTTCCACTGCATGCGCGGTCGGCGGTGATCACAGATATTGTTGTGACAAGCTCTCACTCAGCTCCCGTGACAGTTTATCCGCAGCTTCCAGCAGTTGAACTAACTCGATGGCTGTGGGCAGCATCAGTTCACCCGAAAACGTAAACAGCTTCGACCTAATCACAGCGCCGTTGGTATACTCCACCAACTGATTGCGAATCATCTCCTTTTCCAACAGTCCGAGATGGCACCCGCCGACCAGCAACTCTAAGTCTGCCATGAACTGCTGAATAGACATGCCAACCCGTTGGCATCACTGTTGAAACCAAATCTTGCGAACCATAACATTTTCCAGGGCGCAAAAATGATGCACCATTATCTCAACCACTTCATCAAGACTATCAGTCACCCAGTGTACTCAGAACATGCTGTTCCTCCACTGCAATATTGTGCACCAACAACTCATGTGCCCCAACTTCTCTAGCCTCCCAAGGTTCAGTGCCACCATGTACGTCTGGAAAGCGGTGCACCACCTCAGCGAGGGAACCTAAAGCTTGCTGGGGGGCTCCAAAAATGGTCGAATTTCAAACCCACATGCTTCCATACCTTGTAATCCACTTTAATCCTCGTTGCCAAATGTTATGTCTGAATATGGAGCCAAGGACGAGGCCAGGTGTCGAACTGAACACACGTTTATTGAAAGGCACTCCACAGCACACAAGCACATCCTCCAGGAAGAGAGGTGGCAAAGAGACCGCCCTTCCTGGGTAGTGGCAGAACCTGAAGGTGGAGCCGCCACCCGTACCACACAAGTAAAAGCCCAAACTCTAACACAACAAGTAGGTGTTGTTCTTGGCCTTTCTCCAGATTTCATCTCTCAATGTGCGGTAGGTGAACAGAATGAAGATCCCTCGGGTCTTATTGCTGTCTTGTTTTTCCTAGCCAGTGCACCACATCAATTCCAACAGCAGCTTTTGAACCCAGGTCAGGTACAACTTTTTGGCAAATGTCAGACACTTTCTCCTTCACATTCTCATTGTCTTGTTCGGGTACTCCATAAAGTCAGAGGCACCATCTACATTTATAACATTCTGCATCTACCACTCGCTCCTTCAGTCTCTCCATTTCAGCATGTAGCTTCTTACTTTTACTCTTTAGCATACAGTTCCCAATTTTAATGTCTTGAATTTCACCATGCATAAGCTCGAGATTTTTTAAAGATCTCTAATATCTGCTGCATTGAAATGAATCATTTGTGCCAATTTGTCAGCCCTGTCATTTACCGCCTGGTAAATGATGGTCCTCTGTAGGTCTAAGAGGGAGGGTTTGGGTTCTCCGCTGGAGGTTTTTCTGGCAGCCGGACTGTTGATAGGTGTGTCAGGGAGAGGCACAATGTTAGCATCAGTCTCCAGCACATAGAAGTTGTTCACATCAGCATAGTTATGATCATCTGTAACCAAATTTTATCTAAATACCTTTTAGGTCCTGAGAAAATAATCAGACAAATCTGCCATGTTGAATTCCCTTTATTACTGCCGGCAGGAGAGGAGCGGAGAAACAGCGTGCTTGAAGTTTCTGCCCTGCTCTGCTCAAACAAAGGAGGCATCTCCTTTTAAAGGTTTCCCCAAAGAGAATGCAACAGCATTTTATGACCCTCTGGAATGTTAATAGCAGGCAGAGGGGGGAGGACAGGAGGAAAACAGAGAGACATTATGCAGTTTATATCCTAATACTGTTACAATAGGCAGTTTACAGAAACAGTTCATATATGGATATAAGAACAATTCATATATTGAGACACACTTATAAAACATTTGATCCCTAGTTACTCATCAAATAAAAGCACAGGCAGTAATTAATGCATAGACAGTAAATTTCCACCACATTTCCCTTCTCTTGGTCATATATGACCATTTGTACAAGACTTAGCAAAAGTACACCCTCTCAGGTTTAAACTGGTGTGTCATGAACCATGACATAGAATAACAGCATATGTGAAGAGTCACAAATGTTTGCTTTATAAGTTTGGGACGAGTGGTGTAGTATATTAACAGCAAGCACTTATCATTTATTTGTTAGCATTATCATAGCCATCAGGGAAGGGGAGATGTGACAAGTCTAGGGCAGTGTGATTCAACATTTTCTGCTGGATTGTCTGAATCCTGTTCAGCTGTGGGGAGAGCTGTGTAATACATCATGTTGATAGCAAACATTTTAGACATCATATTACGAACCATCGGAATCAGACGACAGCCACAGAACAACAAAATCAGTAGAATTATTGACTAGTTATCCAGATTGATGAAAGAGTTCTTGTTGCGGATCAAGTCAACCCTGTAAACAGAGCAATGAAACAGTAAATAAAAAATCAGTCCCAGCAGAAAATTGATTAGACCACTCATGCATATCATGTCCGTTGTGATCTGCGTTTGGTGATATTTTCGGCATCTGTGACAGTGATCCTCTTCTGCAGCCTCGCGCTGCAATAAATGTTCAGTTTCTCCTTCGTCCACCATATGAGCATCAGTGTAAATGAGATGTATGCTATATGTTTCTACTGAGGAGCGTTCGGCGTACACTCAGGTTGTTTGTGACGGCTGTCAGGTGCAACAGTGTGCAGTCTTGTATCTGCACCCGGCTCTGCTTCTTACTCCTAGTCTGGTCTGGGTTCTTCTGGCTTGACCCCTGGGACCTTCCTGCAGTGTGTTGCGTGGATCCACATTGCCCTTTCAGCAGTCTTCACAGTCGTGAATGTCGTCAAAAGGACTTGGTATGGACCCAACCACCATTTGCTGTGCCAATTCTTCCGTTTGAAGCTTTTAACCACCACCCAGTCACCTGGTCTAATGTCATGGAGGACTTCCTCAGCAGGTCTGGGCAGGGCAGCTTTTACCTGTTGAGAAATATTTTGCAGTTGGCAGGACAAGGCAGAACAATAAGATAACATGGCATTTTCAAAATGTGAAGTGGTTAGAGGAGGCGGTGTCCGCAGAGAAACCTAGAAAGGGAGGGCGAGCAAACAAAATCTCAAAGGGTGACATGTTATATTTCTTTCTAATTCTCATGCACATGTACAGTATATGAGTGCTAATGGGAGGCACCTAGTCCAGGGTAGGCCAATTTCATCTCCAAGTTTGGCAAGTTTGTTTTTCAAAGGACCATTTTCACGCTTGGTGGTGCCACCTGATTGTGAGTGGTAGGCATAATGTTTTCTCACATCAAAGCCCAATGTAATACTCAAATTAGTCAGTGCTTCATTTACAAAGTGTCTACCATTATCACTGGAGATTTTCTCTGGTATTCCCCATCTGGGAATAATTTCTGACAGTAATGCTCTGGCCACAAAGGTGCTTGTTGCATGCTCGCTGGAAAGGCTTCTACCCATTTGGACCACATGTCAACCATTACCAAACAGTACTTTTTGCCCTCCTGCAGGGGCCGGGTGAGCTGCTGGGACCTGTTTTGGGGGACCCTGTGAGCATTGTTAGTGGCACAGATTAGACACTTTTGCAAAAGTTTGCATGGTTGTATCAGAATGGTTGTATCATCCGTTCTTTTGACACATGGTATTTTCCATGTGTCAATGCATCAAAATGATGGAAGAAATCCTGGTCTTTGTGACATCCTTTCTTGGCCCATTTCTGACGTTCCTGTGGGAAAGAAAAAGACTGCCTAGTAAGAAGTGAGTCAACAGGAGAGGGGGTTTGTTTAGTAGGAGGGCAGACACACGAAGGGGAAGAAGAGGTCATGACATGGGCTGCAGCAAGAGACAGGGCTACAGCTTTAGCCGCAGCATCAACATGTACTTTACCCTTAGACGCAGGGTCAGAAGATGAAGTGTGGGCTGTTCATTTGCACACCGCCACAGATAAAGGAAGGAGAATAGCCTCCAGCAGACGTGACACATGTACAGAATTCTTCACCAGTGAGCTTGCAGAGGTAAGGAAGTTATGTTCATGCCAAAGGGCACCAAAGTCATGCACCACTTCAAAAGCGTAATGACAGTTAGTGTAAATAGTGACCGATTGCCCCGCAGCATAAGTGCATGCCTCTGCCAAGGCAGCTAGTTCTGCAGCCTGTGCAGAAAGATGAGATGGCAGAGAGCAATGTACAGTGGTCATCACATACTGCCCAACCTACTTTGTTGCAGCCTACAGAGAGATCAACAGAGGCAGAGCCGTCAACATACAGGACAAGGTCTGGGTTTCGGCAGTGGAGTATCGGAGAGGTCAGGTCTGGGAGAGGTGACAAAGTGTAGCAAGGACAAGCAGTCATGGTCACAGTCTGTGTCATTGTCACAAGAAGGTGGAGGGGGGGGATTGGTGGCTGGGTTAATTGATTGTGCACAGCGTTTGACAGTAAGGTTTGGTGATACGATGAGGGAAGAATAAGCTGCTGAAAGGATATTTTCAGGTTTCATTGATTATTCTATATGATTTTAATGCTGTATTATTCTATTTTGTATTATAATTGTATCTGGTGCATATAATGAGCCAATGTCTGATTCACTGTGATTTTTTCATTGTCTCAGAGCTTGAAAAGCACACCACATGATTCCAACTGGGGTAGGGACGTGCCAGAGCAGTTCAAGATACTTACTACAGGTCAAAAGGTAGTTCAGTCGCTATTTCCTGGGTGGGAGTGGCAAAAAATATCTTGTGGATTGAGACTCTTAATTATAGACTACAGTCTTTTGTGAATTTTTCCTTAGCTGCCTGGAAAGGTGAAAGGGAGGAAATGACTGCTATAAGACTTGTAGCAACACAGAATAGAATGGTACTTGATCAGTTGACTGCCGCCCATGGGGGTGTGTGCACAATTGTAGGTCAGTACTGTTGCACCTTTATACCTGCACATGATGCAGATGGAGGTGTCATTGCTTCAGCCATACATAATCTGACTGCTTTGCAGACTGCTGGGGCTAAGGATAATGTTGATGACTCATCACACTGGATAAACTGGTTGTTTTCCTCATGGAGGAGTCTTGTCATAAACTTGGTGGTGATTATTGTAGTGATACTTTTGATCTTTTCATGTTTCATTCCTTGTACCCGTGATATGATGTTGAGACTTGTTCATGTGAATTTAGTGTTATATCGCGAGGCCACCACTGGAGATGATGGGGAAACAACACCAACTTAATGTTTTATGAGTACAGAGTATGACTGACATGCAGAAAATCGAAAGATGTTCATGATGTGAATTTGAAATGTACTGAGCTGCAAGAGTAATCAAATACGTCTTGAAGTTCAGAGAAGTTGTTATCCTTATTTGAGCTTTTTCACTTTATCCTGTTTATGTTCTGTTTTAATATACATCATATTTGAAACCATTATGTTACTAATCACTATTTAGCTAGTATACAGTTGTACTGTATTGATTGTTGTTTGATTGCTGATACCTTGTTGCAGTTTCACATTGAGGTACTAAAACACATAGGTTAGGATGCTAGCACACATAGATCTCTAATACAAACATACACATACGTCTTTTACATGTAATAGGTTTTTAGTCATTTTTTATTGTTCTTATTGAAGTTACATTTACATATAAGTATTAACTTTTAATTAAATCACTGCTAATCTACTGACACATAGAACAACAAATACATACACTATTTCATCTCAATTGATGGTTAATCACCATCACTGGTTCAATTTTTCTGTTTTATGACTTACTTAGATGATTGATATCTTTTTTGAAATAAAAGGTATTATCCTCACATGCTCCCCAGGAAATGAAACATTCCAGCAGCGCTCAGGAGTAGCAGCAAGGCCGATGGCGGACTTTCCTCATTAAAAAGCGAGTTAGGCTCTTTTGCAATATAATGCTTTAGCATAAAATGCACCGGAACTTGGCGAGCTGCCCAATGAGGTTTTAGAAGCCATAGTGTTTCATCTCTGATGCTTTTTAAGCATGAAAGGGGGGAATGATAGGATATTTTCAGGTTTCATTGATTATTCTATATGATTTTAATGCTGTATTATTCCATTTTATATTATATTTGTATCTGGTGCATATAATGAGCCAATGTCTGATTCACTGTGATTTTTTCATTGTCTCAGAGCTTGAAAAGACTGTCTGTTTTTCAGTGTAAGATTAGGTTGAGCAAGATTGTAAATAATGACAAAGGTTTCATTGTTTTATCATACCAAGCTGTACTGTACTGTATGTCTGAAGTTAGAGTGACTTAGGATGACCAGGTCATGTAAAGATCATAACAGAATGTTCATTGCTGACCATAGATTAGAAGCAGTCTCTTGGAGAGATGGCTTCAGCCAGTCTAGCTTAGATAAGGGACTGAGGTATAATAAGTAACATCCTTGAACACGTTAGGGAGTTGGTGCTGTGAAGCTCCGAGGCAAGTTTTGCATTACTGATTACCTCCTTTCTGATCAGAAAGAGAATAAATGGCTCAGAACTTGGAAAACCGCCTATTGATTGTTGATTCAGTCTCAGTCAGTTCATTTTTGATCTAACAGCCACCTTGCATGGGAGAGATGTGACGACTTCTGCTCATTCAGAAGCAATACAACAGCATGAGGAACATACAGAGTGAGCGGAGAATACAGAACATTGTCATGGGATGCCTCTACAGCACGTTCTGCCACAGCCACGGCCCGGAGACAGAGAGGAAGTCTTGCCGTTACAGTGTCCAATTTGCAGGAGTAATATGCAGCTGGCCAAAGTCTGTCACCATGGGGCTGCAGGAGAATGGAGGTCATGCATCCGGACTTCTCATCAACATACTGAACAAAGGGTTTGGATGGATCAGGAAGTGAAAGTGTTGGAGGAGCCAAAAGAGCTTTTTTCATGTTTTCAAAAGAATCATTGGCAGTGGGTATCCACTCAAAAGGGAAGTGTGAGGGACCCTTTGATGGAATGATGTCATGCATTGGTCTCTTAATGCATGAAAAATAAGGAATAAAAGAGCGGCAATAGGAAGCCATGCCAAGAAAAGAAAGGAGCTCCTTTTAGTTTTAGGCTTGGCCATGTGACAAATAGCATCTACATGTCTGGGAGAGAGATTTGCCCTGAGCCGATATTCGATGACCCAAAGAGGTTTACAACACTGTAGTTTGGGCTTGGAGGCTTTGTGGCCTTCATCAGCCAGATGGCAGAGAAGTTTGATGGAGTCTGTTTGACACTGTGATTCATTAGGTGCACACAGCAAGAGGTCATCAACATACTGAATCAGGACAAAACCTTCTGTGAGTGTTAATGATCTTACTGAGCTTTTTAAAGCAGCATTATAGATAGTAGAGCTTTCAAAATAATATCCTTGAGCTAATCTGGTGAAAGTGTAGAGCACCCCACTGAACTGGAATGTAAACCCAAAAGAGATTCAAACTCTGGAGTGATGCTGTCACACGTCTCTGGTCTGAGTGGGTATTGCGGGCATTTGGGTCTGAAAGCAGACTTTGGTGTGATTACCACTGGGGAGCAGTTCTTTACGAGACCAGCATCATATTTGCGCTTTACCCACAAAGATAAACGGACATGTGAGGGCATGTGATCCTCCCCTTCAGATGTAGCAGACAGAGCAAATGGGCGTACCCATCTATACTGTCCATCCACATCCAAAGTTTGTATGAATTGTTCACCAGGAAGTGAAACTGTGTACTCCGCTCTGTACGTCTGGAGAGAGGGAGGGAATGGGACAGCAGTAAACTGTAGATGAGGAAGTGGTGTAAATGGAACCCAGTCATCTGTGCGGTATGAAGCCAGGGAATGAGGACCCATTTCACACCACGCTAAGGATGAGGTTTTGTAAGAGAAACATGTGGGTGACTGTGTGGAACTGAGAACATGTCTGACATGGGAGGTGTAGGTGCAATCAAAGTAAGGCAGAAGTCAGCCACCCATACGATATGATATGTGTTGTTTGCAGTGGTGTGG
This sequence comes from Pholidichthys leucotaenia, assembly GCA_020510985.1. Taxonomy (NCBI): domain Eukaryota; kingdom Metazoa; phylum Chordata; class Actinopteri; order Cichliformes; family Pholidichthyidae; genus Pholidichthys; species Pholidichthys leucotaenia. Next base: position 217,256,553 of record CM035840.1, read on the forward strand.
GTTTAACTTGTAACCATTGTTTTTCATATGCTGTGTCAGGGCCTCGTGAGAGGTGTGATGTGCAATGCGTCCTATTCGGTGGCATGGAAATTGTGGCATGTGGCGAAAGTTTCTTTCCCATTTCAATCAAATAGGAGCTTCGCCCTTCATCTGTCAGTGCTCATTCATAAATGTACAGCAAAGATGGTATTTTGGCAAAGGTTAAACTGGGAGCTTCAATTTGAGTCCCCTGCGGTGTGCAGGAGAGAGACAGTGACAAACTGCACATTAAATCTCTGCCTAACAGGCTGAAGGGGCACTGAGGTGAAAACAGGAAGTTATGAGTAAATGTTTTCCCATCCACCGTACATGACAATGGTTCAGTGAAAAACTCATGTGTGAAACCTCCACTTGCCACCTGTGATGTAAGGAAACGAGAGGTAAGGGGAGGTTTTAACCCAGAGGCTGATGACAGCGAGTCTGCCATAAAATCTATCATTTTCCCTGAAACTTTAACAAGCAGAATTGGTAAATTTCTGAAATGAGAAGTAGAATATGATGCAAATATCATTGCCGGCATGTTGTCAGTATGGTGTGTGTGTGTGGCTGTAGCATGATTTTTGTTGGCAAGCATATGTGCGGCATCTGCTGGGGGTGAAGGTAGAGAGAACGCACATGTTCCAGTCTTATCTGCCTGGCGTCACTGCTGTGGCTGTTGAGGCTGGAGTTGTGGTGGTGGTGGCTGGTCCACGGCTGCCTTGCTGGAAGTTACCTCTGCCTCTTCCCCTTCCACGGAGCCTGGACCTTGGTCTTACAGGGCATGCTGTAGCCCAGTGTCTAGCTTGCTTGCAGTAGCTGCAGGTTGACAGTTGTGGGCACTGTCGCATCCAGTGCAGTAGCGACACTGATTAGGGCCAGCAGAAGAGCCTGGGCGTGGCTGACTTGGAGTGGGGACCCACTGGGCCATTGTGAGCAGGGCCTTTTCCAGGTGATCTTCCTTTGCCCTTACTTTCTTCTTTGTAACTGTCTCATGCTTTCTGTAATGATGTTCAGCATGACGGAGTACCTCTTCCAGGGCTTGAGACTCCCATCCAATACAGTTTTGTTTCACGTCTGCTGCCAAGTTGGGAAGAAGTCCCGCCATGAACCACATGTTCAGATGAGTACTATAGGCCCCTTTGTCCGTCATGTAGTCTGTCGGGCATTTCAGGCCCCTGCCCCATTGAATACCTTCCTCAACCAGTGAAAATAATTGCCAGGGGTCTAATTGTCTTTCTGTTTACACTGTGCTACCTTGGTCAGGTCTGAGGTCTTTCTACAATGTTCAACAATGACCTCCATGAGCCTGTTAATAGCACGCTTGTAGTCCTTATTGTACTCATCCTCTGTGGTGCCCCAATCTTTATGATCTGGCCTGATGTCCTCTTCAAGGTGTGACATTAATTTTGCCATATTGGTGGGAGTGCACTTTTGGGCCATTATACGGCGCAGCTCATGGAATGTGGGGCAATACGTCTGGCAGAACACCTCGGGCTGCTCGCAGAAACACACTGGATCATTCTTCAGTCGGGACAACGTGGCAGCAAACTTTGGAATATCCTCCGGTGCCCACGGCCTAAACACCACTTTGGGGTCCATCGGGGTCCATGACTTCTACCATAGGCAAAGACTTTCATCAAGCCATCAAGTTCCTTGCTACCCTTGTGTTTCAAAGCAGTCGGCAGGGTCAGCAGGTTATGTTTACGCTCAGGATGGGGCATATCATCTTCAGGTGTGAATGAATGTTGCCCAGGCAGAGCTGGATACAATGCCGCAGTGAATGATTAGTAGGATGGGGGCCGGGGGGTAGAGGACAATCACGCCCAGAGGGTGGGGGAGTAGGATCCCCAGCAGAGTGTGAAAATTGCTTTTGTGTGGTGTGTGTGCTTTATATTGTCTGTCTTTCTTTGCCTGTTCATTCCTTTTTTCCCCTTCTCCACCCATTTCCTGCTTATCTCTCCGTGTCTTTGCTTCAGTTAACCACATTTCCACAGCAGTTTTCTAACTGCAACTGCATCAACACTTTTTGTGATAAATATTCAGTGAATAACTAAATCTACGTATTTGTTAAAAATGCACAGGTTTGATCCTACTTTAAGATCACTCATGAATAAACACCAGCATTTGATAGAATCCTTAAGTTAAAATGGATATTCTGTAGGAGGGAATCACACCATGTCACATTTAAAACTAGCAAAATAAACACACATATAGCTTTAACCCCTTGCACTCTGGGCAATTTTCCTAAAAATGCCAAAAAATAATGCGCCCAAAGTAAATCGAAAGCTGTTATTCAACCCTTTGCAGCATCTTCATAGGGTTGGTCTCATTTAAAAGAAAACACTTTTAATTTTTTGGCAAAAAAACCCCATAATCTCTCTACGTGCTCCGGCCACTGAGTTACAGTCATCTAAACATACTGAACTTGAAGAAAATAAATTTGGCCACTGTGTTTTTTTGGATACAAATGCTTGCAAATAACACACAGCTGTCCGATCCGGCTGGAAAATGCAACAGAAATGTAGAACCAAGTGTTATCCAGCTGAGATCCAAATTTGGTAACAATACCACAAAAAATGAATATTTTACACAGCGTTGTTCTCAGGTAGTTCCCAGGTGTTTTGGAACTGTGCCAAATTGTGCCAAAAGGCACAGTTTGGAAAAATGTCTGTAACTTTTGAATAATTCAATGTAGAATCTTCATTTTGGGCTCTAATGAAAGGTCACATTCAAGGCTGTGTCTGTGTATGTGTGGGGGGGGTTGCCCCCCCCCCCCCCGCTACAAAGGACGGAGTTCAGCCCTCGCTACATGACAGATTACACTCGTTGCATGTTTCCACAGCAACGCTGTCACAGCGGCTCCCCCCCCCCCCCGCTACAGAGGACGGCCATCGCTACATGACGGAATAGACTCATATGCTTCCCCCCGCGGATCGGGGGCGTTCGGACCGTGAACGTCCCCCCCGCTCCTCTTCTGCAGCGGGGGGGGGGGGGGGTGTTCACGGTCCGAACACGGCAAATGAACCATTTATCGCGGCGCACGCACTTCGAACTTCGTGCGCCGTACAGTTGTAATTTACCGATCGGTCAAAAGTCATTTTTTGATTACAATTTTCAGGGATAAATAATAAATTTAGCTTATAACACCTTACCTCTTCACAGCAGCAGAGTCCTGGCGAACTTCTCTTCCCCATTGTGAGACGAACGCGACGCTGGTCCGCTCGTGGATCCTGGTCCAAACATAATTCCATTATTGCCGTTTTGGCGAATGATTTACGACTTTTGTCGTCGGCCTCCGTCGGTCTATGATGACGGAAGAGAATCCTAAACGTCTATTCTGCTGGAATAAGTGCAGGTCCCACTTGTGGGTGTTCTCCATGCTGCTGGATCTGTAGCAGGTTCTTCCAGCATCCTTTTTTTTTTCATCTGCTGCAACAGTAAATCTCTCTTCACCCAGCCCGAACTTCTGTGCTTCAATTGGCTCCTGCATTCACAGTAGGCGGGCCCTCCTTCCTAGGTTTTCATTCATTGGTTCTTCAAGGTTTCAGAAACCCAATTCAAGGCTCTTATTAGTCAAATGAGAGGTCAATCAGATGAACTAATCTGTTCGCGGCTGTGTCTGCAGCTTTTTTTTTCAGTGGCGCTTGGACGCCAACACCACCTACATCACCACAATCTGGACTATGCGTCCGAGAGCGCACGAGGGCCCTCGTGCGCCCTAGGACGCAGAGACTTGCCCGCCCGCGGAACAACGGAGCGCAAGTGGTTAAAGTTTGCAATTTTTGCTTAAAAATGTGTAAATATGTTTGCTTAAAAGATTACAGTATGTGTATATCTATGCAGTGAATTAACTTTCAGCAACCAACAAGTTCTTTTTCGCTTCTTTTTGCATAGAAACTTTAAATTGGTGTTAAATTTAGGTTATTCCTTATAATATGGATTGTTTGAAGTTACTCTGAAGACTTAATTTGGTTATAAATCGGCTTTAGAGATTAATAGTTTAAATAAAAGCTGCAGTCCCTATGTTTGACCACAAGATGGAGGCAGTTTTCATCTGCACTCCCGGAAGAAAAACCCAGTGACGTCACTAAGGCCCCAGGGTCTCAACTCTAAGATGGCAGCTAAAGGGCATTTGCTTTAAGTGGACTTAAGATGGCGTCGCTCGGCTGATCCTACACACGCGCAGTGTAAAGCCGTTTAGTGATGCACGGATGTGGGCATGTTCGTCCTCGTGACAACGAAGCACACCTTGTTTTTCAAAAGCGGGAGAGCTTAATTCTCCTTAACACTTTATTCAATGAAGACTAGTTTACACAATGGTCAGTTCAATTACTTTCCACAGGGATTCCTTCGCCTGTGGATTTGAACCAACGGGAGACAAACAGGATTGCTCAGCATGCACACACACACACACACACACACACACACACACACACACACACACACACACACACACACACAATATACTGCCCAGAGAGCGGGGGAAGAGTGGTTGAATCCCTACCCACCCCCCGGAGGAAATTCAGCCTGGCAGATCTATTTTCCAACAAATTCCACACTCTCAGGACCAGGAAATTCATCCTCACAGATCCATTTTTGCAAAAATTCAGTCATATATTCCACCTTTGGGCCACTCATGCCGGAGCAGTCCTGTTTGGGATTTGACTTGTAAGCCCCCATTTTTATTTATGACCAATACAACCGTCAACTGTCACAAAATGTCTTAAGTGCCCAGTATAATGCATTCAATTATTGACCACTGGTTACCGCCAGTGCATCTCACTGTGTCTCAGACTATGTCCCCAAACCTATTCATATCAGGTACTGTACACCGCCTTCAATTTAGTCCTGCCACGAGATTGACTCAGCGGACTCTAGAATTCCATGGGACTTTAACCCACTGGATATGCACAGATATCGGTCTATCAAAGTGAAATATATGACTAATTTTATCACAAAGATCCGCAAGACATGATAAATTTTTACTTACTCAGATTTTGGAGGCTTCTAAGATGGTTTGTTGGGAAAATGTGTCACGACTCCGATGATCGACATCTCACATCGCCTGAGAGGCGGAAAGAGTTGAATTCCGTTTGGGGTGATCAATCCACGTCGGCGATCAGAGATCAGTGATCAATTATCCCACTTCTGACACCAAGGAATGTAACCGAATTTTATCTAAATACCTTTAAGGTCCTGAGAAAATAATCAGACAAATCTGCCATGTTGAATTCCCTTTATTACCGCTGGCAGGAGAGGAGCGGAAAAACAGCGTGCCTGAAGTTTCTGCCCTGCTCTGCTCAAACAAAGGAGGTATCTCCTTTTAAAGACTCCCCCAAAGAGAATGCAACAGCGTTTTTATGACCCTCTGGAATATTAATAGCAGGCAGAGGGGGGCGAACAGGAGGAAAACAGAGAAACACTGTGCAGTTTATGTCCTAATACGGTTACAATAGGCAGTTTACAGAACCAGTTCATATAACTGTATGGATATAAGAACAATTCTTATATTGAGACACACTTATAAAACATATGATCCCTAGTTACTCAACAAATAAATGCACAGGCAGTAATTAATGCATAGACAGTAAATTTCCACCACACATCAATCTTACTTTTAGGTGTGTCGGGTGTTCTTATCTTTCCTTTATTTTCTTCCTTTTTCCCCTGGTTGTTCATCTTTTCCTTAAAGAGTTTTGTTGGAAGCGTTTGTTAGTTTAAATGTTGAAGAAAATATGTAGCATTATCATGAAGTGGGGACACCATTGATGTGTATATGATTATTAATAATAAATAACTGGAATTAATAATTATTTATAACTTTTGCATTACCTCATTTGTAACACTAGTTGGAGCACCATCCATGTTTTATAGAGATGGAAACTCTAATGAACAAAGACTTAAGCTTAAGAATTTGGCAATTGGTAAGTTAAGCCTTAATTAATAATTCTATTGCCAATATTTGATCAGTCTCATAATCTGGGCAACAGTTCTTGACACTGTGTGATTCTAAAATCTTGACAGAGAGGACACTGATGAAGAGGTTAATAAATTTATTACAGAAAAACCCAAATTGACAATAGACAAAAGTATATCTTGTAAAATGGGAAGATAACCAAAAATAGCATGAACAGTGGTAATTTTGCATATATGAAGAAACAGCAATATTTACATATTTACAGGTCTTGCATATGTGGAATAAGGGTGAAGTGAGAATAGTGGCAAAAATTAAGTAGAATGCAAAATTAAGGAAAAGAGAGCTTGGAAAAATGTATGAAAGAAAAAAACATTAACTTTACCTTATGCTCTAAAAGGGGCGGCAGTTACAGAAAAAAGTTATGGCTTTCCTTGGAGCTAATGCTGTTAACTGCCTTACTGTCTTGGCATTGCTTGGTTACCAAGAGGCTTGGAACAGGACGAAAGGATCAAGCCTCAGGAGGGGTCACAGGCGTGGGGGGAATGACTCTGGGTAGCCCGGCTTCGGTCCAACCTGGGCTGGAGATGAGCCTTGGCAGCAATGGTTCTCCCTGCCGTTCTGTGCCCCGGGGTCTCGGCCTGGAAATCCTCGGTGAGGTGGGGCCTGGTTCAGGCCTGGAGCTTGCATCTGCTGGAGGTGGCTGGAACAATGGATTTCCTCTAGGCCTGCATTTGGCAGTGCAGGATAGCTAGAAGGAAGCCTTTAAAATGGAATGAGCTCTAGAATTGTGATCACGCTTGACTTACAGAAAAAATTAAGATTAAAGAAGAAAATCATGGCTTGGTTGTCTTTAGAAAAGATAAAATTTGAAGATTACTTCCAACTCAGAACTCAGAACTCAGAACTCTGAACTCAGAACTCAGAAAAGATTTATTGCCAAGTACATTAACAGTAAACAAACTGATAACATACGAGGGATTTGACTTGACACAGAAAACGACCTGCATTTCCGGTGACGCGGCAGCATCTGAAAAACGCGCCTGTCATCAGATGGGTACAGGATGCATAGGGAGGAAAAGGATAACACAATAGGAAAGAGCAAAAAACCATTGATTGTCAGAATACCGGTCATATATGATCAATATTATGATTACAAGAAAAAAAGCCGTCAATGCACAGTTAGCAGACAAGAATGTACACAAGGACACAAAGAGAGCAGTGAGTGAGTGATCTTTTTCATCAGTTTTTGAGTCAGTGTGGGTGTAGTGTTGAGTGTAGATGTTGTATCAGTTAAGAACAACAAAGTCTCTTTGGCAGGAGATGTTTTGTCTTAGCTGCTGGCATTTGTCCTTGAGCCATGCAGCTGACTGTCTGTAGAGTCAATGCAGCTCAAATGTTTTGGAAACAAAAAACTGCAGATAATCTGGAGGACTTGTGTGAGGGGGGTCAGATTAGTCGAATAGTACTGATCCCAGAGAAAGAAACTTTATATTCTCTTAAAGATTCAATACTTTAATCCTTCAGTGCTGGACGTTGAATCCTTCATGGACGGCTCTCAGCGTGATCATGATGTAATCCATTTTCCTAGACAGTTCTCCGTTTGCCGCTGTCAAAGTCCTCTCCATTTTTTCAATTTGATGGTTAAGCCTCGCCTGGCCAGCATTTTGATAGGCTATGTCCATCTTCATCAATTTACGGTACACCAGGACAATCCCAGATCCAATCAGAACGATCCCAAAGACCATTACTACGAAGACGTACAAATCTTCGACATCTTCGATGGAAAGATCAGACAGGCACAAGAGTTTCCAATTACTTGTGTCCCTCAAATAGCCCGCAGCAGCCATTCCACTAGTCATGAATCACTATAAGGTGTCAACTCTTTACTAACTAACTAACTAACCTGCACTTATATAGCGCTTTTCTAGTCACAAAGACCACTCAAAGCGCTTTCATTAATACTAACCCTCTATTCTAAGGGCCTATAGGAAACAGATATCTAGGGACAATTTAGAACAGCCATTTAACCTAACATGCATGTTTTTGGCATGTGGGAGGAAACCGGAGAAATCCCGGAGTAAACCCACGCAACACGGGGAGAACATGCAAACTCCACACAGATCACTGTTGGTCGGGGGCTGGGATCGAACCCACGATCCCACGATCCCCACAATCCCCCGGCCAAGGGTAAACTGTGCTGCCGCAGTGCTAACCACTGCGCCACCGTGCAGTGGTTAGTGGTTAGTGGTGGATTTTTTTAAAGAAAAAATCCAAAAAGTATCAAAGTTTAGGTAGTTAAGGCATGCTAGGAAAAAAGAAAGCTTCAAGTGTTACCTTCAGTCAGCTAAAAGAGCTGGAGCAGAGGCGTTCCGGCCTCTGAGGAGGGGGAGAGAGCTGAAAAACCTCTCCCTCCACGAAACAGTCAGCTAAAGAGGTCCAGGTCTGTCAACATTGACAATGAGGTTGATTCGCGCATTGCCAAGGCAAGCTCAGCATTCAGACGGCTTTGTGCAATAGCATCAGGCTGACCACAAAACTGAAGGTGTACAAGGGAGTTGTCCTGCCTTCCCTACTGTATGCCTGCGAGCCCTAGACAGTCTATGAACGCCATGCCAGAACGCTAAACTGCTTCCACCTGAACTGCCTCAGGAAGCTCCTGAAGATCACCTGGCAGTACAAAATCCCTGACACAGAGGTCCTCTCCCCAGCTGAGCTGCCTAGCATCTACACCCTGCTCAACAGAGCCCAGATAAGGTGGGCTGGCCACCTTGTTTGCATGCCTGACTCACGCCTGCCAAAGAGACTGTTCTACGGGGAAGTAGCAGAGGGCAAGTGCTGACAAGGTGGTCAGAAGAAGCGCTACAAAGACATTCTTAAGGCCTCCCTGAAGAGTTTTGACATCAGCCCTGACACCTTGGCAGGTCTAGTGCCTGTCTAGACTAGTGCTAGACCGACCAGACTGCCATAGCCATACCAGCAAAGGTGCTGCCTCCTTTAAGCTGAACAGGATTGCCAAGGCCCAGAGAAAATGTGAGCTTCGCAAGTCCAGAGCCACCCCTGTATCTTCTGCCCGCGCAGGCCACCTGTGCCCAACCTGCAGCAGAGCCTTCAGCGCCTGCATCGGACTGATAAGCCACAATCGGACACATCGCACCCAGTCCTCTTCTCTGTGATGTCCTTGGTCATCATCGAGAACTACGGATGAACAACAAATGTTAAACAAGCTAAGCTAGCTTGTTGTACAAAGCTCAATTTTATTATATTACCAATTTTCAACACGTTGGTTTGATTTTGTAGAGAAAGGTTGATTTCTCTAACAGCACTATGGCATGTTTTGGCTTCTCAAAAGACCTTAAAAGAATAACTGGAGTCAAATTCAATTGGCAACTTCTCAAAAAGTGTGTGGAATCGGCAGCATCTTGCCGGCCTCCCCGCTAGTTTAACATTATGTGCCATCGTCTCATTTTGGGTTGTTGGGTTGCCAAGTAGTGAATTATTCAGCTAAATACCTGAGTCTGAAGGCAGACGTCAGTTTCCCAATCATTCTCAAGTATGGCATGACAAACAATGGTGCAGGATAAATATCGGTTCTACTTTTGATGGCTGATGTCTGCTGAAGAGTCTCAAAGGGCTGAAAAGTCACGCAGAGGTGACCACATTTCTTCTGACAGGTAAGGTAACAAGTGCTAGCTATGATGCTAACTAGCGCCATTCATCTTCTGCTGTTAATCTGGTGGTTGGAGTCACTGAGGGGCAGCAGTCTAAACTCTATGCAACCAACTAAACTTTATTTCTGACATGTTCATATTATAATTGAATGTATGATAATATCAGCCAATATATGGCGTGGAATAGACCCCACTAACTGCTCCTTACAAAGCTGACAGGTTCATTATATGATCAACATTTGCATTTATGAATGTTACAGCACATATTAATTGTGCAGCAGTGATGTTTTACAGTATCTCACAAAAGTGAGTACATCCCTCACATTTTCGTAAATATTTTATTATATCTTTTCATGGGACAACACTGAAGATATGACACTTTGACACAATGTAGTCAGTGTACAGCTTGTATAACAGTGTAAATTTGCTGTCCCCTCAAAATAACTCAACACACAGCCAGCAATGTCTAAACCACTGACAACAAAAGTGAGTACACCCCTAATTCAATTCAATTCAACTTTATTTATATAGCGTCATTTCACAACAACAGTCATCTCATAGCACTATCAACTGTAGGGGGAACCCCCACAGTTGCAGAAAGACCCCAGCAATCAGGCGATCCCCTGTGAGCAAGCACTTGGCGACGGTGGAGAGGAAAAACTCCCTTTTAACAGGAAGAAACCTCCAGCAGAGCCAGGCTCAGGGAGGGGCAGTCATCTGCTGCGACTGGCTGGGGGGTGAGGGGATAGAGAAGATGAAAAGAACAGACATGTAGAGAGCAAACAGCACGATGGGGACTCAATCTATGGGAGAGAACAAACAAATGTTAATGACCAGCAAAAAAAAAAATAAAAAATATATATTTCATTGAGAGTGAGGAAAGGAGTGAGGCCCAGTGCATTACTAGAGGTCCCCCGGCTGACTAAACCTATTAGCAGCATAACTAAGGGAGGGTTCAGAAACACATGATCCCTCCCTAATTGTAGGCTATATCAAAAAGGTAGGTTTTAGCCCTATTCTTAAAAACAGAGATCGAGTCTGACTCCCGAATCCAGATTGGCAGCTGGTTCCACAGGAGAGGAGCTTGATAACTGAAGGCTCTGCCTCCCATTGTACTTTTGGAGATTCTAGGTATTACAAGTAATCCTGCATTTTGGGAGCATAGTGCTCTGTTAAGATAATACGGTAGTATCAGATCTTTTAAATAAAAAGGAGCCTGATTGTTTAGAGCTTTGTAAGTAAGAAGAAGGATTTTAAACTTAATTCTAAACTCTATGGGAAGCCAATGAAGGGAGGCCAGAACCGGAGAGATATGATCTCTCTTTCTAGTACCTGTTAAAACTCTTGCTGCAGCATATTGGATCAGCTGAAGACTTTTTAAAGATGTTTTAGGACAGCCTGATAATAAAGAATTACAATAATCTAATCTCAAGCTAACAAAAGCGTGGATCAGTTTCTCAGCATCACTCTGAGACAAGATGCTCCTAATCTTGGCAATATTACGCAAATGATAGAAGGCAGTCTTAGAAACAAATTTAATATGTGAATTGAAGGACAGATCTTGATCAAAAATAATTCCAAGGTTCCTCACAGAGCTATTAAGAGAAAGAGTAACTGCATCCAAACTGAAAATTTGATTTGGAAAGGAATTTCTAAGGTTTTTTGGACCAACAAGAATGACTTCAGTCTTATCTGAATTTAATAGCAGGAAATTACAAGTCATCCAAGCTTTGATTTCCTTAAGACAGGCTTCTAACTTGGCTAATTGATTACTATCATCTGGCTTCATTGACAGGTATAATTGTGTGGCATCTGCATAACAATGAAAATGTATACAGTGCTTTCTAATAATGTTGCCTAATGGAAGCATATATGAACTAAAAAGAATAGGGCCTAGCACAGATCCCTGTGGAACTCCATGACTAAGCTTTGAGTTGAAAGAAAACTCATTATTTACATGAACAAACTGGAACCTATCAGATAAATAAGATCTAAACAACTGCAACGAAGTTCCATTAAGTCCAACATAGTGTTCTAATCTATCAAGTAGAATATTATGATTGATAGTATCAAGAGCTGCACTAAGGTCTAAAAGGACAAGTACAGAAACTAGTCCATTATCAGATGCGATGAGGAGGTCGTTAGTGACCTTCGCTAAGGCTGTTTCAGTACTATGATGGATTCTAAACCCAGATTGAAACTCTTCAAGTAAACCATTTCCCTGCAGGTGGTCAAATAATTGCGTAGCAACAACTCTTTCTAAGATTTTTGAAATGAAAGGGAGATTAGAGATTGATCTATAGTTAGCTAAAGCTCCTGGATCTAGCGTTGGCTTTTGGAGTAAGGGTTTAATTACAGCCGTTTTAAAAGCCTGCGGTACATGGCCTAAAGTTAATGAAAAATTGATTATATGAAGAATAAAGCTACCAATAAGTGGGAAGACTTCTTTAAATAACCTGGTAGGAATAGGGTCTAAAAGACAAGTTGAAGGTTTGGATGAGGAAACTATTTTGTCTAACTCACAAAGGTCGATTGGAGTAAACTCATCAAGACAGACATCAATTGAACGAGTTGTAGTAGTTACAGTATTTAAGTTAACTGTGGGAAGAATATGATTGATTTTATCTCTGATGGATGAAATTTTATTATTGAAAAAGTTCATAAAGTCCTGACTAGTAAGCTCTAAGGGAATGCTAGGATTGACAGAGTCCTGACTCTTTGTCAACCTGGCTACGGTGCTGAAAAGAAACCTGGGAATATTCTTGTTCTCTTCTATTAATGCAGAGTAATAACTCGTACTAGCTTTTCTAAGAGATTTTTTATAAATTAAAAGATGATTTCTCCAAGCTAAATAGATTTCCTCTAAATTAGTGGAGCGCCATTTTCTTTCTAATTGACGAGTCTTCTGTCTTAAGCTACGAGTTTCTGTGTTGAACCAAGGAGTTAGAAATCTCTGATTAGACTTTTTCTTTTTTAAGGGGACCACCAAGTCTAGAGTCTGATGCAGAGAAGCTGTAACACTATCCACCATGTTATCAATTACAGAAGGAGCAAGCTGTCTATAGCTTATTTCCGTTGTGTTGACACATGGCATAGAGGAAACAATCTGCATAAATTTGGTAACAGCATCATCTGAGAGGCATCTACTGTAATAATATTTTTCTTTAGGAGCCAAATAGTCAGAAATAATAAAATCAAAGGTTAACAGACAATGGTCTGACAGTACAGGGTTATGAGGAGACACTACAAGATTTTCTATTTCTATGCCATATGTCAGAACAAGGTCCAATGTATGGTGGAGGTAATGAGTAGAATTTCCTACTTTCTGAGAAAACCCAATCGAGTCTAATATTGAATTAAATGCCACATTAAGGCAGTCACTATCTACATCCACATGTATATTAAAGTCCCCTACTATAATTATTCTATCAGATTTCAGCACTAAATCAGCTAAGAAATCAGCAAATTCGGATAAAAATTCTGAGTAGGTTGATGGGGGACAATAAACTATGGCAAATAAAACTGGGTTTAACCTAAAATTGCTACAGTGCCCAATACTGAGGACCAGGCCCTCAAAGGAATTATAACATGTTTTTTGCTTTACATTAACTAGTAATTTGGAATGGTAAATTGTTGCTACTCCTCCTCCACGACCAGAACTTCTGGGATTTTGACAGTTTAAATAACCAGAGGGAGTTGATTCATTTAAACCAACATAATCCTCTTGCCCTAACCAAGTCTCTGTAAGGGAAATTAAATCAATCTGATGATCAATTAACAGATCATGGACTAACAGAGACTTGGGAGTAAGAGACCTAATATTTAATAATCCATCCATCCATCCATCTTCTACCGCTTAATCCTTTCGGGTCGCGGGGGGGGGCTGGAGCCTATCCCAGCATCTTTGGGCGAGAGGCAGGGTACACCCTGGACAGATCGCCAGTCCATCGCAGGGCCAACACAGAGAGACAGACAACCATTCACTCTCGCATCCATACCTAAGGACAATTTAGAATCCCCAGTTTTGATGCCAATTAACCTAACTTGCATGTTTTTGGCATGTGGGAGGAAACCGGAGTGCCCGGAGTAAACCCACGCAGACACGGGGAGAACATGCAGGCTCCACACAGAAGGGTCACCGATGGTCTGGGGGTGGGATCGAACCCACGATGGTCAAGGGTGGAATCGATCCCATGACCTTCTTGCTGTGCTGCCACTGTGCTAACCCCTGCGCCACCATGCTGCCCCTAATATTTAATAAACCACATTTAATTTTTAAATTATGAGGAGAAACAGAGGCCAAATCATTCAGTTTAGAGGCTTTATGTTTAATTTGAGTTTTACCAATATTTTGCTTAATCACTTTGGGATGCTTATATATAATATTTGTATTTACTTTAGAGGGAGCAGACAATGATTCTCTGATGGGGAAGACAGGGGCTAAGTTAAGGGGTGGCGGATGAAGAGGAGCTGCAGAGAGGTGTGTAAGACTGCGACTCTGCTTCCTGGTCCCAACTCTGAGTAGTCACGGTTTTGGAAATTTGGATAAAAAAGATGCCAGATTGTTAGATAAATGAGAAGCACCATCCAAAGTGGGATGAATGCTGTCTCGTCTCATAAGACCAGGTTTTCCCCAAAAAGAGCTCCAATTGTCAATGTAGCCCACATTGTTTGCAGGACACCACACAGACAGCCAGCGGTTCAAGGATGACGAGTGGCTAAACATGTCATCACTGGTCAGATTGGGGAGGGGCCCAGAGAATACTGCAGTGGCAGACATCATTTTTGCAAAGTCACACACGATTCTACATTAAGTTTCGTGACTTCCGACTGACGGAGACGGATGTCATTAATGCCAGCGTGAATAACAATTGTGGAGTATTTACAGTTACTTTTAGCCAGCATTTTCAAATTTGACTCAATGTCGCCTGCTCTGGCCTCAGGAATGCATTTGACTATGGCCGCTGGAGTCTCTAGGTTCACGTTTCTGACTACAGAGTCGCCAATGATAAGAGTTTTTTCCTCAGCGGGTGTGTCGCTGAGCGGGGAAAAACGATTAGAAACGTGAACAGGTTGGTGGTGTACCGGGGCTTTGCGACTAGGCTTCCTTCTCACCGTCACCCACCCAGTCTCCTTGCTGCAGAGGAGAGCCGGAGGACTGCTAACAGGGTTAGCTATGCTAGCTAGCTCCGCTGCAGCTAACGGGTGTCCGTCAAGAGTAACTGGCGCAGACGGTGTTTCAATGCAGCAGAGTCGGGATTCCAAATCAGACAACCTCGCCTCGAGCGCCTCAAAAAGACAACATTTATTACATTTACCGTTATCACTAAAAGAGGCAGAGGTGTAGCTAAACATCTGACAGAGAGAGCACACCAGAGGAGGAGAGGAAGGAGAGCTAGTAGCCATCGCTAGTGGCTAACCCAAAAGCTCAGGAGAGTGAGGAGAGCAAACCACACAGACAGACAGCAAAACAGGAAGTGACGATACGTTACCACAAGGAAGTGACGATCAATCACTAAGTGAAAGTGAAAATGTCCAAATTGTGCCCGATTAGCTATTTTCCCTCCCCGGTGTCATGTGACTTGTTAGTGTTACAAGGTCTCAGGTGTGAATGGGGAGCAGGTGTGTTAAATATGGTGTGTTTGTTTAGGAGATTTTTCTTAACTGTTTCTGAAATGTTAAGGAGTGTTTTTTTTTTTTTTAATATTTAGTGAGTAACCTGGTCAAACCAATCAGATTTATGGATTATTTTGCCAAAAGTAGATGCAACAGATATTTGCTTTTTTCTTTTTTGAATAATTTCTTAAGACAACAGTCAAAATTTGGCAGCTAAAATGTCTTAGACTTTTCATTTTTATTAAAACCACAACCTGCCTGTGTACTTGGTGTTCCAAGAATGTGGAATTAGAAAAAAATGTGTTCCAGTTCTTTAATCAGGTCCAGTCTTGCAGCAGGAATGAATATACAACACAGCCACCCATCCATCTTCTACAGCTTTTCTGGGGGTCCAGGTTGTGGAGGCAGCAGTCTAATCAGAGAAGCCCGGACTTCCCTCTTCCCAGCCTCCTCCTCCAGCTCTTCAGAGAGGGCACCAAGATGTTCCCAGACAACTGGGAGACATAATCTCTCTAACGTGTCCTGGGTGTCATGAAACGCCCGTTTTATGGGCAAAACAAGGACACCAAATACTCTCTGTGGGTTTGTACATTTATTAACATAAAGCCAGACAAAACACTAACATACAAATACTAAATAATAAGTGTGTGGGGCTAACAAACAGATACAATGACAAATGCTGGAGGACAGTGGGGCTTGATGTCCAGGGGCACATGAAGCCGGGAACACCAAGCCAGGGGCGAAATCCAGCCAGAGCTCTCCCAAAGGCTGCGGGGGTTCATGGCTGGAAATAAGGGAAACATACCTGGACGGAGCTCTCCTACTCTCCTCAACAGCAGCCCCAAACACACTCAGGATGGACAATTCTGCTCCTGAGGATGGGGTAACATGGAAGAAGGGCACAACAAACCACAGAAGTTTGCCATGGCTTTATATGCAAGATATAATCAATGACAGGTATGGATACATGAGTGGAGAAAATAACAGAATGGATGACAGGTGTGCAGCTCCAACCAGTTTGACAGCCGGAAGCCGCACAGTGCTGACAAAATAAAACATAACAGAAAACCATAATAAACAACAATAACACAAGCCCAAAAATGTGAGCAAAACTTCAAATACAAAATGACAATAACTAGACCAGATAAACAGATAAACCAACAGACAGAGAAACACCAAACTAAACAGAAGGCTGGGCACAGTGCCCACCCCTGCCCCCTACCCCTGTCTGGGATCCACCCCTCCTGAAGGGGTGGAACCCCCCCACACACACAGACACACAGACAGAAGACCCCCCCCCCCAACAAGAAAAACAACCCACCCAGGGGGGAAAGGTGGGAGAACCCAGGCACAAAGGGACCAAGACCAAACAAACAAACAAACAAACAAACAAAAACAAAACAAAAAGAACACACTCATGGCCCACAACCTGAACACTACGATGGCCCAGACTCTAGGGACTTTGGATGGGGACTAAGGCTGTTCGGGCAGCCTACTAGAGTCCCAAAACCACTGATGCATAAGGCAGAACACGTCCGGTGGCCGCCCAGAGTACATGAGCCACCGGTCCACCAAGCATAGCGCCCATTCCCCCCAGGCGGTGGCAGCTGGAACCTAGGCTCCCAGCGACTCGCCTGGTCATCAGCATGGGGAAGGCGGAACCGGCACTGTGGTGGATTGGCCTCCAACAAAAACTGCTGGCTAACACTGGGGACCAGCAATGGTGGTGGTTGACCAGTGAGGAGGCTGGACGAGGGAAGAGGCTGCACTGTGGGGACCTCCGGTGAGGACGGGGAGTCCGTGACTACCTTAGGCTGAGCCGCGGCATCAACTGTGGCCTTGGGCTGAGGCACAGAACCCACGGCGGCCCCTTACTGGGCCGCAGCACCCACGGCAGCCCTGGACTGGGGCGTAGCACCCACGGTGGTCCTGGACTGGGACGTAGCACCCACGGCGGCCCCGGACCAAAGCACGGTACCCATGACAACCAGGCTGACCCACGAGAGCACCAGGCCAAGGCGGCGGTCAACCAACAGGGCCCCAGGCTGAGGCGCTGCACCCACGGTTGCCCCAGACTGAAGCATGACTGCACCTGCAGAGGCCCCAGACTGAGGCGTAGCTGCACCTACGGAGGCCCTCGACTGGGGCATAGCTGCACCCATGAAGACCTCGACCAGAGGGGGAGCAGCACCCACAGAGATCTCGGGAGAAGGCTCACACACACAAAACACAGACACCGGGTCAGAGTCACCAGCAGCAGTGGAGCCCGACGAGGAGAGCTCAGGCGCAGTGGACGCTGCACCCGGCCCTCCCCACCAAGAGCCAGGCAAGAATTTTCTAAGACAGATAACGTGAAAACAAAAAAGAGAACTTTGCCTGAGCTCGAGCTCCACCGCTGCCCAGGTCTCTGGCGATCCAGGCTGGGGCGTCTCGACCTTCTCCGTCTGGGTGTCTCTACCCAGAACAGCCACCTCAGGGAAAGGAAAGGGGAAAAACACCAGAGAGAAATCACCGGCAGCAGTGGTGCCCGGTGAGAAGAGCTCAGGAGGATAGGACATCTGCAACCGATTCTCCTCACCCTGAGCCAGACAAGAATTCTCAATATCTGTAGATGTTAAAACAGAACTGAGCCCTTGCCTGGATTCAAGCTCTACCGCTGTCCAGGACTCCGACGACTCTGCTGCGATGACCCCTGCAGCAGGCGTGATGGTTAGTGCAGCCAAACGGCCTCCAGGCTTGATGCCCCCTGCTGGTGGACCTCCCGGCGGGATGGCTGCTGCTGCTGGAGGTGACCTCACCAACGGTGCTGGCTCCCATGCTGCTGAATCCAGGGGACACCCAACTGTTGGCTCAGGATTCAAAGCACGGGTGGCACTTCCCTCCCATCCTGGAAGTGGCCAGAATCAGAATCAGAATCAGAAAAAGCTTTATTGCCAAGCATGTAAAAAACACACAAGGAATTTGACTTGACATTGGCACGCTATGTAAGCGTATCACAATGACACGGCGGCCGTGACATGGCGCCTAATCAAAAAGATGGGGGATAAGGGAAGATAAGGTAAGGGAAAAATGACACAATGGGCAGAGAGAAAAAAACTTCATCATCAAAATACAGCTTATAATTGTAAGCCAAATTATGATTACAGAGAAAAAAACCTCTCTATGACACAGAGCAGACAAACAAACCTCACAAGCACAGAGCAGACAAACAAACCTCACAAAAACAAGACAGCAGAGAGAGGGCAGTGTGTGTATATCAGTATGATGATGTCAGTGTGTGTGCAGTGTTGAGTGTATCAGTTACTGGAGTACAACAAATAGTCTCCTAGGCAACGATAGATGTTATAAGTTCGTGTCTCATGAACGCTGTCCTTGAAGAGTTCTGTTTATTGCACAGCAGCAGTGTTTGGGTTAGCAGAGCCAGCTGACACATCCGCTTATCTCAACTCTGGAGGAGTGAGTTATCCAGGGGTGACGATCAAGGCCGAATCTGCACAGACACTTAGAGTGTAGGCTTTTCCTCTCTCATGCGATTCTGTGCTTTACAATTCAAATTAACATTCACTGGCTTTAAATTCATATCATTCCCTGGAGAGCACGAAGCGACTCCAGATGTTTCCCCTTCTAAACACAGATAAACATGTCCGGTAGAGTCCATCTCTCTACAGTGCATGCAGATGGTAAATTCCATGTTGGTCATTTGCCGCTATCAGTGCACTCCCCACCTGGTCGAATTGTTGAAGAAGCAGCTACGCCAGGTCGGCATTTTGATTAGCTCTTCCAGTTAAATTTTCGATACACCAGGAAAACTCCAGAGCCAATCAGCAGAAAATCCTGTGATCGTAAAGCCAAAACAGGTAGATGTTTTCCACATCTTCAGTCGAATCACACAGACACATGAGTTCCAATCCATGGGTCTCTCCACATTTGGGCTCCCCCGGGCCCGATTTTCTGTTTGAAAAGGTGGTGTCAATTGCGTTTAAAGCCCAGCTTATATCCATTTTCCATATTTTCCATTTGGGTTGAGATCAGCGAGATGGTGAGACGGCACAGACACTCAGATGCAGCAAGCTGGGATTTAGGTCAGGAAGGCAGGATAGGAGGAGGGAGGAAAAATGTGACTGCTCTCTCTGAAGGCAGCAGGAAGAAGTACAGAGCTAGAGCAGGAACTCCCAGGGCAGCTGGTTTCTCTGCCATCCGGCAGCTCCTTCCCAGAGGCGACAGACTCGGAGGCCACAAAGAAACACATGGGAGAGGGAGGCGAGGGTGAGAAAACAGCAGCAGATGGTGAGGACTCAGCTAGACTTGACTGCTGTAGCTGAGCCTCATCACCGTGAATAAGGCAAGGTATATCATTATGAAAGAAAAAGGAATGACAACCCACCTGCCTTTTTTCCCAGTGCCCGATCGTTCCTGCTGCTGCAGTGGTTCCAGACGAGACTCCTCTGCCCACCATTGATGTTGCCTGGCAAGGAGGCAGAGGCTCGTGTCTCTGGTGATGGAGGCGGGACGCCAGAGCTTGGGGCTGTGGAGGAGCCGATGGGGCCAAGGTCTGGGAACACCCTCTCACTGGCACAAACCTCGGTTCATGGATGGAGCTCCTTCCGTAATACTCCTGCTGTAAATCCCCCAACTGAAAAACCCTCTCCCTTCCTTGGTGTGCAGCATGAGCCGAGGGTGACGCTGTACATCCCCCTTTGCCAGGCTTAAGTTCAAAAGAGTGTCTGTTGGGGTGGGAGATACATGAGTGGCGCCACTATATCCATCCATTTCCCGGAGTGCAACGCACAGCTCCCACCCCAAGCCTTGTGAAAATTGTCTTTCCTCTGCTGAGTATATGATGGCAAAAAGGGGAAACAATGTAATTACAGGGAAAAGAAAAAAATTGCAGAACCCACAGAGGCTCACGGGTGTCTTGTCCTTCTGTCATGAAAAGCCTGTTTCACGGGAGAAACAAGGACACCAAACATTCTCTGTTGGTTTGCACATTTATTAACATAAAGACAGACAAAACGCTAACATACAAATACTAAATAATAAGTGCGTGGCACTAACAAACAGATACAATGACAAACGCTGGAGGAGAGTGGGGCTTGATGTCCAGAGGGACATGAAGCCGGGAACACCGAGCCAGGGGCAAAATCCAGCCGGAGCTCTCCCAAAGGCTGCGGGAGCTCACGGGTGTAAATAAGGGAAACACATACCTGGACGGCGCTCTCCTACTCTCCTCAACAACGGCCCCAAACACACTCAGGATGGACAGTTCTGTTCCTTAGGACGGGGTAACATGGAAGAAGGACACCACAGACCACAGGGGTTTTCTGTACCCTTATATGCAAGACATAATCAATGACAGGTGTGGATACATGAGTGGAGAAAATAACAGAATGGATGACAGGTGTGCAGCTCCAATCAGTTTGACAGCCAGAAGCTGAACAGTACTGTCAAAATAAAACATAGCAGGAAACCATAATAAACAACAACACAACCCCAAAAATGTGAGCAAAACTACAAATACAAAATGACAATAACTAGACCAGATAAACAGATAAATCAACAAACAAAAAACCACCAAACTAAACAGAAGACTGGGCACGGTGCCCACCTGTGCCCCCAGATCATGACACTGGGTCTGCCCCGAGGTCTCCTCCCTCTTTTCACAACACACACATAAAAAGTAATTCCATTTCTGTACCTGCTCTTTCCTTCACTTACAGTATATTGTAATTCACATTATGTAGACCAAGCAAACTCTTTGCAGCACTGTTGTAGTCCTAAAACTGTCAAGTAGTTCACATACTGTCATGTTTTAATGCTGTTAGTCTGTGATGACACTTTCTGAGAGACTGTCCTTTTTACATCAACAGTTTGTACCTGACTATAGTAAAAAAAGGTCAGCACTGACTATGGGACAACAAGTGCTTTCCAGAGTGTGTCCTAATTCTGATTTAATTAACTTCTTTATTGCTCGCCCAGATCTGCCCCATGGACCCTGCATCTGGACTGTTTATTTTTTAATAAATATTTTCCTCCAAATAAATTCCTGTTTGTTACATGTTGACTCACTTGATTTGAGGTTGATTTTCTTTTACATTCTACTCATCCACCTCCAAAAGTTGAATACTGTGGTGAATTTATTTTTAGAAATAACTCAAATCTAAAAAGTAAAACTTTCATATTTTACAATAATCCCATATAAATTTAGATTATTTTGTTTTAAATTTGGATGAATATGTTTGAGCTATTTGATATAGATCTGAATGGTGATGTGCTATGTTTTGGAGATGCAGCTCTGTTTTTACACAATATTATTTGAAAAAAGATTATTATTCCACCATAAATTATTTACAACTTTACTAAGGATTATTAATTACAATATTATTTATATATCTAATACATACAGTATATTTTAGGTTCTTGTTTATCACTATGTTATACAAAGGTTGAAAATACTTTAGTGTTGCAAAGGTGAAGTAAACCATTGCTTTGTGAATCTGTCACACTGAATAAACAATAGATTTCATCTTCTACAGGTAACAGAAAGGGCACAAATGAATTCAGGCATCCAATGTTTCACAACATTTATTTATATATTTTAAAACAATAAAAAAAGAACATTTACAACACATTTACAACCACTTACAACATTTACAACACATTTACAAAACACATTTACAACACGTTTACAACTGGAACTGACGTAAATGACTGCTGGAGCTTAAAAACAACAACCTTTTTTTAAGCATGCGTAGCTAAAATGGATGAACATAAAGATACCATAAAAGTGTGATTCAGCATATTTTCAGAAACCACAGAACAACTTGTGATGATCAGGGGAGTGTGCTCCACCTCCCCTCCTGTTCCTGTCTTCCCGGCTCTGGAGTATTACCTGCACCTGCATGATTACACACCTGCTGCTTCCTAATGGACCAGCATATTTGAGAGTCAGCGTGTGAAGAACTCATCACTGCATGATTAAAGTAACTTGTTACTTGGAAAAGTAACTTTTATATTACTTTTAAATGCATACTTAAATCATCTTGCACACACAGCAAGATCAAGGGCCCCTTGTTCTCATCAGAAAAAAAGAAGAAAAAGAAAAAAAAAATGTCTCAGATTTACACAAACTATTGTAATCAGTAGAAAGTCAGAAATTTACTAGAAACAAAGCTATGAATTCACAGATTAAATTTTGGACCCCCTGGTGGGCCATTTTTGGCCCACGAGCCATATGTTTGACACCCCTGGACCAGCCCTTTAAAAATGCATATTTAGAGGATTTAATTCCATGACATATTTGCAAATCACAACAGCATGTATATGAATGAGATAAAATAAAATAGAAAGGTAGATTTGTTTTGCAGTCAGATGACATCCATATTTACAAACCACAATTACATTCAGTATGAACACAAACACAGGCACACATGAAGCTGACTATAAACATGATAAAAGTACTCAAGGCTCCACCAATCAGGACATAAGACAAAGCGATAAGAGAAAAAACAAAGAGATAAGAGAGAAGGGTCACATTAAAAAAGTTGAAAACTAGGTCAGAGATTAAAAACTCAATAAAAGTCTAAAACCCAATAAAAGATTTAACCCCTTGCACTCTGGTCAATTTCCCTAAAAACACCAAAAAATAACGTACCCAAAGTAAATCAAAAGCTGTTCTTCAACCCTTTGCAGCATCTTCATGGAGTTGGTCTCATTTTAAAGAAAACACTTTGAATTTTTTGGCAAAACAGTCATAATCTCTCTAAGTGCTCCGGCCACTGAGTAACAGTCATCTAAACATACTGAACTTGAAGAAAATAAATTTCGCCTGGGTGTTTTTTTGGATACAAATGCTTGCAAAAAACACACAGCTGTCAGATCCGGGCTGGAAAATGCAACAGAAATGTAGAACCAAGTGTTATCCAGCTGAGGTCAAAATTTTGTAGCAATACCACAAAAAATGAATATATTACACAGCTTTTTTCTTAGGTTGTTCCCGGGCATTTTTGAACTGTGCCAAATTGTGCCAAATGGCACAGTTTGGAAAAACGTCGTTTGAATGATTCAATATAGAAGCTTCATCTTGGGCTCTAATGAAAGGTGAAGGGCTGTGTGTGTGTGTGTGTGGGGGGGGGTTATTTATTCATTCATGAATGAATGAATGAACAAACAAGCCCCCACACACAAAGAAGCATGCCACGTAAAAAATGTGTTGCTTTTTTTTTACAGGAAAAAATAACCTACAGTGCAATAAAAATTATACTAAAATATCTGTAATGTAGAAGATAACACCCCCCCCCCCCCCCCCGCTACAGAGGACAGACATCGTCCATCGACACATGACGGGCACCACAGTCTACTACACACAGTTGTACTAAAATATCTGCAATAATATCTGCAATCCGCTACAGAAGAGTAGTGGGGGGGGCGTTCGCGGGGGGGGGGGGGGGTCCGGACGCGGCGCACGGACTGGACACGGTCCGTGCGCCGTCCGGACTGGACCAGAGCCGTCATGTTGCCATAACACACAGTTGTAATTTACCGATCGGTCAAAAGTCATTTGGATTACAATTTTCAGGGATAAAGAATAATTTAGCTTATAACACTTACCTGTCCACAACAGCAGTGTCGCTGGCGAACTTCTCTTCCTCATTGTCAGACGAACATGACGCTGGTCCGCTTGTTACGGACTCTTGGTTCTGGTCACGCGACCCGGTCAAACCATAATTCCATTATTGTGGTTTTGCGCTTCCATGATTGCGGTTTTGGCGAACGATTTTTCAAAACAAATAAGAACAGTAGTAAGAAAAAAAGACTGGCGAATGCCTGTGTGTCACCCACCCTTACACAAAACAGCTTTCGAACTTCTGTGCTTCAACTGGCTGGCTGTATTCGCAGCCGTTGGTAGGCAGGTCCTTCTTGCTAGGTTTTCAGTCATTGGTTCTTCAAGGTTTCAGAAACCCAATTCAAGGCTCTTATTAGTCGAATGAGAGGTCAATCACATCTAAACCAATCAAAGCACTCCTTTGGCTTTCTGTTCACGGCTGTGTCTGTAGTGGAAGAACGGAAGTGCAGTTTTTTTTTTTCTTCAGCTGTAATTAAACCCTTACTCAAAAAGCCAACGCTAGATCCAGGAGCTTTAGCTAACTATAGACCAATCTCTAATCTCCCTTTCATTTCAAAAATCTTAGAAAGAGTTGTTGCTACGCAATTATTCGACCACCTGCAGGGAAATGGTTTACTTGAAGAGTTTCAATCTGGGTTTAGAATCCATCATAGTACTGAAACAGCCTTAGCGAAGGTCACTAACGACCTCCTCATTGCATCTGATAATGGACTAGTTTCTGTACTTGTCCTTTTAGACCTTAGTGCAGCTTTTGATACTATCGATCATAATATTCTACTTGATAGATTAGAACACTATGTTGGACTTAATGGAACTTCGTTGCAGTGGTTTAGATCTTATTTATCTGATAGGTTCCAGTTTGTTCATGTAAATAATGAGTTTTCTTTCAACTCAAAGCTTAGTCATGGAGTTCCACAGGGATCTGTGCTAGGCCCTACTCTTTTTAGTTTATATATGCTTCCGTTAGGCAACATTATTAGAAAGCACTGTATACATTTTCATTGTTATGCAGATGACACACAATTATACCTGTCAATGAAGCCAGATGATACTAATCAATTAGCCAAGTTAGAAGCCTGTCTTAAGGAAATCAAAGCTTGGATGACTTGTAATTTCCTGCTATTAAATTCAGATAAGACTGAAGTCATTCTTGTTGGTCCAAAAAACCTTAGAAATTCCTTTCCAAATCAAACTTTCAGTTTGGATGCAGTTACTCTTTCTCTTAATAGCTCTGTGAGGAACCTTGGAGTTATTTTTGATCAGGATTTGTCCTTCAATTCACATATTAAATTTGTTTCTAAGACTGCCTTCTATCATTTGCGTAATATTGCCAAGATTAGGAGCATCTTGTCTCAGAGTGATGCTGAGAAACTGATACACGCTTTTGTTAGCTCGAGATTAGATTATTGTAATTCTTTATTATCAGGTTGTCCTAAAACATCTTTAAAAAGTCTTCAGCTAATCCAAAATGCTGCAGCAAGAGTTTTAACAGGTACTAGAAAGAGAGATCATATCTCTCCGGTTCTGGCCTCCCTTCATTGGCTTCCCATAGAGTTTAGAATTAAGTTTAAAATCCTTCTTCTTACTTACAAAGCTCTAAACAATCAGGCTCCTTTTTATTTAAAAGATCTGATACTACCGTATCATCCTAACAGAGCACTACGCTCCCAAAATGCAGGACTACTTGTAATACCTAGAATCTCCAAAAGTACAATGGGAGGCAGAGCCTTCAGTTATCAAGCTCCTCTCCTGTGGAATCAGCTGCCAATCTGGATTCGGGAGTCAGACTCGATCTCTGTTTTTAAGATTAGGGTTAAAACCTACCTTTTTGATATAGCCTACAATTAGGGAGGGATCATGTGTTTCTGAACCCTCCCTTAGTTATGCTGCTAATAGGTTTAGTCAGCCGGGGGACCTCCAGTAATGCACTGGGCCTCACTCCTTTCCTCACTCTCTATGAAATATTTTTTTTTTTTGCTGGTCATTAACATTTGTTTGTTCTCTCCCATAGATTGAGTCCCCATTGTGCTGTTTGCTCTCTACATGTCTGTTCTTTTCTTCTTCTCTGTCCCCTCACCCCCCAGCCAGTCGCAGCAGATGACTGCCCCTCCCTGAGCCTGGTTCTGCTGGAGGTTTCTTCCTGTTAAAAGGGAGTTTTTCCTCTCCACCGTCGCCAAGTGCTTGCTCACAGGGGATCACCTGATTGCTGGGGTCTTTCTGCAACTGTGGGGGTTCCCCCCTACAGTTGATAGTGCTATGAGATGACTGTTGTTGTGAAATGGCGCTATATAAATAAAATTGAATTGAATTGAATTGAAAAATTCAGTGCGCCCTAGGACGCAGAGACGTGTCCACCCGCGGTACACCAGAGTGCAAGAGGTTAAAACCCAATTAAAAAACTTACAAAAATAAATAAATATAAAATAAAATTAATAAATAGGTAACTAAATTATGTGCAATATATTGTTACATCTTGTTCAACTCTTTAACAGCAGCAGGAACAAAGCTGTTTTTGTAGTGCTGGGTTTTACATTTTGGGACAACAAACCTCCGTCTGGAGGGAAGAAGCTGAAAGTGGCAGTGCAAAGGGTGAGAGTAATCATTAAAAATGGAGGTAGCAATCCTCTGTACCTGTCTGGTGTACAGGGATGAAAGGTGAAGGGCTGTGTGTGTGTGTGTGTTTGGGGGGGGGGGGGTATTTATTCATTCATGAATGAATGAATGAACAAACAAGCCCCCACACACAAAGAAGCATGCCACGTAAAAAATGTGTTGCTTTTTTTTTTTTACAAGAAAAAATAACCTACAGTGCAATAAAAATTATACTAAAATATCTGTAATGTAGAAGATAACAACTCCCCCCCCCCCGCTACAGAGGACGGACATCGTCCATCGACACATGACGGGCGCCGCGGTCTACTACGCACAGTTGTACTAAAATATCTGCAATAATATCTGCAATCCGCTACAGAAGAGTAGTGGGGGGGGGGGCGTTCGCAGTCGGGGGGGGGGGGGGCCGGATGCGGCACACGGACTGGATACGGTCCGTGCGCCGTCCGGACCGGACCGGGCCGTCATGTTGCGATAACGCACAGTTGTAATTTACCGATCGGTCAAAAGTCATTTGGATTATAATTTTCAGGGATAAAGAATAATTGAGCTTATAACACTTACCTGTCCATAACAACAGTGTCGCTGGCGAACTTCTCTTCCTCATTGTCAGACGAACATGACGCTGGTCCGCTTGTTACGGACTCTTGGTTCTGGTCACACGACCCGGTCAAACCCTAATTCCATTATTGCGGTTTTGTGCTTCCATGATTGCGGTTTTGGCGAACGATTTTTCAAAACAAATAAGAACAGTAGTAAGAAAAAAAGACTGGCGAATGCCTGTGTGTCACCCACCCTTACACAAAACAGCTTTCGAACTTCTGTGCTTCAATTGGCTGGCTGTATTCGCAGCCGTTGGTAGGCGGGTCCTTCTTGCTAGGTTTTCAGTCATTGGTTCTTCAAGGTTTCAGAAACCCAATTCAAGGCTCTTATTAGTCGAATGAGAGGTCAATCACATCTAAACCAATCAAAGCACTCCTTTGGCTTTCTGTTCGCGGCTGTGTCTGTAGTGGAAGAACGGAAATGCAGTTTTTTTTTCTTCAGTGCGCTTTAGGACGCAGAGACGTGTCCACCCGCAGTACACCAGAGTGCAAGAGGTTAAAACCCAATTAAAAAACCTACAAAAATAAATAAATATAAAATAAAATTAATAAATGGGTAACTAAATTATGTGCAATATATTGTTACATCTTGTTCAACTCTTTAACAGCAGCAGGAGCAAAGCTGTTTTTGTAGCGCTGGGTTTTACATTTTGGGACAACAAACCTCCGTCTGGAGGGAAGAAGCTGAAAGTGGCAGTGCAAAGGGTGGGAGTAATCATTAAAAATGGAGGTAGCAATCCTCTGTACCTGTCTGGTGTACAGGGATGTCAGGCTCAGCTGTGACTCACCAAGCAAACGACTGGACCATCTAACTACTTGGTCTAAGGATTTCCTCTGTTTCAGTTTTATCTGACCAAACCATGACACTAAAGAAAAGGATAAAACAGATTCAATAAAAGCCCGATAAAACATTGTAATTGTGGTTCGGTCAATTTGAAAGTGTATGAGTTTCCTTAAACAATGCAACTGTTGCTGACCCTTTTTGCACACCCTTTAACAGTTCTCTTCAAAGTTTAAATTACTATCAATAATCGTCCCAAGATATTTGTAGGATTGCACACATTCAATGGTCTGGCCTTTTAGTACAGTGACTTTGTGTCAGGGAGTTTTCTTCCTAAAGTCAATAATCATATTTTTAGTTTTTGTCGTATTCAGCTGCAGGTAGGAATCCTCACACCAGTGAACAAAATTATCAACTACTGGGCCGTGACTGCGCTCACCATCCTGAAGGAGACTGACAATAACTGAATCATCAGCATACTTTATAATGTTTCTGTTGTCATGTCTGCTCCGACACATGTTTGTGTACAGGATGAAGAGTAGCGGTGACAACACACACCCCTGAGGAGAGCCAGTAGATGAACACTTTTGGTCAGACAATGTACCATTGACCCTTACTCTCTGTGCCCTGTTGGTTAAAAAATCCAGAATCCAACCCACCAGATTATTACTCAAATCAAATTGTTGCAGGAGCCTTTCAACTAAAATGTGAGGTTGGCTTGTATTAAAAGCAGAAGAAAAGTCCGCAAATAAAAGCCTGGCGTGTGTCCCATTAAAATCCAGATGTTTAAAAAGCATGTTAAACAGAGTGACAGTGGCATCCTCCACTCCTCTGTGATGCCTATAGACAAATTGCAAAGGATTCAGTGCATGCTCAGTCTGCTTTAGGACCTCAAATCTGACCAGTTTTTCAAAAAATTTCATTAAAATTGAAGTCAAGGCAACTGGTCTAAAATCATTTACCGTTTTAGGACAGCTGGATTTTGGAACAGGGACAACCACAACATCTTTCCAGACCTTAGGCACATGTTGTGTCTGTAAGGACTTATTAAAAATGTAGTGAAACACAGGACTCAATTCATGTGCACAGGACTTTACCAAGTGTCCACATATATTATCAGGGCCCTGACTTTTGTTCACTTTTACAGCACAGAACGCCCTTTTAACATCCTGCACCTCAATATTAAAGTGCTGATTGTGTTTGAGTTTCTGTATCAAATCTTGAGTTTCTGTGCTAAAATCAAAGAAATTAAAATGACTATAAAAACAATTAAGAGCACTAGCCAGCTCTGTATCTGAATTAAAACCATCTAAAAACACACAATTACCATGCTCTGTGCTCAGAAGGCCTGCAATGGTTTGCATACTAGCCCAGGCTGAACCAAGCTTCTTTGCTGCCATCTTGCTTCCCAATTCTGATTTATAATTCTGCTTTGCTCTTAAAATTTCGGACTTCAGCTCTTTTGTGGCAACCTGCAGCTCAGAAACAACCCCCTGTTTAAAGGCCAGTGCTTTCCTCTGTAAGCAGGATTTAACTGATTTGGTAACCTATGGCTTATTGTTGGGATATATTTTGACACGTTTACGTGGAACGATCATACCCCTGCAAAAAGCCATGTAAGAGCATGTCACATCCACCAATGAGTCCAAATCATCCCCGCAAGATAGTGTGAACACCTCCCAGTCCGTACAGTTAAACATTCCTGGAGACAGAACACTGAATCATCTGTCTAGACGTTTATGTCCATGGTCTTCGTTTTCTCTCTTCTGAGAGTAGTTTTATATGTGGGCAGCAAATGTACACAGTTGTGATCTGAGGAGCCTAAAGGAGGAAGGAGAAGAGATTTATAGCCCCCCTCTATAGATCCGTAGCACAGGTCCGATGTCTTTTCTCATCTGGTTGGGCAGGAGACGTAATGATAAAAGTTTTTAAGTGTCTTCTTTAAAGACACATGGTTAAAATCCCCAAGGATAAAATTTGGAGCCTCTGGACAAATCGACTGCAACCGCTGTACCACATCAACGACGGTGCTGGAGGCAGAGGCAGCATCCGCCCTCGGGTGAATGTACAGAGTCATTATGAAAAGTTGGGAGAACTCATGGGGCAGATAAAAGGGGCGTAGCGATATGGGCAGAAGCTCCACATCTGGCGTACAGATGCGTTCTCTGACTGTGACAGATGTACAGTACTGTTTACTAATGTACAAATATACGCCGCCTCCCTGACGTTTCCCCGTTACCTCTTCCTGCCGATCCAAGCGGAGTGGGGCTCCAAAGCCATCAATACACAGGTCTGGGTCCCGGTCATGCTCCGTAAGCCACGTCTCTGTGTAAGCCAAGACACAGCAGTTCTTGAAATCCTTCTGATATCGGACATTTCCTTGAATTTCATCCACTTTATTTCTCAGGGATTGTACATTCCCCATAATAATGGAAGAAAGAGGAATGCGGTTAAGCTGACATCTCCTCAGGTTTAATCTTACACCTCCACGTTTTCCGCGTTTCCTCCTCTTGTCTCTCTTTTCATTGCTGTGTCCATGAAAGTCTCTTAAAATAAAGTCCAGCAGTTGCTGCACAACCTCAGTCACAGACGCTGGATTATCCATGTTTAGCTGCCGTAACATGTCTCTGGAATACTGCATTCTTACCGGCGTGACAGCACTGACGTCCCAGGCAAAAAGCCGGTAAGAGAAGAGCCACAGTTCAATAACAAGAAGAAAATCCATACTGATGGAACCAAAGAGCTCTTCGTTATATAGTCCACAAACATTCAAGGACAAAAATGGCACATAGAATTATGTTAAAACACATTAAAGTGCATAAAAACAGAGACTAAGACGCCAAACTTTTCACCAACTGCCGGTCGCTGTGCGCGCATGCGCCCAGAGTACCGCTTGATGTGGGTGGGAGTTGTTACAGGAAGGCGGCGCAACCCTCCCATGACATAAAACAAGTGACCCAGGCAAAACACAACATGGCAGGATACGAGGTGACTACGGTGTCTGGCATTTTTTTGCCAGAGTAAAGACAAAAAAGGACAGCCAGAGAAGGCTATAGGCGGCGAGATGACACTGGAAAAGTACTGGAGCATTTAAGAAACCATATAGTGCAGTATAAAGTGGAAGACATGAAGATACAAAGTACATCACATTATGAAGGTAAGCTAATGATTGCAACTACTACTTTGCTTTAAGTTCACCGTACTACATTGTAATGTCGGCAAGTTATCGATATTAGGTACTAAAATATGTATTCTCTGTGTGTGTGTGTGTGGTTCAGATTGCTCTCTTGTGGCCAAATTATGGCTTCAAACGGTGGGTCTGGGCATTCAACACAGGCTCCCAGTGATGAGATGTCACCCTGGCTTTACAAATGCGCAGTGGTTACAGAACTATAGAATGTCTGTAGAAACGTTTAGCTTCCTGTGCAACAAATTGCTCTGATCTCTGTGAAAATCATGGAGAGACTGTTGAGAGGTCATGGGATGTACCTGCTCCAGCCACTGGTGTTGTGACAAAAAGTGATCAGCTGCCAAAACTTGATCATTAGGTGCCATAATGTAGTTATGGGGTTATATTAGCCGTAAAATAATATTTCAACAGGTAAACAGTACTGAGTTTGGTATAATAAGATATATTTAACAATTATGATGCATTTTAAGCCAAAACAAACTGATCTTGTCATGTTTTTTATTAACTGACAGCTCACGTGCACAATGCAACAGCAACTGGAGAACAACCACACAAAGAGGCACGTTTGAGAATTTATTAGATTTCAAAATAAATGCACAGCTCTACTGCGGAGAGAAGACGAGAGCTGTGAGAGGAGGAATGGAGTAAGGGGAAATGGGTGAGCCAAATTGCCACTTACTTGGGTTCCAATGGAGAACCGGCAGGGCCCCAGTGGGAAATAGACGAACCAGTAGGGTGAAGGGAAAGAGCTGGTGGTGTCTGACTGGGTTGAGGTTGGAAGCCGAGGGATGGTGGAGATGTGGCAAAGGAGCGTGCAATGAGTGGGAGCAGGTGCGTCTTCTGCCTCAGATGAAGTGATGAGTTGGTGAAGGTGAGACAGGATGGGAGGGGTGCACTCTCGCTGCCCATGACAGCCCCCACCCCCTTCTAGGAGCACCTCCTGGTGGTCCAGAGAGCTTCTCCGGGTGAGCTTGGTGGAAGGCCCGGAGCATTCCTTTGTCCAGGACCCGTGCAGACGGGACCCAGGAGCGTTCCTCCGGACCGTAGCCCTCCCAGTCAACCAGGTACTGATGGCCCCGACCATGGCAGCGAACATCCGGGGCAGAGAGGACTGGCCGAGAGGGGCTTGATGTGTGAAATGTGGAAAGTCGGGTTCACCTGCAGGATCAGCGGCAATTTAAGCTGAACCGACGCATCGTTAATCACACGAGTAATGGAAAAAGGGCCCAGGAAGTGGGGGAACGGCTTCTTGGAATTCTCCTTAAGAGGGATCTGGCTCACCACTAGCCAGACCTGCTGACCCCCAATGTACTTGGTGGCGGGCACCCTCTTCCTGTCTGCTGCAGCCTGGGTACGTTCAGTGGAGCAGGCGAGGGCGGGCCGGGTGGTTCTCCAGACACGCTGGCAGCGACGGACATGGACCCCCATGGATGGAACTGCGACCTCCCTCTCGGCAATGGGAAGGAGTGGCGGTGTGTACCCCAGGGATGCCTCAAACGGGGTGAGTCCGGTGGTGGTGGAGACGGCCGAGTTCATAGAGTATTCCACCCAAGTCAGGTATGAGCTCCAGGAAGATGGGTTGTCGGCTGCTACGTACCGCAGGGTGGCCTCCAAGGACTGGTTGGCGTGCTCCGCCTGCCCGTTGCTCTGAGGGTGGTTACCCGACGAGAGACTCACTGTCATGCCCAGAGTCTGGCAAAAGGCCCTCCAGACCTGGGATGTGAACTGCGGACCCTGGTCAGACACAATGTCCATGGGGATGCCATGGATCCTGATGACATGGTCGGTGAGGAGGACTGCCGTCTCCAAGCCCAAAGGTAGCTTCAGGAGAGCAACCAGATGCACAGCACTGAGGATTACCATCTTGCCACGGAAGGGGTGAAGTCCGGTAATGAAGTCCACAGCAATGTGGGACCACGGATGGCCAGGGGTGGGGAGGGGATGGAGGAGACCAGATGTGGGGGAAGAGTCCGACTTCCCCCGGACGCAGGTCTGACAGGCCTTGATGTATTCCCATACATCCCACCGCAGTGTGGGCCACCAGAATGCTTGCCGGACGAGGTCCCCAGTCCAAGTAATCCCAGGATAGCACAAGAAGTGACTGGTGTGGCCCCACTGGATGACATCCCTGCAAAGGGTGGCGGGGATGTACAGATGGTTCCAGGGGCACCCTACTGGCACAGGATCCTGGGACTGGGCCTGGCGGACCCTCCTCTTGATATCCCAATTACGGGCTCCAAGGACATGAGAAGGCAGTATGATTTTTTTTTTGGGGGGGGTGGTGGGCGCTACCTCCATGGAATCAAACTGGTGCAATAGTGTGTCCGGTTTGGTGGTCTGAGCGCCAGGCCAGTACATGATGGAAAAGTTGAACCTCTGTAAAAACAGGGCCCAACGAGCCTGCCTGGTGTTAAGTCAGTGGGCCGACCACAAATATTTGAGGGTTTTGTGTTTGGGCCACACGACAATGGGGTGAATAGCCCCCTCTAACCAATGCCTCCATTCCTCCAATGCCAACTTAATGGCAATCAGCTCTCTGTCCCCTGCATTGTAATTCCTCTCGGCCAGTGTAAGCCG
The DNA here is from genome assembly GCA_020510985.1 of Pholidichthys leucotaenia. Classification (NCBI taxonomy): domain Eukaryota; kingdom Metazoa; phylum Chordata; class Actinopteri; order Cichliformes; family Pholidichthyidae; genus Pholidichthys; species Pholidichthys leucotaenia. The sequence goes on from CM035840.1 coordinate 217,290,155, forward strand.
AGAGAAATACGCGCACGGGCAGAGCTTCTGATCGGAGCTTCTGATCGGAGGGTGTCCACTGCAACAGCACAGCGCCTACCCCCGAATCAGATGCGTCCACCTCAAGGACGAACTGGAGCTTCGTGTCGACCTGAGCCAAGATTGGTGTTTCAGTGAACAGGTGCTTTAATTTAGCAAACGCCTGTTTAGCTGCCTCGGTCCAATGAAAGGGGACCTTAATGGAGGTCAGCTGCATCAAGGGCAGTGCCACCCCACTGTGGTTCCTGATGAACTGGCGATAAAAGTTCACAAAGCGTTGAAGCTCCTTATGGGAGTGGGGAGTTGGCCAATCGAGCAATGCCCTCACCTTGGCCAGGTCGGCAATCAGTCTCCCCTCACCCACTATGAAGCCCAAGGTGGTTGTGCTGGTGGAGAATTCACACTTCTCAGCCTTAACGTAGAGCTGGTTCTCCAAAAGCCGTTGCAGAACGGCTCTGACATGGGCTTTGTGTTCCTCTGGCAAGCGGGAGAAAATCAAATATCATCCAAGTAGACAAAGACGAACTGATAGAGCATATCGCGAAGGACGTCGTTGATTAGTCGCTGGAAGATGGTGGGGGCATTAGTAAGCCCAAATGGAATCACCAAATACTCAAACTGCCACTGGTGGGTTTTGAACTGTCATTCATTTCCTTCGTGAATGCTGATCAAATGGCACGCGTTAAATCTTACTTGGTGAAGACCCATGAGCACTGAAGGAGCTCAAACACGGAAATTAATCAAAGGCAGAGGGTACTTGTCTTTGGTGGTAATTGTGTTGAGCTCCCGGTAGTTGACCCATGGGCGCAACGAGCCATCCTTCTTTCCGACGAAGAAGAACCCGGCTCCAAGCGGAGCCGAAGATGGCCAAATAGGGCTGGCGTTCAGCGATTCTTTGATGTACTTCTCCATCGCCTCCCTCTCCGGACCAGAAATGCTATATAGCCGACTGGATAGCAGCTTCACCCCCGGGATGAGGTCTATAACGCAACTGTAAGAGTGATGAGGCAGTAGCAACAATTTTTCGATTCGCTAAAAAATCAGAATCAGAATCAGAATCAGAAAAGCTTTATTGCCAAGCATGTAAAAAACACACGAGGAATTTGACTTGACATTGGCACGCTATGTAAGCATATCACAATGATGCGGCAGCCGTAACTAGGCGCCTAATCAAAAAGATGGGGGATAAGGGAAGATAAGGGAAGGGAAAAATGACAAAATGGGCGGAGAGAAAAAAACTTCATCATCAAAATACAGCTTATAATTGTAAGTTAAATTATGATTACAGTGTGGCCGATACACATTGTGGGCTCACGCTGCCACAGAGACAGGACTGAATGTGTATTGTGGGGTGTCACGTCTGCAAGGACTGAGGACTCGAATCTACAGGAGGTAACAAGGAAGTGTGAGATTTGTCTCTTTGTCCCACAGAAGACGCCCCGGAGGGTATTCCGGTTCATCAGGAAATGAGAGACAATGGTGAAGCTTCAAGGGGATGCTTTGTAACTGTATGTTGACTGAAGACACCATGTGACTTGAATTCTGATGCTGGAAATGTATAAAAGGGTGTTGAAGTATGATTCTTTCTCTTTCCTGCTTTGAGAATGCTAGAAGCTGCGTTCTGTCAAATAAAGCTGGTTTTATGACTGAAACTCAGCCTCGTTATTTGAGCATGCTTCTACAACTGAGAAAAAAACCTCTCTATGGCACAGCAGACAATCAACCTCACATAACAGAGATGCAGAGAGGGCAGTGTGTGTATATCAGTATAATGATGTCAGTGTGTGTGCAGTGTGGATGAATGTATCAGCTACTGAAGTACAACAAAAATAGTCTCCCAGGCAACGATGGATGTTATATTTCATGTTTATAAACACACAGATAGTCATGTCCAGAGTAATCTCTTCTTCATGCCAGATGGTAAAAACTCCATGTTAGTCTCATGAACGCTGTCCTTGGAGAGTTCTGTTTATCGCACAGCAGCAACAGTGTTTGGGTTACAGAGCCAGCTCACACATCTGCTTATCTCAACTCTGGAGGAGTGAATTGTCCAGGGGCGCCGATCAAGGCCGAATCTGCACAGACGCTTAGAGTGTAGGATTTTCTTCTCTCATGCAGTTCTGCGCTTCACAATTCAAATTAACATTCACACAGGCTTTAAAATCAATTCCATGGAGAGCACCGGCGACTCCAGATGTATACCATTCTTCTGAATCAACCATCATTCAGTTCACCATTGCCGCTATCAGTGCACTCCCCGACTGGTCGAATTTGTTGTTGAAGGAGCGTTGCCGGGTCCGCTTTGATCAGCTCTCCAAACTTTAATTTCTGATACATCAGGAACTCCAGGGCCAAAATAGAAATCTTGTGATCAAGCCAAACAAATAGAGATGTCTTCCGCATCTCAGTCGAATCACACAGACCCATGAATTCCCAATTGTCCATGAGTCCAGGGCTCCCCCTAGCCCGATCTTGGTTGGAAGTGGTGTCAATTGCATTTAAAAATTGCATTTAAAGCCCGATCCATTTTCCGTTTTTTCCGTTTGGGTTGAGATCAGCGAGAAGGACAGACGGCACAGACACTCACTCAGACGCAGCAAGCTGGGAATTGGGTCAGGAAGGCAGGACAGGAGGAGGGAGGAAAAATGCGACTGCTCTCTCTGGAAGCCGGAAGAAGAAAGACCTCCCCCAAATGGTGGTACGCCCGAGGAATGAGGCTGAGGTCCGGCAGCTCAACTGGAGGGCGGAAGGAAGACAGAGACGGGGAGCACTCCACTGAACGTATACAATTAGCCATACAAAAAGGGCTCCAGGAGAAGATAGTATTTTTCTCCCAGTTAATTATCGGATTATGCCTCCGGATTCATGGGTAGCCAAGAACCACTGGGGAAGATGAAATAAGAAGAACCAGGAACGAGAGTTCCTCCTGGTGGTTCTTGGAAAGGAGGCTGGAGATCAGTACTGAGCTATCGGTGACTACCGATACCTCCCGGCCAGAAATGGTGGTGATTCTCTGATTGTGAGGTAATTTGTGTGTGGGATTACCCACCTGCCAAACGAACTGGGCAGAGATGAAATTACCCTCAGACCCCAAGTCAACCAACGCCATAGTCCTCCTCTCGACCCCCGGCAACTGCACAAGGGCCGAAATTGAAAAGTTACCGGGGGAGTAGATTTGGTCCCACCCACCAGACCCCCCATGGTTACTGATTGGCCACATCTTTTGGCAGCTGGCGGCATTCATCCCAACTGTGATTCACTGAATTGCAGTACGCACACGTGCCAGCCCTTCGCCTTCGCCAGCGCTCATCATCGGACAAGTGTCGAGCGAGCTCCATTGGCTCGGGCGGGGAGCTGGCGCCGCCAGTGTTAGTAACCATGGTGGGTGCGCGCTTGGTGAGCGGGTGAGAGGAGGACTCGCGCTCCTTCGCAGAAACGGTTATCTAACCCTACAGCCTAATCTATTAGACCGTTGAGGGTCTCAGGGACAGGGTGAACCGCCAGATCATGACGGAGATGAGTGTTTAACCTGTGGAGGAATGTGTTGCGTAAAGCAACCTCGTTCCATGCCAAGTCAGCCGCTTCAACCCGGAACTCCACCGAGTACTCAGCTGCTGACCGAGTGCCCTGGTGGAATGTCATCAGGTGGCTCATTACGTTGCCCTGACTGTCAGTACGGCTAAACGCATGGGAGAAAAGCATCCACGAATTGCTCAAATGTGTATTGCCGCCCCTCGGGGTTATCTATCATGGACCGTGCCCAATGAAGGGCTCAGTCTTTGATCAAAAGGGTGAAAAACTGAACTTTTGCCACGTCCCCTGGGTACCCCTCCCCGACCTGCTACAAATACATTAGTACTTGAATAAGGAAACCCTTGCATCTCCCCACCTCCCCCGCATATGGGGCAGGCATGGGAACAAAGGTGGTTCGACGCACCGTAGTGCGGGGAGCAGGCTGAGGAGGAGGAGCCTCAGGAGGCACATTGGGCCAAAGCTGCATCATATTCTGAATTTGCTGAGTCAATACGGCCAGCTGGTGCTCAGTCGCTGATAAGCGATCCAAGGTGGAGAGCTCTGATGCCACTGCACCGGCTGAGCTGAGGTCCTGGCTGGCTTGTTCTGTCATGGTTTTTATTAGCTGACAGCTCACGTGCACGATGCAACAGCAACTGGAGAACAACCACACAAAGAGGCACGTTTGAGAATTTATGAGATTTCAAAATAAACGCACAGCTATGGAAACAGTCACTCGCCAGAGGAATCAAACTGTGGAGAGAACACGAGAGCTGTGAGAGGAGGAACGGAGTAAGGGGAAATGGGCGAGCCAAATTGCCACTTACTTAGGTTCCAAGGGAGAACTGGCATGGCCCCAGTGAGAAATAGACGAACCAGTAGGGTGAAGGGGAAGAGCTGGTGGTGTCTGACCGGGTGGAGGTTGGAAGCCGAAGGATGGTGGAGATGTGGCAGAGGAGCACGCACAGTCCCAGAGACACACCTGCATGGTGGCAGCAACCTGAGGAAGAGAGAGGAACAAAGTTAGATGACGTGTCTACGTTTGTCAAACAATACTTGCTTGTCCTTAAACAGGGCAGTATACCCAGACGAGCCAGCGTTGAATGCACGGAGACAGCCTCCTTAAGTACGCTGGCTGATGAGCGGGAGCAGGTGTGTCTTCTGCCTCAGGTGAAGTGATGAGTTGGTGAAGGTGAGATGGGATGGGAGGGGTGCGCTCTCGCTGCCCATGACAGATCTAGGTTTTAAAGCTATTAAAATAATGCAGTCACAAGATGACATGGAAAATACATGGATTTACTAGATATATATCATATCAAGTATTCCTGATTACATGTAGATACTGGATAAATATATATTCTCTGCATCAACAGTGAACTATACATGTACTCATTTAGTATAGCACTAGGAATTTTGACAATAAACCTTTGCACTTATTGCAGATGTGTCTCCACTTTTGTTTTATGTGTGAAGGTTACCACCAAGTGACATGAATGAAATACTAAAAGATTGAAAAAGCTGTCTAAGAATAATCCAGCAGTTTGAGAAATCACTTTTGGTTTGGTGTAAGTCTGCCAACAGAATTATGAACCATAAAGCAGTTTGTGTTAAAATGTTAAATCTCATTAAACACTAACCCAGGGGTGTCCAATCATGTGCCATGGAGGGCCAAGACCCTGCAGGTTCTCTCTTCTACCCAGTCTCTTTAGCAGGTGTTTTCACTGATCAGCAGTCAGAAGAAATTTGGTGGAATCTGCTGTTGAAGACACTGGTTGGAGGTAAAGCCTGCAGGGTCTCTGCCCTCCAATGCACAATTGGACACCCCTGCCCTAACCCATTTTTAGAAAATATAGATGCTAATATGGCCCAGAATTCCTCCATATACTGGTACTATCACTAAAGTGTGCAGTGTCTTCTGCACTGGTACATCCAGCAGTACAGTCTTCAGTGAATAAAATAATTGTTTTTGGTTACTTTTTCTTAAAAATGAGCCATTATTTTCAAAGTCACTGATAAATGGTTTGTACTGTTGACTCTTTTCCCACCAGTGTCTTAACAAACAAAATAGAAAATCATGATGCAAACACATAAGTCACTAAATTGTTTATTACAATCACCAGCAAACTCCAGATTATTTAGAAATTCAAACTGTAAAAAAAAAAATTAGAATGGGTCACACACGCCGGCCACACTGCCTCACTAAGAAGCAACTGGATGTGCCACTCACACTGGTCCCAGTTCAGCAGATCTTCAGCCTGCATCTCTATAAATAGTGACCCAAGGTCCAGTTTGGGGTGGATCGTTTTCCTCTTGCCTAGACAAAAGACAGAAATGGGTGGTGGTTAATTAAAGCAAGTTTAAAACAGATTTGAGAAATGCACTTGTTGCTAAAAGCCAGTGGTGGAATGTGACCAAAAAAAGTACTTTGTTGTTGTATTTAACCACAATTTTCATGTAGCTGCGCTTCAGTAAAGTAGAATTTACAAGGGCTGCCTTATGTTTAAAATCATCTGTTTTTACTGTGGCCTCAGCAATTAGAATGAGTTGATACCTTCAGTTGAATGGAATATAGTACTTTCACTGAGGGTGTGCATCCCTGAGTATGGAGTCCCTCAGTCAAAATATGTAATTTTTATCAATAAAAGTTTAGCCACCCCTCTATCACCGCTGTGTGTCAAGTGTGGGCGGTGTTTTGTACTTGTATTGCTAAAATATCAAAGGAAGCACTACAATGGGTCTCATATTTGTAGTGTGTCCTGTTACTGCATGAGTTTATTGACGATAGACTATAAACTACACATATAAACTAAATGATGATGGTGACCGAACAACTCCCATTCCCCAAAGTGCAAGATACACTGTTATGAGTATAACTCATTAAGGATCACACAAATAAGTGAACTGACAATAAATAAATAAATAAATAAATAAGCAAGTGGTTTATTTTACAGTGGCTACTATCGGATGTGCCAACGGGTTGTGCAACTTACCACTCATAACACATTGCTGTGTCGTGCCAAACGTTGCCAGTGTGACAGCAGATGCTGGTTGGACTCTACAATGAAAATACACACAACTTAAGTACATGCACAGCACGAAAGTGTAACGTAAAAAAACACCTTTTTAACCAGGATTACAACTAGCTTATTTCATCAGATATTGTCAACACAAGCGCAAAATACAAGGAGAGCATGGAGCACAGAGTTAGCATTGATGGCTAATGAGCTAGCTCATTGTTTGCACACAAACAACAACGTTGTTGTCTGTTCAAAGTGAACTTTCCATTGCTGGGATAAATAACGTAAAAGATGCATAATATCACATCACTCACCATCCTCTATATCCTAATATCATGGCTTCCGCGGCCGTAAATTCATTTCGGGCGGCTCCGTTTACTTCCCTCTGGATTCTCTCATCAGCCAAAAGGCACAGAAAACTCTGCTGGACTGCAGTGTTGATTTCTGTGAAGCCATTCTATCATTGTTTATACTGACGCTTGCTTGCTGGCTGGCTCATGGACAAATCTTTGCAAATGGCAGCTCGAGATTCTGTAAACTCAGCCTCAAACGCCACTCTCATGACGTTACGCCCGGACCAATCAGTGGCCTGCAGTGTTTTTATGTCATATTTTCGGGTCGTACGGGACAGTTAGAACCACTCTCCAGCAGGTCCCAAAAATCGGGACAGTAACCATTACAGTCCCTAATGGAAAAGCCTACAAAGCGTACCGTACCGAACTGAACTGGGCCAAACTGACACTAGTGGAAAAGGGCCAAAAGTTAACTGCTTACAAGGTGTTCCTGCAACAAATCATAGTCACTTTTTCTCTGTGTGTAAGAAAACTTTAAATGCATTTAATGTGGACATTAAATGCAAGCTTCTTGCTCAAAAAATACTCATGTTTAACCACAGGGGTATGAGCTACTTACCGCTCGGACAACAGGCGATCAGGGCTTGATATGAGAAGTCACCACAACCATGGCATTTCTCCACCGGGTTGTGATGTGAACTGGGGCAGGACAGGAAACGGACCCCCGGAGGAGACTGTGTGACGGCTTTGTCAGTTTATATTTATTTGCTTATTTATTTGATTGCCTTTGCCTTTGGCATGACAACCTCCAGTGGCTTGAGGCCAGTGGCGGCTCTGCGGATGGCAGTCCCGCCCATAGCCACAGAAACTATGTATTCATCCCCAGTTTGCAGCAGATGATCATCTATTTGCTCTAAAATATCTATCCAAATTAATAAAATCAGTAACACAAGTAATGCATCTGATCAAATTTCAGTAACTGTAACGCATTACTGAATTTTTAAACAGTAATTTCGTTACACAGCACGTTACTGAAAAAGTAGTGGCGTTACAGTAACGCGTTACTTTGCAACGTGTTACTCCCAACACTGGGTTTGCCACTGAGGAATCTAAGCCACATTGCATTATTTTCTTTCAGCTGATCTGTGTTTTGACTTTCCGTGTCTTCCTCTCTTCTCAGGCTTGTTCCCACTTTCGCGGTGCGTACTCCAGGGCTGATCACGCTCACCTGACCAGAAGACAGAGGACATCCACCCAGGACAACCGTCTTCTCCCCTGTTTCCCTGGACCCACGCAGGAGTTCCCCGCCAGGCTTCTCTGCTCACAGCAGTAGGAATGTTCTCCCCTCTTATTCTCCTCTTGTGGAGATTCTTTCCCTAATCATCTCTTTCTGCTCTTTTCCCGTAGACTACATGTACTCCAGTGTCACCGGTTTTTGTATTAAATTTAATTGTGTGGTTTTGTTTTGTGCTTTTCTTTATTTATGCCCTTTTATTTAGATCTGTGTGTTAGGTTTTATTTTTACAATAAACTGGTGAACTTTTTTGTGTCTGAGCGTTTGTTCTGGCAGCTCTGCATTTGAGCCTCACTTGCTCTGAATCATGACAGAACGATCTAGCCAAGATCGAGGCTCAGCAAGCGCTCAGCTGGGTGAACAGTCGGCAATCTGGCACTTGGAGGCCACGGAACACAGGGTCATGTTTCTTTGTGAGCAATTTGAAAACATTACCCAGCAACTGGCCACCATCACTGGACACTTAGGTCGGCTTCCTGGTGCGGCGCCTCCCCCTGCACCTGCTGCTCTGGCAGTGTCTGCCATCCACAGGAACATCTGTATTCCTTCGCTTGCCCCCTGTGGGGGAGAGGTGGGGGGATGCGCAGGGTTCCTGCTCCACTGCCGGCTGTATTTTCAGCAGGTGGAAGGGGAGTATAGGGATGATTTGGCTAAGGTCCATTTCATGACCTGGTTGCTGTGAGATCGGGCACTTAAGTGGGTACAGTCCATCTTGAGCAGCCCAGACAATCCCTTATACACATACGAACGATTTGTGTGGGAATTCTCTGAGGCATTCGACCATACGGAGAGTGAGGGGAACATAGTTAGCTAGCTGATGGGACTCAGGGGAACCGGTCTGTGGCCGATTTCTCCGTCGAGTTCCGGGTTGTTGCGGCCGACTCAGGATGGAACGATGCTGCCTTGCACAGCGCCTTCCTCTGGGGTCTGGATGCACACCTCCGCTACGAGCTGGCTATCTGTGCATCCCTCTCCTCTCTGGATAAGATGATTGCACAGGCAGTGGCCCTGGATAACCGGTTTAGGGAGTGTGCGAGGGAGCAGAAGGCCACTGCTTCCCCGTTCGCTCCATGGCCAGCCCCCCGGCCTCTGATGCTGTTCTGCCGGCATTGGTACCGGAGCCGATGTACCTTGGTAGGGTCTGTCTGACTCTGAGGGAATGCCAGTGTTGCAAGAGGGCGGAGGGGGTGTATTTATTGCAGGGTTCCTGGCCACGCAATCTCAAAATGCCCAATTCGGCCCAAAAGACCGAAAGAGGGTCTTCGCAAAATTCCCCCAATTGTTTTGAACTCCTGGCCCTCATTCAGTTACCGGGGGCTGAGATCAAAACTTCCACTCTGATTGATTCAGGAGTGGAGCAGAATTTCATTCAACAAGCCATTGTCAGAAAATTTCAGATACCCACCAGGAATGTTCCGACATCCCTAAGTGTCTCGGCAGTTTCAGGCAGCAGAATCGCCGCGGTCGCCAAACAAATTGAGCCCATTTAGGTCATTTTGTCCGATAATCACCGCGAGACTGTTCAGTTTTATGTTCTGCCTCAACCCACCACCACCATAATTCTGGGGTATCCGTGGCTCCGTATTCACAACCCAATTATAAATTGAAGTCATGGCTCCATTTCATCCTGGAGCCTTTTTTGTCTGTCATCGTGTCTTCGATCGGCCACATGGTCGCCCTCACTCCTGATCTTCCCCCCTCCAGCTGAGCCGGTGGCTCTCAGCTCCATGCCCGAGGTCTATCATGACTTGGGAGGGGGGTCTTTAGCAAGTCCAGGGCCCTTTCTTTACCACTTTATGGGGCCTATGACTGTGGTATCAACCTCCTCCCAGGCACGCAGCTGCCATTCAGCCAGCTCTAGCTTATCTGGGCCAGAGAGGGAGGCGATAGAGACCTACCTAAAAGACTCCCTCAACATCGGCATTATTCGTCCATCATCTGCCCCTCTTGGCACTGGGTTCTTTTTTATAGGGAAAAAGGATGGGACATTGCGGCCGTGCATTGATTACCATGAGCTTAACATGGTTACCCGTAAGGATAAATAGTCGCTGCTCCTTCTCAACTCAGCATTTGAGATACTCCAACGGGTGTGTTTTTTCACCAAGCTCGACCTCCATGAAGCGTACCACTTGGTCCGTATTTGTGAGGGAGATGAGTGGAAGACAGCATTTAAAACACCTCTGGGCCATTTTGAATATTTGGTCATGCCATTCGGGCTAGCCAATGCCCCTGCCGTCTTCCAGCAGTTAATTAATGATGTCTTATGGGATATGGTGAACCAGTTTGTTTTTGTGTATCTGGACAATATTTCGATTTTTTCCCGCACGCTGGAGGAGCACATAGCCCATGTTCGTTCCATCCTGCAGTGCTTGCTGGAGAATCAGCTTTTTGTGAAAGTGGAGAAGTGTGAATTTTCCACTCGCTCAACTTCGTTCCTGGGGTTCATCATCGCTGAGGGCGCGTTCTCAAAATCAAGGCAATAGTAGACTGGCCAACCCCCCAGTCAAGGAAGGACCTCCAACGCTTCCTGGGCTTTGCCACCTTCTACAGTCGATTTATCTGTGACTATAGTAAGGTGGCACAACCACTTATGCAGTTGATGTCAAGAAAAAGCCCATTCAAGTGGTCCAAGGCCACTGAACAAGCTTTTGTGACCCTGAAAGGCCTCTTCACCAACACGCGTGTCCTGGTGCAGGTGGATCCTTCAGCACAGTTCGTGGTCGAGGTGGATGCTTCCGATTCGAGGGTGGGCACTCTCCTCTCCCAGAGCTCCAGCTCCGACCAGAAGCTCCAACCAGAAGCTCCGCTCATGCGCACATTTCTCCCGGCGGCTAACGCTAGCCGAGAGGAATTACAATGTTGGGGACTGCGAACTGTTGACCATTAAGCTGGCGCTGGAGGAGTGGAGACACTGGCTGGAGGGAGCTAGCCAACCGGTCATTGTCTGGACCAATCATAAAAATTTAGAATATCTTCGATCAGTAAGATGGTTGAATTCTCAGCAGGCTCGGTGGACCCTCTTCTTTAATAGGTTCAATCTTTCCATCTCGTACCGCCCAATGCCAAGGCTGACGCTTTCTCACACCAGTTTTTCTCTGACTCCTCCACCTCCTCCTCCGCAGTGGCTGCATCTCCCCCGGAGACTATTCTCCCCTCCTCTTCCTTTCTTGGGACACTCTCACAGGATACTGAGCAGAGGGACCAGCAGGCCCAGTCATCAGAACCCATCCTGGAGGGAGGTCCTCCTGACCAGCTTTATGTGCCCTCCACGCTACGCGGCGAAATGATTAAGTGGGGGCACACCAGCTTCTTTGCCTGCCATCCCGGCATCTCCTGCATGATTGAGCTGCTCAGGAGAGGATTTTATTGGCCCACACTCGGGAGGGATGTGCGGGAGTATGTCAAGGCCTGTCATACCTGAGCCGCTAATAAATCTGACTCTTCCCCGCCAGCTGGTCTCCTCCATCCCCTCCCGGTGCCAAGTCATCCGTAGTCCCACATCGCATTGGACTTTCTCACAGGCCTCCCTCTGTCCCAAGGCAACACCGTTATCTTTACCATAGTCAACCGGTTCTCCAAGGACATCCACCTGGTCCCTCTCCACAAGATACCATCTGCCACGGAGACGGCCAATCTGGTGACGCAGCTCGTGATCCAGTTGCATGGGATTCTTGTCGACATCATCTCTGACCGGCGGCCACAATCCCCATCCCAGGTGTGGAAGGTGTTCTGCCATTTTTTGGGTGCTACTGCCAGCCAGACGTCCGGACACCATCCACAAAGCAATGGTCAGGCCGAGCATATCAATCAGTCCTTGGAGACCACCCTAAGGTGCGTAGCAGCCTGCAACCCATCCACCTGGAGCTTCCACCTGACATGGATGGAGTACTTTCACAACTCGGCTGTCTCCTCCTCTACTAGGCTTACTCTGTTTGAGGCCTCAATGGGCTACACACTGCCTCTGCTGCCCATGGCGGAGAGGGGCCTTGCCGTCCTATCCGTGGAGGCCCATGCACGCCTGCGCTGCCATCTTTGGAGTGCCACAAGAGCTGTCCTCCTCCGCTCCACTCCGTGGAATAAACAGTATGCTAACCGTAAACATGCACTGGCGCCGAAGTACACGGTGGGACAGAAGGTCTGGCTGCCCACCAAACAGATCCTGCTCAAGATGGAGTCCTGGAAGCTCTCCCCATGCTAACTGGGCCCGTTGTCCATCAAGTGATTCATCAATGACGTCACTGTTGGTTGGACCTGTAAACTTTGATGCGGATCCATCCCACCTTCCACGTGTCCTGCATCAAGCCCCTCTCCGCCAGCCTTCTCTGCCCTCCTCTGGATTCTCCATCTCCCCCTCAGGACTACGTACACTGTGGAGAGGATCTTTGACGTTTGTCGACGGGGTCATGGGTGCCAGTACTTGGTTGATTGGAAAGGGTATGGTCCAGTGGAAAGGTCCTGGATTCCAGGGTCCTACATCTTGGACAAGTGGATGGTGCAGGCATTCCATCAGACGCACCCGCATAAACCCAGTGGAATGCCAGGAGGCGCCCCTTGAGGGGGGGTCACTGTGATGAGCAGGCGAGCGTGCTCCTCCTCCCCTCCTGTTTCTGTCTTCCTGGCTGTGGAGTATTACCTGCACCTGCGCGATTACACACTTGCTGCTTCCTAATGGACCAGCATATTTAAGAGCCAGTGTGAGAAGAACTCATCGCTGGATTGTTAGGTTTGCCACCGAGGAATCTAAGCCACATTGCATTATTTTCTCTCAGTTGATCTGTGTTTTCACCCTCCATGTCTTCCTCTCTTCTCAGGTTTGCTCCCACTTTCGCAGTGTGTACTCCGGGGCTGATCACGCTCGCCTGACCAGAAGAGAGCAGACATCCACTGAGGTCAACCATCTTCTCCCCTGTTTCCCTGCGCCCATGCAGGAGTTCCTTGCCAGGCTCCTCTGCGCACAGCAGTAAGAGTGTTCTTATCTTATCCTCCTCTTGTGGAGATTCTGTCTCTAATCATCTCTTTCTGCTCTTTTCCCATAGGCTGTGTGCGCTCCAGTGTCACTGGTTTTTGTATTAAATTTAATTGTGTGTTTTTGTTTTGCACTTTTCTTTATTTATGCACTTTTATTTAGATTTGTGTGTTAGGTTTTATTTTTACAATAAACTGGTGAACTTTTACATCTGTATCTGAGCGTTTGTTCTGGCAGCTCTGCGTTTGAACCTCATTTGCTCTGAATCATGACACAACTAACAGCAGTCAAAGTCCGTAAAATCTGAACTAAAGTGTCATAATTGCGATGTTAAAAGCAGAGAGCGATCCTGTTCGATCACTGCTGTGCTACTTTAGCATTACTGTCAGTACGATGTAGTTATTTAAAAAAAAAAATTACCGGAGATGCACATCAGAGAGGATTATGTTACATTCATGATTCTATACCACAATAGTCCTCGCTTGACACGCTGTCTGACTCATAATAACCAAAGGTCTGAGATGTGAGCAGTCTGCAGTATATTGATGTTAGCCTCCAAGAAGTGCTGTTTATCTCTTTACCTGTCAACCAGAACGAGATTATAATGAGTCAACAGTGTGCGACATCTACAGGCCAGGAGGTCAGAATGATATCTCTTTCACCTTTAATGATCAAATGGCTATTAAATACTGTGAGATATTGCGGGATTTCCTTGCAGATTGTATCCAGCATCCGGCAAAAATAGACTTGTTGCGTTTCATTAGCAAACCGAATCTGACAAGCTGGATTCCTTCCGCAGTAGTCCGGACCAGGTGGGGATTAGAAAATTGACGAGGATGGGAATTATTTGCTGCGGAGGCTGGATCACAGCTGTAAAGTACTGCATCAGGAGTCAGTGTAAATCCTGGGTTAGACATCGATTTAATTTAGCATGTAACACTGTTCTTTTTGTGAAAATATTGAGTCAATTGATTATGTATTTTATGAATGTGTGTATAATAAGGCTTTCCAGAATGATGTACATTATTGGCTATTTCCAAAAATACCACATCTTCTTAATTCTCAGAAAAGGACATTACCTTTTGGGTTAATCAGGACCAACAAAGAATTTGAAGTAATCCTAAATTTTCTAACAATCTGTGGGAAATTTTATATTCATAAATGTAGATGCTCAAAGACCAAGCCTCTTCTCTTGATTTTTCATAAGGAACTGTGTGACATTCTCTCCTCCATGAACTTCATGAAAGGAAAATATGTTGTGAAACTCTGCAAACTTGCTTCTAATTTCGAACTGGTTGAAAATCCCGAGTAATGTTATTTATTTATTTATTATTTTTCTCAAAATTTATTTTTATCTAAATTTATGTTGCATTTTTGTCTCTCTTTGCTGTCTGGTATTTTGTATGTATTCAATTACTCAACTTTGCCATTTCTGTGTTGTAATATTGTTATTGTTAATAAAAAAAAAAAAACAACTTGTCTTTCTGCGTCAAGGGAATAGATAGAGCAAACGGATTTGAATTTCTATGGTAACGCAATTGTGACTAATTAAAAACTGGTTTTACATTTGCCTGAAAGTAGACCTGCAGTGGTTTCCAAACTGTGGGATGGGCCCTTGCCGACTCTATAAAAAACCTGCATTGCTCACTGGCCTGCAGAAGTCAAGCCACCAGAAACACCATTTTAGTACACCCAAAACAGTCAGCACAGTAATGGTGCAATAGTGGTAGAGCATCCGCCCCACAGCCGGGAGGTTGTGGGTTCATGCCCCAGCCAGGTCATATCAAAGACCAGATAAAAATGGTACATTCTGCCTTCTAGCTTGGTGCGCAGCATATTTCATGGCTTGGTTTTGTGAATGAAGGTAGTTGTCCGCGTTGTCTGCAGGCGTGCTCGTGACTAACAAGACTGATGCGGCTCGGCAGGTCCGGTTGGAGTGTCTGCAGGGGAAGATCTGTTTGGGATTTGGTGTTTTTGTTGCACAATCTTTTCTCCTCTGATGCTTTTCCTCGATGTTGGTCCTACGGATGCTCTCGAAATAGGAAACAGTGCTGCTGACAGTACTGCCTAGTTTCAGCCTACCCCACTAAGCCCATAAGAAACCTTTGTGGGGTGCATACCCGTCTCACCCAGATCTAGGCCATGCCCAGTAAGCCCAAATACATCCCATACTGGGCCCATATAGTCAGTTCACATGGGCGTTCCATTATGGGGCTCATGTTAGAATACCCACATGGGTCTCATAGAGCTTTGCCTAGCTTCAGCCCATGCCCACTTAGCCCATACAAAACCCTTATGGCCCCATAACCATCTCACCAAGATCTAGCCCATGCTCACTTATCCCATATACCAGTGGTGGACCCTTGGGGTCAGCAAAGCCTTCTCTGCTGGCCTAAACACTATCAGAGTTACATTTACAACCTTTACAACATATTTGTTCCATAAGGATGTATTAAATTATTCCCAAAAGTCTATTTTCTTAATTTTGTAGCTTTTCTCTTGGTTGCACTTCTTCCAATAATGTAATGCATGTTAGAGGGTTTTTTTTGTCCAATCATTTTATCCATCTGTGTTGCCAGGGTCAAGCAAATCTGCCTTGGGCCTTCAGGAATTAACAGTGTGGCGCTGTAGGTTAAATTAACTGTTAAATTTATCCTGTAGCTTTAACCTCTCAGTGACATAATGTCTGGCCCAGGAAACACACACGCAGGCTCAGGATAGATTTAACAGCTTTATTCAACAAGCAGGTGTGTCTGGATGGATGTATGCAGTATGTATATGTGTTGGGAGTGAACGCCGATGTGCAGGAAGCAGAGCAGCGCGCCGTACAGCCGGACAACCCTATGGAGAGAGAGCAGAGGACAAGGGTAACGGGCACCACACCTGGACAGGGATAATGAGTCTGAGTGTTGCTTACTTGTGGGTACAGGTGGCTGGCATTGGCAAGGGGAGAGCCCGGGAGACAGCGTACTGCAGAGCCTGCGTAGATGGTGAAGATGGGTCAGCGATGACGGGGAAAATCCGCCGCCGGGGAATCCACCTGTGCACAGGGGTGAAGAACTTGGAGATAGGTAAGGGATAGTGATGGGTCCGGCAACACCGATGCGTCGGCGCATGCGCCGAGCTCATAGAGCAAAACCCAGTTTTGGTGCGTGTCGGTGCGTCTCGCTTTAAGAAAAGCGAGACACACGCTAGCGCGTCGAAACACTGATGGGCCAGCGTTTATAAGGAAGCGCATCTGTCAACGGGATGCATTTGCCCAAAGACTGTCGTATGTGTTGCGGACGGTCCTTGTGCAAATTTATCACAAATTATGGAGCACGAGCAGCCTCAAGGAAAAAGAAAAGTTTCCGCCTTGTGGGACCATTTTGATCTGATATCGGAAAATAAGGTATTTTTAAAATAATAATAAGTAATAATAATAATAAGTATTTTTAAAATACTATTTTCTTTGTTTTAATTTCCTTGTTGTTTCATCCTGTTCCTCTCAGAGTTTCCACTTGATCTATCTGAATTCAAATTCATTTCAAAGTGACTCTTAGTTTACTCTTCATATTTTCTGCAGGCTAAATGTTGCATTTGCTCGACAGAGCTGTCGTATTTAAACAAAAGCGCCTCCTCAATGCTGAGACATTATAGGGCCAGGCATGAAAATGAAGTCCCGGATACACCCAGGATAGACTCAGGTATACAGCCATTCTACTACTTACTCACAGTTTCTTTATTGATAATTAATTCCTATTAATTTATTTTTTACTTCATTTTTAACCATCAAGCTTCCAGGAAGCAGATGCTGGATGAGGCTCTGCTGAATTTCATCGTGAAGGACTGCCAGCCCCTCAGCATTGTGGAGAGTGAAGGGTTCAGGGAACTGGTTCAGGCCCTTCAGCCCTCATGTTTTGCCAACCAGAAAGGTTTGTGGAAATTATCTAAAGTAGTAGTTGATATATCCAATTTATTTAATCTTTAATTTAAATATATGGATTTGCTTTTGGTTTGACTTGGTGTAATTTTCAGACCATCAAACAAATTGTGGCCAAAAAGTACGAGGAGGAACGGGAACAAGTGAAAAAGGAAGTACAGCAAGCTGTGGCAGTGAGTATAACAGCTGACATGTGGACATCTGTGAACATGGAGGCTTACTTGGCTCTTACCTGTCTCTACATTAATGAGAATTTGCAGTTGTGTACATCTGTGTTGGGAGTGCAATACTTTCCACAAAGTCACACTGCTGACAATTTGGCCCAAGTCAAAAGGGGCATGATGGAGGACTGGGCCATAACCAATAAAGTAAAGTGTCTTGTGACCGACGCAGCACCAAACATGATTGCATCCACTAGACAGCTCCAAATTCGGCACTCAATTTGCATTGCACATAGTCTCAATTTAGAGGGGACCGTCTTCACAACAGCTGTCTGCACCCACTTCAACCATGTTATTCAGCATTATTTGTTTGTTGTTGTTTGGAAATCATGTACTAAAATGCCATTTTGTTGTTTTTTAGCTAACCTTTGGCAACATCTCAACATCGAAGTGGGCAGGTAGACCAAAAGTGCCACAGCTGATGCCATCCAGGAGGTGCAGAGATACCTGGCAGAGGGCAATATTGCCAGGTCCTGGGATCCTATGAGATACTGGGACAATCAAAAGACCATCTATCCAAACCTCTTTCAGCTTGCCTTACAATTTCTCTGCACTCCAGCCTCATCTGTGCCGTGTGAGCGGGTGTTTTCTACAGCTGGAGAAGTTGTATCAAAAAAGCGTAACAGATTCAATTTCAAAACGTTGGAAAAGCTTTTTTGTTTTTAATAAAAATTTGTAAAAAAAAAAATCCCAGTCCACAAGCATCCTCATTCACAACATGTTCACTTAGATTTTCACGTTATGATACATGTTCACATTATTTATTGACTGTATCTAAAAATATCAACGATATTTGAAATTAAAATGAAGATATGAAATAATACAATATAAAATACAATAACTTAAATTATATACTGCTCAAAAAAATAAAGGTAACACTAAACATCCTGGGTCTGCCCCGGGGTCAAGTTTTTCTCCCAGCTGGTCTGGGAACACCTTGGTATCCCCTCTGAAGAGCTGGAGCAGGTGGCTGGGGAGAGGGAAGTCTGGGCTTCTCTGCTTGAACTGCTGCCTCCGCAACCCGGACCTCCGGAAAAGCGGTAGAAGATGGATGGATGGATGAACTAAACATCCTAGATTTGAATGAAATATTCTTATTAAATACTTTGTTCTTTACATAGTTGAATGTGCTGACAACAAAATCACACAACAGCAGGTGAAATTGATTGTCAGTGTTGCTTCCTAAGTGGACAGTTTGAGGGACAGTGTTCCCTTTATTTTTTTGGAGCAGTATATTATTGTATATACTAGGTCATCAAATCAGTGTCAGTTGAGTCTGTCAACTAGGTTGCCTGTAGGGATTTTTAAGGTCCAGCAGGTGTCAGTATTCAGTGACACAGTATCAACACAGTATCAATACAGTTTTGCAATGTGTCGAAACGCATCATGACGCCTCATGGACCCATCACTAGGGGATGCTTACTCGTAGTTGAAGTCTTGCTGGTGATCAGAGGTTGATTCACAAGCTACGAAGTGCCGATGCGAACAGACAGCTCCAGACCGCAGCACTGGGCCGAGTGGGCTAAATAGCCCGCTGCTGACGAGGCGCGGGTGTGTGCGCAGCTGAAGCCGCTGATGAGCGGCGAGTCGTGACACTCAGATGTCTTCTGTACGTCCAGGGGTACGCATAGCAGGCATTCGAGAACATCAGCATTTTTACATCTTTTGATTGGATGGTTAGACTCCTCCACCCACACTGCAGAGGGTCCTAGCTAGCAAAATGCCAGTGCAAGAACTTGCTTAAGCAGCTACAATATATTGTGTCTGTTTAGATATGATAGCTGTTTTTCCACTCATAATGGCTGACAGGGGAGAGGAAAATGATTTGGTCGCTGATATTTAAAAAAATCAATTTTCCAGATGGACTTTTCAAGAAAAGCTGGTCATTGTGAAGAGAGGTCGGTCAACCCTGAAGCTAGCAGGCCCGTCTCAGCCGGGGGAGGATTTGTCCGTCACTTCCATATGAGCAATGAGCGGTATCCTTGGATTACAGCCTCTGAGGAGTGCTGCAAATTATCTTGCTGGGAATGCATGGTGTTTGCAACTGATGGAGTAGATACTTGGAGCCAGACAGGGTTTGCAAACTTGAGCTGTCTACTGTTACACCATGACGATTTAGGCAGTGTTCGCCAAACATAAAAATTGGTCTAAAACGCTGGGGTATGCTGAAATTTTCACTTTTGGCCATATGCGTAGCATATCCATAACAACTTGGACATATAATTAAGTAATGGTAACTTAAACCAACGCGCGTGTTGCGACATTCACAACTTATGCTCAACAACAGTATAACTTCTGCACAGCACAGTCATGCCAAACTGCCGTTGCCTCCCAGTCCATGAATCCTAGTTTTGAGAGAGATCATCTCTGTTCAACTGAGATGATTCTCCTCTCCAAACTCCACGGTGGGGGGCATGACTGACCTGGCAGAGCTGTCAAATCTGTCAGGTCAGTCGTGCCTAAAACAGCTGATGTGACACCTCAGGAACATCAGATAACAGTTGTCACAACCTGGCTCAACCTGTGAACCAATGCTGCAAATGTATCATTTGCTCCGTGAATGCGGGACGTTATCAGCTATAGGCTGGATACGCCGGAAAATTTTTAGCATGCTGAAAATTAATTTTCAGAAGAGCTTGGCGAACAACGCCATATACCAGCATGCTTCAGCGTGCTTGTAACTTAGACAAAACTGAGCCATAATTGGTTCATGTACCCCAGTGTATTCTCCAAATTTTTCATGTTTTGTAAGCACTGCCTAAATCATCCAGGTGTGACAGGACCTTAATCAAGGCAGCAGCGAGGCACCAAAGCACAGCCACCAGCTGGACAAGCAACAGTACTTTTAAACCTTTGGGGAAACAAGAGTGGATCTGCAGCTCAACAAATGAGTGTGCAGGGAAAAAGAGCTCTACAATGAAAAGGTGAAGATTTTTAAAACTATAATGTTATAGTTAAAGTTATCTTTAACATGCTTTGTGTGGACGGCCCTATAGGGTATTTTTATGGTGCTTGGTGTGAATGGCACTTAAATCGGATAGATCACCACTGAAGGCCTAGTTGTAAAATATATGGTCCGCAGCTGCCATATACATCCCATGTTGGGTCCACATAGTCAGCTCACATGGGCTTTCCAATATGGAGCCCATGTTTGTATTACCACATGAGCTCCACAAAGCTTTGCCTAGCTTCAGCCCATCAGAAACCCTTGAGGGCCCATACCCATGTCACCCAGATCTAGCCCATGCCCATCTTGCCCAAATGCATCCCATCTGGAGCCCATATAGTCAATGTTACTTGGGCTTTTGAACATGGGGCCCACATTACTAAAATCATATAACACCCACACAATTTGCCCAGGTCTAGCCCATGCCCAGTTAGCCCACTTTTATCCATTATTGGTCCCATATAGTTGGCCCAATTGGGAACCCCCTGTGGGCCTCATAGTAGTGAAACTATATATCACCCACATGGTTTTCCCAGTTCAAGCCCATGCCCACCTCATACCCATGTAGCCCACATTTAACCCAGGTCAGCCCCACGTGGGCTTGCTGGCTAGGAGTGGCTCTTTGTGTAGTGCAGGTTGCCAACCCCTGCTCTAACTCATCACTCCAAATGAAATACAGGAAAATATTAGGCAAACAGAACACAACACCAAAGACTTAAAATTATCAGCTTTTTTGTTTTTCGTATTTCAGACAAGGATAAAAAAGGAGATGTTTTGATCTTTACATGTATCATCTGTTGACTGCAGTCTTCCTTCCTTGTCTGAGGAAGGCTGGAGTCGACAGCCCAAACATGTAAAGGTAAAAACATCTTTTTTATCCTTGTAATGAAATATGAAAAACAAAAAAGCTGATAACTGAAGAGAAAGACAAAATGAACCTACTCAAGCTAAAGACTTAAAAATATTTTTATTCTCTTTGAAAATGTGAATTTCCTTGATATATTTTTGATATATCTCTGTCATGTACAGTATGTACAATACAATTTATACCTTATAAAGTACAGCTCATGAATAAAAGATTTTTGACCAGATACTAAAGTTTCTGAAGGTATGCAGATCAATTCAATAAACAATTTGTATTTCAATGTATTTTTTTAAACCAAATGAAAGAAGGACCAGAATTTTAAAAAGGGGAGGGGGGATATAATAGACAAGCAACAATAAATAAAAAATGTGTTCAACAACAATCCATCTCGATTATAACTTGTTTTCTTTTGTTATAAGCACTGGGGAAGTATAAGTATTTCGTCAAACTATTTCTTCAACCTTCAAGGTGTTGTGGTAGCACAGAGCATTTTGATACGACTAGGATTATTCATTAATATATATAGCTGATAGGATATTTTCAAGTTTCATTAATTATTCTATATGATTTTAATGCTATATTATTCTATTTTATATTATAATTGTTTCTGGTGCATATAAAATCCAATGTCTGGGTCACTGTGATATTTTCATCGCCTCAGAGCTTGAAAAGACTGTCTGTTTTCAGAGCAAGATTAGGATGAGCAAGATTGTGAATAATGACGAAAGTTTCTTTGTTTTATCATACCAAGCTGTACTGTATTGTCAGGATGACCAGATCATGTTAGAATGTTCATTGCTGACCACAGATAAAGAAGGAGTCACTTGGAGAGTTGGCTCCTGCCAGTCTAGCTTAGATAAGAGACCGGGGTATAAAAATCAACATCCTTGGATACATGTTAGGGAGTCGGTGCTGTGAAGCTCTGAGGCGAGTGTATGCTGTACTGATTTCCTCCTTTCTGATCAGAAGGAGAATAAATGACTCAGAACTTGGAAAACCGCCTATTGATTATTGTTTCAGCCTCAGTCAATTCATTTTTGTTCTAACATAATTGGCGCCCGACGTGGGACCCATATAGAGTGATCCACGGCGTTTTCCGACGAGCCTGGACTTTAGACAAGTGCACAGTCAAAGGAGAGGAGAGACCCACATTTCTGGGAAGCGCTGGAATAAAAAAAAAAAAAAAGAGAGGAGTTACTGTGGTCTGAGTTTGTTTTGTCTGTGTTACATGAAATCCGCTCCGGTGTGAAACATAGAGAGGCTGAGTTCCCACGGAGGCGGAGTGAATACGGTGTGAAATTGATGTCTGTGGGTTTATTTTTTTTCTCCCTAATATTTGTGGAGCATAAAAGGGTTGGTTAGTTAATTATCTTTTGGGAAGTGTTTAAAATTATAGGTATTTGAAAATAGTAGCCTTGAGCAGAAACAGTGGACTGATGTTGTGCTTTATGGCAGTGTAAAAAAAAAAAAATGAAAGGGGAAGCTTCACGCTGCCAGTGGCGGTGTGATGGTTGCCATATTTGATTTTTTCCGCTGAGGTTGCCAGATCTGGAAATTAATTGAAGTAATTCTCATGCTGTTTTGGGCTTTGGCATGAACCTAAAAGTCTTCATTGTATGACCTTGTAGAGATAACGCAAAAGAAAACATGTCTGGGCCCTGTCTGTCTGTGTCTGTCTGTGTGTAATGTCTGTCTCAATGTGTATCTGTTTGAGATTCTGTGTGTGTCCTTGAGAGAAGAAGAAAAAGAAACAGAGAGTTTGGGGAATTAATTAAAAAAAAAAAATAGAAAAGCCGTGTAGCCACTGATTGGTGTGTGTGGAAAACTTGGTAAAAAGAAAAGAGGAACTTTCAAAACTTCAAACATGGGTTGCTGTTATTGCAAAAGTGTGAAGCAGCCACAAAGTGTCCAGATAGGAAGAAATAATGCCTCATTTTGCTGTAAGGGTTGCAGAACACAGCCAGATGAGAATGAAATTTATGTTTTGGCAGGAGACGGTAAATTTATGAACAAAGAAGACAGAAATAGCACAAGGTTTCTGACAAAATGGAGAAAGAAATTTGATTTCAGTGGGGAACTTGAGGTTAAAGATTGTAAGAGTTTGATTTCTGCCATCAAATTAGCAGCAGATGGCAGGAGGCAAAAAGAGTTAAAATATGAACTTTTTGAGGCTGAACAATGGCTTCAGATTGCCAGGCAACAGCAAGCTGATTTGAATAGGAAAGACCAGACCTTAAAAGACTCGGATGTTTGTAATAAGAAGGATTTGACTAATGCATATTTTTTTCTCAAAATTCCGAGGTGACGAAGGAAATAATGGCCGGAGCAGGTGGCGAGACAACCTGACCCCTCCCTCTCTGCATCCGGATCTTGAAACGGTGACCACTCCCACGTCGCCAACTGCGGACCTGCCTTCCTTGGCTCCTCCCCGGCCTCCTCCTCCACGCCCACCTCCTCCTTCCTTTCAACGCAGGCCGGACATCAAACCTAGAGTCCAGCTTTCTCATCTGACAAAAAAAGTTAAGTGATTATGCACCTTCACATTATGCCATTTCAACAGCACACACATCCTCACCCTTAGATGAACACATTAAGGAAGAGGAACATGCAATAGAATTGGGACAATTTCCTATGGTTAAA
Source organism: Pholidichthys leucotaenia (assembly GCA_020510985.1). Lineage (NCBI taxonomy): Eukaryota > Metazoa > Chordata > Actinopteri > Cichliformes > Pholidichthyidae > Pholidichthys > Pholidichthys leucotaenia. Next base: position 217,313,851 of record CM035840.1, read on the forward strand.
CTACACAACCCGGCTTATGTTGGTCCAGCGGCTGAAGGTGCTGAAGTCAATAGCCAAAACATTCTTTAAAATATTCCTACTGTGCTAGTTAACCACCAACTGATGCAGCATTAACTCAGCAGATGAAAGAATTAAATGAACATATTAGGAACAAGTGGAGATTAAAACATGATTTGACAGCTATTCAGAACGCCACTTAACATAAAACAGAAAGTGTTGAAGCCTATAGGTGTAGGTTGCAAAATGTTTTTGGACAGTCATTCAGGTTTGGAAAATCCTACTGCAGATACAGGTTCAGAACCCTATTGACAACATTTGAGAAGTGTATTCCTACAGAACATGCATCCAAATTTAGCACAGCATGTACGCATACACCTTGTAATATATCACACATGTTCATTTGCTGATGTGTTGATATATGCAAAACACGCAGAACAACTGAGCTGACCCTCAGGGGGAGGCCTTTGCTTCCCCCACTTCTGTATTTTCCCAGGGTCCCCGGCGTGGAGGAGGCGGAGGGAGGCCTTGGTGCTGGATCTGCAGGCCACGTTCAGGAGGCCAGAGGGAGGGGAAGGGACTACGCCCTGCTCGAAGCCACAACAACGACAGCAACAGCGACAACCGGACTCATCACATCCCGACATGTGACTGACCGAACCAAAGCTAAGTACAGCTACTGACAATGACATTTGACGTACAGTATTTCATTTACCTGACTTTGACCTAATCATGACACTAAAGGGTTTATCAGAGGTTACTCTAGAAGTTCAGGGAACTTCTTTGAAATTTCTTCATGATTATGGGGCTCACAAAATTAGAACACAGTGATCATTAAATCAGCAAATGGGAAGCTAAAAAAGAAATATTTTTCTGAAATTGTAACAGTAAAAAGATGTTACAGAGGACAGTGCAGAAGGTTTATTCATTTTGTCACAAGTGTGTCTAGTTAACTTATTAGAAAGGGATTTGCTCACAACTCTCAATATCGCCCTAATTCCGACAGAAGGTGGTATGAGGGCATCACAATTCCCACATGTATCAGAAATTCATATTTTGCAAGATTTTGCAGTACCAGCTCATGGTCACTTCGCCTGGTACCGGCCGGACCAATCGGAGTGGCTGAGAGTTTGGAGGCCAAAATAATGCAATATTTCAAAACATGGGTTCCTACAACCGTGCAAGCCACAAATCAAAATCATTGCAACATGTATGACAAATATCTGAGTGGCTCAGATGACAAATTTGAGAAAACATTTTTTGTAAACTCATCCTCCAGGAAAAAAATTATTACAAATTTGTACTGGTCGCCAAAGGTCTATGCAGAAACATCTGTGAGGTTATTAGATAAAAAATAAAGGTCACTTTAAACACTAGGAGTCACCACACATTGCATTGAGCAAGCCTAAACACGTGCAATGGAAGGACGTAGGCTAATGAATAATACAGAATTGGTAATAATAAATGTAAAACCTTATTTTAGGCCTTATCAGAGACAATATCTTTTATGCCCAGGAGCCATGAGATGACTGTTGTTGAGATATAGTGCTATATAAATAAAGTTGAATTGAACTGAATTCAAGAAGGTATTAAACCTGGTATACAGGGACTCATAGATGCAGGGGTTATAGTATTAGATCTAAAAATACTGTGCAATGTACTTTGTTAAATGATCTACAATCACAAATTAAAATTTTTCACAGTGATTGACATCAGTAATGCTTTTCCAGCATTCCCATCCACCCAGATCATCAGTTTTGTGTTGTATTCAAATTTGAAGGCAAGAGGTACACATTCACGAGGCTACCACAGGGCTATTGTGAATCACCAACCATTTTTTTCACAGGCAATGTCAGCAAATTTAGCCTAGTTACATTTTGCTGGCATCCCCTGATGAAATCATTTTGAAAAAAAAAAAAAGACACCATTGCCTTGTTGAAATTTTTAGCTGAGCAGGATCACAAGGTTAACAAAGCAAAGCTGCAGTTGTGGAAGCCAGAAGTGAAATACTTAGGCCACATTCTGTCAGCAGAAGGGAGACATGTTGATCCTGTTCGCAAAGAGGCTATTTTGGCAGCGCCTAAACCAATCACAAAAAGAGACATGATGTCATTTTTGGGGACATTAAACTATTGCCGCTCCTGGATTGCAAATTATTCATTTGAAGTGCAGCCATTGTCTGACCTCATTCACAAAAAACCAATGGCACAGGTAGACAAGATTGAGTGGACACCCGAAGCAGAGGAAGCGTTTGTCAGGATGAAAAAGCTTTTGGTCAGCACTGCAGTTTTGGCACTCCCTGACTATAGAAAGCCATTTATTCAGATGGCTGATTGTAGACAGGGACACATGACATCAGTGCTACTTCAACCATTTGGGACAAAAATGCGTCCAGTGGCATATTATTCCACAAGACTGGACGCAGTTGCCAGGGCCCTTCCTCCATGCGTGCAGGCTGTAATAGCTGCATCCATGGCAGTCCAAGCGTCTGCAGGGATTGTCCTTTTTCATCCTTTAACCCTAAAGGTCACACATGCAGTGTCAGTCATTTTATCCCAGAGCAAGATATCAGTTCTTTCACCATCCAGACACCTTGCATGCATGACAGTATTAATGTCCCAGCCTCATTTGACGATTGAGCGTTGCACGGTGTTAAATCCAGCGAGCTTTTTGCCAATCGCCACTGAAGGAGAATCTCATGACTGCTTGGCAGAAATTGAGCATGAAGTACTGCCACGTCCTGATTTACAAGATATTCCTCTGGATGATTCAGATCTCACATTGTTTGTAGATGGATCATCAAAACGTGACTGTGATGGATCAAATTTGTCGGGCTATGCAGTTGTCACTCATGACACTGTTTTGAAGGCTCAAAAACTTCCATCCCATCTTTCAGCCCAAGCTGCAGAATTGATTGCTTTAACTGAAGCATGCAAAATGGGAAAAAATAAAAAACTTACAGTTTACACCGATAGCCAGTATGCATTTTCCACTATTCACCATTTTGCACAACAGTGGAAAAATAGAGGCATGATTACGTCAACAGGGAAGCCTATTCAACATAAACACCTCATTTTGGAACTGCTTGAAAGTGTCAAACTGCCATTACAACTGGCCATATGTAAATGTGCTGCTCATACGAATGGTAATGATCCGGTTTCTAAAGGCAATCATTTTGCAGATCAAACTGCAAAGGCGGTAGCACAAGGCTTGCAACCTAAACAAAGCACATTTGATTCTGTTTTGACATTGACTGAAGAGCTATCACATGATATTCTTGTTGAGGCTCAAAAAGCAGCACCACAGGCCGAAATTTATAAATGGATAAAGAAGGGAGCTATCCTTGATGACACCTTAAAGCTCTATAAATGTAAGGCAAACAAGCCTATTCTACCACGCAAACTGTTTCACCAAGTCTCTACCTTGCTCCATGGCGTTTCGCATGTAGCAAGAGGGGGGATGGTATCTACATTGAATAAAACCTTTACTGCCTATGGGTTTAGCCAGTTTGCCACACAGTTTTGTAAGAAATGTCTGATCTGTGCAAAAAACAATGCACAGGGAAACTTCAAACCTGAGAGAGGCACTTTCCCAGCTTCTACTTATCCATTTCAGAACATTTGCATGGATTTTATTGAACTGAATAAATGTGAAGGCAAGAAATATTGTTTGGTCATTTGTGATATGTTTTCTAAATGGACAGAAGCTTTTCCTTGCACACATCCAAATGCAATCACAGTTGCAAAGAAATTGCTTGCAGAAATTGTACCTAGGTTTGGAATACCTGAGAAAATTTACTCAGATAATGGTACACATTTTGTAAATCAAGTTATGTCACATTTAGGCACAGCACTGAACATCATTTTGAAGAATCATTCAGCTTATCACCCACAATCTGCAGGACTGGTAGAACGCACAAACAGGACTATTAAAGAAAGACTCAGAAAAACAATGGCAGAAACAAGACAAAATTGGATTTACTGCCTTCCATTAGTTTTGTTTTACATGAGGATAATCCCAACCAAAGGGGGGTTGTCTCCATTTGAAATCATGTATGGCAAACCATACTTGTTGCCACCTTTGAGACCATTCAATCCTGGTGATGAAGAAGTGTGTTTAGCAGATTACATGAGAAGGATGTTGACTAACAGAGATATTATCGCTGCTACTCTCCCTAGGAGGGTTCACGAGGAAACTGCACCGATCTTGGCCAAGCCAGGAGACCTCGTCCTCATCAAAGCCATCAAAAAGAAGAATTGGACTGATTCACCCTGGCAAGGACCACATAAAGTTGTTTTGTCAACGCCAACAGCGGTGAAAGTTGAAGGACGGGACTCTTGGGTGCATTTAACACACTGTAAACTTTACCCTGCTCTGAACTCACAGTAAGGGATTTCTGAATAAATATTTTCAACTCCATTCCATTAAAGACTCTCAGCAAGAGACTTTTTCTTAATTGTTTTTCCTATACAAGTGTCGACTGACGACGCCCTACGTGGTGTCCAGTACCGGCTTGGGATAGGGAAGCAAGTGGTTGACCATCATGGAGAGACAAGAAGCGCAAGAAAGACGTTTGATCATTAAAGGGTGTTGTTGTTGTTTCCTTTACATCATCATCCTAGGGGTGACATTATTATTATTATTATTATTATTATTATTTTGGTTTCCTTTAGCTGCACCACAAACCATACATCGTAGTGCTAGGGACCTTGCACATATTCAGCATAATTGGCTAGAGCTACATGAGCATCACGATCATGAATATGCTGCCAATACGTGGTGGAGGTATGCTAATTATACGGCTAGGGCAGCTAATCGTTCCAATTGTTATGTTTGCTCCTTAGTGCCAACGTCAGCTGGACAGACTGCTGTTGTAGCCAAAATGATGGAACCAGCAAAGGCTCTCTGTTTTTTACAGAAGGCTATGAAAAGGGACTACACAAAAAAGATTATTTTGAATCACTCTTGTGAAATCTTTCATCACTCTACCAATCAGAGAACTTATGGTACCCCTTACTCTGTAAGGGCAAGGTTAGTTTCATCAGGAACTTCTTCTTTTTGTCTGAAGGGAAGTGGTAACAACCCTCTGGGCGACCTACCCCTTTCTCGGTGTGAGGAGGTGTACAGTGTACACCGCACCTGTGATGCTAGTACCCTGACCAATCGGGTGGGCAGGTGGTGTCCACGGGTTAACCGTTGTCATTATGGACCTATCACCATGCTGGAGCTCTGCAGTGCTGCTATCTGCAACTTCCATATGTATGGCGCACATATGGTGACGGGTGGCTGGTGGCTGTGTGGTCGTAAGGCATATTCCCATCTGCCTATGAACTGGGCAGGAACCTGTGCCCCCGTCTTTGTGACTGACAACACCCTGATTATGTCAGCGGGTCAGATGAGCAGAGGGAAAAGAGACCTATCACAGGATGCCCTTTTCACACCACATGATTCCATCTGGGGTAGGGACGTGCCAGAGCAGTTCAAGATACTTACTACAGGTCAAAAGGTAGTTCAATCGCTATTCCCTTGGGTGGGAGTGGGAAAAAATACCTTGTGGATTGAGACTCTTAATTATAGACTACAGTCTTTTGTGAATTTTTCCTTAGCTGCCTGGAAAGGTGAAAGGGAGGAAATGACTGCTATAAGACTTGTAGCAACACAGAATAGAATGGTACTTGATCAGTTGACGGCCGCCCGTGGGGGGGTGTGCACAATTATAGGTCAGTACTGTTGCACCTTTATACCTGCACATGATGCAGATGGAGGCGTCATTGCTTCAGCCATACGTAATCTGACTGCTTTGCAGACTGCTGGGGCCAAGGATAATGTTGATGATTCATCACACTGGATAAACTGGTTGTTTTCCTCATGGAGGAGTCTTGTCATAAACTTAGTGGTGATTACTGTAGTGATACTTTTGATCTTTTCATGTTTCATTCCTTGTATCCGTGATATGATGTTGAAACTTGTTCAGGTGAATTTAGTGTTATATCATGAGGCCACCACTGGAGATGATGGGGAAACAACACCAGCTTAATGTCTTATGAGTACAGAGTAAAAGTATGATTGACATGCAGAAAACCGAAAGGAGATGTATGTTCATGATGTGAATTTGAAATGTACTGAATTGCAAGAGTAATCAAATATGCCTTGAAGTTCAGAGAAGTTGTTTTCCTTATTTGAGATTTTTTCACTTTATCCTGTTTATGTTCTGTCTTAATTTATGTCATATTTGAAACCATTATGTTACTGATCACTATTTACAGTTTTACTATATTGATTGTTGTTTCATTGTTGATACCTTGTTGCAGTTTCACGTTGAGGTACTAATACACATAGGTTAGGATGCTAGCACACATAGATCTCTGATACAAACATATACATATGTTTTTTTTTTACACATAATAGGTTTTTAGTTATTTTTATTGTTTTTATTGTTCTTTACATTTACATATAAGTATTAACTTTTTATTAAATCACTGCTAATCACTGCTAATTTACTGACACATAGAACGACAAATACATACACTATTTCATCTTAATTTATGGCTAATCACCATCACTGATTCAATTTTTCTCTTTTATGACTTAATTAGATGATTGATTTCTTTTTTGAAATAAAAGGTAATATCCTCACATGCTCCCCAGGAAATGAAACATTCCAGCGGCGCTCGGGAGTGGCAGCGAGGCCGATGGCGGACTTTCCTCATTAAAAAGCGAGTTAGGATCTTTTGCAATACAATGCTTTAGCATAAAATGCACCGGAACTTGGCGAGCTGCCCAATGAGGTTTTAGAAGCCATAATGTTTCATCTCTGATGCTTTTTGAGCATCATAGGGGGGAATGATAGGATATTTTCAAGTTTCATTAATTATTCTATATGATTTTAATGCTATATTATTCTATTTTATATTATAATTGTTTCTGGTGCATATAAAATCCAATGTCTGGGTCACTGTGATATTTTCATCGCCTCAGAGCTTGAAAAGACTGTCTGTTTTCAGAGCAAGATTAGGATGAGCAAGATTGTGAATAATGACGAAAGTTTCTTTGTTTTATCATACCAAGCTGTACTGTATTGTCAGGATGACCAGATCATGTTAGAATGTTCATTGCTGACCACAGATAAAGAAGGAGTCACTTGGAGAGTTGGCTCCTGCCAGTCTAGCTTAGATAAGAGACCGGGGTATAAAAATCAACATCCTTGGATACATGTTAGGGAGTCGGTGCTGTGAAGCTCTGAGGCGAGTGTATGCTGTACTGATTTCCTCCTTTCTGATCAGAAGGAGAATAAATGACTCAGAACTTGGAAAACCGCCTATTGATTATTGTTTCAGCCTCAGTCAATTCATTTTTGTTCTAACAATAGCTCTCTCTCTCTCTCCATACACACACACACACACACACACACACACACATATATATATATATATATATATATATACGCACACACACACAGTATATATGAGAGAGAGAGAGAGAGATACAACAGTTAGTTCCAATTGAGTAATTTGATTGGACAACAGTGATTCCAGGAGTTACTATAATCCGTGATAAATGCACTCCAATTTCACTGGCTATGCATCACTCCGTTTCAAAGGTGTTTTAGTAACATTAATTACTAAGTATTTTTCTAACATCTCTGACAATTGCAGTACTGTTTTGGATACCTTAATTTCCACAGTGAAGTGCTGTTTGACCAGAAGAAATTATACATCTGTGACCTGTAAGTCCCACCCTTTTGCAAAGGTCTACTTCTGTCCCAATCATTTTAAGATCATTAAGCAATTTCACATCTGTTTAAAAAAATAGGCAGTGCTAGAGTTTGTTTGTCTCGATTAACAATCCACAATACCTTTGTGGTGATGGACTCTTTGTTTCATCTGAAAATGTGAAGAAAAGCAAGACAAATGTGCTAAATCACTACCATGCTAACTACTAGCTTCTGGCGACTGGTATTAGATACGTTTTGATCTGTGATTTTCTGAAGTATCAACTTAACAGGTATGCTTTATAAACACATAACTTTTGCACTTGGCAGTATTTAATTTGTTTACGTGTGTGAAATGACAATAGACGTCTTCATGCTGATTGAGATGTTTAGTAGCAGTTAGTGGCTACATTCAGAAGGGACTTTTTTTCTCAGCTGCACAAAATAACTGGTTAAACAAACAAATCATAATATTTTGTCCAGTATTGCTGTCATTTAATAAATTTTGCTTGCCGGAACTGTTGTATAAAAGTAATATTACACTCAAGCTCATAATGGTATCATGAATATACTAACTAACTAAAATACTAACTAACTATATATATATATATATATATATATATATATATATATATATATATATATACTTGCTCAATAATAATATGCAAAAGTCCTTAATCACAAGAAAGACATTATTGTGGAAAAATGTTCATGGAGAGAGATGAAATAAGAAATCCTATTGGGGTTGTTTTAGAGTTTTAATCTGTAAAGATGATCAGAATGGACACAGAGCACAGCTGGTTGCAATGTCCCAATATGATACCAAAAGTGGAGGCATACCTTGTTTAAATAGAGGAGGCCCAGAGGTGTTAAGTTTCACCAAAACAACAAAGGGACCACACAAAAAATGGGTCATACAAATGGTGCGCTTCACATGTGGAAAACACATTTGACACCTTGTTTGGTCAACAGTCTGACATACAGGGGTCTGCCCCTAAACATATTGGAACAGTGTGGAAAAATTTAATTTCAGAGATGTTTGTTTTTCATAATGACATAATAGTTAAATGTACTTCTGCTTTCATAGGGAAACAGGCTGCCAAACCTTATTATAAGGCAGGGACATAGATGAATAGTGTATATTATGTGAAACTCACTTTCGGGAACTTGAAAACAGTAAGGAAATATCTTTTTAATTATAAAATCCTCATTCAGACCAAGACGTTATAAGTTTATTTACTCTGCTCCACTTTTCTTGAGTTCATCTTGGAACCATTTCAAAACAATGTCCTTGTTGTTGTCAATCCAATTCTTGTTGGCCATGGTTCTCTCGATGGACTGATCCAACGCGAGGGTCCCCGAGCCGAAGCCCACATCAGAATGGTCAGCTTTGAACTGATTCAGCTAAAACAACACCAGGTACAGTCAGGTTATTTGTCTCAAATTATTTTTTTTTCCTTTAACATAGTTTTATTAATACTGTGCATACATGTACAGTATATATATACAATTTTGTCATTTCTAAAATTTTAGAGAGAAACCTTCTATGTTTAACCACTTGCACTCCGTTGTTCCGCGGGCGGGCAAGTCTCTGCATCCTAGGGCGCACGAGGGCCCTCGTGCGCTCTCGGACGCATAGTCCAGATTGTGGTGATGTAGGTGGTGTTGGCGTCCAAGCGCCACTGAAAAAAAAAAGCTGCAGACACAGCCGCGAACAGATTACTTCATCTGATTGACCTCTCATTCAACTAATAAGAGCCTTGAATTGGGTTTCTGAAACCTTGAAGAACCAATGAATGAAAACCTAGGAAGGAGGACCCGCCTACTGTGAATGCAGGAGCCAATTGAAGCACAGAAGTTCGGGCTGGGTGAAGAGAGATTTACTGTTGCAGCAGATGAAAAAAAAAGGACGCTGGAAGAACCTGCTACAGATCCAGCAGCATGGAGAACACCCACAAGTGGGACCTGCACTCATTTCAGCAGAATAGACGTTTAGGATTCTCTTCCGTCATCATAGACCGACGGAGGCCGACGACAAAAGTCGTAAATCATTCGCCAAAACGGCAATAATGGAATTATGTTTTGACCGGGATCCACGAGCGGACCAGCGTCGCGTTCGTCTGACAGTGGAGAAGAGAAGTTTGCCAGGACTCTGCTGCTGTGAAGAGGTAAGGTGTTATAAGCTATATTTATTATTTATCCCTGAAAATTGTAATCAAAAAATGACTTTTGACCGATCGGTAAATTACAACTGTACAGCGCACGAAGTACAAAGTGCGTGCGCCGCGATAAACGGTTCATTTGCCGTGTTCGGACCATGAGCGCCCCCCCCCCCCCGCTGCAGAAGAGGAGCAGTGGGGGGGGGCGTTCACGGTGAACGCCCCCCGGTCCACGGGGGGAAGCATATGAGTCTATTCCGTCATGTAGCGATGGCCGTCCTCTGTAGCGGGGGGGGGGGGGAAACAACCCCCCCCCCACACACACACACACAGACACAGCCCTGAATGTGACCTTTCATTAGAGCCCCAAATGAAGATTCTACATTGAATTATTCAAAAGTTACAGACGTTTTTCCAAACTGTGCCATTTGGCACAATTTGGCACAGTTCCAAAACGCCTGGGAACTACCTGAGAACAAAGCTGTGTAAAATATTCATTTTTTGTGGTATTGTTACCAAATTTGGATCTCAGCTGGATAACACTTGGTTCTACATTTCTGTTGCATTTTCCAGCCGGCTCGGACAGCTGTGTGTTATTTGCAAGCATTTGTATCCCAAAAAAACACTGTTGCCAAATTTATTTTCTTCAAGTTCAGTATGTTTAGATGACTGTAACTCAGTGGCCGGAGCACGTAGAGAGATTATGGGGTTTTTTGCCAAAAAATTCAAAGTGTTTTCTTTTAAATGAGACCAACCCCATGAAGATGCTGCAAAGGGTTGAATAACAGCTTTCGATTTTCTTTGGGCACGTTATTTTTTGGCATTTTTAGGAAAATTGCCCGGAGTGCAAGGGGTTAAACTAGAGAAAAGTATGCCAGTGAAAACTGATGCAGTACAAGTTCAACAGCAGGGACAGTTTCTCATTCTGGGAGGTCTACAAAAACCATCAAGGCAAATTTACAGTCTTTATTGGTGCAGAGACTGATGTTTCAGCAGTATTGTGTCTTCCTCTGGGTCCGAAACATTCTGTCTTTAGCACGGAGTATGACTACACTAAAGGCCTTTAAAGTAGTGCTTTAACACTAGGGTGTGACTTGTGAATCTACATCTTAGCATACCCATGCCCCACCCACAGAAAATAAAGTTAAAGAACAATTTGACAAGGTTATTTAAAAAAAAAAACCAAAAAACAAACCTGCTGAAGCTCAAAATCAGTTGAGAAGCGCTCAGTGACGCCGTTTATGAGGTTGGAGAAGGAGAAGGAGCCCCCACCATACCTAGAGAGGAAAAAGAGCCAGACCAGAAATCAGAAATCATTGATAAATAACAGCTTAAACAGCTCATAATTATTCATCCTAGTTAGGATAGTCTGTCATAAACAAGAAGTATTCTGAGAGTACAAAACCTTCAGTAAGGCATCCTTTTTGTCCCTCCTATTTTAACTTCTCACTACAACTCGTTAGCTGTCAGCACAGAGCATCTTTCAACTGACTATCAAAACATCTGTCACTGCCCTTTCCTTTAAACTTCCCATTCATTGCACTTTTCCCACATGTTGACAGCTCCCATAGGTCTTAATGCAATGTTTGTGACCTATTTTGGTCAAATTACCATTAATTATATAATTTTTGCAGCGTCATCATGAATCATCTCTTGCAGCCTTCCTAAGAATGGCTCATTTCAGTGCATGTTTCTTTAAATGCCCACGAGGTGCAGTTAACTCCACCCTCCATCTTAGGTCACTATTGCAAATCCTAGCTGGCTAGCTCCTAGCTCAGATAGTGAGCTTGAGCCAATTAATGTAAATTTGTCTCAAAGAATGAGTAAAATAAAGTATTTCTGGTGAACAGGGTGTGTGGTTTCAGTGGCTGATAGGATACAATGAGCACAGCAACACTGGTGAATGAGTGGCTAAACTGCTAGCTTCAACTAACCGCCTTGGGTTCTCAGTTAAATAACTAAGCTTAAAATAACATCTAAGAACGACGTATATGGTCAAGTTTTGGTAGATGAACAAGGATTCCAGTGAGGAGTTAACAGCATTATGGCAAAAATTTAACAAAATATGCCAGAATAACGCAAAATATTATTGACTGGATAAGTGAACCAGGTGGAAACAGTGATTTCTATTAGGGTGACTGAAATCTAAAGAAAATAACAATATAAACTAAGCTTGGTAAGCTAACTCTCTAGTAGTCCTGTTAGCTTTGAAGCAACGCCTTGGGCTTCCTGCTCTATTACATTATTGGCAGGCAGACAGCTTGGCTGGCCAATAATAGTGCAGTAGGTGGGTATCAAGGCTGGAACTTCCTTTTCGGGATGTTGTGTAGCAAACCCAGAAGACTTGAAATGGCTTCTCAGAGACAGAAACGATATAGTGGCTTTTTTTTTTTTTTTTTTTTAAGTGAAGTGAGCATTTTGATTGATAATCATATGACCAATAGATATATGTCAGGAGGATAAAACTGGCAAAATCACAATTTTTCGGTGAATGTGATGTTTAAATTTTTGGATGTGGATCATGATTTAGATCACCCCAAAAAAATATTATCTTGCTATTAGACAAATATTGACATTTGTATAACCTAGTACATGGTGGAGGTGGTTGACAGTAGTAAATCAAAGTTCAGTAAGACCTAGCTCAAGAACATTCAAGGCTTTGATAAAGATATTTATTAATTTATTAAAACAAGGAAGTTCGTCACTTCCTTGTGGTAACGTATCGTCACTTCCTGTTTTGCTGTCTGCCTGTGTGGTTTGCTCTCCAGCTCTCGAGCCACTAGCTATGGCTACTACCTCTCTTTCCTCTCCTCCTCTGGTGTGCTCTCTCTGTCAGATGTTTAGCTACACCTCTGCCTCTTTTAGTGATAACGGTAAATGTAATAAATGTTGTCTTTTTGAGGCGCTCGAGGCGAGGTTGTCTGATTTGGAATCCCGGCTCCGCTGCATTGAAACACCGTCTGCGCCAGTTAATCTCGACGGACGCCCATTAGCTGCAGCGGAGCTAGCTAGTTTAGGTCCCCCTGTCAGCGGTCCTCCGGCTCTCCTCTGCAGCGAGGAGACTGGGTGGGTGACGGTGAGAAGGAAGCCTAGTCGCAAAGCCCCGGTTCACCACCAACCTGTTCACGTTTCTAATCGTTTTTCCCCGCTCAGCGACACACCCGCTGAGGAAAAAACTCTGATCATTGGCGACTCTGTAGTCAGAAACGTGAACCTAGAGACTCCATCGGCCATAGTCACATGCATTCCTGGGGCCAGAGCAGGCGACATCGAGTCAAATTTGAAAATGCTGGCTAAAAGTAACTGTAAATATTCCACAATTGTTATTCACGCCGGCATTAATGACATCCGTCTCCGGCAGTTGGAAGTCACGAAACTTAATATAGAATCGGTGTGTGACTTTGCAAAAACGATGTCTGCCACTGTAGTATTCTCTGGGCCCCTCCCCAATCTGACCAGTGATGACATGTTTAGTCGCTCGTCATCCTTGAACCGCTGGCTGTCTGTGTGGTGTCCTAAAAATGACGTGGGCTACATTGACAATTGGAGCTCTTTTTGGGGAAAACCTGGTCTTATGAGATGAGACAGCATTCATCCCACTTTGGATGGTGCTTCTCATTTATCTAACAATCTGGCATCTTTTTTATCCAAATTTCCAAAACCATGACTACTCAGAGTTGGGACTAGGAAGCAGAGTCGCAGTCTTACACGCCTCTCTGCAGCTCCTCTTCATCCGCCACCCCTCAGCTTAGCCCCTGTCTTCCCCATCACAGAATCGTTGTCTGCTCCCTCCAAAGTAAATAAAAATATAATGTATAAGCATCCCAAAGTGATAAAGCAAAATATTGGTAAAACTCAAATTAAACATAAAGCCTCTAAATTCAATGATTTGGCCTCTGTTCCTCCTCATAATTTAAAAATTAAATGTGGTTTATTAAATATTAGGTCTCTAACTCCCAAGTCTCTGTTAGTCCATGATCTGTTAATTGATCATCAGATTGATTTAATTTCCCTTACAGAGACTTGGTTAGGACAAGAGGATTATGTTGGTTTAAATGAATCAACTCCCTCTGGTTATTTAAACTGTCAAAATCCCAGAAGTTCTGGTCGTGGAGGAGGAGTAGCATCAATTTACCATTCCAAATTACTAGTTAATGTAAAGCAAAAAACATGTTATAATTCCTTTGAGGGCCTGGTCCTCAGTGTTGGGCACTTTAGCAATTCCAGGTTAAACCCAATTTTATTTGCCATAGTTTATCGTCCCCCATCAACCTATTCAGAATTTTTATCCGAATTTCCTGATTTCTTAGCTGATTTAGTGCTGAAATCTGATAGAATAATTATAGTAGGGGACTTTAATATACATGTGGATGTAGATAGTGACTGCCTTAATGTGGCTTTTAATTCAATATTAGACTCGATTGGGTTTTCTCAGAAAGTAGGAAATTCTACTCATTACCGCCACCATACATTGGACCTTGTTCTGACATATGGCATAGAAATAGAAAATCTTGTAGTGTCTCCTCATAACCCTGTACTGTCAGACCATTGTCTGTTAACCTTTGATTTTACTATTTCTGACTATTTGGCTCCTAAAGAAAAATATTATCACAGTAGATGCCTCTCAGATGATGCTGTTTCCAAATTTATGCAGATTGTTTCCTCTATGCCATGTGTCAACACAACGGAAATAAGCTATAGACAGCTTGCTCCTTCTGTAATTGATAACATGGTGGATAGTGTTTCAGCTTCTCTGCATCAGGCTCTAGACTTGGTGGCCCCCTTAAAAAAGAAAAAGTCTAATCAGAGATTTTTAACTCCTTGGTTCAACACAGAAACTCGTAGCTTAAAACAGAAGACTCGTCAATTAGAAAGAAAATGGCGCTCTACTAATTTAGATGAAATCTATTTAGCTTGGAGAAATCATCTTTTAATTTATAAAAAATCTCTTAGAAAAGCTAGAACGAGTTATTACTCTGCATTAATAGAAGAGAACAAGAATAATCCCAGGTTTCTTTTCAGTACTGTAGCCAGGTTGACAAAGAGTCAGGACTCTGTCAATCCTAGCATCCCCTTAGAGCTTACTAGTCAGGACTTTATGAACTTTTTCAATAATAAAATTTCATCCATCAGAGATAAAATCAATCAGATTCTTCCCACAGTTAACTTAAATACTGTAACTACTACAACTCCTTCTATTGATGTCTGTCTTGATGAGTTTACTCCAATCGACCTTTGTGAGTTAGACAAAATAGTTTCCTCATCCAAACCTTCAACTTGTCTTTTAGACCCTATTCCTACCAGGTTATTTAAAGAAGTCTTCCCACTTATTGGAAGCTTTATTCTTCATATAATCAATTCTTCATTAACTTTAGGCCATGTACCGCAGGCTTTTAAAACTGCTGTAATTAAACCCTTACTCAAAAAGCCAACGCTAGATCCAGGAGCTTTAGCTAACTATAGACCAATCTCTAATCTCCCTTTCATTTCAAAAATCTTAGAAAGAGTTGTTGCTACGCAATTATTTGACCACCTGCAGGGAAATGGTTTATTTGAGGAGTTTCAATCTGGGTTTAGAATCCATCATAGCACTGAAACAGCCTTAGCGAAGGTCACTAACGACCTCCTCATTGCATCTGATAATGGACTAGTTTCTGTACTTGTCCTTTTAGATCTTAGTGCAGCTTTTGATACTATTGATCATAATATTCTACTTGATAGATTAGAACACTATGTTGGACTTAATGGAACTTCGTTGCAGTGGTTTAGATCTTATTTATCTGATAGGTTCCAGTTTGTTCATGTAAATGATGAGTTTTCTCTCAGCTCAAAGCTTAGTCATGGAGTTCCACAGGGATCTGTGCTTGGCCCTACTCTTTTTAGTTTATATATGCTTCCGTTAGGCAACATTATTAGAAAGCACTGTATACATTTTCACTGTTATGCAGATGACACACAATTATACCTGTCAATGAAGCCAGATGATACTAATCAATTAGCCAAGTTAGAAGCCTGTCTTAAGGAAATCAAAGTTTGGATGACTTGTAATTTCCTGCTATTAAATTCAGATAAGACTGAAGTCATTCTTGTTGGTCCAAAAAACCTTAGAAATTCCTTTCCAAATCAAACTTTCAGTTTGGATGCAGTTACTCTTTCTCTTAATAGCTCTGTGAGGAACCTTGGAGTTATTTTTGATCAGGATTTGTCCTTCAATTCACATATTAAATTTGTTTCTAAGACTGCCTTCTATCATTTGCGTAATATTGCCAAGATTAGGAGCATCTTGTCTCAGAGTGATGCTGAGAAGCTGATCCACGCTTTTGTTAGCTCGAGATTAGATTATTGTAATTCTTTATTATCAGGCTGTCCTAAAACATCTTTAAAAAGTCTTCAGCTGATCCAAAATGCTGCAGCAAGAGTTTTAACAGGTACTAGAAAGAGAGATCATATCTCTCCGGTTCTGGCCTCCCTTCATTGGCTTCCCATAGAGTTTAGAATTAAGTTTAAAATCCTTCTTCTTATTTACAAAGCTCTAAACAATCAGGCTCCTTTTTATTTAAAAGATCTGATACTACCGTATCATCCTAACAGAGCACTACGCTCCCAAAATGCAGGTTTACTTGTAATACCTAGAATCTCCAAAAGTACAATGGGAGGCAGAGCCTTCAGTTATCAAGCTCCTCTCCTGTGGAATCAGCTGCCAATCTGGATTCGGGAGTCAGACTCGATCTCTGTTTTTAAGAATAGGGCTAAAACCTACCTTTTTGATATAGCCTACAATTAGGGAGGGATCATGTGTTTCTGAACCCTCCCTTAGTTATGCTGCTAATAGGTTTAGTCAGCCGGGGGACCTCCAGTAATGCACTGGGCCTCACTCCTTTCCTCACTCTCTATGAAATATTTTTTTTTGCTGGTCATTAACATTTGTTTGTTCTCTCCCATAGATTGAGTCCCCATCGTGCTGTTTGCTCTCTACATGTCTGTTCTTTTCTTCTTCTCTGTCCCCTCACCCCCCAGCCAGTCGCAGCAGATGACTGCCCCTCCCTGAGCCTGGTTCTGCTGGAGGTTTCTTCCTGTTAAAAGGGAGTTTTTCCTCTCCACCATCGCCAAGTGCTTGCTCACAGGGGATCGCCGATTGCTGGGGTCTTTCTGCAACTGTGGGGGTCCTCCCTACAGTTGATAGTGCTATGAGATGACTGTTGTTGTGAAATGGCGCTATATAAATAAAGTTGAATTGAATTGAATTGAATTGAATTAATACATCTGCACCTCCTGCACAAAACATTTGAAACATCTTTAAAAAAAAAACATTTAAAGTTTTGCCACCTATTTCAATTCTGCAACAGTACAAAATTAGCTAATGACCTCCGGTTGGCTCTATTTGCAATATTTGACAGTTAATCAAGTGACATATAATGCACATTGTGGTAGGGCTGTCATGGTGAAGGAATTTCCTCTGTGGTGATGATGAATAGCTCAACAGCGTGTGATATGTGGTATTACTGCAAATATTTTTAGGACCCTGTGGTCTCGTAATTTAGACAGGGTTCATAACTTATGTGGCAAACAATGGAAGCTATGTTGAGAAACTCGCTGCAGCTCTGTCTCATCTTATATGCATGTGTGACAATT
This sequence comes from Pholidichthys leucotaenia, assembly GCA_020510985.1. Lineage (NCBI taxonomy): Eukaryota > Metazoa > Chordata > Actinopteri > Cichliformes > Pholidichthyidae > Pholidichthys > Pholidichthys leucotaenia. The sequence continues at coordinate 217,331,350 of CM035840.1, forward strand.
GTGTGGAGCTTAGGTCTTCCTACAGTCATGAACTGCTTATTCTGTAAAAAAAACAAAAAAAAACAAAACTTGATCATTTTTCTAAAGCAGTGGAGGTAATTCCAGCATTACAACTACAGGGTGTGTCGACTGGTTAGAGACAGCTGTGACATTCAGTTTATTTAAAAAGAACAGACTCCGTGCAGGACCCCGCATGGCTCTTGTCTCCGTGTCGCTTCATAGTGATTTTTGGACAATGCTGCTGTCCGAAAAATCATGTTCACACAGCAAACAAGCAGTGCACTATGCAGAAACAGAGCTTAATCATCAGGATCATAAACACTCCGCTAAGAAGGAGCCCAACCAGCCATTATTTTATTAAATTTAGGATATTTTCTCCCCCTCTCCCATCTGCCACAAAGCAATCTGATCTCACCAAAAGTAGTGTAAGCTTGCCTGAAGGTTATTACTTCTGCCACAAGAACAAGACCATTTGAGCTCCTCCCATAACTTTAATATCAGCCATAGCTGCACCCACAGTTCTATTTACCTACATCGACCTCACTTGACTTCCATCGCTCTTCCTTCACAATAAAAGCCTTTTCCCCATTCTGTGTACTTTCTCTTGCCAGACTAACACCACAAAAGAGCAGGATAAACAAAACTAAATTATTCATTAAAATGTTCAAGTATAACATTTAAACTAATCAATTTGAATAATCATGAAAATTACTTCTCATATAAAGAACTGCCTGTTTTCTCAAAATTACCTCTTACAATAGTACAAATAATATGCTTTATGCCCTGAAAACATACTGCTGGCAATAAAAATACACTTAACATTTAACAATTTATTTAATATCCAATAGGGGCACATTAGGGCTGTGCAATATGATGATATATATTGGTGACGGGATAAAAATGGTCTACCATTTCTTATAAAACTGTAACGTTTATATCAAGATTTATAAGACCCCGTTTCTACTTGTCACCACCCAACCTCTTCCCCGCAGTGAGCCAGGTGTGTGGGTTCCACTGGCTAGCTCAGCCGCTCACTGCAAGCTAATGTTTTGGTCATATAGCCACTACCTCTGTTTGCCAGAGATGCGGGACTTTTTCCCACTGTGCTGTGTCAGAGAGGATAGTCCTCTTACCTCGTTTTAATTGGAGTTAAGTAACGTTAACACCATCTTGCTCTAATTATAACATAGCAACTGCTAAATGACTATGCTAACTTGTCGGTAATAGGAGACACTAGTGTATCAGACCATTGTTTCTTTGGTTTAAATTACTGCAGAGTTTCATAATTTTGTCTGAAAAAATATGACTAAAGCTGCAAAAGTGTGCGACAGTGGCTGCATACACACTGAATTAATAAATAAATTAAAACGTGTTGGAGGAGCAAAATGGCTCAATGTAACTTGATTTCCAGTAACTTTTAATTAGTTACTGTAAGTAGCGATAATGAATAAAGTTTAAGTCATCTCAAATGCACATTAAAAAAAACAATTTTATAACAACTCTTCAAAATTAAGAGGGGGGAAAAAGGTACATTAAATTAATGACAGATGAATTTGTACAATTGATTTTTTTTCAGTATGTAATTTAAAATGTAGAAAAAGAGATGGTCCTTTTTATTGGTTATTATATACAGTATAAACTATAGAGTTTACAGAAAATGTACATTGTGATATATATCGTTATTGGGATATAAGATTACATATATCATGATATGAAATTTTGGTCATATCGCACAGGCCTAGGGCACATAAGTGTACAACAAGATTTAGCCACACACAAAAAAAAGTGAACACTGCGGTTGTTGCGATTGCTCGTTATCCTCTGCGGTAGGCTTGTCTATAGCGCAGTACTGCATAATTGCGGTTATCACGACAGCCCTACTTTGTGGTTATATTATTAAAAAAATGGCTTTGAAGAGAGACCTGGACCTGCGAGTTGCTTTGGAAACACAGAAACAAACTCTTTAAAATTCAATAAAAGGACTGGTGAGATTATCTGACTGTGGATCTGTGTGATGGCTCACCTGTATGTGGTGAACAACATGGAGCCATCTGTTAGATTCTTGTCTCTATGTCAGCAGTAATATGACAAGTCTTATTTTGGAGAAGTTATGAATTTATTACAGTATTATTTACAGTTTTATAATAGAGAAAGTTATTCCAGTACAGTTTATCTCTAGTCAGTTATTGATACACTATAATATAAAACAACCTGAGTAAAATAAAATGATCATCCACTGCTGTATTAGTGTCCTGGGTCCTAACTCATGACTACCAAAGGTCACATAATCCCCAACAGATTTTATTGACCGCTGTGCCAAGAAAATCTGTCACTGCTGGTGCTTTTATTGTGGCTGTAAAACAACTTAGAGCAGCTATGATGACACAATGGTCCTCATTTATCGAAAGTGCATAGAATTCAGTGCACATTTGGGTGTGGAAATTATTGCACAACAAGGTTCCTGTGATATTTTTGAAATGGTGTGAATCTCATTTTACGATTGATCAATCATTGAATCTGATGGCTGGAAATGATCATTAATTGAATATAATTCCCCTGGCTCATCCCCAGCATTTACAACATGGCACAATATAAGATGGCAAAAAGAAAAAACTTCTACAAAGTGGAAATTTTCAATATGATATGAGAAGAGAAAAATAATAAATTAGGGTTGCTGGGCAACCTCAAAAGTGTCATTAAAGGCAAAAGCACCACTACTTGAATGAGATCTGTGATGTGCAACAACTGGGCGTTATAATGAGGGTTGTAATTTAAATCTATAGAACCATGATATAAATTGTGTAGCCTCAGCTATATTGCCAGTATAATCACAATTCTTTATATTGAGGTAAAAATAAGTGGTTGCACTTTGACCCTGGTTGAGGAGCATGTGGATGTGTTGATCGGTTCTATTACTGTCATGGTCTGGGGCATGATCGTAGGGTCATGCCCACTCTGAGTTTATTTCTGTGTTTCTTAGTATTTAGTGCTATTAGTATCTGGGGTTTATGTTCTGTATTATTATTCCTGTCATCATTGGTTTGGGTTTTAATTTGACAGCTTTTTCTGTTCATGTTCAGGCTCTAGTTGTGCTGTTAATTCTGTATTATTTATCCCCACTTTGTCTTTTCTCCTGTCATGTTTTATGTGTATCCTCTGTTTTTAGTCGCCCTTTTGTCTCAGTCCCTCACGTTTTTTTCTTTTTGCCGTGATTACCCCCCTGCCTATAGATGTGCATCTCAGCCTGTGTCCTGTGTGGTGTCCTTGGTTCATGTCGGCGTTTCACACACGCTTCTGCCAAGCCTATTGTCCTTAGTCTGTTAGTAACCCTGCCTGTAACTTAGTGTTTGAAGCCTGCTGTGTTTTTGTTTTTGGTTCAGCCCACAAGCTGTATTTTTTTCTCTTATTAATAAATTGTGGTTTACCCGATTCACCTGGCGTTTGGGTCCTCCTCTCCCTCCTTGCCCCAGAGAGGCAATTGTAACAATTACAGGCCTCAGTGGGATAAGTTAATATAGTTCACCTGGTCATTTTAAGAGTATACATGTCAAACACAAAAATTTAATACTTTTTTAGAAGTGATGAAGTAATGTTTCCATCACCCTTCCCAGCTGTATGCTTTGGCCACAGCTGCCTGGCACAGTTATCCACCGCAATATTACTCAGAGCAGAAGAGCTAAAAATAATTTCCCACAATTTCTCTGGCATGTACTGCAGCATTCCTCCAGGTAAGCCTATCTACGTATATATCTTCCTATTTATTTATTAAACCCCAGTACAATCACAGCAGCTGCATGCTTCTGTGGACAGAGCCTGCTCTGTTGTGAGTTTACCAGCGGACTTAACCAGATAATCTGTGATGGATAGTTATTAGTACATAAGACCAGGCTTAGTCAAAGAAACATATTTTAAGAATTAATTTACCACAGAACTCCAGAGGTGCCTTCCTGCACTCTTTTGAGCATACAGTATACAAGAAAAGATGAAAACAGCAATCTTTGTTCAGACTGAAATATAAACATTCCGATTTATAAATATTGTTGAAATGATCGTACAACAACTTTTCTGTCTTACACACATTTGATAAATCAAGGCCAATATGTTCAGTGGTTCATTGTGAAATTTCTAATCCCTTTCTGCTGTACTCACTCATTGAAGATGTGTGCCCATCGAGCCCTGATAAAATCCCACGCCAGAGACTGACCAATCACATTACTGGCAATGTAGACAATTGTGGAGGTGGCATCCTGCTTTCGGATCTTGTCTGATTGCAAAGTGTACTCCAGATACCTAAAGAGATAAAGGAAAACAATCTCCTGTGTGTGTGCAATGGTAACTTTTATACAACAATTACTGTATGTGAGTACAGAGTATATTAACAACATCATAGGGGACCGGACCTGTTGAGTAGCCAAGGTTGTTTGCTGCAGGACATAGCATAGCGGAGCTTATCAGCCTCAATAGCATTGGTCTGATTAAACTGTTCCCAAGCAAAGTCCCACTCATTAGCATCACCCTCTGCGATGGCATGACAGTAGATGGTGGAGCGCAGGTTAGGGTGAATCCTAAAGAATAATAATGACATTGTATAGATTCAGTACACTGTAAATGTATTATTGCTGTATTCATCTGCAGTTGTTGATAGATTTATAGATTTGAAGGCAAAAAAATTTTCAGCCTCACTTTCTACATAGTACTCATGAATAATTTTTAGGGTTCCAAGCAGCTGTGCTGTGGGAAACCTATTGTTTTTGTTGTTGTTGTTGTTGTTCTTCTTCTTCTTTGGCTTTGGCTTTGGCTTTGGCTTTGGCTTTGGCTTTGGCTTTGGCTTTGGCTCTGCTAAAAGTGCATGGGGAGCAAAAATGGTACTATATGGAAACTTGAAATTGTACAGTCTGATCAGAAACTCTCCCCACTACTCAGAGACAAAAAAGTCAAAGCACTGCATACATAGGTGGCAATATAATTTTTAAAAAAAAATAGGTTTTTGCAAATATCTTGTGAATGGTTATGGCTAGACTAAAAATTATTTCATCATTCTATTCAGTGATTCCTTCACAACTTTTTGTCAATGGTGGCAAACTCTGAAAATGACATTTTCTGCACTATACTTTCAAAAATCTGCAAGTGAAATAAAAATCAACTCCTAGACCATTCATCCAAATTGCTTGAAATTAAGCATAGATCATCTACAAACATTGATAATAAAAAGCTATTAAAATTATCCAAAAATGTCAATCTCTTTTGATTTTCTAGGCCAATCAATTTGTACAGTTTCTCTTTGACATGTAGTTTTGGGTTTAATTCCTGATATAATGATTCAAATTTGATGAACCTTCAGACTCAATCACAACAGTATTCTTCAGCTAACCACCAAATTTCATGCAGTTCTGTTAAGGTTCAAAAAAATCATGTTTATCAAATATCTTTCAGCCATTTTGTCTTGTCAGGGGAACATTTTTTTAGTGTGTAAGGAAGTTAGTGTGTCACTCAAAGCAATTGTGTGGTGTAGGGGTTAAGACGTTTGTTTGTCATGCAGGTGACCTATGTTCAAATCCTTCTGGTAATGTGCCATTCTTCTAAAGTGCAACATACAGTACCTCTTCTGTGCATTTGAAAACAATGTGTGCATAAACTTTTAAATGCTTTTCTACTGCAGCTAGGAATCCTTTCCATTGAACATTTATGGATGGAGAAAGTTAAAATGCAAGCAAAAGCAGTGGTGTTGTGGCTATGGTGAGAATACAGGAGGTCCCGCGTTCAGGGAGGTCTTGCTCTTCAAAACAATAACTGAAGTACAGCATGGCTCTTCTGTACATTTTAAAGCAGCACTATGTAAGATTTTCACCTCAAAATAATGTTTGCAAAATTATTTTGATGGTACACCAAGATTTGACCATGTGAATGTCACTTCATCCATAGCCTGAGTGGGCCCACATTTCCTTCAACAGCTCTTTTTTGGTGTCATTACTGGAGGGACAGCAGATGTGGCCTTTGTCTGTGGCCTCTGTCTCAGCAGTGAATCACAGGGCATGACTTTAGCCACCAACAACAAAAAGCCCTGTGGCTGGCTGTTGGGACTGGGGTCACCGTGGTTGTGACCTGTTCAGTGTTCCTACAAGCATCAAGAAAGTTACATAGTGCTGCTTTAAAAACTAATGTGGCAGACCATAGGTTTTACATGCTGTTGCTAAGCAACACAAGACCTTGAAGCCAACACCTGCTTGGAACCCGATGATCGCCGCTTGTGGCTATATTTTAAGATTTGATTTGGTGATCAATGGTTCACACACTCACTTGTTGTCACCACTCTCCATCCATTGTGCATACTGTTCCTTGGCCAGGTCCAGGCAGTCTTTTTGGCCGATCCTGCAAGCCAGGCTTACAGCAACCACTTGATTATACCTAGACGAAGCACAGGTAGGGAGGTGTTAGCAGAAATTCCAGGGGTAACAACGAAAGAGTGCTCAACTTTAAACTGAAAAGAAGGTTGAAGAAAAACACTCTAACATGTGTTCAGAGTAAAAGAAATAGTTCAAAATAAGAGATGCGTGTGAAGGGCTGGCATCCGCATTTGGACCATATACCCCAGTTCACTGGTTCCTAACCTTTTCCTGCAAGCCAGTGTAAGTAAGTGACAGCATGTCCTTCACATTTATATTCATATTAGGGATGGGAATTGAGAACTGGTTCCTGCTGGGAACTAGTTCTAAATTTTTCAAGCCCCTGAAATTGTATGTTGCCAATGCTATTAATAGGTGCGTTCCCATCGCCCAGTAATGTACTCCGACGTGGACTGCAACGGGTATTCCACCATATTAAGAGAGATTCCAAACTGAAAGGAGCAAAGGGTGTTCAGTTAAAAGGGAACTGAGAACTGAGCAGGGAAGAAGTGAACAACCATATATTACTTCACTGGAGGTTGACAAGATTACCCATAAGCCACTGCACCTCAAATACGAGTAAAGCAAATTATTGTTGCTAACATCATTAACAAGCTAAATTGATGTTGGTTATTGTTTATATCAACTGATAGTAATAAAATATATATTTGCATTCACATTTTATTGAATAAATAGTTCAAAATAAGAGATGCACTTATTTATTGAAGAAATATATTATTATATATACGTATATATAATCCTTAGTGATACGCGAGTCATAGGGGCTGAGGTTGCCAAGGTGGTTAAAAATTTCCTTGGTGGCCGGGCCCCGGGGGTGGACGAGATTCGCCCTGAGTACCTCAAGGCCTTGGATGTTGTTGGGTTGTCATGGTTGACACGCCTCTGCAACATTGCGTGGAGGTCGGGGGCAGTGCCTTTGGCATGGCAAACCGGGGTGGTGGTTCCTCTCTTCAAAAAAGGGGACCGGAGGGTGTGCTCCAACTTTAGAGGGCTCACACTCCTCAGCCTCCCTGGGAAGGTCTATGCCAAGGTACTGGAGAGGAGAGTCCAGCCGTTGGTCGAACCTCGGATTCAAGAGGAGCAATGTGGTTTTCATCCTGGCCGTGGCACATCGGACCAGCTCTTTACCCTCTCGAGAATTCTTGAGGGTTCGTGGGAGTTTGCCCAACCAGTTTACATGTGTTTTGTGGACTTGGAGAAGGCATTTGAACGCATCCCTCGTGTTTTTTTGTGGGGGGTGCTTCGGGAGTATGGGGTATCGGGCTTGTTGTTACGAGCTATTCAGTCTCTGTACGACCGTTGTGAGAGTTTGGTTCGTATTGCCAACACTCGGTCGGAGTCATTCCCAGTGAGAGTTGGACTCCGCCAGGGCTGCCCTTTGTCACCGATCCTGTTCATAATTTTTATGGACAGGATTTCTAGGCGCAGCCAGGGAATGGAGGGTGTCATGCTTGGTGACCACAGGATCTCATCTCTGTTGTTTGCAGATGATGTTGTCCTGTTGGCTTCATCCAGCAATGACCTACAGCTCTTGCTGGGACGGTTTGCCGCTGAGTGTGAAGTGGCTGGGATGAGAATCAGCACCTCCAAGTCCGAGTCCATGGTCCTCAGCCGGAAAAAGGTGGATTGTCCTCTCCGGGTTGGGGACAGGCTCCTGCCCCAAGTGGAGGAGTTTAAGTATCTTGGGGTCTTGTTCACGAGCGAGGGGAAAATGGAGCGAGAGATCGGCAGACGGATTGGAGCAGCATCTGCAGTGATGCGGATGTTGTACCGGTCTGTTGTGGTGAAGAGGGAGCTTAGTTCTAAGGCAAAGCTGTCGATTTACCAGTCAATCTACGTTCCTACTCTCACCTATGGTCACAAGCTTTGGGTAATGACCGAAAGAACGAGATCGCGGATACAAGCGGCTGAAATGAGCTTTCTCCGTAGGATTGCTGGACTCACCCTCAGAGATAGGGTGAGGAGCTCAGTCATCCGGGAGAGGCTCAGAGTAGAACCGCTGCTCCTCCACATTGAAAGGAGTCAGTTGAGGTGGTATGGGCATCTGATTAGGATGCCTCCTGGACGCCTCCCACTTGAGGTGTTTCAGGCACGTCCCACTGGGAGGAGACCCCGGGGCAGACCCAGGACTCGGTGGAGACACTATGTCTCCCAGCTGGTCTGGGAACGCCTTGGTATCCCCTCTGAAGAGCTGGAGCAGGTGGCTGGGGAGAGGGAAGTCTGGGCTTGAATGAATGAATGAATTTATTTCGGATAATACAGTACAGGTTGAAGAAACTGTATAATATAACAACAAGGTCAAATTAGACAAAGACTCCTTCTACTAAACAATTCCACGTGAGTTATCCGAAATGGGTGATGGCTGAAGCCGCAGCTTATATTGCCCACCCTTATTCCATCCAAGAATTCAAAGAAAAAAGAGTAAACAAGACAAGAGTGATTACAATTTAGAACAAAGCTAAGACAAAGTGTGACTGAGAGAAAAAAAAAAAAAAAAAAAAAAAGAAAGAAAACTAAGCTAAGCTAAGTTAAGCAGTTACTATTCGAGACAAATCTAAGACAGAATGTCACAGAGAGAAAAAAAAAAAAAAAAAAAAAACTAAGCTACAACACAACACAGGCTGGAAATGTCAATCCTTATGTGAGTTTACATGTCGTCTTGTAAATATGTTTGGAGTATTTCTTCCTTTAGTTTTTGTTTAAATTGTCCAAGCGTTGTACATGATTTTAATTCAGGTCCAAAATCGTTCCATAATCTGACTCCTTGCACTGAAATACAGTGTTGCTTGGTGGTTGTTCTCACTGTAGGCTTTTGAAATATACATGTTCCTCTGAAGTGATATCGTTTCTCCCTTGTTTGGAACAACTTTTGGATATTTGCAGGCAGTGATAAATTCTTCACTTTGAACATTATTATTGCGGTTTTAAAGTCAACCAGATCTTTCAACTTGAGAGTTTTTTGTTTAAGAAAAAGTGGGTTTGTTGGTTCCCTGTAAGCTGCTTTGTTTATTATTCTAATAGCTCTCTTTTGAAGCATAAAGACTGGATATATGTTTGTTTTATATGTATTTCCCCATACTTCATTACAATATGTCATGTATGGGAGTATTAATGAATGATACAAGGTGTATAGTGTGGGTTGATTCAGCAAATATTTCACTCTGTGTAATATTGCAATTGATTTGGAGACTTTACCTTTAATATAATTAATATGTGACTTCCAGCACAGTTTGTTATCAATTATTACTCCAAGGAATTTGGTTTCAGATACCCTTTCAATCTCTACACCATTTACACTGAGTTTGGGTACTGGATTGTTGTGATGGTTGTTAAAGACTATAAATTTTGTCTTACTTAAATTGAGCGTTAATTTGTTTGAATCAAACCACAGTTTAAGCTTTCCTAATTCCTTCCCGAGTGTATCCAGAAGTTGTTCCAAATTGTTTCCACTGCATAGCAGATTAGTGTCATCGGCAAACAATATTAAGTCCATTTTTTCTGAGACTTTACATATATCGTTTATATACATATTGAATAATAATGGTCCCAAAACTGAACCCTGTGGGACTCCACAGGTGACCTTCAGCAACTCTGAGTTTTTGTTGCTAACACATACATACTGATATCTATTCTTTAAGTAACTACTTAACCAGGACAGTGCTACACCTCTAATACCAGAATTTTGTAGTTTCTTTAATAATAAATTATGATCTACTGTATCAAATGCTTTTTTAAGATCTAGGAATACTCCAACTGAATACTCTTTATTTTCAATGGCTGTTGATATTTTTTCTGTAAATTCCATTAGGGCATATGCAGTTGTCCTCTTGTGTCTGAACCCATATTGCTGCTCACATAATAAATCATTCTTCAGTATGAAGTTGTCAATTCTCTCATAGAATATTTTTTCAAGTATCTTGGAAAATTGTGGTAATAGTGAAATTGGTCTATAGTTTGAGAGTTCCCCTCTATCGCCCGTCTTGTATATTGGAATTACTTTAGCTATTTTCATTGCATTGGGAAATATACCTGATTGGAGAGACAGGTTGCAGATATACGTCAGTGGTTTTACTATGCATTCGATAACAGTTTTGACTAGTAGCATGTCGATACCATCACAGTCAGTAGATGTTTTACTTTTGAACGATTTAACAATTTCAATGACCTCTCTTTCGTCTGTGTTCTTTATGAAGATGGAGTCTTTTACAGCAGTGTTATTGCATATTGTATCACCTGTTGGCACCGTAGTGGGTATTTCTCGGGCCAGTTTAGGTCCAATGTTAACAAAAAAATTATTAAATTCATCTGCAGGTGAAGCGATATTCACACTCTGAGTCGTTTTATTATTTTTTGGAATATTAGTTGGGTAGCTTGTATTTCTGCTTTTATTTCCAAGGATACTGTTGAGTATTGTCCATGTATTTTTAATATTGTCTCTGTTTTTCTCCAGTTCTTTACTGTAATAGTCTCTTTTACTACATCTTATTATATATGTTAACTTATTTTTGTATGTTTTATACCGCTGCTCTGCTTCTTTTGTTCTTTTCTTTAGGAAAGCTTTATATAATGAATTTTTCTTTTTACACGCCTTTTGTAGTCCTTTGGTTAACCATGGCTTATTAGCAAATTTGTGTTTAAGCTTTTTTATTACTAATGGGCAGTTTTTTTCATAAAGAGTGGTTACAATGTTTATAAATGTGTCATAGGCTTCATTTACATCTGATACATAGACTTCTGTCCAGTCTTGCTTCAGCAAGTCCTCTTTAAGAGAACTGATTGCATTTGGTGATTTGTGTCTGAACGATTTTGAAGTTTTTTCTGCGTTGGGCCCCGTGTGGCCATGGATAAGTGCAAAGGTTGGCAAGTGGTCACTTATATCATTTATCAATAATCCACTTTCTATTTTCTTATCGAAAACATTGACAAACAGGTTGTCAATAAGTGTAGCAGAGTGAACTGTGATTCTACTGGGATGTGTTATTGTGGGATATAGACTCATGCTGTACATAGAGTTCATGAACTCTGTAACTACATTTTGTTGATGAGGATTCAGTAAGTCAATATTGAAATCTCCACAAATTGCTACCATTTTCTTACTAGTAATTTATTATTGTACAGCTCAACTAATTTATCTCTGAATGTCTCAATGCAAGTTCCCGGCGTTCTATATATGCAGCTTATGATTAGATTTTTTGTTTTGTCTAGGTCAATCTCAACAGTAACACATTCCAAAATCCCTGGTAGTGCTGAGGACATTTCATTTACAAGCTTACACCTGTACAGGTCATCAATATACAGTGCAACACCACCACCCTTTTTTTGAGTTCTGTTAATATAAAACATCTGATATCCCTCTATTGCCATCAGGGGAGCCTGTTCTTTGTTAAGCCAAGTTTCAGAGACTGCAATAGCTGTGAATTTTCTGTCTAGCTGTTTTAAATAGTCCTGAATCTGTGGAAAGTTTTTGTTAAGACTTCTGCTCTTGAAGTGTATTATTGACAGTTTACCATCTAATTGCATTTGACTTTTGAATTGTTTTTCAGTGTAATATTCACAGTGGTTATGAATATTGTTGAAAAAGTGGTTATCAGGATCAATATCATTCTCCATCTCTTGTGGTTTATGTTCAGCATAATGGTATGTTTTCAGAGTTTGAGTTTCCTCATTCTGTGTCAAATGACTTGCTCCAACTGGGGATAATTGATGTCTACTTGAGTCGGTCATAAGTTTTTGTTTGTTTTGGTTATTTTTATTCAAGTACTTTGGCATGGTGTATCAAAAGAACTATTCTTATCGTGTGTATGAGTATGGATTATCATTGGCTCGTAATTTTCTAATCAGTGTTCATCTGTATTTATCTAAGTCAGTAGCATCTCTGATCATAATACTTTTTGCTTGCTCAGGTGATCCATTTAGTTTAATCCAAATTCTACAGTTTCTTGTCCAGGTTGCTTGTATCTTATCTTGTTTTTTTAGCATCCGTGCCTGTCGTGCTAATTCAGCGTTTTTTTTTTGTCAGGTGTTCATTTATGTAAACTTGAGTTTCCTTTAGCTTTTTGGCCTGCCTCAGTATGTTATTCTTTACCCTTCTGTTCACAAAGCGCATCACAATTGATTTCTTTGTTTTGTTATCTTTCTTCGGTAGAGCATAACAGGCTGAGATTGCATTGGCTTCTACCTTAATGTCTTTATCATTAAGGAACTGAAGCACTTGATTTTCTAAGGACATTGACTCACTCATGGGTGCATCTTCACCACTCAGTCCTACTGTGGCATGGGCGTATGACTGATATCTGATGTCTAGTCCACTTATAACTAGGTCATCAATGCGAGAACCTTGTTCAAGATCCTCGACGCGTTGCTCCAAAAGACGCCCGTGTTGCTCCAGGTCCATAATTTTTTTGTCTTTTTCTTGAATTTTTAAATTTAGGGCTTGTACCTGTTCTATTAGGCCTATTATTTTGTCCTGTTGGTTAGTCAATTTGGCCAATTCATCTGACATAAAGCTCAGAGCTTTTTTGATTTCTTCCATTTCCTCTTTCTTTGGTGGCATCTTACTGACCTGTAGATAGAAGTAAACAGAGAATCCGGCTAGGCCTCAACTAGCCCGGCCGCTGCTGAACTCGCCGCAACAGCTCCTGCACAGCTCCTCCGCCAAGTAGCGCTGCTCCGCTCCGCAGATCACCCCTGTCATTCGCCACTGCCTGCCGCCGTCTGCCTGGCCGGTTATGCCGCACACCGCCGGCGCAGCCGAACTTCACCGATCACCGCCGCCACTCGCCGCCGTCTGGCTGGGTGGCACCTCCGCTAGGCCCCGTCACCGGCTTCTCTGCTTGAACTGCTGCCTCCGTGACCCGGACCTCCGGAAAAGCGGTAGAAGATGGATGGATGGATGGATGGATGGATAATTCTTAGTCCCACAATGGGGAAAATACAGGATGAGGATGAGGCAGCCACAGTGTGATGCCAATCCCTTCACCATTCAGGCACACAAAAAATTACAGTCTGTCTTTTATCCAATCCCAACAGGTTTAGAATTTGGCCGTCATTTTAGACTCCGAGCTTTGTTTTATTTCACACATTAAAAATATAACACAAACAGGATTTTATCATGTAAAGAACATAGCCAGAGCCCACTTATTTCTCTCTCGAGCAAACACGGAGATACTGATGCACGCTTTTATCACCAGCTGTATTGAGTGCTGTAATGCCCTGCTCTCTGGTCTTTCCAAAAAGACTATTTCAAGTCTGCAGTTATTACAGAATTCAGCTACACATGTTCTGATGAAGACCAGATGACAGGCTCACATCACGGCAGTTTTAAAGTCATTGCATTTGCTCCCATGTCCTTCAGGATCAATTTTAAGGTTCTTTTACGGGTTTATAAATGTCTGCACAGTCTTGGGGCTTCTTATTTATCAGAATTGCTTTTAACTTACGAGCCCTCATGGCCCCTGAGGTCCTCGGGCACTAGCCTTCTAACTATCCCTACCATCAGAACACGCACCCATGGTGAGGCTGCTTTTAGTTGCTACGGCCCACATCTGTGGAACAGCCTGCCGGAGAACATCCGAGCTGCCGAGAATGTTCATGTTTTTAAAAGCAGGCTGAAGACCTACAGCGGGGAAAATAAGTATTGAACACGTCAACATTTTTCCCATTAAACATATTTCTGATGGAGCCATTGACCTGAGATTTTCATCAGATATCAGTAACAACCCAGGTAATCCATACATACAAAGAAATCAAGGCAATTGTGTTCACAAAACAAGTTATATTTAATAAGTGGAATGACACAGGGAATAAGTATTGAACACACTGGGTGAAATTCATTTAATATTTAGTAGAAAACCCTTTCTTGGTAATAACAGCTTCCAGATGCCTCCTGAATGGAGAAACTAGGTGCAGGCATTACTCAGAAGTGATTTTAGCCCATTCTTCCACACAAATTGTCTTCAAATCTGGAAGGTTCCGTGGGTGTCTTCTGTGAATTCTAATCTTCAGTTGCTTCCATAGATTTTCAATTGGATTCAGGTCAGGTGACTGATTCAGCCATTCTAGCAGCTTTATTTTCCTTCTCTGGAGCCAGTTGAGAGTTTCCTTGGCTGTGTGTTTAGGATCATTTTCTTGCTGAAATGTCCACCCTCGTTTCATCTTCAGCATCTTGGCAGATGGCAACAGGTTCTTACTAAGAATGTCTCTGTGCATTTGTCCAATCATCTTTCCGTCAATTATATGAAGTCTGCCTGCACCATGTGCTGAAAAACACCCCACACCATGATGCTCCCACCTCCAAACTTCACTGTTGGTGTGGTGTTTTGGGGCTGATGTGGAGTGCCATTTCTCATCTCAACATGCCGTGTGCTGTGGCATCCAAAAAGTTCAATTTTGGTGTCATTGGCCATATATTCTCCCAGTATTTTACTGGCTTGCCAAAATGTTGTTCAACAAACTTTAAACAAGCTTCAACATGCTTTTCCTTTAGCAATAGAGTCTTGCGAGGTGAGCGGGCACAGAACCCATGTCGGTTGAGTGCATTACTTATTGTTTTCTTTGAAACAGCAGTACCTGCTAACTCCAGGTCTTTCTGGAGCTCTTGATGAGGGGTCTTTGGCTCTTGGATAACTCTTCTAATAATTCTTTTGACTCCTCTGTCTAAAGCTCCTGGAACTCCAGGTCATGGCTGGTTTATGGTAAAATGATGTTCTTTCCACTTCTGAATGATGGTTCCAGCAGTTCTCACTGGAACATTTAGCAGTTTAGAAATGCACCTCTAACCAATGTCATCATTATATTTTGTAACAATGAGGTTGTGAAGGGCTAGAGAGAGCTCTTTGCTACTACCCATCATGAGTTCTTTGTCTTGTGACAATCTGATATTCATAGACCTTTTTAAAGGCTATCAGTTAGGACTTAACCAGCTGAATTAATTTGCACTGATGGGGGAAAGGATGGCTTCCTAAATTCTGATTGATTTTAGCTTGTTTCTTGGCTTTCTATTCCTTTTTGCACCTTTTTTCTTCATATGTTCAGTACGTATTCCCTGTGTCATTCCACTTTATTAAATATAACTTGTTTTGTGAACACAGTTGCCATGATTTCTTTGTATGTATCGGTTACTTGGGTTGTTACTGATATCTGGTGAAAATCTCAGGTCAGTGGCTCCATCAGAAATATGTGTAATGAGACAAATGTTGACGTGTTCAATACTTATTTTCCTCTCTGTACTATTTTAACTTGGCTTTTGATAAGTTTCCTATTTTTATTGTCTTAACTTATGATTGATGTTATTTTGCCCTGGTTACAATTATCTTACTAATTATAATTACTTTTGAATTTATGTCTGCTTGATTGTATTTAAGTGTTGTTTTATTCTTTTAGTTATCACAAATGTTTACTCTTTATCAGCAAATTTTCTTATTATTATTTATCAGTGATTGTTTTTTTTTGTTTTTTTTAATCACCCTGTCCAAGCTCCTGTGTTTCCTCATGGGGATCCTTCCCACGGGGAATTGTGTCTGTTTCCTGGCTGCAGGGCGCTGGCCTGTGATTGCCCTGGTCTGCCCAGTTGAGGGGATTGTGCGCTGTGGCGCCATGTTTGCGGTGTCGACCCCTCGGATTGGACTTGGGCGGTCTCAAAGGGGGTGTTCCTGTAGCCGTGGACTTGCCTCTTTTCCCTGCTGGTGGTGGCTTCCTAGTGATGGTGCATCCACACTTGGATCCTCGGTGCCCAGCCATAAGCCACAAGTCTTATACATTTGAAAGTTTCTTTCTGTGTCTCTGTGTGTCTGTGTCTGTGTGTGTGTGGAGGGGGGTGGGGGTGGGGGGTGGGGGGGGAGGCTTAATTGTGTTTCATTTCAATGTGTGAATCACTCTGTGTTACAATTTTTTGTATGAAAAGTGCCACAGTGGTGTGAAAAAGTGTTTGCCCCTTCCTGATTTCTCGTTTTTTTTTTTTTTTTGTATGTTTGTCACACTTAAATGTTTCAGATCATCAAACAAATTTAAATATTAGACAAAGATAACACAAGTAAACACAAAATGCAGTTTTTAAATGAAGGTGTTTATTATTAAGGGTAAAAAAAATCCAAACCTACATGGCCCTGTGTGAAAAAGTGATTGCCCCACCCTGTTAAAACATAAATTAACTGTGGTTTATCACATCTTTGGAAAACAGTTCAATTTCTCTAGCCACACCCATAGCCGTATAATATGATAGTTACGACACTGATAGACCAATAGAAACTTTGGAATGCGGAAGTCATGTGGGTCATGGGTGATTAGTTCCAAACAATGTAGTTTTCCCCATAGACCACCATTCATTTCATGGAGTGTCTGCTTAATAATCCCTGGTAAGCCGTTGCTTTGTTGATGTCACCACTTAAGTTAACATGTAGATTTGTAGTCTGTGATAGTGTTTTATTTCGTCAGCTTTTTTTTGTGTTTATGTCCGATAAAAGCTCACAAACTTGCTCATTAGCTTGCTCCACACTAGATTCAGGTGAACAACAGCTAGCTCAACTTGATAACCTGGTTAGTGTTGCATTTAAAATGTATGTCTGCAGTTTATTGGATGAGGGCACAGTTTCTGAGAGACATTAGTGATGGGTAGTAGTATTATGTCATGGGGCATATGATGAAAACCTGTGATAGAGCTATAATAATGACAGTATGTGACTTATTATCATGTGCTGTAGCATTAGTAATGTGACTACAGGACCATGTTTAAGACAGCAAAAAAAAAATGTAGTTGATTTTCTTTTTTGTTGAGGAAAAACAAGAAACCATGACAGTCTGATATGTTTTTCCAGTAAACCTGCTTTCTACGAGGGCATAGCGTGCATCAAGTTAAGCAATTACCAAATACGTCTTCCAAAGTCACCATCACTATCAACTCCTGGTGGTGGCAGTGTTATTTAACATTCATAAATTAGCAATTTTAATATTTTATCATTCAGTTGTGTTGAAAATATTCTGTACTTATTTGAAGAAATTGTTGGGTGAAACATGGGGTGAAAGACACTTAGGATATAGACTGGTTTATTTTTTTAATACATTTGAAAACAGGTGATTATTTTAAGTTGTTAAAGAAGGGTCAAATGTTAAAAACAAACATTCTAAAAACAATTGTCATATTGACAAATGTGAAATACTCAGTTTTATAAAATGGCTCACTTTAAATTAATAAAAAAAACAAACTAACTGAACTATTAACAGAATGTATTTTCTATCCTTTGTAATTCTATTGTGGCTCAGGAAAATCATTTTATTTATGACTGTATATGAATTTAATTGTTTTACAAAGTACACCTGTATAGTTTGTATTATAATTGTTTGTATTTTTTTAAATAACAATCTTACAATACAATTTAAATACTGTATTTTATAAAGTTTTCATTCACACACAAGGTCCACAGTACCTAGTAACCTAGTTTAGCTGAATTGCATTAGACTCTGACAGCAATTTATTTACTCCATATTTTCAAGTCTGATAATTCTGCCAGGTTTTATTTATTTATTTATTTATTTATTTGGAGGGTGGGCATTGTATTCAAGAGTTGATCATTGGTAATCAGTGCACTGAAGCCAATCATATAAGGTAAGGCTACATTGCTAAGTAGGCTAGCAATATTTAGCTTTGCATCAGTGTGAATTAGCAGTTCCCCTTCCCTCCAAAAACATACTCGACAATCTATTTAATGTTGCTTGTTTCTATAATAATGCAGTTATATCTGTTCATTATAAGTTTAACAATATACCTACCAATAGGTATTTTGAATATTTACCTAATACGGCTAAAAAAATGTTTTTTATGCCACAGATCGTCACAGCTGCCATTCACACGCCATTATAGAAATGCCATTGTTTGGAACTATTTGGAGCTCCATGAACCACGTGACCGGGCAGCGGCGAGTACAAAGCATGTCACAACTATCATATAATATGGCTATGGCCACACCCAGGCCTGATTAATGCCACACCTGTCCTAAATCAAGAAATCACTTCAATAAGACCTACCTGACAAAGTGAAGTAGACCAAAAGATCCTCAAAAGCTAGATATCATGCTGCTATCCAAAGAAATTCAGGAACAAATGAGAAAGAAAGCAACTGAGATCTATCAGTCTGGAAAAGGTTATAAAGCCATTTCTAAAGCTTTGGGACTCCAGCGAACCACAGTGACAGCCATGATCCACAAATGGTGAAAACACGTAACAGTGGTGAACCTTACCAGGAAGGGCCAGCCAACCAAAATTACCCCAAGAGTGCAGTGACGACTCATCCAAGAGGTCACAAAAGACCCCACAGCATCCAAAGAACTGCAGGCCTCACTTGCCTCAGTTAAGATCAGTGTGCATGACTCCACCATAAGAGACTCAGCAAAAATGGCCTGCATGGCAGAGTTCCAAGACGAAAACCATTGGTGAGCAAAAAGAATATAAAGGGTCGTCTCAGTTTTGCCAGAAAACATCTTGGTGATCCCCAAGACTTTTGGGAAAATACTCTGTGGAATGACGAGACAAAAGTTGAACTTTTTGGAAGGTGTGTGTCCCATTACATCCGGCATGAAAGTAACACAGCATTTCAGAAAAGGAACATCATGCCATCAGTAAAATATGGTGGTGGCAGTGTAATGGTCTGGGGCTGTTTTGCTGCTTCAGAACTTGGAAGACTTGCTGTGATAAATGGAACCATGAATTCTGCTGTCTCTCAAAAAAATCCTGAAGGAGACTGTCTGGCCATCTGTTTGTGACCTCAAGCTGAAGCGCACTTGGGTTCTGCAGCAGGACAATGATCCAAAACACAGCAGCAAGTCCACCTCTGAATGGCTTAAGAAAAAGTAAATGAAGACTTTAGAGTGGACTAGTCAAAGTCCTGACCTGAATCCGATGGAGATGCTGTGTCATGACCTTAAAAAGGTGGTTCATGCTCGAAAACCCTCCAATGTGGCTGAATTACAACAATTCTGCAAAGATGAGTCGGCCAAAATTCCTCCACAAGGCTGTAAAAGACTCATTGCCAGTTATCGCAAATGCTTGATTGCAGTTGTTGCTTCTAAGGGTAGCCCAACCAGTTATTATGTTTAGGGGGCAATCACTTTTTCCACACAGGGCCATGTAGGTTTGGATTTTTTCCCCTTTAATAATAAACTCCTTCATTTAAAACTGCATTTTGTGTTTACTTGTGTTATATTTGTCTAATATTTAAATTTGTTTGATGATCTGAAATATTTAAGTGTGACAAACACAAAAAATGAGAAATCAGGAAGAGGGCAGACACTTTTTCACACCACTGTATATAAATAAAGCCTTGATTGATTTATTCACAGCTAGGGCCACTTTAGAGCCTCCTATTAACCAAACTTTCATGTTTTTGTACTGTGGGAGGAAACCAGAGTACCTGGAGTAAACCTACACAGACACGGGGAGAATATGTAAACTCCACACAGAAGGGCCACTGATGGTCAGGGGGTGGGATTGAACCTTTGACCTTCTTACTGTGCTGCCACAGTGCTAACCACTGTTCCACCGAGCTGTCCATTATCCACCTTAGTATCAGTACGTGTCCATGGTGATCGTGGTAACACACGGAGGAGGAAGGCAATGGTTGCAGGGTTTTTCAAATGGAGAAATTTGGGAATTTTGGGAAGGGCAGTTAACTGTAGTAAACAGAAGTGTAAACATCTCTTGACGCAACAGCATGGGATACAATGAAAGACTGCAATGTGTTTGACAGTCTACAAAGAGCATCCACACCTGATTCCCAAACAGCAGCCCCTTTGTTAGTTACAGCAATGTGGGCAGTTCGGTGGAGCAGTGGTTAGCACTGGTTAGGGCGGTGTGCCTCGCATCACTGCAGCCCATCTCTCTGTGGTTTGGTAATGATTCCACAGTGGATTGCATGTTCCTGGTGGGGAGTTATTGGCATAACACCTGCCAGTTGCCCTGGTCCTGGGCCATAAAAGCGACTGATGTCCCGTGGTGGGCGATCCATCGCAGAATCACGATGAAACCACTCGGAGATGGGCTGGAGTGAACCAGGTGATAACAGGGATGGCTATTAGGGTGACTAGGATCTGAAGAAAATAACAATATAAGCCGCACTCGGTTCAAGCTTCCTGGTACTAGCTTGGGGTAGCTTGGGGGCTTCTTTTAGCCACCACTTCGATACATGACGGACAGCTAGGCGGGCCAATAATAAAGAAGTGGGTGGGTCTCAAGGACGGCAGTGGGTTGGCTTTTTCGAAACTTGACATATATGATTTAACCCCGAAGAGTCAAAAAACATTTTGGAAAGTTTCTCAGAGAAAAATGAGATAAAGGCAGTGTGCTTTTTTCAGATAGTTGACTTTTTTGAAATTTTTTTTGGCTAATTACATGACCATTTGACACATTTGAGACAGTTAAAATCTACAAACACACCATTTTTCAATCAAAGACCCGTTTAAATATGATCTCATTCTTTTTAGACATTGGCAGCAACAGGTAGCTCTGAGGGTTTACTAACCTGCTCGCTCTCCAATCTTTGCCAGGAAAACCCACTGACACCATCTGCACATGGAGTTCTAATGAAGTTTGTAT
The DNA here is from genome assembly GCA_020510985.1 of Pholidichthys leucotaenia. Lineage (NCBI taxonomy): Eukaryota > Metazoa > Chordata > Actinopteri > Cichliformes > Pholidichthyidae > Pholidichthys > Pholidichthys leucotaenia. The sequence goes on from CM035840.1 coordinate 217,352,334, forward strand.
TTAAAAGCTTGCATCCATTCATGACTCTAGAGCAGCTGGAGTTTGGGTAGGTGGTACGTGTGATGTAGGTTACAGATTAATACTGAACTAACTTCTTGCAATGTTTTGAGGTTTTACCAGTATGTTAATATATGATTCAGTATTTTATGCATGTGTGTATATACACTGTGCATATAGTATACTGTATATATTTTTAAAAAATTCAAAAATTACACCCAAGTACAGCATGCATATTTTTGTGATTGCTAAAATAACATAATTGTGCAATGGTTTCTAATCATTTCAGTATTTCATATATACTGTTTTTATTTATGTTGCTTTTCAGCATTTAAACATAACAAAGGCTACAAGGCATAAATGCACATTTTTCTAAAGAAAGCATGTTTACAGTCTTTTATATTTGATTTTATTATATTTTTAAGAGAAGAAGCATCGTTTAAAGTCAGGAAAATAACAAAACTCAGTGGAGGACTGATGCTTAAATCCTGTGAAGACCTGCTTTTTTTCCACAAGGAAAACTGATCAAGAATTGATAAGGGAATCAATAAAGAATCGGGCCGATAAGCAAAATTGTCAATGCCATTGATATTGATAAAAGCTTATCAGTTCCCATCTTTAGTTCATATACATTCATCTATTTATAAATGCAAGGAATCTGTCTGTTTATCTGTTTCTCTTTTCCTTGCATATCTCTTGAACTGTTCATGAGACTGAACAAAGATTTTATAAGTGCTGTGCTGAGGTTATGAGGGTGTGCATCCCCGAATTTTAGCCTCCCCAGATATGTGAAAGTTTAGGAGGGCAAATCTTTAATGAACATCCACATGGGAGCTATTAAATGAACACAGAGGTGGAAAAGTTATAACAACTGAGTTAGGGGCTGAAATTCAAAGGGAAGGGTGGAGGCTGGTGGGATAAAATGATGAAAATTTGGGCCCAATCCGAGTTCCAGAACCAGATCTTCCTTAGAAGACCTTATAAGGAATTGTTAATAACTGGAGTTCCTGCTGAACTGAACAACCCCTTATATGGTCATGTGATCGGAATTCTATCAACTCATGTCAGAACATTGTGTGTCTGTGTTCTTAGCTCCTTATAAGGAGTTATTATACTTCCACAAATCTGGGGAGGCTGAAATTTACAGGAGTTATTGGGCTCAATATTATAGCCGTAAATCCAAATTTTCAGGCCCCAAAATCCCAGCAGTTATACCTTTTCCACCTCTGTTTTCATTTAATAGCTCCCCTATGGACCTGGAACCGGGTCTTCCTTAGAAGACTTTATAAAGAGTTGTTCAGCACTCCTGACCTCAGACTCCTTATAAGGAGTTCTTATAAGGAATTCTGAACAACTCCTTATATGGTCATGTGACCGGGCACTGCACTAGTATATGCAATAATAAATGTACCTTTGTTTTCACTCTCATTATTGAAGTAAAATAAATGACTAGATATTTACATTTTTTTTTTGATCTGTTGATCATTCTTTTGGTTAGAATTGGCCAAAAATTGTTATCAGATGTTCTTTAAAAATCTACAAAAATGATTGATGTTTACATGAGGGGTGACAAAGTTTCCTGCTATACACTTCTACTAAACATTAAACATACTGTCTATTTTTTTCTAGAATTTAATATCTTCTTTTTCAGTAAAAATAAATTAAAGGTCCCATTCACTGCACTTTTCCCTCATGTTGACAGCTCCCACAGGTCTTAATGAAATGTTTGTGATATATTTTGACCAAATTGCTTTTAATTATTAAATTATACCAGCACCATTGTAAATCCATTTTTGCAGCCTTAGAATGGCTCATTTCAGTGCATGTCGCTTTAAATTCCTAAAACTGACATAACGTTCGGCTCAGGAGACGCACACACACAGGCTCAGAGTAGTTCAAACTGTTTATTAACAACAGGGATGTTTGGGTGCGTGTCTGCGGAATGTTAATGTGTTGGTGGTGGCGTCTGCTTCGGACCCAGAGGCAGGAGACCGTTCAGCCGGCAACCCTATGGGAGAAATCAGACACAGGGTGATGAGCACACACCAACACGGGAGGAGAATAGGCGAGGGAGAGAAGCTTACTTGTTTGGGCAGATGACTGGCGCTTCAAGGATGGAAGCCCGGGAGACAGCCACCTGCAGGGCTCGGTGCAGCAGCGAGGAGAGACGAGGGACGGGATTGTCCGCCGCCGAGGAATCCACCTGTGCACAGGGGAGCAGACTGGAGAGATGAGGTAAGTGAACTTCTTACCGGAGATAAGGATGCTGAAGAGAATGTGGTAGAAGTCCATACAAGGAAATGAAGTCTACGGCTTCAGGCCGACGCTCAGGGCGAGGCGGCTTTTATCCTTCGCTGCTGACGAGTAGCAGGTGCGTGAGCAGGTGGCGCCGCTGATGAATGGCGCGGCGTGACAGTACTCCCCCCTCTAGCAGCGCCTCCTGGCGATGGCTTATCCGGGTGCGCTCGGTGGAAGTCCGCGATGAGCGATGGGTCCAACACAAACGACGGGGGCACCCACTGTCGATGCTCGGGCCCATAGCCCTCCCAGTCCACCAAGTATTGCAACCCACGACCCCGGCGCCGGGAGTCCAGGATGGAGGAGGCGGACCAGGCCGGATGGCCACCAATCATCCGGGGCGCGGGTTGCGCTGCAGGAGGAGGGCAAAGGGGGTCAGTAACCGCCAGTTTCACCTTCGACACGTGGAAAGTAGGATGAATGCGGAGGGAGGGGGGAATAGCCACGCGCACAGCCACCGGGTTGATGATCCGGGTGATGGGGTAGGGACCCATGAAGCGCTGTGCCAGCTTTCTCCTCTCGCCTTTTAGAGTGACGTCCTGGGTGGAAATGTAAACAAGCTGCCCAACTCTGTACGCCGGGGCAGGTCTCCTACGCCGGTCCGCCACAGTCCTGTTGCGCTCCGCTGTGCGCAATAGCGCATGGCGCGCGGCAGCCCAGGTGGAGCGGAACTGCCTGAGATGGGCCCTGACTGACGGGACAGTTACCTCACTCTCCTGCTCCGGAAACAGCGGGGGGTCGTAACCCAGGGACGCTTTGAAGGGGGACATCCCTGTAGCAGAAGAGCGAGCGGTGTTGTGGGCATATTCAACCCAGGCAAGATGGTTGCTCCAGGACGCGGGTTTGGATCTGGACACACAGCGGAGCGCAGCCTCCAGCTCCTGGTTGGTCCTCTCACACTGCCCGTTGGATTGGGGGTGATGGCCGGAGGAGAGGCTCACCTTGGCTCCGATGGCGTTGCAGAAAGACCTCCAAACCTCAGATGAAAACTGGGGGCCCCGGTCCGAGACCACGTCCACGGGAATCCCATGCAGCCTGACCACGTGTTGGACGAGGAGGTCCGCCGTCTCCAGGGCAGTAGGGAGGCCTCGCAGGGGGACGAAGTGCACGGCCTTGGAGAAGCGGTCCACGATGGTCAGGATGGTGTCATAGGAGTTGGAGATGGGGAGTCCGGTGACGAAATCCAGAGCGATGTGCGACCAGGGCCTGCCAGGGACGGGCAGGGGCTGGAGCAGACCCGCTGGAGGGGCATTTCCCGACTTGCAGGTGGCACAGATTGGGCAAGCCCGGGCATAGCGGGCTGCATCCCTCCGCAGGCCTGGCCACCAAAAGGACCGTTGGAGGAGATCTATCATCCGGGAGGTGCCAGGGTGACAGGTGAGCTTGGAGGTGTGGAGCCAGTGGATGACCTCTCCTCGGACCGCGGATGGCACGAACAGCCTCCCCTCCAGTCCGCCGCCAGGGTCAGGTTCCACCTCCTGTGCCTTCCGGATCTTGCTCTCAATGTCCCACGAGATGGCTCCCACGACGCACGACCTGGGCAGGATGGAGTGGGGCGCCTCCTCCGACTCCACGGGGGCGAACTGCCTGGAGAGGGCGTCAGGCAGGACGTTCTTAGAGCCAGGCCTGAAGGTGATGGAAAATTGGAACCTGGCGAAGAACAGAGACCAGCGCGCCTGGCGGGCGTTCAGGCGCTTGGCAGACCGTAAGTATTCCAGGTTCCTGTGGTCCGTGAGGACCACAAACGGCAGGCTTGCCCCCTCCAACCAGTGGCGCCACTCCTGCAGGGCGAGCTTGATGGCCAAGAGCTCTCTGTCCCCCACATCGTAGTTTCTCTCCGCCGGGGACAAGCGCCAGGAGAAGAAAGCGCACGGTCGCTTGGCGCCATCGTCCGGTGACCGCTGGGACAGCACTGCTCCCACTCCCGTGTCCGAGGCGTCTACCTCAACAATGCACTGCAGCGCGGGGTCGACCTGGCGAAGGACCCGGGAGGAGGAGAATTCCGCCTTCAGCGCCTCAAAGGCGGCAGCGACCTCTTCGGTCCACCGGAACGGGACCTTCGGGGACGTGAGGCGGGTCAGTGGTCCCACGATGGCACTGAAGTTGGGGACAAAGCGGCGGTAGAAATTGGCGAAGCCAACAAATTGCTGCACCTGTTTCCGAGATGCAGGTGTGGGCCATTCCACCACCGCCTTTACCTTCTCTGGGTCGGGGAGCACCTTATCGTGGGCGATGATGAACCCCAGGAAGGATGTGCTCCTGGCGTAAAATTCACACTTTTCCGCCTTAACGTACAGACGATTCTCCAGCAGCCTTTGGAGGACCCGCCTCACGTGGACCTGGTGCTCATCCCTGGACTTGGAGAAGATGAGAATATCGTCCAGGTAGACGAACACGAAAAGGCCAATGAAGTCCCGGAGGACGTCATTAATGAGGCGCTGGAAGACTGCAGGAGCGTTGGTCAACCCGAACGGCATCACCAGATATTCAAAGTGGCCGTTCGGGGTACGGAAGGCCGTTTTCCACTCATCTCCCTCCCGGATCCGGACGAGGTGGTAAGCGCTGCGTAGGTCCAGCTTGGTGAACCAGGTCGCCCCCTGGAGGGAGTGGAAGGCAGTGTCCATGAGAGGCAGGGTGTAACGGTCCCTCTCCGTGATATTGTTGAGGGCCCGGTAGTCGATACAAGGGCGGAGGGACCCATCCTTTTTCCCCACGAAGAAGAACCCTGCCCCCACGGGTGACGATGATGGGCGGATAATCCCAGCACTCAATGATTCCTTCAGGTAGGCGTTCATCGTCTCCTTCTCCGGCGCAGACAGGCTGTAAAGGCGACCAGAGGGTAAGGGAGCCCCCTGGCGGAGGTTGATGGCGCAGTCATAGGGCCGATGAGGGGGAAGAGACATAGCTTTCGCTTTGCTGAACACTATACCCAGGTCGTGAAATTCTGGGGGCACCAGAGACAGGTCCGGGGGTGCAGCGTCCGTAGCAGGGGGAGGAGCGGACGGAGAGCAGGCAGCGGACTGAAGGCAGGTGCCCATACAGAACGTACTCCATGCCGAGATCCCAGCTGATTTCCAATCCAGGACCGGATTGTGAAGGCGGAGCCAGGGATACCCCAGGATGACGGGCGACACAGAGTTGGGAAGGACGTAAAAGGTCATTTCCTCCCGGTGGTTTCCCGAGATGATGACCGGTAGGGGAACAGTTTGATGTGTCACTCTCCCGAGGGTGGCACGGGAGAGGTGGATTAGGGAGATGGGAGTGTTGAGTGCCTGGCAGCGGATGCCCAATCGGGTTGCCAGGCTTTGTGAAATGAAGCTGCCTTCTGCGCCCGAATCCACCAGTGCGTGGGTGAGGTGCCCAGTAGGGTTATGGCAGAAACGGATGGGCAGCTTCAATTGAGAAGGTGATCCTAACCGATTGACATCCGCGAGGCTTCCAACAGTGACTCGCGGACCCCACCGACAGGCTTTCCGTGGACAACGCTCCACGGTGTGTTGGTCGCCTCCGCAATACATGCAGAGGCCCAACTCACGGCGGCGTTGTTTCTCCACAGGGGAAAGTTTAGTCCAGCCCGTCACCATCGGCTCCGACTCCTCGGGGCGCGATGCTGGCGGCGCCGCCAGGGGGCGAGCTTGGAACAGGTGCGGCGAGGCTCCACGAGGGCGAGAAGAAGAAGACCTCCGCCCCGAGGAGCGCTCGCGCAGCCTGTTATCCAAACTTATCGCTAAGGATGTCAGCTCCGCTAGCGTCCCAGGGATATCCCGACCAGCCAGTTCATCCCTCAGATCACTATTGAGGCTGCGGAGGAACAGGCCACAGAGGGAGCGTTCCTCCCAGCCCAATTCCTCCGCCGCTACCCGGAAGTCGACCGAGTGGTCCGCTGCCGACCGGCTTCCCTGCTGGAGAGCGAGAAGCCGATCGACCTGGACCGTTTCGGTTTGTGAGTGGTCAAAGACCTCCAGAAAGCGCCTCACGAATTGGTCATAGGTGAGGGTGGCATAACTGGGCCTCGCCATTACGGCGTAGGTCCAGGTTAACGCACGCCCCTCCAGAAGATTCCCTATGTAACCAATTCGGCTGTGATCCGAGGGAAAATCTCCGGGCACACGGTGGAACACGGACTCACACTGCATAATAAACCCCCGCGCTCCGCCGAGCTTACCGCTAAAGCGGGCGGGGGTCGGAATCGGCGTGAGCCGAACCGGTGCCACTGGAGCCGGCTGGACGGCCGCTGGAACAGCAGGAGCCGCGCCACCCTGGTGAGTCGGGAGGAACGGCTGTTGGGGGTCCAAGCGGTTCAATCGGTTAGTCAGCTCTAATAATTGATGAAGAACCACCTGTTGCTGATAAACAATCTGATCCACCCGAGCCTCGAGGATGGTAAACCGGTGTGCGAGCCCGCCGTCCGCCGAGCCGCTCTGCTGAAGCCGTACTGACATAACGTTCGGCTCAGGAGACGCACACACACAGGCTCAGAGTAGTTCAAACTGTTTATTAACAACAGGGATGTTTGGGTGCGTGTCTGCGGAATGTTAATGTGTTGGTGGTGGCGTCTGCTTCGGACCCAGAGGCAGGAGACCGTTCAGCCGGCAACCCTATGGGAGAAATCAGACACAGGGTGATGAGCACACACCAACACGGGAGGAGAATAGGCGAGGGAGAGAAGCTTACTTGTTTGGGCAGATGACTGGCGCTTCAAGGATGGAAGCCCGGGAGACAGCCACCTGCAGGGCTCGGTGCAGCAGCGAGGAGAGACGAGGGACGGGATTGTCCGCCGCCGAGGAATCCACCTGTGCACAGGGGAGCAGACTGGAGAGATGAGGTAAGTGAACTTCTTACCGGAGATAAGGATGCTGAAGAGAATGTGGTAGAAGTCCATACAAGGAAATGAAGTCTACGGCTTCAGGCCGACGCTCAGGGCGAGGCGGCTTTTATCCTTCGCTGCTGACGAGTAGCAGGTGCGTGAGCAGGTGGCGCCGCTGATGAATGGCGCGGCGTGACAAAAACCACATTTAATGCCGTCCTCCCTCTTACGTCACTATTGCTAATCTTAGCCGGCTAGGTCCTAGCTCAGATAGTTAGCCTGAGCCAGCTAATGTAAAGCTGTCTCAAAGAATGAATGAAATAAAGCATCACTGGTAGACAGGAGTGTGTGGTTTCAGTGGTTGATAGGATATGATTAGTCCCGGAGTCCAATAAGATCAGAAACATTAGTGAATCAGTGACTAAATTGCTAGCTTCAGTTAGCTGCCTCGGGTCTCAATACTAAGCTAAGCAAATGTCTAAGAATGATGTTTATGGTCAGTGTTGTTAGATGAACAATGATTCCAGTGGGGTGAATAGAATTTATAGAAAATAGCAAAGAAAATTGGCCAAATCGACAGTTAAGCTAATGTCAGGCAGCCTGTTTGTTAGCCTTTCCCTGCTGAGGAGCACTTTGGTGTGTGGAGGTTACACAGATTATTAGCCAAGCTAATGCTAATGGATCAATGTAGCCTCACAGCAAAAATAGAATGAAATAAGCCAGAACAACACAAGTTATATTGTGGATTAGTGAACCAGGTTGGAAACCGGGATGTGTGTATATTAGGGTGACTAAAATCTAAAGGAAATAACAATATAAACCATGCTGGGTAAGCTAACTCCCTATCAGCACTGTTAGCTCTTAAGCTAAGGCCTTGGTTGGGCTCACCATTTATTTACGTGACAGATAGCTAGGCTGGCCAATAATACAGCAGTGACACATATCAAGGCTGGGCTTACTTTTTCTTTATGCAAGAAAACAAAAGCAGAGGAGTTAAAATGGCTAATTGGATGCAAATGATATAAAGACTTTGTGTTTTTTAAGAGAAATTAGCATTTTGATGTGCTTTTGACAATCATCTGGCCAATAGATGCATTTCAGAATGTTAAAACCTACAAAAACTTTCAGTGAATGGAACCTTTAAAGTCTGTTGACTAAAGTCTAAAACTGCCAGAATAAACTAGGAAGAATATGGGCTGACATGTGTCGTCCCATCCTGGTCCTATGGTCCTGAGCAGAAATGAATCAACAAGCCCATCTTCTGACAGTGTATTTTATAAAACTTATCTGTAAAAATGTGTTTTATTCTGTCTAATCATAATTTATAGTTATTTTCAGCTTATCCCCAAGTGGAAAAACACCCTTTTGTCTTTACTTACTGGTCCATGTGTCCTGTAGTTATGCTGGTCCAGTTGACTGTCATTTCCTTATAGTAGTTAAACAGGTCAGTTACTTTGGTTTCTAGATAATCCTAGGAAAACAGAGCCAGAACAGAAGAAATTTAACTCATACACTGTATTCCAAACTATTATGCAAGTGATATGTCAGCTTGATTTCAGTAAAAAACAACAAAAAATCTTTTTAAAGGAAAATTTTTGCTAGTTTTGTTTTTCCTGTCTTGTTAGGTAACTGGGATCAGTCTCAGACAGGTTTGTTGGTTTTATTTCCCTTTATGCCTGTACCAAACAGTTCTATATAATGTTGCGCCACACTGGATGTTTAGTGAATGGGCACCCTGCTCCATCAAGACTGCAAAGTAGGCAGGAAGGGGGAGGAGTGATGTTTGGGCTGGAACAGTGGGACGTGAAATGGTAGGCCCCTTTAAGCTCCCCAAGCATATCAAAATGACCTCTGCATAGTATGTGGAATACTTAAATTACCATTTTCTGCCATGGTATAAAAAACAAAGAGATACAAAATGTTTGGTTTTTCTAGCAGATTGCAGAGAGAGTGTCAGTCAGGGCACCTCACCAGGTCGTTTCAGCCCATCATGTCTGATACCACCTATAATGGTGAGGGTGGGCCGAGCAGTGTCTCACCAGGCACCACCTCTCTCTGAGAGGTAGTGCCTGACTTGTGAAATAATTATTATTATAATTATTATTATTTTCATGCAAGATAATGAACCTATACTACAAAAACACCAATGACTTGCTGTTTGCTGTGGGCGTAAGAGGAGATAAAACCATGATGTGGCCACCATCATTCATTTTTCAAAATTTAACCTTAATTTATACAGGGAAGGTCCATTGGGAGGGAACCTGTCTTTTTTAAGGACACCTTGTTCACTCTCATGCAAATACACATTCACACCTGGAAGCTGTCCAGTACATCCACAGACTGACTTGTGGCCACTGAGCAGCTCCACTGGAGCAGCTGGGTTTAAGGGCACTGCTCAAGAGCACCACAGTGGGGTTAAAAACCTATGAAGTAGGGCTGGGTGATTAATCAAAACAAAACCATAACCAGCGTTCAGGGTGTAGGATCGATGTAATCTTGCTCATGTCGGTTTTTCCCCTCTGTTGTGTGCATGTATATGAGAGCTTTTCATGTACTGCCCCTTTAAGACGTGCCCAAGGAGTTACAGGTGTGGGCACATAACTCCAGAAGCAGTGCAATCGGCGCTGTTCAGATGCAGCAGAACATGAGTGGAACAATTAAAGACAGCTTGTAACCAAAACAGATGTGGTCTCCATCTACAGAGTATGTGATGATTGAGTCTATTTCTTCTGAAGATGCCAAATGAGCAACGTGCACTGATGCTAACACTAAAAAGGGGCATAAGCTCAGTTGCTGGTAGCCTCTGATGCCTATTCATGTAATCTCAACTGTTTTACAGACAAAATGGACAAACTAAGGCTGTATTTAAGAACCCAACAAGAGACTCATAATCACTATTTGGTGGTAACACAATCTCAGATGTGTAAAGGATTCACCCAATGCAGCTAACAAGCTAATTAGCCGCTGCACACATGACGTGACCCACAAACCCTCAAGAGGTATGTGTTGTTAACACTGGGCTGTCATAAGCTACCTCCGGTGGGCAGGAGTGATATAATAGTAGGCTGGACCGTCAGGCAGTGATGGTTTATTAAACAAAAACAAAGAAACAAAAGCACAGCACGGGGGCTGGAGATAACATAGGAGATAACTAGGCAAACTAACTCACAGAGAAAATACTAGTGATGTTATGTTCGACGCCGCCCACTCGACACTGACTCAAGCAATATAACGTGGAAGTGTCGTGAGCAGAGTGTCGAGCACTATGTCAACATACCCACAGTCACGTGACCATAGCAAGCAAGGCCTCATTATGTCAGTCACATCACATGAATTGAGGGCTCGCAGGAAGTTTGAGAGGGAGTTAGTTTTTTTTTTTTGGTTTGCTTTGTATTGTTTGTTCCTGCCATTCAATTTTGAATAGACCTCAGATGGCCATATGCTAAAAAAAAAAGTATTGAGATTTTTTTCAGGTTTTTCAACTCAAATGCAGTTTTAACAGTCAGTCACCAGATGGCAGTCTTTATTATATGTTTCATAACACTGTGTCACTCATGAAGCTATCGTCTCAAAGTTGCTTGTTGTTTCATGAGGCCTCGGTTTTAATATCACTAGAAAATACTGGACACGAGGGTACCGGCAGGGAAACACAGCAATGACGCCACACCAGAACACAAACTCAGACTGACATAAATAGGGTAAATGATAATTACAAACATGAAACAGCTGAGGCAACAACCAAGGGCTGAATGGTAAAAACATGAGGGAGAGTGGCTACAGGTATGGAAAACATGAGGAGCAGGCAACAATAGGAAAACCAATATGCACATGAAACCAGACAATGTATATACAGAACCCAGGGAAGCACATAAGGAAAATAATACAGGAAAATAATCATAAGCACAGGGCAGGAACCCAAAACTACAGAACATAATTAGAGGCATGATAATGAAAATAAACACAATGATCAAACTATGGCTGAGGTAGGGAAACACAGCGAAGCATCATGGCTGAGGGTGAGGACATGGGATGACGGCAGACCGGGGAACACAGAAGACAATTAATGCAAATAATGAAATAATCACAGAAAAAACCATGAATAAACATAAAGCGTGGGCATGATCCCAATATCATGCCCCAGACCATGACATGGATAATGTTTAATTTTTGTGAAATGATAATATGTCTGTTCTTCATTATATTATGCTCATTTACTACTGCACCACAGTGATATGATACCACACACTTGTGTAATATTTCTTAATTATGAGCCTCATCGGCAAGAAGAAGGGAAAAACATTTTTTAAAAAAACCCGTCATGAATGGGTCAATAAAATGATGCTGATTTAACACCATATTCCCAGCACTGCTGTGGAGCATCCTTAAAAGGCAGACCTGTGAGGCTGGGCGGCAGTAGGGCTGGGTGATATAGCTAAAAAAATGTATAGCGATATAATTTCTCTATATCACGATACACAATACAAATCAAAATATGTATTTTGTGTACTGAATGTTTTACTAACATTTTTATTAGAAAAAAAAAAAAAAATATATATATATATATATATATATATATATATATATATATATATATATTCATTTTACTTATGAAAAAGCTGAATAATAAAATTAAATGAAAACTTATGTCAGAGAAATTTCTTCACAACAATATGTAACTGAGCAAAGTGTCTTTCTTCCTTTCAAGTAATGAAGTTTATCCACATGGGCAGAAATGTTTCAGTTTACCACACATAGTTAATACTTGGCGGGCTAATAAGAGAAAAGATAAGCCTTTATTAATCCAATGCACATCTGTCGCAAGGTCTGTGGTGGACTTTTGCCAATCGGTACATCGTGACATGCACTACACAAAGAGCAGAGTTAAACAAACCTATCATCTGGTCAGTCACTGCAACAGATACTGGAGTCAGTTTGTCTTGGCCTGTCCTTGCCACTGGTAATACCTCTATCTGCCAAGAATGTGCTGCTAATCCAGCAAAAGCTAGTGGTACTCAAATACTTTGCAAGCAGTTTCATGAAATGGTCAGTCAGAAAGCAACTCATACCGGCTCGGAAGTCGCCCGGGTTAACAAGGTCAGGAGTTCCTGGCAGCGGAGGGCAAAGGACAGAGCTGTGTGGAGGAATCTGATCAGACTTAGTCTAATAGTCATTGTCAGTCCCGACAGACTGCTATGATGATGATGATGATGAATGAGGAAATTACAGAAAGTGTGACAGAATCAAGGAATCAATCAGGAAGTGACAGAAGTATAATTAATCGCTTATTTTTTATGTGTCTACATTCCATCAGTTGTTTATTTGGAGAAACACTCTTATTTTGAAGGATTGCAAGACTAGGTATGAGCTCTTATTTTGAAAGTTCCTTTGTTAAGTTTGTTCACTTAGCAAACGAACGTGCAGAGTTCAGACTCAAAATGTTTATCTACTCCTGGCTCCGTTTCCTGTGCTTATGGTGAGCCTACATTTATTCTGTTATCTTCCTTTTCACCTCTGCTTGCTGCAGTTTAGATTTCATGCAGGGGGTGGGGCAGCCGTGCTGAGCTAGTGAGCTTCAGCAGCTCATACAGTATTAACGTGATGGATATTTGGATATGTGCAATATAATTATTTATGTATCGCGGGCGGCCAAATGTACCGATGCAACAAATATATTTGGTATATCGTCCAGCCCTAGGCGGCAGTATTCCTCAAAACAGCAGCTGTGGGAGGCAATACTGGCATCTCCAAATGAAATACAGGCAAACACTCTACATGGGTGTACAGGTTCAATGGATAAGAGAGCTTTGAAAGTTATATCAAAGAAGGGCTTATGAATTAAACTACATTTTTATTTTAACAATTGATCTCTTAATGCTGTAAATATAACAGGTTTCTGTTCTGAATACTTTATAACCTACTTTCAAACTCAGCACTGCAGAATAATTTGGAACATGGTATATATTCTTAAAAGGTTGACTATGGTTTCATGAATTTTACCTGCATGGGACCTAAAACTTCACTGCGGTCAAACATAAGGAAGAAGTAGTCCAGGTTGTTCAGGGCTGACTGCCATGGCATGTAGTCTCTCTCATTGTTCAGGTACGTGGTGGTACGTAGGGCCATCACTGTGTCAATGATCTCTGCTCTTTGGGATAGAAGATTATAAAACTGAATGAAATGCCTTGAATTTTTAAGCAGTGGATATGGCAATACATGTGTCATGTTATATTATCAATAAATCTTTTGATACCTGTGATATTTGAAGAATTGATGGGAAGACCAATTCTGAACCATTTTTGGCCAACATATAATTTTACATCAGTATAATTATAGAATTTGCAACTTGTCTTATGAATTTACATAAGTTTTTGTGGGGTAATTTTCCAAATATGTCCTGAAATCTTACTGTTTTTAATCTTACAGTATTTTTTCGTCAAAGCCACAAGTGGCTACTTGTTAAGGGCAAAAGAGTCATTTCTACAGTATGTGCATGGCGGCTGCAGAAGATGGTCCTGCCACACACCCCCCTCCCCTGCCTGGCGAACCCAGCATGCCAGTCTAGACTTATCTGTGCTTGAGCCCACACCTGGCCAAACACACCAGGAATCTTTGAAATTTTAATTTTTAGGACAAATTAAGTGAAATTAAGGCAATTTTCCATGCCACAATTGTTTCAATTTCTCACAGCATGTTACACCAGTTTTTTGGTCTTCGGTTCTGGTAGAGTTTACCTGGCCAGGTTAAAGGAGTCGTCAATCAGCTGAGCTCTGTTGATAACTGGAATGACCTTGAGAGACAAATAAACAGTCATGTTTAAAAGCTTGATAAAACATTTTACAGCTATGCCATCATGTTTCAGAGTGCTGCTCCTTACTTCATGGTTAGTCTCCAAGGCCTTTAGCAGTTTGTCCCAGTTGCCCGTGTCATAGTTGACCCTATAGTAACCCTTCACATCGAGGTTGGCCAGCACCCATTCATTGTCATTTGTTTTCATGTCAGCAAATATGTCTGCATATCACAGGATTGATCATTAATAAATGAAGATATTCTAAGAGAAAGTAATATGAAACAGAGTAGTATGAAACAGAAACCTATGATGGCGCTGTTGTTGATGGTGTCAAGGTGTGATGAAAATTAGACTGACTCAGATTGCTCTTCAGGATTTCTCTATATTTTACCCTCTAGCTTTATAAGCCTTCCAAGGAGCATGCCTACAGCATGATGCTGCCATCACCATGTTAACACCATCTGTTAGTGGTGATTTGCAGTGTTTTGTGTTTGTCAAACACAGCATCTAATCTAACAATGAAAAAGGTCCATTTTGGTCTCATTACTTATATTTTCAATGGCTGCCAAAGACCCATCACCTCCTCCTTGTGGTGGTGGCTGGTAATAAGGTTCCCCGAAACCTCGGCAAATGGCGGCAATATGCCAGCTGGAGTATCTTTGGTTGCATCCTATGGCAATGACTGATCTGATCAGATCTTGGTTTCAAGGACAGCTAGGGTGCTCCTCATAAGCGACGCATGTCGCCCTTGCCCGAATATTGTGAGAAGTCAGATCAAAGAATGGACAAAGCAGGTCAAAGAAGCCAGCCCACCTATGATTTAACCTGAGTTTGATACACAGCAGTGACAGCGACACACTCTTTGATGTCCATACTCGAGTCAGTGCTGCCTGTGCCAAGTGATGGCAGGTGACAGGTGTCCTCTGTGACCGTTGGATGTTAGTGTGCCTCAAGGGAAAGTTCTGTAAGACTATAACTTGTGGTAGAGTGGTTAGCACTGTTGCCTAAAAGCTAGAAGGTTCCAGTTTTGAATTCCCAGCCTGGCAGGGGTAGGAACATTTCTGTGTGGAGCTTGCATGTTCTCCCTGTGCTGCGTGGGTTTACTCCAGGAGCTCCGATTTCTTTCCACAATCCAAAGACACGAATATTAGGTTAATTGGTCATTCTAAATTGTTCCTAGGTATCTATATGCTATAGGCCCTTAGAATATAGGGTTAGTACTAGTGAAGCGCTTGAGTGGTCTTTGAGACTAGAAAAGTGCTATATAAGTACAGGTCCTTATCCATGATCCACCCTGTGGCCCTATACTGATATGAATGCTGGCCCACTACAGTGAAAAATGAGCAAACACTCCACAGAATGGAGATGTGTGTGCTGCCCTGCAGCCTCAGCCTGACCCTACAGAATCATGTAAAGAACGAGGATGTGCAAAAGAGCATGGGAGTGGCAGCAATCACTGGGAAGATGTGAGAGGCACAGCTGTGATGGTATGGGCATGTTGTCCACAGTGAAGAGGACTCAGTGGCAAAGACGGCCCTGTGCCTTAGCCCAAGTGGGAAGAGGCCACAAGGACGACCAAAGAAACAATGGGTTGACCAGTTCAAGGAGGACATGAGGACTGTGAACATCACCCCTGAGGAAACCACTGATCGAGCCAAGTGGAGAAGGATATGCAAACTTGTGGACCCTGTGGCTATGCAGGATTAATGTGAGGACAAAGAAGAAGAAGAGTTATATTTTGAATAACCTTCTCTCTGAGTTGCTTGGAGTGTTCTTCTGTCTTCATTGTGTAATTGTAGCCAGGAACACTCATTAACCCCTGACTGGAAAATCCAGACTCAGGCGTCTTTACTACAAACACTAGAGACATAGTCACTCTCAGATGATCTCCATCTGGTCGCTCTCTTGAAAGAGGGTGAATATTTACAGTCATGTGAAAAAATTAGGACACCCTGTATGAGCCTGTGTGTTTTTTTTTAACATATTTGGACAAATGGATATTTAATATCAATGTTAAAAATACTGGGAGATTCATGTAATACAACTAAACAATAAAAATGAATTGAAGACTTTTTTCAAATTTTCTGTAAAATGTAATTCTAAACAAATAGTGAGGAATAAATTAGGACACCCCCATCTTTTTTAGTACACCCCCATACATTCAGTCCCACTTACAATTGCTAAAATAAATGTAAAAAAAAAAGTCAAATAAAAACAAAAACAAGGTTAGACATAGATACGTGAACATTTATTAATAAAGAACTGAATATTTAAAGTGGTGTCCAAATTTTTTCACATGACTGTATGCAGTCACTTATTATTTCAGGGGCAGACTTGCATTACCTGACTCATTCTTCAGCCATGTTAGTGGGTGATGTTTGCCAGTCTTCATCCACTGGATTGGGACAATCCACTGATAGCTGCATCCAGAAAGATGTCAGTCATAAACTCTACTTTTTTTTGTTCTTTGCTGTGCTTTAAATGTTGGAGTAAAACATGTTTCTGAACAGAAAATGATTTTTGCAGTGATAATTTCAGCACATTTAAACACACAGAACACTGGATCACTGCTCCAGAGGAAGGAAGGATAAATACTTGAAAGGGGACTGAGTAGTGACGTCAGAATGTGGATCAAGGAGGAAGTGCTTCTGGGACACAGCTCCAGTGGTGGTGGTAATTGTGACGACAGGAAAACCCATCTGAAGCACCCAGGTGTTCATGATGTTATGAACTGTATCAGGAATTTCTGTGCTAGTTTCATCAACGGCCTGTGGAAGCAGAAAAAAAAGCTAAGACGACTTTGCTGACAAACACCAGAACAGCATATTTAGCCCAGTCTAAATAATTATGGATTAACAATAATTGTTAAAAATGCTTAAGACACATTCTAATGAATGCATCAGGGACTGTTAGGGGTTCAGTAGCTTGCTAAAGGAGATTACTGAGAGACTGGGGCTAATTTTGGATCTCTGGAATTGTTTGGGAAATCCTTGTGTGTTTTGGACTGAGTTAAATCTTTGAGGAGACCGTGGCAACTGTGGAGATCATTGACTATCATTGACTGATCAAAATTTGGACATATCTCTCAATGATCTTTCAGTGAGTGCCCAGTGATCGCCAAGACCTCTTATTGATCTTCCAGTGACCTCCACAGTCACCACGGTCTCCTCCAAGTTTTTACTCAGTCAAAATAATCAATGATTACCAAAGGGAAATGATCTCTCACTGAGCTCTCAATGATTTCATTAATGTCTCAGTGATCTCTTAGTGATTTCTGTCATGGTCTTTCAAGGAACTCTATTTTATTGAATGCTCATCAATCCCTCACTGATCTCTCAGCCATTTCTACCCTGAAGGTAAAGATGGTTGGTGTCATGGGCGGCAGGAGCGCGCCCCTCCCCTCCGGTCTCTTTTCTCCAACTCATCACAGCACTTGAGGCAGAAGAGACACCTGCGCCCGCTCATCAGCCAGCGTACTTAAGGAGGCCTCCTCCGTGCAGTCTACGCTGGCTCATCTGGGTATACTGCCCGTGTTCAGGCAAGCTATTTACAAGTTTAATCGTTAACATGTCATTAACATTTATTCTCTTCTCTTCCTCAGGTTGCTGCCACCGTGTAGGTGTGTCACCGGGACTGGGCGCGCTCTCCTGCCCCACCACACTGCCCTTCAGCGACCTCATCCACCCGGTCAGGCACCATCATCTCCACTACCCCTCCTTACCCTACTGGTTCGTCTATTCCCCGCTGGGTCCTGCCGGTCCTCTCTGGATTTTCCAAGTAAGTGGCAATTTGGATCGCCCATTTCCCCTTACTCCACTCCTCAGCTCACGGCTCTCGTCTTCTCTCCACAGGTCCTTTCCTCTGGCGAGTGACTGCTTCTGTAGCTGTGCACTTTGGATTTTGCCATTAATAAAATTGTCAAACGTGCCCTTCTGAGTGGTTCCTTCCTGTTTTTGGCATTGTGCACGTGAGCTGTTAAAACTTAATACGTCATGACAGAATGAGCCAGCCAGGATGGTAGTTCAGCCAGTGCCTCACCGCAGGAGCAGTCCGCTATGGATCGCCTAACGGCGACTGAGCAGCAGCTCGCTGCACTGACGCAGCAGGTATCCAACATGATGACATTGTGGTCCACCGCACATCAGACAGGTGCGCCCCCTCAGCCTGCTCCGTGCACTACGGTGCGCCGTACCACCTCCGTTCCCATGCCTTCCCCGTACGCGCGGGAGGTAGGGAAGTGCAAGCCTTTTCTTCTTCAAGTGCAAATGTACCTAGAGCAGGTCGGGGAGGAGTATCCGGAGGATGTCGCTAGGATTCAATTTTTCACCCTGCTGCTCAGGGATCAAGCCCTGGAGTGGGCTCAGTCCACTCTAGACAGCCCTGAAGGGCGTCGTTATTCGTCGTGCTGGTGAAGGCAGAGGGCTGGGGAGTGCATGTACTGTGGTTTGTCTAACCACAGTCTGGACGAGTGCCGCCAGCGGCTAAAAGATGTGGCAAGTCAGTAACCAAGGGGTTGTCTGGCGGGCGGGACCAAATCTACTCCCCCCTGTAATTTTTCAATTTCGGCCCTCGTTCGGTTGCCGGGGGTCGAGAGGAGGGTTATGGCACTGATTGATTTGGGGTCGGAAGGTAATTTCACGTCTCCTGCTTTCATCAAGCAGGTGGGCATTCCCACACATAAATTGCCCTATAATCAGAGAATCACCGCTATATCTGGCGGTGAGGTTGCGGTGGTCCATATCCATCCTTCTTTCCGGGAACCACTGGGAGGAACTGTTGTTCCTGGTTCTCCCTGTTTCATCATCCCCGGTGGTTCTAGGTTATCCGTGGCTCCAGAAGCATAACCTAGCGATCAATTGGGCCAAAAGTACCATCTCTGCCTGGAGCCCGTTTTGTACGGCCCACTGTATGCATTCAGCCGAATGGTCCTCATCGCTATCTGTCCCTCCCTCTCAGGCTGAGCTGCCGGACCTCAGCCTCGTCCCTCGGACATATCACAATTTGGGTCTTTAGCAAGTCAAGAACGTTGTTGCTGCCACCTCACCGCTCTTATGACTGTGCTATTGACCTCATTCCGGGGGCGAGGCTGCTGTCCAGCCTGCTGTATAGCATTTCTGGCCCACAGAGAGGTCTACTGGGGCCAAGGCCCTATCTCCAATCAAGGTAGGACAAAGCCAGGCTAAGAGAAGCCCAATTCTCCAGCATCTGTGACCCAATGAGGCTTGACCATTCTATTCAGCTTCAATCTGAGTTTCTTGAGAACTCAGCCACTCTAAAGGTGCCTTCACACCAAACACGAACAGGAGGCGAGAGTGCATACAAAGTCAATGGAAAGAGGCAAGCACACGTGAAACTGCACATTCACGTAGTGACGTCTGAAGGATAGCGCTAGCTTTGAGATTCTACCATCATCAGAGTAAAAGTATCAACACTTGAGAGTAAACTAGTTTAAAAAAATGAGACTGCCATTCACTTGCAGACAGAAGACTGGGAGCTCTTCAGCTGAATCAGGATGTCAGACATATTTACCCATGGATTCCTGCCATGGAAATGCTAACAAAGCTAGCAAGCTTGCAACGTAAACACCCATCATCTTGTGAAGTTTTGGAGGCTGGGACAACTTTTTTGGGTAACCCCCCCCCCCCCCCCGTTGTATAATGTCACCTAAGCATGACATTATTTTGGGGATTTCCACAGCAGGTTGAACACTGCTGCACATGTTATAAAGGAAACTTCGCCTGTCTGCTTCTCACTCAGATGGTAAATTCATGTCTATTCGTGTGTTTACATTGAGTTATAATGTAATCCTGCCGCTCGAAAAATTTACCCATTTGCTTTTGCCGTGAAGGCACCTTAAGGAAGTAAGGCAGCCAGCAGCATTAGTTTCAGGGACAGACTTTTATCCACTTCAGCAATAGTCTTTTCTGTAACTACCATTTCTTTTTGAGCATAATGTAATGTTTTTCTTTTTCATAACACTTTTTCCTGGTGTTATAACAAGGTAATGTAATAATTATTATTAATTCCAGTTATCAATTATTAATAATTATATTCAGATTTAATGTTACCACTGTGTGACGCCAATTTCATTTGATGGTGTCCCCATGTAAACACTACAACTTCAAGGCTTTGAGACCATATCAAAATCAAGACAAAGAGAGACAGAGAATGCCATATTAGTTACTTTTCTGAGTAAATACTTGGCTGTTGAAATAAAACTAAACATCTTTAATTGACTCAGACATCCTCAACCATGTCTAATTAACAGAAACATAAAATGTCCACATGTTCTTAAAAGTCCCATCAACATAGAAATGTAACAAGAATTTGGTTGGAACTCTGCACTCCTCCCTGCTTCCTCTCATCTTCTCCCTCTTGTATAAAGGGGGTGAGATAGTGACTGTTAGCAGTGGCATAAAATTAAACCTGCAAATGACTTCATAGTAGCATTTAAGGAGAAATTTTCTATGCAATCACATTAATTATGTGGACAAATAAGTAACGGTCTTGAATGGTCTTGACCACTCAAGTGCTTTGAGTGGTCTTTTTGACAAGAAACTTACAGGTACTTACCCTTATCCCTAGATTTAAAAATTTGAGTCAATTTTGCCTGAGAACGAGGCAAGACCAAATAAAAATGACCCAAATTCCAAGATGAGACCAAAATAATGTGATCTCAAGTATTACAACTCAACAAAAATGAAAGTGCTTAAGAAATAGTGTTTAAAAAGCTTTAGCAAATGCTAGCTAAGTAAAAGCTCTAGTACAGAGAGGTGCATTAAAAATTATTCAACTCCCATTGCAACTGATATGATTATTTATGTTATTAAAATTTACAGCATTCAGCTGTTTGGAAAAAAATTAAACGGTAATTGAAAAAATTTCAAGTGCATCTATGGCAGCGTTACATTAGTTTTTGTTTGTAGATACTAGAAAAAAAACACATGCTAATAAATTTTCAAGAAGATTATGCTTGTAAGATTTTCATGCTAAATGTTGCTAGCCAAGCTAAGCAGCATGATGTAAGCTGACAGTAATTCAGAGATTTGATATAGATCAGTTTATGTACCATGACACTTTCCAGAAATCAGACATTATAGTGGAGTTAATGAGGTAGTATGGGAATTGAGTGGGTGCAGAAGGTAATGTGGGTGTAGCTACTTGAGGTTCTCAAGAAAATATTAAAATGTAATAAAGTGTGTGCAGAAGAGAATATACCATTTGCAGATGGTCCCACAGGTCTGTGTAGTTTGCATTTCCAAATTCAAATGTTTTTAAGTAGGACTGTAGAACAAACAGAAAATAAAGAAATTATCAATGTACACAAGTGGTCAGCTGTTTCTTCTTGGAAAATATGAACACCAACTAGACAAAGAAAGTGTGGTGGAGGCATTTTTTTTAAAGATTTTAACACAGCTAATCATGAGAACCTAATTGCTAAATTATCAAAGTTTAATTTTTCACCTACTATAATGAAATGCATAAGATCATACCTTTCTGAGAGGAAACAGCATGTCTGTGTAAATTATACAATTTTTGAAACAGTTAACAATAACGTTAGTATGCCTCAAGATTTAACTTTGGGTCCCCTATTATTTAGTATATGATAATGTTGTAGTCGAGACCTCATCAAGACCAGAGTCCCCGAAGACCAAGACAAGACTAGACAAGACGAAGACTATTGGGGTAAAAACCAAGTCAACGGCATGTCAAGACCAAGCCCTAGACACACAGTGGTCTTGGTCTCGACATGGTCTCGGCCTGGCTTGGTCTTGGTCTTGACTTGGTCTTTACCCCTTAAAGTCTTGGTCTTTCAATGCTGTTTCTATACTCTGGTCTTGGTGTAGTAAAGTTGTAATAAAGAGGTGTTTTGTTTTTGTTTTTTTGTTTTTTTGCCTTCTAGCTTTACTGTAGCCTTACCTGGAGTCCCTTTTGGAAGACTGGTTCAGTCAAGAAATCTGATAACATCCTGAGGACAGATGCTCCCTGAGGAGTTGAACACACATTATCACATTATATAATAATAATAATAATAATAATAAATCAAAGTACCCCAGAAAAGGTATTTAAGCCATATACAGAAAATTACCAACCTAACCTAACCTAAATTGGAACTGACAAATGTGTTACCTTTAAGCCCATACCTCACTGGGCTGTGACAGCTTGTGACTAGTTGGAGAATGGGAATAAGTGATTATTTGGATTTTTGCATTTGCATCCCAAATCACCATGTGTTTGTTAGCCAATATTTGATGAATATCCATCCATCTTCTACTGCTTTTCCGGAGGTCCGGATTGCAGAGGCAGCAGTTCAAGCAGAGAAGCCCAGACTTCCCTCTCCCCAGCCACCTGCTCCATCTCTTCTGAGAGGATGCCAAATCATTTTTCTCCAGCATGTCCTGGGTCTGCCCCGGGGTCTCCTCCCAGTGGGACGTACCCAAAACACCTCAAGAGGGAGACGTCCAGGAGGCATCCTGATCAGATGCCCGAACCACCTCAATTGCCTCCTTTTGATGTGGAGGAGCAGTGGTTCTACTCTGAGCCTGTCCCAGATGACTGAGCTCCTCACCCTATCTCTAAGGGTGAGTCCAACAATCCCACGGCGAAAGCTCATTTCAGTCACTTGTATCCATGATCTCATTCTTTCGGTCATTACCCAAAGCTCATGACCATAGGTGAGGGTAGGAACATAGATTGACCAGTAAATCGACAGCTTTGCCTTAGAGCTCAGCTCCCTCTTCACCACAACAGACCGGTACAACGTCCACATCACTGCAGATGCTGCTCCATTCTCCCCTGACTCATGAATGAGACCCCAAGATACTTAAACTCCTCCATTTGATGCAGGAGCTCATCCCCAACCCAGAGAGGGCAGTCCACCCTTTTCTGGGTGAGAACCATGGACTTGGATTGGAGTTGCTGATTCTTGTCCCAGCCACTTCACACTCAGCAGCAAACCATCCCAGTAAGTCCTGCAGGCCATTGCTTGATGAATCCAACAGGATGGCATTGTCTGCAAGCAGCAGAGATGATATCCTGTGATCACCAAATATGACACCCTCCATTCCTTGGATGCGCCTAGAAATCTTGTCCATAAAAATTATGAACAGGATCAGTGACAGGTCCTGTGAAGGACTGGTGATCTGTCCAGGGTGTACCCTGCCTCTCGCCCAAAGATGCTGGGATAGGCTCCAGCCCCCCCCCCCCCCCCCACCACCACCACCACCCAAAAAGGATAAAGCAGTAGAAGATGGATGGATGGATGGATGGATGGATGGAGGATCATTGACAAATGGAAGCCCTGGTGAAGTCCAACTCTCACTGGAAATGAGTCCGACTGAGTGTTGGAAATACAAACCAACCTCTCACAATGGTCATTTAAAGACTGGATCGCTCATAACAACAAACTCAAAACCACATACTCCAAAAGCACCACCCCAAAAAACCATAAGGGACGTGGCCGGATGTCTTCTCCAAGTCCACAAAACACATGTAGACTGGTTGGGCAAACTCCCACGAACCCTCGAGGTGTCATGACCTGAGTGCCGATCTCGTCCGCACTCGGGCTATGCATCATCTCTGCCGGCCTTGACAGCTGTGGATTACATTCTGGCTCCACCGGGCTCTTATTGTGACAGCGCTCGGTGGGGTTTCCGGCTGTCAAGGTCTATCAGCTGTTCTTCATCACCGCTTGTTAGTCGCCGGCTTTATTAGCGGGCGCTGACAGCTGGGGTTGATGCTGGAGTATTGTCGAAACACCCTGAGAGTCCTGGTGTGTCAGCACATTCATGTCAGGTTCGTGTCTTGTTCATGTCATAGTTAAGGTCATAGTGGCTGGGGTTAGCCCTACGATCCCTTGTATCCTGTGTAGTGTATTTTTGCCCACAGTGGCTCATAGCTTTATGTTCTCGTCTTGTATTGTTAAATAAACATCTATGCAAAGCTCACCGGCGACTTTTGGCGTCTTAAGGTGGCCCGCGAGGGGCTTGACACGAGGATTCTCAAGAGGGTAAAGAGCTTGGCCGATGTGCCATGGCCAGGAAGAAAACCACATTGCTCCTCCTTAATCTGAGGTCCGACCAACGGCAAGACTTTCCTCTCCAGTACTCTGGCATAGACCTTCCCAGGGAGGCTGAGAAGTGTGATCCCCGCAAAGTTGGACCACATTCTCTGGTCCCCCTTCTTGAAGAGAGGAACCCCCACCCCGATTTGCCATGCCAAAGGTACTCCCCCCGACTTCCAGGCTATGTTGCAGAGGCGTGTCAGCCATGACAGCCCTACAATATCCAGAGCCTTGAGGTACTCAGGGCGAATTTCGGAACAACGGTGATCACCTAACAAAATTATAATAAATATAATGCTGTAAACTCTATAATTCTAATTAGAATATATAAATAATGTTCATATAGGGGTCTCTAGTTCGGACTAGAACCAGCAGGTTTAGGAACAGTTTCTTTCCAACAGCTGTCACGGTATTGAACTTAGTTCCCCGCTGACTCTCTTACAATCATCTTTTACCATCCTCACCTGTACATAACTGCATAACTACATAACTACATCTAACTTATTGCACATTATTTGCACATAACAGTACTTTTAACTTTCTGCACTGCTGCATATATTTGCATATATTTGCTTAAATTGCACATACTGTTAATTACCGTATATACTGCACTGCTGTCCTTTGCACTTCTGATTGGATGCTAAACTGTGTTTCGTTACCTTGTATTCATACATGTGTAATGACAATAAAGTTGAATCTAATCTAATCTAATCTAATCAAAGGAGGCAGTGAGATGTGTTTAAATGTGTGATTTGTTAGAAAGGAACAAGTAATACTAACGATAAAAACTAAGGGATGTAAATGAGTTGGCTGTTGAAAGCGGGTTAAAAATAATAATGCAGAACAAGTAACAACATATATAATGAAAATAAGCACTACAAAGGTGATGGGAATTGAGTTGGGCAGCATATGTTGATTTTAGTATAAATACCAATTTATGTTTGACTTCCTTGGAAAAAGAGTTTAGTTACAGTATTTCAACAAATGACAAAGGATTATGTGAATTGTTTTGAGTCAATTTGATTATTCACTGTCTCTTTTTTTCCTCTCCTTAGTAGGTTTTAAAGTCCAATGAAAGGACACAACAGTGTCTTGTCATCCAGTTTGCAGAGAAGGTAACAAGACCCTGATTTCAAGAGGAATGGGTCCTTCATAAATGTTTGGCATTTTAGGTCCATGAAATCCTATTGGGAAAAAAAAACAACAAAACAAAACAAAACAAAACAAACAAACAAAAAAAAAAATATATATATATATATATACAGTATATGAGATGAGATGAGATTCAACTTTATTGTCATTACACATGTATGAATACAAGGTAACGAAACGTGACTTGGCATTTGGGCACGCTCTGCAGAGCGCATCCAAGGCCGGGGCAGCCGGCCCGGCAGATATATATACGTATATCTGTCCCTCCAGGATTTCGCGATGTTGCAATCGCACCAATTCACGGGAAATCAGCCAATCAGCACAACTATTGCACGACCTTGCAACTTTGTTCAATCACTGCAACTTTCTTGCAATTTTGGCCAATCCTCGTCAACTGCCGCCAATTTCACCAATCAAATTTGTCTAACTGGCGCTGAAACGCTCAGTCTAACCAATCAAATGCATCGTTGCACCGCGTTCACTTCTGTGTTTACAGTGAGTAGTGAATAGTTTACAATGACGGAACACATCTGCAAACAGAGTGTGATTTTTAAAAAAAAAAACTCACCCGCAAGGTTTTCAACACCGTCTCTTCCTCCGTCTCCCCCAGCCTGCCCGTGGACGCCTCGCCACATCTCCGTCCTGACCGCGTGTGCAAAGCGCTGGGTTTGTGTTGAAAAACACGTGCCTGCTCCAAAAGAACCCCACTGCAGGAGCGCACGTGAGGAGAGTACACTACATTACAGCGAGTGTTTGAACATCTTTAGGGGTAAAATCATTACAGCATCTGATCAATGAGCTTTAAAGCTGAATCTCCATTGTGGAAGGACAAACGCACCCACCCATCCACCCCCCCCTTCCTCGCCGTCCCATTGTAAATGAAGGATGTGTGTGTGTGTGTGTGTGTGTGTGTGTGTGTGTGTGTGTGTGTGAAGCCCGACATGCAGCAGACAGCTAGGTAGGCATGGAAAGAGAGAGAATATTGTCTGTATTTTTTTTTTTCAAAAAAACACAGACTCCAATAGCCAATACAGTTCAACAGAATAGTTTATTTCTTCTTCTCCGCTTGGTACCGAGTGGTTGGGGACCGTAGGGAGTTTTCAAATGAAGGTGCTGCCAATAATTTCCAAATGTCTACTTGTTAACATGCATTCAGTGCAATTTAGCTGTTGTAATGGATATTGTGTTAATGTTTGTATTTGCTGTTGCACAAGAATTTTTCTGTATAGCAGAAGTTTCTGCTTAATTTACAAATAACTATACAGGTACATCTCAAAAAATTAGAATATCATGAACAAGTTCAATATTTTTTGTCACTCATTTCATAAAGTGAAACCCATATATCATATAGATTCATTACACAGAGAGTGAAATATTTCAAGTGTTTATTTTAATTTTGATGATTATGGCTTACAGCCCATGAAAACCCCAAATTCAGTTTCTCAAAAAATTAGAATATTACATAAAATTAATTTTAAAAAACAGTTTTTAAATAAAAATGTTGGCTGACTGAAAAGTATGTCCATGTACACACTCGATACTTGGTTGGGGCAAATTTTGGATTAATTACTGTATCAATGTGGCGTGGCATGGAGGTGATCAGCCTGTGGCACTGCTGAGGTGTTTTGAAGGTCCAGGTTGCTTTGATAGTGACCTTCAGCTCATCTGCATTGTTGGGTCTGGTGTCTCTCATCTTCCTCTTGACAATACTCCATAGATTCTCTATGGGGTTTAGGTCAGGAGAGTTTGCTGGCCAATCAAACACAGTGACGCCATGGTCATTAAACCAGGTTTTGATACTTTTGGCAGTGTGGGGGGGTACCAAGTCCTGCTGGAAAATGAAATCAGCTTCCCCATAAAGCTTGACAGCAGAGGGAAGCATAAAGTGCTCTAAAATTTCCTGGTAGACGACTGTGCTGACTTTGGTCTTGATAAAATACAGTGAACCAACACCAGCAGATGACATGGTTCCTCAAATCATCACGGACTGTGGAAACTTCAGACTAAACCTCAAGCAACTTAGATTCTGTGCCTCTCCACTCTTTCTCCAGACTCTGGGACCTTGATTTCCAAATGAAATGCAAAATTTACTTTTATCTGAACAGAGGTCATCTGCTGGTGTCTGTCTACTGTTTTTTATCAAGACCAAAGTCAGCGTAGTCATCTACCAGGAAATTTTAGAGCACTTCATGCTTCCCTCTGCTGACAAGTTTTATGGAGAAGCTGATTTCATTTTCCAGCAGGACTTGGCACCCCCCCCCCCCGCCCCCCACACACACACACAGTCACACACACAGGTCACTATCAAAGCAACCTGGACCTTCGTAACACCTCAGCAGTGCCACAGGCTGATCACCTCCATGCCACGACACATTGATACAGTAATTAATACAAAAGGAGCCCCGACAAAGTATCGAGTGTGTACATGGACATACTTTTCAGTCGGTCCACATTTGTATTAAAAAAACTTTTTTTTAAAAATTAATTTTATGTAATATTCTAATTTTTGGAGAAACTGAATTTGGGCTGTGTTTCATGGGCTGTAAGCCATACTCATCAAAATTAAAATAAACACTTGAAATATATCACTCTCTGTGTAATGAATGTACATAATATATGGGTATCACTTTCTGAAATGAATGAAAAAAATACTGAACTTTTTCATGATATTCTAATTTTTTAAGATGTACCTGTAATAGGAAATTTTTGACAATCCTGTGCTTTTCTTATATTGTTATATAGAATATCACTGCAGTAAACTGGAAAAAAAGCATCTGCTTTAAAATGTGGAATTCGTCCCACAACTTTTAGTGCAGGAAACATTCTAAAAACATCACAACTTTTACCACAACTTTTTAAAAAAGCTCCCGCAAATTCAGGCTTTTTGACCTGCAACAATCATTAAAACATCCTGGAGGGACTATATATATACACTATCGTTCAAAAGTTTGGGGTCACTTAGAAATGTCCTTATTTTTGAAAGAAAAGCATTGTTTTTTTCAATGAAGATAACTTTAAACTAATCAGAAATACACTCTAATATCTAATATACATTGCTAATGTGGTAAATGACTATTCTAGCTGCAAATGTCTGGTTTTTGGTGCAATATCTACATAGGTGTATAGAGGCCCATTTCCAGCAACTATCACTCCAGTGTTCTAATGGTACAGTGTGTTTGCTCATTGCGTCAGAAGGCTAATGGATGATTAGAAAACCCTTGTGCAATCATGTTAGCACAGCTGAAAACAGTTTAGCTGGTTAGAGAAGCTATAATATTGACCTTCCTTTGAGCAGGTTGAGTATCCGGAAAAATTATTATTTCAAATACAAATCATTATTTCTAACCTTGTCAATGTCTTGACTATATTTTCTATTCATTTTACAACTCATGGTGGTAAATAAGTGTGACTTTTCATGGAAAACACAAAATAATTGTCTGGGTGACCCAAAACTTTTGAACGGTAGTGTATATATATACAGTTGTGTTCAAAATAATAGCAGTGTGTTGAAAAATGTGAATAAACGTCAAAATTCTTCAAATAAATTGTATTTTAATGAACACAAATGCATTGGGGACACTGCACATTCTATTTCAAAGCAAGAAAATTGGAAAAAGTAATTGAATTTGATAATATTTTACAGAAAGTCAAGAAATATAATTTTCAAAAAAATAGCAGTGTTGACATCTGTCTTTAGTGTGTTTGGGGTCATTGTCTTTTTGAAACACCCATTTCAAAGGCATTTCCTCTTCAGCATACTGCAACATGACTTCTTCCAGTATTCTGATGTACTCAAACTGATCCATGATCCCTGGTATGCGATAAATAGGACCAACACCATAGTACGAGAAACATCCCCATATCATGATGCTTGCACCACCATGCTTCACCGTCTTCACTGTGTACTGTGGCTTGAATTCAGTGTTTGCAGGACGTCTGACAAACTGTCTGTGGCCCTTAGACCCAAAAAGAACAATCTTATTCTCATCAGTCCACAAAATATTACGCCATTTCTTTTTAGGCCAGTCAATGCAAATTGTAACCGCTTCAGCACATGTCTTTTTTTTAACAATGGGACTTTGCGGAGGCTTCTTGCTGGTAGCTTGGCTTCACATAGACGTTGTCTGATTGTTACAGTACTCACAGGCAACCTTAGATCTTCTTTGATCCTCCTGGAGCTGATCATTGGCTGAGCCTTTGCCAGTTTGGTTATTCTCCGATCCATTCGAGTAGTTGTTTTTCTTTTTCTTCCTCGCCTTTCTGGTTTTGGCTGCCATTTTAAAGCATTTGATATCATTTTAGCTGAACAGCCTATCATTTTCTGCACTTCTTTATAGGTTTTCCCCTCTTTTATTAATTTCTTAATCAAAGAACGCTCTTCTTCTGAACAGTGTCTTGAACGACCCATTTTACTTTGCTTTTCAAGGACAAATGCACAGCCAGCATATGCAGCGTCAGTTGCCTTGATCCTTAAATAAGGGCCACCTGTTTAACACCTATTTTTTTTTTCACAGAATCAATGACCTCACTAAGTGAACTCAGCACTGCTATTTTTTTGAACACGCCCCTTTCAGTTAATGATTCAGTTTCACAGAAACAGCAGCATGCACGTCATGCCTGTTGGGGCTGTTGGTTTTCTATACCTTTACTAAACCCTCTAGAAACTTACTTGCAGTGTAGAAGTTGAAATTCTAACAAAAACAGTGATTTATCTTGCTAGTGATGTGGGACTGCTATTATTTTGAACACAACTGTATATGCATATATATGCTAATACCAAAATAAATCATTTCAAAACTTTTCTCCGCTATTAATGTGACCTATAACCTGTATAACTCATTTGAAAAACAAACTGAAATCCTTTAAGGGGCAAAATAAAAAATTAAAAACTTACAATAACCTGCTTGCATAAATATGCACACCCTTAAACTAATGCTTTGTTGCAGAACCTTTTGGCTTTTATTACAGCACTAAGTCTTTTTGGGTAGGAGTCTATCTCTTGGCAGCCTCCCTGACTAGTTTTCTTCTCGTCTTTTCATTAATTTTTGAGGGACGTCCAGTTCTTGGTAATGTCACTGTTGTGCCATATTTTCTCCACTTGATGATGACTGTCTTCACTGTGTTCCATGGTATATTTAATGCCTTGGAAATTCTTTTGTACCCTTCTCCTGACTGATACCTTTGAACAATGAGATCCCTCTGATCCTTTGGAAGCTCTCTGTGGACCATGGCTTGTGCTGTAATGTGACTACAAAAATGTCAGGAAAAGCCTACTAGAACAGCTGAACTTTATTTGGGGTTAATCAGATGCACTTTAAATGGTGGCAGGTGTGTGATGACGCCCTTTTAACTTGAGTTTGAATGATATTAGTTCATTCTGAACACAGCCACATCCCCAGTTATAACAGGGTGTGCCTCTTTATGCAACCAGGTTATTGTGTGTTTTTATCTTTTATTTTTCCTCTTAAAAGATTTCAGTTTGTTTTTCAATTGGGTTGTACAGGTTATAGGTCACATTACTGGTGGAAAACGTTTTGAAATGATTTATCATTGTCTCATTTTTTGCATCACAAAAACCTGGCATTTGAACAGGGGTGTGTAGACTTTTTATATCCACTCTGTGTGTGTGTGTGTGTGTGTGTGTACTATATTTGGTGGGAGGAGGCCAGAGCATCAATAACAAAGACTCTGTGCACATCACTGAGCACCATGAGGTCAGTTTGGAATGAGACAGAGGAGATATCTATCTATCTATCTATCTATCTATCTATCTATCTATCTATCTATCTATCTATCTATCTATCGTGGATAGAAAACCTTTTTTTAACCTACAAAAGTAAACTTACAAAATCCAAAAATCTGTGGAATCAGTATGGTAGCGTTTAGAGGTAAACATATATTACTTTTGAAGTTTATTTTTGGTTCAGAGAATTGAAATGGCTAGTTAAGATCTGTTTAGAATTGGAGTATAATATAGATTTTTGCAAATTTTCCATAAAGGAGGAAAATTCAGATGCATGTCTCTTGCTGCATTTGCATTTTTAGAGGAGAAGCAGCTTCGATGTTTCATATCATTTAGGGGTCTATTGTGCACTTTTTTACAATCTTTACTAAAGATTTACCATTTTAAGAAAAAAGAGAGAAAGATAAAAATGAGGCCTTGAAAAAATGGGTTTGAATGTAGATGGTCCGTGTGCTTGTTCGGAGCCTGCTGAATGCCCTTTGTCCTTTGAAGACCAGTGAAAGACTCACTATATCTGGAGATCAGACTGTTGAAACTGAGAGCTGGGCTGCTGGGAAAGTCCATGTGAATGTTTGTTTGTTACGTGGTTGGATAAAAAAAAGATGGGTACCTAAAACAAGAGCCTGAAAATATGAATTTGTACAAGGGCCCAGAGAGCTTTGGACAATGACCAGTGGAGCCAACGAGACTGGCTGGAGAGTGGGGCTAATGCCCCCCCACCCAGTCATCTTTGAGTATACATGTTGGACTGAAATGTAAAGAAGTGGCAAGAAAATCCTTGTCTTTCTCCCAGTGCACACTGTAAATTGTCTCAAATGGAAGTATTGACGTGTCAGCCTATTTGTTCATCATCTTCAGAAGTCCTCCTAACATGCAGATATGGTAATTCAGCACGATTCCAAGTGAAAATTGTTGCTGTCACAAGTTAAAAAAAAAATCTACTACTAGTCACAAGCTGTCGCAGCCCAGTGAGGTACTGCTTTAAGGTGCAGTACTCTAAGACTTCACAACTTTGAAGCATAGGATCCATTCATATTAACTGACTTTGCAGGAAAAAAAATCTGTGTATCTGTTCATTTTTGGACACAAATTTATTGAGTCTGTGTGATGTACCTTGCTGTAAGAGATGGCATCAAACAGCTCAC
This sequence comes from Pholidichthys leucotaenia, assembly GCA_020510985.1. Lineage (NCBI taxonomy): Eukaryota > Metazoa > Chordata > Actinopteri > Cichliformes > Pholidichthyidae > Pholidichthys > Pholidichthys leucotaenia. The sequence continues at coordinate 217,384,326 of CM035840.1, forward strand.
TGATCTGCGCTGGTTTCTGTATGTCCTCTTCTTTAGAGGACAGTGGGTGGGAGGAGGCCAGAGCATCAATAGCAAAAACTCTGTGCACATCATTGAGCACCATGAGGTCAGTCTGGAATGAGACAGAGGACACCGAAGGCTCAAAACTCTGAAACTCACCTACTCTGAGGCCATGAAAGGGGACGTAGGCCCTTACCACGTTCCATTCAGGTTCGGCATGGTCAGCTCCAAGATACTCAACATAGGATGCAAAGCCTTCATTCAGCCACAAGTCATTCCACCACCTCAGTGTCACCAGATTACCGAACCACTAAACAGACAAATGAAGATGAAATGTTTGATTGCAAGAATGACCCGACTGTGAATGATGGAGTAGCAGCTCATTCCGGTCTGAAGAACACACTGTGATGTCAACAAGTGTCTTTGCTTCTCTCTAAACATGTGCATGTACATAGCTTAGTCCTGTTCAAAGTTGAAATGACATGTGGACTTGGTGGGCCCGCATTACCTACGACAGCGCTGTTCTTGGTAGGGACACTGAAAGGACTACAACTATGGAGATTATGACCACAGTCCCAACAGCCAATCAAAGGGCACAACTTTAGCCATCAACAACAAAGCACCCTATGATTGGCTGTTAGGAGTGAGGTCTTAGTCGCCATAGTTGTAGTCTTTTCAGTGTTCCTACCAGAAACAAGAAAGTTACATTGTGCTGCTTTAAGCAATATGCTATTAAACAGGCTATTTTAACAAGAGCTCCTCTCCCTGTGTGTGGACTCAACCCAAATTTGATTTATAAGGCTTACAGCAATACTCATACTCAGGTTTGTGACTTTGTTTTTGTTTTTTGTTTTTTTTTTTTACTTTAAAGTTAAATGCATATTCTTCTCAGAATTTGCTTTGACTTTATTTCAGACTTTTGTAGCAGGAGAACACATGAGTTCCCAGCATGGACCACATCACAGTCTCTAAATGCAATCGCTGTGATCAACTGTGCCAGTGTCAGAACTTACCATGTGAGCGAGTTCATGTGCAATGATGGTTGCGATCCTCTCTTTATTGGAATTGGAAGAGAACTCTTCATCATAGAGCAGGGCTGTCTCCCTGTATGTGATCAAACCCCAGTTCTCCATGGCTCCTGCGTTAAAATCTGGGAGAGCAATCTGGTCTGGAGTTAAAAAAAATGATTACTATTAAGACTTATAGAAAACAATATTATGTGCACAGAAAAGAGCCAGGAGATGACTGTTGTCAATTGGCACTACATCAATAAAGCTGAACCTGTGACGGGCTCTCTTATTAACCTATTTAGTTTTGCCTTTTTGTGAATGAGAGGTTGTCAGTCTGGAGTGGGTGTATAAGACGGTCTCTCTCCCTCTGTTAAGCTTTGGACCTCAGCACACTGGTTTGGTGGTATGGGTGTTTCCTTTACTACTGCCTAAGTTAGTAAGGGCCTCTTTACACAGCACGAAGATTGTTGGGCAACCAGAGATCAAAAGCTGGCCTGATCTCGCAATGATCTCCTAAAACCTCAAAAGTGCAGTTTCTGTATAAATGTTTAGGACTTACCACATGTTCTCTGCTGATAACTGAGACTGTGTGAGAACAGATCATAAAATTTGATAAAATGATCTCTGTGACTGGGAGATGAGCTTCACATCAACAAACACAAAGGACACGATAGAAGTTTGTAGTTCATTAAAGTCAGTCAGTTGTTAAAAAGGCTGTGTAAAGAGATGTGTAAAAGGACATCAGTGTCTCTGTTAACATAAGTGAATCATTCATGGGTTAACCATAAAAACACAGTTTCAATAAAAAATAAGTGATGACACCAAATACACTGATTTAACCTCAGTTCTTACAAACTGTACAGCCTGTGCATGTGAGCAGGAAAAGGCATGATTTAACACAGTGTTACGGGGGAAGGTGTGGAAGATTTTCTTATTTTATCAAGTAATATTACACTATGTTCCTGTTATTATGATTCTAGACACAGCATATTTATTTATTTAACTTTATTTATTCAGGGTAGTTCCACTGACAGGCAACCTCTCAAGGATGCCCTGTTCACACTCACACATTCACACCAGGAAGCTGCCCAGTACAACCACAGACTGACTTGTGGCCGCTCAGCAGCTCCGCTGGAGCAGTTGGGGTTAAGGGTCTTGCTCAAGGGCACCACAGTTAAGGAGCGGGGGGGGGGGGGGCAACACTGCTATGTTATCTGTCCCACTCTATCATGTTTTTTTCCTCAGACACTGACATTCTAGCCTATCAAGGTCAGTCCTGGGAGACAGCTAGGCTCCGTATTCCCACAGAATGTTCTCATAACATATTATATTTGTTTTTTTTCCAAGGTATAAAATCTGCTCACATCATTTTGACTGTGAACATTTTTGCTGAACTGTTGCATGCTACTAGGGAGTAAGCTTATCAAGCATGGTTTATATTATTTTTTTTAAATTTCAGCCACCTTTTAATAGACATCCCTGTTTCCAACTTGTTCACTAATCCACAGTTGATAATATGTATTTTGCATCATTCTGGCTCATTTTGTTATATTTTCGCCATGATGCTACAATGATCCATAACCAATAGCTTGGGAAGGCGGTCATAGCTGTATAACTGTACTAGAGCACACTTCAGTGGGCAGAGCCTGACAGGCAGACTGCCTGGCGTTAGCTTAACTGTCACTCCAGCCAGGTTTGAACACTGTTTTATATAAGTTCTTTTCACCCCCTCCCCTCCAAAAAAATAATTAAAAAAAATGGAATCCTTATTCATCATAGAAAATGAGTCAGGGGAAATCCTTAATGAACAGCCCTCATTTGTCATCTTTAGATGTTATTTTAGCTTAGTTCATGATAGCATATTTTCTGGAATTGAGACCAGCCACTAGCCTTGTGTCACCATTCACTCATTCTCAAATGTTTCTGGTCTAATTGTACTCCAGGGACTGGTCATATCCTATCAACCACCGAAACCACACACTCCTGTCCACCACTGACGCTTTATTTAATTCATTCTTTAAAATAAATTTACGTTAATTGGCTCAGGGTCACGATCTGAACTAGGAGTTAGCCAGCTAAAATTAGCAATACTGACAAAAGAGGGAGAGTGGAGTTAATTGTGGCTCTTGGGCATTTAAAGAGACATGCACTGAAACAAACCATTCTGAGGAAAGATAATTCACAATGATGCTGCAATGTTTAAATAATTAAAAGCAATTTGATCAAAATAAGTCACAAACATTTCATTAAGACCTGTGGGAGCTGTCAGCATGTGGAAAAAGTGCATTAAATGGGACCTTTAAGATGGTTGCAGGAGTGATTTCAGGAAGAATGAAGAAAAAGAATACAGTCGGTGTGTCATCAGTTGGTAAATGCTTTACTATTTTAAACCTTAACAGCAGGAATGGATATATACTCACTAGTGGTATCACATTAATTGCAATTGTTTGTGATTAACGCATTCTTTTTTCCATAGGCAGCACACAGGTTAGAAAGAGCTGTGATGAGTGAATCGCACAATGTGATTAGTCAACATATGCAGTTATAGTGTGATTACACACACTAATACACTTATCCACCTTATTCCTGAGGGGTGCCGCTGTAGGAATGAATATGGGCGCAACTTCCGGTTTCGGCTTAAGTAGTGTTAAATTAGTCAGCAAGAGTGGCATAGTGGGGCAATTAAAATAACGTTTTAAAACATTTTTCAAATTCATTTTAACGTATAGTCTACATACGTGTTTTGCACTCAAGTGGCAGCTAATTTCAGCACTTGTAGTTTTTGTATTTTTTGAATGTTTTAGCGTAGTTCTGGTACTTGCTGCTGGTGTTGGTGGTTGTGCCACAGACTGTATAAATGGAGGCTTCCCACCGGCAGTGCTTCGATCATGCACTGAAAACTAAGGACTGTTCATGTGATCGGTGGGACAGACGCAGGACAGACACAAGAGCACACCAGGTATGTTTTCACTCGTATGAATGTCACAGATCTGAAATTTATGTGTCATATATGTCACCAGAATGATGGCTGCATTAAGTAAAATAATAAATAAAAAATAGTAACAGTTTGCTTCCTAAGGCTTAACAATTTAAGAAAGATATCAAATAGTGTTTTTTTTTGTTTTTTTTTTTTTTTTTGCATTTGTTGCACTGCCTTGGAATGATATGGGCTTGATATTAGCAGCTTCAGCATGCATTAATTTTTAAATTATCACAAAATATAGATTAATAAAAATTTGAACAATTGTCAGAAAAGGTCTGTACGTGTTAAGTTAAATAACAAGCATTCATGGCATGATGGCAGCATGAGCATTTTAATGTTGGGGTAAAACAAACAGCTGCAGCTGTCTGTATTTACCATGACAACCAAGCACGGTGCTGTGGCGTAGGTCTGCTCTAAGGTAAATATGATTATGTCCAACATCTTTTAACAAAATACATCTGACTTTATTGCGGTGGAAACATTGATATATCTCAGAACTTTTATTTGTTTACAGCATTAGCATCTTAGCAGCGGTGCTAACTAGCAGAGCTACTGTCTGCCAGGCCACTTTTTAAGGTCATCTTCTTCAATAGTTGTGGGAAGTGGTATGATTACACAACATAACAAAAATTATTTTTTTGTAAGTTGTCTGTTTTTTCAACTGATTTAAGACAATTTTGCACTACTGGATCTGAAAATGGCATCCGTTCCTCTCAATCAGGTCAGGTTTTTATGCTAAGTTGTAAGCAGTTGTACTGTAAATTGAATAATAGACACTGATAAAGGTAAGTACATGTAAATTGAACATTACATCATCATTGTTCAAAATTCAGAGAATTTCAAGAAATAAAAAAAGAATTTTGCATCATATAAAGCGAAAATACCCATACATGTAAACAAACACATAAAAAAACATATGGCCATAGTTCAAAAAGTTGACTTGATTGAACAAAACCAATGTGATTTTTGGATTCAGCACATCAAAATTGTCCTAAATCAACTAAAAAAACTTAGACAATAAATTTGGTGTTGACCAGTGTTATATTACTCTTTTTGAGGTGCAAAAGCCCGTGTTTCTGCATTTGTGATGCCAAAATCATTGTTTTTTAACAAGGAAAAGTGTCCCATTTCAGTGACAACCACATGTTCTAAACTAGTACCGGAAGTTGCGCCCATAATTCATGCAAGGCATCATGGGGGCAAGGAATAAGGTGGATTAGTGTGATGTGATTCAGAAGAACCTTGTCATCTAAATGCGACTAATCGCAATTAAAAGTGACGCCACTAACAAACTGGCTTCATGCTGTCTACAATGAAATACAAGTGAAAGTAAACTCAAAAAATGTTGTCCATACCTCACTAACTTTTTTCTGATTTGGGGTTGTAGCATAAGAAGTAATTCAACTTGCTTAAAACTGTTCAGCAACAATGGATAGTGGCAAACTGTATATAGTTATGGAGTTATCACATTTTATCTGTTAATAACTGATACCGTGTGTGATATCTATTTAGAATACATCATAAAATTACAGTACTGAAAGATAAAGCTATCTCTGTAACTGGGGCATGAGTAAACAACAGGAACAGGATGGATGTTTATGGTTTTATATGTTATTAAAAACCCTGACAGATGTTTCAATGAATGATAGGGTTTGTCGATAAAAGTAAACCCTTTACTAGTTGATAAAAAGGAGCATGATGGCAAAAAAAAGATTGAGTTTAAATCAGTGCATTTGGTGTAGTAAAACTGAAACCAGCATGCCATCCTTTGATTGAATTCACCAGATGAATACTTCCATATTGTTTGTTCTTTGTTTTGTTATGTTTTATATTTGTTCATTTTCTCATGCTTTATTTACAGTCACAGATTATATACAGCTCTGGAAAAAATAAGAGACCGCTCCAAAATCTTTCCAAAATTAGCATCTCTACATGTATGGCAGCCATTCAATTTGAGTATCTGCTGAATTCCAACTCAAGGACACCTCAGTCTACTTAAGGAGGTACAGATTAGTTGATCATCTAAGCACGGTAAGACATGAAAGCTGTGAATAATAATCAGAGCTACTACACAAATACAGAATTGAGTTCTTCCTAAGTTAAAATGTAAGTATTGTAGTGTTTCGGAATGAACATGAACTTGTTTTCTTTGCATTGTTGGAAGTCATGTGATTACAAAAACACAGGAGTATGTGTTGGATAAACTTACCAGATTTGGGTAGAGGGTATGTGGAATCATAGTATTCTTCAAAGAATTTCAGGATGGGTCCAGTTTTTTCAAGGGCATATGCACCCTGGCCAGCAGCAATAGCAGACTTCCGAGCAAAGATCCGTATCTAAACCCAGATCCCAGAAAGTACATAATAAAACACATTTTACTGCATTGCAACTGAATACTGTGCATTTCTAGAATTGTCCCAGTGGCACTCGTTGTACAGCAGGGAAAACAAGTATTGAACACGTCACCATTTTTCTCATTAAACATATTTCTGATGGAGCCATTGATCTGAGATTTTCACCAGATATCAGTAACAACCCAAGTAATGCATACATACAAATCAATCAAGGCAACTGTGTTTACAAAATAAGTTATATTTAATAAAGTGGAATGACACAGGGAATAAGTATTGAACATGCTTGGTGAAATTTGTTTAATATTTAGTAGAAAAGCCTTTGTCGGTAATAACAGCTTCCAGATGCCTCCTGTATGGAGAAACAAGGCACAGGTATTGCTCAGGAGTGGTTTAAATCTTCAAATCTTGAAGTTTCTGAGGATGTCTTCCATGAACTCTAATCTTCAGTTTGTTCCATAGATTTTCAATTGGATTCAGGTCAGGTGACTGACTAGGCCATTCTAGCAGCTTTATTTTCCTTCTCTGGAGCCAGTTGAGAGTTTCCTTGCCTGTGTGTTTGGGATCATTGTCTTGCTGAAATGTCCACCCTCGTTTTATCTTCAGTGTCTTGGCAGATGGCAACAAGTACTTATCAAAGATGTCTCTGTACATTTGTCCATTCATCTTCCCTTCAGTTATATGAAGTCTGCCAGCACCATGTGCTGAAAAACACCCCCACACCATGATGCTCCCACCTCCAAACTTCATTGTTGGTATGGTGTTTTTGGGTTACTGTGCAGTGTCATTTCTCCTCCAAACATGCAGTGTGTTGTGGCATCCAAAAAGTTCAATTTGGTCCTATCTGACCAGACTATATTCTCCCAGTATTTTACTGGCTTGCCCAAATGTTGTGCAGCAAACTTTAAACAAACTTCAATATGCTTTTTTCTTCAGTGATGGAGTCTTGCAAGGTGAGCGGGCATAGAGCCCGTCTGGGTTGAGTGCATTATTTGTTTTCTTTGAAAGTGCAGTACCTGCTAACTCCAGGTCTTTGTGGAGTTCTCCACAGGTGGTGTTTGGCTTGGATAACTCTTCTGATAGTTCTTTTGACTCCTCTGTCAGAAATCTTGCAAGGAGCTCCTGGTCATGGCCAGTTTGTGGTAAAATGATGTTCTTTCCACTTCCGAATGATGGCTCCAACAGTGCTCACTGGAACATTCAGCAGTTTAGAAATGTGCCTGTAACCAATGCCATCATTATATTTTGCAACAATAAGGTTGCAAAGGTCTAGAGAGAGCTGTTTGCTTCTACCCATCATGAGTTCTTTGTGGTGTGATAATCTGATGTTCACAGGCCTTTTTTAAGGTATCAGTCAGGACTTAAAGAGCTGAAATTAATTTGCACTGATGGGGGACGGGATGGCATCCTAAATTCTGATGCATTTCAGATAGTGTCTTGGCTTTCTGTGCCTTTTTGCACCTCTTTTTCCTCATGTGTTCAGTACTTCTTCCTTGTGTCTTTCCACTTTATTGAATATAACTTGTTTTGTGGACACAGTTGCCTTGATTTTTTGTATGTATGGATTACTTGAGTTGTTACTGATATCTGGTGAAAATATCAGGTCAATGGCTCCATCAGAAACACGTTTAATGAGAAAAATGTTGATGTATTTAATACTTTTTTTCCCCCACTGTATATGGAGAAGTGGTGCTGATTCTCATTCCGGTTGTGTCACACTCAGTAGCAAACCAGACAAGTAAGACCTGTAGATCACTGCTCATTGAAGCTTACAGGACCACATCATCTGCCAACAGAAGAGACAATATGTTGTGGCCAGCGAGCATGAAATCCTCTGTTCCTTAGTTGCTCCGAGAAATTTTGTCCAAACAAATTATGAACAGGATCAGTGACAAATTGCAGCATTAGTAGAGTCCAACTACGAGGTACATTGTTAAATTCCTCCTCCAAGTCCAAAAAAACACATGTAGACTGGTTCGGTAAACTCCCGCAAACCCTCCAGGATCCTTGAGATAGTTCAGTGTCCATGACCAGGATGAAAACCATATTGCTCCTCCTGAATCTGAGATTTGGTCAAAGGGTAAGGATAAGGATAAGAACCTGTATTTATATACAGTGGTGTGAAAAAGTGCTTGCCACCTTCCTGATTTCTCTTTTTTTTTGTCATGTTCTGAGCTCAGACTCTTACTTTATGTTTCAGCATTATTTATCTGTAAAGCCTGTTTTTGGTTTTGTGTTGTACTTGTGTCTTGGTTTACTTTCTTGTTTCTTGGCAGACCTCTGCTCTCATCTCCCTGACACACTTCCCAGCAGATTGCTGTGCTTCAGGTTTCCTCAGCTGCAATCAGTTCGTAATTAGTTCACCCTGCCACTTGCACCTGCAGCTCATTAGTGCCCCACTATTTGTCTGTTGCACTCTACTCCAGTGCGGCAGCCAATCATGATGTTTGGACTGGACTATTTCCCCGTGTTCAGTCTTCCCCTTCTCTACTCCAGAGTTGTCTGTAACTCTGTAGACTTATCTGTGTGCAAGTGATCCTTGTTGTTTTTGTATGTGCTTACGCAGTTATTTTTTGGACTGCTCTGTTTTCTCTGTTAATAAATGTTCCTCACTGCAGTTATAGCACTTGAGTTTATCTTTTGCCTTGGAGAGGTTTTGTCTCATCAAACAAATTTAAATATTAGACAAAGATAACAAGTAAACACAAAATGCAGTTTTTAAATGAAGGTGTTTATTATTAACGGACAAAAATCCAAACCTACATGACCCTGTGTGGAAAAAAATGATTGCCCCTTAAACCTAATAACTGGTTGTGTCATTAATAGGACCCTATGGGGCAGAGAGGAGAGACCCAGGTGCTGGACTGCAGTTTATAGTGTTTAATAAGGAAACACAAATTCCAAACAGTGTACAAAAATAAACTTGCAAACGAGGTGAGCAGGTAGACGGTGGGATGAAAACACAGGAATACACGTTGGAACAGAGGAAGGGTTCCGACGGGAGTGAGTAAATTCTAAGTTGAGACTCTGGCAAGGAGTGACTGACAAAGCCCTTCTTAAATAGGGCAGAGAATCAATCATAGCAAATGGTATCAGGTGTGGCTCACATGAGCAGGCAGGCTGACCTAATAACTAGGCATGAAATACGGAGCAACACATATAAGATAATAACAAGGTGGGAGTGTCTGGAGTACAAGGTGGGGAGCTCATGTCAAACAGAAAACACAATATAAACACTAAGCCCTAGATGAACTAAGATGCCTAAAAGAACTGACAAAATAATACTGAGAACAGGAGTTACATAAATAGAAATAACTGACAACTCAAAGCACATCATACATCCAGGAACAGTGCACAGTGAAATAATCAGACAACCCAGAGAAAATGCAGGAAATAACCAGAAGTAAGTAGAGGGCATGAACACGGTGAAAACACCACGCTCAGCCTCATGACAGGTTGGGTCACCCTTAGGAGCAACAACAGCAATCAACCATTTGCAATAACTGGCAATGAGTCTTTTACAGCACGGTGGAGGAATTTTGGCCCACTCATCTTTGCAGAATTATTGTAATCCAGCCACATTGGAGGGTTTTCGAGCATGAACTGCCTTTTGAAGGTCATGCCACAGCATCTGAATTAGATTCAGGTCAGGACTTTGACTAGGCCACTCCAAAGTCTTCATTTTGTTTTTCTAAAGCCATTCAGAGGTGGACTTGCTGGTGTGTTTTGGATCATTGTCCTGCTGAAGAACCCAAGTGCGCTTCAGCTTGAGGTCACAGATGGCTGGACATTCTCCTTCAGGATTTTTTGGTAGACAGCAGAATGCATGGTTCCATTTACCACAGCAAGTGTTCCAGGTCCTGAAGCAGCAAAACAGCCCCAAACTATCACATTACCACCACCATATTTTACTGTTGGTATGATGTTCCTTTTCTGAAATGCTGTCTTACTTTTACTCCAGATGTAATGGGACACACACCTTCCAAAAAGTTCAACTTTTGTCTTGTTAGTTCACAGAGTATTTCCCCCAAAATCTTGGGGATCATCAAGATGTTTTCTGGATAAACTGAGACGACCCTTTATGTTCTTTTTTGCTCACCAGTGGTTTTCGTCTTGGAATTCTGCCATGCAGGCCATTTTTGCCCAGTCTCTTTCTTATGGTGGAGTCATGAACACCGACCTTAACTGAAGCAAGTGAGGCCTGCAGTTCTTTGGATGTTGTTGAGGGGTCTTTTGTGACCTCTTGGATGAGTCGTCACTGTGCTCTTGGAGTAATTTTGGTCTGCTGGCCATTCCGGGGTAGGTTCACTACTGTTCCATGTTTTTGCCATTTGTGGATAATGGTTCTCACTGTGGTTTGCTGGAGTCCCAAAGCTTTAGAAATGGCTTTATAACCTTTTCCAGACTGATAGATCTCAATTACTTTGTTTCTCATTTGTTCCTGAATTTCTATTGAATGTCTAGCTTTTGGGGGTCTTTTGGCCTACTTCACTTTGTCAGGCAGGTCCTCTTTAAGTGATTGCTTGATTGAGAACAGGTATGGCAGTAATCAGGCCTGGTTGTGGCTAGAGAAAATGAGCTCAGCTTTCCAAAGACGTGATAAATCACAGTTATTTTATGTTTTTACAGGGGGCAATCACTTTTTCACACAGGGCCATGTAGGTTTGGATTTTTTTTACCCTTAAAAATAAACACCTTCATTTAAAAACTGCATTTTGTGTTTACTTGTGTTATCTTTGCCTAATATTTAAATTTGTTTGCTGATTTGAAACATTTAAGTGTGACAAACATACAAAAAATGAGAAATCACAAAGATTCAAACACTTTTTTATACCACTGTAGCACTTTTTCTAAAGACAGTGCAAACTGCTTGGACTCTTCTCTCCTTGACATAGACCTTTCCAAGGAGTTTGAGGAGTGTGAACCACCACTCCAGTTTGCCAGGCCAAAGGCAGTGTCCCCAACCTCCATGCACTGTTGCAGAGATGTTTTAACCAGGACAGCCCTACAACATTCAGAACCTTGAGGCACTAGGGGCAAATCTTATCCATCCTCGGGGCCCTGTCACTGAAGAGTTTTTTAATAACTCAGCAACCTCAGCCCCAGTGCTCCTTTTGCAACATATCCAGTGGGGACAGGGAACTGCTTTCCCTTCCTGAATCACCAGTTTACCAGAATTTCTTCAAGGCCAACCAAAGTCTTGATCCATGGGTTCAATGACCTCTCCCCATGCCCAAGTTTGTGTTTCAGTAACTGAGCTATATTCGACTTGGCCTACCCTTACACCTCAGCGGCTTCAGGCTTCATAGGACTCCTTCTTCAGCTTGATCCCCCGCCCCCCCACCCAGTTCCCACCACTTGGTTTGGGGATTACCACCACAAGATGCATTGACAACCTTACACCCATGATATACAGTCACAGGTGTGATGACATGATAACAAAATTGATCATTGATCTATGACCTAAGGTGTCCTGGTGCCAAGTGCACATATGGACACCCTTATGAGTAGCACTGAACTCAACAGCTGAACACCACTCAGATTCCGATTAAGGTGGCCTTTCCTCCCAATTACACCAGTTTTCACTGTTGTCACCCACATGCACATTGAAAGCATCCAGTAGGACAATGGAGTCTCCAAGAGGCACACTTTCCAGAACAGCAGTCAGGGATCCCAAAAAGGGTGGGTTCTCTGAACCATCATTTGGTGCAGAGGCACAGATGATGATTGGGACCTGTTTCCCAACCCGAAGGGGCAGGGAAACAACCCTTTCATCCACCTTGGATACAAGAATGCCCACTCTTGCTTGTCACCTCTTGCCCAGGACAACTCCAGAATAGGCCAAGCTCCAGCTCCTCTCCAGGAGACTGGATTCCAGAACGTGAGCTGTGTGTCAACTAAGTCTAGCTGGTATCTCTCAACCTTCATGCGGGGTGCTATCATCCTGATAATTTTTATATCTGCTATACAGTCAAAAACAGAATCCATAGTGATGCAATCAGTTTTCTGCTGTATATATTAATAAACACCAAAACTATTGGTGTAAGTTTTAATCACATTTAATAGTATTCATTGCATTTAATTGCATTAGGTGTGATTAATTGAATGCTGTGTGTTTAACCCCACACTGTTCTCTCTCGCACATAAGTTGCCAATGACAAAATAATCGCAATAATCTTGCTTCCAGCAATTAATGCAATTAACTTACGCCAAGATTAAATGCAATTAATGCAGTTAAAACTGACACCACTAAACAAAACTTGTAATTACCTCAACATTATCAGTCATGTTGTCGATGTGGTCATAGTCACAGACGATGAATGCTAGCAGGTAGGTCGACATTTTCTCTGTTTTCTCAAATTCTGTCTCTTGCACATCTTTGCCTTCATAAGTCACATTTTTCGTTTCTATTGAAAAAAAAATAGATTTAAATTGGCAACTTATTGGATACAGTATAAATATGATTACAGTATTTACTTTCTAAATTTTAAATTGTAGTTCATTATATTGTTCGGCAATAGATCACAATCCCAACATTGCAACACAATGCTGAAATACATCACTGCAGAGACACTAACCTATTTCTTTGCCATTGGACAGAGCTACAGTTCCATGGTCATGGATCAGCTTGATGAAAAACTCAGCTTTCATGGCAGGCTCATCAAAACAGGGGAAGGCCTTCCTGGCATCTGTAGGCTGCATCTGAGTGGTGGCAACAACCCTGACAGGAAGGTTGAACAAAAAAACAGTTCTGAAGTAAGTCTTTATATGTCAATGACCAAGCTACACATGATGGACAATGAAAGTGTTACAGACTATTTAATCTGACCACAGAACATCATTACAGTCTTGAGAGATGTGAGTGAAACAATGAGTGATAATTGCCATGATCCCTGGATGGCTACCAGACTCCTTTAAGCCACTAGCTGTCCCTGAAACTCAAAATGATAAAGTTGCATTCACAGACTTTAAGAGGAGATTGTGAATTTATGAAGAGAGTGAAAAAATAAAGCTCACAAAATCTGCAGACATTGGGCCTCATGCAAGATCATGTTAGTATTAGTAAATGTTTAAATTGTGCATTGTTTGTTTGTTATACTTCATTAATCCCTCAGGGAAATTCTAGGGCATCCACTTGGATGAGGTAACCACGGGGCAGTGCCAATCCCTTCACCATTCACACACACTAGTGATACCTAGGGACCTTTAAGAGCCTCCTAACTTGCATGTTTTTAGAATATGCAAGGAAACCATACCACCCAGAGTAAACCCATGCAAGCATGGGGGGAACACACAATCTCCACAGAGATAGATGCTGCTGGCTGGTGGATTTGACCACACAACATTCTTACTGTGAGCCAATAATACTAACCACTACATCACCATGCTGTTCAATTTCATTGAATTCTTTCCTACTGATTGCTAATCCATTCAAACACCTGCTTTTGTGACTGGCTGGTAAGAAAACTTGGGTCTTGGTCTTCAATGACAAATGACTGGACATTCCTGACATAGATGAATAAACTAGAATGGAAATAGGTACCTATATGCTATGTAGGACCAAGACCCTGCAGTTTTTTTTGTTGTTTTTTTCTATCCAGTCAGATTTTTTCTGTATACTAAATAAATAAAGAAAGAAACACATTTATTGTTTTCCAGAATAACTGCATGTATCTCTCAGATCTATTATGTGACCACTCCCAAATGAACATACTTTTTCACGCCATCTTCCATATATTCGCTCCTATATAATCCTGCAAGGTCATCAGCCAGCTCTCCTCTGAAATCAGTGTGGAGTTGGTACTTCTCGTTCTTAATCAGTTTTGCATCCAGTTCAAGGACCAGGTACTGTGTCTCATTCTGGAGCCAGGACTTTGTGATTGAGGGGGCTTTGACATTGTCACCAACTGCAGTGAGCTCAGCTAACTTCTTGTTGTCAGTTTGGGTGTAGCTGAGCTTATTGGAGTGGATGAGGATCAAGTTGGTCTCCTCCACACACGTAAACTCCACCGTGGAATAACCTGGAACAACAAAGATGGTGAACAGAGCGCTTTCACATGGAATAAATCGTGTTGGATGTTCTAGCTTCAGTGACTGACCTTCAGCACCAGTCTGCAGAAAGTCTCGTAGTTTTTCTTTTCTTTTTTTTTGGGGGGGGGGGGGGGTAAATTCTTCCAGTTATACAAGCAAATGAATAGTTTGTTTGAATATGTATAGCAACTGAATGATAAATTGAATGATAGCCATCCCACTTTAATGAATATGTGACTGTTGACCGACAGTGGAAAAAAAAAACCCTGCATATATTGAAACCAGATATTTACATACACTGTATAAAAAGACACATAACCTTTTTTCCCCACTGTCTGACATTAAATCAAACTTTCCCTTTTTTATGTCACTTATAATTACCAAAATTATTTCCATTTGCTAATTAATTTTTATATTTGATAAATAATTTTAAGAGAATTTTTTATTACCAGACTAAGCCTTTGGTGTTAAACTTTGTTTTATTAATTTATAATGTATATTTATGAAAAATCTGATTTCTGAGTGTAAATGAACACAGCATCATGGTGCTGGTGGTTTCCCTCCCTTCTCCACACAGTCGGAAGAGAGCACAGTGTTGCCAATTTGGCAACTTTCTTGCTAAATCTGGCGACTTTTCAAACCCTCTTGGTGACTTTTTTTGTCAAAAGCGACTAGTGACAAATCTAGCAACTTTTTCTGGTGTTATCAAAGACTTTTCGGGTGTTTTGTAGACTCTGATGGGCAGGACTCGGCGGGTTGTAGTTTCCTTCAACGGCATCTAACATAAAACCTATCTGTAATGTGAGACTATGAAACTACAACTGCCAGAGTCTGCTGCACGGGTTGGTCTCCTGTCCTGCCCCAGTTCACACCGCAACCCGGTGGGAAGAAATGCTGTGTCCGAGCGGCGAGTGCCCCCAATATCAGCTCCAACTCTATTTTTAGAGCAAGAAGCTTGCATTTAATGTCCGCAGTTGTGCAGATGTAACTTTTCTTACCACACAGAGAAAAAGTGACTGTGATTTGTTGCTGTAAAGAACAAATGAAGCTTCTTCTAAGGTGAACTTTCATTTATCTGTGCTTTCTATTTTTATTTTATATTATTCATTTACATGCTGTTATGATAAGCAACTGTTTCATGGAAGTAAATCCTCTAAACATGTATTTTTAATGAACTCGTCCAGGGGTGTCAAACATATGGCCCGTGGGCCAAAAATGACCCACCAGGGGGTCCAAAATTTTCTCTGTGAATTTACAGCTTTATTTGTAGTAAATTTCTGACTTTCTACTGATTAGAATAATTTGTGTAAATTTGAGACATTTTTCTCTGTAAGATGAGACTTCTTTCTCATCAGTTTTCTTTTTCTTCTTTTTTTCTGATGAGAACAAGGGGCCCTTGATTTCAAAAGCCAAGGGGATGGGGTAGAAATGAGAATTGGGATGGACCCCAAATCCACCTGTACTTCACTCTCACATTGCAAATATTTTTTGACTGTTTTACAGTATTTACTGCTGTTAATAACTATTTAAACAGACAGTGTTTCTTTCACTATTTTTATGTATTGTATGTACAAGGGTCATTGCATTTAAAAAGGTTGTGCATTTAATTCAACTACATTTTGGCATGCGATAATCAAATTTGATCATATTAAACAATTTTCCAACCACAAAATTGTGGCTAGTGAAAAGGCTGAGTGTCTAGTAACTTTGGAAAATCACTAGCTGCAGTGGCTGGTGAGCAAAAAAGTTAATGCCAAGCCCTGCTGATGTGAAAGCACTATTGCTCTGCAGTTACTATCCTCAGCAAGTAGCAGGTGCTACCATGAGCTTCTCTCCATCCCAAAGCACTCACAAGCGGTCAGTCTCACAGTAGCTTCGTGCAGCAGTTGCAGTCAGAGAGGAGACCCACGCCCATGCCACTCACGTCAAGACTGCAAATGAATTGCACGTGCATAACACCCCTCCCCCGCCAATCGATGTAAATGTTTCTTCATAGTCAGTGTCACACTAATAAATCACTGCATTTGACTAACAGCCTCAGTCAGGTACTCACTTCGTCCACTGTGTGTGTGTGTCTCTATGACATAAGCTAAAGATCTAGCAGCTAGTTCATCATGTCACAGTCTAAACTGTATGCTGAAAAATACAGAAAAGAGTGGGAATCAAACCCTGAATTCAAAGGCTTACTGAAGTCATTTATTGGAGATGATACAGAAGTAATGGCCTACTTAAATACCAAATTAAAACAAACAAACCATGAATCAACAGAAGAAAGTTAATTTGTAGTTCTAAACATATTTAGAGTGGTTTTTACTCATTTTTTGTTTCTCCCGTGACATTATTGTTACAATTACATGCAAATGACCAATTATGCAAAGTAGGTGATGACGTCATTTAGTGACATCTAGCGACTTTTAGGACAGCCAATGGCTACTTTCCTTACTGAGAAGTTGGCAACAGTGAGAGCAGGGCCAGTCCTGCAGCAGCTCCTCCCAAAGGTAACTCACACCTTTAATTCACATTAGAATGCATGATGCCAGACTTAGTTTGTATGATTATTGTGCAAAATGTTGAATATTTTTGAGTCTGTCGGAATTTATTTTGTAAGAGAGAAGTAGCATACTAACTACATTTAGGAGGTTTTGACCAAGGGGCAGGGAGTGGCGACCATAACATTTATTATAATATTACAACAGAAGACATGGCATTGTTAGTCATTTTAATGAATTTTATTGAATTAAACATAGCTCTATTCATAATTGTATTTAAAAGTTAAACTCATTGTTTTGTTCTTGCTCTACAAATTAATGTTCAGATGCGTGAAAAAGTCACAGTTTAACGACAAACTTTTCAAGAAATAAAAACAAATTCATCATCAAGAAGAGAAAAATTAAGAGTAAAAACCACAAATCGATGAGAAAAGTATTACATTTACAAGAAAAATGTCTGAAAGTTTTGAGAAAAACCTCACAGATTATGAGAATAAATCTCAATTGTATATTAGTGCTAAATTTACAAGAGCAAAACCACAAATAATGAAGAAAAGTTCCAAATTTAACTGAAAAAATTTTCAAATTTACATGGGCAAAGTTACAAGAAATCTGTCATAAAAATTTAGGAGAAAAAACTCTCAGATAGTCATGAATAAAATCACATCTCAAGTAACTTTTTAAGTCATTACAGTACTTTCTTAATTAACTAATTTTTGGGGTCAATACTAGTCTTACACTTGAGTAATTAATATCATAAGGTAACATTACTTTTACTTGGCTACAGTTTCTGACTCCTCTACCAAGCTCTGACTGTATAATTTAACTGTGTGTGTAAATGAGTATGACCAAGGAGGTTGTAATTTCTCTGAGAAATAAAGCCTACTTGGGCTCACTATTCATGTGTGGTTTTCATAGCTGAGCACCAGCCTGTCCTGACATTTTCACTACATCTAACTGCACAGGTAACAAGTCTGTTAACACCAACAAAGGCTAAAAAATAACATAAATTTGAACGCAAAATTAATATATCAATTTTATAAGAGCACCTGGTCCTCACAGTGTCTGCCAAGAAAAATTCTGGCCCTTGGACAAACGTAGTTGATGACCCCTGCTGTAAACTTTCAACCCAACACTTCCCCTTCATTCCATTTTGCCTAAAAGTTGATGAATCTTTCAGTTTTCTCCACCCTCTGAGGTTGAAGCTGACTAATAGTTTTTGGTGAATAAATGCTATGAAATACTATAGAATCACTCTAGAAGCAATGTGGATCACGGATAGATTTTTGATTAACAAAGCCGTACCTGTGAAGATGTATAGCCCAGTGTCATCTGGTTGCAGTCTGGGCCACAGGGTGACGTTGTAGGTTTCTGGCATCAGGTTAGTGGGCAGCCGGTACTTGTCCCAAGGGTTATTGGACGGCGGTGTGACAGAGGTTGTAGTAGAAGTTGTGGTCGGGGGCTTAGTTGTTGTTCCTTCAGTCTGTTCATTGTTTTTGGCCTTCTCCTGTGCGTAAACTACAGATAGAGCTATGATTGTCGCTAGAGCTCCCACACCGATGATGATGCCCACTACCGCCACAGCTTTATTGATGAAGAAACCTTTCCCCATGCTGCCTGTCTGCACCAGAGGGCCACACTGAGATGCTGTATGCAAGGGTTGAAGGTGAAGTTTTATATGTAACCAACGGTAGCTTCTCCCCTCCCCTTTACCACAACAGGTGATACATTAGCCCTGGGATTGTAAACACCCACCTCTATTGGGGAAAACAAAACTGGCTTTTTGCTGCAAGAAATGAAACTCAGGAAATGATTAAGTCTCATTTGTTCAGTCTTATTTTTAAATTTTACTAGAGCTGATATGGATCATTCTTGCTGTTTGTAGAATACAAGTTTGTTTCTTTTCTTTTTTTTTCCCCTTGTCCTGTCAGGCAGCTAGGCAAACAGAACAGGGATCTGTCACCCTTATTGTGCCAAAACAGATTTACTTTGCCAAGAGGAGCTTATACAGTGCCTAACTGTGTATTGTATATTGTTGTAAACTCCTCCTGTAATAACTTTTAATACTTTATTTTAATTATTTTACCCATGGAAGACCCGACAGGATGGGGAAGAGGGAAAGGAAGTGTATGGAGGGGGAAATAAAAGGGAGGGGAACAGACAAAAAAACAAACAAACCAACAACTAAAACAAACAAAAGACAAACTGCTTCTTCCACCGAAGATGTCTCAACATGAGTCTGGTTTCCGCACCTGTTAAAGGAGAGACACTTGTGCGTGTCTGTGTGCATATGTATGAGAACGCGTGCAAAATAAGTGTGTGCATGTGAGTGGTTTGTCAGGAAACATACAAAGTGGAGGGCCGGTCGCAGCAGCTCTCCCCCCCGGGAACCCCAAGTAGGCAAGGCAGCGCCACCAACCCCCACAGGGCACAAATGTCCAAGGTCAGCAAGCTCCAGGAAAGCCAGGCATCCGCCCCCAGAGGGACGATCAACGGAGACCAGGCTGCTTGGAGCCTACACCCCCAGACCCGCCCAACCCCCCCCCCCCCCCCCCCCCAGCGGGGCCAACGTCCGCCCCCGGGCCCCAGGCAACAGGCACCAGGAGGCCAGCGACCCCACCACCTGGGGCAGAGACCGGCCAGCGCCCCCCGGCGCAAGCCCCCCCAGGCACCCCCACAGCGGGCCCGCCCCAGCGCCTCTGTCGCATACCCCGGGGACCCCCAAGTCCAAAGAGAGCCTCCCCGCCCAGGGGAGCCCACGTTGCCGAGAGGCATTACCCCCCTTAATCCAGCACCTCCCGACTCGCAGACACATCCCTCCCCACACCTTCACACCCACATGCTCCCATGCACACCACTCTCACTCACCCAGACCGACCCATTCTATCTCACTCCTGTACCCATTCAAACTCACCCCTCATTCACCTTTGTTTCATAAGGCGGCTGCGAAGCAGAAGCAGCGAGCCTGAACACACACCAGTGCCCGGCAGTGACCAGGGAGACCACCGGCACAGGCCACAGAAGCAGACCCCCACCCCTGGCGCCCACCTGAGCGAACAATCAGCAGACCACCGCAGGCACCCTGAGATGCCACCCGGCATGCAAAGCGCCGCACAAAACCAACCCACCATTACCACCTCCATTCATCACCCCCTCACTCTCACTTAGACTCATATTGAGCCCCCCTCTCACTTCCTTGGTTGTATCTATATATTCAGTAGAACCCAGGGATTTTGACAACATGATAGGCTCCCCACCGGCCCCCACGTCCCCAAGCAAGAACAGGGGAACAGGGTTGGTGGAAGACCCCGACCCCCCACACAGAACATGGTTGGTGTGTGTCAGTTATATGATATAACTGTGTGTGTGACGATGGAGTGTCGCCACTGCTACGGTCTTCTGTAATTGAGAATTATATTATATGTGTAGAATTTGCCCCCTCATGGATCGTCACCTTATCGTGGTGGGGGGGTTTGCGTGCCCCAGTGATCCCAGGAGCTATGTTGTCCGGGGCAATTTGCCTCTGATAGGGTCTCCCAAGACAAACTGGTCCTGGGTGAAGGGCCAGACGAAGAACGATCCAACAGACTCTCATGATAAATTGTATATCAAGGATTCAGTGTACCCCGCCCGGTATGGGGTTACCGGGGCCCCACCCTGGAGCCAGGCCTGGGGGAGGGGCTCGAAGGCTAGCGTCTGGTGGCCGGGTTTCCACCCATGGGACCCGGCCGGGCTCAGCCCGAAGGAGTTACATGGGTCCGCCCTCCAGTAGGTTCACCACCTGCAGGAGGGATCATGGAAGTCCGGTGCTATGTGGATTAGGTGGCAGTCAAAGGCGGAGACCTTGGCGGACTGATCCCAAGCTTTCTAAACTGGCTTTTGGTACGTGGAATGTCACCTCTCTGGTGGGGAAGGAGCCTGAGCTGGTGTACGAGATTGAGCGATACCGGCTAGATATAGTTGGCCTCACCTCAACACACAGCTCCGGTTCCGGAACCAGTCTCCTGGAGAGGGGCTGGAGCTTGGCCTTTTCTGGAGTTGCCCCGGGCGAGAGGCGACGAGCAGGGGTAGGTATTCTTGTATCGCCCCACCTTGCTGCCTCTATATTGGAGTTTTCCCCGGTGGACGAAAGGGTTGCTTCCCTGCGCCTTCGGGTTGGGAAACGGGTCCTGACCATCATTTGTGCCTATGCACCAAATGATGTTTCAGAGTACCCACCCTTTTTGGAGTCTGTGACTGGGGTGCTGGAGGGTGCTCCTCCTGGAGACTCCATTGTCCTACTGGGGGACTTCAATGCGCACGTGGGCAACGACAGTGAAACCTGGAGGGGGGTGATTGGGAGGAACGGCCTGCCCGATCTGAACCCGAGTGGTGTTCAGTTATTGGACTTCTGTGCTAACCACAGTCTGTCTATAACGAACACCATGTTCAAGCATAAGGGTGTCCATATGTGCACCTGGCACCAGGACACCCTAGGCCGCAGGTCGATGATCGATTTTGTTATCGTATCATCAGACCTGCGACCGTATGTCTTGGACACCCGAGTAAAGAGAGGTGCAGAGCTGTCAACTGATCACCACCTGGTGGTGAGTTGGATCCGATGGCAGGGGAGGAAGCCATTCAGACCTGGTAGACCCAAACGTATAGTGAGGGTGTGCTGGGAGCGTCTGGCTGAGGCCCCTGTCCGGGAGGTCTTCAACTCCCACCTCCGGAAGAACTTCAACCACATTCCGAGGGAGTCTGGAGACATGGAGTCTGAATGGGCCATGTTCTCCACCTCTGTTGTTGAAGCGGCAGCCCAGAGCTGCGGCCGCAAGGTGGCCGGTGCATCTCGTGGTGGCAACCCCCGAACCAAGTGGTGGACACCAGTGGTGAGGGGGGCCATTAAGCTGAAGAAGGAGTCCTATCAAGCTTGGTTGGCTTGTGGGACTCCCGAAGCAGCTGAGGTGTACCGGCAGGCCAAGCGGAGTGCAGCTCGGGTGGTTGCTGAAGCAAAAACCCGGGTATGGGAGGAGTTCGGTGAGGCCATGGAACAAGACTTTCGGTCGGCTTCAAAGAGATTCTGGCAAACTGTTCGGCGGCTCAGGAGGGGAAAGCAGCTCCCCGTCCACACTGTGTATGGTGCGGATGGGACACTGTTGACTTCAACTGGGGATATCGTCGGGCGGTGGAAGGAATACTTCGAGGATCTCCTCAATCCCACTGATACGCCTTCCACAGAGGAAGCAGGGTTTGGGGACGAGGGGGATGACTCGCCTATCACAGGGGCTGAGGTCGCCAAGGTGGTTAAAAATCTCCTTGGTGGCCGGGCCCCGGGGGTGGACGAGATTCGCCCCGAGTACCTCAAGGCCCTGGATGTTGTTGGGTTGTCATGGTTGACACGCCTCTGCAACATTGCGTGGAGGTCGGGGGCAGTGCCTTTGGCATGGCAAACCGGGGTGGTGGTTCCTCTCTTCAAAAAAGGGGACCGGAGGGTGTGCTCCAACTTTAGAGGGATCACACTCCTCAGCCTCCCTGGGAAGGTCTATGCCAAGGTATTGGAGAGGAGAGTCCGGCCGTTGGTCGAACCTCGGATTCAGGAGGAGCAATGTGGTTTTCGTCCTGGCCGTGGCACATCGGACCAGCTCTTTACCCTCTCGAGAATTCTTGAGGGTTCGTGGGAGTTTGCCCAACCAGTTTACATGTGTTTTGTGGACTTGGAGAAGGCATTTGACCGTGTCCCTCGTGGATTTTTGTGGGGGGTGCTTCGGGAGTATGGGGTATCGGGCTTGTTGTTACGAGCTATTCGGTCTCTGTACGACCGTTGTGAGAGTTTAGTTCGCATTGCCAACACTCGGTCGGAGTCATTCCCAGTGAGAGTTGGACTCCGCCAGGGCTGCCCTTTGTCACCGGTCCTGTTCATAATTTTTATGGACAGGATTTCTAGGCGCAGCCAGGGAATGGAGGGTGTCATGCTTGGTGACCACAGGATCTCATCTCTGTTGTTTGCAGATGATGTTGTCCTGTTGGCTTCATCCAGCAATGACCTACAGCTCTTGCTGGGACGGTTTGCCGCTGAGTGTGAAGCGGCTGGGATGAGAATCAGCACCTCCAAGTCCGAGTCCATGGTCCTCAGCCGGAAAAAGGTGGATTGTCCTCTCCGGGTTGGGGACAGGCTCCTGCCCCAAGTGGAGGAGTTTAAGTATCTTGGGGTCTTGTTCACGAGTGAGGGGAAAATGGAGCGAGAGATCGACAGACGGATTGGAGCAGCATCTGCAGTGATGCGGACGTTGTACCGGTCTGTTGTGGTGAAGAGGGAGCTTAGTTCTAAGGCAAAGCTGTCGATTTACCAGTCAATCTACGTTCCTACTCTCACCTATGGTCACGAGCTTTGGGTAATGACCGAAAGAACGAGATCGCGGATACAAGCGGCTGAAATGAGCTTTCTCCGTAGGATTGCTGGACTCACCCTCAGAGATAGGGTGAGGAGCTCAGTCATCCGGGAGAGGCTCAGAGTAGAACCGCTGCTCCTCCACATTGAAAGGAGTCAGTTGAGGTGGTATGGGCATCTGATTAGGATGCCTCCTGGACGCCTCCCACTTGAGGTGTTTCAGGCACGTCCCACTGGGAGGAGACCCCGGGGCAGACCCAGGACTCGGTGGAGAGACTATGTCTCCCAGCTAGTCTGGGAACGCCTTGGTATCCCCTCTGAAGAGCTGGAGCAGGTGGCTGGGGAGAGGGAAGTCTGGGCTTCTCTGCTTGAACTGCTGCCTCCGCGACCCGGACCTCCGGAAAAGCGGTAGAAGATGGATGGATGGATGGATGGATGGTGTAGAATTTGTAAATGTTAATATGAATTGTATTGATAAAGTGAACATATAATTGGAGATCTGTTTTGACTGAATTGAATTCCTTTTGTGAGATAAATTTTAAGGTTAATTATATTAATGGGGTGAGGCAATTGAATAATAAGACCACATACCTTTGCCAGCATGCTTCCTGGTGGTATCCAGGCAAAAGACTCCTTAGGGGCTTGAGTGCCTTTTAAAGAATGCCAGGAGGAAGGAGGCATGTGATGGTTGAGTAAAGGGTAATATAATATATTTAATATGTAAATAAGGGTTAAAACTATTTATTGTATTATTTATGGTGTGGTATTTATTCTGTAAATAGGTGGGAAATTATTTATGTATTTGTGTCTCTTTTAGATGTTATTGGGTATGTGGAAATATGAAAATGTTTATTGTTTTGCTTGGGGTTTTGGTATGTTCCAATCAAGTCTAATTATCTCCCTAAGTATATAACAGGTGTTTGTCATTTGGTTTGTGGTGGGTATCGGATGTTCACGTGAGCTGTTGCCTGCAAAGTATCTTTTGTAATAAACAAAAATTGCTGATTGCAAAACTGTTTGGAAGCCTCCGTTCCTTCTCTGGTGTGCCTTGACCGCTCGGGCAGTGTGACAGTTGGTGTCAGAAGTGGTCCGTTCCCTGACAAATGGTGACATTTGGTCAAGAAAGTGTTGTCAAATTAAGAAGTGATAACACGGGATAGAAGGAGCGATGCCCAAGAGGAAAATAAAGAGGCAACAAGAACAAGTAGAGGATTTTGACGCAAGTATGGCAACTGAGGAGCAGGGGGCCAGTGGACTGGACGAGCTGGAAGAACTGACGAGCTTGGTGAAGTCCATGGTACGTTTACTGACAGTCGGAGACCGTCAGAGGGAGGAAGAAGCCTCTCTACAAGAACAAAGGTGGCAGACTATGCAGCATCAAGTTCGCCAGATGCAGTCACAAGTGGCGGAGTTGAGAGAGGAGTGTGGGAGCCGGGCTGAACGCAGCAGTGACGACGGCGCTTCGAGGGGAGACCCCAGGGTGACGGCCAGTCGGGTCAGCCCGCAGGAAGATAACCTACTGCTGTAGGTGCAGCCGAGGACAACGCAAATGCACCACGAGCCTAGGCTGAATCTGCTCTCTCCCAAGGACGACATCGAGCACTATCTGGCGACGTTTGAGAGGATTGCTATGGTCTGCCGCTGGCATAAAGAAGAGTGGGCTATTCAGTTGGCTCCTCTGCTCACAGGTAAAGCACGGAGTGTGTATGTGCTGATGGACATTGCAGACACGGACGATTATGACAAAGTGAAGGAAGCAATTTTAATTAAATATGAAATAACACCCGACACCTATAGGAGAAGGTTTCGTGCCCTGGACATTCATCAGGATGAAACCCCCCGTGAAATTTACGTACGTTTAAAGGACCTGTTTTATAAATGGACTAAACCAGAGACCTCAACTATAAAAGACATTTCGGAACTGATGATTTTGGAGCAGTTTTTGCGGATGGTTGACCCAGAACTGGGAATCTGGATACAAGAGCGGGACCCGAAGACTGCAGAGGGCGCTGCTCGTCTTGCGGAGGTCTTTCTGTCAGCCAGGTCTGGGAGCAGGAGACCTACTCTCAGCTGTGACGGCTCTTTCACCACATGGAGTAAGTCTAATGGGGGTGAAAGGGGTGGTCAAGCTCAAAATAGACTGTATTCCACGTCCAGTCAGGTCACAAATGGCAAATATAATGGTAGTAAAAAGTCACGTTTTGTCTCTAATAAATATTTACGCTGTTATCCGTGTAATAAAATCAGTCATACTCAATATTCATGTCTTGCCATGAAAAATAGTAAGCCTTCATTGTTATGCTCAGTTCCAAGACCCACTCTTTCAGCACCATTTCACAGTGAAATATATAAAACAACTGTTCTGCTTAATGGCCAGTGTGAAGAGGCCTTGTTAGACTCTGGTTGTTTTCAGACTGTTGTTCTGCCCAGTTTGGTCCCTAGGGATTCGTGGAGTGAGTCTACAGTGAATATTAGTTGTGTTCATGGGAATAAGAAGTTGTACCCGACCGCTGAAGTCTATTTAACATTGGGGGGTCAAACTTATCTCCTTCCTGTAGCTCTTGTGCCTGATTTGCCATATCCGGTTATTCTTGGCAATGATGTTCCAACTTTGTTGGACATCATACAACAGGTTAGGGACGAACAACAAACTGAGGATGGACAGGCAGGTGGCGCTATTGAGCAGATGCTTAATGCACCTTTTGGGAAAAATTGTAATATGGTGACAACCAGGGCGCAGAGGGCTGCCAATGTTCTCCAGGAGTTGCCGTTTTATGATTCTGGGGTAGAGGCAGGCCCTATTAAGCAGCCAAAATCCAAGGCTCAGAAAAGAAGAGACAAGGTTTTAGCTTCAGTGAAGAACTTGGGTGAAGAAACACCACAGGTAGGCCAGTCAATAGACTTTGACATCCCTTCTAACATAGCTGTACTGCAGAAAGCTGACCCAGCGCTAGAACCTTGGTTTGATAAAGTCTCGGATATTGAGGGTGTGAAACAGGGCAGGGTGGATTGTTTGGCTGAGGCCGTGTATGTTGTTAAAAAGGGCATTTTGTACCAACGGCAAGGTGAAGTTATGGCCATAGTTTTGCCACAAGGCCTCACACCAAAGGTTATGGAACTGGGACATGTTATCCCTTTGGAATGTGTGGACAACCAAAGTGCAATTAAAATTGGGGGGATAGTGATTGGAGCACCGCTAGCCACTGCGATGGGCAGCAAGGCCCCCATTCCCCCAAGCCCTCAGTGTCTAAAATGCAATTAAAATTGAGGTGAGTGCAGCCCCACCACGCAGCAAAGGTATCCCCTTGACTGACACAGTGCGGCACACCCCCACCCCAAAGCCCTAAATGTAACAAAAAAGATGTATATTCCACCCAGAGTCAGGGGAAAGGGGAGGGCGGGAAATAAGACTGGGAGGTAGGCGGTCTAAAAGCGAGGCCGACCCCCTAGAAGCCAGCTTGCAGACTGGTTCATGAGGCCACCCACTGCCCCCAAATCCCACCCCAGGGCAAGGGCCACCATTGGAAGCAGCCCAGGAACCACCAGCATCACGCCCCGGTGCTCCCGGCACCACTAACATGATGGGACAGCCATACATATTTCCACTCATCTTACACACACAAACATGGATGACAACAGTCACAACAGTAAACAATGGGCCGGACCACACGGCGCCCAACATGCCAGGCGCCCACGCATGCCCATTACCACCCACCCCAAACCCACACCGACAGCCGCAGGCTGCCCTGCAACCACAGCCACCCCGGAGCAACTCGATGGAAACACAGCCATCAACCTGCGCCAATGGCCCCCAACCACCCCAAGTACCAACACACACCAGCCGCCAATGACACCAGGGGCGATGCGACAAAGCGCCTCACCCCTCAACACAACAGCAGGGCGGCCGGGACAAGCAGGCCCCGAAACGCCAGCCCCCATGCCACTAGATGGACTGCCAACCCCTGCCACCCAACAAAGTTCTCCTACCCATACACACACCCTCCACCCCCCAGACATCCACCCACAAGTAACCACTTCCATACACACATCCCCACCCACCATCACACATGCCCACCTACACCCACACACAGCCCCACCTGCCCACTCAACACACACCCACTTCCGCATCTGCTCATACACAAGCCCCCACTCACACCCACTCTCACACACACACACACACGCACACCCACACCTGCAGACCCCAGTGGATGGGGAGGGCGACCCAGGATGCTGGCACCAACCCCAGGGTGCCACCAGGGTCCCAGGGAAAACATGACCCTGCCGTGCAAGGATGCACCGGGGACGACCCCCACCACTGGCGCAGACCCGACCCCGGCCCCAGGGGGGGGGGGGGGGGACGCCCCCTCCCCCAGGACCAGGGGCCCAGACCCAGACCAGACCCCCCCCCCCCGAGGGGCGAGGCCAGCCGGCCGGGGGCCACAGCCCAACTCCAATTCCGCCAATTGATTAGTTGAGGAGGCTGACATTCTCTCCAGGCTAATATAATCCAATAGTAAGTTATTATAAGTCATGCACAAGTTATTTCTTGATTTCCAATTCATGAGGATAGTTTTCTTTGAGATGCATAAGGCAGTGAGAACCATGTGACATCCTTGCATCTATATTTATTTCACTTAAATCACCTAATATGCAAAGTGTGGGTGAGGGTGGGACACTATACCCAAGGCCATGCCGACAGGTCCTCACATGTCTTCTGCCAGAACTTTTGAACCGGTGCACAGGACCACATAGCATGCATATTGCTATCCGGGACGTTGCTGGTGCAGTGAGAGCAGATATTTGTGTGATCCAGGCCCATTTTGAACATCCTTTGTCCTGTGTAATGAATTCTATGTAGAACTTTATACTGTATAAGTTGTAAGTTAGAGTTTTTAGTCATCTTAAAAGTGTTTAAACATATTTGTGTCCAGAAACTTTCCTCCTTATTAATCAATAAGTCTGTCTCCCATTTTGATATTGGAAGAGATACGGACTCATCCAGCTTTGATAATAGTCCATGTATTTTCAATATCAATTTAGGGGAATGGAGATTTAGAAACTCTGCGACCTTAACTGGTACCTCTAAATCTGTCTGATTAAGATTAAATCTTGCTTTTATTATGGATTTAAGCTGTTGATATTCAAAATACTTTTAATCACTGATTTCGTATTGTGACACTAGTTCCTGAAATTGGATAAAATTTCCACCTTGAATAAGATGTTCTAAGTTATTTATTCCCTTCTCTTGCCATAGTGGAAATTTTAATGCCCTCTTTTGCTGCAAGATATCAGGATTATTCCAAATGGGTGTGAGTTCACGGGGTAAAATGGTAAAAAGTGAGGGAGAGAGTGGACACCCCTGCCTAGTACCTCTCTGGAGATTAAAGCTTTGGGAAGTCTGATCATTTGTTCGGACAGACGCAGCTGGACACCTATATAGTGTTTTAATCCAGTTTATGAAAGATGAACCAAACCCGAACTTGTTTAACACCATAAAAAGAAATTTCCAGTTAACACGGTCAAAAGCTTTCTCTGCATCCAGGGACAAGATTGTAGTTTCTATGTTATTGATCTTGCAGTAGTCTATTAAATTAAATAGCCTACGTGTATTATCAGCCGAGTGCCTACCCTTGATGAAACCTTTTTGATCTGGGTGTATAATAAATGGAATTATCCTTTCCAGTCTTTTGGCGAGAGCTTTGCAAATTATTTTAAGATCGACATTCATAAGTGAGATGGGACAGTAGCTGGATGGAAGCGTAGGTTCTTCTCCAGGTTTAAGGAGAAGGATAATACTAGCCAAATTCATATTTGGAGGAATTACATTATCATCTTTAATTTGGTTCACCATTTTAAAAAAGTACTGTAGGTGCCATCACAGGCCAAAATTCTTTATAAAAATATTTCTTTATAAAATTCTACTGGAAAACCATCTGGTCCCGGGGCTTTGTTTGGGATGTGCTTAAGTGCCTCCTGGAGTTCAGACACCTGAAGAGGTGCATCCAAAGGTGCAATCTGTTCACTATTTAATTGTGGTAAATTAATATTGTCCAAAAATTTATTTATCTCTGAGTCAGATGGGTTAACCTGAGATGAGTAGAGGTTTTCATAAAACTTTTTGAAGGAGTTATTTATTTCTTCAGGCTCATGGGTAATATTTCCAGTCATATCCTTGATAGAGTGGATTGTTGTTTTTTTCTTTATTCAATCTAAGCTGGTTTGCAAGATATCGCCCCGATTTATTACTGTGTTCAAACTTCTCAAGATGCAGTCTTTGTATTAAAAACTGTGCTCTTTTGTTTGTAATTTCTTTTAATTCCAGCTTTAATTTTCTCAGATCGTTAAGTGTCTGTTCCTGTGGGGAAACAGCACAGGTTGTCTCTAGTGATTTAATTTTCTGTTCTCAGTCCAGTACCAGTGCTTTTTCTTTTTTATTCGTATACAGTATGAACAGTAAGAGATTATTTTACCTCGCATGACCGCTTTTGCTGCTTCCCAAAGAACACCTGGGGATATTCCTGGCACATCATTATATTAAGATAAGATAAGATAAGATAAAATAAGCCTTTATTAGTCCCACAATGAGGAAATTCCAGGATTGCAACAGCACAGGGATAGCAACACTCAGAGCAACAATCAGAAGGCAAGGAAAAAAAAAAAGGCAAGAGCAGCTAATATACATATGTACATATTACTATATATATATATATATATATATATATATATATATATATATATATATATATATATATATATATATATATATATATATACACAGACACACAGTGCAGAGCATTGTAGCTGGATGGAATAAATATATGAGTATATAAACACACAGTGTGGAGCATTGTAGCTAGATGGAATAAATATGTAAATATATAAACACACACAGTGCGGAGCATTGTAGCTAGATGGAATAATATGTAGATATATAAACACACAGTGCGGAGCATTGTAGCTAGATGGAATAAATATATAGATATATAAACACACCCAGTGCGGAGCATTGTAGCTAGATGGAATAAATATGTAAATATATAAACACACACAGTGCAGAGCATTGTTGCTAGATGTGATGAAACAGCACAACCATCTACTTAGTTATCCTACATGGTATGATTATGTGCCCATACAGATTCTCACCCTCCATAGCGATCGGTATTTTCCTAGTTGTATGCCGGAGGGGACCATTGTGTAAGTCTATTGCATCTTTTGCATTCAAAACTATTAGGTTGTTACGTCTTTTTGCTATCTCTGCGAGCAGCCCTGCTTAGGTTGTACAGTCTGACAGCCATTGGTAGGAAGGACCTGCGAAACCTCTCGGTTGTGCACCTGGGATGATGTAGTCTGCTGCTAAATGAGCTCCTCAGTGCATTCAGTATGTCCTGCATAGGGTGGTACTCGGACTCCAGCAGAGATGACAGTTTAGCCACCGTCCTTCTCTCTCCTATCTCCTCCACCAGATCAAGGCGCTGCCCCAGGACAGATCTAGCTTTCTCGATCAGTTTGTTCAGTCTCTTCCTATCGGCTGCGGTAATGCCACTGCCCCAGCAGACCACTCCAAAAGTGATGGCTGATGCCACCACCGTGTCATAGAATGTCTTCAGCAGCGCCCCTTGTACACCAAAAGACCTGAGTCTCCTCAGTAGGAACAGCCTGCACTGTAGCCCCTTCTTGTAGAGTGCGTGTCAGTATTGTGTGACCAATCTAGTTTATTGTTCAGATGAACACCCAGGTACTTGTAGGATGTCACCATCTCAATGTCTGTTCCCTGTATATTTACTGGTGCTGTGATGGGTTGTCCTTGCCTGCGGCAGTCCACCACCAGCTCCTTAGTTTTCCTCGCGTTGATCTGGAGGCAGTTCCGATGGCACCAGTCCACGAAGTCCTGGATAAGCCCTCTGTACTCAACTTCATCTCCATTGGAGATGAGGCCAACGATCGCAGAGTCATCAGAGGACTTCTGTAGATGGCAGTGTGTTGTGTTGTGTGAGAAGTCCGCAGTATAAAGAGTGAACAGGAAGGGAGCCAGCACCGTTCCCTGGGGGGCCCCCGTGCTACCGATGATCGTGTCGGACACACAGTCCCGGGTTCTCACAAACTGAGGCCGGTTTGTGAGGTAGTCCAGGATCCATGATGACAGGTGCTGGTCCACCCCTGCGCACAGCAGCTTGTCCTTCAGGATCATCGGTTGGATGGTGTTGAAAGCACTGGAGAAGTCAAAGAACATGATCCTCACCGCATTCCCGGGCTTCTCCAGGTGGGACAGAGAACGGTGAAGGAGGAAGATCACCACATCCTCCACCCCAATGCCATGCTGGTAGGCGAACTGGAGTGGATCCATCGCTGGTCCCACGAGGGGGCGGAGGTGAGCAAGGAGCAGTCTCTCCAGGGTCTTCACCAAGTGGGACGTCAAGGCCACCGGTCTGTAGCTGTTCAGGTCTTTGGGGTGGGAAGTTTTTGGTACAGGTACCACACAAGATGTTTTCTACAGCTGTGGTACCCTCCCCAGCTTCAGGCTCAGGTTGAAGATGTACGCCACAATCCCACACAGCTGGTCTGCACAGGACTTGAGGAGCTTTGCGCTGATGCCGTCCGGTCCCGACGCCTTTCTCGCCTTGATCTTCCTCAGCTCCGTCCTCACCTGGGTCTTGGTCAGGGTCAGGTTGGGGGGCTGTGTGTTGGGAGTGGGGGGGTGTTGGTGGAGTGGGGAGTGGGCAGCAGGACTTGATGTCTTTAGACGCAGCAGTGGTTGTTATGCAGTCAGGGGGGAGGGCGGTTGGTGAAACCTATTGAAAAACAGATTCAGATTGTTCGCCCACTCCCTGCCCCCTGTGGCCTGGGGGGAGGTATTCTGGAGCCCAGAGATGGTTTTAAGGTTTCTCCAGACCCCGCTGATGTCGCTCTGTTGCAGCTTGTCCTCCATCTTCTTCCTGAAGCCGTCCTTGCCTTCTCTGATCTTTCTCCTCAGCTCCCTCTGTACGGACTTCAGCATCTCCCTGTTCCCCGACCTGAAGATCCTTTTCTTCTCTCTCAGAAGTGTTTTTATCTCAGGGTTGATCCAGGGTTTGTTGTTTGAGCAACACCGTATGGTCCTGGTGGGAACGGTGTCGTCCACACAGAAGCTGAGGTAGTCCATGAAGGTGTGAGTGAGGCCATCGATGTCCTCACCATGAGCTGCTCCCAGGCGGTGGTTTCAAACCAGCCCTTTAGAGTGTCCATTGTCTCCTCAGACCATAACTTCACTGTGCGCATGGCCGGAGGTTGTCTGTGCACTAGGGGTTTGTACACCGGCCGGAGATGAACCAAGTTGTGATCCGATGTACCGGTTGTGATCCGAGGTGTACGCCTCCTTAGTGTTTGCGTAGAATAAGTCCAGTGTTTTATTGTCTCTAGTGTGGCATGTGACATACTGGGTGAACGTGGGTAGAATGGGAGATAGTGAAACATGGTTGAAATCGCGTGAGATGAGGAGAAGAGCATCTGGGTGTTCTGTCTGCAGCCTGCCGGTTACTGAATGGATGACGTCACGCGCTGTCCCAGCGTTCGCCGTCGGATTTGCATAAACAACAATGCAGATCACGTGTGAGTATTCCCTCGGGAGATATGTAGGCCGCATGCTAACAGCTAGCAACTCAATCTCTTTGCTGCAGTGTCGTTGTTTAACAGTGATATGTCCCGGTCTGCACCAGTTGTTGTTAACATACATTATCACTCCACCGCCCCTTGCTTTGCCACTGTCTGGTGTTCGGTCTGCCCGTATCATGTGGAAACCCTCCAGCTCAATGTTAGCATCTGCTGCTAGTTCAGTTAGCCACGTCTCGGAAAACAAAAGGAGAGAGCATTCCCGGTATATGCTATCGTAGCGGGAGATAGCCTCTAGCTCATCTACCTTTCCCAGTAACGACCGTACATTCCCCATGACAATAGATGGAAGGGAGGGTCTGTACCTTATATTTTTTGTCCTCCGCCTTACTCCAGCCCGGCAGCCACGGCATTTTCGCCTCAGTTCCCTCGGTATGTTGAGTTTTTCCGTTAGCACCGGGTGGCGGTTGAGTGCTAGCAGCTCCTCCCTGCTGTATCGTCTCCTGTTATAAACAGTGGCTCCGTCCACCGGCTCAGGAGACATTTGGGACGAGCTGTGTGTCCATGATATAAATGGAGTGAAAAAAACCAATCAAAAAGAGGGAGGAAGGGGAAAAAAGACTCAGAATTGAGCTGCTGTTGCAAAGGGCAGCCGACTCGTGTGGCGCCGGAAGTGAAAAAAAAAAAAAAAATTCCAGATATGATTCTCACTCTTTATTAAAGTAGTTAATAAAGTCTTTGTCTTTTAGTAGTGATGTATTAAATTTCCAACTCGTAGTTTCCCTTGTAGCTTTCCTATTTACTAGTGTAAGAGATACTGGATGTTGATCGCTAATAGCTTGATTTGAACATACACTACCGTTCAAAAGTTTGGGGTCACTTAGAAATTTCCTTATTTTTGAAAGAAAAGCATTTTTTTTCAATGAAGATAACTTTAAACTAATCAGAAATACACTCTATACATTGCTAATGTGATAAATGACTATTCTAGCTGCAAATGTCTGGTTTTTGGTGCAATATCTAGATAGGTGTATAGAGGCCCATTTCCAGCAACTATCACTCCAGTGTTTTAATGGTATAATGTGTTTGCTCATTGCGTCAGAAGGCTAATGGATGATTAGAAAACCCTTGTGCAATCATGTTAGGTCTCCAATGCTGTAATTGCTGCAAATGGAGGATTCTTTGACGAAAGCAAAGTTTGAAGGAAAAAATTATTATTTCAAATACAAATCATTATTTCTAACCTTGTCAATGTCTTGACTATATTTTCTATTCATTTTACAACTCATGGTGGTAAATAAGTGTGACTTTTCATGGAAAACACAAAATAATTGTCTGGGTGACCCCAAACTTTTGAACAGTAGTGCATTTCAGTGTCTGTGATGTCTCTCACAATAGGGTTACTGACTAAAAAGAAATCTAGACAAGTTTTTTCTTATTGTTCTTAGATGTCATGACTGATTAGAAGCTTTGTAGGTCTTTGCTTAAAGACTGAGGTGAATTAAGAAACAAACATTGTATGGAATATGTAGTGATGTGGCATTTTGAAAAATATTTTAGAGTTTAAGAATCTTTTTGTTCTATTTGATGATATTTTAAAGTCAAAAAATCCAGTTTGCACCATTTATCTGTTCTCTGAAAGTATTCAGCATCAGTAGAACATTTAATCAATGTCAGAGTCTGGGCATGGTCTGGGGAAGTTACAGTTACAGACATGGACAAAATTGTTGGTACCTCTCTGTTCATGAAAGAAAAACCCACAATGGTCACAGAAATAACTTGAATCTGACAAGTGGTAATAAATAAAAATTCTCTGAAAATTAACTAATGAAAATCAGACAATGCTTTTGAATTGTGGTTCAACAGAATTATTTTAAAAAACAAACTCATGAAACAGGCCTGGACAAAAATGATGGCACCCTTAACTTAATATTTTGTTGCACAACCTTTTGAGGCAATCACTGTAATCAAACAATTTCTGTAACTGTCAATGAGACTTCTGCACCTCTCAGCAGGTATTTTGGCCCACTCCTCATGAGCAAACTGCTCCAGTTGTCTCAGGTTTGAAGGGTGCCTTCTCCAGATGGCATGTTTCAGCTCCTTCCACAGATGTTCAGTAGGATTTAGATCAGGGCTCATAGAAGGCCACTTTAGAATAGTCCAGTGTTTTGCTCTTAGCCATTCTTTGATGTTTTTATCCGTGTGTTTTGGATCATTATCCTGTTGCAAGGCCCATGACCTGCAACTGAGACCAGGCTGTCTGAAACTGGACAGCACATTTCTCTCTAGAATACCTTGACAGTCTTGAAATTTCATTGTACCCTGCACACATTCAAGACACCCTGTGCCAGATGCAGCAAAGCAACCCCAGAACATAACAGAACCTCCTCCATGTTTCACAGTAGGGACAGTGTTCTTTTCTTGGTATGCTTCATTTTTGCGTCTGTGAACATAGAGCTGATGTGCCTTGCCAAAAAGTTCCAGTTTTGTCTCGTCTGTCCATAGGACATTCTCCCAGAAGCTTTGTGGCTTGTCAACATGCAGTCTGGCAAATTCCAGTCTGGCTTTTTTATGATTTGTTTTCAACAGTGGTGTCCTCCTTGGTCGTCTCCCATGAAGTCCACTTTGGCTCAAACAACGACGGATGGTACGATCTGACACTGATGTACCTTGACCTTGGAGTTCACCATGAATGTGTCTAGAGGTTGTTCTGGGCTCTTTTGTTACCATTTGTATTATCAGTCTCCTCCTGCGGCCATGTCCAGGGAGGTTGGCTACAGTCCTGTGGATCTTAAATTTCTGAATAATATGTGCAACTGTAGTCACAGGAACATCAAGCTGCTTGGAGATGGTCTTATAGCCTTTACCTATAACATGCTTGTCTATAATTTTCTTTCTAATCTCCTGAGACAACTCTCTCCTTTGCTTCCTCTGGTCCATGTTTAGTGTGGTACACACCATGTCACCAAACAGCACAGTGACTACTTGTCACCCTTTGAATAGGCCGACTGACTGATTACAAGTTTGTAGACACCTGTGATGTTAATTAGAGGACACATCTTGGTTGAACATGTCCCTATGGTCACATTATTTTCAATCTTTTCTAGGGGTACCATCATTTTTGTCCAGGCCTGTTTCATGAGTTTGTTTTTTAAAATAAATCTGTTGAATCATAATTCAAAAGCATTGTCTGATTTTCATTGGTTAATTTTCATAGAATTTTTATTTATTACCACTGTTGTCAGATTCAAGTTATTTCTGTGACCATTGTGGGTTTTTCTTTCATTAACAGAGGGGTACCAACAATTTTGTCCATGTCTGTATTCCTGTCATCATCGATTTGGGTTTTTTTTGTTTTGTTTTTTTTACATTGTTTTTTGTCCATGCTCAAGTTCTAGTGTGATCTAGTTTTATATTATTTATTCTCTGTGTTGTTCTTTGTCCTGTATGTTTATTATCACTGTCGTGGTCCCGTGGTCATGTCTCATGTATTTGTTTTACCCTTTTCGTCTCAGCGCCTCGTGTCTTCTGTGCCAATAGCCACTCCCTGCTGTCTCCGATTGCTCCTGATTGCTCCCACCTGTCCTGTGTTTGCCAGTTATCCTCTGTCTATATATGTCTGTGTCATTCCTTGTCAGTTGGGGCATCGTTGTCAGTGTCGGCATGTTAATATGCTTTTGCCTTGCCTGAATTTAGGCCTGCCTTCATGCTTAGTGGTGTTGTTCCAAGTTTATGTATTTTCGTTTCTAAGCCTGAGTTTTGCCAAGTCTAAGTTTTTCCTTCCAGCCCACGAGCTGTGTCTTTAGTTTGTACAGGTACATCTCAAAAAATCAGAATATCGTGTAAAAGCTCAATATTTTTTGTCACTTATTTCAGAAAGTGAAACCCATATATTAGAGTACGGCACACCCCTGCCCCAAAGCCCTAAATGCATCCAAGAAGATGTATATTCCACCCAGAATTGATAAGTCTGGGAGGGAGGTGGTCCAAAAGCGAGACACCCCCCCCCCCCCCCCGAGAAGCCAGCTTGCAAACTGGTTCAGGAGGCCACCCACTGCCCCAAATCCCAACCCAGGCTGAGCAACCCAGGACCCACCAGCGTTGTGCCCCGGCGCTCCCAGCACCACAGACATGATGGAGCAGCCACACCCATTCCCACTCATCTTGCACACACAAACATACACAAAAACAATAGTGAACAATGGGTGGGACCCATACGGTGCCCCACACGCCAAGTGGCACCCCGAACGCCCACCTCAAACCCACCGACCACCCACCCCAGATGCACACTGACAGCAGCAGGCCGCCCCACAGCCACTCCAGAGCAGCCCGATGGCAACCCAGCCACTAACCCGTGCCAATGGCCCTCCTGACCACCCCAAGCACCCAGCCCCAAAGACACCAGGGGCAATGCGACAAAGCGCCCCTCCCCATGATACAACGTCAGGGTGGCCGAGACAAGCAGGCTCCGAATCGCCAACCCCATGCCACTAGATGGTCCGCCCCACCCCCGCCACCCAATGAGGTTCCCCCACCCATACACACAACCTCCACCCCCACACATCCGCCCACAGGTATCTGCACCACAGGTATCTGCACCTGTACACACACACACACACACGCCCACACACACATACAGTCACCATGACACATACCCTCACACAGCCCCACATGCCCACACACAACACCCACACCCACGCGCACGCACTCACTCCCGCACCCGTTCACACACATGCCCCCACTCACACCCACTCTCACACATGTACACACACACACACACATTCACACCCGCTGGCC
The DNA here is from genome assembly GCA_020510985.1 of Pholidichthys leucotaenia. NCBI lineage: Eukaryota > Metazoa > Chordata > Actinopteri > Cichliformes > Pholidichthyidae > Pholidichthys > Pholidichthys leucotaenia. The sequence continues at coordinate 217,421,942 of CM035840.1, forward strand.
CCGGAGGATTGGGAGGGTGACCCCCCCATAATGCAGGCACCAGCCCCAGAGCACCACCAGGGCCCCAGGGAGGGCATGACCCCGCCACACCAGCCCGCACCACCGGCACACACCTGACCCCGACCCAAGGGGGGAACGCTTCCCCCCCAGCACCAGGGGCCAAGGGCCAGACCCAGCCCCACCCGGGAGGCAAGGCCAGCTGGCCAGGGGCCACGGCCCACCCCTCAGCCCACCCCAACCAACTCCCCTGGGCCATACACATTGTCACCCCAGAACAGGCCCCTCGGACACCGGCCCCTCATGGTCAGGGTGCAGCCAGCCGCCAGAGGCACCAAGGAGAGCAAACCACCGCCCACCACCCCTCAAGTTATAGAATTAATAAGCAGGGACCAGAGAGAATTTAATTCAGCCAATTGATTATTTAAGGAGGCAGACATTCTCTCCAGGCTAATATAATCTAATAGTAAGTTATTATAGTGAGTCATGCATAAATTATATCTTGATTTCCAATTCATGAGGATAGTTTTCTTTGTGATGCATAAGGCGGTGAGAACCATGTGTGACATCCTTGCCTCTATATTTATTTCACTTAAATCTCCTAATATGCAAAGTGTGGGTGAAGATGGAACACGGCTGCACGGTGGCGCAGTGGTTAGCACTGCGGCAGCACAGTTTACCCTTGGCTGGGGGATTGTGGGGATCGTGGGATCGTGGGTTCGATCCCAGCCCCCGACCAACAGTGATCTGTGTGGAGTTTGCATGTTCTCCCCGTGTTGCGTGGGTTTACTCCGGGATTTCTCCGGTTTCCTCCCACATGCCAAAAACATGCATGTTAGGTTAATTGGCTGTTCTAAATTGTCCCTAGATATCTGTTTCCTATAGGCCCTTAGAATAGAGGGTTAGTATTAATGAAAGCGCTTTGAGTGGTCTTTGTGACTAGAAAAGCGCTATATAAGTGCAGGTTAGTTAGTTAGTTAGTTAGATACCCAAGCCATGCCAACACGTCCTCACATGTCTTCCGCCAGAACTTTTGGACCGGTGCACAGGACCACATAGCATGCAAATAGCTATCCGGGACATTGCTGGTGCAGTAGAAGAAGAAGATATTTGTTGGACTCAGACCCATTTTGAAGATCGTTTTGTCATGCATTACCCCTCCAGGCAAAGAGGAGAGAGACCCAGTGCTGTACTGCTAGTTGTGAAATTTATAAATGAACAAAATGTCCAAACTGTGCACAAACACAAAAATCCAAAATAGTGAACAAAGCAAACTTACGAACGACAAAGAATACAGGATACACACGGCGAGTAAATGCCAGAACGGGGACAGGGTTCTGACACAAATGGTACTTTCAGACTCCAGCAAAAAAGGGGAGAAATCATAATCCTTAAATAGAGCTGAAGACAACTGAACACAAATGATGGCAGGTGTGGATACCATGAGTGGGCAGGAGGTGACAATGATTATAACAGAAATCAGCTGGGAGTAGTGAGGGGGAGAAGGCGGGACTGACAGCTGACAGGGGCACCACCAACAATGGAGCAAAAAACCTTGGAAGTGCCACTGACAGCTGCAGTCCCAAGAAGGAGAGAGAGAGAGAAAAAAAACACAAGATACAAATAAAATAAAAACAAGTAAATCCAAATATGTAAATAATACCAACCAGCCACTGCTGCTGGGTGAGAAGCTGCGGGTGATGGGGGTTGACAGCTCTGTGATCTCCTGGATTACTGACTACCTGACAGGCAGACCACAGTTTGTCCGGCTGGGCAATGTCTTGTCTGGAGTGGTGGCTAGTGATACGGGAGCTCCACAGGGGACTGTGCTCTCTCCTTTTCTTTTTACCTTATACACCTCTGACTTTCAGTACAGCACTGAGTCATGCCACCTGCAGAAATTCTCTGATGACTCAGCTGTTGTGGGGTGTATAAGAGGAGGAGAGGAAGGGGAGTACAGGGCACTGGTAGACAGATTTGTGGAGTGGACGGAGCAGAATCACCTGAGGTTGAATGTCAGCAAGACCAGAGAGATGGTGATTGACTTCAGGAAGAGGAAGACTCCTTCTCAGCCACTGCAGATTGGGGGGGAGGATGTGGGAGTGGTTGAGGACTACAAATATCTGGGGGGTCAGGATCAGCAGCAGGTTGGACTGGAGATGCCACACCAATGCTGCGCACAAGAAGGGGATGAGCAGACTCTACTTCCTGAGAAAGCTGAGCTCCTTCAACGTGTGCAGCAGGATGCTGTAGCTTTTCTACCAGACTGTTATCGCCAGCGCCATCTTCTTTGCTGCTGTCTGTTGGGGTAGCAGTATCCGGGCCAGAGATACCAACAGACTTGACAAGATTATCAAGAGGGCTGGCTCTGTAATTGGTCTCAGACCAGAGACCTTTGAGACAGTGGTGGAGAGGAGAACACTAAATAAACTGTGATCCATCATGGACAATCCTGATCACTCCCTCCACCACACACTAGATAGACAGCGAAGCACTTTCTCCAGTAGACTACAACAGCTTCGTTGTCGAATGGCACAGGTACAGGAAATCTTTCCTGCCACATGCAATTTCACTGTACAATAACTCATTATGATGTTGTATTCTGGTCATAGCTATGCTGCCACACTGCACCTTACAGACTAACTGGTACCTCACATTTTCACTCTGCTCCTGATAGTCCTTCTTTGTGCAATGGGATGATTCATGTGTTTATACGGTTCATCATATTAAGCTATGATGTATATAGGTTTTATAGTCGTGTTCGTTTTACTTTCCATGGGTAATCCCTTTGTCTGTCATGTGTGTTTCTGTTTGGTTGTCTACTGTCATGCTGCTGTTAGATACTGATGTAAGATAGATGTAAGAGATACTGACTCATCCAGTTTTGATAATAGTCTGTATATTTTCAATATCAATTTAGGGGAGCAAAGATTTAGAAACTCTGCCACCTTAACTGGTACCTCTAAATCTGTCTGATTATGATTGAATCTTGCTTTTATTATGGATTTAAGCTGTTGGTACTGAAGAAACTTTTTATCAATGACCATGTTTACATGGACACAAGTAACTGGATTAGTTCAATTCAATTCAATTCAATTCAACTTTATTTATATAGCGCCATTTCACAACAACAGTCATCTCATAGCACTATCAACTGTAGGGGGAACCCCCACAGTTGCAGAAAGACCGCAGCAATCAGGCGATCCCCTGTGAGCAAGCACTTAGCGACGGTGGAGAGGAAAAACTCCCTTTTAACAGGAAGAAACCTCCAGCAGAACCAGGCTCAGGGAGGGGCAATCATCTGCTGCGACTGGCTGGGGGGTGAGGGGATAGAGAAGAAGAAAAGAAGAGACATGTAGAGAGCAAACAGCACGATGGGGACTCAATCTATGGGAGAGAACAAACAAATGTTAATGATCAGCAAAAAAAAAATATTTCATTGAGAGTGAGCAAAGGAGTGAGGCCCAGTGCATTACTGGAGGTCCCCCGGCTGACTAAACCTATTAGCAGCATAACTAAGGGAGGGTTCAGAAACACATGATCCCTCCCTAATTGTAGGCTATATCAAAAAGGAAGGTTTTAGCCCTATTCTTAAAAACAGAGATCGAGTCTGACTCCCGAATCCAGATTGGCAGCTGATTCCACAGGAGAGGAGCTTGATAACTGAAGGCTCTGCCTCCCATCGTACTTTTGGAGATTCTAGGTATTACAAGTAATCCTGCATTTTGGGAGCGTAGTGCTCTGTTAGGATAATACGGTAGTATCAGATCTTTTAAATAAAAAGAAGCCTGATTGTTTAGAGCTTTGTAAGTAAGAAGAAGGATTTTAAACTTAATTCTAAACTCTATGGGAAGCCAATGAAGGGAGGCCAGAACTGGAGAGATATGATCTCTCTTTCTAGTACCTGTTAAAACTCTTGCTGCAGCGTTTTGGATCAGCTGAAGACTTTTTAAAGATGTTTTAGGACAGCCTGATAATAAAGAATTTCAATAATCTAATCTCGAGCTAACAAAAGCGTGGATCAGTTTCTCAGCATCACTCTTAAATTTTAAGATCTTAAATTTTAAAGCATCACTCCGATCAGGCTTGAATAAAAATGCTTCATGTAAACATGCCAATCTGAATATTCTGACCTGATCACACTCATTCAGATCAAAATTTCATTCCGATTGAGACGGGTGGATTATGTCGATTGTTAATTCGAATGGTACGCATGAAAACACTTATTCCGAAGATTGGGCAGAAAATATGTTTACTGCACCTGTCTGTACATCAGCCACACATCGACGTGACATATTTCCGCATTTACAGCAGCTAGCAGAAGACATAGCGGGAGTAAAACAAAACTGGTCTGGGTCATCCTGCTGTCTCCATTTGTTCGTCATATGCAGAAGTATGTACTTGTACCTTTATTACGGAGACCAGCAGAAGCAAAAGTACAGTCTGAATAACACGATACAGATCCATTTTGACACGAAGCGGGGCTTGCTAACACCGGAAGTTCCTTCTTCTTCTACTATTTTGGGAATGTCGAAATGTCGACGTGCGCATGTCAAAATGATTTGTTCCATTCTAATGTGTGACACATGGATACGCATGTCCTAATCAGATCAGCTTTTTTTAGGATCCATGTAAACAGTAAAATTCTGAACTGAATTGTAATCGGATTGAAGAAATTTTGCCCATGTATCCGTGGCTACTGATATTGTACTGTGACAGTAGTTCCTGAAATTGAATAAAATTTCCACTTTGAATAAGATGCTCTAAGTTTTATATTCCCTTCTCATGCCATAGTGGAAAGTTTCACGTCCTCTTTTGTTGCAAGATATCAGGATAATTCCAAATGGGTGTGAGTTTACAAGGGACAAGTGAAGACCCAATTATTTTTAAAAATTTCCACCAGGCTGTCAGAGAGGAGCTGATATTAATCGTTTAATACAGAGACTCATTAAAGGTAAGTCGGAGATATTTAGTGACTCACAGAGAGCCTGTTCAGCGTCTAACCATGGGTTTCCTAGTGGGGTTGATTTTGTCCATTTAGAAACAAACTGCAGTCTATTGGCTAAGAAATAATTTAAAAAATTTGGTATATCTAAACTGCACTCTTTTGCTTTTTGAAGAGTTTTTAGACTGACGCGTGATGGTTTATCCTTCCATAAAAATTTACATATATTTGAGTCTAAAGACTTAAACCAGGAAATAGATAGTTGGGTAGGAATCACTGAGAACAAATAGTTGATTTTAGGAAGGACCATCATTTTAACGATTGCGACTCTTCCCATTAGTGATATAGGTAGTGTCCTCCAGCGCGTAGTCTTGTATTGTTTTTAAAAGGGGAGTGTGATTTAATCACAATAACTCTGAGAGCCTTGGGGAAATATCTATTCCTAAGTATTTAATATTATCTGATTGTATCGGAATGACAGATGTATTTGAGAAATTACAATTTATAGGTAAAACTGTTGTTTTACCCCAATTAATAAAGTAGACTGATAATGATAAAAATTTATCAATGAGTGCCACCGTCTGAAGAAGAGATATTTGTGAGTTTTCAGGGAAAATCAATACATCATCAGCATAAAGACTTATCTTGTGTTCTTTTTTTTCCAGTTTGGATACCTCTGATATCAACATTTTGTCCTATGGCTGCTGCTAATGGTTCAATAAAGACTGTGAAAAGTGAGGGAGAGAGTGGACAACCCTGCCTAGTACATCTCTGGAGATTAAAGCTTCGGGAAGTCTGATCATTTGTTCAGACAGACGCAGTTGGACAGCTATATAGTGTTCTAATCCAGTTTATAAAAGATGAACCAAACCCAAACTTGCCCAAACTTTACGCCATAAAAAGAAATTTCCAATTGACACTGTCAAAGGCTTTCTCTGCGTCCAGAGATAAAATTGTAGTTTCAAAGTTATTAATCGTACAGCAGTCTATTAAATTAAGTAGCCTGCATGTATTATTAGCTGAGTGCCTACCCTTGATGAAACCTGTTTGTGACATGGTTTTATGACCCAGTGACCACACACAGACTCAAGAATAGATTCAATTTGATTTATTAATGTGATGTGATGTGTGTGTGTGTGTGTGTGTGAATGCGTGCATGCGAGTGTGTACAGGAACAGCAGGGGACAGAGCAGGGCACCGTTCTGCCTGGCAACCCTGGAAACACACAGAAGCGTGACAGTTAGCGGAGGAGACAATGGGAGATGGATGATTAGTCAGAGGCTTACTGGGTGTGCAGATGGTGGGAGGCTCAGGTTCAGCTTGGCGGCTGCGGCCAGGGAGACGGTGTCCGCTGTTGGGTGTTGTAGCTCCTGCTGGGGTGTTGATGTGGAGGAGTGGTGTGCTGGAAGAGGGGACAGGAGTCCGCCGCCAAGGCGCTCCACCTGTGCACAGGGGACTGGAAGATAAGATGAGTTTGAGGAATGGTAGCTTATGTGAGCTGTGGACGGTGTCCCTCAGGCATTGGGACAGCAGGCTTGGGTAGCAGAAGATGGTAAACTCTGGCAAGGATGAGAGGATTGACGGATGAAGCTCCTCTGGAGCGCAGTGAGACATCTCCGCCCAGAAGCCTGGGCAGAGCCGTCTAAATAGGCCCAGTCCTGATGGGAAGCAGGTGTGCGCCCAGCTGCTGACAATCAATCACGGAGCAGACCATGACGGTACTCCACCCTCATGGAACGCCTCTTGGCGGTCGTTCCAGCTTACCTGGATGCGTCCGGTGAAAGTCTCTGATTACGTCCTTATCCAGGATGAAGGAAGGACACACCCAGGATCTCCATTCCCGTCCGTAACCCTCCCAGTCCACCAGGTACTGCAGGCCGTGACCCCAGCGACGGACGTCCAGGATGGCGGTGACCTTCCACACCGGGTCGCTGTCGATCACCATCGGCGGAGGTGGAGACCTGGGAGGGGGACACAGAGGGCTGGAACAAAAAGGTTTATTCTGAGAGACGTGGAAGGTGGGACAGATGCGGGGAGGGGGGGCGGAGCCAGGCGTACAGATACTGGATTGACAATACGGAAGATGGCGAAGGGTCCAATAAAGCGCTGAGCCATCTTTCTGGGTTCAGCCTTCAGGTTGATATTCTTGGTAGATAACCAAGCCTGCTGACCTACCTGGTAAGAAGGCCCCGGAGTCCTACGGCGGTTGGCAACTGAGGAGTTATGTTCCGCCGTGCGCTGTAGCGCGGCTCAGGTCGCCCTCCACAGCCAACGACAGTGCTTAAGGTGAGCCCTGACGGATGGTACGGCAATCTCAGCCTCCTCCTCAGGGAACAACGGAGGAGTATAACCCAGAGATGCCTTGAAAGGGGTCATACCAATGGCTGAAGATACTGAAGAATTGTGGGCATACTCGATCCAGGGTAGGTGCAACTCCACGATGCAAGATTGGTGGTGGCCACACACCGCAGAGCCGCCTCCATCTCCTGATTGGCTCTCTCACACTGACCGTTGGACTGGGGATGATAACCAGATGACAGGCTTACCGTAGCCCCACGGGTGTTGCAAAACGTCTTCCACACCTGGGATGTAAACTGGGGTCCCCGGTCTGAAATGATGTCCAGGGGAATCCCGTGTAGTCTCACCACTTGCTGTACAAGCAGGTCTGCTGTCTCCTTAGCTGAAGACAATCCCTGTAGGGGAACAAAATGAGCAGCTTTGGAGAACCTGTCGACTATGGTGAGCACTATGGTGTGACCGTTAGAGGGAGGAAGGCCGGTCGCAAAGTCCAACACCACATGGGACCAAGGCCTACGGGGAGAGGATGGAGAAGTCCAGCTGGGGAGGAAGAAGATGACTTGCCGGCAGCACACTGAGGACAAGCACGGACGTACTCCCCAATGTCCTTCTGAAGAGCAGGCCACCAAAGCATACGTCTCAGGTGCTCCTCAGTGAGCTTTCTCCCTGGATGACATGCCAACCTGGAGGCATGAGCCCAATGAATGACCTCCCCCCGGACGGCTGAAGGAACAAACAGCTTACCTGCCGGTCCGGATCCGCTTCAGACTCCTGAGCCCTCAAGACCTTCTCCTTGATGCCCCAGGAGAGGGCACCCATGACACAGGAAGGAGGCAGGATGGGGTGGTCCCCAGGATCCGAGACATAAGTGGCAAATTGCCTGGATAGGGCATCCAGCATAGTGTTCTTGGACCCGGGACGGTACGTGATGGTGAAGTCAAACCGCCCAAAGAACAAGGACCAGCGGGCCTGATGGGCATTCAGGCGCTTCACCATCCGGAGGTATTCCAGATTCCTGTGGTCCGTCCAAACCACAAACAGCGGCGAGGCCCCCTTCAGCCAATGGCGCCACTCCTCCAGGGCAAGTTTGACTGCCAGAAGTTCCCTGTCGCCGATGCTGTAGTTATGTTCCGCCGGCGACAGCCGCTTGGAGAAGAAGGCACAAGGTCAGACCTTGCCATCCACCGGGGAGCGCTGGGACAGGACAGCCCCTACCCCTGAGTCTGAGGCGTCCACATCCACCAAACACTGCAGGGCCGGATCCACCTGAACCAAGATGGAATCGGCGAATCTCTCCTTGATAGCTGAAAAAGCCATAGCCACCTCCTCCAACCACAGGAAGGGCACCTTGGACGAGGTAAGGCGTGTCAAGGGGAGTGCCATCATGCTATAACCCTTACTGAAGCGGCGGTAGAAATTTGCAAACCCAAGAAACTGCTGGGGTTGCTTCCGGGATGAGGGACTCGGCCACTCGACTACCGTCTTGATCTTGCCAGGATCCGGAATTATCTCTTTGTGGGAGACGATGAATCCCAGAAAGGACGTCTTGGAGGTGTAGAACTTGCAGTTCTCGGCTTTAACATACAGCTTATTCTCCAACAACCACTGCAGGACTTGCCGCACATGCACCCGGTGTTCTTCCAAGGACTGAGAGAAGATCAAAATGTTGTCAAGGTATGCAAATACAAACACACCCAGAAAGTCCCTTAACACAAAATATACTAATACAAACTAATACTACTACAAAAATACTACTTCCGGCGCCACACAAGAAGGCTGCCTTTTTGCAACAGCAGATCAATTTCTTCCTATTCCTATTTACTATGTGGCTCTCTTGCTAATCTTTCTGATTCGGCGACACCTTTGTCCATCACAGACATGTTGATCGCCCAAATGTCTCCTGAGCCAGCGGACGGAGCCACTGTTTCTTGCAGGAGGCAGTACAATAGGGACCAGCTGTTAGCACTTAACCAGCCCACGATGCTAACGCAAAAACTCGACATACCGGGAGAAATAAGACGGAAACGGCGTGGATGTCGAGCTGGAGTAAGACGACGGGCGAGGAATATAAGGTACAGACCCGTCCTCCCATCTGTTATTATGGGGAATGTACGATCGCTACTCAATAAAACAGATGAGCTAGCGGCTATCTCCCGCTACAAGAGCGTGTACAGAGAGAGTAGCTTGATGCTATTTATGGAGACATAGCTAACAGAACTAGCAACAGATGCTAACATTGAACTGGAGGGTTTCCATGCAATACGGGCAGACCGAACACCAGACAGTGGGAAAGCAAGGGGCGGATGAGTGATAAAGTATGTCAATAACAGCTGGAGCAGACCGGGACATATCATGGTTAAACAACAACACTGCAACAAAGACATTGAGTTGCTAGCTGTTAGCATGCGGCCTACATATCTCCCTAAGGAATACTCGCACATGATCTGCATTGTTATTTATGCAAATCCGACGGCGAACGCTGGGACAGCGTGTGACATCATTCACTCAGTAACTGGCAGCTGCTGACAGAACACCCAGATGCTCTTCTCCTCATCTCTGGCGATTTCAACCATATTTCACTGTCTCCCATTCTACCCACGTTCACCCAGTATGTCACATGCCACACTAGAGACAATAAAACACTGGACTTATTCTATGCTAACACGAAGGAGGCATACACCTCATCACCACTCCCCCCACTTGGGAGATCAGATCACAACTTGGTTCATCTCCTGCCAGTGTACAAACCCCTAGTACACAGACAACCTCCGGTCATGCGCACAGTGAAGTTATGGTCTGAGGAGGCAATGGACGCTCTAAAGGACTGTCTTGAAACCACTGCCTGGGAGCAGCTCTGTGATCCACATGGTGAGGACATCGATGGCCTCACTCACACCATCACGGACTACATCAGCTTCTGTGTGGACAACACCGTACCCACCAAGACCATACGGTGCTGCTCGAACAACAAACCCTGGATCAACCCTGAGATAAAAAACACTTCTGAGAGAGAAGAAGAGGATCTTCAGGTCAGGGAACAGGGAGATGCTGAAGTCCATACAGAGGGAGCTGAGGAGGAAGATCAGAGAAGGCAAGGACAGCTTCAGGAAGAAGATGGAGGACAAGCTGCAACAGAGCAACATTGGCGGGATCTGGAGAAACCTTAAAACCATCTCTGGGCTCCAGAATACCTCCTCCCAGGCCACGGGGGGCAGGGAGTGGGCGAACAATCTGAACCTGTTTTTTAATAGGTTTGCTCAACCCCCCCCCCCCCCCCCCCCCGACTGCACAACAACCACTGCTGCCTCTAAAGACATCGAGTCCTGCTGCCCACACCCCACTCCACCAACCCCCCCCCCCCCACTCCCAGCACACAGCCCCCCAACCTGACCCTCACTAAGACCCAGGTGAGGACGGAGATGGGGAAGATCAAGGTGAGGAAGGCCTCAGGACCGGACGGCATCAGTGCAAAACTCCTCAAGTCCTGTGCAGACCAGCTGTGTGGGATTGTGGAGCACATCTTCATCCTGAGCCTGAAGCTGGGGAGGGTACCACAGTTGTGGAAAACATCTTGTGTGGTACCTGTACCAAAGACTTCCCACCCCAAAGACCTGAACAGCTACATACCAGTGGCCCTGATGTCTCACATGATGAAGACCCTGAAGAGACTGCTCCTTGCTCACCTCCGCCCCCTGGTGGGACCAGCGATGGATCCACTCCAGTTCTCCTACCAGCATGGCATTGGGGTGGAGGATGCAGTGATCTTCCTCCTTCCAAGTTTTCTGTCCCACCTGGAGAAGCCCGGGAATGCGGTGAGGATCATGTTCTTTGACTTCTCCAGTGCTTTCAACACCATTCAACTGATGATCCTGAAGGACAAGCTGCTGTGCGCAGGGGTGGACCAGCACCTGTCATCGTGGATCCTGGACTACCTCACAAACCGGCCTCAGTTTGTGAGAACCCGGGACTGTGTGTCTGACACGATCATCGGTAGCATGGGGGCCCCCCAGGGAACGGTTTTTGGCTCCCTTCCTGTTCACCCTTTATACTGGGGACTTCTCACACAGCACACTGCCATGTACAGAAGTTCTCTGATGACTCTGCGATTGTCGGCCTCATCTCCAGCGGAGATGAAGCTGAGTACAGAGGACTTATCCAGGACTTCGTGGACTGGTGCCATCGGAACTGCCTCCAGATCAACGCGAGGAAAACTAAGAAGCTGGTGGTGGACTGCCGCAGGCAAGGACAATCCCTCACAGCACCAGTAAACATCCAGGGAACAGACATCGAGATGGTGACATCCTACAAGTACCTGGGTGTTCATCTGAACAATAAACTAGACTCGTCACACAATACCGATGTACTCTACAAGAAGGAACAGCACAGGCTGTTCCTTCTGAGGAGACTCAGGTCTTTTGGTGTACAAGGGCCGCTGCTGAAGACATTCTACGACATGGTGGTGGCATCAGCCATCACTTTTGGAGTGGTCTGCTGGGGCAGTGGCATTACAGCAGCTGATAGAAAGAGACTGAAAACTGATCAAGAAAGCCAGCTCTGTCCTGGGGCAACGCCTTGAGCCAGTAGAGGAGATGGGAGAGAGAGAAGGATGGTGGCTAAACTGTCATCTCTGCTGGAGTCCAAGTCCCACCCTATGCAGGACATATTGAACGCACTGAGGAGCTCATTTAGCAGTAGACTACATCATCCTAGGTGTGCAACCGAGAGGTTTCACAGGTCCTTCCTACCTACGGCTGTCAGACTGTATAACCTAAGCCAAGAAGCTGACAGGGCTAGGAGCATCGAATCGGCCGGGCCTGACAATGTCTGAAAGGAGGTGCAGTGACCTGGGTGGATCCCCTCTCCCTGTGCCCCGACACGCTAAGGGGAGGCTTTGAAAGGAAGACACAAGGCAACCTACAAGGTAGATGGAAGAAGAGATCGAGTTGCAGGGGGGCAGGAGAAGCCCTGACCCTGCCACAGAGAAGATGGAAGGTATGCAAGACGATGCCCCTGGGGATTCTGTGCCAGCAGAGCTCTCCAGGGAATACGAAGGTGAAGTGGGTCCCTCTGGGGAAGATCTTGTGCTGAAGTCCCTAGAGGGAGTGCCAGATTGGAAAGAAGACTCGACAACGAAAAGGCAAGCTCCAAGAATCCATTTTAGAGTGGGGGTTATTCTGCATACAGGTGACCCGCTCACCTGGAGCAGTAAAGTCCTGCAAGAAATGAGTTGCAACTACAGCCAAGCTGGCATGAACATCACCCCTGAGAAATTAGGGGAAGACATCAGCGCTCAGGTAAAGAGCAAAGGTCAGCTTCTCCTGCTATCAAGTTATCAGGGCATCCCTCTGCTGGTGGTGAAGTGCCCGCCAGTTGCTACCCGGAAAAAGATAAGATAAGATAAGCCTTTATTAGTCCCACAATAGGGAAATTCCAGGATCAAGGAGATTGGGCAGTGGCTGGAATGGTGCGTGAAGCAGCTAGAGCAGCTGGATGAAGACCTGTACGAAGTAGTGAAGATGTACAGCTCTGGTCAAGATCTCAACCCCCTGGTCAAAATGGTGGCCAGGAAAATGCAAGTGTCTGCAGGTCTCATCAAGGAAGACATGCCAGTGGCGAAAAGATTTGGTGAGTACACTGCCCAGTTGCAAGAATTTCAGCAGTATGGTGAGAGGTGTAGAGCTCACCTACGACCACAACTTCTTCAACGACGAGATGGCAGTGACAGTGAGATGAATTACTCGAGTTCAGTGAGGTTGAGCCGCCGCTACCGCTCGGGGCTGTATGAAGAATATGGTGAGCAGTCAGAAGACCAACTATCCCCATCAGACAGTGACGAAGAAAAAACAGAAGACACCAAGAGCATCCTCTTCGGATGAAGAGGGCGCAGTAGAAGCACTGGCAAGAACAACTGAGCGATTAGCTGTCTCAGTAGAAGCACTAAAGAAACAGTTGACTCCACAGCACCGTCGAATGGAGGACAAGGTAGAAGGGCGTCAAAGATCCAGGGTAGACTGTCAGGGGGAGCAAGACCTCCAACCCCCATCAGTGAAGAAAGTGTCAGCACCCGACCCAGAACTCTTAGAGAGATTCAAAGCTCTGGTAGGAAGCGGAAAACAGCAGCGTCCTGGTCGAGTAAGCCCGGTGCCGTTTCCAGCAGCAACCCCAGGTACACCAGCAATAGTGGTAAGAGGTAGAGAAAAGGCACAAGGGCCGGGTGGGGCTCAGCCACCAAAGTTTCCTAGCATGCCTCACTCTCCTCAAGCTCAGAGCCCTGTCCCCAACGACGGCACGAGCATAAGATTTGAGAGAAACACCCACACAAAAGTTGCATCCTATCTAGATACCCTGAAGTCTCTGCTCCCCCCACTCCCCCCTGAAGCTCGTCTGATCATGTCAAAAGGAAAGGGTCAGGCTTATCGGTTGGTGGCTAGGCCCTGGCAGTTGGAGGCAGATGTGTTAGTGGTGTTCACCGACCATGAGCTGAGAATAAGAAATGCCCCCTTCAGAAAAGAACTTCATGTAAAAGCTGGTGAGGGTTATCAAACAGAAGTCCAAGCTGTCATAAAAACTCGGTTTGTTGAAGGCCGAGAAGAAGGAGCCATAGAGATGGTGAGTGGGAGTGACCTTCCCTACCATATGATCCTGTTGGTTCCCGTTGAAGAATTCAAGAAAGATAAAAGGTTGAAGTTCATCGGGCGCTTATGGCTTCAAGATTAGCTGAAGCCCTCAACCGAGCCTCCTGTCTCGAGCAAAGAAGAGTAGTGGTGGCACTTCGAGGGGTGATCTCTGGCTTTCTCTACTGGAGTGAGGCAGAAAAGGCAGTAACCGCAGCGATGAAAGACTACATGACTTGGTTAGGAGACTGGAGCTCGGTGAATGAAATAGTCATGGTAATCTCACCAGAACAAGACGAGGAGCTGTGTTTGAAAGAAAAAGCTGCTTGTAAGGTGAAGAGGGAGAAGAACTCTGACAGCCAAGAAGTATAGCTGACCCCGGCTCAGATGAGTGAAGGTATGGAAAATGTGTGAAAAGGTGGGGCAGAAGGTCAATGAAGCGGCACATCACACCAAAGAGTCACCACCTGCTCATCGCAAGTAAGGTCATCAGCCTCAAGAGGTAGAGAGCCGTCTAAGACAATAAACAGGCCCCATCAGCAGAACACAGTTGGGGTGTGGACGGAACACAATCGAGACAGGTATCCTGACGAATCTCAAGGCAGTCCCGACAGGTATTATGATAAAGAGGTACACAGAAGGGGCAGGAGACAACAACATGAAGACTCTGAAGAAGATCCTGACTCCCTGGAAAGGGAGCAGGAACAACTTGAGCAAAACAACCCCCGAAAGTGACGACAAAAGTGTGCTATCTGAAGAATGGCCACCGCGGCCCTTGCGGTGTTTGAGAGTCTGCAGCCGCAAGTGTGAGACCCACGGATAGATATCGAAAGAGTCTCAGCCAAAATGGCCCGTGACCTTAGTATTGTCCCCATTGAAAAAAAAGACCAGTGTAAGGCATATATGCCAGAAGTTGGACAAGCTGAATTTGAGGACCCAGCAAGTTGGGGTCAGCAACCAGACACGTTCAAAACCCTGCCAGTAACAGCTACATATAGTGAGTGGGTGAATCTGTTAATGATGCCATCCTATGCCAAAGTAGACAAAGCAAAAGAACTCACCAAACCCTTCAGAAAAGCTTTCTTTGAAATAACACATGATGTCATGTTGAGAAGAATGAAGAAAGCTGCAACATGCAAAAGAAGTGTTAGAAGAAGAAGTCTCTGCAGATGATGATGAGGAAGAGCCACCTCAAAGGCAAACATGGCAGGTAAAAGAAAAGTTGCAAAGCACAAGCCCAACTGTTATGTCAGTATCTCAACTGCAAAGAGAAGGGGCCTATAGAGACATTAAGGTTCTAAACACAATAGTACCCCCACCAAAAGCAAATCAAGAAGTAGTAGACTACCTGAAAAGTGTTTGGGAGGTGGTGGAAGGTAGTACACACAATGAATTAGCCAAAAAACTCTGGCTAAGCCGTGTGACCAACAGTAGTGTGCCCTTAGATGACTCAGAACTAGCCAAAACTTATTATTTGGGAATGGTGCTAGAAGATGATAAAGATGAAGACAGCATGGTGGCAAAGATGAAGCAACAGTTAGATGCAGGTAGCACGCTCACACATGTCTGGCACCTGGTCAAAAGAGATGCACCACGCACGAGGTGGGTACAGGTTTTGAGGAAGATCACCGAAGGTAGGAGAGGAGAGGTGACATTCCACAAACTCTTGGCCTCCTCTGTTAGTGAGGGACAGCTAGATGAGAAGGTGTCTCAATGGGACTTAGAAGGCAAGTTTTATGAGAAGAAAAGAAAACATGGTGAACAGCAACAAAAACCCAAAAATAAACCACCTGAAAGAACTCCCCCACCTCCACAATCCTTAGGGCCAAGGCCCAAGCTGCTGTCTGCAACTGCACAAACTGCTTCAGCTACAGGCCCCAAAGGTGAAGTCAAGAAGAAAAGTAGTTATTTGCCACCAGAAGAATATCAGAAATTAACCCCATAACAGAAGAAAGCCCACCGAGAGGACCATCAGAAGACCCTCTTGGGAGCCAAAAAGTAATGGCAGCTCTGGGGCAGGTCATTTTAAAAGGTGTCTACCAAGATGAAGAAATGTTTTACACCAACATCAATGGGGTCCGCTACTTGGTAGATACGGGAGCAGAGGTGTCGATGACCTGTCAACCCCTACAAACAAAAGGGCACCTAACAGTGATACTTGCAGATGGGCGGACTACAAGAATGCCATATGGGGTATGGAATGACATTGTTTTTGTGAGAGGGCCCCACAACTTGATCTCACACAAAGACCTGAAGGACCTGCAGGATCCTGAAGGCCAGAAGAAGAGACTGAGAGCAAGAATACAGCACCTGCAGTCCATCAAGGTCCGAATAGACTTCAGTAATCTCTTGCTGTATCTGAGTAATTTGACAGACAAAAAATGGTACAAGCCAGTAAATGTGCCTGCAGTGAGGGAGCAAAAAGTTCAGGAGAGTGACCTCTCTCCACAAGGTAAAGAAGAATTAAAGTGACTCCTTCATACTGCAAGTGTGGCTTATTTTAAAAATGATTGTGGGGACATGGGTGCAAAATACATCCACACCATTAAAGGAGGGATTCACCCTGCAGTAAAACAGTATCCCCAGAACCCTGCAGCTGTTGAAGAAATGGACAAAATAGTGAGGGAATTAAATGCTTTAGGCATAATTAGGAAAGTGTCAAATTCCCCAACCAACAGTCCCATTCAAGCAGTAAGAAAACCAGATTCAGCTGGAGGAGGCTGGCGGCCAGTGATTAATTTCAAAGCCCTCACCAGAAGAACAGTAGCCAATAAAGCAAGTTTGATAAATCCACAGGGCACCCTGAAGACTCTACAGGTGAGAAAATACAAATCCTGCATTGATTTGGCAAATGGGTTCTTTTCTCTGAGATTAGCTAAAGAATCACAAGGTAAAACAGCATTCACTCACAAAGGCCAATCTTATGTATGGCAGCGCCTCCCCCAGGGATACAAGAATTCACCAAATGTGTTCCAGGCAGCAGTGATGGATATACTGCAAGATTTGGAGGCCACAATCTACACTGATGATGTGTTCATCACAGACGACACAGAAGAAGAGCACCTAAGAAAACTACAAACAGTCATTGACAGACTCACAACAGAGGGGTTAAAACTTAACTTCACAAAGTGTCAGTTTGCCCGCTTCCAAGTCTGAACTGGGACTCTCGGGTGGTTACAGGGAAAAGTTGGAAAAAATCAGGCCCCCCACAACAGAAAATGAGTTGCAGAAGATTTTGGGGCTCTGTAATTACGTCAGAGATCATGTTCCTGGCTATCAGAAATATGCTAGGCCTCTCTACACCAAGCTTAGGAAAACTGACAAGTCTCCAAATGCAAAGAAGAAATGGGACTGGTCAGCATCAGATTAACAACATCTGGAAGGTTTGAAGAAAGCCATTCAAAATGCAGTTACCCTGGAGCCCCGAAGCCTAACCACTCGCTTGATGGCTGAAGTAAGTTGTGATGAAGATAATGTGATTGTCACTGTGGTCAATGAAAATGGTGGGCTAGTGGCCCTCTGGAGCTACACTCTGTCATCAGTGGAAAAGAAATATCCACTAGAAGAGAAAGAACTGGCAGTTATAGCCAAATACTGGAGTCATCTTAAAGAGTTGGCCCAGAGGCGAGGTATCAAGGTAGTCACACAAAGTCGGGTGCACAGTTATCTGACAAAAGCCACAGTAGAAAGCACAAAAGCCACAAATGCAAGGTGGAGGCGATGGGAAGATCTGTTTCAAGACCCAGACCTAGAAATAGGTCCTGCACGACCAGTCAATAAGAAGACAGTAAAACCTGACAAAGACAAAGAACATCTATCAAGACGGACACTACACGGCTGGGTCTAGAAAAGGGCCTGATGTCAAAGCATACTGGAGCTTCATCCTAAAAGAAGGAGAGAAAGAGAGGTGGAGGAAAAAGGGTAAAGTACTCGGTACAGCACAAACAGGTGAAGTTACAGCAGTCCTGGAAGGCCTGTTGGAGTTGGAAAAGAGGAAGGTAAAAAAGGCAATGCTAATCACAGATAGTGATTATTATGCACGAGCCTGCAAGAAGATTTAACCATTTGGCAAGAAAATGGATTCGAAGGAGCAAAAGGAAAACCGGTGGCACATCAAGACCTGTGGAAGAAGATTGTGGAAATCAGATTGAATATGGAGCTGGAGGTAGTGCACCAGAAAGCTCATAAGAAGGCAGGTCCTCATTGGCAGGGTAATGATGAGGTTGATCGTTATGTGCAGATGAGGAGAATCATCCTTGTAGGTCAGAAGAACTGGGAAGAAACATCCAAGGGAAGGGTGATCCCAAAAGGTTCCGTGCAGGAAGTAGTGGCTGCAGTGCATGAGTCACTGGGTCACGCAGGTGCAATCCCTACATGAAGAGAGTTGGTGAAACTGCAACTCTGGGTCCCTACACATTGCATCCGTCAGATCCTCAAGAACTGTGAAGTATGTGGAAAGTACAATGCAGGTAGAAGAGGGCAGAGGGTGGATGGGTTGACAATTAAGAGCACTGTGCCATGGGGTTCAGTATGCATGGATATAGCTGGGCCAATGGGGGTAAACGGCAAGAAGGGTGAAAAATACATCCTAGTCTTGGTTGATTCCATGTCTGGTTACATGATTGCAAAGGCCGTGCGAAAAGCCAATGGCAACAGTGTGGTTACGTTGTCGGAAGAGACCTGTAAATGCTTGGGGGTGCCAAAAGAACTAAAAACAGACAACGGCACTCACTTTCGCAATGCACAGGTGGATCAGTGGTGTCAGCAGTTTGGGGTAATAAGAGTTTATTCCCCTCCATACACCTCACAAGCTAATGGGGTAGTGGAAAGAACATTTGGGCTGGTGAAGAGTTGGATTGGAAAGAATGAAAACTCCAGAGACTGGAACACAAAGCTGCTGGAAATGGCTCAACAACTGAATGACAGACACCGCACAGGTAGGCCCCCTCCACCTCAAGAGCTAAACCAATGCCCCTTCACATCTCAGGGAGTGGGGCGGAGCCCTGAAGATAAAAAGGAGTCATAGCAACCTAAGGTGCCTTTTCAGGTGGGTCAACGAGTGTGGATCAGAGCACACCAGCCCACAACCGCTGCAGTTAAGCCAAAGTACAACCGGGCTGACATTGTTAAGCAAGTTTTGGACAGCAATACTGTCCTTTTGGAAGAGCACGGGATCCAAGGAGTGGAGCAGTTGAAATCAATCTCTGTTTAAGAAAAAAAACAGAAGCTGAAAATGTCCAACAACACCTCTACAATACCTCCCTTCGTCGAACTGGCAACGGTGAAGGGCTTGATTATTATGAGAAGAACATCATATACGTTCTGGGCTGCCAGAGCCCTGGATTTGCTGCAATATGCTAAAAAAGGTTACTTATCACCAGAAACTGAAACCCTAACCTGGACCCAAGCAAAGAATTTGTGTGTGATTTGTCTGAAGCCCTCCCGTCTTGACGTATTATGGGAAGGCCAATCTTACAGAAAACCAATGAAGGTTTCCGTCTGCACCGCTGGGCTTCACGGTATGACTTAGAAGCCGGTCAAGGTTCTGGACAGCCATGTTTGTGGCCAGTGCCGCCTAGAAACCTTACCTAGGGTGGTGTTCATGGTGGAGAAGGGTCATCGAGACGCTGCCAGTATATCACCTCAGGGGTGCATGTATCAGTGGGATGGGCGGTATCTTCAACTGTGCCTCGTCTGTAAGAGCGCCATGGGTCAAGGGAATCTTCTAATGGCAGCAAAGGCAGAGGGTTGGCAAGTCAGGAAGATGGTGAGTCCGCTGCAAGCACTTTCACCGGCCCTGGGGCAAGCATATGGTGAACAGGTGATGGTGCACAATACTACTCCAGGCAAAGTAACCGCGCCCAGCTCACCTGCGACACCCTCTGCACCATGCTGCCCCACACTTCCATCGGTTCTGCTGCCCCCAGGGTTTTGCTCTACCAGCGCCAGCGCCCCCTTGACCGACTTGACTGAGGGTCCAACCCGCCTGGATGCAGCAATACAACTTGGATGGCCCTACAACCCATATGCTACACCAACACAGACACCACCCTTGGGTACTCTTCAATATCCTCAGGTTTTCAGGGTGTATCATGACCCGGAGGATCCTGATTACACACCACTTCCAACATACCTTCCTGAAGCACAGCAGGAACCAACAACAGTAAGCACACAACCATGGCTTCGAGGGGCCATGGCAGCTCACTAGATGGGCTACATTGATTAAAGAAGTTATTGATAACCCTTACCTCCCACTGCAAGATCTTGATCCAGTTCCCAAAGAGAAGAGTGTCAGAGAAACGTCCCTGTATGCCTGGATAACACCGCTTGATGCCATGATGCCCTCAGGGGTCAAGACTCAAGCAGAAACTGCTATATACACAGTTACCTTTGAGGATTGGGTGAGAGGAGGTCAGGTGCAAATACCCGGCACTTGGGTTGGCCGGGCCTCAGAGCCAATTCGGCCAGAAGATACTCGCAAGGTGAAGTTAATAGTATTTATGGTATCTGTACCATTGAAGGGCATCTACTCGGTGGGTGCTGATATTGAGGTCTTTGATGAGCCTGAATGGCAGAAAAGCACTAAGGCCACTGAGGGTAAGGGTCGACTTGGAAGGCTCCTGGCCAAGACCATGAAATGGCCCTTACTCCATAGAAGAAGACGTGATTCATCGTCCCCACCCCCTGAATAGATTCCTCATGTATAAGCACAGAATCCATCTCAAAAGCATCGCATCACTTTAACATACTGCATCACATACACATCATCCACTGTTTTATGCATAAATCCATACACTTCTCAAGTCTTACATACATCATCTACAAAAGAAATCTCGCACGTACATAGATACATAAATATATTTGTTATTTTCTTTTTTATTGTGTTGGTTTCTATTTTGTTTTGAGCTGCACTAGTATACGCCGACCGAGGGGTGACAGCACCCCCCGGAGATGAAAAGGAGAAGTGATGACATCACTGGTGCAGCATAAGAGCTACATCTGTCATCTTGGGTGCTCACTTAGACAAGGAGCATCTCTGAATACAGGCCTTAGCGTTCTCTACATCAGATATGGATCGAAAAAGGAAAATATCATCAGGACGCAAAACAACACCTGAGCTCCCTAAGAAGAAACCCAGAGTAGGGAAGCCTCAACAAATGAGTAAGAAGAAGCTCTGCCTAATTCTCTTGCTCAAGTTTATGGCCATAACCATCGGTATGGTAGTGCTGGTTTCCATACTATACTGGCTGGGTTATGAACCATGGGCCCTCACCCACAGCAGGGCTCAGTTTGTTACCACCAAGAGGTTTGAACAAACCTGCTGGGCAGCAGAAAGAAGAAAAGTTTACACCGTCCTGCTCAGCAATGACACTCAGGTCAACTTAACCGAGATGTAACGGCAGGCATCCAAGCTCAGTTTTGAAGAATGGAGAAACAAACGGAATAACACTTTGTGGTTCGAAGACAAACTCAACATCACAGGTGCACAACCTGGAAGATGGGCCATTGAAAATTTGCAAGAACTCACAGAAGGAGGGGGCCTATTGAGGCTATTCATCCTCACAAAGAAGCAAAGAATATGAGTCCGGTGCAACTGGATAAAGCCAGAACTGTATTCTTCAGCATGGTACTGTACCTGGAGCTGCAAACCCATACCAGGTAAAAACAACACTGGGTACTGGGAGGCTGAAGTGGTCCATGGACCAGCTCATTATCGCAACAAGACCTACGTAGGGATCTTCCCGAATTATGGACCTTTTTGGGGTTACTACAACCTCACCTGTCCAGGTACAGACAGACCTAAGAAGAGAGTGAGAAGGGTCATTCCGGTAACTGGTCACCATGATACGGTAGCCATCACAACACATCCAATGCCTTTGCCTCAAGTCGCCAGAACTCCAACCCCAAGGAAGCCCCGTTCCAGTGAAACAACTACAGCACCACCCTTGCCAGGTACGACTATGAAGTTTACAGAAGAAATTGTAAATGACTTCAAGCCTGCTTCCAAAGCTCAAAAAGATTACAGCCGGAAGTTGGTCACCTACTGCATGCAAGAAAAAAGAAATAAATTCCCCCCATGTTTCTGGAACATCAACAGTAAATGCCCCAGTGGTAAGCATTATATGGTTATCACTCGGGTGTACAAACCCCTAACCGTGCTAATACCCGACAAGGCCCTCAAGACTGAACCAGCAGCATTCCATGAAGATTGGCTGAACGAAACCCTGCCCTGGCTGTGGATGTTCAACTTGAACTACTTTCAAGGCGCATTTGCACCCAGTATGCCCGTTAGGCCACAAGGCCTGGGTGAAGTTCTCAAATCCCTGTTTTATGTACAAAGACTGCCTACTCCAGATGACCTGTTGAAAGTCCCCAAAGAAGACTTCAAAAAAATTGATGCGTGGTGAACAAGATATTTGACTCCCTTAATGGTACAGAATATGTAGCTGATAAAAAAAATCACCCAGATGCCCCCAGCAGCAAGTTTGGACCGGCGTCTGGGGCACATGGATGTATGATTGTACATCATTGAAGCAAAACAGAACTATCAAAGGCATTCTGCAGTCATGGCAGGAAGAACGAAAACGAACCGAGTATTTGACATGGTGGGGAATGGAAGAAGGAGAAATGAAGAAATGGGTCCTGCCATGTCTCACTAAATCCTCAAACTATTGGGTGAAGTATCAGTTCCTGGCAACTGTGTACTCAAAGCATCGGGACATTTGGCCTTGGTCATACACCTTCATTAATTACATCAGCCCAGCACCATGGAAGATGATCTGCGACGTAAGCGAAACTACCTGCACCATCAGCCTATCAAGAGGGGATTGTGGGCAGATCCCTTATTGGAAGAAGGACTGTGAAGACTACTATGAGGGAGAATATGAAACATATGGTTTGCAGACTGTCTGGAACAAGATCAATGGTCACTAGATTAGAGTGTTCCCTGAGAATGTGGGGTGAACCAAAGCACTTATGGGGCATCCCATGCACAAAAGAAAGCAGATTCTGAGTCAAATCATCCCACAAGTCGTAGATGACCCCCAGTTCTATGTTGCAGAGAGCTATGCATTCAGGAAAAGCCTCTGTGAAGGAAAAGAAGAAATTGGTTATGAATGGCTGGGCAAGAATGGCATCTATAATAATGGCACCTGTCACTCTCCTGCTGAGCATTGGCTTCGTTGTGGCGAGGGTAATAATGAACATGAGTGCACTTTCCTAGAAATGGCGGGAAAGATGATTAAAGGTACCGTGGTTACGGTTCTAAAAGGAGCAGCTGAAATAGTTGAAGAAGGGCTACAAGTCATCACTACCTGGCTGGGAACACTGTTCAGCTGGGTATGGACCTATCTGTTGCTTGGATTAGGCCTGCTAATAGCAGGAATAATTCTGCTGGTAATAATCAAAGGTGGCGCCCAAGCTGCTGTGTCATCCATCTTTCGTCAAAAGAGGGCGCCGAAGAGAGGAGAGGTAGGGAAACTCCTGCCACTAAAAGAGGAAGTATAGTTATAAAACTTCCACACCATGCAGTTGCAGACTTCATTTGGACTCAGGCTGACAACCAGTCAACACTCAACTTCTCCCCGCTCCTCAGCTTTGGCATCAGAATCTACTGGCAGAGCACAGCCTACTGCAACATGATTACAGAAACAACAATAGTAAATGATTTCTACACTGCAGTGGACAGTTCATACAGAGATGGGAGATTTGCCTGCCTGTTCTGCCGTACACCCCTGGCTGAAGTCAAGTTCCTATGGGACATTGTTGGGTGTCTGTGGTGTAACAGCTGCTGCCCAGGCCCCAACACAATTCCGCCAGTACCCATGAATGGTCTCTTCAGTCAAGGAAAAGACATAGCCATACCCCCAATTGCACCTGATTCGAGGTGGCCCATACAAACAACAGGGAATTTGCTTCACGACACAGCAAATCAGGAGCTCAGACCACAGTGGAGACCTATGAAGTACAACAATGGCTTCTACTATTCACTGTATCAGAAAACTTGGGAGCTTCCAGATGGATCTGTGGCATTCTCCACCCACCTCACCTACAACGACGCATGGCTGGCTTACATCCAAGCTGCACCAACACAGCCTCAATCAAGTGACAGCCTGTACAACGAAGCTATGGATGCTCTTTCACAGCTGACGCAAGCACTCAACGAGGGGCTGACACCTCCGCATTCCTTGGGGTCCCGGTCCTCTGCGGCTCAGGTTCCTGCAACAACTGTAACTGCCACTTCAGGGGTCGTTAGTCTTCCTACTGTATCTCCACAGGTTGATCAACTGACCTCTACACAGCTTACTTCACCGGTTAGTCGACCTCCAACTCCAGGCCAGCTTCTCATAATAGATGAGGCTGGGGATGAGCCGCCTGATGAGCCTCCTCTGCATAGCTTGAGTACAGATTCATCTGGCAAGCATCACACCTCACCAGCAGTAGCACGTCACAGTTCAACTTTGCGAGAAGATGTTATTTCTCTTACAGCTGATGACGATGACGTTCCTCTGGATACCACTCCATAGAACCGTAAAGGTGTGGAGCAGCAGGATCCCCCAACCGAGGGGTGTTTGAGCACCCCACGACATAACCCCAGCAACCACAAAAAGGCT
Source organism: Pholidichthys leucotaenia (assembly GCA_020510985.1). Taxonomy (NCBI): domain Eukaryota; kingdom Metazoa; phylum Chordata; class Actinopteri; order Cichliformes; family Pholidichthyidae; genus Pholidichthys; species Pholidichthys leucotaenia. The sequence goes on from CM035840.1 coordinate 217,446,409, forward strand.
GAAAACAGCAGACCCTCCCAATCACACCAATTTACCCCCTATGAAAAAAAAATGGGTGATCCTGCTTCAAATGTGTCAAGAATACAGAAAACATCACAGGGAGGTCTGCCAGGGTCACGAAATCATCAGAGAGCACATACTCCTGTGGTCAGAAAGGACGGAAGCAGACATGGCTGGTGAATCATAGAACTGAATGCAGAGCAATATTGAAAGCATATGTCATGAAATGTACAGTGGGGCAAAAAAGTATTTAGTCAGCCACCAATTGTGCAAGTTCTCCCACTTAAAAGATGAGAGTGGTCTCCAATTTTCATCATAGGTATACCTCAACTATGAGAGACAAAATGAGAAAAAAAAATCCAGAAAATCACATTGAATGATTTTTAATGAATTAATTGGTAAATTCCTCGGTAAAATAAGTATTTGGTCAATGACAAAAGTTCATCTCAATACTTTGTTATGTACCCTTTGTTGGCAATGACAGAGGTCAAATGTTTTCTGTAAGTCTTCACAAGGTTTTCACACACTGTTGCTGGTATTTTGGCCCATTCCTCCATGCAGATCTCCTCTAGAGCAGTGATGTTTTGGGGCTGTTGCTGGGCAACACGGACTTTCAACTCCCTCCAAAGATTTTCTATGGGGTTGAGATCTGGAGACTGGCTAAGCCACTCCAGGACCTTGAAATGCTTCTTACGAAGCCACTCCTTCATTGCCCGGGTGGTGTGTTTGGGATCATTGTCATGCTGAAAGATCCAGCCACGTTTCATCTTCAATGCCCTTGCTGATCGAAGGAGGTTTTCACTCAAAATCTCACGATACATGGCCCCATTCATTCTTTCCTTTACACGAATCAGTTGTCCTGGTCCCTTTGCAGAAAAACACCCCCAAAGCATGATGTTTCCACCCCCATGCTTCACAGTAGGTATGGTGTTCTTTCTCCTCCAAACACGACAAGTTGAGTTTTTACCAAAAAGTTCTATTTTGGTTTCATCTGACCGTATGACATTCTCCCAATCCTCTTCTGGATCATTCAAATGCTCCCTAGCAAACTTCAGTCGGGCCTGGACATGTACTGGCTTAAGCAGGGGGACACGTCTGGCACTGCAGGATTTGAGTCCCTGGTGGCGTAGTGTGTTACTGAAGGTAGCCTTTGTTACTTTGGTCCCAGCTCTCTGCAGGTCATTCACTAGGTCCCCCCGTGTGATTCTGGGATTTTTGCTCACCGTTCTCGTGATCATTTTGACCCCATGGGGTGAGATCTTGCGTGGAGCCCCAGATCGAGGGAGATTATCAGTGGTCTTGTATGTCTTCCATTTTCTAATAATTGCTCCCACAGTTGATTTCTTCACACCAAGCTGCTTACCTATTGCAGATTCAGTCTTCCCAGCCTGGTGCAGGTCTACAATTTTGTTTCTGGTGTCCTTTGACAGCTCTTTGGTCTTGGCCATAGTGGAGTTTGGAGTCTGACTGTTTGAGGTTGTGGACAGGTGTCTTTTATACTGATAACGAGTTCAAACAGGTGCCATTAATACAGGTAACGAGTGGAGGTACAGAGGAGCCTCTTAAAGAAGAAGTTAGAGGTCTGTGAGAGCCAGAAATCGTGCTTGTTTGTAGGTGACCAAATACATATTTTACCAAGGAATTTAACAATTAATTCATTAAACATCCTTCAGTGTGATTTTCTGGATTTTTTTTTTCTCATTTTGTCTCTCATAGTTGAGGTATACCTATGGTGAAAATTGGAGACCTCTCTCATCTTTTAAGTGGGAGAACTTGCACAATTAGTGGCTGACTAAATACTTTTTTACCCCACTGTAATATCTTGTGTAATCAGTAAAGCAAATGTATACTCATTGATTAAGAAGTATGTAATCAACAAAAATAATGAGTGTAATCAAACTGTGTGATCATATGTACATTTTAACTGTACAAAGAAAGGTTTATGTGGGGTCAGATTATGAAATGTTCTGCAAGGCCTGTTGACTGGAAAACGTGACAAAAAGGAACTGAAAGTAATGGAGACAGCGAGTTGATTTATTTTGGTAATGGAAAATGATGAGATTGTGGGACACATATGCACATATGTATATCACTTTATGCTTCATATGTATATCACTTTAGGCTTCACATCTCAGATTGAACAAAGGACTGAGTCTCTTTGGAGATAACAGGAGGATGTGAAAGTTTAGTCTTTGGTATGCAAAGAGACGGCCTTGGGGGATTTTCCTGGCTGCCAGAGACTGTGGGTGGAGGTGTTAAGATCTGAAAGAAGATGCATTGTTACTTGGGATTAAATGCAATGTGACTGTGAGCTTTGAAGGTCCTGGGTATATAAAGGACAAATGTCTGGGTTTTTTTGCTCTTTCTGTTTTTGCTGATGTTGGAAGATGTGAATAAACCTGACTCGTGAGATAAACTCTGCCTCGTCATTTTCACATTTCCACACTGGTGACCCTAAGACGTATCATGGATGAAAGAAATTCCCCCGAGCCAGCCGGGTCAGGAGCTCCCAGCCAAGCGTATGCCTCTACCGCCCAGCTACCGAACTTTTGGCGAGACAACCGGCGCTCCTGGTTCCACTTGGTCGAAGCACAGTTCACGCTCCGGGGGATAACAGTAGATGACACGAAGTTCTACCATGTGATTGCCAAGCTCGACAACCGCATGGCTCGGCATGTGGAGAGCCTATTGGAGCAGCCACCGGCCAACGACAAATACGGCGGGTTGAAGGCTGCGCTTATCCAGCGCTTCACTCTCTCAGTCCAGGAGAGAGCGGAGAGGCTCCTGGCTCTGAACGATTTGGGAGATGGCACGCCCATTGACCTGATGGAGGACATGCTGAGGTTGAGGGGCTCAGACGACGACGACTTCATCTTCACCCACATTTTCCTCAGAACCCTACCGTCGGCCACGAGAGCGACCCTGGCCAGTTTGCCGTTGTTGGCCCAGCGGGACTTCCGCGCGCTGGCCCAGGAGGCACACTGGATTCTCAACGCCAGCAAACAGCGCGCGGCCACCGCAGCAGCGACGGAGTTCGGCGCGACGGCCGGACACGGCGGGGGGCCAGAGACGGCGGTAGCAGAACCACCGACGACGGCGGCAGCGGGGGCCAAGGATCGCGGAGGAGATGCCCTCTGTTTCTACCATCGCCGCTTTGCAGAGAAGGCACGCAAATGTATACCACCGTGCCATTTCAAGCGCTCAGGAAACGCCAAGACCGGGAGTCGGTAGCAGCTGCGGCCCTCAGGGAGGAGAACAAGCTGCTCTACTTGAAGGATACGTGCTCGGGGAGGCATTTCCTCGTGGACACAGGCTCCCAGTTGAGTTTCATCACACCTTCCTCCGCTGACCGGCTGGCAGTTTCCAGTGGTCCCGGGGTGTCAGCAGCGAACGGCTCGGAGATTAAGACCTTTGGTGAGAGGACTCTGCTTCTGTCCCTACACGGCCGTACATTTGAGTGGACTTTTGTCATAGCTGCAGTGAATTTCGATATGTTGGGGGCTGATTTTCTGTGCTCACATGGTTTGTTGGTTGATCTTGCTAACAGGCGCCTGGTTAATGCACTTTCTTTTTATTCTATTCCCTGTACAGCCCAAGTGGCCACGCCAACAGCACAAGCCAATGTCACAGCTGCAAGTGGTAAGTTCCACACACTGCTCACTCAGTTCCCAGCACTCACGGTCCCAACATTTTCGGCGGCTGTGGTTAAACACGGGGTGGAACATTTTATTACTACCACTGGACCGCCCGTTTTTGCAAAAGCTCAGGGCTTGGATTCAGCTAAACTGACCATAGCGCGCGAGGAGTTCGCCAACCTGGAAAAGTTGGGCATCATCAGGCGCTCGAACAGCCCATGGGCTTCCCCGCTTCACATGGTCCCTAAAGCTGATGGCTCGTGGCGACCTTGCGGAGATTTCCACAGGTTGAACAACACCACAGCGCACGACCGCTACTCAATCCCATATATCCAAGATTTTTCCGTTCATTTGGCGGGGGCACGCGTTTTTTCTAAGATAGACTTGGTCCGCGGTCACCACCAAGTCCCGGTGCGCGCTGAGGACATACCCAAAACAGCAGTAATAACTCCGTTTGGTCTATTCGAGTTTTTGCGCATGCCATTTGGGCTTAAAGGCGCTGCGCAGACGTTCCAACGCATGATGGACGCGGTGTTGCACAATCTCCCCTTCGTATTCGTCTACCTGGACGACATCTTAGTAGCCAGCGCGTCCGAAGACGAACACGAAAACCGCCTACGGCAGTTTTCCGGAGGTTGGGAGAGCACGGGTTAATAATCAACCCAGCGAAGTGTCAGTTCGGGGTGATGCAGATTGATTTTTTGGGGCATCGCGTCTCCCCAGAAGGAGCGGCTCCGCTGCCTAACAAAGTGCGCGCGATAACAATTTTCCCCAGCCACAAACAGTCAAGGCGTTACAGGAGTTTTGGGGAATGGTGAATTTTTATAACCGTTTCCTCCCCCGCGCAGCGCAGCTCATGCAACCATTGTATGCTGCACTAAAAAAACAAAAACCCACAAATAAGATTGAATGGTCTCCGGAGCAAGAGCGAGCATTTTCGGAGGTCAAAACAGCCCTGGCAAACGCTGCGTTGTTAGCACATCCAGACCCAACAGCCCGCATAGCGCTCACTACTGACGCGTCAGATGTGGCCATGGGGCGGTCGTGGAGCAGCATGTAGCCGGGGCTTGGCAGCCGCTCGCCTTTTTCAGCAGGACTTTGCGCGATAGTGAACGAAAATACAGCGCATTCGACAGGGAGTTGTTAGCTCTCCACTTGGCCATTCGCCACTTCCAGTTCTGGCTGGAGGGACGCCGTTTCACCGCGTTCGTTGACCACAAGCCGCTGACATTTGCGATGGCCAAGGTTTCAGAACCATGGTCAGGCCGGCAGCAGAGGCAGCTGGCCGCAATCTCAGAGTTTACTACCGATATTCAGCATGTGGCGGGTAAACTGAATGTTATGCCAGACTGTCTCTCGCGCACCGTGGCGGTCCCAGTCCACGTAGGGATAGATTATCCAGCCATGGCCGGGGATCAGGATAGCGACACGGACGTGCGCGCGCTCTAGTCTGGACCAACAGGGTTAAGGCTGGAGAACAGGGTGCTGCAAGACGGTATGCCCCCCCCAATCTGTGATGTCTCCACTGGGCGACCGCGGCGTTTTTGACTCGATTCATTCTCTGGCGCACCCGGGAGTGCGCGCGTCGGTCAAAATGGTGGGAGAGAAATTTGTATGGCCGAGCCTGTGCAAACAAGTTAGAGAGTGGGCAGCAGCCTGCATGGCTTGTCAACGAGCCAAGGTACACAGACACACGAGAGCTCCCTTGGAGCCGTTTCACATCCCGGCTAAGAGGTTCGATCATGTTCATGTGGACCTCATAGGCCCCCTCCCGCCATCACAGGGGTGCACACACCTTCTGACAATGGTAGACCGCACCACGCGCTGGCCGGAAGTAGTCCCACTGTCGTCAACCACAGCCGAGGAGGTGGCGCGCGCGTTTTTAACAGCATGAGTAGCGCGCTTTGGAGTCCCGTCGGACATTACGTCCAACAGAGGTCCTCAATTTGTTTCCAAACTTTGGTCAGCAATGGCCCGCAGCCTGGGGGTAACGATCCACCGCACAACCGCATACAATCCGCAGGCTAATGGGTTATGCAAACGTTTTCATAGGTCATTGAAAGCGGCTCTCAGAGCGTCGCTTACGGATGCAAATTGGGTAGACAGGCTACCGTGGGTGTTATTGGGGTTGCGTTCTGCACCTAAAGAGGATTTAGAAGCCTCCCCGGCTGAGCTAGTTTTCGCGCAGCCACTTCGGCTGCCCGGGGAATTTCTCCCAGATAATCCTGTGCCAGAATGCTCCCCGGCTCAGCGGTTGCAGCGTGGCACGGAATCGGGCACGCTGCCTGGCCCCGTTCACCATAGTTTACCGCGCGTTTTTGTGCCTAAGGCCTTAAAAAACGCGGAGTTTGTTTTTGGTCAGACACGATGCCCATCGCCCACCGCTGCGACCACCTTATGATGGCCCATTTAGAGTGCTGTAAACAGGGGATAAGCATTTTTTGCTAGATTTGGGGGGCAGGAAGGAAAAGATTGGCATAAACAGGCTCAAACCCGCCTTTGTGGTGGCGGACGAGGATGTGCTGTTGGCCAGGGCTCCTCGGCGTGGCAGACCCCCTAGGGGACATTCCCCAGAACACCCACAGGGATTGACAAACAGTTCTCACCCTCAGACAGCAGCTCCCCAGCAGGATGGCGCCGCAGAAGTGGTAAAGCCCGCTTACAGCAGATACGGGAGGAGACTGAGGCCCAAGCAGCACGTGGGCTGATGTGTAATGATTTTATCATGACATGCAGACTGTTATTCCGTTGTTCCATCTTAGACATTTGGGGGGGGGGTCATGTGGGACACATCTGCACATATGTATATCACTTTATGCTTCATATGTATATCACTTTAGGCTTCACATCTCAGATTGAACAAAGGACTGAGTCTCTTTGGAGATAACACGAGGATGTGAAAGTTTAGTCTTTGGTATGCAAAGAGACGGCCTTGGGGGATTTTCCTGGCTGCCAGAGACTGTGGGTGGAGGTGTTAAGATCTGAAAGAAGATGCATTGTTACTTGGGAATAAATGCAATGTGACTGTGAGCTTTGAAGGTCCTGGGTATATAAAGGACGAATGTCTGGTTTTTTTTGCTCTTTCTGTTTTTGCTGATGTTGGAAGATGTGAATAAACCTGACTCGTGAGATAAACTCTGCCTCGTCATTTTCACATTTCCACAAGATAAGCAGGACTTGGGAGACAGAGTGCTGAGATAAGCAGAAGCAGACGGCCACAAGGGCAAGAAGTGAGCGGTGCATGAGCAGCGCGTGGACAATTCCTGGAAGTGGGGGGGTGGGGGTGCGTGGCACATGGCTTTACTGGAAATCGGGGGGGGGGACATGTGCAGAACGAGGTAATGTTATATAAGAGTTAGCATTAAGCCAATCACAGAAGCCAACAAGCCTATGGGGAGATTGCTCGCCAATAACAATTGAGTGTAAAAAAGGTATAAAAACTCTGTTCAAAAGCCCCCAAATGCTCATTTTCGGCAGCCTCCAGGACACCATCATCCCATGCCAGAAGAACTGAAGAGAAGGAAAAACCGCTGCAAGAAAATGGATCAAACACCATCTCAACTCTTCAATTTTTAACAACTCTGAATTCTCTGCTGCAAGAAGGGAGAAAATAGCACTTGGGCAAACAGAAAAAGGAAGTGGAGTCACCACAGCTGGCGGCTCTCCCAACATACTGTTTTACATCATGGGTCCCCACAGGAGAGAGCAATGGAGCCAGGGCTGCAAGATTTCTCCGGCTTGAGGCCTCCACTTCAAGGGCCCCTCTCGCCTTCCCCTCCCCAGCTGACGCCTACACAGAACATGGGCCCCGCTGATGGAAGAACAGAAGACGGATCCTCAAGAGTCAGCTTCCCTACCTCGCCTTTTCTTCCCGTTCTCCCCGAGAAGAGGAGCATCGAAGGAGAAGACCAGCAATTAATCATCTTTTTTTCAATCTCCCCAGCAAGGCTTTTTAGACATTTATCCACAAATTGATTAGACAATTTTACCAGGTTTTATGATTCAAAGGGTTTCTTTTATTTTGGACTCTTTCAGATTTTTCATATTTTTGGTTGATTTTAAATTTTGATTGTCTGGTCTGATCCTGGTGATTTTTGAATTGTTATATTTTTGAATGATTTCACTTTTTTGATCAAATGACTGATTTTACAAATACCAACTTTTTGAATTCAGGTTTTTCAATCAGTTTTTGGGGTGATTTTGAATTTTATCATTTTGATTTATTTGACTGTTTTTATGCAAGTATATCCTGTTTTGGCTGAGCTTTGCAGACCTTCAATAAATACTACAGCATATTAAAAGACAGTATGGGAGTTTGTGAGATCACTGATTCAGTGTCCATCTTTCCTGGTTGTTTTCAAGAAGGTATTTTTCTACAAGAGGTGTTACATTTTTAAGAGTTTTTAAAGGTTACTCTTTAAGGTGTTTTTAAAACAGACCTCCTATAGATCAATTTTCCTGATCTTAAACATTTACCCAGATTTTACCAAGAGCAGTGTAAGACCACGAGGGGCTGCCATTTATACCAAGGGTGTATTCCAGGTGTCTGACTGGACAGGTCACTCAGTCAGAGGTCTGGTATACAGGTGAGTGGAGGTCGTCTGGTTGATAGTAGACAGTGCGGCTGGTTTAACCCTCAAGTCACCAAGCACATGCACACACGTGACAGAATTTCCTATTAGGGAAATTCTTAGGGAAATTAGCCATCTGAGCTAGGGAAAAACAATTGGGAGTTATCAGAACATGAGGTTCTATTGGCAAGTCTACATGCGGCATGTGGTAAAGTAAGATTAGGTGTAGTAAAGAATGGCACACCATATGCATTTAAACATGGGGTACTGCTATCTCTGAGACCACATGTGACATTGAGAGTGATGTTACATTGTTGTGTGGTTCCCAGATATGTGGACTTATTGTGATGACACCCAAGATGAAAGCACACCAAGGTGGTAAAAAGTGTAGGATGGGTGGTGAATACAGTCTTCTGGGCCTTCTCATTCATACAAGAAGCATTATGTACTCTCACTTGACGAAAGGCAAAATCTGCCACCGTGACATTTAACCAGTCAATGTAGCTGGTTGTATTTCCCACAGTTTCAACAATGAATCCCTTATAACATTTATTGTCATTCCCATGCAGTTGTTCAGCTGCTGTTTGTACCAACAGTGCTCCCACCATCTCAGTCATTCAAGGGATAAAGAATCATAGGTATGGAGTGAGTGACATGGTGTGGTAGGTATGTACAGACATAGCAGGGCCCGGTCACATTAACTTTTCTAACTGACAAATGCACTACCTGATACCATGCATTGCTGTCATATGAGTCTCCTGAGTAGTTGTCAAAGTCATATTCCGGATGACTTGTCTCGCGTCTTGTCTGGGAAGGAGTGATTGGTGGGGCAGAACAGTGCATTAGTAGGCATATGATTACCCCGATCAGGAAAGAGATAAGAAAGCACACCCACACCGTGTCCGTTTTGGTCCAAAACTGACAGCACCGCTGGCATCCTTGGTGGCGTTCCTCTTCAGCAGCCTGACGCTGCTCTGAGTCTGAGTTTTTCGTCATACACACGTGGACAAAATTGGTGGTACCCCTCTGTAAATGAAAGAAAAACCCACAATGGTCACAGAAATAATTTGAATCTGGTAAAAGTGGTAATAAATAAAAATTCTATGAAAATTAACCAATGAAAATCAGACAATGCTGTTGAATTGTGGTTCAACAGAATTATTTTAAAAAACAAACTCATGAAACAGGCCTGGACAAAAATGATGGGACCCCTAGAAAAGAGTGAAAATAATGTGACCATAGGGACATGTTCAACCAAGATGTGTCCTCTAATTAACATCACATTTGTCTACAAACTTGTAATCAGTCAGTCGGCCTATTTAAAGGGTGACAAGTAGTCACTGTACTGTTTGTTGACATGGTGTGTACAACACTAAACATGGACCAGAAGAAATAAAGGAGAGAGTTGTCTCAGGAGATTAGAAAGAAAATTATAGACAAGCATGTTAAAGGAAAAGAATACAAGATCATCTCCAAGCATCTTGATGTTCCTGTGACTACAGTTGCACATATTATTCAGAAATTTAAGATCCACGGGACTGTAGCCAACCTCCCTGGATGTGGCCACAGGAGGAGACTGATAATATGAATGGTAACAAAAGATCCCAGAACAAACTCTAAACACATTCATGGTGAACTCCAAGGTCAAGGTACATCAGTGTCAGAATGCACCATCCGTCATTGTTTGAGCCAAATTGGACTTCATGTGAGATGACCAAGGAGGACACCACTGTTGAAAACAAATCATAAAAAAGCCAGACTGGAATTTGCCAAACTGCATGTTGACAAGCCACAAAGCTTCTGGGAGAATGTCCTATGGACAGTCGAGACAAAACTGGAACTTTTTGGCAAGGCACATCAGCTCTATGTTCACAGACGCAAAAATGAAGCATACTAAGAAAAGAACACTGTCCCTACTGTGAAACATGGAGGAGGTTCTGTTATGTTTTGAGGCTGCTTTGCTGCATCTGGCACAGGGTGTCTTGAATCTGTGCAGGGTACAATGAAATCTCAAGACTATCAAGGTATTCTAGAGAGAAATGTGCTGCCCGGTGTCAGACAGCTTGGTCTCAGTCACAGGTCATGGGTCCTGCAACAGGATAATGACCCAAAACACACAGCTAAAAACACCCAAGAATGGCTAAGAGCCAAACATTGGACTATTCTAAAGTGGCCTTCTATGAGCCCTGATCTAAATCCTATTGAACATCTGTGGAAGGAGCTGAAACATGCCATCTGGCGAAGGCACCCTTCAAACCTGAGACAACTGGAGCAGTTTGCTCATGAGGAGCGGGTCAAAATACCTGCTGAGAGGTCCAGAAGTCTCATTGACAGTTACAGAAATTGTTTGATTGCAGTGATTGCCTCAAAAAGGTTGTGCAACAAAATATTAAGTTAAGGGTACCATCATTTTTGTCCAGGCCTGTTTCATGAGTTTTTTTTTTTTTAAATAATTCTGTTAAACCATAATTCAAAAACATTGTCTGATTTTCATTGGTTAATTTTCATAGAATTTTTATTTATTACCACTTGTCAGATTCAAGTTATTTCTGTGACCATTGTGGGTTTTTCTTTCATTAACAGAGGGGTACCAACAATTTTGTCCACAGCTGTATCAGTATCAGTATAAGTGTGTATGTGTGCTGTATGTTTCTGCTGAGCAGCATTCGGTGTGCACTCAGGTTGTTTGTGATGGCTGTCAGGTACAGTGTTATTCAATCTTTTGTCTTCACATGGCTTGGCTTCTTCTCTTCCTAATCTTGTCTCTTCATATGGCTCGGCTACTTCTCATTCGAGTCTGCAAAGTAGTATAGTGATTGTGGCTAATCTTCTGCTAATCTTCTGCTTCTCATCCTCGTCTGGTCCAGGTTCCTCTGGCTTGACTGCTGGGACCTTTCTGCATTTTTTTGCTTGGATCCACGTTGCCCTTTCTGTGATCTTCACAGCCATGATTGTTGTCAGCAAGACTTGGTAGGGGACCCAAGTACCGCTTGCATACCAGTTCTTTCTTTTGAAGCTTTTGATTACCATCCAATCGCCAGGCTGGATGTCGTGTAGGGCACCTTCAGCAGGCTTTGGTAGGACAGCTTTTACCTGGCAAGAAATGTTTTGCAATTGGCAGAACAGAGCAGAACAACAAGCCAACATAGCATTCTCAAAATGTGATGTAGTAAGTGTGGGTGCAGGTCTCTTTTCCATGGAGAAACCTAGAGTTGGGGGACGAGCAAACAGGATTTCAAATGGAAACATGTTATGCTTCTTTCTAACTCACATGCGCATGTACATGAGTGCTAATGGGAGGCACTTAGTCCAGGGCAGACCAGTTTCATCTTCAAGTTTTGCCAGTTTGTTCTTTAAAGTGCCATTTTCATCCTCAACAGCACATCCTGACTGCAGGTGGTACGCACAATGTTTTCTTAGGTCAAAAACCAGTGTAAGGCTCAAATCAGTTAGAGCTTCATTTACAAAATGTCTACCATTATCACTGGAGATTTTCTCAGGTATTTCCCATCTGGGAAAAATTTCTGACAACAATGCCCTAGCTACAACTGTGCTAGTGGCAGGTTTGACTGGAAAGGCTTCTACCCATTTGGACCACATGTTGACCATTACCAAACAGTACTTTTTACCCTCTGCTGGTGAGAGTTCAATGAAATCCATCATCAGGTGCTGGAAAGGACCTGTAGGAGCTGGATGAGCAGCTGGAATATGTTTGGAGAGCCTTTGAGCATTGTTAGTAGCACAGGTTAGACATTTCTTGCAAAAAAATTTCAGCATAGACAGTGAAACCAGTGGTAAACCAATTTGCATGAAGTGGTTGTATCATCCCTTCTTTTGACACATGATCTCTTCCATGTGTCAACTTAGAGAAATGATGGAAGAAGTGAGCAGGGAGACAAGGGAGAGCAATTGGGCATCTCCAGACACCAGCCTTATCTTTGTAACATCCTTTCTTTGTCCACTTCTGGTGTTCCTGTGGGGAGGAGAAAGACTTCATAGAGAGGAGAGAATCAGTGGGTGAAGGGAGGGGAGACAGAGAGGGGGGAGAAGGTAAATGAACAGCCGTGAGCAACAGAGCTGCAGCCTTTGCAGCATCATCTGCATGGGCATTTCCTTTTGAGATCAGATCCGAGGAAGAAGTGTAAGGAGCACATTTGCATACTGCTATAGAAGAGGGAAGAAGAATCACTTCAAGAAGCCTGGAGATATAAATAGAGTTTTTTACTGGCATGCCTGCAGATGTGAGGAATTTGTGTTCATGCCAGAGGGTGCCAAAGTCATGAACAACACCAAAAGCATAGTGAGAGTCAGTGTAAATGGTATCAGATTTACCAGAGGCATATGTGCATGCCTCCACCAATGCAACAAGTTTGGTGGCCCGAGCGGAGAGTTGGTGGCAAGGAGCCAGACAGCAGTGTGCAGTGGTCATCACAGACTGCCCAGCCGACTTTATTATGGCCCACAGATGGGTCAACAGAAGTGGAGCCATCAACATCGAGAACAAGGTCAGGATTGGACAAGGGTGTGTCCAAAAGATCCAGTCTCGGAGTGGTGACTAGTTGAACCAGTGAAAGACAATCGTGATCACAATCACTGTCCTCCTCACATGAGGGGATAGAAAGATGTGAGGCTGGGTTCACTGACTGTGCACAGCGTTTAACAGTGAGATTTGGTTACTCAAGGAGAGTGGAGTGATATCTGAGCCACCTGGCATGAGAGAGATGGGAGGAGTTTTGCTCTATTAGGAGGACAGCAACTGCATGAGGAACATACAGAGTGAGAGGAGAGTAGAGGACTATGTCACATGATGCTTCCACGGCTCTTTCTGCTGCAGCTATGGCACAGAGGCACAGTGGAAGGCCTGCAGCAACAGAGTCAAGTTTGCATGAATAGTATGCAACAAGCCAAAGTTTGTCTCCATGAGGCTGCAGGAGAACAGAGGTCATGCAGCCGGACTTTTCATCAACATACTGAACAAAAGGTTTAGAGGGGTCAGGGAGAGAGAGAGTGGGAGGAGATAAGAGAGCGTTCTTCATGTTTTCAAAGGAGTCATTAGCAGCAGGTGTCCACTCAAGTGGAAAGTGTGAGGGACTTTTTGATGGAATTATGGCACACATTGGTCGTTCACTGCATAAAAAATCAGGAATGAAAGAGCGGCAATATGAAGACATGCCAAGAAAAGAAAGGAGCAACTTTTTTGTTTGTGGCTTATCCATGTGGCAAATTGCATCCACACGTTTAGGAGAGAGAGATTTGCCCTGAGCAGAGATTTGGTGGCCCAGGAATGTGACCAATGGTTTACAGAATTGTAGTTTGGGTTTGGACGCTTTGTGGCCTTCCACAGTTAGGTGACACAAAAGCTTCAGTGAGTCAGAGTGGCATTGTGACTTAGTCAGCGCACACAGTAAAAGGTCATCAACATATTGGATCAAAACAGAACCTTCTGTCGCTGCATTGTAAATGGTTGGGCTTTCACAGTAGCCTTGGGCTAATCTGGTGAAAGTGTAGAGCGCCCCCCTCGAATTGGAATGTGAACCAAAACTGTGAGTCTTTATGGACTGGGACACTGAAAAATGCACTGGACAAGTCCAATACTGTGAAACAGGTGGAGTTTGGTGGAATTTGGCTCAAAATGGTGTGAGGGTTAGGAAGCACAGGCGTGCGCTGAACAACTGCAACATTCACTGTCTGGAAGTCCTGAACAAAACGCCATTCAGCAGGTTGACCTTTGTCTCTGATCTTTTTCACAGGAAAAAATGGGGTGCACACTGGTGAATCAGGAGCTGGGACAACAATACCTTCTTTCAGGAGGGACTCAAAGACTGGAGTGATACCATCACGTGCCTCAGGTCTCAGTGGGTACTGCAAGCATTTGGGTCTGAAATCAGATTTGGGAGTTATTACCACAGGAGGGCAGTTTTTCATTAGCCCAACATCATACTTGTGTGCAGCCCACAGGGATGGTGGAGCATGTGAGAGTATGTAGTCAGGGTCCTCCAACTGGGTGGGTTGAGTGACAGGGCAGACCCATCTGCACTGCCTGTTCTCATCTAATGTCCATATGAAGTGTTCACAAGGGAGTGAGATTGTGTATTCTGCACGAAACATCTGCAGAGATGTTGAGAACGAGATGGCATTCAGGTCTAAATGAGAAAGTGGGTTGGACGGTTTCCAGTCATCAGCATGAAACACGGCCAGAGCTCGTAGACCCATGTCACACCATGCTGAGGATGGAGTTTTTGTAAGTGAAATGTGTGGATGGCTGCCAGAAACTGAGAACAAACTGTTCATAGCAGGTGTTAGATTGATCAACAAAAAACTGAAATCAGCACTCCAAATGATATGGGAGCTTTGCAGTGGTGTGGGCTTAGTTTGCAGCCACTTACTTTCATACTGTTTGTCTGGGCCCTGTTAGAGGTGCAATGTTCAGTGTGTTCTGTGCTGAGGCATGAAAACAGTGGAATTTGGAGATAAAGATTTCCCTAGTTCTACAAGGTCAGAGCTCTGTTTTTCATCTAACAATGTCCATTCATAAAAGTCAAGTCTGACTTGACTTTTTTGCAAAAGTCAAGTCAGAAGTCTCTATCTTTGTCCCATGTGGTGTGCAGGTAACCGAGAGAGATAAGCTGCACATCAGGTCTCTACCTAACAGATTAAAGGGGCAGTGTGGAGAGAAAAGGAAGTTGTGAGTGAAGTTATGACCGTCTACTGCACATAATAGTGGTTCATTGAAGAATTTGTTTGTGAAGCCTCCACTAGCCACTTGTGATGTGAGTGAGCGGGAGGTGAGAGGGGGCTTTAGGCCTGATGATGATGGCAAAACTGATTTGGTTTCCCCAGAATCTACCATAAAATCTATCAACTTCCCTGAAACCTTAATGGGTAGGATAGGCAAGTCCCTAAAGTGTGAGGTTGAATATGATGCAAGAGTCAGGTCAGTATCAGTGTGATGTTGTGAGTGTGTATGCATGGCTGGAGCAGATTTATTGCTAGCAAGCAGATATGCGGCGTCTGCTGGGGGAAAGGGAGGGATAGGAGGAGAGGGAGTTGTCCTAGTCTTGTCTGACCACTGTCACTCTGTGGAGGGAGGGGGTGGTTGTGGAATTTGTTGCTGTTGTTGCTGCCACTGGCGGCGTCCTCCACGCTGGAAACCTCCTCTACCTCTGCCTCTTGTTTGCTTGGGCTTCATTGGGCAGTCTCTCACCCAGTGACCTCCTTGTTTGCAATAGTTGCAGGTTGACAGTAATGGGCACTCTTTAGCCCAATGTCCATCTTTTCCACAGTAACGGCACTGATTGGGGCCTGCTGCAGGACCTGGTGGAGTTGGGCCTGGTACCCATTTGGCCATTGTGAGGAGGGCCTTTTCCAAATTGTCCTCCTTGGCCTTTGACTTCTTATTTGCAGCGGCTTGGCATTGATGGTGGTGCTCAGCATGTTGGAGGATCTCAGCAGAACTGTGTGTCTGTCATCCAATGCATGTCTGTTTGATATCAGCAGCCAGAGAGGGTAGGAGGCCACTCACAAACCACATGTTGAGGTGGGTGGAATAGGGCCCCACATTGTCCATGAAATTTTCAGGTTTGGCAATACCCCCTTCCCTCTTAAAAACCTTTCTCAGGTGGTGAAAGTAGTCACCAGGCGTCTCATCATCTTTCTGCTTGCACACTGACACCTTGGAGAGATCAGCCTGGTGCTTGCACTTTGTTTCTATTGCCTCAACCAAGGTCCTGAGGCCACTGCGATATGTCTGGTTGCCTTCCGCGTTGAAATTCAGTGTCGCCACTCACTTGGACATATCCAACTCTCACATGAGTTTGGCCATGTTGGCAGGTGTAAACTTCTGTGCCATAATTTTCTGCTGTTCTGGAAACGTGGGGCTATATGTTTCACAGAAGGCTTGTAGCTGGGTGCAGAAATAGTCAGGGTCAGTCTCCAGTTGAGGCAGAGTGGAGGCGAACTTGGGTATGTCTTCTGGAGCCCAGGGCCCGAAGACCAAAACTGGACCATCCATGCCCATTACTTCCACCATTGGAACAGTGACAGATAGTGCGTTACACACTTGTCCATGCCTCGTAACTTGTGGGCTGAAAGGAGTAAATGATTCTGCCCCTAGGGGAACGGGCGTTCTGCTGGCACCTGGTGGGGAGGTTGGCGGTGTTGGTTGTAGCGCAGGTTGCTGTGGTGGTTGTGGAGGTGGACAGTTATCCTTGGGCAGATAGTAGTATTTGGATGTGGTCAGTGCTGGATACAGCGAGGAAGAAGGATCAGAAGGGGGGGGGGGGGTTGGACAGTCACCCTTGTAAGGAGGAGGAAAAGGATCCCCAGCAGAGTGCAAAAGTTGTTGTTGTTGCTGAGTGCAATGCTCCCTTTCCTTTCTGTTCTGTTCATTCTTCTGTCTACCTATCTCCTGTTTATCTCTTAGTTTCTTTGCTTCTGTCAACCACATTTCTGCCTCACCCTTCTCTAACTGTAACTGCATCAGCTTTTCTCTGTCTTTCTTGCTTTGTTTCTTCCATGTTTGAACTTTCTGAATTTCTACATTAATCTTGTCCCTCAAAGCAGTAATCACTTCAACCAAAAATGAACCCCCCCGAAGGAAATCCACTCTTGCTGATCCATTTTCCCAAAAACTCAACACTTTCAGAACCATAATTATCAGTCATATATTTCACCTTGAGACCCTCCAGATCTTTGGGAGTATCTCTGATTTAGAAGACCCCATCACTGGTTACAGATTTGACCACTGGGCATTCCCATGTGCGTCCAGACAAACCAAAACATTATAATCCCAACCCCACTATTCACGGGTGCTGGATATAACCAGACAATTAGTCCTGCCGCAAGAATTAACTTGCCGGACTGTACAAAGGTAATCCTGCCAGAGGAAATATCCTGCCGGACCGTGCAGATATGGGTCACTCAAAGATGAAATAAATGGCTAATTTAACTAACAAAAAACTAACAAAAATGCCTTTCACCAAATAATAATAATATATTTTTTTTTTTTTTTCCAATATTCACTTACAGGCTTTAGAAGGCTAGTGGAGTGGGTTCTTCAGGATAATGTGTCACCACTTCGCTACCGCCATGTCCCCACCACCAACCTTGGTGGGAAGGACCGAACTCTGTTCAGGATTATCAGTCCGCGTCGACAGTCGAAGATCAGTGATCAGTTTTCCCACTTCTGACACCACTGTTGTGGAAAAAAAATTATTTGCCTTCTTTTCCTAGGTCCTGAAGAAATAAATAACCCGGAGATCTGCAAGTTTGGAAAGCCTTTTATTCCTGCATGCAGGGGAGAGAGACAGTCTGCCGATGTGTGGGAGCAGTGTAATAGCGGGGCCCTCTCCTCCTTTCTCTTGCCCAAGGTCACAAGACAGATGCCTTTATACAGTTATCAAAGCGTTCACAACACTGCCTTATATGGTAGTGGAGATCTTAGCTGTGCTCTAACAGTCATTTTTCCATAATTATACAGCAAACATGATGTGAATACATATAGCCACTAAACCTGTTTATCAGCTAAGTTGGCATAGTGATGAGAACAAACATCATATAGACAGAAATACCAGTACATTTTCATATGTATAAATGAATTTCCATGTCAACTGAGGTAAGCTTCCAGAGGTAAAGGAGTGTTCTATCATCTCCAAAAATGGATCCACTAGTTTATCCTGAAATTCTTTGTAATATTCACTGCTCAAACCATCTGACCCCGTTGCTTTGCCTGATTGTAAACTGTTAATTGCTAATACAACCTCTTCTCTAGAGATGGGAGAATTTAAATCATGTCTCTGAGTATCAGAAATGGTAGGGAAAGCTAGGCCATTCAAGAAAGAGTCCATCTTATATGAGACCTCTATTGTCTGGTTTGCTGTATATAACTGAATGTAGAACTGCCTAAAAATATTATTAATATTTTTGTTATCAAAGTAACGTGCTGTTTAGACCTTCAACTGAAGGGATCAGTTGGGAATCTGTTGTAATTTTTGTTAGTTGAGATGAATACTTACTAGGTTTGTCTCCATAGTTATATAACTTCTGTTTTGAAAAAAGAAGAGCACTCTTAGCTTGTTGAGTTAATAATGCATCTAACGCATCTTGTGTGGCACACTTTCTCTGCAATAATATAGGATCTGATAATGATGATGAACCAAGTACTCTCTTAATCTCTTCCAGTTCCTTTTCAAGTTTAGATTGCTGTTCTTTTTGCTTTAATTTTTTTTTAATGCTAAATATGCTATGATTAGGCCTTTGATGTAAGCTTTAGATGTTTCCCATAATAAGGATGAGTCATTGGTAGATTGAGAGTTGATAGCAAAAAATATTTTAAAGTCATTTCTCAAGAAAAAACAGTTAAGTTAAATACAAAGAGCTGTGTCCATTATTTAAACCACACATCATACACAGAGAGTCACAATAAGGCACAGAGATGGTTAATAATAAATACACTGTCCAACCTTAAGGACCACATTCTCATCTACCCTGATTTGTCACACTGGATACAAAAAACATTACTTCAGTGGGGGAGAGAAAAGTTTTCTTAGTGCCGTTAAAGGATACTTGCAGCCTTGCGGGGAACAGCATGGAATATTCTGCTCCAATTTCTCCCAGGCGCTGCTTGGCTTCGTTAAACTCCTTTTGTCTACGAAGAACCTCGGCAGAGAGGTCATGGTAGAAGGATATTTTTCTCCCGTCCAAGGTAATGTCGCCATTGTCTGTTTAACATCGCGCTGCTGCAGTCACTCTCTGCTTGTCAGGAAATGAGTGGCACCTGATGATGACCGGGCAAGGTCGTTGATCAGAGCTGGGTGCGGGTGCAAGGGAGCGGTGAGCCCTCTCTAGCTTAACCCAGTCATCCTTCATATCCATATTAAGAAAATCTGGAAGCCAGTGCTTGAAGAAGTCCAAAGCATTCCCCCCTCCCATGTTCTCTGGCAAATTGATGATGTGTATATTCTTTCGCTGCCCTCTGTTCTCCAAGTTGTCTACATGTTCAGAGAGGGATTTTATTTTCTTATCCAAATCTAGGACCATGTTAGCCAACAGCTCGTTAGCCGTTTCCATCTGTAGCGTCCTAGCCTCTAGCTTGTCCAGCCAGTTAACGACCCCTTTCAACTCTTTGGTATGAGAGAGGACAGTCGTGGCTAACGGCTCAAGTTTATTGTCAATAGCCTTCATTATCTTACTGGTCATAAGCTCAAATGCTTTAGCGAGCCCAGGCCCCAGTTCAATCTCATCTTCATCTTGATCTTGTTCACAGCCTAATCACGTGGCTGTGCTCTCGGCAGTTTGTTGTCATGGCTTACTGCTGTACTTACCCTTCAATGACGGCATTGTTTTATGTTGTCTTGTCCAGTATTGCTCAAGAGTCATAATATTACATTTGCTTACAAGAAAGAAGCTGTATTTTAAATGAGAATGTTGAATATATTTAGGGGTTTATGGAGCTCCACAAAAGCTGACCGTCTCCTAAGCCGCCATCTTTTCAAATTATTTTAAGATCAACATTCACAAGTGAGATGGGACAGTAGCTGGATGGAAGCATAGGTTCTTTTCCAGGTTTAAGGAGCAGGATAATACTAGCCAAATTCATATTTGGAGCGATTACATTATCTTCTTTAATTTGGTCCACCATTTTAAAGAAAGTAGGTGTCATCACAGGCCAGAATTCTTCATAAAATTCTACTGGAAAACCATCTGGTCCCAGTGCTTTGTTGTTTGGGATGTGCTTAAGTGCCTCCTGGAGTTTGGACACCAGAAGAGGTTCATCCAAAGCTGCAATCTGTTCATTATTTAATCATGGTAAGTTAATAACATCCAAAAAAATTATTTATCTCTGAGTCAGATGGGTTAATCTGAATTGAGTAGAGGTTTTCATAAAATGTTCTGAAGGAGTTATTTATTGCTTCACGCTCATGGCTAATATTTCCAGTCAAATCCTTAACAGAGTGCATAGTTGTTTTTTTCTTTGTTCAATCTAAGCTGGTTTGAAAGATATTGCCCCGATTTATTACTGTGTTCAAACTCCTCAGGACACAGTCTTTGTATTAAAAACTGTGTTGTTTTGTTTGTAATTTCTTTTAATTCCAGCTTTAATTTTCTCAGATTAAGTGCCTGTTCCTGTGGAGAAACGGCACACATCGTCTCCAGTGATTTAATTTTCTATTCTAACTCAAGTACCAGTGCTTTTTTTTCTTTTTTATTCTTATACAAACAGTAAGAGATTATTTTACCTCACATGACCGCTTTTGCTGTTTCCCAAAGAACACACAGATATTTCTGGTACATCATTATTTTCCAGATATGATTCCCACTCTTTATTAAAGTAGTTAATAAAGTTTTTGTATTTTAGTAGTGATGTATTGAATTTCCAGCTCCTAGTTTTCCTTATAGCTTTCCTATTTACTAGTGTAAGAGATACTGGATGGTCATCACTAATAGCTTGATTTGAACATATTTCCGTGTCTGTGATGTCCCTCACAATAGTCACTGGCTAAAAAGAAGTCTAAATGTGAATGTGAACTATGAACTGATTAAAAAAAGTGTATTCCCGAAGAATTGGGTGAAGACAACATCATTCATCGCAAAGACCAAAATCATTCATGTATTGTTTGAGAGTGTCAGTAGCCTGTCATTTTTAATAAGTCCCTGATGCACTGAGCCTGTCAATTGCAGGGTTTAATACCAGGTTGAAGTCTCCTCCTATTATGAGAATAGTGTCCAAGTGCTCAGAACAAGAAGTGAAGAAAGTGTGAAAATAAGATGGGTCATCAAAATGTGGGCTATAAACACTTGCAATACATAGATCCAAATTTTGAACTTAGATTTTTAATATTAAACATCTACCTTACGGATCTGTAGGGTTTCATTCACAACAAAGTGTATTCTTCTGTTTACCAATATAGCTACCCCCTCCCCTTTGTTTAGAATTAAAGCCAGCTGAGTGCATGTGGGAAAATTCCGGGGAGGTGAGAACATCTACAGATGACATAGAAACATGTGTTTCCTGTAATAAGACAAAGTCTGGCTGTAGAGCCTTCATTTGATTAAAAACCTTTAGCCTTGTCTCCCTGGTACCAATTCCACGTATGTTTCACGTTTACAAACTTAAATGTGGACATGTTTTCACTATCTAGTTTTTGTGCTAAAGGCTAATTAAATGTGCCTATGTGATTATATGTCTGTAATGTATGCATATGTGTGTATATGTATGTTGTGTATAAAATTGTCATGATTTGCCCCTCGGGGCAGTGAGAGAAAAACCCAGACGCCGACTGCAGTTTGTGATATTTAAGTTCCAGAGTGAACCAAAGAAAAATCCAAACACAGATAATAAGGTAACTTACACGTAGGAATGAATTCGGAATAAACTCACCAGAGCAAGGAAAGGGCTCTGGTGGCGAGAAGGAATCACAAAGACTGCAGCAGTGAACAGAAAAAAACAACAGTCTATAAATACTCAGGACATGATTGATGGCAGGTGCGGATTCACATGAACGGGTAGGTGATCTAATTGCTAGCACAAAACACAAGGACAAGATAATGACAAAGTGGGAATGTCTGGAACAGGTGCGAAGCTCATGCCATGAGGAAATGAAATATAAACACTGAGAGCCAAAATAAAACAGGAATCTAAAAATACTGACAGAATCATGTCATAATAATAAGGGCAAGAAAACATCATCACATTACTGACAGCCAAGAACACATCTAGAATCAATACACAGAAAAATAATACAACGCTGGAAAAATACAGAAAATACTTAGATATAAATTAAAAGCCTGAACCCGGTGGCGCACCGCGCTCAGCCTTGTGACAAAATATATACCTGCGTATGTATGCTTAGGTGTGTGTGCATGACGTCTCTGTTCCATTTTCTTGCAATTGCAAGCAAATGGAATGTATGTACTTAGGGTGCATGTACTTAATTTCCTTTAAATCAGAAGTATGAGAGAAAACAGACATAACGGTTAGTAAATGGTGAAAAAATGCAGATAACGTACATTACCAACCAAACAACTTCAACAAAATTAGCTACAACAGACAAACAAGCAAACAACAACCTCTGCAAAAAAGGTAAAAGCATTAGACATATGGTAACAAATTAAACCGAGATCGAATAAGAGACCTGCACACAATCGCACTCTTTTTCCATTTGGAGCTAAGAAAACAAAATAGGCTCTAGAATAACCAGGGTGTTATAGTTTCATCCATAAACAGCTTGCCATCTATAAACAATCAGACACAATAAACAAACAGAAACAATAGCTCGTTTACCTTCTTGGATGTTTTGTTTCCTAATGGGAAAAAGCTTCCTTCTCCTTTTCAAGATTTCCTGTGGAAATTGATCATTTAGGCCATAATTGGTATTTTTTAAGCTGCCTGCCCTGCTTCTGTACCAGAATTTTTTGCTTGAAATGCTCAAATTTGGCAACAATAGGTCTGGGACATTTATTTTGGGGATTCCCCCTCCCCCAATTCGGTAGACTCAGTGGAAGGTAATTGATTTTGTGACTTGGGGTGTAAAAAATAAAATAGGACAGCAGAATCTTTTCAGTTAACCAATCAATAATCACAGAAGAAATACTATTTCTCAGTTTATCTTTTTATTGAAACATGCAGGGAGTCAGAGTACATGGCTGTGGGTCTTTCTCAGCCCCCTCTGGTGAAAGACCCAGAACAAAGGAATTCACAGCTGCATATAGGCTTCAAGTTATTGGGCATTTCCCAGTAACTTTCCAACAATACACTGACCATTGTCCAAACTAGTTAAAACCAGTCCTCTTGGGGTCTAGATGCATCCTGCCTTTATGGCTTTATGGCTCCCTCTCAGCATCTATATGTCCCCTCTTTAGTCCTTTATGGCATCCACCTCCTGCTTATGTGGCCCCTATTCCCATATATGGAAGCAGGAACAGCAACTTCATTATAGAGTTTGTGTGTGTGCATGTGTGTAAGTAACTGATGTGTATGTGTAAATGGTGTATGTGTGTGCATGACTTGTGTGTGTGTGAGTGACTGGTGTGTATGTATGTACAGTGGGGCAAAAAAGTATTTAGTCAGCCACCAATTCTCCCACTTAAAAGATGAGAGAGGTCTCCAATTTTCATCATAGGTATACCTCAACTATGAGAGACAAAATGAGAAAAAAAAATCCAGAAAATCACATTGAAGGATTTTTAATGAATTAATTGGTAAATTCCTCGGTAAAATAAGTATTTGGTCACCTACAAACAAGCAAGATTTCTGGCTCTCACAGACCTGTAACTTCTTCTTTAAGAGGCTCCTCTGTCCTCCACTCGTTACCTGTATTAATGGCACCTGTTTGAACTCGTTATCAGTATAAAAGACACCTGTCCACAACCTCAAACAGTCAGACTCCAAACTCCACTATGGCCAAGACCAAAGAGCTGTCAAAGGACACCAGAAACAAAATTGTAGACCTGCACCAGGCTGGGAAGACTGAATCTGCAATAGGTAAGCAGCTTGGTGCGAAGAAATCAACTGTGGGAGCAATTATTAGAAAATGGAAGACATACAAGACCACTGATAATCTCCCTCGATCTGGGGCTCCCCGCAAGATCTCACCCCGTGGGATCAAAATGATCACGAGAACGGTGAGCAAAAATCCCAGAACCACATGGGGGGACCTAGTGAATGACCTGCAGAGAGCTGGGACCAAAGTAACAAAGGCTACATCAGAAACACACTACGCCGCCAGGGACTCAAATCCTGCAGTGCCAGACGTGTCTTCCTGCTTAAGCCAGTACATGTCCAGGCTCGTCTGAAGTTTGCTAGAGAGCATTTGGATGATCCAGAAGAGGATTGGGAGAATGTCATATGGTCAGATGAAACCAAAATAGAACTTTTTGGTAAAAACTCAACTTGTCGTGTTTGGAGGAGAAAGAGCACCATACCTACTGTGAAGCATGGGAGTGGAAACATCATACTTTGGGGCTGTTTTTCTGCAAAGGGACCAGGACGACTGATCTGTGTAAAGGAAAGAATGAATGGGGCCATGTATCATGAGATTTTGAGTGAAAACCTCCTTCCACCAGCAAGGGCATTGAAGATGAAACGTGGCTGGGTCTTTCAGCATGACAATGATCCCAAACACACCGCCCGGGCAACAAAGGAGTGGCTTCGTAAGAAGCATTTCAAGGTCCTGGAGTGGCCTAGCCAGTCTCCAGATCTCAACCCCATAGAAAATCTTTGGAGGGAGTTGAAAGTCTGTGTTGCCCAGCGACAGCCCCAAAACATCACTGCTCTAGAGGAGATCTGCATGGAGGAATGGGCCAAAATACCAGCAACAGTGTGTGAAAACCTTGTGAAAACTTACAGAAAACGTTTCAACTCTGTTATATACCCTTTGTTGGCAATGACAAAGTATTGAGATGAACTTTTGTTATTGACCAAATACTTATTTTACCGAGGAATTTACCAATTAATTCATTAAAAATCCTTCAATGTGATTTTCTGGATTTTTTTTTTCTTATTTTGTCTCATAGTTGAGGTATACCTATGATGAAAATTGGAGACCCCTCTCATCTTTTAAGTGGGAGAACTTGCACAATTGGTGGCTGACTAAATACTTTTTTACCCCACTGTATGTATGTTGGTGTGGAGCTAAAACATATGTGTATGCAAGCACTTTGTGTAATGTCAAACTAACTAATCTTCACTATTTATTTATTATAACAATTTCCTCTCTTGACTCCATTTTTATTGAGTCAATAACTATGGCAGGCACAACAATAACCAAGCACTAGACACCTGATGCTATTTTCATGTGAGATGAACGAAAAATCTATAGGCACTACATATTTTCATGAGTAATCATTGTAACACAATTTGTTTTGTCTTCATTCTTTGAGCATTTATACAGGAAAAATTCTCACCTCGTTTCCACTACCTTCAGCAACCATAAAGATGAGTCATCATTTACAAACATTCAGTATTACAATTTCAATATCAAAAAAAAACTTCTAACAAACGTATTGTCACCACCAGTAACAGTATTCACACAATTTTCAGTTGTTACATCATGCATTTATGTCTTGTTTTGGTATTCCATAATGCAATCATTCTGCTTTAGTCATTTTAGGCATATTGTCAATACCAACATTTTTTCTCGCAGAGACACTGGTAGACATGATATTAAACCTGACTGCCCTCATCACTTGAATCGTTGTCGCTCTCCTCCTGCTGAGCTAATATGAGATACTGGCGTGCAACAGCAGCACGTACTGTTTTTCAATAAGGCCTCTACAACAGGGAATGCAGCAGCATCCTACAGAATCAGAATCAGAATCAGATTTATTGCCATTGTTCATGTAGTACACAAACTAGGAATTTGTCTCGGTGCCATGCTGCAACATTAAAAACATGATGAGATAAAGAGATAAACTAAAAAACTAAAGGACTAAAAACGTGCAATAAGTGTAGAAAAATAAGTAATAATCATAATAATAATAGTAATAATGAGTAGTACTAGTCAAGGTAGTTTTAAAAAAAATTAGCAAGTAGCAGATAATATGGGGTGCCACAGTGCAGTTGATAATGCAACAGAAAAAACAGTGATGAATGACATGAGTCTGGTTGAGCTGCTGTACATAGTGCACGAGAGTCAATAAGTCACTTAATGTTCAGCAGTCTGATGGCAGAGGGGAAAAAGCTGTTCATGTGCCAGGAGGTTTTAGTCCGAATGGACCGAAGTCTTCTACCTGAGGGGAGGGGGGCAAACAGTACGTGACCAGGGTGTGAAGGATCGGCTATGATCCGGCCAGCACGCCTCCGGGTCCTGGAGATGTACAGGTCCTGGAGAGATGGGAGCTTGCAGCCGATCACCTTCTCAGCAGTGCGCATGACGCGCTGCAGCCTTAGTCTGTCCCTGGCAGTGGCTCCTGCATACCACACAGTTATGGAGGAGGTGAGGATGGACTTGATGATGGCCGTGTAGAACTGCACTAACATCTTGGTGGGTAGCTTGAGCTTCCTCAGCTGCCGCAGAAAGAACATCCTCTGCTGGGCCTTTTTGATGAGGGAGCTGATGGTTGGCTCCCATTTGAGGTCCCGGGTGATGGTGGTGCCCAAGAAGCGGAAGGAATCTGCAATGGTGATGGGAGAGCCTGTGATGGTGAGGGGGGGCAGGGGGGTTGTGACTTTCCTGAAGTCCACAATCATCTCCGCTGTCTTCAGAGCGTTCAGCTGCAGGTTGTTATGGCTGCACCAGGACACCAGCTGGGCCACCTCTTTCCTGTAGACGGACTCGTCGCCGTTGGAGATGAGCCCGATGAGGGTGGTGTCGTCCGCAAACTTAATCAGCTTAACAGACTGGTGGGAGGAGGTGCAGGAGTTAGTATAAAGGGAGAAGAGTAGGGGGGAAAGTACACAGCCCTGGGGTGATCCAATGCTGATGCTAACAGAGTCCGAGACAGACTTCCCCAGCTGCACATGCTGCCTCCGGTCCGTCAGGAAGTCGGTGATCCACCTGCAGAGGGAGTCAGGCACGTTGAGCAGGGACAGCTTGTCCTGGAGCAGATCGGGGCGGATGGTGTTGAATGCGGAGCTGAAGTCCACAAACAGAATCCTGGCGTAGGTTCCCGGGGAGTCCAGGTGCTGCAGGATGGAGTGGAGGGCCAGGTTGACTGCGTCGTCCACAGACCTGTTAGCACGGTAGGCAAACTGCAGCGGGTCCAGGAGGGGTGTGGTGATGGACTTGAGGTGAGACAGGACCAGGCGCTCAAAGGACTTCATGACTACAGAGGTGAGCGCTACAGGTCTGTAGTCGATAAGTCCAGTAATCCGTGGCTTCTTGGGGACAGGGATGATGGTGGAGGATTTGAGGCAGGTCGGCACGTGACATTGCTTAAGGGAGGTGTTAAAAATGTCTGTGAAGACAGGAGCCAGCTCTTTCGCACAGTGTCTCAGGGTGGAGGGAGACACACCGTCCGGCCCGGGGGCCTTGCGCGGGTTCAGTCTGGAGAACTGTCTGTGCACGTCCTGCTCACTGATGACAAGGGCAGGGGGGGAGGAGGAGGAGGAGGGGGGGGACCGCTTTTGATGAATTAGGGGCTGAGGAGGCAGTGGAGCTGGGTGGAGTGGGTGAGTTGGACATAAGGATAAGGATGATTACAAGGATGATTATAAGGATGATTACACACATAAGGATGGCAATTCTAATCATAAGGGATAATATTGTGGCTTTTATCTGCCCACCGTCCAAAGAAGGATTGTAGCCAGGCAGTGACGACATCAGGTTCATACCCAGTATCTTGACCAAACTCCGTCATAAGAATATTCTTTCCAATCCCTATCCAAGGAAATAGTGCGAGTGTGACCTTTTGGCTAATGCGCCAATGTTTGAATTCAACTGGTATATCCGTTACTCAGACTGCATCATGTGGTTTGTACTCCAGGTCCCTCTTTCAACGCCCTGACTGTCTGACTTGATCCAGATACATCACAATAGCGTGGTCAGTCAGTTGTACAGGGGCGCAGACACCTCCCAATTAGAGGGCAGATGTGAGTAGACCCTATGCCCACAGAGCCACCATTCTCCATTTAGTTCAAAGGTTCTGTTCTGCCCTGGCGCCATTGATGCTGGGACTCCGACTGCAGAGGTTTGCTTGGAGGAACTGTTTGAAATGTTCCTAAGTCCTGAGCAGGAGAAATTTGTTTTATTTGTCCTATTAGCAAGGAACTCTGCATATCGTCACCAATAGTTAGTTGTGTATGGCTGTGGTGATGTGGATCAGGTAACCGGTCATGTTCCAAATGTTCTACATATCTCGGTGTGTGTTTGAATATAGTGTTATTGCTTAAAAGTACCTATAGTAAGAGTGTCACAATTGTTTTTTTGTTTGTTTGTTTTCACCCTGGAAGTTGTTTTGCCAATCACCATGGCATCTGAAGAACTTGGATTTTGTAGCTTGCATTTTTTTTTATTAATCTTGACTCTCTAATGCTGTGACCTTGATCAGACTGTGAATGCTATATCCAATTTATTTGGACCTCAGGAAGCCGCTGAAAAATTCTCAGGTTGTCCACATGGCATATTACGTGGCCAGCAGCCTCGTTATCACCACCAGATCTCAGCTCCTGACTGCTTGTCCTGGGAAGAGATATCTGCTGGCAGTTGTTTTCCAGTATCATCAAAGAAAATCTCAGCTCCTGAATCCAGCTGAAGAAAACCCCAACACAAGTTCACGTGAGAAAGATTCCTTTGTTTCATCTGCTGAATAACGCAATGTCCATTGCATTAAATATGACATAATTTGTCTCAGGTTTAAAACTAGTTCATAACTCTGATCAGAGCTATAGAAATAAAGAAAATAATATTCTTTTTTTTTATAAAATTCTGCTTTTACTTTCTTAGAGTAACTAAGAATTTGTTTTCCATATAATTAGCTTTTACAATTTTCTTCGTAAAATTTGCGTCCAATTTTCTTCATATTTTTGTTAGTTATTTCAGTCTCCATTTTCATCACAGTTACAAAATCATACTAAGGTTTCCTTGGTTCCACAAATGTCATTACAGTCTGTTCCTCAATAATCAGTTACAAGTTGAATGTGATGCTTAATACTTGGTTATTTCACTTTACCAACAAATCCATTGAATGTAATGTTATTTAATCTGAGTCTGATCATTAAAACTGTAAACAGTATATGGAAGTTTTTATTGATTTTCTTTCCTATGATTGTTTCTAAAGTCACCCAGTAGAATTCATGAATGTTTGAGACTGATTGATTGAAAGTATAAAGATTAGTTATTAATAAGTTGTCCAAGCTTTTGGACTGGTGCCCCAAAAACGAGTTTTTCCGGTGTGTGCGTGGACTCGAAATAAACCTCTGTTTCCACATACACCTCTAGGTATAAATTAAATAATCTTTATACCTTATAATTAAATGTTGCTACATTAATATTCTCCATTGTCAGACAATGTCATGAATCTGGGTTTGGAGGGCAAACCCAGTTCTGACTCATTGTTTTGTTTTGCCCTAGTTTTCCTCTGACAGCTCAGGCATGCCCCCTCCTCCTGTCTTGTGCGATCAGCTGCACTGTCACCGGTGTTCACACACATACATACACCCACACGCACTCACACACACGCACACGCTCCATTCACTATCATTCACTATCATCCCCGGTTCCGGTTCCGCCAGACCGGTGGCGCCACACGAGTTGGCTGCCGTTTGCAACTGCCCTTTTCTTATCTTCCTTCTTCTTTCTACACCTTTCACTCTCTATATATATCACGGACACACAGATCGCCCCAAGGGTCTCCCGAGTCGGCGGACGGAGCCACTGTTTGCAGTGGGGGACGAATACAGCAGGGAAGAGCTAGCTAGCTCCAACCGCCACCCAGTGCTAATGGAGAAGCTCGACATGCCGAGGAACTGTGGTGAAAACGACGCGGGTGCCGGGCTGGAGTTTAGGCGGCGTGCAAGAAATATAAGACAGAATAATAAAGAGCGATGGCAAGAACCAAGCAGACCGCCCGTAAATCTACTGGAGGAAAATGCCCCCCAAGAAGCAGCTAGCCACCAAGGCTGCTCGAAAAAAAGCGCTCCGGCCACCGGCGGAGTGAAGAAGCCTCACCGTTACAGGCCCGGTACCGTGGCTCTGAGAGAGATCCGTCGCTACCAGAAATCCACGGAGCTGCTCATCCGTAGGCTGCCCTTCCAGTGCCTGGTGAGGGAGATCGCTCAGGACTTCAAGACCGACCTGCGCTTCCAGAACTCAGCCGTCATGGCTCTGCAGGAGGCCAGCGAGGCCTACCTGGTGGGTCTCTTCGTGGACACCAACCTGTGTGCCATCCACGCCAAGAAGGTCACCATCATGCCCAAAGACATCCAGCTGGCCCGCCGCACCCGCGGAGGGAGAGAGAGCTTAGACTTTCTGCTGCACATTCACCAACCATAATGCTCTGCACTGTGTCTATATATATATTTATAGTAATATGTACATATGTATACTAGCTGTTCTTGTTTTTTCTTGCCTTCTGATTGTTGCTCTGAGTGTTGCTATCCCTGTGCTGTTGCAATCCTGGAATTTCCCCATTGTGGGACTAATAAAGGCTTATCTTATCTTATCTTATCTTATTCACACGCCCTCTCACACACCGAGATGCCAATCAGTCCTGCCCATGCATTCTCGCACCGGCAATCTCTTTCCTCATTAGCTTCAATAGTATTTGTTTGCTGCGTCGGAGGAAAGAGATTGTCGGGGCATTCACCCTCATTCATGGCAGCTTGTTCTCCATGAATGACGTTCCACTCCCTTCACACATTCAGCCCGGCATCTTCAGACAATCAATCCCTGGATGTTTGGGCTGCCCCAGCCTCCTATTTTTATCCTCCAGACTGCACGGTTCGCCCCAGATCAGCTCCAGACCTGTAAGTGTCTTTAGCCTTTCCTCTTGTGCTAGCAGCCCTGCAGCACTAGGCTGCTTGCCTTTTTTGTTTTGTGCCCAATGCAGCCCTGCAGCACTAGGCTCTGTATTCACCAGGCTGTAGAGCATTCGGCTAGCACCCTGTATGTTTGGTGGCATAACTTTGTCATTGCACCTCTCTGTATATTGTGTGGTTTAACTGGACTGAGCTCGTGATTTTGGACTTATTATTTTCTTTGTGTTTGTTAATAAAAGTGCACCATCAACTTGCACTTTTGGGTTTTATTCTCTCTCTCGTGTGCCGAGCAATGGCGCACGGAGGTTTGTGACAGAATGCCCCAACCAGTGTAAAAGCCCAGTGGAGAGGTGGTGCACGAGTGAATTTTTGCTTTTTCTCCTTAGTGCTTTTTTCCCCTAGTCGTCTCCATGGATTTTTCCATTTTTGGACATGACCTCCGTCAACCACCGAGGAGCCCAGAAGACCTATGGGCATGGAGAAGGAGGACAACACACTGTCGGCAGCCGCCAGCATTCAGAACCGGAAGGCCAGGCAAGTTGGTTGTCATTCAACCTTAGTCATTAAGGATAAGCCTTGTCTGTCCCCCGGGAGAGACCCTCAGGCTAGGCAGTCACCTGAGTGCTCTCCCGCTGCTGCTCCTATGATGAACTCATCTATTTCCTCTGTGTCTCCCCTGCCTTGGAGAGTCGGCCAGCCATGGAGCTCGACAACTGGGGGAGGAGGGAATGCGCGGTGCTGGAGGACTGCACCCCGAAGAACCGCTACTACCAGAGGAGGAGCACTATGACCAACCGGAAGTGGATGCCAATGAAGGAGCATCCCCCCGCTTCAGTCTCTTCGGACACAGTGCCACCCAGGTCTCCACCTCCAGACTTCATGCCGGGAAGGCTACTGGCATTAGGGGCTTCACTGGAGGAGACCACGACTGCCGAGATCATCATGCCTGCTGTGGGGGCCGCCACGGCAGAGCCATTCCCCGGACAAGACCTCCAGCCGATTGGACCCCGAACATCATTGTCGGCACCGTTGGAGTCCTGGATAGTAGTCGAACTTGAGCACAGGCAAGTAATCTCTCCTGTAGTTCACCTGTCAAGTGTTGAGAGTTCTTGCCTGGCTCTTGGGGAGGAGAGTCGGGTGCAGCCCCCAGCTGCATCTGAACTTTCCTCGCTGGGCTGTGCCGCTGCTGGCGACCCAAACAGTCTCCATTTTCCCGTCTCCTTCGAGCTCCTTCCTAGGGTCACCGGAGAGGAGCCGCCACAACCTGGGTTGCCCATGGATGATGAGGAAGGTCCAGTTGTCCCGGAGGAGGTCGACGGGGGTCCAGCACCCGACGGACTGGAGGAACCTGTGCACCCTAAATTGCCGGAGTCCTGGATGGCGGTGGAGCCAGAAGTCAGACAAGTGTGCTCCATTATGTCAGGAGTGTCAATATTAATGTCACACTGCCCGACTTATGGTGAGGTGGACCCGGGGCAGCTCACAGTAGCCCTCAGGACTGCCACACCGGGCTCTGCCGCTGCCAGCAACCCTGACCCAGTTTCTCTTTCTCTCTCTTTGGGCTCAGAGCCTCTGGCTTGGGTCGCCGGAGAGCTGCTGGAGGCAACCGAGGATTGGGATTCAACGCCAGAGGACGTGAGGAGCATCACCTGCCTCACTGGGGAGGCCACCGCGGGAGCAATGAGGCCCCCGATGGGGGTCACCGCAGGCGCAACGGTGTTCCAACCGGAGCACACCGCCAGTGCAGCAGAGCCCCAGCTGGAGTCCACCGCCAGTGCAGCAGAACCCCAGCTGGAGTCCACCGCCGGTGCAGCCACGTCCCAGACTGGGACAGTCGTGGGTGTGGCCACATCCCAGACCAGGACCGTTGCAGGTGCGGCCACGTCCCAGACTGGGGCCATCGCGGGTGCAGCCACGTCCCAGACCGGGACTATTGCAAGTGCTACAGTCCCCTTACCCCAAGCCTCAAACGGCAGAGAGGCTCCTGTTCCTTGACTTCGCCACTGAGGTTCCCGTGTTTGGAGGCTGCCTCTCCGCCCTCCTCTCAGGTCCTGGTTCCTCCACCACGTTGGTCGGCCACCCGAAGGACTTGGCTTGTGGGTCGGGTGGCCCATCGGCCCGGGCAGGCCACTGGACACTATCCCACGGGGTGCCTGCTGGACTTGGGACTTGGGCAGGCCACCCAAGCTGCCACTCCTCACCATACTGGGGGCCTGGGACCTAGGTCGACCCCCTGAAGTTTGGACTTTGGGGGAGGGGGGTTAGTGTTCCAGGTTGGGGGTCACTAAGAGGGGTTTGCTCTTTATTCTGTTTTTGTTCTTATTGTGTTTTCATTGGTTGCTTCCTTCCTAACCAGTTTTCCCCCACCTCCCACCCTGGGTTAGTGTTTGTTGCCGGGGGTGAGGGGTTCCCTTGAGGGGTGTTGTCCATCCATCCATCCATCTTCTACCGTTTTTTCGGAGGTCCAGGTTGCGGAGGCAGCAGTTCAAGCAGAGAAGCACAGACTTCCCTCTCCCCAGCCACCTGCTCCAGCTCTTCAGAGGGGATACCAAGGCGTTCCCAGACCAGCTGAGAGACATAGTCTCTCCACCGAGTCCTGGGTCTGCCCCGGGGTCTCCTCCCAGTGGGACGTGCCTGAAACACCTCAAGTGGGAGGCGTCCAGGAGGCATCCTAATCAGATGCCCATACCACCTCAACTGACTCCTTTCAATGTGGAGGAGCAGCAGTTCTACTCTGAGCCTCACCCGGATGACTGAGCTCCTCACCCTATCTCTGAGGGTGAGTCCAGCAATCCTACGGAGAAAGCTCATTTCAGCCACTTGTATCTGCGATCTCGTTCTTTCGGTCATTACCCAAAGCTCGTGACCATAGGTGAGGATAGGAACGTAGATTGACTGGTAAATCGACAGCTTTGTCTTAGAACTAAGCTCCCTCTTCACCACAACAGACCAGTACAATGTCCGCATCACTGCAGATGCTGCTCCAATCCGTCTGTCGATCTCTCGCTCCATTTTCCCCTCACTCGTGAACAAGACCCCAAGATACTTAAACTTCTCCACTTGGGGCAGGAGCCTGTCCCCAACCCGGAGAGGACAATCCACCTTTTTCAGGCTGAGGACGATGGACTCGGACTTGGAGGTGCTGATTCTCATTCCAGCCGCTTCACACTCAGCGGCAAACCGTCCCAGCAAGAGCTGTAGGTCATTGCTGGATGAAGCCAACAGGACAACATCATCTGCAAACAACAGAGATGAGATCCTGTGGTCACCAAGCATGACACCCTCCATTCCCTGGCTTCACCTAGAAATCCTGTCCATAAAAATTATGAACAGGATCGGTGACAAAGGGCAGCCCTGGCAGAGTCCAACTCTCACTGGGAATGACTCCGACCGAGTGTTGGCAATACGAACCAAACTCTCACAATGGTCGTACAGAGACCGAATAGCTCGTAACAACAAGCCTGATACCCCATACTCCCGAAGCACCCCCCACAAAAATCCACGAGGGACACGGTCAAATGCCTTCTCCAAGTCCACAACACACATGTAAACTGGTTGGGCAAACTCCCACGAACCCTCAATAATTCTCGAGAGGGTAAAGAGCTGGTCCGATGTGCCACGTCTAGGACGAAAACCACATTGCTCCTCCTGAATCTGAGGTTCGACCAACGGCCGGACTCTCCTCTCCAGTACCTTGGCATAGACCTTCCCAGGGAGGCTGAGGAGTGTGATCCCTCTAAAGTTGGAGCACACCCTCCGGTCCCCTTTTTTGAAGAGAAGAACCACCACCCCGGTTTGCCATGCCAAAGGCACTGCCCCCAACCTCCACGCAATGTTGCAGAGGCGTGTCAACCATGACAACCCAACAACATCCAGGGCCTTGAGGTACTCAGGGCGAATCTCGTCCACCCCCAGGGCCCGGCCACCAAGGAGATTTTTAACCACCTTGGCGACCTCAGCCCCTGTGATAGGCGAGTCATCCCCCTCGCCCCCAAACCCTGCTTCCTCTGTGGAAGGCGTATCAGTGGGATTGAGGAGATCCTCAAAGTATTCCTTCCACCGCCCAACGATATCCCCAGTCGAAGTCAACAGTGTCCCATCCGCACCATACACAGTGTGAACGGGGAGCTGCTTTCCCCTCCTGAGCCGCCGGACAGTTTGCCAGAATCTCTTTGAGGCCGACCGAAAGTCTTGTTCCATGGCCTCACCGAACTCCTCCCATACCCGGGTTTTTGTTTCAGCAACCGCCCGAGCTGCACTCCGCTTGGCCTGCCGGTACACCTCAGTTGCTTCGGGAGTCCCACAAGCCAACCAAGCTTGATAAAGCTTGACAGGACTCCTTCTTCAGCTTAATGGCCCCCCTCACCACTGGTGTCCACCACTTGGTTCGGGGGTTGCCACCACAAGATGCACTGACCACCTTGCGGCCGCAGCTCTGGGCCGCCGCTTCAACAACAGAGGTGGAGAACATGGCCCATTCAGACTCCATGTCTCCAGACTCCCTCGGAATGTGGTTGAAGTTCTTCCGGAGGTGGGAGTTGAAGACCTCCCGGACAGGGGCCTCAGCCAGACGCTCCCAGCACACCCTCACTATACGTTTGGGTCTACCAGGTCTGAATGGCTTCCTCCCCTGCCATCGGATCCAACTCACCACCAGGTGGCGATCAGTTGACAGCTCTGCACCTCTCTTTACTCGGGTGTCCAAGACATACGGTCGCAGGTCTGATGATACGATAACAAAATCGATCATCGACCTGCGACCTAGGGTGTCCTGGTGCCAGGTACACATATGGACACCCTTATGCTTGAACATGGTGTTCGTTATGGACAGACTGTGGTTAGCACAGAAGTCCAATAACTGAACACCACTCGGGTTCAGATCGGGCAGGCCGTTCCTCCCAATCACCCCCCTCCAGGTTTCACTGTCGTTGCCCACGTGCGCATTGAAGTCCCCCAGTAGGACAATGGAGTCTCCAAGAGGAGCACCCTCCAGCACCCCAGTCACAGACTCCAAAAAGGGTGGGTACTCCGAAACATCATTTGGTGCATAGGCACAAATGATGGTCAGGACCCGTTTCCCAACCCGAAGGCGCAGGGAAGCAACCCTTTCATCCACCGGGGAAAACTCCAATATAGAGGCAGCAAGGTGGGGCAATACAAGAATACCCACCCCTGCTCGTCGCCTCTCGCCTGGGGCAACTCCAGAAAAGGCCAAGCTCCAGCCCCTCTCCAGGAGACTCGTTCCGGAACCGGAACTGTGTGTTGAGGTGAGGCCGACTATATCTAGCCGGTATCTCTCAACCTCGTACACCAGCTCAGGCTCCTTCCTCACCAGAGAGGTGACATTCCACGTACCAAAAGCCAGTTTAGAAAGCTTGGGATCAGTCCGCCAAGGTCTCCGCCTTTGACCGCCACCTAATCCACATAGCACCGGACCAGGGGTGTTGTTTCTTTTCTTTTTAGCTGATGGTACTGGGGTGTCTGGTCTCCACCCCTGAGGGAGGGGCTGTCATGAATCTGGGTATGGAGGGCAAACCCAGTTCTGACTCATTGTTATGTTTTACCCTTTATGTTTGGTGGCTTAACTATGTCATTGCTCCTCTCTGTATATTGTGTGATTTAACTGGACTGAGTTTGATGATTTTGGACTTGTTATTTTCTTTGTGTTTGGTAATAAAAGTGCACCATCAATCACCACCATCGCTTTTGGGTTTTTATTCTCTCTCTCATCTGCCAAGCCATGGCGCATGGAGGTTTGTGACAGACAACTTCGGATATGTTATATTTATTCTAATAGGGTTACAAATTGTGCATTCCTTATGGCCATATGTGAAGCTCATGCTCGCAGCACATACCCCATGGTAGAGTGATATGGGTTTTCTTAATTTATGATGGGTGTTAGCGTATTAAAACTCATTGAGTCCTGTGTGACTGAACACATAAGCCCAGTTACATGGAGGAGTGCACATGTACTTATTACTCTTTTCACACATTGCAGACTCTGATTCATAGTGCATGGAGTGGTCACAATTATATACAGTATATCACAATAGTCAAACTGGACTACACAAGCTTTATCTTCAGTGCACGTAATGGTGGGTGGTGTCCCTTTATCCTTAATGTTGATGTTTATTGAGCTGCCAGTTACCTTTAAAATAGCTACTGAGCTGCACAATAACCATATCAGGAGGACTACAAAAAGGACAAGTACGAGAAACACACATGTGAGCCATTCATAAAACTGAAATCTATGTCAGTACTCTCTGAGGGGTCTTTCATTGTCATCTATTTTGAGTGTACTCTACCTGCTGTGGACTCTTAATTCTTCACTAAGGTTTGAGACAACCAGGTCAACTAAAATACCTGACTCCTTTTGTAGCCCCAGACTTCCTCCACAACAGCAACACTCTCTATGGCTTTCCCCTGATACCTTCTATGGTTTGTTTTAATAATAATTTACAATATGTAAGGTGTACTCAAGTGTCTCCGCCTTGTATTTTTACAGCTGTTGGAATTGACAATATTACCCTATG
This sequence comes from Pholidichthys leucotaenia, assembly GCA_020510985.1. Lineage (NCBI taxonomy): Eukaryota > Metazoa > Chordata > Actinopteri > Cichliformes > Pholidichthyidae > Pholidichthys > Pholidichthys leucotaenia. The sequence goes on from CM035840.1 coordinate 217,483,562, forward strand.
TGGCCCCTGCCAGGGGGCTTCTGATCAAGTATTCCTTTAAACAATCTTTGTGAGGACTTGGTCTCCTGGTTTCACTAGGATGCTTCTTTTTGTGTGCTCCTTCCTAGGGAGGAATAGCATGAATAGAATCTTTTTTAGTCAACACTTTTAACATGTAATCTGCTAAACAAATCTCTTCATCTTCTGGGTTGTATGGCCTAAGAGGGTCTACTAATTAAAGCTTTTCATGTTAACTTAAAATGTAGATAAACCTTCTTTTATAGGCACTATTGTCATGAATTGCCCCACGGGGCTGAGAGGTGACACCCACACACTGAACTGTGAGTTTGTGAGGTTTATTGAAAACAACAAAACATAAGTGCAAACAGTGTTCAACACAAAATTCAAACAAGTAACTTACAGATTTAGTGCACCAGAACAATGGCAGCATTCAGGTGGGGATGAGGAAAAGGAAACTCAAGACTGCGGCGATGGGAAATGAAAATAACTGCCCTTAAAAAGGATAAGAAACAAATCACATAAATAATGGCAGGTGTGGGTCACATGAGTGGACAGAAGGAAACAATGATTCATAATTGTACCAGCTGGGAGCAATGAGAGGGGAGCGACCGGCTGACAGCTGACAGGAGATATGCCCACATGGAGCGCAAACCAGGAAATGCCACTGAAAGCTGTCAACCCAGACAGAGAGCACAACAGTAAGGATATAAAGAATAAAATACCAACAAATGCAGACTGAGATCTAGATACAAATTAAAACAAAATAAGAGTAAAACAAAAATAAGACATCAACAGGAAAATGGAAAACAGTGCAAGAATAACAGAAACCAAAAATGCACAAAATACAGCAAATATATAAATATAGAGGAAAAAGCCATGAGACTGAGCATGGCGAAACCTCCTGTGCTCCAGACACGCCAGGATAACATCAAAAGAAAAAGAAAGATGCCCCCCACCCCAATAGGAGCACAACAATAACCCACCCCAGGTGGGTGATGGGGGGAACAGGCTAGGAGGGAACAAAACAAACAAAAAAAACTGCTCAGGACCCACACCAGGAAAACCCCCAACCATCTAAGCCCCCTGGACAAAAAAGCTTGACAGTTCAGGTGGGCGGCCAAAGTCCCAGACCCAGCAGAAGGCATGATGGAAAGAGTCAGGTGGCCTACCAGGGAACGTGGGCCACCCAACCCTGCGGCACAGTCTGTCGGGTGGTCTACCAAAGTTTTTTAGCTACCTGAACAGAAAGGGTGGTCCAGGAGGTGGCTGCCCAATGGGAAGAACCAATGGAGGGAAAGATAGAGGAGTCAGGGTATCTATGACGATGTCAGGGTGAGGACAGGGAACCACGATGGCCTCAGGCAGAGGAGAGGGAACCACGATGGCCTCAGGCAGAGGAGAGGGATCCATGACGGCCTCGGGCAGAAGAGGGGGAACCACAATGGCGTCAGGCAGAGGAGGGGGAACCACAATGGCCTCGAACTGGCCTGTAGCACCCTCGGTGGTCCCGTACTGGAACATCGCAGCACCCCCAGTGGCTCTGGGCGGGAGTGGAGCTGCACTGGCGGTGGCTCCGGGCAGGAGCGGGGCTGCACCGGCGGTGGCTCTGGGCTGGAGCTGAGCTGCACCCGTGGTGGCTTTGGGCTGGAGTGGAGCTGTACCCATGGTGGCTCCGGGATGGAGTGGAGCTGCACCCACGGTGGTCCCGGACTGGGAGACAGCTGCGCCCACAGTGGTCCCAGACTGGGCCAAAGCTGCACCCATGGTGGGCCCAGGGCTGGAGCATAGCACCCATGGCGGGCCCACACTGGAACGCAGCACCCAAGTTGGTTTCAGGCTTGGGTGCAGCACCCCTCGACGGTTCCTACCTGGGACACAGCACCCACAGAGACCTGGACCAAGGAGGAGCTGCAGCCATGGAGTTCCTGGGCTGGAATGGAGCACCTGCGAAGACCTCATCCAGAGGGGGAGCAGCACCCACAAAAGTCCCAGGCTGGGAAGGAACACCAGCGATGACCTCAGCCAATGGGAAAGCATCTCCCTCGGAGGTCCCGGGCTAGGACGGAGCACCCGTGAAGACCTGATCTGAAGGGGGAGCAGCACCCACGGAGGTCCCAGCCTGGGACGGAGCACCCACAACAACCTCAGCCAGAGGGGAAGCAGCACCCACGGAGGTCCCAGGCTGGGTCGGCATGCCCGTGACTACCTCACCAGGAAGAGCTGGACTCATGGGGATCTTGGGTGGTGAGCCGGGACCCACGGAGACTTCTGCCAGAGCTGGACAAACCTCGGTGACCCTGAGGGAAAGCTCAGGCAAAAGAGGCAGAGAAACATGGTCAGGGTTACTGGTGGCAGTGGAGCCCGGCAAGGCGAGCTCAAGTGCAGCTGTCAGCTGCACTTGGCTCTCCCCAACAAGAGCCTGACATGAGCACTCCAAAATTGAAACAATGAAAACGAAGGAGAGCACTTGCCTGAGCTCAAGTTCCACCGCCATCCAGGACTCCATCGATCAAGGCGATGGTTCCTTGGGCCTGGCCTTCTGGAGGTCAAACTCTGGGTCTGTTGTGGTGCCCCCTGCAGCAGGCATGGTGGTCAGTACAGCCCTGGGACCCCCCAGTGAGGTGACCCATGCCGCTGGCTCATCCAGCGTGGGTTCAGAAGGTCGATTTTCTGCTGCCACTGGATTCTGCTCAACTGAGGCCTGGGGACGCTCCTTCATTGGCGCAGTTGTCAGCTCGGTCTCAGCTCTCTCCCTCCATCCAGAGGATGGCTGCGGAGCTAGAACCAGGTACTCCAGGACCGTAGGCTCCTCCAACGTCTGACGGCTCAATCCTGGCGCCGGCGAACACTCAGGGGGCAGAGGAGGAGACACGGAGAGAGCAGGTGAAAAGTCTTTAGCTGCAGCAGGTGGTGAGAGCTCACAGGACTGTGGGAGCTGAAACTCACCAACAGGAATCAGGCAAGATAATTTATATGTTGGAAATAGAGAATTAAAAGACACTTGCCTTTGTTCCTGGAACATGATGTTTTCTGCTGCTGCAGATGTAGAATCCGCCCTCTCCGTGGCTTCAGTGGTTGCGGGCCCTTCAGTGGAACATGGAGTAGCCACCCCTGAAGACACGGTGATGGGCGGAGCCGGGAAGGAAATGGCTGACCTCTCAGCAGCTGGAGGAATTGCCAAGGAGGAGCAGGAAACAGCAGCTGCAGAGAGAGAGGAAGCTGGCGGAACAGCCAGAGAGGAGAAACATAAAAGGGGCACTGCTGAGGGAGTCTTCTGCCTCTGCAAAGGAAAAACTGCTGCCTGAGAGGTGGAGGCATTCTTCTGGTGGGATTTCCATGGATAGTAACATTCTGGAGCGGATGGAGCTGGCGCAGGAATGGGCGAATTGGAGGTGGAGCAGGGCATCTGCCACAGAGCGCGCTTCTGTGTCGTCTTTGGACTCAGTGGAGGCGGCCCCCATCTCAGCTCGGGGAAGGATTGTTGGAGGACTGAGAGCATAGCCAACAAGTCCAAGAACTTTTCGATCCAAGATGGCGCCCACAGCGGCCGCCATGGTGTTTCGCTGCGCCCTTTGTATGTTTTTGTTTGTCAATTGTGTGTCTGCCTGCTCTTACACCCGTGAAGAGCTTCTAAATATCAGGACTTTCACTCCCATGGACCTACTCCCAGTTTTTTTAGCTCCTGCCGCCGATCTAGTTCACTGTTTAGCTCAAAAAGTGAGACGGCGAAAGAGAGGAAGGCGAGCGGGCGCTCTCGTGCGGCTTCGCAGGAGAGGCACGCGCACGGCTTTGCCTGGCATATTTCTCTCCAATGCCAATTCTCTCTCTAACAAGGTAGATGAACTGAGACTGCTGATGCGATTTAAGGACCTCTCTTCCTCGTCTGCCCTCTGTTTTACTGAGACCTGGCTCAGGGAAAATACACCGGACAGCGCGCTGCTCCTCGAGGGTTTTCAGCTGTTTCATGCTGATCGTGACACAGAGCTCTCCGGTAAGTCCTCAGGAGGAGGAGTCTGCTTTTACATTAACAGCAGCTGGTGCTCTGATGTAACGGTGCTCTCTCAACACTGTTCTCCCGCCCAGGAATTTCTTTTTATTAACTGCAAGCCATTTTATTCCCTGCGGGAGTTCGCTTCATTCATCCTGGCTGCTGTTTACGTCCCGCCCGACGCGGACGCGTGTGAGGCTCAGCGCGTGCTTGCAGATCACATTCAACATATGGAGCGGACTTTTCCAGACTCTCTGGTTATTGTGGTTGGTCACTTTAACCAGAGCAACCTAAGCCACGATCTCCCCCGATACAAACAGTTTATTAAATGCCCCACCAGAGGAGAGAACACGCTGGATCACTGTTACACTACAGTGAAGGATGCGTATTGCGCTGTTCCCCATGCTGCGCTCGGACTATCTGATCACGTGATGGTCCACCTCATTCCCACATACAGACAGAGACTGAAGCTCACTAAACCTGTTGTGAGAACTATGAAGAAATGGACCAGTGAAGGTGGGGAGAAGCTGAACACGTGCATGGAAATAACTGACTGGGGCATGTTTAAAGGAGCCACGCATGATCTGGATGAGTACACGGACATTGTGAACTCATATATCCACTTTTGTGAGGAGAGCATTCTTCCATCGCGCACCAGGGTGAGGTACTCTAATGATAAGCCCTGGTTCCCTGCTAAGCTCAGACAGATCAGGAAGGAGAAGGAAGCAGCGTTGAAAAGTGGAGACAGGGACTGCTACAGGGAGGTTAAATATCGGTTTAACAGAGAGCTGAGGAGAGCTAAATCTGTGTATTCTGAGAGACTCCAGCAGCAGTTCACTGCTAACGACTCGGCTTCTGTGTGGAGAGGACTGAGGCAAATCACCAACTATCAGCCTCAGGCTTCTAAAGGTCAGGATGACAAAGCCCTTTGTCAAAGACTGTCCCAACACTATGCCCGTTTTGACACCTCGTCAGCTGTGTTCAACTCCCTCCCTCCCCCCAGCTCCACTGCCTCCATGGTCCCCATTTCATCAAAGGCGCCCCCCTCCTCCCCCCCGCCCTTGTCATCAGTGAGCAGGACGTGCACAGACAGTTCTCCAGACTGAACCCGCGCAAGGCCCCCGGTCCGGACGGCATGTCTCCCTCCACCCTGAGACACTGTGCAAAACAGCTCACTCCTGTCTTCACAGACATTTTTAACACCTCCCTTAAGCTATGCCACGTGCCGACCTGCCTCAAATCCTCCACCATCATCCCTGTCCCCAAGAAGCCACGGATCACTGGACTTAACGACTACAGACCTGTAGCGCTCACCTCTGTAGTCATGAAGTCCTTTGAGAGCCTGGTCCTGCCCCACCTCAAATCCATCACCACTCCCCTCCTGGACCCGCTGCAGTTTGCCTACCGAGCCAACAGGTCTGTGGACGACGCAGTCAACCTGGCCCTCCACTCCATCCTGCAGCACCTGGACTCCCCAGGAACCTACGCCAGGATCCTGTTTGTGGACTTCAGCTCTGCATTCAACACCATCCGCCCCGCTCTGCTCCGGGACAAGCTGTCCCTGCTCAACGTGCCTGACTCCCTCTGCAGGTGGATCACCGACTTCCTGACGGACCGGAGGCAGCATGTGCGGCTGGGAAAGACTGTCTCAGACTCTGTTAGCATCAGCACCGGATCACCCCAGGGCTGTGTACTTTCCCCCCTACTCTTCTCCCTTTATACCAACTCCTGCACCTCCAGCCACCAGTCTGTCAAGCTGATCAAGTTTGTGGACGACACCACCCTCATCGGGCTCATCTCCAATGGCGACGAGTCCGTCTACAGGAGAGAGGTGGCCCAGCTGGCGTCCTGGTGCAGCCACAACAACTTGCAGCTGAACGCTCTGAAGACAGTGGAGATGATTGTGGACTTCAGGAAAGTCACAACCCCTCTGCCCCCCCTCACCCTCACAGGCTCTCCCATCACCACTGCAGATTCCTTCCGCTTCCTGGGCACCACCATCACCCGGGACCTCAAGTGGGAGCCGACCATCAGCTCCCTCATCAAAAAGGCCCAGCAGAGGATGTTCTTCCTGCGGCAGCTGAGGAAGCTCAAGCTACCCACCAAGATGTTAGTGCAGTTCTACACGGCCATCATCGAGTCCATCCTCACCACCTCCATAACCGTGTGGTACGCAGGAGCCACTGCCAGGGACAGACTAAGGCTGCAGCACGTTGTGTGCGCTGCTGAGAAGGTGATCGGCTGCAAGCTCCCATCTCTCCAGGACCGGTACATCTCCAGGACCCAGAGGCATGCAGGCCAGATCATAGCCGATCCTTCACACCCTGGTCACGTACTGTTTGCCCCCCTCCCCTCAGGTAGAAGACTTCGGTCCATTCAGACTAAAACCTCCCGTCACATGAACAGCTTCTTCACCTCTGCCATCAGACTGCTGAACACTAAGTGACTTATTGACTGTCGTGCACTATGTACAGCAGATCAACCAGACTCATGTCAATCACCAATGTTTGCTTTTTGCATTACCGACTGCACTATGTGGTACTCCACAATATCTGCTGCTCGCTAATATATTTAAAAACTGCTTTGACTAGTATTACTCATTCTTATTCTACACTTTATTGCATGTATAGTTTTTTATTTCTTTTATTTTATCATGTTTAATGTTGCAGCATTGCACCGAGACAAATTCCTAGTTTGTGTACTACATGAACAATGGCAATAAATCTGATTCTGATTCTGATTCTGATTCTGATTCTGAACTGGGCATGCTTCCATCTTTCTTCTTGCCCTTCAGAGAGAACAGACGCCTTTTTCTTTGCTGCTCCTTCTTTTACCCTCCTTCCCTCCCTAACTGAGAATCCCAGCTTGCTGTCTTGTCTGCGTCGCTGTTCTTCTGGCTGAATCTTGATCCAAACGAAAAAAATGGATTTGGTGAGCGGCTTTAATAAAATTAACAACATTTTATATAAATTCGGGCCAGGGGGAGCCCCTATGGAGAGACCCATGGATTGGAACGCATGTGTCTGCATAATTCGACTGAGGATGTGGAAACATCTACCTGGTTTGGCTAGGATCACAGGATTTTCTGCTGATTGGCTCTGGAGTTTTTCCTGGTGTATCGAAAAATTAACTGGAAGAGCTAATTAAAAGCGGTCCCGGCATAACTGCTTCTCAACAATTCGACTAGACGGGGGAGTGCACTAACTATCGGCAATGATTAACATGGAAATTTACATCTGGCATGCACTGTAGAGAGAATGGACTCTACCGGACATGTTTACCCATGTTCTAGAAGGGAAACATCTGGAGTCGTTTTCGGTGCCTCCAAGGAATGGATTTAAAGCCTAAGTATGGAAATTATGGACACAGGATTGCATGAGATGAAAAATTCTATGCTCTGTGATCTGTGTCTACCAGACCTTGAATTCGATGCCTTGTTGTCTATTTTCCTCCTGGATTAAGACAAAACAGAAGATTGTGCTTCTCTTTCATAAACAAACTGGGACTGCATTTGAACTCTCATTGACATGTGACTGGCTCAGGAAATTTCCATCTGCCATGCCTCAAGGACATGCTTCTGAGTTTCAGACACTAAGACATAACATCTCGGCTGGGAGAGATTTTGCTGCCTCCAGTAACTGATAAACACCCACCTGCATTCAACATACACGAACACACTGATTCATATATACTGAATTACACCCATCCATTCACTGACTCTCTCTGACTTTTGGTCTTTTGGTTTTTTTGTCCACTAAATGTTTGCTAAATATGCATTGAGGTTTTTTTTGCCTGCAATCAAAATTTTGCTTACCCATTAAGCGTCAATTTGATAAAACATGTTTTTTTCTCTCGCCTATTGTGTCATATCATTTCTTTTCTTTTTTTTCTTTTCTTCTTTATGACTGGCGCCTAGCGGCTGCCCCGGCCTTGGATGCACTCTGCAGAGCGTGCCCAAATGCCAAGTCACGTTTCGTTACCTTGTATTCATACATGTGTAATGACAATAAAGTTGAATCTCATCAATCTCATCTCATAACCCTGGGTGCGCCTCTACAATGGCGGTCACCGAATCCACCCTCTCCCAGATTTTCTTTGGGCTGCAGGAGGCGAGGGCTTCATCCACAAATCCCTGGATGAATTTGGCAGCCCATTCCTCCTCCACACACGGGGATCCTGCTGCCAATCTCCCTTTGATTACCAGAGGTCGGTGTGCTGGGGACATGATTTGCTCCACAGAAACAGGTGACTGAAAACAAGGCCAAAAATCCACAAATTCACACCAGCTGGGTCTCTTAATGGCCGCAGTTTTCTGTCATGAATTGCCCCACGGGGCCGAGAGGTGACACCCATGCGCTGAACTGTGAGTTTGTGAGGTTCATTGAAAGCAACAAAACATGAGTGCAAACAGTGCTCAACACAAAATTCAAACAAACGAGTAACTTACAGATTTAGCACATCAGAATGATGGCAGCATTCAGGTGGGGATGAGGAAAAGGAAACTCAAGACTGCAGTGATGGGAAATGAAAATAACTGCCCTTAAAAAGGATAAGAAACAAATCACATAAATAATGACAGGTGTGGGTCACATGAGTGGGAAGAAAGAAACAATGATTCATAATTGTACCAGCTGGGAGCAATGAGCAGGGACCGGCCGGCTGACAGCTGACAGGGGCTACACCCACACGGAGCACAAACCAGGAAATGCCACTGACAGCTGTCAATCCAGAGAGAGAACACAACAGTAAGGATATAAAGAATAAAATACCAACAGATACAGACTCAGATCTAAATACAAATTAATACAAAATAAGAGCGAAACAAAACTAAGACATCAACAGGAAAATGGAAAACAGTGCAAGAATAACAGAAACCAAAAAAGCTCAAAAATGCAAAAAATACAACAAATATATAAATATAGAGGAAAAAGCCATGAGACTGCGCATGGCGGAACCTCCTGTGCTCAGCTCATGACAATTATTCTCATATAAAATAAATAGTATCAATGGTAAACAATAAATCCAATTCTGTCCTGTTTCTGCCATTGTTTTCTTAATTTTTCTTTAATGGTCTGGTTATGTCGTTCCACAAATCCTGCAGACTGTGGTGATATGCTGCATGGTGTTTCAAATTAATATTCAACACTTTCCCTAAATGTGAAATAATCTGGCTACAAAATGAGTACCATTATCTGAATAATTTTTCTCTCAGATCCCAAATCTTGGAATAATGTTTGTTAGTAGTTTTTTTTTTTTTTTTTAGCTACAATTAGCAACATTTTCAAACCCATAGGCTGTGATAACTAATAATCAATATCATCATCCCTCCCTTGGACACATGACAAAGTCCATGTGTGCAAGTAGCAGCACAGTGAAATAATTTTTGTGGGAGGATGGATTTATCCTTTGGTCAGGTATAAATTTGGAAACCTTGATTAAAAATAGCACCTTTACAATTGGAAATATGGGAAAAGCTAAATAGACAGCAATGGAAAAGTACCTCATCCCTGCAGTGGAGAGAATTTGGATGGAAAAACTTGGTAAGATTTTTCAGAACACCTGCACAAATCAAATTTACCCATAAGGGGTTGAACTGCTGGCGCTTGTGTGGTGAAAAGACTGCAAATCATTTTCATGTGTTTTGGTCATGCCCAGTTATCCACCAATATTGGACCAACGTACAGACAATATTGGGGAAAATATTCAAAGTAACAGTTCCCTTTTCTTTTGTAACTTTGTATTTGGGTTTACTACCGGACTCACTGGAAAGACGAGGAGATAAATACTTATTCAGTGTTTTAATATTCGCAAGTAAAAAAGCCCTAACTAAAAAATGGATGCTGAAGGACTGTCCTACACCTGAAGATTGGATTAACGTGATTCAAGACATTTACTCAATGGAAAAGTTGACATTCGCACTGAGACAGGACATGGATGGGTTCATGAACTTTTGGCAACCCTGGATCACATATGTATCTTCCATTAGATCTAATCTTTGACAAATACCATTTCAATAATGGCACCGCTCTTTGTTCCAAGGCTACTCAGATGCTCTTTTACTTTTAATTACTTAATTTTCTGTTTGTTTGTTTTTTGCTGTTCTGTTTGTTTGTTTATTCGTTTTTTTTTAAATTTAATTCTCCTTAATTTCACTTTTTCTTTCACTTTTAAAAAAAAAAGGGGGGGTGTTGTTATAACTATCCTACCAATGTTGTCAAATAGCAAAAAATAAGGGAACATGTGATGAAAATGTAAACAATGCAATGCTGTAATGACCTGTATACCCTTTAAAAAAACTTAAATTAAAAAAAAAAAAAATAGCACCTTTATTTAACCGCCTATAGACTCCAGCCTACGGAGATATGTTTTGTTTGCATATTTCTTCATCAGGAGATGTCAGCAATATGTCATAGAGGAGCAACTGGCTCCTATTGGGACCTATGAAATGTGCAAGATTTGCTGACATTGCCTGGGAAAAAATTGTAGGAGACTCACAGTAACCATGTGGTAGTCTGGTGAATGTCTACTTTTTGTTCTCAGATATGAATGCAAACCAGAATTGATGATCTGGGTGTACTGGTATGCTAAAAATGTATTGCAAATGACTACCATGTTGGGTTCTAGTTCATACAAAAATGTGTGTGATTCTGGTACACAAGGAGCACAAACAATTATAGCTTTGTTAATTCCTGCAGGTCCTGCATCATCAGGATGTCGGAGCTTTTTCCCACAGGAATGGGAAGGCTGAGCATGACACTATGACATCTGCTACTTTTAGCTCTTTTACATCTTCAACCTGAGCCTGAAGCTGGGGAGGGTACCACAAGTGTGGAAAACATCTTGTGTGGTACCTGTACCAAAGACTTCCCACCCCAAAGATCTGAACAGCTACAGACCAGTGGCCCTGACGTCCCACATGATGAAGACCCTGGAGAGACTGCTCCTTGCTCACCTCCACCCCCTGGTGGGACCAGCGATGGATCCACTCCAGTTCGCCTACCAGCATGGCATTGGGGTGGAGGATACGGTCATCTTCCTCCTTCACCGTTCTCTGTTCCACCTGGAGAAGCCCGGGAACGCGGTGAGGCTCATGTTCTTTGACTTCTCCAGTGCTTTCAACACCATCCAACCGATGATCCTGAAGGACAAGCTGCTGTGCGCAGGGGTGGACCAGCACCTGTCATCATGGATCCTGGACTACCTCACAAACCGGCCACAAGTTTGTGAGAACCCGGGACTGTGTGTCCAACACAATCATCAGTAGCACAGGGGCCCACCAGGGAACGGTTTTGGCTCCCTTCCTGTTCACCCTTTATACTGCGGACTTCTCACACAACACAACACACTGCCATGTACAGAAGTTCTCTGACGACTCTGCGATCGTTGGCCTCATCTCCAACAGAGATGAAGCTGAGTACAGAGGACTTATCCAGGACTTTGTGGACTGGTGCCATCGGAACTGCCTCCAGATCAACGCGAGGAAAACTAAGGAGCTGGTGGTGGACTGCCGCAGGCAAGGACAACCCCTCACAGCACCAGTAAATATACAGGGAACAGACATCGAGATGGTGACATCCTACAAGTACCTGGGTGTTCATCTGAACAATAAACTAGACTGGTAACACAATACTGATACACTCTACAAGAAGGGACAGCGCAGGCTGTTCCTACTGAGGAGACTCAGGTCTTTTGGTGTACAAGGGGCACTGCTGAAGACATTCTATGACACGGTGGTGGCATCAGCCATCACTTTTGGAGTGGTCTGCTGGGGCAGTGGCATTACAGCAGCCGATAGGAAGAGACTGAACAAACTGATCAAGAAAGCTAGCTCTGTCCTGGGGCAGCGCCTTGACCCAGTGGAGGAGATGGGAGAGAGAAGGATGGTGGCTAAACTGTCATCTCTGCTGGAGTACGAGTTCCACCCTATGCAGGACACACTGAATGTACTACGGAGCTCATTTAGCAGCAGACTACATCATCCTAGGTGCACAACCGAGAGGTTTCGCAGGTCCTTCCTACCTACGGCTGTCAGACTGTACAACCTAAGCAGGGCTGCTCGCAGAGATAGCAAAAAGACATGACAACCTAATAGTTTTGAATGCAAAAGATGCAATAGACTTACACAATGGTCCCCTCTGGTATACAACTAGGAAAAGACCGGTAGCTACGGAGAGTGACAATATGTATGGGTACATAATCATACCATGTAGGATAACTAAGTAGATGGTTATGCTGCTGTTTCATTCCATCTAGCTACAATGCTCCGCACTGTGTGTGTTTATATATTTATATATTTATTCCATCTAGCGACAATGCTCCACACTGTGTATTTATATATTTACATATTTATTCCATCTAGCTACAATGCTCCGCACTGTGTGTTTATATATTTACATATTTATTCCATCTAGCTACTATGCTCCGCACTGTGTTTTTATATATTTACATATTTATTCCATCCAGCTACAATGCTCTGCACTGTGTGTTTATATATTCATATATTCATTCCATCTAGCTACAATACTCTGCACTGCGTGTCTATATATTTATGTTTATATGTACATATGTATACTTGCTGCTCTTGTTTTTTTCTTGCCTTCTGATTGTTGCTCTGAGTGTTGTTATCCCTGTGCTGTTGCAATCCTGGAATTTCCCCATTGTGGGACTAATAAAGGCTTATCTTATCTTATCTTATCTTATCTTAGATGGAGAGGATATTGTCTTTTATATGGTCTATAGTGTGACTTTGATGTTACAGTAACATACTTTCCCCCGTTTTATTAGCCCAACATCTGTTTTATCTTTTTACTATAATGAATTTAGAATTTGCTTCAAATTTGCTCATCCTCTCTTCTATTAATGTTAAGATTGGTCATGTTGGGTGTCGATGTGCACAGCCTTTTGTGCTGTGGTTACCTAGTTAAGTGACAATGCATATGTGTCTAATTTAGGAGAATGCTCTATCTTAAGGTCAGATGTTGGCTTCCCATGGATGACTATACTGCTCAGCAGAGGTGACAAAATATCCTACATTTTTTCCCAATCCATGTGTTTGGGTCTGACTAGTGAGATATGTGGAACCCCCCATTGTTTAAAATGTCTCTTATCCTCATCAGATAGGACAACGGATGCTCCCACACATCCCCTTGGTGGCCAGTACAAGTTTTTTGGACCAATCTGGAGGACAGATTTGCAAAAAATGTTTGTTCATAATTTGGGTCAGATCCATTCAAATTCCTACAGTATATTGTACAGTGACATTGATTTGGAGATTGCCAATCAGTAGGAACTGTGGATTTAAAATGCTGTGTAGCTCTTCTACACAGGTCTGATATCACTGAACATGGTCCAGCCGTGACCCGGTCGAGTGAGTATCAGTATTTTGGTTTCGAAGTCTCATAAACTATGTTTACTTCCTCAACATGTGGGTAGCCTCTGACAAAATAAAACACCCTTCAACAATGTTACTAGTCGTAGGATCGTTTACTTTCACAGATTTAGTTTGCCATGCAAATTTAACTATTACCTTTTCTTTTGACTTCGCAAAGTCCTGACCATCATCACCTGAAATTACTGTATTACCATCTATATACATCTGTGTCATACAAATTTAATCAGAGTACCTTTGACAAAATGACTGGACCCAGGGGACAGAAGACAGACTCGAGGAGTAACAATTAACCTCTTATTCACCCAAATGATGTGTGTGAGTGCATGTATGTGTGGTAGTGTGGTGCGCTGGGTTCGTGCTGGAGCTGAGTAGGTCTCTGTGTCGCCTGGCAACCCTAGAGAGACAAAGCAGAATAATTAGCGCTGCACCAAAGCAGGAGATGTAACAAGGTCTGCTGCTTACTTGCAGGTGGCGATGCTGAGCCTCCGCTTGCCTTGTGAGCGACTGCCAGGAGGGGAGCATCCTGCTCTATGTCGTGAGGCAGGGGAGAGACTCCGGTGCCGGGGAGAAGCTGGGCCGCCGCCGGGGGAGGAGAATCCGCCACCTGGGGAATCCACCTGTGCACAGGGGACAGGAGTTTGACAAGGTAAGGGTTTGCTTTGCTTACGTGAGACGACGTGAAGCGCTTGGTCAGACGAGGAGCCACTCCATTGCCCCATTACCACCAGTATCACCTGGGCTTTACTTTTTTTACTTGGTTCGGTTTTTCGCCATTTCCACCCAAGTCCTCACGGTTTAACCGTTACGATTTTCGTGCCTGTTCAGAGGCAGGGTACAGCCGAGCGAAAAGCGAGGTGTGATTTGACGTCAATCGACTGCTAAACGCTGATTGGTCAGGGCGTAACGTCACAAAACGCGTCCGTTTTCTGTTTTCTGTTGAAGCTGCACGACCGCCATTTGTAATTTCAGCGAGTAACCGCGGTGACTGGATTCACAATTGTGTTCTCATATAACGATGTCCATGCGCAAGTTTATTCCATGAACAAACGAGGAGGTGCGGACTTTTCTGTCCCTCGTTGCTGATGACTACATCCAGAGCGAGTTGGTGGGGCAACTCGCAATGAAAAAATATACCAGGAAGTGTCCGGCCTGCTATCAATGGCAGAGAATTTGGACTCAACACGGCCACGCAATTGGAAAACGGTGACGGTGAGTGTTGTTTTGTTATTGTCCGTCTTCTTGCCTTTCGGTCAAAAGCGCACTTTATTTAAGCAATAAAGAAAGTTGTTTGATTGTGGGCAATTGTGGTGATGGCTAGCCCGCTAATAGCTAGCTACCTCGCATCAAGCTGCTGAATCGCGCTTTTATTTCAGTATTCACGTGAACAAAACGCTGGCGTAAGCTTATTGTATCCTGGTTAAAAAGTTTTGTGTTTGCGGTACATGTTGCACTTTGTTTGTGAGCTTTATTGTGTGTTTTTTCCTTCTATACACAGTTTTCAAATCCCAGGGGTCCGCCTCACTGGACTGCCAGCTCCATCACTATCCGCCATTGCCATAACGCACGGCTCAGGAGACGCACACACACAGGCTCAGAGTAGTTCAAATAGTTTATTAACAACAGGAGTGGATGAATGTGTGTCTGCGGGATGTAAATGTATTGGTGGTGGCATCTGCTTCGGGCACGGAGGCAGGAGACCGTACAGCCGGACAACCCTATGGGAAAAGCACAAGGAGAAGGGTGACGGGCACACACCAACACGGGAGATATATGAGCGAGAGAGGAGCTTACTTGGATAGGACAGATGACTGGCATAGCAAGGGACGAGGTCCGGTAGACAGCCACCTGGAGAACCCGGTGCAGCAGCGAGGAACAGGCGATGGAGAGGCGTTGTCCACCGCCGGGAAATCCACCTGTGCACAGGGGAGCAGATTTGGAAGGAAAGGAGGTAAGGTCTTCTTACCAGAGTGATCCGCTGAGGGTGAAGGAACTCACAGCGATGCATGGGGAAGTCTGACGGCTTCAGGCCGAAGCTTAGGGCGAGGCGGCTTATATCCCTCGCCGCTGATGATGTGCAGGTGTGTGTGCAGGTGGCGCCGCTGATGAGCGGCGCGGCGTGACAGCCATCTCCCGGTCAAGTGCTGGTAAGGCACAACAAACTGAAAATCACCACCCGGTTGTTTTTATATGTGATTGTTATTTTCTATAGACGCATAATAAGGAATTTAAAATGTCTTTCTATGTTTATAAAAATACTAGATTCAGGGGTGTTCATAGCCACAGTGGCCCAGTGTTATAGGTGTGTTGGTGGTGGAAATACTGTTGTATTTTCACAAAAAAAAAGGAGCACATGTACCAACTTCAAATCAACATGCTTGATTGAAATTCTTCAAGTCAGCTAACACTATTAACCCATTCTGATTTATGAGGCCACAGTACAAAGAAATTCTTTTAAAAATAACCCATTAAATCAAAATACTTTTTACAATTAATCCTTTTTGAAATGAAGGGGGGCCTAACCACAGCACCACAGAAGTTGCAGCCCACTCTACTGAGGGGCAGCAACATGACAGTTGAGCTTAAATACAGCAACGAAGCATCCCACCACAGGCTTTCAACAGTTTAATTCCATAATATTTTTTCTGACATGTTTTGATCAGGTGTTATCTAAATACAATGACTTCTGTCTTTCATATAGGCAAACTGAAAAGCAAAAAGATTGCAAACCTTGCATCACTGATGGCCCAGAATCATGCTGAGGAGATGCGGATCCATGAAAGGATGCTCGAACAGCATCAACGGCAGCACGAACAGCGTGAAAGACACCTGCAGTTAGCCCATGAACAGGAAGCCGCATTAAGAAGGGATGAGCTGACAGAGACGACTTCCTTCCACGGAGCCTTCCTAAACCATTTTGGCAGTCTGGTTGAAGTACTGAAAGCTCCCCATTTGTAAACATGTTTTGGGAATATTTGTAATGTAATAAAATGTTAGTCTTTTGGATAAAAGTGTGGTTTGTATATTATAACACTGGATGATAAAGGCGAATAATTACATACACATTCCATTGCCTCATATGACCCTAATCCTGCTGTACAGCCATAAAGGTGTCATGATTTTTAATGGTAATGTAATTGTTATTGTTAAATTTAATAAATATTACCACTGCTGTATACATTGCTCTACATTGGGTACAGTTTTTAAGTAAAATTGTAAGCAGTTGCACAGGTGTAATTTACATTCAGCAGTAGACACTGATAAAGGTAAAAATCGAATTAGGTAAAAGGTAAGTACATGTGAATTGAATGTTCTATCGGCATTCCAAATTCTGAGAATTCCAATAAATTATAAGCAGTCTAGTATAATATAAAGCGAAAATACCCATACATGTAAACCCAAATATAACATTTTCGATGTTGTAAATGTTGACATGAATATGATAAACCTATGCTATTGTGATTCAATAGATCCATAGTGATCTTTGGTTTGAAAAAGAAAATTATAATTTGGTGTTGGGCAGTGTGACAATGTCACAGTATTTAGTAGGATTAAAAAAAGTTTCATCATAAAATTTCTAGGTTCATTGGCAATTCCATCAAACCAAAAGTGAGTTGTCTAGCTGCAGCATTTTTTTAGAGTCATTTCTACGTTGTTTTAGTGTGTAATTAGCCCCCACTGAACAGATAACCGTTATAAATAACAATAGATGGGAAAAATGATACTCGAATGATACACAATGGGCCTAGATTTGGATTGGCTTTTTTATAATATAAATTATTTGGTAAGTTAAAGTTAACTGGAAGTATAACAAGTTTCCACATATAATTCCAAGGTCAATTGGCAATTCCATCAAACTAAAAGTGAGTTGTCTAGCTGCAGCATTTTCTTTGCAGTCATTTTCTATGTTGTTTTAGTGTGTAATTAGCCACCACTGAACAGATAACCCTTATAAAGAACAATAGATTGTAAAATGATACTCAAATGATACACAATACAAAAAATGGGCCTAGATTTGGATTGGCTTTTTTATAATATTTTTAATTATTTGGTAAGTTAAAGTTAACTGGAAGTATAACAAGTTTCCACATATAATTCCAAGGTCAATTGGCAATTCCATCAAACCAAAAGTGCGTTGTCTAGCTGCTGCTTTTTTTGGGAAGTCAGTTTATCATCAGTGTATCATTATTACACAATACACAAAATGGGTCTAGATTTGGATTGGCTTTTTTATAATATTTTAAATTATTTGGTAAGTTAAAGGGGTTTAGGATTAAGCTTCTGCATTATTTTAAATTACTCCGGTGTTTCAGCTTTTAATTAACCGTCTGTTAACATTTAACCATTTTGAACAACAGAGGCGACGTAGTTGAAAAGTGCACGACATTTTATTTAAAAAAACACGTTTGACATATGTATGCACATGAACACTGAACAAATGAAATGATCTCTGAATGATCTCTGCTTCATATGCAGCTGCTTCAGATTCCTCCTGGGCAACCGCTATTCTCCTCTCCTGCTCCAACGTGTGTTGTCTCAATCCACGTCGTCTTCTCCTGTAAAATTCTCTTGTCTCGTTAAAGACATTCATTGTATTAAAAACCCACAGAAGAACATTGACCACCGTGGAAATCCTCCGCTCGTAATCAGCCATTTTTTTTTCTTTGTTGTGGAGTATTGGGTCGCGTCCTTTACTACGTCAGCAGAGTGTGGCGCCGCCTCAATCCCGCCCACCCCCAGCAATACTCGGCTTTCCGCGGTTGTGATGGAGGCGCAGCCGCGGGAGAAACAAGTAGTAAAGAAAAGAAAACAGTAGCGCAGAACTATATAGTGGAAATGGGGCACATGGCTGTTGACGAGGGACGTGCCTCCGTAGTGATGACAGACGGCTCCGTGCTGAATCGCTGGCAGGTCTGGCCCTTATAGTCCGCTGGGGATTAGCGACAGGTGTGCACGCAGCTGGGACTGATGATGGCCCTGCGGCCGCCATGACAGTACTCACCCCTCTAGAGGTGCCTCCTGGCACCTGTCCTATCTTACCTGGATGCGCCCGGTGGAAGTCACGAATAAGCTGCTTATCGAGAATCAGAGCCAGGCGTGTCCAGGATCTATGTTCAAGGCCGAAGCTTCCCAGTCCACCAATATTGCAAGCCATGACCCTGCCGGTGAACATCCAAGATGGCAGTAACCCCCCATGCCACGTGGCCATCGATCATCCTGGGGGCGGGGGGGACACCGCGGGGGATGGGGAAAGGGGATCGGCAATGACGGGCTTCACCTGTGAAACATGGAAGGTGGGACAGATGCACATGGAAGGGGGGAGGGCTAGGCGAACAGCCACAGGGTTAATTATGCGAACAATGGGATAAGGCCCAATGAAACGCTTAGTCAACATGCGTTTCTCTGCCTTTACATTAATGTTGCGTGTTGAGAGCCAAACCTGCTGACCCACCTTGTTCTCGGGGGCCGGTATCCTACGATGATTGCCCATCCTGACATTGCGTTCCGTGGTCCGGAGGAGGACTCTGCGAGCGGTGGCCCAGAGCCGGCGGCAGCGCCTAACATGGGCGTGGACAGAGGGCACTGCCACCTCCTTCTCCTCCTCCGGGAACAGCGGCGGGTCGTATCCCAATGACGCCCTGAAGGGGGACATCCCAATCGCAGAGGACACCGTGGAGTTATGGGCGTATTCGATCCACGGCAGGTAACTGCTCAAAGAAGAGGAGCTGGAAGCAATGACGCAGCGAAAGGCGGCCGCCAGTTCCTGATTCACCCGCTCTCACTGCCCATTACTCTGGGGATGGTAACCTGATGGCAGGCTCACCGTCGATCCCAACACCTGGCAGAACGCCCTCCAAACTTGAGACACAAACTGGGGGCCCTGATCCGAGACAACGTCCGTGGGGATTCCATGGAGACGAACTACATGCTGCACTTGTAGATCCGCCGTCTCCCGCACCGTCGGCAACCCCCAAAGAGGCACGAAGTGGGCCGCCTTGGAGAAGCAGTCAACGATGGTCAGGATTGTGGTGAAATGGTTAGATAGAGGGAGGCCTGTCACGAAGTCCAGAGCAACGTGCGACCAAGGATGACTAGGAACCAGCAGGGGATGGAGCAGTCCGGCCGGAGTAGAGGAGGAAGACTTCCCGGTGGTGCATTGCGCGCAGGCCCGGATGTAGTTGTTGACGTCTTTCCGCAGCCCCAGCCACCAGAACACCCTTTGGAGGAGCACAACAGTGCGAGACACCCCAGGGTGACATGCCAACTTCGAGGCATGAGCCCATTGAATGACCTTGCCGCGGACCGGTGTGAGAACGAACAACCGCCCCGGGGGGCCACCTCCAGGATCAGGCTCAGCCTCCCGCGCCTTCATCACCTTTTCCCGGATGTCCCACACGAGGGCGCCTACAACGCAGGACGGAGGGAGGATGATCTGTTCTTGGTCCTCGGATACCTCCGCCGAGAATTGCCTGGAGAGGGCGTCTGGCTTCAAATTCTTGCTTCGGAGGCGGTAGGGGATGGTGAAGTTGAACCAACCAAAAAAGAGGGACCAGCGGGCCTGATGAGAGTTCAACCGCCTCACGGTCCTCAGATATTCCAAGTTCTTATGGTCGGTCCATACAACAAAAGGTTGGGCAGCACCCTCCAGCCAATGACGCCACTCCTCCAAAGCGAGCTTCACTGCCAGCAGCTCCCTGTCGCCGATGCTGTAATTCCTTTCCGTGGGCAGTAGGCGGTGAGAGAAGAAGGCGCAGGGCCGGATCACCCCGTCAACAGGAGATCGCTGGGAGAGTACTGCCCCCACCCCGGAGTCTGAAGCGTCCACCTCAACCAGGCACTGGAGATTCGGATCCACCTGCGTCAGGACGTGGGACGAAGCAAACTCCCTCTTGAGCGTCTCGGATGCAGCCGCGGCCTCCTCCGTCCAGCAGAAGGGGATCTTTGGGGATGTGAGATCGGTCAGCAGGCGAGCCACTAAGCCAAACCTAGGCACGAAGCGGCGATAAAAATTAGCAAATCCCAAAAACCACTGCAGTTGCTTCCTGGATGGGGGGGGGGGCAATCCACCACCGCCTTGACCTTGGCTGGATCGGGGAGAGCCTGGTTGTGCGAGATCACGAACCCCAAAAAGGACGTGTTCTGAGCGTGAAACTCACACTTCTCGGCTTTGACAAACAGCTGGTTCTCCAGGAGTCGCTGGAGGACCCACCTCACGTGTACCTGGTGCTCTTCCAAGGATTGGGAGAAGATGAGGATGTCATCAAGATATACGAAGATGAAGGCACCCAGGAAGTCCCGAAGGACGTTGTTGATCAAACGCTGGAAGACAGCCGGAGCGTTGGTCAACCCAAACGGCATCACCAGGTACTCAAAGTGGCCGCTTGGGGTCCGGAAGCCCGTCTTCCACTCATCGTCCTCCTTGATCCGTATGAGATGGTATGCATTGCGGAGATCCAATTTAGTGAACCAAGTGGCCCCCTGGAGAGAGTCAAAAGCCGAGTCCATAAGAGGCAAAGTGTACCTGTCCTTTATTGTAATGTCATTAAGGCCCCTAAAGTCAATACATGGGCGCAGGGAGCCATCCTTCTTACCAACGAAGAAAAATCCCGCCCCCACCGCTGAAGAAGACGGGCGGATGATCCCGGAGCTGAGTGATTCCTTAATATAAGTGTCCATCGCCTCCCGTTCCGGAGCAGACAGGCTGTACAAACGGCTCAACGGAAGCAGGGCACCAGCCTGGAGATTAATGGCGCAGTCGTAGGGGCGGTGGGGGGGGGGGGGCAGCGTCTGCAATTTACTGAAGACAGCCCCCAGGTCGTGATACTCCACTGGTACCTTGGACAGATCCAGGGGAGGCGACACAGGTGGGGCCACAGACACCGATGGGGCACATGCTGCCGACTGCAGGCATGCGCTGAGACAGAATGGACTCCATGAAAAGATGTTCCCGGTCTGCCAATCAAACGAGGGGTTGTGTAGTTGCAACCAGGGGTAGCCCAGGATAACCGGAGAGGTGGAAGAGGGCAGCACCAGAAAACGAAGGTCCTCCCGGTGGTTTCCAGAGACAATCACCGACACCGGGGCAGTCTGCTGAGAGACGGATGTTAATGGGGCCTTTGAGAGGGTAATCAGCTTGACAGGTGGCCGGAGAGTTTGACACAGGAGGCCCAACCGGGTTGCCTGGTCTCCTGATATGAAACTCTGCTCAGCCCCCGAATCAATCAGTGCATGAGTGGAGTGTTCAATATGTTTAGAAATGAGCCGGATGGGAACAAGGCAGCTGTTGAGGAGTTTTAACTGAGACGCGTCCGTGAGTCCTCCTACTGTGACCCACGCACCTCCTCTTTTACCCGATTCATACAATCAGCCAACCTGTGTGAAGCACTCTCACAATAATAACACAGTCCCAACTCCCTGCGGCGCTGTCTTTCAGCGGCAAAAATCCCAGAGCGCCCGATTATCATATCCTCCTGCCCCGGATGTCGACCGCGTAGTCCGCAGCGGACCTACCGCCCTGTCGAAGGTTTAATAACCGGGTAGTGAGCACGGTGTCACGATCGGTGTGGTCAAACACTTCGGTAAATTCAGCCAAAAACTGCTGATAAGTTAAATTGGCGTAGCTGGGCTTGGCCATGACTGCGTAGGCCCAGGCTAACGCCCTACCCTCTAGCAGGTTAGCTATGTAGCCAATCTTACTGTGGTCCGTGGGAAAATCCCCCGGCACCTGATGGAAAACTGTCTCACATTGTAAGATAAATCCCCAAGCCTCCCCGAGCTTCCCACTGAAGTGAGCAGGCGTAGGCACCGGTGTGAGACGGGCTGGGGGAGTCTGGCTAACCTGGCTAGGCGGGGAGCTAGCGGGGCCCGGAGGAACCCCGGAGGCCGGAGGAAACTCCTGCTGTCCTTCCAGGCGATCCAACGTTAATTGGGTAAGGATAACGTTTTGTTGGTAAATTAACTGCTCAACTCGAGCATCTAAGGTGTTAAGATGGCGCACTAGCACGCTGTCTGCTGGGTCACTTTGACGGAGCCGTACTGACATAATGAGACTCCGGTGCCGGGGAGAAGCTGGGCCGCCGCCGGGGGAGGAGAATCCGCCGCCTGGGGAATCCACCTGTGCACAGGGGAGAGGAGCTTGACAAGGTAAGGGTTTGGTTTGCTTACATGAGACGACGTGAAGCGCTTGGTCAGACGAGGAGCCACTCCGTGGCTGTTGATGAGGGACGTGCCTTCGTAGTGGTGACAGACGGCTCCGTGCTGAGTCGCTGGCAGGTCTGGCTCTTATAGTCCGCTGGGGATTAGTGACAGGTGTGCACGCAGCTGGGACTGATGATGGCCCTGTGGCCGCCATGACAACCTTGAACTTCCAACATTACTTCTGGTAAACACTGTATTGTTAACATTAGATCAAAGTCAGGTAAATGGAAAATGTCTGCTATGTCAATTTCCTGTATATATGTAGAAGTGAGTCCACTTATCTGTTTTAATCATAATCATACAGTCCAATTTTGTTGTAGTGGATGTGGCTCATGGGCTTCTTCCCTCCCAGTGGCCGGTCTTGCCTTTGGGGACACTCTCTTTGCCAGTGACCCCATTGTCCACACTGATGACACAGGTCACTCAGTTTCCACTGTGGAGGTGCATTCCCTCCTCAGCCACGGCTCCTCCTCCTCCACTGCTGCCCTCTTCTCCCTCCTCCTTCTCCTCCTCTGCTTCCTTGATAAAAGACAGATTCATGGGGAGCCCCAGCCCCCTGTGGGTCAACAATCACATAAATAGGTGCAGGTTTTTCTTTAAATTTTATTTTCCTTTTCCTTTCATACCTAGATTCCCAATCTTCAGATACAGTACACCAATCTGTTAATATCCTCAAACTACACATGTGATCCAGAACCGCCAAGAGTTCTGTATAAATAGTTTGTTGTTATTCTAACCTTAGTTTTCACTAAATAACTCTACATTTCATTTGTCTGAATCAAGTCTAAGAGTTTAATCCCTATAAACTAATAATTAGTTGACAAGATTTCATACTTTGCTTCAGGTTATAATTAAAAATAATTAAGGATGACTAAAACAATTATCATTTCATCTACTTCCAAATCATGTCAGATGCAATGTTGTTTTCTCAGTAACATGTAAGAAGAGCACACTGCTCCATTATTCTGTAGGACAGTGCAGTGAGAAATGTCTTGTTCAACATGACAGTAATGTTTGGATGATCGCTAATTGTTCAACTCACATAGGATCAGATAGATTTAATTCTGATTTTTACTGCTTTGACATCAAGTGTACACTTTGCTTCTGGGTTAGGGTGCGGAGTTGGAAAAGCATAAGGGGGAAAGACACCTTTATTTCCACAGTATACTGTGGAAATTTAGCTATTGGTTTTTACACACACATTCTAATCCCAAATTGTTGAAATGTGTCATAGTGCTCTGCAAAGCAGGAGAATCTCAGCACAGCACAACATGGACATGTACAGTTTTGAAAGCAAATCACAGCTGCCCATCTGAAATCCAATTTTAGGTGTATTTTATGCCATAGTTGTTTAAAATAATACTGTTCTAAAACAATAAAAATGATTTTTATAACAGTATTACATTCAGGCTTATGCTGTGTCTTCATGTCGGTCGCTGCAGAAGAAAACCCTCCTGCCACAACTAATCTGATTTTTTCCTCTCACACACAGGAGAATTCCAGATTCGCTGTTTTTTTTTCTCTCTTCTCTTTCTCTTAGACTTTTAGTGAATGAAACTGCTGTTCAGTTACTGTGATATGTGACTTTAGCTGCAGTTTTAGTCGTCAGTTATGTAATCTTCAATTCTCATGAACACACGCTGACTACAGATGATTCACAAATGCTGTTTACATATGCTTGGAGAACATACAAGCAGTTTGTTGAATCTGGAGTGGCTGGTTAGTACTAACATGGCTTACTAGCAAAATACGCGTGATTTATACATACTAACACTAAAATGTTCTTGAATGAGACCTAATATTTGAGCTACTATTAGAAAAGTAAATTAAATACTTTAAGAACTTTTTAATGCTGTTTGATCAAATTTAAGACCTCACATTTGGGGAAATGGAAAAAAAAAACAATATAATGTATTTTTCATACGTGTGGTCGTTTTGATCATCTGTTTGTCCTGTCACTCGATGTCCCTTCCTTTTTTTTAATTATTTCTTTACTGTAGTCAGGAGGGAGGAGGGGGTCATTAGGCAATGGCACGGAGGGAGTGGCCAAAGCCAATTCAAGTGGGTCTGAGGAGGAACTCACACGGTTGCTTGGGTAGGGAGGTGGATCCAGCCCAGGACCACAGCCACCATCATCGTTTCGGATTAATGGAGAAACAGACAAACTATTATACAGCGTCTCTTTTCCCGGTTCTTTTTCATTTTTGTCATTCTTATTATTTTTACGTCTCACCATTGCAGCGTCAGTGTCAGTCCTACGTCTTTTCCTTCCTTTCTTCCAACCGGTTCATAAACTTACTGTCCACTCTGCACTCAAACTTCACCATAAGCCTTGTCCTCCACACAACAACATGCACAACACAAAGCTCCACAACATGAATTTCTCTTCTTGTGGTTTCCTTTTTCTTTAGTACTGTTTGAATTACCCCTATTTTTTATATATTCTCAACCTAGGATTTTCACAACAACATATTCCCCTTTTAAAATTAGAAATAAATCTACTTATTCTTTCCTCTGCCCAAATTAAAGTTGAACCTCTTCACTCTCCTGCTGATTGGGGATAGCCTCTCTGTTGTCTCACTGCTCCAAACCTGCTGTTGAGCAAGTGAGGGAGGTCTTTTGCTCTGCCGTGCACAGACTTAGAGTGGTTCTTTTTTAGCAAGAGAGATATTGAGGTCCCGGGTTTCGTTGGAAAATTTCCTCTTAAGGATTCAAAAATCAGGCAGAGTAAAAGTTTTAAGCTGATTTATTTACAAAAAGCATTAGCAGCCAATGGAGCATCATTCATTCTGGCCCAGAGTCCAAAGTGGAGTGTGCTGACACTCAAACACAGAGGTTTTTAAACATTCCCTAAAAGGAAATCTCTATAGGAGGAAATCTAGGGACAGATGTGAACATAAATTTCCCGATAATTCTTCCCTTTTCATCCAAAATGAATCCACAAAGAAAAATTTGACCAACACATTTTCAAACAACTTTATGATATCTACAGAGTTATTTTGTGTATTTCCGTGGCGCTTTATTTGCATATACTCTTTTCTCTTAGCTTAACTTTATGTAGAGGATACTCTCATTGAGCCGTGTCCGGTCATCAGTACAAGCAGTATCGTATCATAAAGTTCAGTCCTATAAGATAAGATAAGATAAGCCTTTATTAGTCCCACAATGGGGAAATTCCAGGATTGCAACAGCACAGGGATAGCAACACTCAGAGCAATAATTAAGAAGATACGGAAGATATAAATAAGAGCAGTGGATATACATACATACATACACATCAATATATAAATATATATACAAAGTGCGGAGCATTGTAGCAGGATGGAATAAACAGCATAACCGTCTACTTAGTTATCCTACATAGTATGAATATGTACCCATACATATTGTCACCCTCCGTAGCGACCGATACTGTCCTAGTTGTATATACTGGAGGGGACCATTGTGTAAGTCTATTGCGTCTTTTGCATTCAATACTATTAGGTTGTCACGTTTTTTTGCTATCTCTGTGAGCAGCCCTGCTTAGGTTATACAGTCTGACTGCCGTAGGTAGGAAGGACCTGCAAAACCTCTCGGTTGCGCACCTAGAATGATGTAGTCTGCTGCTAAATGAGCTCCTCAGTGCATTCAGTATGTCCTGCATAGGGTGGGACTCGGACTGCAGCAGAGATGACAGTTTAGCCACCATCCTTCTCTCTCCCATCTCCTCCACTGGGTCAGGGTGCTGCCCCAGGACAGAGCTAGCTTTCTTGATCAGTTTGTTCAGTCTCTTCCTATCAGCTGCCATAATGCCACTTCCCCAGCAGACCACTCCAAAAGTGATGGCTGATGCCACCACCGTGTCATAGAATGTCTTCAGCAGCGCCATTTGTACACCAGAAGACCTGAGTCTCCTCAGTAGGAACAGCCTACGCTGTCCCTTCTTGTAGAGTGCGTCCGTATTGTGTGACCAGTCTAGTTTATTGTTCAGATGAACACCCAGGTACTTGTTGGATGTCACCATCTCGATGTCTGTTCCCTGTATGTTTACTGGTGCTGTGAGGGGTTGTCCTTGCCTGCGGCAGTCCACCACCAGCTCCTTAGTTTTCCTCGCATTGATCTGGAGGCAGTTCCTATGGCACCAGTCCCCGAAGTCCTGGATAAGTCCTCTGTACTCAGCTTCATCTCCATTGGAGATGAGGCCAACGATTGCAGAGTCGTCAGAGAACTTCTGTAGATGGCAGTGTGTTGTGTTGTGTGAGAAGTCCGCAGTATAAAGGGTGAACAGGAAGGGAGCCAAAACCATTCCATGGGGGGCCCCCGTGCTACCGATGATCGTGTCGGACACACAGTCCTGGGTTCTCACAAACTTGTGGCCGGTTAGTGAGGTAGTCCAGGATCCATGATGACAGGTGCTGGTCCACCCCTGCGCACAGCAGCTTGTCCTTCAGGATTGTGGGTTGGATGGTGTTGAAAGATTGAAGTTGTCCTTCTCGGTCTGAACACCGCCACATGTCTCTGGATCCTGGATTTCCTGACTGAGAGACCTCAGTCTGTCCGCGTTGGAAACAACATCTCCAACTCTGTCACGCTGAGCACCGGATCCCCTCAAGGCTGTGTACTCAGTCCACTGTTGTTTACACTTCTAACACATGACTGTGTATCCAGACACGAGGAGAACCAGATTATTAAGTTTGCAGACGACACCACGGTGGTGGGACTTATTCAGAGGGATGAGGAATCAATGTACAGGGAAGAAGTGAGAGACTTGGAGGGCTGGTGCAGGGAGAACAATCTGGTGCTCAACATGGACAAAACGAAGGAGATGATTATCGACTTCCGGCGGTCACAGCCTGAGCGCGTCTCCCTCAGAGAGTGGAGGAGAACATCAAGTTCCTCGGAGTGCAGATCTCGCAGGACCTGACCTGGTGCAAGAATTCCTTGGGGATCAGGAAGCGGGCTCAGCAGAGACTGCACTTCTTGAGGAAACTCAAACAGGCCTCTCTCCCCATCTGCATCCTCAGGACCTTCTACAGAGGTGTGGTGGAGAGTGTTCTGACATACTGCATTGCTACATGGTACTCCAGCTGCAGTATGTCAGACAAAAAAGCCCTGCAGAGGATAGTCAAGGGGGCTGAGAGGGTAATTGGAGTCTCCCTCCCCTCTGTCCAAGAACTTTTTCAGAACCGTTGTAGGAGCAGGGCACTGAACATTGTCAAGGACCGTTCTCACCCTCTGCATAAACACTTTGAACTTCTGCCATCTGGTAAACGATTCCGGAGCATCAGAGGCAGAGCCACCAGACTGATCAACAGCTTCCTTCCACAAGCTGTCAGGATGCTGAACAGTTGACCCAGAATCTCTCATACACACTACTGCACCTATGGACATTTTGTATATTATTTGTATATTATAGTTAGTTAGTTTTTTCCCAAGTACACTACCGTTCAAAAGTTTGGGGTCACCCAGACAATTATTTTGTGTTTTCCATGAAAAGTCACACTTATTTACCACCATGAGTTGTAAAATGAATAGAAAATATAGTCAAGACATTGACAAGGTTAGAAATAATGATTTGTATTTGAAATAATAATTTTTTCCTTCAAACTTTGCTTTCGTCAAAGAATCCTCCATTTGCAGCAATTACAGCATTGCAGACCTAACATGATTGTACAAGGGTTTTCTAATCATCCATTAGCCTTCTGACGCAATGAGCAAACACATTGTACCATTAGAACACTGGAGTGATAGTTGCTGGAAATGGGCCTCTATACACCTATGTAGATATTGCACCAAAAACCAGACATTTGCAGCTAGAACAGTCATTTACCACATTAGCAATGTATAGAGTGTATTTCTGATTAGTTTAAAGTTATCTTCATTGAAAAAAAGTGCCTTTCTTTCAAAAATAAGGAAATTTCTAAGTGACCCCAAACTTTTGAACGGTAGTGTATGTCTCAGGGATGTGTGAATGGATGGGGGGAGGGGGGGGGGGTGAAGCTATGTGTGAGTGTGTCTTAAATCATGCTGCTTCTATTTATATGGATGCCGAGAGAAACGCAATTTTATCTTGCCTGCACTACAGTTGTATGTACAGCAATATGACAATAAAGTTTGATTTGATTTGATTTGATTTGATTTGATTTGATTTGATTTGATTTGAAAGCACTGGAGAAGTCAAAGAACATGATCCTCACCACATTCCCGGGCTTCTCTAGGTGGGACAGAGAACGGTGAAGGAGGAAGATCACTGCATCCTCCACCCCAATGCCATGCTGGTAGGTGAACTGGAGTGGATCCATCGCTGGTCCCACCAGGGGGCGGAGGTGAGCAAGGAGCAGTCTCTCCAGGGCCTTCATCATGTGGGACGTCAGGGCCACTGGTCATTAGCTGTTCAGGTCTTTGGGGTGGGAAGTCTTTGGTACAGGCACCACACAAGATGTTTTCCACAACTGTGGTACCCTCCCCAGCTTCAGGCTCAGGTTGAAGATGAGCTCTACAATCCCACATAGCTGATCTGCACAGGACTTGAGGAGCTTTGCGCTGATGCCGTCCAGTCCTGACGCCTTCCTCGCCTTGATCTTTCTCAGCTCCGTCCTCACCTGGGTCTCAGTGAGGGTCATGTTGGGGTGCTGTGTGTTGGGAGTGGTGGTGGGGGGGTGTTGGTGGGGTGGGGTGTGGGCAGCAGGACTCGATGTCTTTAGAGGCAGCAGTGGTTGTTGTGCAGTCGGGGGGGAGGGCGGTTGGTCAAACCTATTAAAAAACAGGTTCAGATTGTTCGCCCACTCCCTGCCCCCCATAGCCTGGGAGGAGGTATTCTGGAGCCCAGAGATGGTTTTAAGGTTTCTCCAGACCCCACCGATGTCGCTCTGTTGCAGCTTGTCCTCCATCTTCTTCCTGAAGCTGTCCTTGCCTTCTCTGATCTTCCTCCTCAGCTCCCTCTGTACGGACTTCAGCATCTCCTTGTTCCCCGACCTGAAGATCCGCTTCTTCTCTCTCAGAAGTGTTTTTATCTCAGGGTTGATCCAGGGTTTGTTGTTCGAGCAACACCGTATGGTCTTGGTGGGTACGGTGTTGTCCACACAGAAGCTGATGTAGTCTGTGATGGTGTGAGTGAGGCCATCGATCTCCTCCCCATGTGGATCACAGAGCTGCTCCCAGGCAGTGGTTTCAAAGCAGTCCTTTAGAGCGTCCATCACCTCCTCAGACCATAACTTCACTGTGCGCATGACCGGAGGTTGTCTGTGCACTAGGGGTTTGTACACCGGCAGGAGATGAACCAAATTGTGATCCGATCTCCCGAGTGGGGGGAGTTGTGATGAGGTGTACGCCTCCTTAGTGTTTGCATAGAATAAATCCAGTGTTTTATTGTCTCTAGTGTGGCATGTGACATACTGGATAAACGTGGGTAGAATGGGAGACAGTGAAATATGGTTAAAACCGCCTGAGATGAGGAGAAGAGCATCTGGGTGTTCTGTCTGCAGCCTGCCAGTTACTGAGTGGGTGACGTCACGCACTGTCCCAGTGTTCGCCGTCGGATTTGCATAAATAACAATGCAGATCACATGTGAGTATTCCCTCGGGAGATAGGTAGGCCGCATGCTAACAGCTAGCAACTCAATGTCTTTGCTACAGTGCTGTTCCTTAACCGTGATATGTCCCGGTCTGCACCAGTTGTTATTGACGTACATCATCACCACAGCGCCCCGTGCCTTCCCACTGTCTGGTGTTCAGTATGCCCGTATTGCGTGGAAACCCTCCAGTTCAATGTTAGCATCTGCTGCTAGTCCTGTTAGCCACGTCTCTGTGAATAGGAACAGGGTACACTCCAGGTATATGCTATCGTAGCGGGAGATAGCCGCTAGTTCATCTGTCTTTCCGAGAATCGATCGTACATTCCCCATAATGACAGATGGTAGGGCGGGTCTATACTTTATATTCCTTGCCCGCCGTCTTACACCAGCTCGACACCCATGTTGTTTTCGTCTTAATTCTCCCAGTATGTCGAGTTTTCGCGTTAGCATCATGGGCTGGTTGAGTGCTAACATCTGGTCCCTGTTATACTGCCTCCTGTCAGAAACAGTGGCTCCGTCCGCTGAATCAGGAGACATTTGGGCGATCTACGTGTTAGGATGAAATAAAGGTGACGCTGGATCATAAAGATTGGCAAGAGAGCCAGATAGTAACAGAAATAGGCAGAAATTGAGCCACTGTTGCAAAAGGCAGCCTACTCGTGTGGCGCCGGATATCTATCTATCTATACTGATTTTAACAAGCTATCATTAACCCTCTGAGTGTGTATGTTGCCGAACTGTGACATAGCCCCTAGTGGTCAAGAGTGGGAAATATTTTTTGTCAATAAAATAGTTCAGATTTCCAAGGCTATAACTTGAAAGTGGTAAGAGATAATAGCTTACTGTCAATCAGAAAGATGTCAAATATGATCCAAAGTTTCAGACAGGAATAAATTTACGCATCTAATTTGCATAATGTCATGGCACCTCTTCAAATTCCATAACTCACTCAAAACTGGACTTTGGACATATTTACACAAAGAATGGTTCAGTCTTTTGACACCGTTTTTTGTACAGAGGTATCTCATCATCTTATCTTCAAAGTTTATGAACAAAAAATTTTAAAAAACCCAGAAATAAATCACTTACTGTTGTACAGTCTGTTGACAAAGGGGGGCTGTTGTGGTCGCTGCGTTTTCACCCATTATGGTCCTTATTTTGCATTCTGTCGGCAATATATAATCTCTACCACATCTACAAAGTCTTATGATTATCCCACATAAACTTTGCTTGTATCCCATGGCTATTTTCGGCATACAAAGCCGAAAAAGTAATGTGACGATCGCGGACATATTAGCTTTCTGGGCTAAATGCTAAAACAGGAAAAGGAAATGAGGAGTTCTTCTTCTTTGGTGTATTACGTGTAATCCATTGAGTCCTCCAACGGGTGTCTGCCACCTTTTGAAACTGGCAAATCAGTACAATCAGTACAAATCCCCAAGGCAGGCGATCATGTCAGAGTGAGAAGACAGGCGCAGTGCCGCACTCTGCCACTAGGGGCACAAAAATTCTCACACTAAAAGAGTTCATCCTTTTACTCACTCACTGGTTAAATTTGAGAGTCTTGTAATTATTATTCCTATATTACTCATTCATTGATTAAATTTGAAAGTCTTGTAATATATTACAGTACCTTATTTATGCTCACTAGTTGGTGTAAAAAAGGTCTTGAATTGCAACTGTTCCTTATTTATAAATAGTGGCTCTTTGATTTGTCCCTAACATGTGAATGCATGCATGCTTATGAGACTCCCTGCTTGTTCTTACAATCATAGAAAATAGCCACAAAACAAAACCATTACCTTTAAATATTGAGTTTTTCCAATAAAATTTAAAAAACAGGACAAAAGGCTTACTCTGACTGAATGTTGCAGACAATCCTACAGAGATTTTTAAAAGAGGTTCCCTGCTTACCTTCTGATCAGTGGGAGCCCTGGTTTACCCGTGACTCCCAGACAAAGACTTTGTGTCCCGATGTCCGTTGTCAGTGTGGTTGGCTAACTGCCCGCATCCTCCATCACTGAAACTGTAAAAATTAAAATAGGACCGTTAGCAGAATCTTTTCAGTTAACCATTCAATAATCACAGAAGAAATATTATTTCTCAGTTTAACTTTTTATTGAAACACGCAGGGAGTCAGAGTACATGGCCATGGGTCTTTCCCAGCCCCCTCTGGTTAAAGACCCAGAACAAAGGAATTCACAGCTACATATACTGTAGGCTTCAAGTTATTGGGTGTGTCCCAGTAACTTTCCAACAATACACTGGCCATTGTCCAAACTAGTTAAAACCGGTCCTCTTGGGGTCCAGATGCATCCTGCCTTTATGGCTTTATGGCTTCCTCTCCATATGTCTCCTCTTCAGTCATTTAAGGCATCCACCTCCTGCTTATGTGGCCCCTATGCCCATGTATGGAAGCAGGAACAGAGACTTCATTATAGAGTTTGTGTGTGTGCATGTTACTGATGTGTATGTGTAAATGGTGTATGTGTGTGCATGACGTGTGTGTGTGAGTGACTGATGTGTATGTATGTGTGCGGGTGTGGAGCTAAAGGATGTGTATTGAAGCACTTTGTGTAATGTCTAACTAACTAATCTTCACTATTTATTTATTGTAGGGGGCAGTTTCAGTTGTGTGGACATAAATTCACAGACCAGCTGTTCTGGAGTTTCATTATTTTTTCAACGATTCCTGAAAAAGCAAGGTTATCGCTCATGCTGCGTGACTGCAAATTGAGAACTGTTTCCTTCATTCTTCAGTTCTCTCTTTCAACAACGGCAAGCTGCATGGTTAGTGTGTTTACTGACTTTTTCAAGCTATTGTTTTCCTCTACGAGAGAGACCAGCTGCGCCTGATTGTATTCCATATGCTCTTGAACACTCTGGAATTCTCTATGGAGCAGCTCGACCAATGCCAGTCTGCCATCCATGCTGGTAAGTTTATTCTCAATAGAGAAAAGGATGTCACTAACCTCCGTGCCATCCCATGGTTTCTTGGATGGTAAATTCGGAGAATCCACCGATCTGGGCTTGGAAATGGAACTGGAGGAAGAAGGACCAGAAGACACGTTCTCCTCCATGTCACGCCAGCAATAATGAAGCTCGCCTACATAATTCTCAAGTTCCTCTAGCTCCGTCAAGAAGATGGCGAAATGAAATATGAATGAACAGATAATCAATTAGCAGATTAATTACAAAAGAAAAGAACCGCTACCTGTAGAAAATTCTCGTTTAAGCTCGGTTGACACAAGTCACTGTTTTGGATTATTGCGCAACAGTCTCAGTCATGCACCCAACACCACTACTTTTGCTGTGATGTGCTGTGTAACAGAATTACTGTTTAAAAATTCAGTAATGTGTCACAGTTACTGAAATTTGATCAGATATATTACTCATTACTCATTTTATTAACCTTTTAACTGGCAAGATTTCATGGACAGATTGCATGCCCCTAGTGGCACAGTGCAGCACTGCGTCTGTCAAGTGACATGACGTGCAGAAACACTGCCCAGCTGTACTGAGGATTTGTACTGATTATGCCTGTTCACAAGGTGGCAGACACATGTTGGAGGAATCATGGCTGACACGGAATACACCACAGAGGAAGAAATTCTTCTTCTTCTTCTTCTTTCTTTGAGAAACCGAGAGTAGAAGAAGACAGTCCAATATGGACACTACCCAGTCGATGGACTGAAATGGAGGATTTGCGCTCGAATTTGCCAACTATGATTCAAAAAAGAGATTATTTAGCTTATGAAGGGAAATATTTTCCTTTTGTGACAGGAGAACACAGTCTGGACCGCGTCCAGTTTTGTCTGCCACCAACAGAGCTGCACGTGACGACAGAGAACAATCGCTGCTGGATTGCTGGATCAATCGTGGCGGTTCGGCGGCATTTTGTAACCGAAATTGAGCTGGGATAAATCACAAGATTCATGTGAGACTTTCTGGATGTGGAAGGGAAAGCAAAATTGCCTGACAGAAGACAAAATAAGGACCGTGGATGACGAAAATGGACGAATAAAAAGATATGACGAGCGGTAGGTCTGATTGTTTTTTTTATCAGCTGTGTACGTTCTCCTGATTTTCTGGTTCATATACTTTAAAGATAAGATGAGAAAAAACCCAAAACAAGAAACTGTGACAAAAAAACAGAACCATTCTTTGTGTAAATATGTCCAAAGTCCACTTTTGACTGACAGTTATGTAATTCAATATCGCTGCTGTGGCATCATGCAAATTAGATGTGTAAATTTACTCCTATCTGAAACTTTGGCTCATATTCTACATCTTTCTAATTGACAGTATATCACTATCTCTTCCCACTTTCAAGTTATAGCCTTGGAAATTTCTGATATGGCTTCCGTGGCATTGTGCATGGCATTATGCAAATTAGATATGTAAATTTACTCCTATGTCAAACTTTGGATCATATTCTACAGCTTTCTAATTGACAGTAAGCCATTATCTCTTCCCACTTTCAAGTTATAGCCTTGGAAATCTCTGACATCTGATCTGAATATTTTTTTGACAAAACTCTTTACCACTCTTGACCACTAGGGGGTTAGGCGCCATTTGGCCCCTTTGACAGTTATTAATATGGATAGATATTTTTAGCACAAATAAATGAATATATAAACTGACTATACTGTAGCTATCGCAGCCATCAGTCAACGTGACTTGTTGCAGAATGCCTGAGTCTTAATTAGTGAGCGGAGAAAAAGATGAAACTACTTTGTTTTTGTGGAAATAGATTATTTTTCCTTTGTCACAGTTAAAGACAAAAGCATATTGGTGGGTTGCAAACTAAAGTGCCTGTTGAGACTTACGGCAATCTTCAGTTCCAACAAAGCTAGTGCTATGCTATGCTAACAACACTGTGAAGGGGATCTACTGTATTCTGAACAGCCACGGCTCGACATAAAGTGGAAATACTTTTGTGTCAACACCCACGGCTGGATTTCAAGCACAGATATGCATCTGGACAGTTTGTGACCCAGCAAGAATTAACCCAACTTATTGTCAGATACGTCGTTCCAGACTGAAGATGTGATAACACTTTCCATCAGACAGCTGGACTGTGATCCACTGAAATTAAAATGCATTTACCTGCTACCTGGAAAAAGATTATTCAAATATGAACTTTGATCTCCAAAAGGAATTTGAGGGACTGGATCATGTCTCAGTCACAGCAGACATTTGGACAGTGGATAATGGACATTTTCTTTGGATCACTGCACACCAGATTAAATCCATAATCATAAAGGTAAGTTAAACATAGACGTCTTTATGCAGTGTTGCCAACTCTCACTCCAAAATGAAGAAATTATTGGCAATATCATGTTGATTTTCTTCAGATTTTGCCCAAAATAAGAGCTCTCAAGGCAGGATAAAGCAGACTGAACATGTTCTAAAAGCTCTGTCTGAAACAGTCTGTTTTTAGCCTGACAGTAATATGCCTGTAATGTAATCCAGTTAAATTATCTTGCTATGTGTGTAAATGTCCCACCCATGGAACGTTTTACATTGACTGGACACAGGTTAAAATGGTAAGGGATTTAAATGTAGAACTGTAAATCAGGTATGTGTCTGTTAGTATATTACCAATTTTCTCCCGAGTTTTAGAAAAAAAAACTGTTCCTACACAATTATTGGAGTATATGGAGTCTAATAATTACGTACATCCTCTCTATGGCTTATAACCAAATCTTTCAGCTGAGAGTTCTAACTACTGCTTGATTGAACAAATTAAAAATTAAAAAAAAAGTCAATAGATAATGGTCAGGGTGTGGGAGTTGTTTTACTGGACCTAAAAAAAACCTTTTCATGCAGTGAATCATTACATTTCAGTAACAAAAAAAATTTAGATCAATTTTTCTAATCTGGCCATGCAATGTTTTCGTTTTATCTGTGTGACAGACAACAATGTGTAATGGTGAATAATGAAAGATCTTCTTTCTTAGCCTCTTAAAGCTGTAGTTTTCCACCCACAGAACGTTTCACATTGGCTGGAAATTGGCAGGAATGCTAAGGGGTTAAGTATGCATTTTTCCAAGTAACTAGTTACTTTAATCATGAAGTAATTGGTAAAGTACCTCTGTTACTTTTGAAAAGAATTTGTTATGACCTGAGCGCCGATCTCGTCCGCGCTCAGGCCATGCATCATCTCTGCTGGCCTTGACAGCTGTGGATTACATTCTGGCTCCACCGGGCTCTTATTGTGACAGCACTCGGTGGGGTTTCTGGCTGTCAAGGTCGATCAGCTGTTCAGCATCACCGCTCGTTAGCTGCCGGCTTTATTAGCAGGCGCTGACAGCTGGTTGATGCTGGAGTATCGTCAAACATTCATCATCAAACATCCCTGGTCCTCATTCATGTCAGGTTCTTGCTTATTTTTTTTTTTTAGATTTAGTGTAGAAGAGCTCGGAATGACGAGGCGATGTGACTTATAAACCAAAGTTTATTATCAGCTTTGCTCCTCTAACAAGTCTCATCTAGTGCAGCAGCAGAAGAAGTAAGAGAGCAAACACATTCGGCTCCGTGTACTTATACTCACACACAACAAAAGACATGCATACAAAGCTGACATCCCCCATTAACTTAATTATCCTCCTTTGTCTCCGTACTCCTCCACCTGGCCCTGGGAGGTCAGGGCGACCTATCTGGTCTCCACTGCAGTGCCTCGGATGCTCTTTGATCTTCACTGGCGGTTGAGACCCTTTGTCCTGTTCTGAGGTGTGAAGTCGCTTTACATATGTAATCACCAAACATTCTCACATGCTTATACATATGTAGGTTATGGGATATATGATTAATATAGACCACAGCCCCCCCCCCAAATGACTAAGAAAAGGACAATAGGAAAATTCACAGTTTAAGATAATTATTATGACATACTAACTGCTACACCTCTTGACAAAGAAGAAACTTTCTAGCAGCTATGCTTCTGTAGAGAATTCAGTGGTAATCATAACAGCATAGTAATATCACAAGTCAGTCCTAAACTGTTACAGCACAATTAGTGAACAACTTTTGAATAGTTTGTATCAGTCCTTGTGCCGTCTGGGCTTTAATCTTCTTCCGAATCTGCTGTGGGTCCGTTCAGGCGTCCTGGTGGGACCTTCCTGTAAGGAATCTGCAGCTTGGGAAGGAGAGTGATTATTTGTTCCCTGCAGGGGGGCTGAGTCTTTTCTCTTGGGGGGTCTACCCCGCCGAGGTGCTCTCGCCAACCGTGCAGGCTCGTCTCTCAACAAGAAGGCAGGTTTAAGTCTGTCAATGCTGACTGTTTCTTTTCTGTCCCCGAAATCAAGCACAAAATGCTTATCACCAGGTTCCAGCACTCTGAATGGTCCATCGTATGGTGGCCGGAAGGTTGGTTTTAAAGCTTCATGCCTAACAAAAACAAATTCAGCGTCTTTTAAAGCTTGGGGGACAAAAATCCGTGGAAAAGAATGATGTGCCGGCCCGGGGAGAGAGTCCGGTCCGTTGCTGCCTAAAAACCTCGGGGCTGGAAGATGCCCTGGCTCTGGGTTCTCTGGTAAAAATTCACCTGGGAGCCTGAGAGGTTGTGCAAAAACTAATTCTGCTGGGGAGGCGTCTAGATCCTCTTTAGGTGCAGCACGCAACCCCAATAAAACCCAAGGAAATTTATTTACCCAATTTGTATCTGTTAGTGAGGCTCTGAGGGCGGCCTTTAAAGACCTGTGAAAACGCTCGCATAACCCATTAGCCTGAGGGTGATAAGCGGTGGTGCGGTGAATTGTCGCTCCTGAGCTGCTGGCCATGGCTGACCAAAGCTCCG
This sequence comes from Pholidichthys leucotaenia, assembly GCA_020510985.1. NCBI lineage: Eukaryota > Metazoa > Chordata > Actinopteri > Cichliformes > Pholidichthyidae > Pholidichthys > Pholidichthys leucotaenia. The sequence continues at coordinate 217,521,490 of CM035840.1, forward strand.
AGACAAATTGAGGCCCCCTATCGGACGTGATGTCCGATGGGACGCCGAAACGTGCCACCCAGTTTGTCAAAAAAACACGAGCGACTTCCTCCGCTGTGGTTGACGCCAGAGGGACCGCCTCCGGCCAGCGCGTAGTACGGTCTATCATTGTTAACAAATGTGTGAAACCTTGGGAGGAAGGTAGTGGTCCCACGAGGTCGACATGAACGTGGTCGAACCTTCTAGCAGGGATTCGAAAAGGCTCTAGAGGGGCTTTTGTGTGTTTGTGTATTTTGGCGCGCTGACAAGAAATGCAAGTCTTTGCCCATTCTTTTACGTTTTTGCGCAGGCCAGGCCACACAAACTTTTCGGCGACCATTTTAACCAAAGCGCGCACACCTGGGTGCGCGAGGGAGTGAATTGAGTCGAAAATACGGCGGCGCCATGCAGCTGGAACTACCGGGCGAGGTCGGCCGGTTGAGATGTCGCATATTAGGGGGGGCACACCGTCGCGTAAACCCCTTTCCTCCAGCCTTAACCCTGTTGGTCCAGACAGGAGTGCGCGCACGTCCGCGTCACTACTTTGCTCCTCCACCATGGCTGCATAATCTATCCCTACGTGGATTGGGGCTGCGTATGTGTCCGCGTTGGCGAAGAGTTCTGCGGCTGAGGTAGTATAATCTGTCTCCTCGCGCTCTGGCGATGTCACAGCGCGAGAGAGGCAGTCTGCTACCACGTTAAGTTTGCCTGCCACATGTCGAATGTCTGTGGTGAACTCTGAAATCGCAGCTAGCTGTCTTTGTTGCCTGCCTGACCACGGTTCAGAAATTTTAGCCATAGCAAAGGTGAGCGGTTTGTGGTCTACAAAAGCCATGAAACGCCGCCCCTCCAACCAGAACTGGAAGTGGCGGATGGATAAATGAAGTGCTAGCAGCTCCCTGTCAAAGGTGCTGTATTTATGCTCAGTTTGGTTCAGCGGTTTGCTGAAAAATGCCAAAGGTTGCCAGGTTCCGCCGATGTGTTGTTCTACAACCGCCCCTATGGCCAGGTCTGAAGCGTCTGTGGTTAGCGCAATGCAGGCCGAGGGATCAGGGTGAACCAACAATGTGGCATTAGCTAGGGCACTTTTTACTTCCGCGAAGGCGCGTTCGCACTTCGGGGTCCATTCGACCGCGTTGGAAGGTTTTTGTTTTCTGAGCGCGTCATATAGGGGCTGCATGAGCTGAGCTGCACGGGGGAGGAAACGGTTGTAAAAATTAACCATTCCCAAAAATTCTTGCAGCGATTTGACCGTTCGTGGCCGTGGGAAACTTTTTACTGCGTGAACTTTGTCTGGCAGTGGGACTGCCCCCTTCGGTAAAACTCTGTGTCCCAAAAAATCAATTTGTGACATGCCGAATTTGCATTTGGCTGGATTGATTATTAACCCGTGCTCTTCTAGTCTCTGAAAAACCATAGTGAAATGCTGTTCGTGTTCTTCCTCAGACGAGCTGGCTACCAGCATATCGTCGAGGTAGACGAACACGAAAGGGAGGTTGCGTAATACTGCGTCCTTCATCCGCTGAAAGGTTTGAGCAGCGCCTTTGAGGCCGAAAGGCATCCGCAAAAATTCAAAAAGGCCGAAGGGGGTTATTACAGCTGTTTTAGGAATGTCTTCCGCTCTAACGGGGACTTGATGATAGCCGGGGACCAGGTCTATTTTTGAAAAAATGCGCGCACCCGCCAGATGTAGTGAAAAATCTTGGATGTGAGGAATTGGGTAGCGGTCATGCGCTGTCGCATTGTTTAATCTGCGGTAATCGCCGCACGGTCTCCAAGAACCATCGGGTTTAGGGACCATGTGAAGCGGTGACGCCCAGGGGCTTTTTGAGCGCCTGATAATGCCTAGTTTTTCAAGGGTGGTAAACTCGTCCCGAGCTATGGCGAGCTTGGTCGCGTCTAAGCGCCGAGCTTTGGCGAATACGGGCGGGCCCGTTGTGGGAATAAAGTGTTCGACCCCATGCTTAGCCACTGTAGCTGAGAATTTGGGAATTGTGAGTGCTGGAAATTGGGTGAGGAGTTGATCAAACTTACCTCCTGTTGTAGTGACGCTGGCCTGCACGGGTGGTGGAGAAACTCGAACTGAGCAGGGAATAGAAGCAAAGGACAATGCATTAACCAAGGGTCTGTTCGCTAGATCGACCAATAACCCATGTGCACACAAAAAGTCTGCGCCCAACAAGTTAAAACTCACCGCCGCTACAACAAATGTCCATCTGTAGTTGCGGCCATGGATGCGGAGGGGCAGGTTCCTTTCGCCAAAAGTGTCGATGATGGAGCCGTTGGCTGCCACCGCTCCATTACCCCGGGGGCCCATGGCCCGGTCTGCTTGGGAGGGTATTATAAAACTCAGTTGAGCTCCCGTGTCAATGAGGAACTGCTTGCCGGTGTGTCCGTCCGTCACATATAGAAGCTTGCTTTTTTCGCCGAGAACTGCCGCTGTTAACGGTTCTCGGCTTTGGCGTTTTCCCGAAATCGTGAATCTGCAGGGGGGAAGGCATTTGTAAGCCTTCTCGGCGAAGCGGTGGTGGTAATAACAGACGTCGCTCCGTCTGTTACGTCTTGGCCGTGTTGCTGCCATGGCGGGCAGATTCTGCTCAGTGGTTTGAGGCTCCCCGTGGCTCCGGACATCGGCGTTGAGGCCTGCAGATGCTGCTGTGGGTGTCTGTTCCCTGCAGGCGTTGACGAGTCGCTGCGCTTCGTGAGCCAGCGTGCAGAAGTCTTGCTGGGTGCTGCATCACATGTTGGCAAGCGTCCCTCTCATGTGTGGCGGCAGTGTACTGAGGAATATAAATTGGAAGAGGAAATTGACATTGTCCTCTTCTTTGAGTTGCAGCAAGTCCTCCATGAGGGCCTTGGGTCTGCATCCTCTGTGGCTGTAGACCGCCAGGATCCTCTCGGCTCTCTCCTCGGCAGAGGGGACGAAATTCGCCACGATGGTCGCTTTTAGTTCTCTGTATTTGTCCTGGGCCGGCGGCCACTGGATTATGCTCCGCGCACATCTCGAAGTGGTGGCGTCGAGTTTGGCGACGATGTGATAGAACTTTGTATCGTCAGCCGTGATGCCCGCAAGTGCAAACTGGGCTTCAGCTTGCTGAAACCACGAGGCGGGGTCTTCCTGCCAGAAGTCCGGCAGGTTGACGGTGACGGCGTTTGTGTGGACCATCACTGATGTGTCCGCAGGGTGAGAGTGTCTTCCTTCGGCTCTCACAGCGGCGCTGGTGCTCGGTTGAGCCCTCTCTATCACTTCTGCCGTGGGGGAACGTCGTCCATCTGTTCCCCTGTCTGCATGGGCGCCGGCGTCTGCCTGGGTCGCCACAGATGAGTCGATCGCTGGGGAATGCCTCTGGTCCATCCTCGCGTCAGGGTCACCAGTGTAGAAGAGCTCGGAATGATGAGGCGATGTGACTTATAAACCAAAGTTTATTATCAGCTTTGCTCCTCTAACAAGTCTCATCTAGTGCAGCAGCAGAAGAAGTAAGAGAGCAAACACATTTGGCTCTGTGTACTTATACTCACACACAACAAAAGACATGCATACAAAGCTGACATCCCCCATTAACTTAATTATCCTCCTTTGTCTCCGTACTCCTTCACCTGGCCCTGGGAGGTCAGGGCGACCTATCTGGTCTCCACCGCAGTGCCTCGGATGCTCTTTGATCTTCACTGGCGGTTGAGACCCTTTGTCCTGTTCTGAGGTGTGAAGTCGCTTTACATATGTAATCACCAAACATTCTCACATGCTTATACATATGTAGGTCATGGGATATATGATTAATATAGACCACATTTAGTATACTTTATTGATCCTCAGAGGGGAAATTGAGGGTCATCCACCACCTGGATGGATGAAGCAGCCACGATACGGCGCTATCCCTTAACCATTCACACACACATTCACACCTAGGGCCACTTTAGAGTCTCCAACTAACCTAACCTGCATGTTTTTGGTATGTCGGAGGAAACCGGAGAAATCCCGGGGTAAACCCACGCATACACGGGGAGAACATGCAAACTCGACACAGATCACTGTTGGTCGGGGGCTGGGATCAAACCCACGATCCCACGATTCCCACGATCCCCCGGCCAAGGGTAAACTGTGCTGCTGCAGTGCTAACCACTGCGCCACCGTGCAGCCCGGTAAATTCTTGTTGTAAATTCTTCTTAGTCTTGTTCACATCATAGTTAAGGTCGTAGCGGCTGGGGTTAGCCCTACGATCCCTCGTATTCTGGAATGTGTGTTCATGTCATAGTTTAGGTCGTAGTGGCTGGGGTTAGCCCTATGATCCCTTGTATTCTGTAGTGTATGTTTTTTGCCCACAGTGGCTCATAGCTTTATGTTCTTGTCTTGTCTTGTTAATAAAACATCTATGCAAAGCTCACTGGTGACTTTTGGCATCTTATGGTGGCCCGCGAGGGTCACCGCATGACAGTATACTCCAGCCAGGACGTCTAAACGGAGACGCCACACCGAGACGCCTTTTCACCATGAGTTTTTGCGCAAATTGGACTATTGTTCTTCCCTGTCTGGGTGTCATTTGCTGGGAGAATGCCGTCATCCAGGGGCCGCGGTTGGCACCTGGGCAAGGAGCTAGCGGAGACTCTGGAGTATGTCGATGGAACTCTATTCACCGCTACGCTTTACGACACTCCCAGTGACATACGCTGGCACCTGGACTATGCTGAGGTTCTTCTCAACAACCTTCCTCTCCACTACGACAATCAACCGGAGGTGATGACGAGGAGGGCTGAGCTCGCCGCACAGCGCAAGATACTCCGTGGGCTGGATGTGGACTACGGAAGGAAGCAGAGGAGGAGGCATCCTCGCTCCCCGCGTTGGGAGACCGTTCCTGCCCCTGATCCGGTCCAGGAGTTCTCGCCATCTGGGGGCCGTCGAAGACGTTGGCACCACGGCCAAGGTGAACCTCAGCAGAATCCCCGGCTGGACCCGCTGCCGGCGAAGCCCGTCAGCAGACCTCTGAGAGCGGCTCCTCCTCGTCCTTCCAGGGGGCCCTCTGTCGCCATCCAGCGGGGAGAGGGAGGAACTATGTCCCCTACAGCAGGCACCATCCTCCCTCTGGGAGAAAGGCAAGTGCAAGTTCGTTCTTTTGTAACCTGCCTTGTCTGACTCCTGGGGGCAGAGTTCGGGGTTCGTAGCCACTTAGCTCCCGCCACCTGCTGTAGTTATAATAACCAAACCTGCTGCCTCTGTGTCTCCCTCTGCTGAGTGGTCCGCGACACCAGGTCTACGTGGCGGGGTGAAGAGGGGGTCTGCGGTGCTGGAAAGCCTGGATCCGGCCCTGCAACCACGTTGTGGACAGAGGAGAAGAGCGGACTGTGGCCCGGAACCTGTGCCAACGATGAAGCGTCCCCGGGTCTCCTCGCCGGAGCGGTCCGAACCAGTGGGTCGAGGGTCCCCTGCCTCCACGCCATACGAGTCATCGGCTTGGGCATCAGCGCGAGAGGAACCTCAGGCTGTGGAATCCATCTTGCCAGCTGTGGAGCCCGACGCAACTGAGTTGGAGCCTGCACACGAACTTCTTCGCCCTAAGCCTGGATCGACGGAGTCCTGGACGGCAACAGAACCTGAGTGCAGGCAAGTGCTCCCTCTTGTGTCTCTGTCCCCTGTGTTGGAGCATTTTTGCCTGCCTCTCGGGGAGACGAGTGAGGGGCAGCCGCCTGCTGCGTCTGAACTCATCTCGCTGGGTTCTGTTGCTGCCGGTGATACTGATCCCGGTTTTTCTGTGTGTTCTGAGCTTCCTTTCAGTATCACCGGCGCAGAGCCAGTCGGGGTCAGTGAGTTGGAGGTTCCAGGTTCAGGGGTGGAGGTTGTCAGCGGAGCTGCACCGACCCAGTTGGGGTCCATTGTGGAGGCTGCTCTGGCCCAATCGGGGTCCAACGTGGGTGCGCCTGAGGCCCAAACGGGGTCCACCACAGGGGCTGTTCTGGCCCAATCGGGGTCTGACGTGGGTGCAGCCAGGACCCAATCGGGGTCCAGCGGAGGTGCAGCGCCGGTGTGGTCCATGGACGGTGGAGGAGCTGCAGACCCTTCACCACCTGACCCAGTTCGGGCTTATCCTTGCCTTCTGTCCCCTCTTCAGAGTCATCACCCCTGCGCATCATCGCCGGGGGCCGTGGGGGTCCCTTTTCGCTCGCCCCGGCTCTCCCGAGTTTTGTCCATGCCAGGGAGGCTGCCACAGGCTGTTTTCCCCCGGTACTGGTGGCTGAGGAACGTGGGTCGGCCGCCTGAGGAACTGTTTCGCCGGTTCAACGCCTCAGGTCGGCCACCCGACATGTTATGTGTTTCACTGGGCGATCTGGTTGGGCCACCGGAGGAGTGGACTTTCTGGGCCTGGGACTGTGGTAAGCCGCCCGGTCATGTTCCGCCCCCCATGACCACCCGTCGGCTGTTGGACGCGGGGAGACCACCTGAACTGTTCCCATGGCATTTGGTCTCTGCCGGTCAGCATGAACTGTCGGGGGTAGAGGTCATTCCTGGTGGTGGTTTAGCCCTGTAATTGTTCTGTGTTTTTTTTTCTCTTCTCTGTCCTGTGTTGTATTTGCTTTTTGACCTGAGTGTGTGGTATTTTTGTTTTCATGCCTGGGTATTGTGTTTCATGCATTTTGGAATGTAGTCTTGTCCTGTAATTGTTCTGGGTTTTTTTGTTGTTGTTGTTTTTTTCTCTGTCCTGGGTTGTATTTGCTTTTTGACCTGAGAATGTGGTATTTTTGTTTTCGTGCCTGGGTAACGGTGTTTCATGTATTCTGGAATGTAGTCTAGCCCTGTAATTGTTCTGTGTTTTTTTTTTCTCTTCTCTGTCCTGTGTTGTATTTGCCTCTTGACCTGAGAGTGAGGTATTTTTTGTTTTCGTGCCTGGGTAATGGCATTTCATGTATTTTGGAGTATAGTCTGGTCCTGTAACTTTTTCATGTATTTTGAGTCATTTTTTTTTTCCTGTCTGTGCTCTGGTTCTCTATCTGTGGTTTGATCCTCTCCTGCCCCATCCCCCACCCCGAAGGGGGTGGGGGGTGGGGGGGATCGGATGTCTATGGGCGTTCAGGAGCCCGCCCTCAGAGGGAGGGTACTGTTATGACCAGAGCGCCGATCTCGTCCGTGCTCGGGCCATGCATCATCTCTGCCGGCCTTGACAGCTGTGAATTACATTCTGGCTCCACCGGGCTCTTATTGTGACAGCGCTCGGTGGGGTTTCCGGCTGTCAAGGTCGATCAGCTGTTCGGCATCACTGCTCATTAGCTGCCGGCTTTATTAGCAGGCGCTGACAGCTGGTTGATGCTGGAGTATCGTCAAACATTCAGCGTCAAACATTCAGCGTCAAACATCCCTGGTCCTCGTTCATGTCAGGTTCGTGCTTATTCTTGTTCACGTCATAGTTAAGGTCATAGCAGCTGGGGTTAGCTCTACGATCCCTTGTTTTCTGTAGTGTGTGTTTTTTGCCCACAGTGGCTCATAGCTTTATGTTCTCGTCTTGTCTTGTTAATAAAACATCTATACAAAGCTCACTGGCGACTTTTGGCGTCTTATGGTGGCCCACGAGGGTCACCGCATGACAGAATTAACTAGTAACTGTAATTAGTTACTATTTTTTAGCAAATTGCCCAACACAGAACAGATGAAAATATGCAAAAATATGTCATGATTTAATTATCAGACAGCTCACGTGCAAAGTGCAACACCAGAGGGACACTCAGAAAACAAAAACACGTTTCACAGATTTTATTAATTTTCAAAGAGTCGGAGCACAGCTAGGGAAAACGTCACTCGCCAGAGGAATCAGCCTGCAGAGGGAGAGATGAAAGCTATTAGAGGAGAGGAGACGGGAAATGGGCCAAGACAGATTGCCACTCACGTGAGCTGAGCTGAGGATCTGGCTGTAACCCAGTGCAGGAGACAAACCAGCAAGATGACGCTGGAAGGGAGTAGATAGTGGGTTGGATTGGCAGTGCCTGAAAGGGTGGAGAATACTGAAGCTGGATGAAGACGATGAGGCTGATGAGCGCACACAGTCCCTAGAGACACACCACACCGATGGCAGTGACCTGAGGAGAGAAGAGGAGAGAAGAGGTGAGTACGAGAACTCGACATAGACTTTAGTTTAACACTTGCGTCGTTCTTTAGGCAGTGTACCCAAACGAGCCAGCATTGGAGCATCATTGAGAAGATCCTTATAAGCGCTGGCAGGAATAGGCGACAGGTGCTTCAGATACAAGAAAACAGGATCTACCTTGGCTAAATGAAAAATTATGGAATCTCATGACAAAAGGGACTTTGTTTTTATAAAATGGCTAAAAATTGATTTAAGTAAAGATAGACTGATTTTTAAAAGCCTCAGAAATGAAGTCACCATGCAACTCTGTAAAACAAAAGCAAATTTCTTCTTAGACATAATCAATAATGCAAAAGGGAACAACAAAAACCTCTGGAAATATATTGATAAACTCACAGGAAAAAATGCAAAAAAAGTCATAAAAAGTCATACAACTCAGTTTAAATGGAAAACTTCATTCAAATAGCTTAGATATAGCCATCAATTTTAATGAGGATTTTATCAAATCGGTACAAGAACTGGGTCTGAACTTTACCCGAACATACAGTACCTGCACCAAATTAAAATAATTTGGAGCAGGTATGTTCGCACCAAACCCTTAACCCCACAAATGAGGTAAAGTTTAACAAAATTTTGTCATCTCTATCAAGATTCACGATTCAAAGATTTTATTTGTCAGTACTACTATACGTACAGGACATACAGGAGAATTGAAATGGCATTGCTCTTGCTCTTCAGTGGTGTTCACAATCCAAAAAAGAAAAAGGAACAAGGCTGGAAAAACAACAGTAGCATTCTATGTACAGTAATGCTACCCGTAGTGCAAATGGCGACAAAAGATAGACCCAGACCTTCCATAGTGCAAATCAAGATTAGCGATGAACGATGAGACCCAGCAATCTTATATACAGAAAGTAAAGCAGTAATACTTGTAGTACCAAGTTCAATGCGATAGTGTAGGTGCAGACAGTAACAGATAGGGCTGCACATGATCAGTATTGCAATGACAGACAGTAGCAGATATGGCATTTGTGCAAATGGTTGCAGTAAGGTGCAGAGACATACAGCAGCAAGTGTATTATTGTTCATGTGCCAGTCTTTCTGTGCCAACAACTGAGGTGGTTATTGTGCGGGTGAGTGCGTTAAGGTCCGGGGAAGGAAGTGGGGGAGGGGGAGTGGACAGAGTTCAGTCCTGGTGGCCTGATAAACAAAGCTGTTTAGCAGTCTTGTGGATGGGGGCCCAGAGGCACCGGTACTTTTTCCCTGAGGGCAGGGGGCTGAAGAGGGAGTGTGAGGGGTGGGAGGTGTCTCCTGCAATGTTGATGGCTCTGCAGGTAAGGCGGGTGAAGTAGATGTCTGGGGGGTGAGGGGGCCACCGATGATCTTGCTGGTTGCTTTCACTGTGCGTTGTAGTGTCTTCCAGCAGGAGGCAGTGCAGCTTCCATACCACACAGTGATGCAGCTGGTGAGGATGCTCTCAATGCTGCCCCAGTAAAATGAGCACATGATGGGGAATGGGACCCGTGCTCTCCTCAGTTTACGGAGGAAATGGAGGCAAGTTTGAGTCTTCCTGGCCAGTGATGTGGTGTTGTTGGACCAGGAGAGGTCTTCAGAGATGTGCACCTCCAGGAACTTGGTACTGCTCACCCTCTCCACAGCTGCACCATCGATGATCAGAGGGGAATGCTGTGTGTGTCCCCTCCTGAAGTCGACCACAATCTCCTTGGTTTTTCCCACGTTCAGGAAGAGGTTATTGTCTTTACACCACTGGACCAGATGGCTCACCTCAAGTTCCAGAGCTAAGGATATTCATGGACTAGACACTGTATTCTTGAAAAAAACATAAAGATAAATTATTAATAAATATTATTAATAATATATAATTATGAATAAATATAGTCATTGTCGCCCTGACAGACTGCTATGATGATGATGATGATGATATATACATATATACATACACACACACACACACACACACACACACACACACACACACACACACACATATATATTAGATTAATAATTCCAATTACAGAACTAATAAATCAATCAATACATGAAAATATCTTCCCTGTGTCATGATTTGTCACTCGAGACAGAGAGACAGACCCAGATGCTAGACTGCAGTTTGTGGCATTTATTAACAAAACTCAAAGTTCCAAAGTGCATCAACTCAAAAATCCAAAGAGATAGCAAGGTAAATTTACAGATGGAGTATCAGAACAAACTCATCAGAATGGGGAAGGGGTTCTGGTGGAGAGGAGGAAGTATCACTAAGACTGCAGCAGTGAGAAGGCAAAACAACAGTCTTTAAATAGCTGAAAACATAATTGATAGCAGGTGCGGATTCACAAGAGCGGGCAGGTGGTCCAATTACTAAACATAGAGCATGTTGACGAAATAATGACAAGGTGGGAGTGCCTGGAACAGGTGCGGAGCTCATGCCATGAGGGGGCAAAATGTAAACACTGAGAGCAAAATAAAATAGGAATCTAAAAATACTGACAGAATCATTATCGTAGTAATAAGGGCAAGAAAACATAAAACACCTGACAGCAAAGAACGCATCTAGAATCAACACACAGGAAAATAATACAACACTGGAAAAGTACAGAAAATGCTTAGATATAAATTAAGAGCCTGAACCCAGTGAGACATCGTGTTCAGCCTCATGACACCCTGATGCATTGAAACCCGCCATTGTAACCCCCATACACATAGCCGGACACAAACAGGAAATTAGTAATTATAGGCCGATAACTATGCTTCCTGTCTTGTCAAAAGCCATTGAAAAGGTGGTAGAAGACCAACTGGTAGAACATCTCGAATCTGCCCAGCTGCTGCAGTTTGGTCTCAGGTCGAACCACTCAGCAGAGACTGCTGCATCTTTTTAGACTTGCTTAAAGCCTTTCATACGGTCAATCACTCGGTCCTTCTTTCTAAACTATCAGGATATAAAACTGTCCATGAATACCCTTAGCTGGTTAAAATCTTATCTATCTGGTCGCTCCCAGTGTGTGTGCATAAACAATACTCTATCCCAAAGGCATGCACCATGGGAGTACCACAAGGTTCAGTTTTAGGCCCACTGCTGTTTACTTTATATATTAATGATTTGCCATCAGTATGTGAAAATGACATAAAAATTCAGATGCATGCAGATGACACAGTCATCCACACACATGGGAAGGATCCCAAAAAAGTGACTGACAAGCTAATGATAACAAAGGAGGAAGTGTCAAAATGGCTTAATCAATCATGCCTCACTCTGAACATAGGGAAAACAGCTACCATGTATTTTACCGACAAACAAAATCATTCGCATTATCCAACTATAACTGTAAATGGAGCAAATATTGAAAATGTAACAGAGTTTGAGTATTTGGGTGTCACATTAGATCCCACGCTCATCTTTAAAAAGCACATAAAATGGATGAGCCGCACTCTGAAATGTAACCTTGCAAACCTTTGCTGCATTAGAAACTCACTTACTCTAAAAGGATCAAAAACCTTTCTGAATGCCATGATTTTGACACATTTTTCCGATTACATCTCTTTCTGGTCACAAGCCAATAGTATGAATCTGAAACCCTTGGAATCCCTATATAAACAATCCATCAATATTCTGGATAAGAAGACACAACAGTATCACTATTGTGGTATTATAAATTGTCCTTAGGTATGACTGTGCGAGTGAATGGTTTTCTGTCTCTCTGTGTTGGCCCTGCGATGGACTGGTGATCTGTCCAGGGTGTACCCTGCCTCTCGCCCAAAGATGCTGGGATAGGCTCCAGCACCGCCGCGACCCGAAAATGATTAAGTGGAAGAAGATGGATGGATCGATGGATGGTGTACATGCCAAGCACAAGATGTTAAGCTTTGAAAATATGATCATGCATGCAAATATGTGGTTGGTCTTTAAAATTATCCATGGTTCTGCACCCTCGCTTCTTAAGACTTTTGTGTACCTAACTTCTGAACAAAATACCAGAATAACAGGGACTTCCTCTAGGTGGCATTGTTGCATCCCCCTACATAAAACTGCTTTTGGACAGTCAGCCTTCTCATGCAAAGACCAAAACAAATTACAGAGACGTTTCCATAGAGACTAAAAAAATGGATTTTAAGTAATCAAGCCTTCCAGCATTGACTCTCCCCCTTAAATGGGACTTGAAATTGCGCTCTTAAATTGTTTTATGTTTGCCGTCTCTCTTATCTTTATACCTTTTAAACCTACTCCCTGCTTGTTTCAGGGTCAACAATTTTTGAAACCCAACCTGCATTACTTTCTGTATGTGCTGTTTTTCTTTTAATATCTTCCTGCCTGCCTCAGGGACTACAGATGGAAATTAGTGAGAACGCTATAACCTGGTACAGAGCATCTTTACCCTGTGTTTAATGTTTTTGTCATATGTGTGTAAATGTGCACACACAAATGAATTGATGCAAGCCCAGCGTGCAAGTGGAGTAAAACGTGTTTATTAGCAAGTGGAAAATTGCATACAAAGTGTTCATGAAACTGTCCAAAATGAGAAATACTGGGGAGATGACCGGCTACAAACTCAGATGACAAGCCCCATGCGCTCCCAAGGCAAAAGTGGGAAATAACATAGAAGAAGACTTACATAATGTCGGAGCGTGAAAGGCTCTAGAAACAACAACACTTCAAAGTCCAAACAGAGGAGGAACCACACATGAGTGAGCCTGAACATCCAATGAAGACTGACACCGACGCACTGAGTGTTTCCACTGCCACCCAGAAATACCCCCAGAGACCAACAAGTGGCAAGTGGAAACAGGTGCGTGGCAACAGCCAGACAGTGAGTGAATGAGTGAGAATGTCTGTGGGTGCGTGTATGTGTGTGGTAAGTAAGAGAGAATGAGTATAAGTGTAAGTGCATGCATGCGTATGTGTGGAAGCAAGAAATGATGGCAAACGGCCGGTATGAGAGTGAATGAGTGAGAATGTGTGTGTGTGTGTGTGTGTGTGTGTGTGTGTGTGTGTGTGTGTGTGTGTGTGTGTGTGTGTGTGTGTGTGTGTGTGCGCGCCTGTGAGTGCATGTATGTGTGTGTGGAAACCCAGGTGATGGCAATCAGCTGATAGGTGCCTGGCAGAGAGAGGTGAGAGGAGGGGCCGTGGCTGTAGACTGGCAGAGGTTCCAATAATCTGCCAGCTGGAAATGATAACAACAATCAGAGGCTAAAGCCACAGATCATGAAACGGGGCAGGAAACAAAAGCCCCGTTCGTGACAGAGCCCCCCGAAAGTCTGGTTGCTTGCCAGGGAAAATTGGCCACCTAACCCAGCAGTACAGTTTATCAGGCAGCCAGCCGGAGTTCTTCAGCCACCAGGCCAGGTGAGACGGGCCGAGAGGCAACCCCCCACACACACACACACAGGAAGACCCCGTCCTTCGGGCAGCCGGCCTGCATAGTTAAGCCATCAGGACTGGAGGGGCGAGTGAGCAGGTGGCCTACCTACCTGGAGGCTTAAAGGTGGGTGGCCAGACCAGGGAAAGGGAACCCCAATGGCAACCGGTGACAGGACCAGGTGGATAATGGTGGTGTGGCGTAACCCCCCACAACAGACTGGGACAGACACAGCGCTCGACTAGAGCAATTAACTTAACAGTGAAATGTGTGTATTAATGTCTACAGGCAGCCTCACTTCTTCTGGCTTTTTCCGGCTATGTACTGAGATGTTAATGTGCCATTCATGCATTGTGTTCATGCATCCTGTTCTTACTGTGTCTCTCAAATGCAAATGCCATACTCCCTGCTGTGAATGCCTTTCATGCATTGTTTGTAACTGGTATATAAGCTGACTGAGATCCATGCTCCTCTCTCACTCTTCAACTGCTGCTGCTGACACACACTGTGTCCCTTTGCTGGAGAGCCTCGTGAAGGCGGTATGATAATAAACCTGCTTAAAACCTCTCATCGCTGCCTTTATTTTATCATCCGCCATATTGGTGACCCCGAGGATGCACACGTTTTGTGCATCGCAACTTTCTGGCTTAGACAGCCACACTGCCGGCGAACGCAGCACCCGGCGGTGATGCTCCAATGACAAGCAAACGCAGCAGCCCCCTTCTGCTTCAGTGAACTCTCCGGACATCACTCACGACCGGGAAAGCCGCAGCAAACTTCATGGTGGGATCAGCACGCCTAGATCGGCACATCCACGCTGGACCGGCCGCGCTCACAGCTCCTCCACACGAGAGCGCATGCACCTCATCCCCTCTCCACGGCGGCGACCTCCATGGCCGACGGAGAATGCAGCGCGTGGACCTAAACACACCATGGCCGAGTGAGTGACAAAGATCGTCTCCTCCCTCTCACCACTCCAACGCATCTACACGAGCTCGAGGGACAAAGATCGTCTACTCACTTTCACCGCTCCAACACAACTACAACAGGGATGATTAAGCTCCTTGACCCTGTCTCCTCTCCAGCTGGCCCAACACCGCACGGAGCCCCGGCACACGCACCGGGGAGTTACGAGGACGGCGCACCACGCACGGGACACACACGGCTCTACAGATCGCCATCATCCTTCGCTGCTGCACACAGGCCCTTCAGGGTTGCTCGTTCACCTGAGGCACGCACGCAGCATGCACGAAGGATTTGTTAATGGTCTCAGCCACGGCACACATGGGGAATTCAGCGGTTTTGCGATCCCCGAGGACTTTAGGGCTGCGCCCACACCTAAAGTCAACACGCCAGTCCTTCTGCCTTTATGTTTCTCTTACAGCCATCCCTGCTTCTCTTCACGGCCACTATTAATCCTTGCAGGACTTAATCACGGGAGGAGCCAGTGACTAATTTTTCTTCTTGTGATCTCCGCACGTTCAACGGGACAGCCCCTCGACATCGTGGATCCACAAGCAATTTTTGCGCGGCCCAGACGCTTTCACCGTCTCCGGCCGGCACTTACCACCCCCCACCCCCCTCCACCTCCGCCTGCACAGAGCTTTCACTGCTCGCTGCCAAATCAGGACTATCGAGGTCTCGGCCCCCTGCCGAGCCCTCTGAGGGGGAGCGGTGTGGCGTAACCCCCCCACAACAGACTGGGACAGAGACAGCGCTCGACTAGAGCAATTAACTTAACAGTGAAATGTGTGTATTAATGTCTACGGGCAGCCTCGCTTCTTCTGGCTTTTTCCGGCTATGTACTGAGATGTTAATGTGCTATTCATGCATGCATTGTTTGTAACTGGTATATAACTGGTATATAAGCTGACTGAGATCCATGCTCCTCTCTCACTCTTCAACTGCTGCTGCTGACACACACTGTGTCCCTTTGCTGGAGAGCCTCCGGGCTTGGCCATTGGGCAAGCCTCGTGAAGGCGGTATGATAATAAACCTGCTTAAAACCTCTCATCGCTGCCTTTATTTTATCATCCGCCATAGAGCCAAGTAATACAAGAAGGAACACCCAGCAGGCCTTCGGGAGGAAAAAGGAGACCCAGGTGTCCTCGAACCGGCCAGCCGCACCCTCGGTGGTCCCGGCTTGGGACAGGAGCTCGGTCGCACCCACGGTGGATCCGGACTGGGCCATGGCTGCACCCATGGTGGTCCCGGCCTGAGACAGAGTTGCACGAACGGTGGTCCCGGCCAAGGACCTCATTACTCCCGCAGTGAGCCCAGGCTGGGCCTGCGTTGCACCCCTGGAGGACCCCGACTAGGACATCATTTCACCCACAGTGGAATCCAGCTGGACCCCTACTGCACCCGCGGTGGAATCCGGCTGGACCCCTGCTGCACCCGCGGTGGAACCCGGCTGGGCCCCTGCTGCACACGCGGTGGAGCCCGGCTGGGCCAATGCTGACCCCAATACTGCCTTAACTGTGGGCAAGCCGACCCGTGTGAGCACCCAAGCCAGGAAGTGGTTGACCAGGAGCACCCTGGGCTGGAGCTGTGTAACCACAGCAAGCTCCTCGGCAGAGTTAGCAGAACCCATGGTGACCTCCATGGGAGCAGCAGCACCAATGATGACCTCCGGCGGCAAGCCTGGATCCACGGACTCATCCGGCACCGATGGACTCTCTCCAGCGACCCTGGAAGAGGACTTGGACAGAGAACAAAGGGGGTTAGGGTCGCCAGCAGCAGCGGAGCCTGGTGAGGCAAGCTCAGTTGCAGCGTGCAGCTGCAGCTGGCTCTCCTCACCAACAGCTAGGCATAAATGCTCTATTACTGAAAGGAGAAAGACAAAAGAGAGCACTTGCCTTAGCTTGAGCTCCACCGCCATCCAGGACTCCAATGATTCGGGCGATGTCTCCATGGGCTCGTCCTCCTGGAGGTGCAGCTCGGGCGCTGACTCTGCTGCGGTGGCCTCCACAGCAGGCATGACAGTCTCTGCAGTCTTCGTGGTCCCAGCCATTGTGACCCACACTGGTAATTCCTCCGGCGTGGCGGCTGGGGTCTGGCTCACCATTGCTACAGGGGAACGGTCCTCCCGGACCTCTGGCTCCTCCTGGTCCTGATGGTACGGCTCCAGTGATTGTGTGCACTCGGAGGAAACAGGAGAGAGCAGGGAGAGGGCTGGTGAGCAGTTCAAAGCTGCAGCAGGTGGAGAGATCTCTGGGGACTGCATACCCAGAGACCCTCTACCAGGGATCAGGCAAGAATTTTCAACATTTTTAGAAACACAAGAGAAGGCTACTTGCCTGCTCTCCCGGTTAGCGATGTTTCCTGCTGCAGCTGGTGAGGCAACATCCTTCTCGGAAACTGTGACGACCCTGGATTCCTCTGTAGGCTGTAGAGAAGTCTCCAAAACTGGCACCCATAGGGATGAATTAGAGGAGAGCCCTGCCCTCCGCACCTTGGCGGAGGAAAAAACAGACGATGAGATGGCTGCAGGTCTCTTCTCCTCAGAACGGCAATCAATCTCCGCCGGCCCCGCCACATTGTGTTTTTTTTTGTTCCCTGGTGATGGAGCGAGACCAGGCTAAGGAGATGGAGGCAATCTGGGTGCAGACAGCTTGTGGAGGAAAACAGCTGAGGCCCGGGAACACCTCTTCTTTGGCGTGCGTCCGGGCTTTTCCAAGTGCTTCCTCTCCGTCCTGCTGAATTCTTGCTGTAGCATGGCAATCAGGGCTAATCTCTCCCTTCCCTCAGCATGCAACTTCAGCTGAGGACAGCCGCGGGCTGCAGGGTCTGCCAGTCCCACATTCCATAAAATATTGTCTGGAGCAGAGTAAATGCATGCTGCAGAGATTAACCCGTCTACCTCCATCAGGGCTTGACAGCATTCCCACCCCAGACGCATTGGATAGCTTCTGCTACCCGGTAAGTCCATCCTGAGAGTTACTCCGAAGAGAGAAAAACACACAGGGAACGGTGAAAAAACACGACACATTACTCCACTGCTTGGGCTCACTTTGAGCGTCAGCGTACTGTCATATGTGTGCGTAAATGCGCACACACAAATGAATTGATGCAGGCCCAACGTGCAAATGGAATAAAACGTGTTTATTAGCAAATGGAAAATTGCATACAAAGTGTTCATGAAACTGTCCAAAATGAGAAATAATGGGGAGATGAGCAGCTACAAACTCAGACGGCAAGCCCCACGTTCTCCCAGGGCGGAACTGGGCAGCAGAGAGGAAAGGCTGAAAATAACATAGAAGAAGACTTACATAATGTCGGAGCAGACGGGTTCTAGAAACAACAGCACTTCAAAGTCCAAACAGAGGAGGAACCACTTGAGTGAGCCTGAACATCCATTGAAGACTGACGCCTACGCACTGAGTGTTTCTACTGCCACCCAGAAATACCCCCAGAGACTAACGAGCGGCAAGTGGAAACAGGTGCATGGCGACAGCCAGAGAGTGAGTGAATGAGTGAGTGTGTGTGTGCGTGTATGTGTGTGTGTGTAAGTAAGAGAGAATGAGTATAAGTGTAAGTGCATGCATGCGTATGTGTGGAAACAAGAAATGATGGCAAACAGCCGGTATGAGAGTGAATGAGTGAGAATGTGTGTGTGTGTGCCTGTGAATGCATGTATGTGTGTGTTGAAACCCAGGTGATGGCAATCAGCTGATAGGTGCCTGGAAGAGAGAGGTGAGAGGAGGGGTCGTGGTTGTAGACTGGCAGAGGCTCCAATAATCTGCCAGCTGGAAATTATAACAAAAATCAGAGGCTAAAGCCACAGATCATGAAACGGGGCAGGAAACAACAGCCCTGTTCATGACGGTTTTTCTGTACATTGTCCCTGACAAATAAACCAATAAACTAAACTAAACTAAGCAGTGGCCTTCACAGACATCCATACTATCATAGATGTTGGCTTTTGAACTTACGCTGATAACAATCTCAATGGTCCTTTTCCTCTTTAGCCCAGAGGACACGGCATCCATGATTTCCAAAAACAATTTAAAATGTGGATTTGTCAAACCACAGCACACTTTTCCACTTTGTGTCAGTCCATCTCAGATGAGTTTTGGCCCAGTGCAACCAGCGGTATTTCTGAGTGTTGTTGATATGGCTTTGGCTTTGCATAGTAGAAGTTTAACTTGCACTAGACGTAGCAATGAACTGTGCAAACTGATAATGGTTTTCTGATGTGTTCCTGAGCCCACATCGTAATATCCTGTACAGAATGAGATCGGTTTTTAATGCAGTGTCACCTGAGGGATAAAAGGTCATGAGCATTCATTGTTGGTTTTCAGTCTTGCCGCTTACATGCAGAAATTTCTCCAGATTTGCAGAATCTTTTGACGGTATTATGGACTGTAGATGATGAAACCCCTAAATTCCTTGCAATTGTACATTGAGAAACATTGTTCTTAAACTGCTGGAATCTTTGTTCACATAGTTGTTCACAAAGTGGTGAGCCCATCCTCACTTGTGAATGATTAAGCTTTTTCAGAATGTTCATTTTATACCCAATCAAGACAATCACCTGTTTCCAATTAATCTGTTCACCTGTGGAATGTTCCAAAAAGGTGTTTTTTGAGCATTTCTCAATTTTTCAAGTGTTTTCTTGCACCTGTCCCAGCTTTTTTGGAATGTGTTGCAAGCATCAAATTGAAAATGAGTCAATATTTGCCAAAAAAGTCAGTTTGAACATTAAAATATCTTGTCTTTGTAGTGTATTCAATTAAATACAGATTGAAAAGGATTTTTAAATCATTGCATTTTGTTTTTGTTTATATTTTACCCAATGCCCAAACTTCAACAGAATTTGGATGTACTAAGCAAGGTAAGTGAAACAGAAACATTTCAGAGATGCTTTTCCCATTCTCTCAAAATAATTTTAAATTCTACTTATGGGATCAAGGTGGACAACTTTAGATCTTGTTGTAACCTATTCCAGGTTGAAGGAGCAGAGTAAGAGAACGCCTTTTTGCCAAGCTCAGTCAGAGGATAAATATGATGGCAGCTGGCCAATGATGGATTTGTAAATGAAGATATACCAGTGCAAAGTCTGTGTACAGATAATGACGACCATTTGACAAGAGAATACATAGTGCAATGATGAGAAAGGGGTTGACTCCCTGTTATGAATCTCAGTGCTCCATGGAAAAACAGCTTCCAACATCTGTAATGAGCTGGCAGAGGCATTCATGTAAACAATATCACCATAGTCAAGGTGAGGTAAGAAGGTGGCAGCAGCAGGCCTCTTCCTGATGTTGAATGTAAAACAAGATGTATTTTGAAAGAAGAATCCCAGTTTTTAATTTGTATTTTATGAAGATGTTCAATATGGGATTTAAATGAAAGATTTTCATCAATCAAGATGCCCAAATATTTATAAGAGGCCACAAATTCATTAGGTGTACCTTGGACAGGTGATATAGAAGGACAAACTGCTGGTACCTTCTTTTTGTTTGAGAACAACTTTGTTTTGTCTGCATTATAAGTACCAGACTGAGATGAGACAACTGAGACTGAATGATGTCAAATGAGTACTGCAGACATTCAAGGACCAGGGCAATGCTGTCTGCACAAGAATATGCAACCGTGTCATCAGCATAAAGATGTACAAATGCATCACTGATACAAATAGTGAACAGAATGGATCTTAAAACTGAGCCTTGAGGCACAACTTAGGAGAAATTTAAATCCCCTTTTCCACTAGTACCCACTCAGCCCTACTCACTTCGACTCGGCACGCTTTGTAGGCTTTTCCATTAGTACCTAGTACCTTGTAACAGGTACTTTTTTCGTACCTATTCCACTGGGGTTCTAACTGTGCTGAGTCGGGCTGAAAATGTGATGTCAACAAGGCAGCAGGCCACTGATTGGTCAGGGCGTAACATCATGAGAGCGACACTTGAAGGCTGAACTCAGAATCTCGAGACGCCATTTGCAAAGATTTGTCCATGAGCTGGCAAGCAAGCGTCAGTATAAACAATGATAGAATGGCTTCACAGAAATCAGACCCAAAGAAATCAACACCACGGTCCAGCAGAGTTTACTGTGCCTTTTGGCTGATGAGAGAATAAGCGACTTTTGCATCTCGGCTCGCGCAAAGCATCATGGGAATGTGGCTACCAAACATGCTCTATCGATACATTTAATTTATGGAAAGTTCCTGATCTACAAGCATAGTGTATGCGTAGGGGTCTTCCCGGTTGTACCCGCAAACGCAAGGATAAGCTAGTTGCACTTGCATTCGCGGCCACATTGCAGAAATTGGCCAAAATGGCCCCCCCCGTATGTACGCTGACATAGCAGATTTTTTGTTGTCAAAGGACCAAGCACCCTTACTTGCGAGACTCTGAAATGACTACAAAGAAGGTAAGCGAGTGGTTTGGCAGCTCAACTTTGGTTTTGTCATTTTGAGTAAATTTCACTGCAAGGCATAGCTTGCTTACTTGCAGTAGATCTATAGGTCGATACTACTATAGTTTAAGTACCACAGGTTTTCAATGATTTGCAATTTTATTTTATACCAGCCTACTTATCAATGGCCTTAATTACATGTGTGTGTAGATCAAGCTTCATTACCAATATACAAAGAACTATATCCTAGATCCAGGCCTGCCTGTCCATACCTACTACTTCAGGGTTTAGATTCTTGTCAATTAGGCTAGAACTTGAACAATACACAACACTAATTAATTATGTTATACAGCCGTGGACAAAATTGTTGGTACCCCTCTGTTAATGAAAGAAAAACCCACAATGGTCACAGAAATAACTTGAATCTGACAAAAGTGGTAATAAATAAAAATTCTATGAAAATAAACCAATGAAAATCAGACAATGCTTTTGAATTGTGATTCATCAGAATTATTTTAAAAAACAAACTCATGAAACAGGCCTGAACAAAAATGATGGTTCCCTTAACTTAATATTTTGTTGTACAACCTTTTGAGGCAATCACTGCAATCAAATGATTTCTGTAACTGTCAATGAGACTTCTACACCTCTCAGCAGGTATTTTGGCCCACTCCTCATGAGCAAACTGCTCCACTTGTCTCAGGTTTGAAGGGTGCCTTCTCCAGATGGCATGTTTCAGCTCCTTCCACAGATGTTCAATAGGATTTAGATCAGGGCTCATAGAAGGCCACTTTAGAATAGTCCAATGTTTCGCTCTTAGCCATTCTTGGGTGTTTTTAGCTGTGTGTTTTGGGTCATTATCCTGTTGCAAGACCCATGACCTGCGACTGAGACCAAGCTGTCTGACACTGGGCAACACATTTCTCTCTAGAATACCTTGATAGTCTTGAGATTTCATTGTACCCTGCACAGATTCAAGACACCCTGTGCCAGATGCAGCAAAGCAGCCTCAGAACATAACAGAACCTCCTCCATGTTTCACAGTAGGGACAGTGTTCTTTTCTTGGTATGCTTCATTTTTGTGTCTGTGAACATAGTGCTGATGTGCCTTGCCAAAAAGTTCCAGTTTTGTCTCGTCTGTCCATAAGACATTCTCCCAGAAGCTTTGTGGCTTGTCAACATGCAGTTTGGCAAATTCCAGTCTGACTTTTTTATGATTTGTTTTCAACAGTGGTGTCCTCCTTGGTCGTCTCCCATGAAGTCCACTTTGGCTCAAACAACGACGGATGGTGCAATCTGACACTGATGTACCTTGACCTTGAAGTTCACCATGAATGTGTTTAGAAGTTGTTCTGGGCCCTTTTGTTACCATTCGTATTATCCGTCCCCTCCATTTTTCATCAAGTTTTCTCCTGCAGCCACGTCCAGGGAGGTTGGCTACAGTCCCGTGGATCTTAAATTTCTGAATAATATGTGCAACTGTAGTCACAGGAACATCAAGCTGCTTGGAGATGGTCTTATAGCCTTTACCTTTAACATGCTTGTCTATAATTTTCTTTCTAATCTCCTGAGACAACTCTCTCCTTTGCTTCCTCTGGTCCATGTTTAGTGTGGTACACACCATGTCACCAAACAGCACAGTGACTACTTGTCACCCTTTAAATAGGCCGACTGACTGATTACAAGTTTGTAGACACCTGTGATGTTAATTAGAGGACACATCTTGGTTGAACATGTCCCTATGGTCACATTATTTTCAGTCTTTTCTAGGGGTACCATCATTTTTGTCCAGGCCTGTTTCATGAGTTTATTTTTTAAAGTAATTCTGTTGAACCACAATTCAATAGCATTGTCTGATTTTCATTGGTTAATTTTCATAGAATTTTTATTTATTACCACTTTTATCAGATTCAAGTTATTTCTGTGACCTTTGTGGGTTTTTCTTTCATTAACAGAGGGGTACCAACAATTTTGTTCACGTGTGTAATATAGACTTACTGCTTTAATCCAACAATTATGTCTGTCCGGATCCTTCAGCTCCATGGGGAATGTATATAACGTGAATGGCGGCGGACATGTGCACATGCTGGTCCCGAAGTTACACGCATGTATGCTGCAAGTTTGCTTTTTCCACCACTCTAGATGATACATGCCATTCCACACTTCACTACGGCACAATGTGCA
The DNA here is from genome assembly GCA_020510985.1 of Pholidichthys leucotaenia. Lineage (NCBI taxonomy): Eukaryota > Metazoa > Chordata > Actinopteri > Cichliformes > Pholidichthyidae > Pholidichthys > Pholidichthys leucotaenia. Next base: position 217,544,492 of record CM035840.1, read on the forward strand.
CCTGGCACAACGGCGATTTAAGGCTTGAAGCAGACTTTAAACGGCAGTTGTTCAGGTGTGACAGTACCGTTTCTATACAAAAGCAAGGCGGCTACCAGAATGTTTGGTAGTCGTGAACTTTGAACTCACATAGTCCACACATGGACACTCATAATGCAAAAGTCGCTTATCCAGAGGGGAGTAGATGGAGCCACTCAAAATGAATTTACGGCCACGGGAGCACCCAACTCCAGCAGTTGAAAGCCGTGATATTTGGATATAGAGGATGGTGATTGATGTGATATGATGTGATATTATGCATCTTTTACGTTATTTATCCCGGCAGTGGAAAGTTAACTTTGAACAGACCACAACGTCGCTTGTGTGCAGATAATGAGCTAGCTAGTTAGCCATCAATGCTAACTCCGTGCTCCGTGCTCTCCTTGTATTCTGATGAAATAAGCTAGTGGTAATCCTGGTGAAAAATGTGTTGTTGTTTTTTTTGTTTTTTTTTTACATGTTGAGCTTTTGTGCTGTGCATGTGCTTAAGCTGTGTGTATTTGTGTTTTAGAGTCCAACCAGCATCTGCTGTGACGCAGCAAGACACAGCAATGTGTTCTGACTGGTAAGCCATATTAAAGCTGAACACCCCGTAGTGGTAGACAAAGCACTCAAATCCTTTTGCTTTTTAAGTTAAAGTATAGATAAAGTGCCAGTGCCAAAACTAAAGTAGCACAATTTCCACTTAATATGAAAGGGACTGAACTGAGATTTATTTGATTGTGTGTGAATATTAATTACAGAATAATTGAAAATGAATGGCACATCCACTGTAAAATAAACTGCTTGTATATTTTTTTATTTTTTGTCAGTTCACTTGTGTGATCCTTTGTGAGTTATATTCATAACAGTGTATGTTGCACTTTGGGGAATGGGAGTTGTTCAGTCATCATTATAATTTAGTTTATATGTGTAGTTTATAGTCTATCGTCAATAAACACATGCAGTATTATAATAGCAGGACAAATTACAAATATTTGAGAACCACTGTAGTGCCTCCTTTTATATTTTAGCAATACAAGTACAAAACACTGCCCACACTTGAAGCCAGGTTGACAAAGCGGTGACAGAGCAGTGGCTAAACTTGTATTGATAAAAATTGCATATATTGACTGAACGACTCCATACTCGGATAATTCCAATACAGAAGGCAGTTTCTGGGTCTAGGGCAAAAAGGTCAAAAACACAGCAAGGCAGAACAATACATTGATACTGAGCTCAAAAGAGATACAGGGTGTGTGCAGGTTAACATCACCAGGCAGAGTGAAGGGATAGCATCCTATTTAAAGGGTCTCTCTGATTGGCAGCAGGTGGTGAACAAGGCGTGAGCCTAATTAGAGGGCGAGAGGGAGGCAGAGTACACACAGAAACCATTACAAAAATTGCAGTATTGTGGCATCCTGGGCAGCCTCTGGGACATGATTGGCCAAAATAGAAGGAGTATGCTAATGAGGCAGGGGTTGAAGAATTGTGAGGGACGTTTTAGGCACTTTTCCATTTGGAACTCAAAGGCCTCCTTTAGAACGGTTTCGGCTCCATTGTCCGCTTTTCCTTTTGGAACCCAATGGCGTCACAGTTCGCTTTTCGGAACTGTTCCAGTTTTATCAACACTATTTTCGGCACCGTTAAAAGCAGGTCCGAAGGGTACCGGCACCGTTTCGTCACGCCACTGCTGGCCATTCATTGGTCTGTGCGTAGCAACATCAGAGTGGGCGTTATGCTGACTTTCGAGAATCGCTTGCTGGTCATAATCATCTCAGACTGGATGCAGAAGGTAAACAGAGGAGAACAATAGCTAGGGAGATCATGGTGAGATAGCAGGAAGAAGGAGTTGGGGTGAGAAAGGATGAATGTATTGTGATGTTAAATGTCATGCAAATGTGAGATGAGCAGTTGGTATATAAGGAGAACCCATGGTGTATTGAGACATGCTTTTCCTGTGTATGACTGATGAGAGAGTGAATAAAGTCGTCTGCTTCATGAATCAGTCTCGTTATTTACACTCTCCACACTGGTGACCCTTTGACGAATTATGGAACACAAAGCAAGAACCCCGGAGTCGGCCCGGACGCGAAGCCCCAGCAACGCGGCAAGCATCCCAGAGACGGCCCCGACAGGAACTCCCAGCAACGCGTGCACTGTTTCGGTCAAACTACAGGACTTTTGACTGCACAACCCGCGCTCTTGGTTCCACCACACCGAGGCTCAGTTTGTCCTCCGGGGAATAACGGCAGACAACACCAAGTATTACCATGTGGTTGCAGCGCTGGACGCTCGCACGTCTCAGCAAGTAGCGAGCCTGCTCGAACAGCCTCCAGCCCACGACAAATACGAGGCTCTCAAGGCCGCGCTGACCCGATGCTACACGCTCTCGGACTGTGAGAGAGCAGAGAGGCTCCTGAGGCACTCCGAGTTAGGAGATGGTTTGGCGGTCGAAGTGATGGAGAAGATGTTGGCGTTAATGGGCACGGACGATGGGCATTTTCTGTTTGCCCACCTTTTCCTCCGGAACCTCCCAACAGTGGCCAGAGCGGTTCTTGCCAATTCGCTGTTGCTGGCTGCACGTGACTACCGTGCGCTAGCCCAGGAGGCAGATCGGATCATCCTCACCACCAGAGCCCTCACAGTGAACGCGGCGGCGTCGGAACCCAGCGAGACGACCAGCGGAGGCGAGGAGCCACCGACGGTAGCGGCAGCGGGGGCCAGGGAGCGCCAGAGAGACACGCTCTGCTTCTACCACCGCCGCTTCAGAGAGAACACATGCAGATGTGCGCCACCGTGCCAATTCAAGCGTTCAGGAAACGCCAAGGCCAGCAGTCGGTAGCAGCTGCAACCGCCGGTGAAGAGAACAAGCTGCTCTACGTGACGGACTCGTGCTCGGGGAGGTGCTTCCTTGTAGACACCGGAGCCCAGAAGAGCATCATCCTGCCGTCCTACGCCAACCAGCTGGCAGGACCTAGTGGCCCCGGGCTGGTAGCAGTAAACGGCTTGGGCATTAAGACTTTTGGTGAGAGAACACTGACTTTATCCCTACACGGTCGTATATACGAGTGGACTTTTGTCATAGCGGCACTGAGTTTCCCAATCCTGGGAGCTGATTTTCTGTGTGCACATGGGTTACTAGTTGATGTTGCTAACAGATGCCTGGTTAATGCACTCTCTTTTGATTCTCTCCCCTGTACAGCTCGAGGGGCCGGGTCAATAACACAAGCCAACGTCACAGCTCCAGGCGGTAAGTTCCACACACTGCTCACTCAGTTCCCAGCACTCACGGTCCCAACGTTTTCAGCGGCCATCACTAAACACAGGGTGGAACACTTTATCACCACCACCGGGCCGCCCGTTTTCGCATGGCCTCGGCGCTTGGACGCAGCTAAACTGGCCATAACGCGCGAGGAGTTTGCCAACCTGGAAAGGTTGGGCATCATCAGGCAATCGAACAGCCCATGGGCATCCCCGCTACACATGGTCCCTAAGGCCGAGGGATCATGGCGACCGTGCGGTGATTTCTGCAGATTGAATAATGCCACAGCGCACGACCGCTACCCGATTCCCCATATTCAGGATTTTTCCGTTCACCTCGCCGGAGCACGCATTTTTTCTAAAATAGACCTGGTCCACGGTTACCACCAGGTCCCAGTGCACACGGAGGACGTACCCAAAATAGCGGTAATAACTCTGTTTGGCTTGTTTGAGTTTTTACGCATGCCCTTCAGATTAAAAGGAGCAGCACAGACATTCCAACGCATGATGGATGCAGTGTTGCGCGATCTCCCGTTTGTGTTCGTCTACCTGGATGATATCCTGGTGGCCAGTGCTTCCGAGGACGAACACGTAACCCACCTCAGGACGGTTTTCCGGAGGTTGGAAGAGCACGGGTTAATCAACCCGGTGAAATGCCAGTTCGGCGTGACGGGGATTGATTTTTTGGGGCACCGCGTCTCACTGGAGGGAGCAATATCCTTGCCCGACAAAGTGCGCACCGCGACGAATTTTCCCTGACCTCAGACGGTCAGGGCACTGCAAGAATTTTTGGGGATGGTTAACTTTTATAACTGGTTGCTCCCCCGCACAGCTCAACTCATGCAGCCATTGTACGCCGCGCTCAAGAGGTGGAAACCCGCGAATAGAGTCGAATGGACTCCGGAGCGAGAGCAGGCGTTCTCTGAGGTTAAAACAGCCCTGGCAAACACCGCACTGTTGGCGCACCCAGACCCGGCGGCCCGGATAGCGCTCACTACCGACGCCTCGGACGTGGTCATAGGGGCCGTCATGGAGCAATGTGTCACTGGTTCATGACAGCCGCTCGCTTTTTTCAGCAGGGCTTTGCGCGACAGTGAGCGTAAATACAGCGCATTCGACGGAGAGTTGCTGGCTCTCCACCTGGCCATACGGCACTTCCAGTTCTGGCTGGAAGGGCGCAGCTTCACCGCATTCGTGGACCACAAGCCGCTGACGTTCGCGATGGCCAAGGTTTCGGAACCATGATCAGGCCGGCAGCAGAGACAGCTGGCCGCGATCTCGGAGTTTATGACTGATATTCAGCATGTGTCGGGTAAACTGAATGTGGTGGCGGAATGCCTCTCGCGCGCAGTAGTGGCCCCGGTCTGCGTGGGGATAGATTATACAGCCATGTTCGCAGAGCAGATTAGCGACACAGACATGCGCGCGCTCCGGTCTGGACCAACAGGGTTAAGGCTGGAGAGCAGAGTACTGCAAGACAGCAAGCCCCCCCAATCTGCGACGTCTCCACGGGACGCCCACGCCCGGTGGTCCCAGTCGCGTGGTGCCGCCGTGTGTTTGAGTCAGTTCACGCTGTGGCGCACCCAGGAGTGCGCGCGTCATCAAAATGGTGGGAGCAAAGTCTGTGTGGCCAGGCCTGCGCAAACATGTGGAAGAGTGGGCTGCAGCCTGCGTAGCGTGCCAACGAGCCAAAGTACACAGACACACGAAGGCTCCTTTGGAGCCGTTTCGTATACCAGCTAAGAGGTTCGACCATGTTCACGTGGACCTCGTGGGCCCCCTCCCGCCATTGCAGGGGTGCATGCACCTTCTGATAGTGGTGGACCGCACCACACGCTGGCCAGAAGCAGTCCCGCTGGTGGCAGCCACGTCCGCGGACGTGGCGCGCGCTTTTTTGACGACATGGGTGGCACGTTTTGGAATCCCGTCGGACATCACGTCCGATAGGGGCCCTCAGTTTGTTTCCGACCTCTGGTCCGCGATGGCCCGCAGCCTGGGTGTTGCAATTCATCGCACAACCGCGTATAACCCACAGGCCAATGGGTTATGCAAGCGTTTTCATAGGTCACTGAAAGCAGCGCTCAGGGCTTCACTGACGGATGCAAATTGGGTAGACCGGTTGCCGTGGGTTTTGTTGGAGTTGCGTTCCGCACCAAAAGAGGATTTGGAGGCTTCCCCGGCAGAGCTTGTTTTTTCTCAGCCACTGAGGCTGCCCGGGGAATTTTTGCCAGATAATCCCGCGCCGGACAGCTGCCCGTCTCAGCGTTTGCAGCATAGCGCAGACACAGGCACGCTGCCGGGCCCGGCCCACCACTGTTTTCCACGCGCTTTTGTGCCAAAAACTTTGAAGAAAGCAGCGTTCGTGTTTGTCAGGCACGATGCCCACCGCCCTCCATTGCGCCCACCCTACGATGGCCTGTTCAGAGTGCTGGAAACAGGGGACAAACATTTTTTGTTAGACTTGGTGGGTCGTCGGGAGAAAATATGCATAGACAGACTTAAGCCCGCCTTTGTAGTGGCGGACGAGCAAGTGCTGTTGGCTCGGGCCCCTCGGCGTGGAAGACCCCCACTGAGAACTCCCCAGGTAAACGATTCATCAGAGCAGCCACACGGGCAAATCGAAGTTTCCTCCCCCCTCACCATGGCCCACCCGCAGACAGACACACCCCCAGGAGCCCCCCGCCGGCACAGCAGCGCTGCGTAGGCAGTAAATCCCTATTACAGCAGATATGGGAGGAGACTGAAGCCAAAAGAACGTGAGGACTGAAACTCTGTCTGAGATTCGGGGGGGGGGGGGGCGTACAGACTGGGTTAATCATCTCAGACTGGATGCAGAGGGTAAACAGAGGAGAACAATAGCAAGGGAGATCATGGTGAGACAGCAGGAAGAAGGAGTTGGGGTGAGAAAGGATGAATGCATTGTGACGTTAAATGTCATGCAAATGTGAGATGAGCGGTTGGTATAAAAGGAGAACCCATGGTGTATTGAGACATGCTTTTCCTGTGTATGACTGATGAGAGAGTGAATAAAGTCATCTGCTTCATGAATCATTCTCGTTATTTACTCTCCACAGAGCAGTAATACTCGTAGTTGTAAGTTCGATGCGGTAGTGTAGGTGCAGACAGTGATAGATTGGACTGCACATTAGATAAGATAAGATAAGCCTTTATTAGTCCCACAATGGGGAAATTCCAGGATTGCAACAGCACAGGGATAGCAACACTCAGAGCAACAATCAGAAGGCAAGAGAAAAAACAAGAGCAGCGAGTATACATATGTACATATAAATACACTCAGAGCAACAATCAGAAGGCAAGAGAAAAAACAAGAGCAGCGAGTATACATATGTACATATATACTGTATATACACTACCGTTCAAAAGTTTGGGGTCACTTAGAAATTTCCTTATTTTTGAAAGAAAAGCACTTTTTTTCAATGAAGATAACTTTAAACTAATCAGAAATACACTCTATACATTGCTAATGTGGTAAATGATTATTCTAGCTGAAAATGTCTGGTTTTTGGTGCAATATCTACATAGGTGTATAGAGGCCCATTTCCAGCAACTAACACTCCAGTGTTCTAATGGTACAATGTGTTTGCTCATTGCGTCAGAAGGCTAATGGATGATTAGAAAACCCTTGTGCAATCATGTTAGGTCTGCAATGCTGTAATTGCTGCAAATGGAGGATTCTTTGACGAAAGCAAAGTTTGAAGGAAAAAATTATTATTTCAAATACAAATCATTATTTCTAACCTTGTCAATGTCTTGATTATATTTTCTATTCATTTTACAACTCATGGTGGTAAATAAGTGCGACTTTTCATGGAAAACACAAAATAATTGTCTGGGTGACCCCAAACTTTTGAACGGTAGTGTATATGTATATATATATATATATATATATATATATATATATATATATATATATGGAGATGGCTGTGGATTTCAGGCGACACCCCCCTTCATTCCCCCCACTCACCATCCTCAACAGCACAGTGTCCACTGTGGACTCCTTCAAGTTTCTGGGTACCACAATCTCCCGGAACCTGAAGTGGTCCTCCCATATAGACACTGTCCGGAAAAAGGCCCAGCAGAGGTTGTTTTTTCTGCGTCAGCTCAAGAAGTTTGATTTGCCTCAGGAGCTGCTGGTTGTCTTCTACACCGCCATCATCCAATCTGTCCTCTGCTTTTCCATCACTGTCTGGTTTGGATCTGCCACTAAACAGGACAAGACCAGACTGCAGCGGATCATTAAGTCTGCGTAGAGGATCATTGGTACCGACCTACCCTCCATTGAGAACTTATATCGGTCCATAACCAGGAAACGGGCGGAAAACATCTGTGCTGACCCATCACACCCCGGCCACAAACTGTTTGAACTTCTATCTTCTGGTCGTCGTTACAGATCACTGAAGGTCAAAACCACCCGTCACAGGAACAGTTTCTTTCCTCAAGCCATCACTCTGATGAACTCCGAACATTCACCTAGTCCTACCTGTTGCTGTACTCATGACTTTTCATCCATTATTACATTGCACATAACTCTCACACTGCTTTTTACTTCATTCACATTATATCACTGAATCTCAGTTCACATTGAAATACTGTGTGACTGTATATTTTTTCATATATTTCTGCAAAGTGTGGTTAGTCTGAGTAAATAACTGCATATATTCCTGTATATATTTGCATCCTTTTATAGAAACGTGGACAGACTGTAATTTACTGTACATACTCTGTTGTCATTGAATCCTTATTTAAATCCTCCACCTGAACAACGAGAGCAAGTTTTTAGCCAAAGTCAAATTCCTTGTATGTGTTGTGCATACTTGGCCAATAAAGCTGATTCTGATTCTGATTCTGAGTGCGGAGCATTGTAGCTGGATGGAATAAATATATGAGTATATAAACACACAGTGCGGAGTATTAAATTAAATTTTAAAATTAAATTAAATTAAATCACCCTTATTGTCATTCAACCGTACAACCAATCATGTACAGCAGAACGAGATTGTGCTTTACCTATCTACAGTGTAAAACACACACCCCAAGTGCAGAATCAGAGGGCCGCTGCCATGCAAGGCGCCGCCACAGATTTCCCTCCTCCATTCCATTTATTGCTGAGCACCAAGCTGGACGGCAGGAAGTTCCACTTTTATATGGTCTTCGGCATGACCTGGCCGGGATTTGAACCCCTGCCTCCCGGGTGTGGGGCGGATGCTCTACCAACTGAGCCACCACTCCGGTATTGTAACTAGATGGAATAAATCTGTAAGTATATAAACACACAGTGTGGAGCATTGTTGCTAGATGGAATAAATATATAAATATATATATATAAACACACACGGCGTGGAGCATTGTTGCTAGATGGAATAAATATATAAACACACACAGTGCAGAGCATTGTAGCTAGATGGAATGAAACAGCACAACCATCTACTTAGTTATCCTACATGGTATGATTATGTACCCATACATATTCTCACCCTCCATAGCGACCAGTATTTTCCTAGTTGTATACCGGAGGGGACCATTGTGTAAGTCTACTGCGTCTTTTGCATTCAATACTATTAGGTTGTCACGTCTTTTTGCTATCTCTGCGAGCAGCCCTGCTTAGGTTGTACAGTCTGACAGCCGTAGGTAGGAAGGACCTGCGAAACCTCTCGGTTGTGCACCTAGGATGATGTAGTCTGCTGCTAAATGAGCTCCTCAGTGCATTCAGTATGTCCTGCATAGGGTGGGACTCGGACTCCAGCAGAGATGACAGTTTAGCCACCATCCTTCTCTCTCCCATCTCCTCCACTGGGTCAAGGCGCTGCCCCAGGACAGAGCTAGCTTTCTTGATCAGTTTGTTCAGTCTCTTCCTATCGGCTGCTGTAATGCCACTGCCCCAGCAGACCACTCCAAAAGTGATGGCTGATACCACCACCGTGTCATAGAATGTCTTCAGCAGCGCCCCTTGTACACCAAAAGACCTGAGTCTCCTCAGTAGGAACAGCCTGCGCTGTCCCTTCTTGTAGAGTGCGTCAGTATTGTGTGACCAGTCTAGTTTATTGTTCAGATGAACACCCAGGTACTTACAGGATGTCACCATCTCGATGTCTGTTCCCTGTATATTTACTGGTGCTGTGAGGGGTTGTCCTTGCCTGCGGCAGTCCACCACCAGCTCCTTAGTTTTCCTCGCGTTGATCTGGAGGCAGTTCCGATGGCACCAGTCCACGAAGTCCTGGATAAGCCCTCTGTACTCAGCTTCATCTCCGTTGGAGATGAGGCCAACGATCGCAGAGTCGTCAGAGAACTTCTGTAGATGGCAGTGTGTTGTGTTGTGTGAGAAGTCCGCAGTATAAAGGGTGAACAGGAAGGGAGCCAAAACCGTTCCCTGGGGGGCCCCCGTGCTACCGATGATCGTGTCGGACACACAGTCCCAGGTTCTCACAAACTGAGGCCGGTTAATGAGGTAGTCCAGGATCCATGATGACAGGTGCTGGTCCACCCCTGCGCACAGCAGCTTGTCCTTCAGGATCATCGGTTGGATGGTGTTGAAAGCACTGGAGAAGTCAAAGAACATGATCCTCACCGCATTCCCGGGCTTCTCCAGGTTGGACAGAGAACGGTGAAGGAGGAAGATCACCACATCCTCCACCCCAATGCCATGCTGGTAGGCGAACTGGAGTGGATCCATCGCTGGTCCCACAAGGGGGCGGAGGTGAGCAAGGAGCAGCCTCTCCAGGGTCTTCATCATGTGGGACGTCAAGGCCACCGGTCTGTAGCTGTTCAGATCTTTGGGGTGGGAAGTCTTTGGTACAGGTACCACACAAGATGTTTTCCACAGCTGTGGTACCCTCCCCAGCTTCAGGCTCAGATTGAAGATGTACTCCACAATCCCACACAGCTGGTCTGCACAGGACTTGAGGAGCTTTCCGCTGATGCCGTCCGGTCCCGACGCCTTCCTCGCCTTGATCTTCCTCAGCTCCGTCCTAACCTGGGTCTTAGTGAGGGTCAGGTTGGGGGGCTGTGTGCTGGGAGTGGGGGGGGGGTGTTGGTGGAGTGGGGAGTGGGCAGCAGGACTTGATGTCTTTAGAGGAAGCAGTGGTTGTTGTGCAGTCAGGGGGGAGGGCGGTTGGTCAAACCTATTGAAAAACAGATTCAGATTGTTCGCCCACTCCCTGCCCCCTGTGGCCTGGGGGGAGGTATTCTGGAGCCCAGAGATGGTTTTAAGGTTTCTCCAGATCCCGCTGATGTCGCTCTGTTGCAGCTTGTGATGATCAATGATCAATATTGCAATAAAAGACAGCAGCAGGTATGGATGGCATTTGTGCAAATGGTTGCAGTAAGGTGCGGAGACATACAGCAGCAGATGTATTACTGTTGGTGTGCCAGTATTTCTGTGCAAACAGCTGAGATAGTTATTGTGTGGGTGAGTGTGTTACAGTCCGTGGGGGGGGGGGGGGGGGGGTAGGCAGAGTTCAGGATCCTGATGACCTGATAAATAAAGCTGTTTAGTAGCCTTATGGAGTGGGCTGTAGCTCCAGTACCTTTTCCCCGAGGGCAGGGGGCTGAAGAGGGAGTGTGAAGGGTGGGAGGTGTCATCTGCAATGTTGATGGCGCTCTGCAGGTGAGGCGGGTGAGGTAGCTGTCTGGGAGGAGGGGCACTAATGATCTTGCTGGCTGCTTTCATTGTGTGTTGTAGTGTCTTCCAGCAGGAGGTGGTGAAGCTTCCATACCATACCATGATACAGCTGGTGAGGATGCTCTCCATGGTGCCCCAGTAGAATAAGCACATGATGGGGGGAGGGGGGACTCATGCTCTCCTGAGTTTTCAGAGGAAATAGAGGCGAGTTTGAGCCTTCTTGGCCAGGGATGTGGTGTTGTTGGATCAGGAGAGGTCCTCGGAGATGTACACCCCCAGGAACTTGATGCTACTCACCCTCTCCACAGCTGCAGCATCGATGATCAGAGAGGGATGCTGTGTGTGTCCCCTGCTGAAGTCGACCACAGTTTCCTTGGTTTTTTCCACGTTCAGGAAGAGATTATTGTCTTTAAACCACTGGACCAGTTGGCTCACCTCATTTCTGTAGTTGGTCTCCTTATTGTTGGTGATGAGGCCCACCACCATCATGTCGTCTGCAAACTTGATGATGTGGTTGGTGTTGTAGGCTGGTACACAGTCATGGGTCAGCAGGGTGAAGAGCAGTGGGTTGAGCATACACCCTTGTGGGGCCCTTGTGCTCAGTGTGATGGTCTTGGAGGTGTTGCTGCCAACCCACACATTCTGTGGCCTCCCTGTGAGAAAGTCCAGCACAAAGTCACAGAGAGAGGTTTTGAGTCCCAAGTGTCTGAGCTTTTGTATTAGGTGCTGGGGAATGATTGTGTTGAATGTTGAACTGAAGTCCAAGAACAACATTCGCACGTAGGAGTTCTTTGAATCCAGGTGGGTGAGATTTGGATGGAGAGCAGCAGAGATGGCATCTTCTGTGGATCTGTTTGACCAATGATATAAATTGAGATGGGTCGTGGGAGTGAGGGAGGATGGACTTGATGTTCTGCATGACCAGCTGCTTGAAGCACTTATGATGGAGGTCAGTGCTACTGGCTGGTAATCGTTGTAGCTGGATGGGAAGGGCTTCTTTTGGACTGGTATTATGGTGGCAGTTTTGAAACATGCAGGAACAACAGCTTGACTCAGGGAGATGTTTAAGATGTTAGCCAGGACATTCTTGAGCTCCTCCACACAGTCCTTCAGAACGCAACCTGGGGGCAAATTTACTAACGTGCTGCCCTTTTTTGGTGTTAAAAAAACTACTGTTGAGATTTGCTAAAGGGTCCAGGGCAAAATTTGCAGTTGGAAAGGCATGGACTATGTTAATTTTGCGCCTGGACTCACTGCATATGTATTTGTGGGAGCTGTCATGTCATCACGCAAATTTGAGGGAGGGGAGTATTTAAATGACTCGCACAAGATGATTTATTAGGTTTGTGGTTGTCAGTCTCCTGCTAAATGCACCAGGATTTAACGTCCAAAAAAGCTTGTCTTAATTCATCTGCACCTGACATGATAGCAATCGTTGGTGCCGAGACACCAGCGAGAACCGAGGGTGCATGGCTGAAGCTTCTCTCTGCCCGTTGCTTTATTTGGCATGGCAGAATAACAGATTATATAAATATCAACAGTCTCACAGAGACCGGTGTAATGCTGAAATGGACATCAGCCTGCAGTTTTTTTTTATTTCATTTGTTTATACTGTATATAGCCTACTACATGAATTTGTATCCATAAAATAGGATATAATAGGAGCCCTTATACCTGCAGTGGACATACAGATGTGAATGACTTTTTTTTTCCTTTTCTGCGGAGGTTAGACTGGGATCTGGAGTTTTGCTCAGCTCTCCCTTGCTCTTGAAGCAAAATCTTCGACATTGCCAGTTTTCTTTGTTTTTTTCCTCTGTGGAGGTAAATGATCAGGCGAGATGCGACGAGCTGGAAGGCTGCAAAGTTTTATTACCTCCAACATAATGAGATGCACTTTGTAGCTCTCTGCGCTACTGTGCTGCTGAGGCATGTATCGTAAGCTCTTTTATAGATGTTATACGAACAGAGAGAGAATGCATAGCACATTGGCATCGTGATATACATATCAGTCAATATCTATTATTAGCGTGACCAACTGGCGCCCGGACGTCCTCTCCTTAATCTGGGGATGTATAAACAATAGTCCATTGTTCTGGTTGTCCCCCAGGGGCTCTCTCTCCGTATGTGAATGGTCCTCTGCTTCCTCCAGACCTGCTGAGTGTGAGGAATGTCCATGTAGAGTGTGGTGGGTCACCACAAGGCTCCCCCCAGAACACTCAGCAGGGGATGTGACCCCCCCCCCCGTTGTTTGAGCTCCAGCTCCGGTAGAACTGTCCTGCTGTAGAGGAGTGTCGGAGGGCATGTCAGTCCGTGGGGGGGGATGGGGGGAGAGGTGGAAAGGACAGTGTGCTCCGCTCTGAGTTCCAGCACGTCGAACGGCCGTGGATCGTGGGTGCACGGGGCCGGTGCACGTCGTGCGTAATGGAACAAGACGACAATCGGCCGGCTTTAGGGAGTGAGGTGCGGGAAGAGCACTGTGGAGGAGGAGGGGGAGGGGGTGGGAGTAAGTGAGTGCCAGCCCGGGACGTCAAAGGTGTCTGGGCCGCGCAAAAATTGCGTGTGGATCCGCGATGGTGAGGGACTTTCCCGGTAAACCAGGGGCAGTGATCCGCAGCGGCTGTGAAAAAAAACATTAAGTCTCTGACTCCACTCGCAGCTCGGTCTAGCAAGGAAGTGGGGAAGGCGAATGGCCAAATTCCCCGAGTATGCGTAGCGGCTGTGAAACAACTGCAGCTGTGTGAGAGACATGGCGGTGTGGCTTTAAGGGTGGATGCAGCCCTAAAGCCCTCGGGGACAGCGATCGGCTAGATTCCTGTTGTGCGCCGTGGCTGAGAAACCCATACAAAGTCCTGTGTGCGGGCTGCACATCTGCTTCAGGTGCGTGAGCAGCCCTGAAGATTCCGAGGATGGCGATCGGCCGCGTTTCTCGGGCATGCACAGCGGCGAAGGATGCTGTATCAGTCTGTAGAGCCGGTTTGTCCCTGTGCATGGCGTGTGTTTGGTGCAGTGACCACATAGCTGGCAGTTGCGCTGTCCTCGTAATCCTGTGGTGTGTGTGCGGGGCTTCTGTGTGCGGGAGGTCCGCTGTCGTGAGGTGAGTCAGGGTTGGGGAGCTTGGTGGAAATCAACGCAGACGGCGCCGATGGATTTTCCCCGTTCAGGCTGCTTCTTTCAGTTCGCTCGTGTTGCCGCTTATGGTGCGTGTCGTCCCAGCGCTGCCGCTGATCCTCGTGGGTGTGGATGAAGAAATTGCAGGCGTTCGCTGGTCCTCTGGAGTCCACAGCGCGGTGAGAGGGAGTAGACGGTCATTCTCTCTCATCAGATCGCCAGTGTGGAGGGAGAAGATTAGGCGAGGGGTGCACCATGACACGTCGGGTTCACCAGTGTGGAGGTAAATGATCAGGTGAGATGCGACGAGCTGGAAGGTTGCAAAGTTTTATTACCTCCAACATAATGAGACGCACTTTGTAGCTCTCTGCGCTACTGTGCTGCTGAGGCATGTATCGTAAGCTCTTTTATAGATGTTATACAAATAGAGAGAGAATGCATGGCACATTAGCATCGTGATATACATATCAGTCAATACCTATTATTAGCATGACCATCTGGCTCCCGGACGTCCTCTCCTTAATCCGGGGATGTATAAACAATAGTCCATTGTTCTGGTTGTCCCCCAGGGGCTCTCTGTCCATATGTGAATGGTCCTCTGCTTCCCCCAGACCTGCTGAGTGTGAGGAATGTCCATGTAGAGTGTGGTGGGTCACCACACCTCTATCCATATTTCTATATTTACAGTATTTCTTTTTGCTGTGCATAAAACGGTAATTCAGTTCCATCTTCTCTCTATTTCTCTCTCCCAGTTCAGGATACACAATATAGGGGGAAAACAGCAATGCAATTATTAACAAGAAGAGCGCAAAGATCCATAGAAACATCTCCCAAAATTGCAACACTGTAACTCAATGGCATTTATAAAAGGCTGTGAACTGGGAGACCTGTAGATTTTGTTAAAACAAAGTTATTCATATAATAAAACCCCAGAGTCTCCATCAGACCATCTTGATGATTCTAGTGTAAATAACATGAACACGTTGGTTAAATAATCAATTTAGTCACGGGTAGTCCTTTAGTAAATTAAAAAAAAATGCTTCATTTATACATATTAAACAAAAAGTCTGCCAGGTTAAATGAAAATCTAAATTTTAAAATACAGTGAACAAAAATAAGCTATTTTTGTGGGGTTTGCGCTTAAACAAAAACTTAAAAAAAAAAAACTTTATATATTATGCTCCTCTGAGCTGGCTGTGCCTGTATGCAATTTTGTGGTGCTCTTGGTGGATGGGTTGGAATTATTGAAATGAAGTGACAGTGTCTGTGTTTATAATTTTGCATGCTGTTTGTAGATCACTGGCAAAAAGTAGCCATTCCATGAGGCGTTCTGTCTAATTTGCGCACTTGCTAATTTGCACTGCTTTCGTAAATCTGCCCCTGATATGTTGTCTGGTTCAGCTGCCTTGTGTGGGTTGATCCTGGAGAGGGTCCTCTTCACACTAGCCGGATCCAGACTTACAGCCTGCTTGTCTGGGGTAAGGATAAGGGATAAGGACCTGTACTTATATAGCGCTTTCTCTAGTCTCAAAGACCACTCAAAGCGCTTCACTAGTACTAACCCTCTGTTCTAAGGGCCAATAGGAGACAGATATCTAGGGACAATTTAGAACAACCAATTAACCTAACATGCATGTCTTTGGATTGTGGGAGGAAACCGGAGCCCCTGGAGTAAACCCACGCAGCACAGGCAGAACATGCAAACTCCACACAGAAAGGTTCCTACCCCTGCCAGCCTGGGGATTCAAACCTGGAACCTTCTAGCTGTTAGACAACAGTGCTAACCACTGCACCACCATGCTGCCCACAGTAGGAGTGGTCTTCTGTGCTGATATGCTGTTTTGTTTTTCAAACCGACCAAAGAAGTTATTTAAGTTGTTAAGCAATGTGATGTCACTCACACAGGTCTGAGGTGGAGGTTTGTAGTTTGTGAGGGTCTGTATGCCATGCCAGAGGGAACGTGCATCTCTGGTGTTGCTAAAGTGTCTGGATATTTTCTTGCTGTACTGTCATTTTTGCCTCCTTGATGCCACAGGACAGGTTGGCCCTAGCTGTTGTTAGTCCTGCAGTGTTGCCGGCCCTGAAGGCTGTGTTCCGAGCCCTCAGGAGCCTGTGGACCTCTGCTGTCATCCATGGCTTTTGGTTGGCACAAACAGTGATGGTTTTGCAGTGAGTGACATCATCATTGCATTTAGCTATGTATGTTACAACAACCTCAGTGTACTTCTCTATGTTTGTGTGTCCATTGTAAGTGGCTGTATGCTTGAAAGTGTCCAAGTCTGTAGAGCTGAAGCAGTCTGTCAAAACATCCAAGGCCCCTTCTAGCAACACATGTACTTGCTTTTTTGTTGGTCTGATTGCTCTCACTTTGGCTCTGTATGCAGGCCTTAGCAAGATGGTGATGTGATCAGAGAGGCCCAGGTGGGGAGGGCGGAGGCTCTGTACGCTCTCTTGTGAGTTGTGTACACCAGGTCCAGCAAATTGTCTCCTCTTGTTGGAAAGTCCACATGTTGGTGTAGTTTTGGTAGGAAGGCCTTTAAATTTGCATGGTTGAAGTCTCCTGCTGTGATGAGGAATCCGTCTGGATGCGCTGTTTGTGTCTCACTGATGGCCTGATAGAGTTCCTTTAGTGCTTTACTCCTCTCGCCGATGGCAGTGGGCAGCACATACATGAAAATTCTCTTGGAATGTAAATAGGTTGGCACTTGATGATCATAAACTCCACCAACAGAGAACAGTGTTTATGAACAACAGTCGCATCTCGGCACCAAGCATCACTAATGTAAACACACACGTCTCCCCCTTGGGTTTTTCTTCCTTCCATAAAAACTCGATCAGCACGATAGCATGTTAGCCCTGCTAACTGAATGGCAGTGTCCAGGATATTGCCATTTAACCATGTTTCCGTAAAGATAAAAACACAGCAGTTCAGCACATTACGTTGCATAGTTCTCAGGAGCTGTGTGTTGTCTAGTTTGTTGTCTAGTGACTATCTGTTAGCAAGAATGAGGGAAGTTTGTGTGGGCTAGCAGCTAGCTTCATTTGGATACCTCCACCTTTACCTCTCTTTTGTTGCCACTCACACCATCTATGGCGTCTCTGTGATGAATTGCCCTTTGGGGCAATGAGAAAGGAGCAACCGTCTGACAGCTGGCAGGGGCTATGCCCACATGGAGCTCAAACCAGGAAATGCCACTGACAGCTGTCAACCACAACAATAGGGAATTTAAAGAATAAAATATCAACAAGTACAAACTGAGAAATAAATACCAGAATAAGAGCATAACAAAACTAAGACAAACAGGAAATTGAAAAACAGTGCAAACATAACAAAACCCCAAAAAGCACAAATAACAACAAATATATAAATACAGAGAAAAAGCCATGAAACTGAGCAAGGCGGAAACCTCCTGTGCTCAGCTCATGACAGAGCCCCCCTCTCAAGGGGTGGGCTACCAGACACCGCAGGGTAATATCAGCAGAAAAAGACCCCCCCCCCCCCCAAATAGGAGCACAACAATACTCCACCCCAGGTGGGTGGTGGTGGTGGGGGGGGGGGACAGGCTAGGATGGAATGAAACAAAATCCCACTCAGGACCCACATCAGGGAAAACCCCAACAATCTAAGCCCCCCGGACCAAAGAGCTGGACAGTTCAGAACCAATGGCGGGCAAGATAGAGTAGTCGGGGAAACCATGACAATGTCAGGGTGAGGAGAGGAAACCACGACGGCCTCAAGCAGAGGAGGGGGGGAGCACAACGACATTGGGCAGAGGAGGGGGGACCGCAACGGCATCAGGCAGAGGAGGGGGGACCACGATGCCCTTGGACTGGCCTGTAGCACCCTCGGTGGTCCCAGACTGGGGCATTGCAGCACCCATGGTGGTTCTGGGCTGGAGCGGAGCTGCACCCCCGGTGGGCCCGGACTGGGCCGAAGCTGCATTCTTAGTGGACCCAGACTGGGCCAAAGCTGCACCCACGGTGGCCCCTGGGCTGAAGCATAATGCCTACGGCAGGTACACAGTGGAGCACAGCACCCAAGTTGGTTTCAGGCTGGGGTGCAGCACCCACACCAGTCCTCGACTAGGACACAATATCCATGGACATCTGGACTGAGGAGGAGCTGCAGCCATGGAGGTCCCGGGCTGGGACGGAGCACCCACAATGACCTCAGCCAACAAGGAAGCAGCACCCTTGGAGATCCCGCGCTGGAACGGAGCACCTGTGAAGACCTCATCCGGAGGGGGTACAGCACCCACGGAGGTCCCGGGCTGGGACGGAGCACCGGCGACAACCTCAGCGGGAAGAGCTGGACCCATAAGGATCTCTGGCAGCGAGTCTGGACCCACGGAGACATCTGGCAGAGCTGGACAATCCTTGGTGACCCTGGGGGAAAGCTCAGGCAAGAGAGGCAGAGAAACAGGGTCAGGGTCACCGGCGGCAATGAAGCCCGGTGAGGTGAGCTCAGGTGCAGCTGACAGCTGCACTTGGCTCTCCCCACCAAGAACCAGGCAAGATCTCTCCAAAATAGAAACAACAAAGACAAAGGAGAGCACTTGCCTGATTTCAAGCTCCACCGCCGTCCAGGACTCCATCGATCCAGGAGATGGTTCTTCGGGCCTGGTCCTCTGGAGGTCCAACTCCGGCTCTGCTGCAGCGGCCCCTGCAGCAGGCACGGTAGTCAATACGGTCCTGGGACCCCCCCCAGCGAGGTGACCTACACAGGTGGCTCACCCTGTGTGGTAACAGGAGGTCGACTTCTTGCTGGCGCTGGATCCTGCTCAGCTGAAGCCCGGTGATGCTCTTTCGTCAGCTCGGTCTCAGCGCTCACCCTCCTTCCAGAGCATGGCTGCGGGGCTGGAGCCAGGGCCGCAGGCTTCTCCATCGTCCAGCGGCTCAAACCTGGGACCGGCTGGCACTCAGGGAGCAGAGGAGGAGACACGGAGAGAGCAGGTGAAAAGTCTTTAACTGCAGCAGGTGGTGAGAGCTCACAGGACTGCAGGGGGCTGAACCTCACCACCGGGAATCAGGCAAGATAATTTATATATGGGCAATAGAAGAATGAAAAAACACTTGCCTGTGTTCCCGGGGCATGATGCTTTCTACTGCAGTAGGTGTTAAATCTGTCCTCTCCGTGGCCTCAGCGGTTATGGGCCCCTCAATGGAAAGTGGAGGAGCCGCCCCTGCAGATACGGTGATGGGTGGAGCTGGGAAGGAAACAGCTGACCTGTCAGCAGTGGGAGGAATCGCCAAGGGGAAGGATTGTTGGAGGACTGAGAGTGTAGCCAACAAGTCCGCAAACTGGGCATGCCTCTACAATCCTGGATGCGCCTCGACAATGGCGGTCGCCGCATCCACCTTTTTCCCAGATTTTCTTTGGGCTGTGGGAGGCGAGGGCTTCATCCACAAATCCCTGGATAAATTTGGTTGCCCATTCCTCCTCCACACTCGGGGATCTCGCTGTCGATCTCCCTTTGATTGTCGAAGGTTGGCATGCTGGGGATACGATTAGCTCCACAGAATACAGGTGAGTGGAAACAAACAAAAAAAAAATCCACAAACTCACAGCAGCTTGGTTTCTTACTGGCTGCTGTCTTCTCTCATGAATTGCCCTTTGTGGCAGATAGGTGAGACCCACGCGCTGAAGTGTGAGTTTGTGAGGTTTATTGAAAACAACAAAACACAAGTCCAAACAGTGCTCTCACACAAAATACAAACAAGTGAGCAAACTTACTGATAAAGTGCACCAGAGCAAGGGCAGAGCTCTGGTGGAGATGAGGAGAAGGAAACTCAAGACAGTGGCGATGGGAAATGAAAATAACTGCCCTTAAATAGGATTAGACTCAATTCACATAAGCGGGCAGAAGGAAATAATGATTCATAATTGGACCAGCTGAGGGCAATGAGAGAGGAGCGACCAGCTGACAGCTGACAGGGGCTACGCCCACACGGAGCTCAAAGCAGTAAATGCCACTGACAGCTGTCAACCACAACAATAAGCAATTTAAAGAATAAAATATCAACAAGTGCAATCTGAGAAATAAATACCAACTAATACAGAATAAAAGCATAACAAAACTAAGGGAAACAGGAAAATGAAAAACAGTGCAAACATAATAAAACCCCAAAAAGCACAAAGTACAACAAATATATAAATACAGAGAAAAAGCCATGAGACTGAGCAAGGCGGAAACCTCCTGTGCTCAGCTCATGACAGTCTCCATTTGGGATGAGACACAGCAGTCAAGTCCGGGGGTGTGGAGCTCTGGTAGAGAAGACCTAGGCCATGGAGTTCCTCTGTAACGCTCTGGTCCAAGACGTAATGTTTGGTGATATTCCTTATCTCTAAAAGTCTGGCGACTGTAGCTTGTGAGGCTCATCATATACTGACATTAAACACATGAATATACACTACTGTTCAAAAGTTTGGGGTCACCCAGACAATTTTGTGTTTTCCATGAAAAGTCACAATTTTATTTACCACCATGAGTTGTAAAATGAATAGAAAATATAGTCAAGACATTGCAAGGTTAGAAATAATGATTTGTATTTGAAATAATAATTTTTTCCTTCAAACTTTGCTTTCGTCAAAGAATCCTCCATTTGCAGCAATTACAGCATTGCAGACCTTTGGCATTCTAGCTGTTAATTTGTTGAGGTAATCTGGAGAAATTTCACCCCACGCTTCTAGAAGCCCCTCCCACAAGTTGGATTGGCTGGATGGGCACTTCTTGCGTGCCATACCGTCAAGCTGCTCCCACAACAGCTCAGTGGGGTTTAGATCTGGTGACTGCGCTGGCCACTCCATTACAGATAGAATACCATCTGCCTGCTTCTTCTCTAAATAGTTCTTGCACAATTTGGAGGTGTGCTTTGGGTCATTGTCCTGTTGTAGGATGAAATTGGCTCCAATCAAGCACTGTCCACAGGGTATGGCATGGCGTTGCAAAATGGAGTTATAGCCTTCCTTATTCAAAATCCCTTTTACTCTGAACAAATCTCCCACCTTACCAGCACCAAAGCAACCCCAAACCATCACGTTACCCCCACCTTGCTTGACAGATGGCGTCAGGCACTCTTCCAGCATCTTTTCAGTTGTTCTGCGTCTCACAAATGTTCTTCTGTGTGATCCAAACACCTCAAACTTCGATTTGTCCGTCCATAACACTTTTTTCCAATCTTCCTCTGTCCAATGTCAGTGTTCTTTTGCCCATATTAATCTTTTTCTTTTATTGGCCAGTCTCAGATATGGCTTTTTCTTTGCCACTCTGCCCTGAAGGCCAGCATCCCGGAGTCGCCTCTTCACTGTAGATGTTGACACTGGCGTTTTGCGGGTACTATTTAATGAAGCTGCCAGTTGAGGACCTGTGAGGTGTCTATTTCTCAAACTAGAGACTCTAATGTACTTATCTTCTTGCTCAGTTGTGCAGCGGGGCCTCCCACTTCTCTTTCTACTCTGGTTAGAGACTGTTTGTGCTGTTCTCTGAAGGGAGTAGTACACACCGTTGTAGGAAATCTTCAGTTTCTTGGCAATTTCTCGCATGGAATAGTCTTCATTTCTAAGAACAAGAATAGACTGTCGAATTTCACATGAAAGTTCTCTTTTTCTGGCCATTTTGAGCATTTAATCGACCCCACAAACATGATGTTTCAGATACTCAACCTGCTCAAAGGAAGGCCAGTTTTATAGCTTCTCTAACCAGCTAAACTGTTTTCAGCTGTGCTAACATGATTGCACAAGGGTTTTCTAATCATCCATTAGCCTTCTGACGCAATGAGCAAACACATTGTACCATTAGAACACTGGAGTGATAATTGCTGGAAATGGGCCTCTATACACCTATGTAGATATTGCACCAAAAACCAGACATTTGCAGCTAGAATAGTCATTTACCACATTAGCAATGTGTAGAGTGTATTTCTGATTAGTTTAAAGTTATCTTCATTGAAAAAAACACTGCTTTTCTTTCAAAAATAAGGAAATTTCTAAGTGACCCCAAACTTTTGAACGGTAGTGTACACTTAGGAGTAATTAAAACAACACTAAACAGCGCAAAAACACAAAGAGAGAAGGGAGGCTGCTTCGTGTTCACGCACCACCTAGTGAGGTGAGGCTGAGGTAGCGTGTGACATCATCTACTTAGTCACAAGCAGGGTGCAGACACAGCACCCAAATGCTCTCTTGCTCATCTCTGGTGATTTTAACCATACTTCACTGTCCTCCATTCTGCCCACTTTCACCCAGTATGTCACATGCCACACCAGAGACAATAAAACACTGGACTTATTTTATGTAAACACCAAGGAGGATTACAGCTCACCCCCCCCCCCCCAGAAGATTGGACCAGAACTTGGTTCACCTCCTGCCTATGTACAAACCCCTGGTACCTCCTGTTACCTACATAGCGAAAATGTGCTCTGAGGAGGCAGAGGACACTCTGAAAGACTGTTTTAAAATCCACTGTATGGGAGCAGCTTTGTGATCCACATGGTGAGGACATCGATGGCCTGACACATACCATCACAGACTACATCAACTTCTGTGTGGACAACACTGTACCCACCAAGACCATATGGTGTTTCTCAAACAACAAACCCTGGGTCAACCCTGAGATAAAGTCACTGCTGAAGGAGAAGAAAAGGATCTTCAGGTCGGGAAACAAGGAGGAGCTGAAGTCCGTACAGAGGGAGCTAAGGGGGAAGATCAGAGAGGGGAAAGACAGCTACAGGAAGAAGATGGAGGACAAGCTGCAACAGAGTGACAGCAGTGGTGTATGGAGAAGCCTCAAAACCATCTCTGGACAACAGAATACCTCCTCCCAGGCCACAGGGGGTAGGGAATGTGTGAACAACCTGAACCTGTTTTTAACAGGTTTGACCAGCTGCCCTCTTCTCCCCCTGCCCACCAACCACTGCTGCCTCCACCTTCATCTAGTCCTGCTGTCCACGGCCTCCCCCCAACAATACCCCCACAGCACACAGCCCCCCTGCCCCAACCTGACCCTCACTAAGACCCAGGTGAGAGCTGAGCTGAAGAAGATCAAAGCGAGGAAGGCTGCATGTCTGGACAGCATCAGCTTGAGGCTCCTCAAGTCCCATGCAGACCAGCTGTGTGGGATCATGGAGCACATCTTCAGGCTGAGCCTGAAGCTGGGGAGGGTACCACAACTGTGGTACCATCCTGTGTGGTACCCATATCGAAGACCCATCACCCTAAGGACCTGAACAGCTACAGACCAGTGGTCCTCACATCACACCTGATGAAGACCCTGGAGAGGCTGCTCCTTGGCCACCTCCGCTCCCTGGTGGGACCAGCGATGGATCTACTTTAGTTTCTCTACCAGCATGGCATCGAGATGGAGGATGCAGTGATCTTCCTCTTACACCGTTTCCTGTCCCACCTGGAGAAGCCTGGGAGCACTGTGAGGATCATGTTCTTTGATTTCTCCAGTGCTTTCAACACCATCCAACCAGTGATCCTGAGGGACAAGCTACTGTGCACAGAGGTGGACCAGCACCTGTCATCGTGGATCCTGGACTACCTCACAAACCGGCCACAGTTTGTGAGAACCCAGGACTATGTGTCTGACACCATCATCTGCAATATGGGGTCCCCCCAGGGACCAGTTCTCACTTCCTGTTCACTCTCTACACTGCTGACTTTTCACACAACACACCACACTGACATCTAAAGAAGTTCTCTGACGACTCTGCAATCGTCAGCCTCATCTCTGATGGGGATGATGCGGAATACAGAGGACTTATCCAGGACTTTGTGGATTGGTGTCATCGGAACTGCCTCCATATCAATGCGGGGAAAACTAAGGAGTGGGTGATGGACTGCCGCAGGAGAGGACAACCCCCACAGTACCAGTAAACATCCAGGGAACAGACATTGAGATGGTGACATTAAGTCACAGTCCAGGTCCTTCCTACCTACAGCTATCAGACTTTATAACCTAACCAGGGCTGGTCATAGAGGTCGTATTGAATGTACTAAAAGTAGCAACTTTGCATAATAGAAATTGTCCCCTCCAATACACAACTAAGACAATAACAATCATTACTGAGGGTGGCAACAACACTGTGATTCAAATGTGAAATATATTGTCTGGGTACATATTCACATTCTGCAGGGTAACTTAACAAACCGTATGTGATGTTATTTCATCTAGCTGCAATGCTCCTGCACTGTGTATATATCTGTGTACATATGTATAGTCCTCTACTGCTTTCGCTAACCAGTTTTTATTATCCTATTAACTATTGCTCTGAGCGCTGCTATCCCATTGCTGCTGTAATCCTGGAATTTCCCCATTGGGAGACTAATAAAAGCACACATAAATAAAACATGCTCGCTATTTTATTATCGCGAAAAAAGACATTGGACCTGTGCTACGGCTCCATAGAGAGGGCCTATAAATCACTTCCCCTTCCTCCTTTAGGATCCTCAGATCACAGCTGTGTACATTTGCTGCCCACATATAAAACTGCTCTCAGAAGAGCCAAGGTGAAGACCAGAGACATAGATGTGTGGACAGAGGATTCAGTGCACTGCCTCCAGGAATGCTTTAACTGTACAGACTGGGAGGTGTTCACAATGGCCTGCGGGGATGATTTGGACTCTTTGGTGGACGTCACATGCTCATACATGGCTTTATGTAGAGATATGATCGTTCCACGTAAACGTGTCAAAATATATCCCAACAACAACCCATGGGTTACAAAATCAGTTAAATCCTGCTTACAGAGGAAAGCACTTGCCTTTAAACAGGGGTCTGTTTCTGAGCTACAGGTTGCCACAAAAGAGCTGAAGTCCGAAATTTTAAGAGCAAAGCAGAATTATAAATCAGAGTTGGAAAGCAAGATGGCAACAAAGAAACTTGGTTCAGCCTGGGCCAGTATGAAAACTATTGCAGGCCTTCAAAGCACAGAGCGCAGTAATCGTGTGTTTTTAGATGGTTTTAATTCAGACACAGAGCTGGCTAATGCTCTTAATTGTTTTTATGGTCGTTTTGATTCCTTTGATTTTAGCACAGAAACCCAAGATTTGAAACAGAAACTCAGAGACAATCAGCACTTTAATATTGAGGTGCAGGATATTAAAAGGGCATTCTGTGCTGTAAAAATGAACAAAAGTCAGGGCCCTGATAATATATGTGGGCGCTTGGTAAAGTCCTGTGCACATGAATTGAGTCCTGTATTTCACTACATTTTCAATAAGTCCTTACAGACACAACATGTGCCTAAGATCTGGAAAGATGTCGTGGTCATCCCCATTCCAAAATCCAGCTGTCCTAAAATGGTAAACGACTTTAGACCAGTTGCTTTGACTTCAATTTTAATGAAAATTTTTGAAAAACTGGTCAGATTTGAGGTCCTAAAGCAGACTGAGCATGCATTGGATCCTCTGCAGTTTGCCTATAGGCCTCACAGAGGAGTGGAGGATGCCACTGTCACTCTGCTTAACATGCTTTTTAAACATCTGGATTTTAATGGGACACATGCCAGGCTTTTATTTGTGGACTTTTCTTCAGCCTTTAATACAATCCAACCTCATATTTTAGTTGAAAGGCTCCTGCAACAATTTGATTTGAGCAATAATCTGGTGGGTTGGATTCTGGATTTTTTAACCAACAGGACACAGAGAGTAAGGGTCAATGGTACATTGTCTGACCAAAAGTGCTCTTCTACTGGCTTTCCCCAGGGGTGTGTGTTGTCACCACTACTCTTCATCCTGTACACAAACATGTGTCGGAGCAGACATGACAACAAACACATTATAAAGTATGCTGATGATTCAGTTATTGTCAGTCTCCTCCAGGATGGTGAGAGTGGCCACGGCCCAGTAGTTGATGATTTTGTTCACTGGTGTGAGGATCCCTACCTGCAGCTGAATACGACAAAAATTAAAGATATGATTATTGACTTTATGAGGAAAACTCCCAGGCACGAAGTCACCATACTAAAAGGCCAGACCACTGAATGTGTACAATCCTACAAATATCTTGGGACGATTATTGATAGTAATTTAAACTTTGAAGAGAACTGTGAAAGGGTGTGCGAAAAGGGTCAGCAACATCTGCATTGTTTAAGGAAACTTGCACGCTTCCAAATTGACCAAACCATAATGACAGTGTTTTATCGGGCTTTTATTGAATCTGTTTTATCCTTTTCTTTAGTGTCATGGTTTGGTCAGATAAAACTGAAACAGAGGAAATCCTTGGATCAGGTAGTTAGATGGTCCAGTCGTTTGCTTGGTGAGTCACAGCTGAGCCTGACATCCCTTTACACCAGACAGGTACAGAGGATTGCTACCTCCATTTTAAATGATGACTCCCACCCTATGCACTGCAACTTTCAGCTTCTTCCCTCAAGACGGAGGTTTGCTGTCCCAAAAAGTAAAACCCAGCGCTACAAAAACAGCTTTGTTCCTGCTGCTGTCAAACAGTTGAACAAGTTGTAACAATATATTGCACAAAATTTAGTTACCTATTTATTAATTTCATTTTATATTTACTTACTTTTGTAGGTTTTTTATTTGGGTTCTAAATCTTTTATTGGGTTTTAGACTTGTGAGTTTTTAACCTCTTTGACTAGTCTTTAACTTTTTAATATGACCCTTCTCTCTTATCTCTTTGTTTTTTCTCTTATCTCTTTGTCTTATATCCTGATTGGTGGAGCTTTGAGTATTTTTATCATGTTTATAGTCAGCTTCATGTGTGCCTGTGTTTGTGTTTATGTTGAATGTAATTGTGGTTTTTAAATATGGATGTCACCTGACTGCAAAACAAATCTACCTACGGGTACAAATAAAGTAACCTGAACCTGAACCTGATTTTATTTATTTAATCATTTATTTTAAAGGGACAATACCCATTAATGAACTTCCATCAAACTGTAGAATTACTAAATCGGTCAGATTGTAGCAAATTTGCTGATTTCCATCCGTAGTCCCTTGGCAGAACAAAGTCAATACCATGACTTACACAAACATAAAACAAACAATTTAGAACAACACATAACTAACAAACAAGAGGCACATCCGATTAAACAAAAATAATTAAAAAATGATCACAGATTTGATGTTTCTTCAGCCATTGTTTGAGGTGTACTTTGAATATATATAGTGAGGAAGACTCCCTTTATGAGTCTATGAGGCTATGACTGGAAACTGTTTGCATCAAGTCCTAACTTGCATCTACAGTATAATATTAAGGTCCAAAACCACTTCCAGAGATACCAATGTTTTATCAGTGCCAAGGAAATGGCTCCAGAGGTTTGTGTTCCAAGGAGAGTGGAATCACGGAAGCCACTAAGATGGAGGCATCCTGACATAGTGAGGGCAAGAAAGAAGCTGGAGACAGCGACACATGCTGCGGCAGCTGACACAAGTCAAGGCATGCGTGCAGCCATAGACAAGGCTAGGACATCACTGTATGGCACCGATGAATGCCTAGTGGTGGAAGATCTAGAGGAAAACGTTGCAAGAGTGGAACAAAATATTAATGAGATCAGCGGTCATAAAAAGTCAACAAGAAGCCAGATCGCGGGGCGGGCCCAAAAGAACGAGTTACCAACTGGTTTAATCACTTTAAGAAGTTGCTTAGCAGCTCTTCTGACAGCCTGAACACAGAGGAAGATGATATCCCAGATATTTTAAGCAACCTGGATATTGACAATGGTCCTTTCACTGTAGATGAGTATGAAGAGGTGAAGAAAACACTCTCTCTTGGAAAGAGCACAGGGCTGGAGAACATCCCCCGAGAGGTCTTTAAAATCTATGACCTGGACAATATCATTCTGGCCTTCTGCAATCTTGCGCTAATGAATGATGGCAAACCAAACCAGTGTTCGCTTTACAATATCATTCCACTGCCTAAGTCAGGCAATCTCTCATGTACTGATAACGACAGGGGAATAAGCCTCACATGTGTCATAGCTAAGATGTATAATCGGATAATATGGTACATAATGTGAGGACCTCTAGCCTCTCTCCTCCGATTCAATCAAAATGGGTTCTGCCAAAATAGATCCACCACTAGTCAAATTCTTGCCCTGTGCCAGATTCTAAAGGACGTACAGGAAAACAACCTCCCCACAGTGCTGACATTCCTTGACTTTAGGAAAGCCTTCGATTCAATTAACCATGAAGTTATGTTCAATATACTGAAGGCTTACAGTATTCCATCAAGGCTGTGCAATGCTATTTGGGCGATGTATACCAACACATGTGCCAAGGTTGTCACCGCAGATGGCGAGTCAGATTAATTTGAGCTCATTTCAGGAGTACTCCAGGGTGATACTTTGGCCCCATTCCTGTTTGTTATCATCCTAGACTATGCTGTGTGGAAAGCCATTGATGGAAGAGAAGCAGAACTGAGTCTAATGCTAACACCTTTTAGATCCCGTAGAATACCGGCAAAAGCAATAGCAGATTTGGACTATGCAGATGACATTGTTTTGCTGTCAAACAATATCTTACAGGCGCAGAGATTGTTGTCGCTTCTGGAGTTGGAATGCTCTCGGATCGGTCCACCATTAATGACCAGAAGACCAAAGTGATAACGCTCGGGAATGCTTTTAACTCTATATCTCCACTGTTGACGAGTACCGACAACCCTCTGGAAGTAGTCATCAACTTCAAGTACCTTGGCTCCTGGGACCTCATGTACAAAAAATACTTACACACAAAAGCATGGCACACGTCCTTTTCCATGCAAAATTTCAGATGTTTGAAGGATGATGACTATGGAAATGTGTGCAGCCCCATGCTAACTTCATGGCTGGCGTATGCATGTTTCTACAGTTATTGGTCCCTTGGCGACACTTAGAGGTTATGCTGGGAAACGGTTAATGATGTGAAAACAATTATTGTACACTCCAGAGACACGTGAACAAAAATGTGAAAACAAGAAAAATTCACAAATTTTACATTGCAGAAAAATGTATAAATCCACAGTTTAAAAAATACAAAAGATGAAAAACTACATAAAAATAAAAAAAGATAAATAAACAGAAAAGTATGGAAATAATTCATAAATCTGAAATACTATGAGACAAAAAATTACAAGGATACAGAAAGTTGAAAAATGAATGTAGATGTTTATTTTTTCAACCTGTATATTTTATTTTTGTTTTATACATTTTTTCCTATTCAATAGGTGAATTATTCATGTTTCCACATGACTACTACATAAACTACTACATACTACTACATAAACTTTCTGTATCTTTTTTATTTTATAAATTTCCTACAACTGAATAATTATTTGTGCTTCCTTATTATTGTACTGTTTGTTTGTGTTTCTGTCATATTGTAGCATCACTAACTTTTAACAGGAGGTTCAACAGACTTCAGTGATGAAACCTGCAGTCATCTTTGACTGGGTTTACTCTCTCCACAACAGCACTCACGCTGATGGTGTCATAAGCTGCCTCTAGCAGACAGTAAACTGACTCCTTCAGGCGGGTACGGTGAAGAGCAAACAAGGATTTATTCCACAGCATAGAATGATGAAACAGAAGACAGCCCGAGCTATCAAACAAACACATAACTAGGTTTTAACCAAATGATAAACAAAAACGAGCGCCAGAGGTACAACCCGTGCAACAACCTGCACTACAACTCATAATGTTCCAGCACCAGGCAACAGAAGAGCATGGCTAATAAAGGAAACTGGTGATTACCAAACACAAAACAGGTGAGACTAATCAGAGGCCAGTGGATAATGGGGAGCAGCTACAGGTAAGGAAAACAGGATGGGTGGGGCTGTGCAGACAATGGACACCGGGGAGCTACAGTGGGGCAAAAAAGTATTTAGTCAGCCATCAATTGTGCAAATTCTCCCACTTAAAAGATGAGAGAGGTCTCCAATTTTCATCATAGGTATACCTCAACTATGAGAGACAAAATGAGAAAAAAAAATCCAGAAAATCACATTGAAGGATTTTTAATGAATTAATTGGTAAATTCCTCAGTAAAATAAGTATTTGGTCACCTACAAACAAGCCAGATTTCTGGCTCTCACAGACCTGTAACTTCTTCTTTAAGAGGCTCCTCTGTCCTCCACTCGTTACCTGTATTAATGGCACCTGTTTGAACTCATTATCAGTATAAAAGACACCTGTCCACAACCTCAAACAGTCAGACTCCAAACTCCACTATGGCTAAGACCAAAAAGCTGTCAAAGGACACCAGAAACAAAATTGTAGACCTGCACCAGGCTGGGAAGACTGAATCTGCAATAGGTAAGCAGCTTGGTGTGAAGAAATCAACTGTGGGAGCAATTATTAGAAAATGGAAGACATACAAGACCACTGATAATCTCCCTCGATCTGGGGCTCCATGCAAGATCTAACCCCGTGGGGTCAAAATGATCATGAGAACGGTGAGCAAAAATCCCAGAACCACATGGGGGGACCTAGTGAATGATCTCCAGAGAGCTGGGACCAAAGTAACAAAGGCTACATCAGAAACACACTACGCTGCCAAGGACTCAAATCCTGCAGTGCCAGACGTGTCCCCCTGCTTAAGCCAGTACATGTCCAGGCCCGTCTGAAGTTTGCTAGAGAGCATTTGGATGATCCAGAAGAGGATTGGGAGAATGTCATATGGTCAGATGAAACCAAAATAGAACTTTTTGGTAAAAACTCAACTTGTCGTGTTTGGAGGAGAAAGAACGCCATACCTACTGTGAAGCATGGGAGTGGAAATATCATACTTTGGGGCTGTTTTTCTGCAAAGGGACCAGGACGACTGATCCGTGTAAAGGAAAGAATGAATGGGGCCATGTATTGTGAGATTTTGAGTGAAAACCTCCTTCCACCAGCAAGGGCATTGAAGATGAAACGTGGCTGGGTCTTTCAGCATGACAATGATCCCAAAAACACCACCCGGGCAATGAAGGAATGGCTTCGTAAGAAGCATTTCAAGGTCCTGGAGTGGCCTGGCCAGTCTCCAGATCTCAACCCCATAGAAAATCTTTGGAGGGAGTTGAAAGTCTGTGCTGCCCAGCGACAGCCCCAAAACATCACTGCTCTGGAGGAGATCTGCATGGAGGAATGGGCCAAAATACCAGCAACAGTGTGTGAAAATCTTGTGACGACTTACAGAAAACGTTTGACCTCTGTCATTGCCAACAAAGGGTATATAACGAAGTATTCAGATGAACTTCTGTTATTGACCAAATACTTATTTTACCGAGGAATTTACCAATTAATTCATTAAAAATCCTTCAATGTGATTTTCTGGATTTCTTTTTTCTCATTTTGTCTCTCATAGTTGAGGTATACCTATGATGAAAATTGGAGACCTCTCTCATCTTTTAAGTGGGAGAACTTGCACAGTTGGTGGCTGACTAAATACTTTTTTACCCCACTGTAGATAAGGATAATAAACAAAACATGCACGCATGGCAGGAACCAAAACTACAGAACATAATTAGAGACATGATAATGAAAAATAAACACAATGATCAAATCAAGGCTGAGGTAGGGAAATCCTGGGAAAACATTCAAAAGTACCAGCTCGTGCTGGACACAGGGAACTTAAAAAATACAAATTATAACAGGAAAATAATAATGGTCAAATGGTTCAAAAACAATAGAAAGCATGGACATGGTTGGTTAAACGCCCATCATCTCGGGCCGGACGGCATCAGTGCGAAGCTCCTCAAGTCCTGCACAGACCAGCTGTGTGGGATTGTGGAGCACATCTTCAACCTAAGCCTGAAGCTGGGGAGGGTACCACAGCTGTGGAAAGCATCTTGTGTGGTACCTGTACCAAAGACTTCCCACCCCAGAGACCCGAACAGCTACAGGCCAATGGCCCTGACGTTTCACATGATGAAGACCCTGGAGAGACTGCTCCTTGCTCACCTCCGCCCCCTCATGAGACCAGCGATGGATCCACTCCAGTTCGCCTACCAGCATGGCATTGGGGTGGAGGATGCGGTGATCTTCCTCCTTCACCGTTCCCTGTCCCACCTGGAGAAGCCCGGGAACGCGGTGAGGATCATGTCCTTTGACTTCTCCAGTGCTTTCAACACCATCCAACCGATGATCCTGAAGGACAAGCTGCTGTGCGCAAGGGTGGACCAGCACCTGTCATCATGGATCCTGGACTACCTCACTAACTGGCCACAGTTTGTGAGAACCCAGGATTGTGTGTCCGACACAATCATCGGTAGCACGGGGGCCCCCCAGGGAACGGTTTTGGCTCCCTTCCTGTTCATCCTTTATACTGCGGACTTCTCACACAACACAACACACTGCCATCTACAGAAGTTCTCTGATGACTCTGCGATCGTCGGCCTCATCTCCAGCGAGATGTCATGCAGATGTGTTATGGGTGGAGGATATAAAAGGAGAGACCCTGGTGTATTGTGAAAATGCTTTTTCTGTTATGACTGATGTGAGAATGAATAACGTAGTCTGCTGCAAGAGTTTGCCTCCGTTATTTGCACTCTCCACATTGGTGACCCCTTGACAAATTATGGAACATGAGGCAAGAACTCTGGAGTCGGCCCGGACGGGAAGCCCCAGCAATGCGGCAAGCATCCCAGAGACGGCCCGGACGGGAACCCCCAGCAACGCGTGCGCTGTTTTGGTCAAACTACCGGACTTTTGGCTGCACGACCCGCGCTCTTGGTTCCACCACACCGAGACTCAGTTCGCCCTCCGGGGAATAACGGCAGACGGCACCAGATATTACTATGTGATCGCAGCGCTGGACACTCGCACATCTCAGCAAGTAGTGAGCCTGCTCCAACAGCCTCCAGCCCAAGACAAATACGGGGCTCTCAAGGCCGCGCTGACCTGGCGCTACACGCTCTCGGACTGTGAGAGAGCAGAGAGGCTCCTGAGGCACTCCGAGTTAGGAGATGGGTCGGCGGTTGAACTGATGGAGAAGATGTTGGCATTGATGGGCACGGACGATGGGCATTTTCTGTTTGCCCACCTTTTCCTCCAGAACCTCCCAACAGAGGCAAGAGCGGTCCTTGCCAATTCGTCGTTGCTGGCCGCGCGTGACTACCGGGCTCTAGCCCAGGAGGCAGATCGGATCATCCTCACCACCAGAGCCCTCACAGTGAAAGCGGCGGCGTCGGAACCCAGTGAGATGACCAGCGGAGGTGAGGAGCCAGCAACGGTAGCGGCAGTGGGGGCCAGGAAGCGCCAGAGAGACACGTTCTGCTTCTACCACCGCTGCTTTGGAGAGAATGCACGCAGATGTGTGCCACCAAGCCAATTCAAGTGTTCGGGAAACGCCAAGGCCGGCAGTCAGTAGCAGCTGCGACCACCGGTGAAGAGAACAAGCTGCTCTACGTGACGGACTCGCACTCGGGGAGACAGTTCCTCGTAGACACCAGCTCCCAAAAGAGCCTCATCCTGCCGTCCTACGCCGACCGGCTAGCGGGAGCTAGCGGCCCCCAGCTGGTAGCCGTAAACGGCTCGGACATTAAGACTTTTGGTGAGAGAACACTGACTTTATCCCTACATGGCCGTATGTACGAGTGGACTTTTGTCATAGCAGCATTGAGTTTCCCAATCCTGTGAGCTGATTTTCTGTGTGCACATGGGTTGCTAGTCGATGTTGCTAACAGGCGCCTGGTTAATGCACTGTCTTTTGATTCTCTCCCCTGTACAGCTCGAGGGGCCGGGCCAATAACACAAGCCAACGTCACAGCTCCAGGCGGTAAGTTCCACACACTGCTCACTCAGTTCCCAGCACTCACGGTCCCAACGTTTTCGGCAGCCAGCACTAAACACGGGGTGGAACACTTTATCACCACCACTGGGCCGCCCGTTTTCGCACGACCTCGGCGCCTGGACGCAGCTGAATTGGCCATAGCGCGTGAGGAGTTTGCCAACTTGGAAAGGTTGGGCATCATCAGGCGCTCAAACAGCCCATGGGCATCCCCGCTACACGTGGTCCCTAAGGCCGAGGGATCGTGGCAACCGTGCGGAGATTTTCGCAGGTTGAATAACGCCACAGCGCACGACCGCTACCCGATTCCCCATATTCAGGATTTTTTCCGTTTACCTCGCCGGGGCACGCATTTTTTCTAAAATAGACCTGGTCCGTGGTTACCACCAGGTCCCAGTGCGCATGGAAGACATACCCAAAACAGTGGTAATAACTCCGTTTGGCTTGTTTGAGCTTTTACGCATGCCCTTCGGATTAAAAGGCGCGGCACAGACATTCCAACGCATGATGGAACACCACACGCTGGCCAGAAGCAGTCCCGCTGGCAGCAACCGCGTCTGCGGACGTGGCGCGCGCTTTTTTGACAACATGAGTGGCACGTTTTGGCATCCCGTCAGACATCACGTCTGATAGGGGCCCTCAGTTTGTTTCCGACCTCTGGTCCGCGATGGCCCGCAGCCTGGGTGTTGCAATCCGTTGCACAACCACGTACAACCCACAGGCCAATGGGTTGTGCAAGCCTTTCCATAGGTCACTGAAAGCAGCGCACAGGGCTTCACTGACGGATGCAAATTGGGTAGACCGGTTGCCGTGGGTTTTGTTGGGGTTGTGTTCCGCACCAAAAGAGGATTTGGAGGCTTCCCCGGCGGAGCTTGTTTTTTCTCAGCCACTGCAGCTCCCGGTTCATGCTTGTCAGGCACGGTGCCCACCGCCCCCCATTCTGCCCACCCTACGATGGCCCGTTCAGAGTGCTGGAACCAGGGGACAGACATTTTTTGTTAGACTTGGGGGGTTGTCTGGAGAAAATATGTATAGACAGACTTAAGCCCGCCTTTGTGGTGGCGGACGAGCAAGTGATGTTGGCTCCGGCCCCTCAGCGTGGAAGACCCCCACGGAGAACTCCCCAGGTAAATGATTCATCAGAGCAGCCACATGGGCAAGTCGAAGGTCCCCCCCCCTCGCCATTGCCCACCTGCAGACAGACACACCCCCAGGAGCCCCCCACCGACACAGCAGCGCCACGGAGGTGGAGAACCCCTGTTACAGCAGATACGGGAGGAAACTGAAGCCAAAAGGATGTGAGGACTGAAACTCGGTCTGAGATTCGGGGGGGGGAGGGGTAGACGCGGGGTTAATCATTTCAGACTGGATGCAGAGGGTAAACAGATGAGGACAATAGTTATTGAGATGGGAGACATTATGGTGATGTAGCAGGAAGGAGAGCTGGGAGACAGTGCAGGGAGAAGGGTTGAATGTATTGTGATGTGAGATGTCATGCAGATGTGTTATGGGTGGAGGATATAAAAGGAGAGACCCTGGTGTATTGTGAAAATGCTTTTTCTGTTATGACCGATGTGAGAGTGAATAAAGTAGTCTGCTGCAAGAGTTTGCCTCCGTTATTTGCACTCTCCACAGGCTAGAGGGAAGCGCTGTGGCATGTGTGGACGCTTGAACCATTTTGCCAGGGTGTGTCGTGTGTCCAAGCCGAAGACCCCACGGGGAATAACAACTGCACCCGCCCCGGTAATTATCTATGCAGTGTCCCCGAATACCAACGGGTTCAAGTACTGTATGGCAACACTGGATGACGAGGAGGTGCCGCTGCTGACTGACACAGGAGCGGAGAGATCATTATTGAATTGGGCCACGGTGAGGAAATTTTTCCCCTACTACAGAATAAGAGATGACCCAGTGCTGCTCTATGGTTATGGAGGTAGTAGACTGCGTACGGTTGGAACGCTGGAGCTGACGGCTTGGTACAAGTCGGCAGTGATTACTAACTGCACATTCCACGTGATGGTCCGAGGCGACAACATTATGGGCTGTGACTTGTTTTATGGACTGGGGTTTACCATTAGAGATGACGCTGGGAAGGAGTGGACTGGTTGTGGCCAGTGGAAATGTCCGGTTCTGGTGGCGGAGGACAATGTGGTGTGGGGGAAGGATTTGTCTAGCACCACAGGGGTCAAGCAGGACCAGCCTCACTCAGGTTCAACATAGTAGGGTCTCAACGCCGGCACTCGGGATACCTTGGATGAAGGTAACGAGTGTGACAGTGAGGCACCTGTGTCGACGAGTGACGCCAACGAGCGAGCCTCAATTTCCCCCGCAGCTCGGCCACAGTGGGCTGAAGGATCTGAAGCTTCAACAGTGACCGCTACAGCACCTTTACAAAGAGTCGGGGCCAGACCAATAGGCACTGAGGGACCGAGTGCCTATCAGCAACACTGCAGGCCCAGCAAAGCTTCCCTGAGAGTTGCAGACCTGGTTTGGTTTCGTGGGGAGATGTCTATGGCAGGGGTGGGCCAAACGACAGTTGGAGGGTCACCAGGAGTGGCTGCACGTTGTGGCTAAGTGGAGTGCAGCCTACTTCCGCTGTCGGATTGCTCGTGGAGACACGCCAATGAGCTGCAGCGTGCTCGGGAGGAGGCTTCAGATGGCGGGTCCGGACAAGAGAGATGGTCGATGGTGAAGAGAAGAGGTGCTCTTGTCTGTGAGGTCAGCTACACTTCTGGAGGCATGCCGCTTCCAGGGGCGGGTCTACTGAGGGG
This sequence comes from Pholidichthys leucotaenia, assembly GCA_020510985.1. Lineage (NCBI taxonomy): Eukaryota > Metazoa > Chordata > Actinopteri > Cichliformes > Pholidichthyidae > Pholidichthys > Pholidichthys leucotaenia. The sequence goes on from CM035840.1 coordinate 217,581,000, forward strand.
CTGCCCAGAGCCCCCCCCTTAAGGCCAGTTCTATCCCTTTCTGCCAGGGGGACAGTAGAGTGAGTTTATTTACACACACACACACACACACACACACACACACATATATATATACAGTATATATATATATATATATATATATATATATATATATATATATATATTAAAAAAGAAGAAGAATGAAGAGTTGTGACATCCTGGTGTTTGTATGTTTGCAGATGTTTTGAAAATATAGTAGTAATAATGAAAATGTTCTACTGTTCATAAGTTTGTATGTGTTAAAAAAGAGAATTCTAATGTTCATTTACTTATATGTTGTTCTGATATTATTTTATGTATTGCTATTTAGTTAAGGAAACACAGCAATAATTTTAGTTTATGAATGCACTTTCTTTTATTTAATTTACAGGTGGAAGAATAACCCACGTTGCCATGTGTGGTGGGACAGTAGTCCACCCGTCCCGCCTAGCTTAGGTTTGTTGTGTGAATGTGATAGGCCCTTTTAGTGATTTCTGTTTAGTTTTTTAGTGTGTGATTTGGGTCCTAAATTGGGGAGGTTCTCAATTGTATTTGTGTTTTGGACTTTTCTACAGGGAAAGGGAGGGAGAATGTTGTATAGTTAAAAGTTGTTCAGATACTCTTATTTGTGAGGTGCGGTGTAGCAGCGCCCACTTCCATTTCCGCCACTACATCGCTCCTATAAATATCAGCGGACATGGGAGTTCAGCCTCTTTGCCGATGCCCCTGCCTGGTGGCTGTATCTGGTGTGTTTCCAACCCGTGCAATAAAGCTCAGTTTGATGGCACCTGGCCTCATCATTACAAGGTATTTACAGATATAACAGTTGTCACAAGGCTGAGCGCAGTGTTTCACCATGCTCAGGCTCTTAATTTATTTCTGAATCCCCTCTGCCCGAGGCCGCCGTGGTCCGCTCTCCTCTGTCCAAGGCCATCGTGGTTCCCTCTCCTCTGCCCGAGGCCATCATGGTTCCTTCTCCTCCACCTATGTCGTTGTGGTTTCCCCTACTCCTCCATCCTCCTCATTACTGGGTTTTCCCACTGGGCAGTTGCCCCCTGGACCACCCTCTCTGTTCAGGTGGTTAAAGAACTCTGGCAGACCACCTGACAGACTGTGCCGCTGGGTTAGGTGGCCCACATTCTCCTCCTGACTCCTTCCATCGTGCCATCCGCCAGGCCTGGGACTCTGGCCGCCCACCTGAACTGTCCAGCTCTCCAGTCCAGGTGGCTTAGGTGGTTTGGTTTTTGCCTGGTGTGGGTCCTGAGCGGGTTTTCTTTTTGTTCCCTCCTAGCCTGGTTCCCCCACCACCCTCCCGGGTTGGTTCATTGTTTTTCTCCTTATTGGGAGGGGGGGTCTTTCGTTTTCATTGATGTTACCCTGGGGTGTCTGGAATCCACCCCTTGGGGGGGGGGATCTCTATCACTAGGCGTGCTCAGGCTCTTAATTTATTTCTGAGTATTTCTTGCATTTTTCCAGTATTGTGTGTTTATTTTCCTGTGCATTGGTTTAGGATGTGTTCCTAGTTGTCAGTTGGTCTGTTATGTATTCATGTCCTTATTATTATTATTATTATTATTATTATTATGTCAGTTTTTTTAGACACCCTTTACCATGCAGTTCCTAGTGTTTATATTTTGGTCTGTGTGACTTCCCTTCCTCCGCTTCTTCCAGACACTCCCTCCTTGTTTTCATCTTGTATGTGTACACAATGTTCCTTGCTCTGTAATTAGGTCAACCTGCCCGCTCATGTGATCTGCACCTGAGGGTACTTGTTATGATTGATTGCCTGCCTTATTTAAGACTCCCTTTTCCATCTAGTCCCTGTTAGTGCCTCATCGTGTATCCATTAAACCCCGTCAGAACCCCATCCCTGTTCCAACATGCATTTCTGTGTTTCTCCTCTCGCCTTTCTCCAATTCTCCACAGTAGTAAGTTTATTTTTGTGCACTTTATGGACTTTGTGTTTCCTGTTTTAAATACCACAAACTGCAGTCAAGTGTCTGGGTCTTTCCTGTCTGCCCCATAGGGGCCCAGTCATGACAGTAGGCACTAACCAGTTTAAGACCCAGCTGCTGTAGTTTGTGGTTTTCTTTTTGTTTCACTCGCCTGTTGTTTGGGAGCTGTCAACATGTCGCCAGGTGGGTGCAGTTACCCAATGAGCCTGGGATCGGAGTGCTGCTGAACACTCATGGAGGTGGATGGACTAGTCTCTGCAGCGTTCATTGCTCCAACCTCGAAAGATGCACTCTGGTACCTGGGTCTCACGGAGGCAGCTGCTCGCTGGTGCCCTCAGCTCGCTGAGCATGCTGAGGGGGTGGAGAAGATTTCTCTGGTGGCGGCTCTGTAATGTGAGAACAGTGAGTTGGTGAGGATTTTCCCGAGGAAGCCTGGGCCAGCGCCTAAGGGGAGGCATCCCCAAGCCTCTGCATTATCAGCTCCTTACCAGTCTCCGGCACCAGTTCCTGCTCCCACTCCACCTGCTCCAAGATGCCACTGTCCAGTGAAATTCTGCAGGAAGAACACCTCCACTTCTCAGTCAGCAGTCTTTCCCATGCCGAGCCAGACAATCCCTGCAGCAGATCCTTCTTCTAGTTCTCCTTCGCACGGCTGTCCCGTCAGCTTCCTCTTCCTCCGTTGCTGCTGTGAGTCCCGTCTCCTCGACATTGCCTCCCGCTGCTGAGGGACGGTCTTTTTCTCCCTGGCTCCGCCCCTCATCCTGTCTGCAGGGGCGGCTCCTCCACATTCCTCTGAGGGGCCCACAACAACTGTAGCCACGGATAGGGCTAAGTCTCAACCAGCTGCAGCAGAAGACATCGTGCCCCGGGAACTCAGGCAAGTGTTTTTTCCCTCTCATTCACCAAAACATGAATTATCTTGCCTGACTTCCGGTGGTGAAGATCAGACTATGCAGTCCCCTGAGTCTGAACCGCCTGCTGCAGCTATAGACTGTTCACCTGCTCTCCCTTTGTCTCCTCCTTTGCCCCCAGTGTCCGCCAGTCCCAGGTTCGAGCCACCGGATGATGGAGAAGCCTGCAGCCCTGAAGGACTTGGTTTCAGCCCCGAAGCCATGGTCTGGATGGAGGGAGAGTGCTGTGACTGAGCTGAAGCCTGTGCCGACAATGGAACGTCCCCTGGCCTCAGCTATGCAGGATCCAGCGCCAGCAGGGAGCCAACCTCCTGTGTCCATGCCAGGCGAGCTACCTGGGTGGGCCACTTTGCTGGGGGGTCCCAGGACTACATCTACCACCATGCCTGCTGTAGGGACCACCACAGCAGAGCCAAAGCTGGACCTCAAGAGGACCGGGCACGAGACGTTGCCTCCTGGATGGACAGAGTCCTGGAGGGCGGTGGAGCTTGAGCTCAGGCAAGTGCTCTTCTTTGTTTTCACTGTCTCTGTTTTGGAGAGCTCTTGCCTGGCTCTTGGTGAGGACAGCCAAGTGCAGCCATCAGCTGCACCTGAGCTCACCTCACCGGGCTCCACTGCTGCCGGTGAACCTGACCCTGTGTCTTTGTCCCTCCTATCTGAGCCTTTCCCCAGGGTAAACGAGGATCATCCAACTTTGCCGGAGGTCTCCATGGGTTCAGTCTCGCCACCCAAGATCTTCGTGGGTCCAGCTCATTCAGCCAATGTCATCACGAGTGGTCCGTCCCAGACTGGAGCCTCAGGGGGTGCTGTTCCCTCTTCAGCTGAGGTCATCGCGGGTGCTCCATCCCAGCCCAGGATCTCCATGGGTGCAGCTCCACCATCGGTCGAGGTCTTTGCGGGTGCTCTGTCCCAGCCCGGGACTTCTGAGGGTGCTGCTTCCCCATCAGCTGAAGTCATCGCGGGTGCTCCGTCCCAGCCTAGGACCTCCTTGGGTGCAGCTCCTCCCCAGTCCAGGTCTCCATGGGTGTTGTGTCCCAGTCGGGGGTCATCGTGGGTGCTGCACCCCAGCCTTAAACCAATGTGGGTGCTGTGCTCCAGCTTGGGTCCACCGTGGGCATTATGCTCCAGCCCGGGGGCCACCGTGGGTGCAGCTCTGGCCCAATCTGGGTCCACCGTGAGTGCAGCTCTGACCCAGTCCAGGTCCACTGTGGGTGCAGCTCTGGCCCAGTCCGGGTCGACCGTGAGTGCAGCTCTGCTCCAGCCTGGAGCCTCCGCGGGTGCTGCTTTGCTCCAGTCCCAGGCCACTGAGGTTGCTGCAGGGCAGCCCGAAAGCATCAGGGTTCTCTTTCCTCTTACTGATGCTGTTGTGGTTCCCTCTCCTCTGCCTGACGCTGTTGTGGTTCCCCTCCACTACCCAATGCCATTATGGTCCTCTCTCTTCTGCCCAAAGCCGTCGTGATCCCCTCTCCTATGCCTGAGGCCGTCGTGGTTCCCTCTCCTCTGCCCAAGGCCATCGTGGTTCCCTCTCCTCCACCTGATGTCGTTGTGGTTTCCCCTACTCCTCCATCCTCCTCATTACTGGGTTTTCCCACTGGGCAGTCGCCCCCTGGACCACCCTCTCTGTTCAGGTGGTTAAAGAACTCTGGCAGACCACAGACTGTGCCACTGGGTTAGGTGGCCCACATTCTCCTCCTGACTCCTTCCATCGTGCCATCCGCCAGGCCTGGGACTCTGGCCGCCCACCTGAACTATCCAGCTCTCCAGTCCAGGTGGCTTAGGTGGTTTGGTTTTTGCCTGGTGTGGGTCCTGAGCGGGTTTTTGTTTTTGTTCCCTCCTAGTCTGGTTCTCCCCCGCCCAACCCTCCCGGGTTGGTTCATTGTTTTCACCTTATGGGGGGGGGGGGTCTTTGCTGTTACCCCGGGGTCTCTGGAATCCACCCCTTAGATGGGGTGGGCTCCTAATTTATTTCTGAGTATTTCTTGCATTTTTCCAGCATTGTGTGTTTATTTTCCTGTGTGTTGGTTTAGGATGTGTTCCTAGTTGTCAGTTGGTCTGTTATGTATTCATGTCCTTATTATTATAATTATTATTATTATTATTATTATTATTATTATTATTATTATGTCAGTTTTTTTAGACATCCTTTTCCACGTAGTTCCTAGTGTTTATATTTTGTTCTGTGTGACATGAGTTCCCTACCTCTTCTTCCTCCAGACACTCCCCCCTTGCTTTCATCTTGTATGTGTACACAGTGTTCCTTGCTCTGTAATTAGGTCAACCTGCCCACTCATGTGATCTGCACCAGAGGGCACTTGTTATGATTGACTGCCTACCTTATTTAAGACTGCCCTTTCCATCTAGTCCCTGTCAGTGCCTCATCATGTATCCACTAAACCCTGTCGGAACCCCTTCCCTGTTCTGACGTGTATTTTTGTGTCTTTCTTCTTGCTGTTCTCCGCAGTAGTAAGTTTGGGGTTTTTTTGTGCACTTTATAGACTTTGTGTTTCCTACAGTATATTAAATACCACAAACTGCAGTCCAGCACCTGGGTCTTTCCTCTCTGCCCATAGGGGCCCAGTCATCACAACAGTAATGTCTCTATTCAAAGTTCAGTCTTCTTAAAATCTTAAGGTAGCCTGAAAACTAACTTTGTAAAGTTGAAAGAATGTGCTGTTTTTACAGTATATGAATGCCTTTGATCATCAAGACCCACCCTTACAAAAACCTCTGTAATTTACTAACTTTCAGTAGTAGTATTATTAAATTATGTAGAAATGGGATTAGACAGTTAGGTTAATTGGAGACTCTAAAGTGGCCCTAGGTGTGAATGTGTGTGTGAATGGTGAAGGGATTGGCGCCGTACCGTGGCTGCTTCATCCATCCAGGGGGATGCCCTGAATTTCCCCTCTGGGGATCAATAAAGTACACAAAATCAAATCAGAATCAAAATTAGATCCCAAGTTGTTGACTTCATATTTTGTCTAGTCCATACCTACATGATAAGGTCATCTACAGGTCTCTGTTTACAAAAGAAGCAAACATCAAATCAACTTTTTTTTTTTTCAAGAAGGCTGCTTAATCTGAATGTAACGTGGTTCTGCCTCAATTAAAATCAGAGACAGTTTGACCAAAACATGTCACAGACATTCTTCTGGGAAATGTGTGAACATGTGGAATGAGGGCATAATATGAGACTCCAATGCCCATATTTTGTACAGTGTACATTAGGGGTGGGAATCTTTAGGTACGATTCCAGACGATTACGTTTCTTGATGCATTTCAATGCATCTTTTTTTCTATCAAGGATTTTTTTCCTCCCATTGTGTGACAACTTCTTATTTTTAAAGCATTTGCAATGGCCCATGAATTCATTTCCAATATATTTTAATGCTTCAAAAAAACAAGATGAAAAGTGCTAATGTAGCAGCACATTTGCTGCTATAACACAGACTTCAGAGTATCCTGAATTTTAACAAATAAGACTTATAACAAACATTCTGTTATGTGCAACAAGAAACAGATCCTTCAGTCAAAAATATTCAGTTTCTGGCAGAAATGTTAAAACTTTTAATGAAAGTTATTTTGGTATGTGCAATAAGTAACTGAGTCCTTTGTTCCAAAAAAACACAAAATATTTTGCTGTATCAAAACCACATTTACCTTTTATGCAAAAATGTGCAGCTACCATTACAAATGATTCGGTGGCAATGGATGTCCATGCATCACACCTGATAGCAATCCTCCCTGCTGTCTTCAGTGATTGCATGACTTCAGCTTTGGTCTCGTTGTAGTGACTGGGGATGGCTGTGTCGGGAACAGGTCAAGTGGACGCCTGACCAAGTGAGCACCCCAAGTGGAACCCAGGATCAAGTCTGTACATATACAACTTCAATTTTAATCCAGTGATTAACAAACTGATTCATAATTTCCTAAAGCCTCATTTAGAGCATTCTAGTCCCACATACCTATTCTGTGGATTTTCATCTGGGGGCAGCTAGCAGTGACGAGCAGCAGTGGTTGAGAAGAAAGTCTTTTGAAAGCAGAAAGTGAGCCAAAACCTTCTCCAGGTCAGCTTCATTGCCATCTTATATATATATGTGTATATATATATATATATATATATATATATATATATATATATTTATTTATTTTATTTATTTTTTTTTTTTACACTTGTTGGTGACTGGGAAAAATGTTTCCAACAGCATTACACAAAATATTACAACATTGTATGACACCTCGGCTCAACAGTACACATCACAGCGCGAATGGGCGTAAATCCTTGGCAGTAAAAATAGCAATAGATTTTGTAATTTGTTTTGCCCTTTCCGAGTTGTGTGGAAGTTTTGACACTGCTTGTTCAAAGGACAGCTGGTTGGCGGCAGCATCCACAGCTGTTTTGTTTCTCTCCAGCCGCTGGATGAAAACGTGTGATATGGTTTTGCATGTTTGTAATGTTTCCAAAATACTTCAGTTTTTTCTGACAGAGCTTACATACTATGGTGACCTGGGCACCTTCTGGGGTGTGATTGGCCAATTAGAGGAGATATTCTAATAGGGGTGTTAGAAAAAAATCAATTCACATAAAAATCTAGATTCTCCTTTTACATAATCCAGAACTGATTCACAAAAATTAAGAATAGACGTTTGTTATCATTTTATATTATATATATATATATATATATACAGTATATATATATACACACACACACACACACACACACACACACATATATATATATATATATATACAGTATATATATATATACTGTATATATGTGTATATACTGTATATACACTACCGTTCAAAAGTTTGGGGTCACCCAGACAATTATTTAATGTTTTCCATGAAAAGTCACACTTATTTACCACCATGAGATGTAAAATGAATAGAAAATATAGTCAAGACACTGACAATGTTAGAAATAATGATTTGTATTTGAAATAATAATTTTTTCCTTCAAACTTTGCTTTCGTCAAAGAATCCTCCATTTGCAGCAATTACAGCATTGTAGACCTAACATGATTGCACAAGGGTTTTCTAATCATCCATTAGCCTTCTGACGCAATGAGCAAACACATTGTACCATTAGAACACTGGAGTGATAGTTGCTGGAAATGGGCCTCTATACACCTATGTAGATATTGCACCAAAAACCAGACATTTGCAGCTATAATAGTCATTTACCACATTAGCAATGTATAGAGTGTATTTCTGATTAGTTTAAAGTTATCTTCATTGAAAAAAAGTGCTTTTCTTTCAAAAATAAGGAAATTTCTAAGTGACCCCAAACTTTTGAACGGTAGTGTATATATATATATATTTTTTTTTTTTGCAGTCGTGCCAGGGTCCCGTCACGTGACACCTATTGCTGCTTCATGATACACAATTATACCATGACACTGCCGATGCAGGACAACCACGCAGAGTAGCTTACTAGCTAGCAGCTGGATGAAACAGAATAAAGAAAAAATGGAGCAGCAAGAAATTCAAGACAGGTCCGTCTGCAGCTCGCAGACTCAGTCAAGTTACACCACTTGAACTAGTTACACTCCCTCAGCAAGTTACACCCCCGCATTATGTCACTCCAAAAAATGGCTGGCCATAGCTGACCATGCAAAAATGGCTGTTCCAGCACTGGGCTGATCGTACACAAATTCAGGTGTTGTAGCCTTGTAGACAGGCCGACGGTGGCCACACATTTCGAAGGACGAATGTAAAAGAATCTAAAAATGAGAGCATTTAGTCCATAGACAGTAAAAAAAGTTTTAAATTAAATTAAATTAATTATTAATTAATTATTAATTATTAATTAAATTTTGGGGATGATCCGGATCACCGTCTGGATACAGGAATTTTTTAAAGGATTCTTTAACATTGTGAGATACGGCCATTTTCAACATGTGTGCAGGCGCAATGGAGGGCGCTGGTCGTCGTGTCTGACGAACACAAACTCCGCGTTCTTCAAAGTTTTAGGCACAAAAGCACGCGGAAAACAGTGGTGGGCAGGGCCCGGCAGCGTGCCTGTGTTTGCGCTACACTGCAAAAGCTGAGACGGGCAGCTGTCCGGCGCCGGATTATTTGGCAGAAATTCCCCGGGCAGCCATAGTGGCTGCGCAAAAACAAGCTCTCTGCCAGGGAAGCTTCCAAATCCTCTTTTGCCGCGGAGTGCAACCCCAATATAAAACCCACGGCAACCTGTCTACCTAATTTGCATCCGTCAGTGAAGCCCTGAGTGCTGCTTTCAGTGATCTATGAAAACGCTCGCATAACCCATTGGCCTGTGGGTTGTACGCGGTTGTGCCATGAATTGCAACGCCCGCAGCCTGGGAGTTTGCAGATGGAGGAGATGGATACAACACCAACACTTCAGTTTACTACCTCCGCCAAGGAGGTAATGCTTTTACTCGTCGGCCTCCGTCGGTCTATGATGACCATGGAAGAGAATCCTAAACGTCTACTCTGCTGGAACAGCACCACCTGTGGCTGAACAGGCCGATGCACACCGGTGTTCTACCTTCCAGGGTTGGGCGTTGGTAGGATTCAAGCCTGAGCAGGAAGATATGGAGGACAAGATGTTACCCATGCAGCATGTCCCCCCTCTCCACGTCACTGATGAATCCAAAGGAACAGCAGGGCTGCTATAGTTTGGCACCAGCGCCGTCACAGGAGCTGCCAGAACGATGTTGAGCACAACAGAGAACTGCCTTAGGAGCTCCTACTCCGGATTTTTCCTCAGGGTTGACTCCCAAAGCCTTTCCCGTGACCGGGTGTGCCGCAAGGCAGTGGAGGTTTGAAATCAGGGTTTACCTTCCCCTAGATGGGCTACCTTCCCAGGTTGACGAGCCACCATCTACCCGAAGCATCTGGTTTTAAGGCGCCAGAGATCCGCCCTCGCCCCTTCTCCTATTAGTAAAAGCAGTTTCGCCGGGCTTAGAGACTAAACCACACGGGCAGGCTAGGAGTTGGACTTAGTTGTCAGAGGCTTTTCGAGATGCACGCCGTAAGGAGCATTTTATGAGCACTGGGAGCTTAACCCCAGTGCCGCTCCTGGCTATGACAACCTTGGAACCAATGCTTTTGGTTCCAAGGTTGTCATATGTTGTGGTTTACTATACAGTGCATCTGGAAAGTATTCACAGGCTTCACTTTTTCCACATTTTGTTATGTTACAGCCTTATACCAAAATGGATTAAATTCATTTTTTCCTCAACATTCTACACACAATACTCCAAAACAACAAGAAAAAGTTTTTTGTTTTTTGTTTTTTAGATTTTTGCAAATTTATTAAAAAGAAAAAACTAAGAAATCACATGTACTTAAGTATTCACAGCCTTTGCCATGAAGCTCAAAACTGAGCTCAGGTGCATCCTGTTTTCACTGATCACCCTGAGATGTTTTGGTTCCAAACCAATTTTACTACTGAACCACTAATCCTATCATTGTGAATCCAATTGCTAGTCATATGTTTTCATGGTCAAGGAATCTGAAAACGTACACACAAACACTGTATGGGGGGGAACTGTGGCACTTGGCGGAGGTCTGGGCTCTTTGAGTGCTTTTCTAGTATCTTTCTGCAATTGTGGGGGTTTCCCTTACAGTTGAAAGTGCTAGTAGATGACTGTTGTTGTGAAATAGTGCTATATAAATAAAATTGAATTGAACTGAATGTTCTGAGCTCAGCTTCTTGTGATTATTCTGCCTTGCCATGTTTTGACCTTTTGTTTGTCCTAGACCCTGACACTGCTTGCTCTGTTGAACTTATCTGCCTGCCTGCATCTTGTCTTCCGTGTCCTGACCCCTGCCTGCTTCTGGACACTGGAAATAGCCCTGCGGACTGGATTTGTGTCTCAAACTGTGCACATCCTCTCCCCCAAAGTAAGTCGACTTGCCACCGTAATCTTCACTGCTCTTCACTCTCACTCCCCAGGCCTCAGGCCTGGCCAGCCTATTCTCTTTCATCCCTTGAAAACATCCCTGCAGCACCTCAACACCTCTCTCCCTTGCAACCAGCTTCCCCATAATGGAGGTCCTTCACCTGGGGCCTCATGCACAAAGGGTACTTAAGCACAAAAACATGACGTACGTCCTTTTCCACAGAAAATTTCAGATGTATCAAGAATGAAATGACTGTGGAAATATGCGCAGCCCCATGCCAACTTAATGACTGGAGTACGTACGTTTCTACTGTTATTGGTCTGTTGGTGACACTTAGAGGTAATGTTGGGAGACTAATAATGACATGAAAATGATTGTACACACCAGAGACATATGATGAACAAACTGCCAAGTGTGTGCAATTAGATGAGTGGATATAAAAGCAAGCGCAAAGAAATACAGAAAATGCCTCTAACAACAGAGGATTAGAGGATATTGCAAATTGTACAGTGAGAAGAGATAGGGTATTTTAGAGACAGAAGATTTTCTGGCTCAGGATGATGACTGGCTTGTCAGCCGGTTTATTTCCACAGGCAGGCCTTGTGGAAGGTGCCTGTGCGCCCCAAATATCACCTGTCTTCAAGGCTTCATTACAACTCAATGATTTGAGTAAGTGACTTTATTTTTTTTCTGATTAAACTACAGTTTCACAGCATTCTACCAAGCCCCCAACTGCTTCTGTGTGTACAGTAGTTATGTCAATAAATAAAGTAAAATTTGAAATGCAACAGTCTCACCCATTCCCCGGCGCACTTCATTAATTTACAATAGTAGTGTGCATAATTCATGTAAGTTGTATATAACTATAAAGAATGAGATTTGTATTTTGGACATAAAATATGTACTTGCCGAGTCTAATATGATCAGCTTTAAACTGACAGGTGACCTTGGCTGCCCACTAAATACTTTCATATTGTCTTCTTTTTCGTTTTCCTTTATTCAACCAGCTGATCCACCCGGCTGGTCACAAATTGATTGATTCATTCATTCATCGTTAAAATAACGTTGTATAAAAAGATGCAACATACATGTAAAAACAATGGGATGGCACAAGAAAGTGCACACACACTTATTTCCATTGGGGTCCCTAAGGAGATTGCAGCTGGTCTTGTACCTGCAGCCTTTTGCTTTGGCAGGTTAACCACTGAGCTACACATGCTCCAAATTGCAGTGATCAGCTGACATTTTTGAGGATGACTGCAGACGTCAGTCTAAATATGTCAAAGTTAAATAAACTTCTTCTTATCCCTGTTTGAATAAATGAAACAATAAACTAATCTTCTATGGCTGTGAGCAGGCTACCAAATTACCTGTAGCTGACGCTAATACCAGAGGACAGCATGCCAAACAAAATGTTTTACGTGCCTCTGCCTCATTCAGCAGCACCTCCACCTCGCATTATGTGAAATTCCATTAAATCCATTATTTTTGATCGTGGATACAGGAGAATCAGATGTGTTGGGCTTGTATATATCTATTTGCCTCTAATTGCATATTGAAATGGAGGCAGGTCAAGGGAGGAGTCCGATATTTCCTCATTTGCGTTCAATAAACACATAAATATACACATTTAGAGAGAAAGCTGCACGGGCTGCACGGTGGCGCAGTGGTTTAGCACTGTGGCAGCACAGTTTTACCCTCGGCCGGGGGATCGCGGGGATCATGAGATCGTGGGTTCGATCCCTGCCCCCGACCAACAGTGAGCTGTGTGGAGTTTGCATGTTCTCCCCGTGTTGCGCGGGTTTACTCCGGGATTTCTCCGGTTTCCTCCCGCACACCAAAAACATGTAGGTTTAGGGCGCTCGCGCACGCAGCGACCAGCAGCCGGTGGCTTGTCACCAGACTGCAAACCAAGTCTACCTACGGGTACAAATAAGTAACAAAAAAAAAAAGCTTTATAGTTCTATATTTTAATTCAATTTTTTATTCACAATATAGCACTGAAACTTGAAGTTGGATAATTGTATGAGATAAAAGCGACAAAGTGGACGATCATTCCCAGGCACACCACGGAGGTCCGTCTGAAGCGGCTGTTCTGACACAGCAAACCTAACAAGCCCCTGCCTACTATCTCTCCAACTCCAAAATTTCAAGCAGATCGGAATGTAAAAAGGAAATGTGCTTGGATTCTTGCGTATGGACGGTTTCATACATCTGGATTTTTTTTCTCTTACTGCATTTTCTTGATTTAAACGTACGTCATCTTTCAGTAGGAAATCCATGCAAGTCTTTGTACATGAGGCTCCTGCTCCCCCGCAGAAGTATAAACAAAGAAATTAACTTAAACACCTTGTCTTCTGCTTATCAGTTACACTTACCTGCCCCTCTTCTCGCTCCTCCCTAGGGTTGCCAGATCCTCAGGTTCATCATGCTGCACATTTCATTGCACAATTATTGTAATAAATATTATGGTTCACTTCTAATCATTTCCTCCTGTGTCTGCTTTTGGGTCATATGCCACACACTTTAACAGGTTTTGGCTTTGGGTATTTTCTCTTGACTAACCCTTGGTTATTGTGAGATTCTGTGTTTAGTTTCATTGGTATTGTGGTCTTTAAGTTCTGTATTATTGCTGTCATTATTATTATTCCTGTCTTGATTCTCAGTTCTGGTTTGGTTTTTATTTTGACAGTGTCTTTTGTTTATTTCTGTTGTAGCTTAGCTTGATCCTGGTTTGGTTGATTTCTTGATTGCCCACGACTGTTACTTTCCCTGATTTGCCTTGCCTTATTTAATGGACAACGCTCTTTACCTCAGGGTGGTGTCCTCATCATTCTTGCGTGAGGTTTGGGGGGGGGGGGGGTTGCCTGCCTTGCTTTTGTATTCCATTATTTTCAGCTTATGAGCTGCACTTTATTTTGTATCTAAAGAAATCATGCCGAGAAGACGCCAGACACTTGAGTCCTGTTTTTTGCCCCATAGGGGCCTACTTAACACTCATGGTAAAATCATCCAAATGAAAAGCTATATTAGATTTATTGATTTCAAGAGTCAAATAATTAACATAGTATATCATGGGGGAAAACAGGCTATTAAACTATTCAATTCCTGTATTATTTACCCAAAGACAAAACACAGGATGGCCATGTAAAGAAGGAGCATTTTATAAAAGTTACCATCCACCCCTCTGCACATAAGTTTTAAGGCAAGTAAGTCTTAAAAATCCACAAAACAAAGGAATGTTGATTGTCTTTGGGCAACTCTTGTTCTAATAGTAGCTGAAATTGAATGCTCAGTAGAAGCTCTCTTTTTTGTTTTCTATACCAAAAACTTCATGGGCTCTAAACACTGAGGCAGGATTGACATTTTAAATCCTGGAATATAATTTGTACAGTGTGCTTAGGAGCTTAATATCTCTATAGTTCTTAGGTGTGTAATCATGCCGAGTTATCTTTTTCTACCACTGGATCGTAAGGTCACATGCTTAAATAAAAATGTGTTGATGATGGTCCATAATAGTTCAATAGTTCAGTAGTCAACAGTTCCATGACATTTGTGGTAGCAACATGTAGATGAGTCCAAAGACTTTGAATAGAATAAAACTTTCCTGAACATAGACTTTAATTTCCTTACAGTGTAACATCATAGTCAATAAGTACATGATGACAATGGTGTTGCTTCATCATTGTGCTTATCTGTCTTTTATCTTATCTTTGGTACACTTTCAAGAAACCTTTCTCCCATAATCCAGGTTCATAAAAGTCCTTTTATTGTCACACAGCTATAAATCCAAGATAATGTGAACAGAAGGTTTTAAATATTACAAAATTTGAAATTCACAGCTCTTAAATCTTTCGTTTTATACCAAGTCAACCTTAACTTTATCATCAACTTTAACAGTTATTCACAGAATTCCCTTCTCTTTCTCTTCATGGCTTGATGACAAACAGTAGCAGTAGATCTTATTGGATGAATTATCAAGCAAAATAGCAAGTTTTACCCCCAGTATGATTTCATATGCTTAAAACACTAAAAGTTTCATTGTGTCATTGTATTTCATTGGTTTCACTGTGTCTGTCATCTCTTCGTAATTCACTGTTATGGGTCAGTCTAGTGATGTTATTATGAACCAAAAAGCCTCTTTGACTTTTACACTCACTGAAAAGTATGCAATCTGCAAAAGCTGGATAAATCAAGTACAGCTAAGAGTTTCCAGAATAAAGGGCCTTCCACACCAGGCACGATAAAGACAGCTATAAAACCATACTTCTAGAAGTGTGGACTCTGCCATCCACTTGAGTTAGACCAAGTTTTAAAACTATAATCTTATGGTCATATGAGAATTTACCCGAACTTTAGCCATCCATAACAATAAGTGATTAATTAATTAGCTAAGCTAGTTAACTGTTTTAAAACGTCAACCAGATCATGTGTTGTAAAAATCTTGTTGATCATATAAATTTTCTTGTGTTATTTATTACTTGTTATTTATTACTGTCAAAACTTTCTAAGTAAAATTTTTCAAAATCAGCCGTCATGGTTTGCTTTGTACTTGAAAGGTTGGGAACAATTTGTGACGATTAATAACATCATGACCACTTTTTATAAATTAGAAACAGGAATCCCCCAAGGAGCTGTCCTGGGACTTATCCTTTTTGGCCCATACAGTGGTGTGAAAAAGTGTTTGCCTCTTTCTTGATGTCTCATTTTTTTTGTATGTTTGTCACACTTAAATGTTTCAGATCATCAAACAAATTTAAATATTTGACAAAAATAATACAAGTAAACAGAAAATGTAGTTTTTAAAGAAAGGTGTTTATTACTAAGGTTAAAAAAAATCCAAACCTTCATGGCCATGTGTGAAAAAGTGATTGTCACCCCCCCATTAAAACATCTATTAACCGCACCAGATGAATTTAATAATTTTTTTTGTTAACAGTGGTCCTAATCTGGCTTGAGAAATACCCATTACGGCACCTACAGGTGATACAATAAGCAAAAACATTGCTATAAAAGACTCCATTTTCATAAAGAACACAGACGAGAGGGAGGTCATTGAAATTGTTAAATTGTTTAAAAGTAAAACATCTACAGATTGTGAAGATATTGACATGCTTTTAGTCAAAACTATCATTGAATGCTTAGTGAAGCCACTGACGTATATTTGTAACCTGTCTCTCCAAACAGGTATATTTCCCAATGCAATGAAAATAGCTAAAGTAATTCCGATATACAAGATGGGTGACAGAGGAGAATTGTCAAACTATAGACCAATTTCACTATGGCCGCAATTTTCCAAGATACTTGAAAAAATATTCTGTGAGAGAATTGACAACTTCATAATGCAGAATAATTTATTGTGTGAGCAGCAATATGGGTTCAGACACAAGAGGACAACTGCATTTGCTCTAATGGAATTTATAGAAAAATATCAACTGCTGTTGAAAATAAAGAGTATTCAGTTGGGGTATTCCTGGATCTTAAAAAGCATTTGATACAGTGGATCATAATTTATTATTAAAGAAACTACAAAAGTATGGTATTGGGGAGTAGCACTGTCCTGGTTATGTAGTTACTTAAAGAACATAATATGTATGTGTTGGTAGCAAAAACTCACAGTTACTGAAGGTTACTTGTGGAGTCCCACAGGGTTCAGTTTTGGGGCCATTCAATATGTATATAAATGATATATGTAAAGTTTCGGAAAAAATTGATTTAATATTGTTTGCCGATGACACTAATTTATTATGCAGTGGAAGCAATTTGGAACAACTTTTGGATACACTCGGAAAGGAATTAGGAAAGCTTAAACTGTGGTTTGATTCAAACAAATTAACGCACAATTTAAGTAAGACACAATTTATAGTTTTTAACAACCATCACAATAACTCAGTATCTAAACTCAGTGTAAATGGTGTAGAGATTGAATGGGTATCCGAAACTAAATTTCTTGGAGTAATAATTGATAATAAACTGTGTTGGAAGTCACATATTAATTATATTAAAGGTAAAATATCTAAATCAATTGCAATGCTACACAGAGTGAAATATTTGCTGAATCAACCCACATTATATACTTTGTATCATTCATTAATACTCCCATACATGACATATTGTACTGAAGTATGGGGAAATACATATAAAACAAACATATATCCCGTCTTTATGCTTCAGAAGAGAGCTATTAGAATAATAAACAAAGCAGCTTACGGGGAACCAACAAACCCACTTTTTCTTAAATTAAAAGCTCTCAAGATGAAAGATCTGGTTGACTTTAAAACTGCAGTAATAATGTTTAAAGTGAAGAATCTATGACTGCCTGCAAATATCCAAAAGTTGTTCCAAATAAGGGAGAAATAATATTATTTCAGAGGAACATATATATTTCAAAAACCTTCAGTGAGAACTACCACCAAGCAACACTGTGTTTCAGTGCAAGGAGTTAGATTGTGGAACGCTTTTGGACCTGAATTAAAATCATGTACAACGCTTGGACAATTTAAACAAAAACTAAAGGAAGAAATACTCCAAACATATATACAGGATGACATGTAAAATCGCATAAGAATTATCATATCCAATCTGTGTTGTGTTGTTGCTTAGATTTCTGTCGCGTTTTGTCTTAGCTTTGTTCTGAATTGTAATAAGATAAGATAAGATAAGATAAGCCTTTATTAGTCCCACAATGGGGAAATTCCAGGATTGCAACAGCACAGGGATAGCAACACTCAGAGCAACAATCAGAAGGCAAGAGAAAAAAACAAGAGCAGCAAGTATACATATGTACATATAAATATATATATATATATATATATATATATATATATATATATATATAGATAGATAGATAGATAGATAGATAGATAGATAGATAAGATAAGATAAGCCTGAAATTCCAGGATTGCAACAGCACAGGGATAGCAACACTCAGAGCAACAATCAGAAGGCAAGAAAAAACAAGAACAGCTAGTAAATATATGTAAATATTACTATATATATATATATATATATATATATATATATATATATAGACACACAGTGCGGAGCATTGTGGTTGGTGAATGTGCAGCAGAAAGTCTAAGCTCTCTCTCCGCGGATGCGGCGGGCCAGCTGGAAGTCTTTGGGCATGATGGTGACCCTCTTAGCGAAGAAGAGACCCGCCAGGTAGGCCTCGCTGGCCTCCTGCAGAGCCATGATGGCGAAGCTCAGGAAGCGCAGGTCAGTCTTGAAATCCTGAGCGATCTCCCTCACCAGGCGCTGGATGGGCAGCTTACGGATGAGCAGCTCCGTGGATTTCTGGTAGCGACGGATCTCTCTCAGAGCCACGGGCCTGTAACGGTGAGGCTTCTTCACTCCGCCGGTGGCCGGAGCGCTTTTCCGAGCAGCCTTGGTGGCTAGCTGCTTCCTGGGGGGCTTTTTCCTCAAGTAGATTTTACGGGCGGTCTGCTTGGTTCTTGCCATCGCTCTCTATTATTCTGTCCCATATTTCTTGCACGCCGCCTAAACTCCAGCCCGGCACCCGCGTCGTTTCCACTACAGTTCCCGGTATGTCGAGTTCCTCCGTTAGCATCGGGCGGTGGTTGAGTGCTAGCTAGCACTAGCTCTTCCTGCTGTAACGTCTCCTGCTGCAAACAGAGGCTCCGTCCGCCGACTCGGGAGACCTTTGGGGTGATCTGTGTGTCTGTGATATATACATAGAGTGAAAGATGCAGAAAGAAGAAGGAAGATTAAAAAAAAAAAACACACACACACAGTGCGGAGCATTGTAGCTAGATGGGATAGATATATAAATATATAAACACACAGTGCGGAGAATTGTAGCTTGATGGAATAAATATATGAGTATATAAATACACAGTGTGGAGCATTGTAGCTAGATGGAATAAATATGTAAATATATAAGCACACACAGTGTGGAGCATTGTTGCTAGATAGAGTAAATATATAAATATATAAATATATAAACACAGTGCGGAGCATTGTAGCTAGATGGAATAAATATGTAAATATATAAACACACACAGTGCGGAGCATTGCAGCTAGATGGAATGAAACAGCACAACCGTCTACTTAGTTATCCTACACAGTGCAGAGCAACAATGCTCTGCACTGTGTGTGTTTATATATTTACATATTTATTCCATCTAGCTACAATGCTCCGCACTGTGTTTTTATATATCTACATATTATTCCATCTAGCTACATTGCTCCGCACTGTGTGTGTTTATATACTTGCATATTTATTCCACCTAGCTGCAATGCTCCGTACTGTGGGTGTTTATATATTTACATATTTATTCCATCTAGCTACAACGCTCTGCACTGTGTGTTCATATACTCATATATTTATTCCATCCAGCTACAATGCTCTGCACTGTGTGTCTGTGTGTGTGTGTGTATATATTTATTTTATAGTAATATGTACATATGTATATTAGCCGCTCTTGCTTGCTTGTTTTTTTCTTGCCTTCTGATTGTTGCTCTGAGTGTTGCTATCCCTGTGCTGTTGCAATCCTGGAATTTCCCCGTTGTGGGACTAATAAAGGCTTATCTTATCTTATCTTATCTTATGGTATGATTATGTACCCATACATATTCTCACCCTCCATAGCGACCGGTATTTTCCTAGTTGTATACCGGAGGGGACCATTGTGTAAGTCTATTGCGTCTTTTGCATTCAATACTATTAGGTCGTCACGTCTTTTTGCTATCTCTGCGAGCAGCCCTACTTTGGTTGTACAGTCTGACAGCCGTAGGTAGGAAGGACCTGCGAAACCTCTCGGTTGTGCACCTAGGATGATGTAGTCTGCTGCTAATAGAGCTCCTCAGTGCATTCAGTATGTCCTGCATAGGGTGGAACTCGGACTCCAGCAGAGATGACAGTTTAACCACCATCCTTCTCTCTCCTATCTCCTCCACTGGGGCAAGGCGCTGCCCCAGGACAGAGCTAGCTTTCTTGATCAGTTTGTTCAGTCTCTTCCTATCAGCTGCTGTAATGCCACTGCCCCAGCAGACCACTCCAAAAGTGATGGCTGATGCCACCACCGTGTCATAGAATGTCTTCAGCAGCGCCCCTTGTTCACCAAAAGACCCGAGTCTCCTCAGTAGGAACAGCCTGTGCTATCCCTTCTTGTAGAGTGCGTCAGTATTGTGTGACCAGTCTAGTTTATTGTTCAGATGAACACCCAGGTACTTATAGGATGTCACCATCTCGATGCCTGTTCCCTGTATATTTACTGGTGCTGTGAGGGGTTGTCCTTGCCTGTGGCAGTCCACCACCAGCTCCTTAGTTTTCCTCGCGTTGATCTGGAGGCAGTTCCGATGGCATCAGTCCACGAAGTCCTGGATAAGCCCTCTGTACTCAGCTTCATCTCCGTTGGAGATGAGGCCAACGATCGCAGAGTCGTCAGAGAACTTCTGTAGATGGCAGTGTTGTGTGAGAAGTCCGCAGTATAAAGGGTGAACAGGAAGGGAGCCAAAACCGTTCCCTGGGGGGCCCCCGTGCTACCGCTGATCGTGTCGGACACACAGTCCCGGGTTCTCACAAACTGAGGCCGGTTAGTGAGGTAGTCCAGGATCCATGATGACAGGTGCTGGTCCACCAATGCGCACAGCAGCTTGTCCTTCAGGATCATCGGTTGGATGGTGTTGAAAGCACTGGAGAAGTCAAAGAACATGATCCTCACCGCATTCCCGGGCTTCTCCAGGTGGGACAGAAAACGGTGAAGGAGGAAGATCACCGCATCCTCCACCCCAATGCCATGCTGGTAGGCGAACTGGAGTGGATCCATCGCTGGTCCCACCAGGGGGCGGAGGTGAGCAAGGAGCAGCCTCTCCAAGGTCTTCATCATGTGGGGACGTCAAGGCCACTGGTCTGTAGCTGTTCAGATCTTTGGGGTGGGAAGTCTTTGGTACAGGTACCACACAAGATGTTTTCCACAGCTGTGGTACCCTCCCCAGCTTCAGGCTCAGATTGAAGATGTACTCCACAATCCCACACAGCTGGTCTGCACAGGACTTGAGGAGCTTTGCGCTGATGCCGTCCAGTCCCGACGCCTTCCTCGCCTTGATCTTCCTCAGCTCCGTCCTCACCTGGATCTTAGTGAGGGTCAGGTTGGGGGGCTGTGTGTTGGGAGTGGGGGGGTGTTGGTGGAATGGGGAGTGGGCAGCAGGACTTGATGTCTTTAGAGGCAGCAGTGGTTGTTAATCGCTCTTGTTTTGTTTTTCTTTTGAATTCTTGGATGGAATATGGGTGGGCAATATAAGCTGCGGCTTCAGCCATCACCCATTTTGGATAACTTATGTTGAACTGTATAATCCGAGGAGTTATTGTTTAATTTGACCTTGTAAGATTTTTTTTCTTTCCCCTTTGTTATATTATTCTGTTCCTTTCTTTTAATCTTTACTTTTGATCTGTCCGAAATAAAGATTCATTCATTCATTCAAAAAATCTCAGCGAAGACGAGAAATCCGGCTCATCGATTGGCCAGGACCGGTGTTATGCCGAGAATTGCTGTCTTGCCAAGAATTGCATTCCATGCACCAAAACTATAAAATATAACACTACAGCCAGGCTTGTAACCATTTGTGCACGTTTAGAAGTAAAAATTATTACCTATTGTAAATTATCATTGAATTCTGTTTATTCGACGATGGGCTGCAATTCTCGGCAAGCGAGCAATTCTCAGCATAACACCGTTCCCTTCAGCCGAGGTGTTTATGCGCCACAAACTAATCAAAATGAAAAGCTCCGCTGTCTGTATAAACCTCCCTTGCTGCCATCATGTCGCTAAACGTTTTCAAAACATGGGTATTCTTGTGTGTAGCCACAAGTGGTGCATTAGCCAGGAATCATGTGACGGGTTAAAAATGGGGATTAATGGGTTAATTAAAAGCGTATCATACACGGGTTAAGAAGCAGATTACAGGTTAAAAAGTCAGTTAAAAAGCTGATTGTAGACAATATATACCGTTAAAAATGAGAGTTAAAAAGATTAATATTTCATTATTATTTTTGTACATGATTGTTACATTTAAAAACACTAATACAGTACAAAAAAGCTTGAATGCTGTGTACACTATTTACAGTTTGTTGAAAGTTCGATGATTCACAAATTGATTGCTTTTGCCCAGAGAGAGAACTATGTTGCGCGCTTGCGCAGAAGTGTTCCATGCTCTTTTGAATAAAGCAAAATGGAGTGAAGACGTAGACCACGACTCTCTTCATTATTTTTTGCTCAAAAGTACCACGTACCTCTCGCAAACTGTGGAGCGGAGGGCGCAACATTTTGGAAGCACCGCTGGGATATTTTGGTGAGAGAAAAATCCGCCAGCCGAAGTGGAAAGTCGAGCCGAATATCCCTCCACGAACCCCAGCATCGGAGACGTAAGGCACCGCCGACATTCACCGTGACTCTGGCACCACGTGCAAAGGTTGTAACTCTAGCGCCGCAATCACCACTAGAGGGCACCACGACACCACGAGGTAAAAAGAGGCCTACATTGAACTGTTTATGTTCACTTCTCTGATGAAAATGGAGTTGGAGAAAGTGCAGTTAGAAGTTAAAGGTGCGTTATACGAACTGAATGTTGAACAACTGCTTAATGTATGCAATGGACTACAAATATCTGGAATGGGAAAAGAGCAATTTGCAGACAAAACTCGAGGCCAACTAATCACATTTGTCACAAGTTACAGTGATCCCTCACTTATCGCGGTTAATGGGTTCCAGAACCGACCGCGAAAAGTGAAAAACCGCGAAGTAGCGTCACCCCTAATGACGTCATCCATAAATAATACGTACGTTCATTCTCTCACTCTCTCTCTCTCATATGATACGTGTGTGTGTGTGTACGTGTACATACATACGTAGATGTAAACAAAGTGTACATAAATATGTTTTTAGAACTCTTTTATTCTTGTAACAAGATACGTAACTCAAGATGAAAATGATTTACTGCACAGGTTAATGAGAGCTTTACTGCTCCTCGGGTGACGCCTCATCGTGAGATGCTGGAGGCGCAGGATCATCGAGGGCAGCTTCCGATAGAGCTGAAGCTGCAGGAGGCGGCGTAGTGGCTCGACGGGAAGACTATTTCGCACAAAATGGCACAAGAGAACAGCAAAAAGTTCCACGCGGCGAGACTAAGTAACACGAGCGATAAAAAGCAATGAATGCGGTCTTCCTTCCCTTCATGGGTGCTCGGCAGGGAGAGGAGGTGGGTGAAACGTCTCGGCCAATCAGCTTGCGGGGTGAAACGTCTCGGCCAATCAGCTTGCGAGATTTCCGAGCCGAGCCAACACGACAACAGCAAACAGAGAGTTGTGCGGCTCTCCGTGTTGACACCTGATGGTCTAATGTAGTCTCCCTGCCTTCTGCTAGCGCCCGCCCATTATTTCTCAATTTTGAATTTTTGATGAATATTTTTGAAAAATCTGCGATGCACTGAGGGCGCGAAAGGTGAAGCACGAAGTAGCGAGGGATCACTGTATATTGAAAGAACTGAGTTAACTGAGTTAGAAGATGAGGGAATGTCTCATTTGCTAAATATAAAGGACTTGATTGAAAATGCAAAGATGCCAGAGTTAGAGATAGCAGGTGAAGATAAACAGAAAAAAGACCTGCAGAAAGAGATACATGCTTTACGGGCCACACTTCAAGCCAAAGAAGAGGCTGTGCATCAGCTAATGAGTAATAAACTGAGCCTACAGAGCACACCAACGCACAGACGAGCTTCAGCGCCTCCATGTGGTGTAAAGACTTTAAGATATCAGGCCAAATAGGGGAGCCAGGACAAAAAGATAAGCTCACATTTTCCAGTTTGGCCAGGCAGATTGAAAGTGGGCTCAGTAAAGGCTACCGTGAAGATGAGATCATCGACGCAGTGATTCGTGCCACCACACCAGGCCTGCAGCTGAGAAGTTACCTAGAAGGCAAAGGTAATCTTACTCTTCCTGCCCTGCGGAGGATCCTAAGGTCTCACTATCAGGAGAGAGGGGCTACTGAACTGTACAAGCAGCTTTCTTCAGAAGCTCAGAGCAGTAAAGAGACTCCTCAAAACTTCCTTCTGAGAGCCATGGACCTTCGCCAGAAGATTCTCTTCGCGTCCCAGGAAGATGAGTCGGGTCTAAAATATGATCCCGCCTTGGTCCAAAGTTTGTTCATGCACACCATCCTAACAGGTTTGCAAAGTGACATGCAGCCATACCTTCTTCAGCCCATGACACCTGATGAAGTTTTATTGGAAAAGGTGAATATTGCATGCGCAAATGAAAAGGAAAGACAAGACAAGAAGAAACATGCTGGCCCCCAGCGAGCGGCCGCCGTGAATGCTGTTCAGCCCAGTGACACTCCTGCACCTGCAGAAAAAAAGACAAAACAAAGCACGGCCATTCGGTCACCTGATCTGCTGGCAGAGATTAAAGAGATGCGGTCTGAGATGGTACTTTTAAAGGACTTGTGAGCTGAAGTGTCCCAATTCCGAGAAACCATGTAGAAGTCTTCAGCCACAGCACAGCCCACCACCAGCGGAGGATCTGAAACCCACTCCCCAGCGCCGACTTCCACGCCATACCCGCAATACCAGCTGGACCCATCTGCTCAGCACTACTTTCCTCAACAGCGGTCCCAAGCAGCTCTTCAGCAGTACTATCTAGCACAAGGCCTGACACCGATGAGAGGCCCTGCACAATTCCAGCAGCGCTTTGCCCCTCAGCAGTACCACATGCCCCGCCCACAACCAAGGTGTTATTATTGCATTCAGACAGGTGAAGAATTTTGCCAGCACTGTTTTAGCTGTGGGAGCAGCGAGCATTTTAAAGCAGGCTGTAAAGCACAGAAGCCAGTGAAACCAGCCAGGGGTAACTCTTTAAACTAGAAGGGGTCACTCCAACGGGACATGGTGTGACCAGTGACATAAAAAGGTCCCAGTGTTGTTATAACTGTGTTACACAGGGTTTGAAATGTTGTTCAGTGTGTAAAAGTGCCTTGTACTGTTCCAAAAAGTGTCAAGGAGAGCACTGGCCCATATACAAAGCCAAATGTAAGCCCTACACCTGTGGTAGTATTCGTAAAGGGAGTAGTGAGCATTTTCAGGCAGGCTGTAGATCATATAGGGAGCATAATGCTGCAAGAGAGAGGGAAGCAGAGAGCCCGAAAGGCACTAGCCCATCCAGCCCGGCAGCCGCAGCTGCCGGGCTGGATGGGCTAAAACCATTTGACTGTCTTGGGTACAGTCAAATGGTTCAACATCAGGAATGGATATGGTTTCATCAATAGAAATGACACAAAAGAAGACATTTTTGTACACCAGACAGCCATCAAAAAGAACAACCCGAGGAAATACCTTTGCAGTGTTGGAGATGGCGAAACTGTGGAGTTTGATGTAGTTGAGGGAGAAAAGGGAGCAGAGGCGGCAAATGTTACCGGCCCAGGAGGCACTGCAGTCCAGGGAAGCAGGTATGCCGCTGACAGGAGCCGCTATAGGCGCTACCCCAGGAGGAGAGGCCCTCCCCGTGGAGACTATCCAGAGAACTACCAGTGATAGCGAGAACGCCCCCGAAGGAGACCAGCAGCAACAACGGCACAGACCCACTTACCCTGACAGACAGCACTTCCCACCCTTCTTTGTACATAGACACTACGGCCACCAGCCCCTGTACACCAACGCACCGCGTGGAGGAACTGGTGAGCTGCAGGATCACTGGGGGGACGCAATCCATGCTGTGGTAAGGCAAATTGTGCAGGATAGTCCCATTTATGAACTGAAACCTGAGAAAGGCAAGGGTAGATCTAGAACTTTGCATTGCAATCTTCTTCTGCCATGTGATCATTTGCCTTTGGAGACTTCTTTGCAGCCTCGTCCAAAGAAATACGCCACTACCAGATCAGCGGGGACACCGGAGATTCACTCAGAAGAGGACAACAATAATGAGGACGAGTATTATCCAGTGCCACTTCACTTGAGCACTCGCCCTGATTCGCCACCACCTGAGAGGACCGCAGACCCAGCTCAGCAGAAGGACAACATACCTGAAGAGGTGCAGCAGGAGACAGAGCTTGAGCTGCAGCAGCTGACCAGCCACAGAGGACGACATTGGTCAGGTAGAGGACTTACCTGCGGAGGTGAGCTTTCCTTCACCGCACCCTCCTTCTCCTACCTATAGTGATCCTGGTGAGGAAGTGAATCAGAGACCTAGACGTAACGCTAGAAAACCGAAAGTATTCACTTATGATACATTGGGTACACCAGCATGTTATAACATACAGACGTTGCCTTATTATTCTGAACCGACATGCCATGGGTATACAGTGTACATCCTTTCTACTTCCAAGAGTTTTGTGGTCAGTGTTAATGGGTTGGTGGTCATTTTGTATACTTGAAGTAGAGTAGATGCAGTTACATTGGACTCACACTGAAAGATTGAGTTTTAAGGTTGTTTGACTCATTGGGACTGACTTAAAAAAAAAGGGGGGGACTGTGCTGGTGTTTATCCCAGTATGCACAGGATATGCACTTAAGTCTAATGGACACTTGAGACTGTGAATGAGTTCATCTCAAAGCCAGAATGTATGAAAAGAGTTCCAGTCTGTAAACTTTTTTTGAATTAGTTGACTATGCACTCTTTGAGAATTCTGCACTGTGACAGTGGTTATTATACATTTCACATGTCCTGATGTTGGGGACAACATCTATTTTGAGGGGGAGTATGGTGCATTGGCCAGGAATCATGTGACGGGTTAAAAATGGGGATTAATGGGTTAATTAAAAGTGTATCATACACAGGTTAAGAGGCAGATTACAGGTTAAAAAGTCAGTTAAAAAGCTGATTGTAAACATTATATACAGTTAAAAATGAGAGTTAAAAAGATTAATATTTCATTATTATTTTTGTACATGATTGTTACATTTAAAAACATTAATACTGTCATGCAGTGACCCTCGCGGATCACCATAAGACGCCAAGAGTCCACCAGTGAATTTTCCAATGATGGTGATTTATTAATAACACAAGACAAGACAAGACTATGAGCCGCTCAGGGCAAAAACACACATCAAGCAATACAAGAGCTCGTAGGGCTAACCCCAGCCACTACGAGCTAAACTATGACATGGCATGAAACACAAACCTGACATGAAGGTCTAACGAGGTTTAGACGATCTCTGACGAAGTCTGACCACGTTCTGACGAGGATAGTTTGACGAGGTTTTGACGATACTCCTGTGATTTAACTGCCGCTAGTGCCCGCTTTATAAAGGCGAAGACTAACGAGCAGTAATGA
The DNA here is from genome assembly GCA_020510985.1 of Pholidichthys leucotaenia. NCBI lineage: Eukaryota > Metazoa > Chordata > Actinopteri > Cichliformes > Pholidichthyidae > Pholidichthys > Pholidichthys leucotaenia. Next base: position 217,608,046 of record CM035840.1, read on the forward strand.
CAAACAGCTGATCAACCTTGACAGGCGGAAGCCCCAGCGAGCGCCTTCACAATAAGAGCCCGGAGAGGCCAGAATACAACCCACAGCTGTCAAGGCCGGCAGCGAGCTGTGCTTAGCCCGAGCGCGGACAGAACCCAGCGCTCGGGTCATAACAGTACCCTCCCTCCAAGGGCGGGCTCAGAACGCCCAAGGACCACCCTGCCCCCCCCACCCCCCAGGGTGGGTGGCTGGGGGTAGGTGCGGAGTGAGAGAGACCAAACCCAGAAACAATCAAAACCCGACAAGAACAACTAAGTACAGGACAGTGACAAGAATACCAACTACTCAGATTAAATCAAATGTTCGACTAACAATCACAAAAAAATGCAGAAGATAACATGGACAAAACAAAAAAAAAACAGAATCACTGAGTCAGAAAAACTAAATACAGGATAGCACGAGAAAATTAAATCTTGGCCCACATGTTACACAAGAAAATGACTTCCCACCTGTGTGAATTATCATGAGAGTTTTCAAAAAACCAAATACAGAAAACAGAGCACTTACTGGCTCATACCTGACTACACACAATACAACTAAGGCAACTGCAAGACATAACCATAACACAAAGCACACAGGATAGCAAGGAAAAAAAACAGATCACTGGGACAGATCAACACCAGAAAAATGACCACTGTCCCCCCAACAGTTTATGCCAACCGGCGGAGACCAGACGCCATAGGAACAGTTCAGGTGGTCTCCCCGCGTCCATCGGTCGGCGGGTGGTCATGGGAGGTGGAACATGACCAGGCGGCTCACCACAGTCCAACGCCCAGCACGTCCGCTCCTCTGGTGGTCGAACCAGGTCGCCCAATGAAACACACAACATGTCGGGCGGCCGACCCGGGGCGCCGAACCTGCGAAGCAGTTCCTCAGGCGGCCGACCCGTGTCCCTCAGCCACTAGTCCCGGGGAAAAACAGCCCGCGGCGGCCTCCCTGACGAGGACAAAACTCGGGAGAGCTGGGGCGAGCGAACAGGAGCCCCCACGGCCCCCGGCGATGATGCGCAGGGGCGGTGACTCAGTAGAGGGGAAAGAAGGCAAGGATGAGCCCATAATCCGTCCGACGGCGAAAGGTCTGCAGCTCCTCCCCCAACCGCGGACCACACCGGCGCTGCACCTCTGCTGGACCCTGATTGGGTCCCAGCTGCACCCACGTCGGGCCCCGATTGGGCCAGAACCGCCCCTGCGGTGGACCCCGATTGGGCCTCTGGCGCACCCACGTCGGACCCCGATTGGGCCAGAACCACACCTGCGGTGGACCCCGATTAGGCCTCTGGTGCACCCACGTCGGACCCCGATTGGGCCACAGCAGCCTCCACAACGGACCCCGACTGGGTTGGTGCAGCTCCGCTGACGATCTCCACCCCCGAACCTGGAACCTCCAACCCAGTGACTCCGACTGGTTCCATGCCGGCGACACTGCAACGAGGCTCACAAACAAGAAGGAAACCGGGATTAGAATCACCGGTAGCAACAGAACCCAGCGAGACGAGCTTGGGCGCAGCAGACGGCTGCTCCTCACTCGCCTCCCCGAGAGGCAGGCAAAAATGCTCAAAAACAGGGGACAGAGACACAAGAGGGAGCACTTGCCTGCACTCGGGTTCTGTTGCCACCCGGGACTTCGACGATCCAGGTTCAGGGCAGCGACTCTCGTCAGCAGGCTCCAACTCAGCTGCGTTGGGCTCCGCAGCTGACAAGATGTCATCTGCAGCCTGAGGTTCCTCCCGCACTGCTGTCCACGCCAATGACCCGTATGGCGTGGGGGCAGCGGACCCTCGACCCACTGGCTCCGACCACTCCGGCGGGGAGACCCGGGGACGCTTCATCGTCGGCTCAGGCTCCGGGCTGCAGTCCACTCTTCTCCTCCGTCCACGACGTGGCTGCAGGGCCGGATCCAGGCTTTCCAGCACTGCAGGTCCCCTCTTCATCCGACGATGTTGGCCTGGCGTCGCGGACCGCTCAACGGGGGGGACACAGAGGCAGCAGGTTTAGTCATTTTCTCTACAGCAGGTGAAGGGAGCTCGGGGGGCTGCGAACCCTGAACTCCGCCCCCAGGAGTCAGACAAGGCAGATTACAATCATGATGTAATAAATTAACATGCACTTGCCTTCCTCCCAGAGAAGGGATGGTTCCTGCTGTAGGGGACGTTGTTCCTCCTTCTCCCCGCTGGATAGCGACAGAGGGCCCCCTGGAAGGACGAGGTGGAGCCGCTCTCCGAAGTTCGCTGACGGCGAGGATTCTGCTGAGGATCGCCTGGGCCGCGGCGCCGACGTCGTCGTCGGCCCCCAGATGGCACGAACTCCTGGACCGGGTCAAGGGCAGGAGCGGGATCCCAGCACGGGGAGCGAGGATGCCTCCTCTGCTGCTTCCTGCTGTAGTCCTCCTCCACCATACGGAGTATCTCGCGCTGTGCGGCAATGTCAGCCCTCCTCGCGCCGACTTCAGGGTGGTCAGCGTAGCGGGGAGAAAGATGATTCAGCACATCCTCAGCGAAGTCCAGGTACCAGCATACCTCGCTGTTGTAGTCAAGGAGGGAAGCAGAGATGAGCGTTTCATCCACGTACTCAAGGACGTCCGCCAGCTCGTGGCTCGGACTCCGAGCGCGGCCCCTCCGCGACGGCATTCCTTCAGCACACCGTACCCAGAAAGAAAAAGAACAAACGTCCAAAAAAAGCAAAAACTCACGGTGAAAAAGGCGTCTTGGAGTGGCGTCTCCGTTTAGACGTCTGGCAGGAGTATACTGTCATGCGGTGACCCTCGCGGATCACCATAAGACGCCAAGAGTCCACCAGTGAGTTTTGCAATGATGGTGATTTATTAATAACACAAGACAAGACAAGACTATGAGCCACTCAGGGCAAAAACACACATCAAGCAATACAAGGGCTCGTAGGGCTAACCCCAGCCACTACGAGCTAAACTATGACATGGCATGAAACACGAACCTGACATGAAGGTCTAACGAAGTTTAGACGATCTCTGACGAAGTCTGACCACGTTCTGACGAGGATAGTTTGACGAGGTTTTGACGATACTCCTGCGATTTAACTGCCGCTAGTGCCCGCTTTATAAAAGCGAAGACTAACGAGCAGTAATGACAAACAGCTGACCAACCTTGACAGGCGAAAGCCCCAGCGAGCGCCTTCACAATAAGAGCCCGGAGAGGCCAGAATACAACCCACAGCTGTCAAGGCCAGCAGAGAGCTGTGCTTAGCCCGAGCGCAGACAGAACCCAGCGCTCGGGTCGTAACAAATACAGTAAAAAAAAAGTTTAAATGCTGTCTACACTATTTACAGTTTGTTGAAAGTTCGATGATTCACAAATTGATTGCTTTTGCCCAGAGAGAGAACTGTGTTGTGCGCTTGCGCAGAAGTTTTCCATTGTAGAGAATGCGTTCAAGGACGAGGCTGAGTTTATTTCTCAGGTTCAGCTTTATTATGAGAACACATTCTCTAGCAATCTCTCAACAAGAAAAAAGAGACTGAGCAATGAAATACCACACTCTTATACTGCTGGAGCCACGAAACCTAAGTCACATGGTGCTTTAGCAAACATACAATCACATGGTACTTAATCCCAGTCACAATGCAACTCTTTGATGTTTCACTATTGTCTCTTATCACTCGATGATCCAGGAATCCTTCTGGGGCATCCTCTCTGAGACAAAGGCCAAAACTCACACCTCCTCGTCATCTCCTGTAGACCTCTGCAGACCCAGACCTTCTTTGTCCCGTGAGACGTGAAGCACCCAGTAAACATACAGCCATACATTTGTGGGAAATATGAACTCAATATATGTGCCACACCATGCTCTTTTGAATAAAGCAAAATGGAGTGAAGACGTAGACCGCGACTCTCTTCAATATTTCTTGCTCAAAAGTACCACGTACCTCTCCCGAACTGTGGAGCAGAGGGCGCAACACAAGCAGCTGAGAAATCTGGTTCTCAAACCAAATATCTATCAGAGCCTGTATGTCACTCCTCACTAGTCCAAGTCCAAGAGACATTTTTTTAAACTTTTCTCCTCAGTTTTCTCCGGTAAAAGTATTTCGCGGATCCGTGCAGTTGACTTTATTGTTATTTTCTACCCAAAATGGAGGCTGAAGAACCAAGAGCTCTTTAGCTGAATCGGGATGTTGGATTAACGGATTCCATCCACGGAACGTGCTGTTAGGAAACACACATACTGTTTTCAACAGGGATACCTTTTTCAGGTGAGTGGGAACTTCGCCTGTCTGCATCTCACCCAGATGGTGAATTCATGTCGTTTTATGTATTTACATTAAGTTGTAATGTAATTGTGCTGCTCGACATACTCACCTGTTCACGTTTGATGTGAAGGCACCTTTAGGCTGTGTGTCCACCAAATGGGTTTTTTGTTGCCCGACCGCCCTGAGCTTTTTTTTTTTCAGTGTTTGTTCGCTGCGCTCTGAGGGAAAAAAGCCTGTGCCGTGTATCCCAGCAACAGCTTGTCACTCTCAGCTCAGCACTTCTGCTTTTCCTATTGTCAAACTTTCTACTGATTTTTTAATAGCAGTCTCTAAATAACAATGGACAGGGAACGTTTTCCAGCAGCTCTGGATGTAAAATATGATGACACGGAAAGCAGGAGTCTGAGTACAGACTAGTACTGGTGTCCTATGTCTCACCCACGCAGCAGTTCTGATTGGCTGCTTAAGGTCTGACATTGACGAGCTCAGCTGCGGCCTGAAAAGTGGAACATTTTTCAACTCTGAGCTCCCTGAGCGCCGTGACAAAAAACGACCACCGCCACGAGCATTTCAGCACCATGGGCGCTGAAATAGGTGGCCATGTTCGAGGTTTACATAGTGGCGCTTGGCCTAAGTAGACTCAACGGAGTATGAAGACAAGCACTTCTGGTCCATCATCTCGGCGTGGAAGGTTTTATTTTATTTTATTTGTTTATTTGACAGGGACAGTGCAATAAATATAGACAATTAATCAAATGACAATCAATCTAATGTGTTGCACAAAGAGTGTATAGCTATTAGCTAATTTGCAACTCTTGTCCCTGGATGGGCTTTAGAAAGAAGAAACAGGTAAAAAGAAAGAAGGATAAGGAAAAGAAAAAATGAAAACAGAATAAACAATAACCACATACATCAATGCAAACAAGATAATAAATACACAATATAAAAACCTGGTTCACATTTGCCTATTTCAGGTCTCCCTCCCTTTGTCACTCACTATAAACAAACACATTCATTCCTTCCCTTCATTCACTCTCACCCTACAGACAATCATTTCATACATGGGTACATTCTTGTTTATTTTTCAGCCAGTTTTTAACCTTTGTAATAAATGTTTTAAAGTCTGTTATTATTTTAATTTCATTTGGCATTGTGTTCCAGATGTGACTGCCCTTTATAGAGAAAGCTGTTAGTCCAAATGTGGTTCTGCGGTGGGATATTTTACAGTTATTGTTAACAGAACTCCTGGTGGCTCTGCTGCTGTCCTGTCTTTGGATGAAACCAGCAAGTGGCTCTGGCGCTGATTTATGGAAACATTTGAAAATTAATTTCAGAAAACAGAGGTCAATGAAACTCTCAAAACTCAATAGATTGTATTTTTTTAAAATATAACAGTGATGCCACATAATGGGCTTTTTATCCAAGATTTTTAGAGTTTGATTATATAATGAACCTATATGTTTTATTGTGGAAGGAGCTGCTTGAGCCCAGACTGTCAAACAGTATGATATATTATTAGTATTATATATTATTAATTCTTCCTTTTGCCTTCAGTGAGAGCAGTCGCTTTTTTTTCCTCCCTCCTCCTATCCTGCCTTCCTGACCTAATCCCAGCTTGTTGCGTCTGAGTGAGTGTCTGTGCCGTCTCACCATCTTGCTGATCTCAACCCAAATGGAAAATACGGAAAATGGATATAAGCTGGGCTTTAAACGCAATTGACACCACCTTTTCAAACAGAAAACTGGGCCTGGGGGAGCCCAAATGTGGAGAGACCCATGGATTGGAACTCATGTGTCTGTGTGATTTGACTGAGGATGTGGAAAAACATCTACCTGTTTTGGCTACGATCACAGGATTTCTGCCGATTGGGCTTTGGAGTTCTCCTGGTGTATCGAAAATTTAACTGGAGGAGCAAATCAAAATGCGGACCCGGCGGAGCTGCTTCTCAATAATTCGACCAGATGGGGAGTGCACGAAGTAGCGGCAAATGACCAACATGGAATTTACCATCTGCATGTAGAGAAATGGACTCTTATCGGACATGTACATCTGTGTTTAGAAGGGGAAACATCTGGAGTCGCTTCGTGCTCTCCAGGGAATGATATGAATTTAAAGCCAGTGAATGTAATTTGAATTGTAAGCTCAGAATATGACAATAGGAAAATCTACTCCTATACTCTGTCTGAGCAGATTCGGCCTTGATCGGCGCCCCTGGATAAGTCTCTCCTCCAGAGTTGAGATAAGCGAATGTGTCAGCCGGCTCGCTAACCCAAACACCGCTGCAGTGCAATAAACAGAACTCTTCAAGGACAGCGTTCATGAACTATAACATCTATCGTTGCCTAGGAGACTATTTGTTGTGCTCCAGTAACTGATACACTCAACACTGCACACACACCAATATCATCATACTGATACACACACACTGCTCTCTCCCTGCTGTGTGATTTGTCTACTGTCTGCTAAATAAGCATTGAGGGGTTTTTTGCCTGTAATCAAAATTTCGCTTACTTACTTAAGCATCAATTTGATAAAACATGTTTTTTTCCCTCGCCTACTGTGTCATATCCACTCTTTTTCTTTTTTTTTCCTTTCTTCTTTATGACTGGCGCCTAGCGGCTGCCCCGGCCTTGGATGCGCTCTGCAGAGCGTGCCCAAATGCCAAGTCACGTTTCGTTACCTTGTATTCATACATGTGTAATGACAATAAAGTTGAATCTCATCTCATCTCATATGAGAAAAAAACCATAGAATGCATATACAGTACAGCTGCTTGGTATGGTATGTAATATCTAATTAATTTAAAGCAGTTCAAATTTTTTTTTTACTGTTTTAGAAATTTTCTTTATATTGTAGAGGATGTGCTCGAATGATGAGGCTGGGTTTAGTTCTTAAGTTCAGCTTTATTGACAGAACACATCGTCTAGCATTCTCAAAGCAGGAAGAAGAGAAAGAATCATATCACATCACCCTTTTATATGTTTCCAGCATCAGAACTCAAGTCACATGGTGTTTTCAGTAAACATACAGTCACAAAGCATCCCTTTGAATCTTCACCATTGTCTCTCATTCCTTGATGAACCGGAAATCCCTCCGGGGCATCTTCTGTGGGACAAAAAGACCAATCTCACACCTCCTCGTTATCTTCTGCAGATTCGAGTCCTTTGTCCTTCCAGACGTGAAACCCCCAATACACATGCAGTCATATCTCTGTGGAAATATGAGCCCACAATGTGTGTCGCCCACACTACCCCCCCCCCCCAAACGTCTAGTAAGGGCAAAACCTGCATGGCATAAAAAAAAAAGAAAAACACAAAACACTCCATATATCGCTAATCAATCCACCAACTGCCTGGGTTTTAACTTTCTGCCGAATCTGCTGCAACCTGGCTTTGCTACCCCTGCAACATCTCTCTGCATCTGTGGATTAAAGCTGTTAGCACCTTTCTGTGAAGATTCTGGAGAATGTCCTTTCGGCGGCCTGCCACGGCGGGGGGGCCTCGCTAGCTGCACTTCCTCATCAGCTAAAACAAAAGCGGGTTTGAGCCTGTTTATGCAAATCAACTCCCTTCTGCCCCCTAAATCTAGCAAAAAATGCTTCTGCCCGGTCTCCAGCACTCTGAACGGTCCGTCATAAAACGGCCGCAAACTTGGACGCTGAGCATCATGTCTAACAAAAACAAACTCTGCATTTTTTAAAGCCTTTGGCACAAACACGTGTGGGAAACTGTGATGGACCGGGCCAGGGAGCGTGTTTGCTCCCGAGTCGCTCTGCCACGGCTGAGCTGGGGGGCCACTTGGTGCGGGGTTATCGGGGAGAAATTCCCCCGGCAAACGGAGAGGTTGTGCAAAAACTAATTCAGCCGGGGAAGCATGCAAATCTTCCTTAGGTGCAGAACGCAACCCCAATAAAACCCATGGAAGTTTGTCCACCCAATTTGTATCCGTCAGCGACGCTCTGAGGGCTGCTTTCAATGACCTGTAAAAGCGCTCGCATAAACCATTAGCCTGGGGGTTATACGCGGTGGTGCGATGAATCTTCACCCCCAAGCTGCGGGCCATCGATGACCATAGTTCGGAAATAAATTGGGGACCCCTGTCGGACGTTATGTCCGACGGTACACCGAAACGCGCAACCCACGCTGCTAAAAATGCTCGCGCAACTTCTTCCGCTGTGGTTGATGTCAGAGGAATCGCCTCTGGCCAACGCGTGGTGCGATCCACCATCGTCAAAAGATGTGTGTGCCCGTGTGATGGTGGGAGCGGGCCCACCAAGTCAACATGCACGTGATCAAAACGCTTAGCGGGGATGTGAAAAGGTTCCAACGGAGCCTTAGTGTGTCTGTGTATTTTGGCTCGCTGACATGCTACGCAGGCTGCCGCCCATTCCTTGACCTGTTTGCGCAACCCGGGCCAAACAAATTTCTCCCCCACCAACTTAATCGATGCACGCACCCCCGGGTGCGCGAGAGAATGGACCGAGTCAAAAACGCGGCGACGCCGCGCGGCTGGCACCACGGGGCGGGGCCGTCCCGTGGAGACATCGCAGATTAGTGGGAGCATACCACTTTGTTGCTCCCTGTGCTCCAGCCTTAACCCTGTTGGTCCAGACTGGAGCGCGCGCATGTCCGCGTCGTTAACCTGCTCCGCAGCCATGGCTGCATAATCTAACCCTACACAGACTAGGGCTTCGCGCACTCCCGCATCGCTGCCCGGGCCCGCGGCCACGGCTACAGAGTCTGCCCCCATGGGGCTTGGTGTTGCTACCGCGCGCGAGAGACAGTCTGCCACAACATTGTGTTTACCCGCGACATGCTGAATATCAGTAGTGAACTCCGATATTGCGGCTAGTTGCCTTTGTTGTCGGCCTGACCAGGGTTCTGAAATTTTGGTCATCGCAAACGTTAGCGGTTTATGATCCACAAACGCGGTGAAACGTCGCCCCTCCAACCAGAACTGAAAATGGCGGATGGCCAAGTGTAGGGCCAAAAGCTCCCTGTCAAACGCACTGTATTTACGCTCACTATCGCGCAAAGTCCTGCTGAAAAACGCGAGAGGTTGCCAGGTACCTGCCACAAACTGTTCAACTACCACCCCCACCGCTACATCGGAAGCGTCAGTAGTGAGCGCCATGCGGGCCGTTGGAACTGGATGCGCTAACAAAACTGCGTTTGCCAGGGCTGATTTGACCTGGGCAAAAGCGTGCTCCCTCTCCGGAGACCATTCAACTTTATTTGCGGGCTTTTGTTTTTTTAACGCGGTGTACAATGGCTGCATGAGCCGTGCTGCGCTTGGGAGGAACCGGTTGTAAAAATTAACCATCCCTAGAAACTCCTGAAGTGCCTTGACCGTTTGAGGTTGCGGAAAATCTGTTATGGCACGCACCTTATCTGGCAGAGGAACCGCTCCTTCTGCCGAAACGCGATGCCCCAAAAAATCAATCTGCGCCACCCCAAACTGGCACTTCGCTGGGTTAACTATTAACCCGTGCTCTGCCAGCCTCCGAAAAACTGCTGTGAGGTGTTTTTCGTGCTCGCCCTCGGACGCGCTGGCTACTAAAATATCGTCCAAATAAACAAACACGAAAGGGAGGTCGCGTAAAACTGCATCCATCATGCGTTGGAAAGTCTGCGCAGCCCCCTTGAGGCCAAAAGGCATGCGCAAAAATTCAAAAAGGCCGAAAGGAGTTATGACCGCTGTTTTGGGTACATCCTGCGCGCGCACTGGAACCTGGTGGTAACCGCGCACCAAGTCTATTTTAGAAAAAATGCGCGCCCCCACCAAATGAACAGAAAAATCCTGAATGTGCGGAATCGGGTAGCGGTCATGAGCTGAAACGTTGTTCAACCTGCGGAAATCGCCGCAAGGTCGCCACGAGCCGTCAGCCTTTGGGACCATGTGTAGCAGCGAAGCCCAGGAGCTTTTGGAGCGTCTAACAATGCCCAGTTTTTCCAGATTAGTGAACTCCTCGCGCGCGATGGCCAGTTTAGCTGGGTCCAAACGCCGAGCTTTTGCAAAGACGGGAGGCCCGGTGGTGGTGATAAAATGCTCCACCCCATGTTTAGCCACCGTCGCCGAAAACGTGGGGACTGTGAGTGCTGGGAACTGAGAGAGCAATGTGTGAAACTTACCACCCGCAGCTGAGACGCTGGCATGTGCAGTCGGCGGGGCCACCCGAGCTGTGCAGGGAATAGAATGAAAGGACAGTGCATTAATCAGACGTCTAATAGCAAGGTCAACCAATAAACCATGTGAGCACAAAAAATCAGCCATAACGTGTTGAAACTGACTGCTGCTACAATAAATGTCCACTCAAATGAACGGCCCTGTAAGGACAGAAGCATGGTCCTCTCACCGAACGTTTTAATCGCGGAGCCGTTCGCTGCTGACACTGACACCCAGGGAGCTTTAGACGGCATCAGCCGTTCCGCGTAGGTGGGTGTGACGAAACTCAGCTGGGAGCCTGTGTCCACGAGGAACTGTTTCCCCGAGTGTGCATCCGTCAGGTAAAGCAGCTTGTTCTCGTCGCCGAGGGTCGCAGCTGCTACCGGCCCTCGGTCTTGGCATTTCCCTGGCGCTTGAAGTTGCACGGCGGGACGCACCTGTGCGCTCTCTCTGCAAAATGGCGGCGGTAGAAACACCGGCCGTCCTCCGCTCCGCGTCGCCTGGCCCCCATCGCCGCCGTCGTTGGTGCGTCTGGCGCCGCGGCCACTGGACCTGCGCTGTCTCCGAACGCCATTCCTGGGCTAGCTGCCGCGGCCGAAACCACGTTCCGCTTGTGGGCGTCGACAAGCCGCTGCGCCTCTTTGCTCAGCCCATGGTAGTCTCGCCTGGCCAATCGGGGCGACTCTGCCAGGGCCACTCTAACTGCTGGCGGCAGGGTCCGAAGGAAAAGGTGGGCAAAAATGAATTCGTCATCCTCAGAGTCTTTGAGCCTCAGCATCTTCACCATCAGGTCCGCAGGTCTATCGTTCTCTGACTCCGTCAACGTCAGGAGCCCCTCTGCTCGCTGTTGGACCGAAGGGGTGAAATGGCTGATCAGCGCGTCCTTCAATGCGCTGTTCTTGTCGCTGTCTGGTGGATGATTAACCAGATCCTCCACTCTCTAGACTGTGTTGCTGTCCAGCTTCGCTACCACATGGTAGAATCTTGTGTCGTCGTTGGAGATTCTCCGGAGGTTGAACTGCGCCTCGACTGCGCTAAACCATGAGCGCGGGCTGTGCTGCCAGAAATCGGGCAGCCGGATCGTGGAGGCGGCCATCAGGCTGGCTTCCGCCGAGCCCCGCTCAGGAGAATTCTGTCTGCTCATTCTTTGTCGTAGGTCACCAGTGTAGAGGATGTGCTCGAATGATGAGGCTGAGTTTAGTTCTTAAGTTCAGCTTTATTGACAGAACACATCGTCTAGCATTCTCAAAGCAGGAAGGAGAGAAAGAATCATATCACATCACCCTTTTATATGTTTCCAGCATCAGAACTCAAGTCACATGGTGTTTTCAGTAAACATACAGTCACAAAGCATCCCTTTGAATCTTCACCATTGTCTCTCATTCCTTGATGAACCGGAAATCCCTCCGGGGCATCTTCTGTGGGACAAAAAGACCAATCTCACACCTCCTCGTTATCTTCTGCAGATTCGAGTCCTTTGTCCTTCCAGACGTGAAACCCCCAATACGCATGCAGTCATATCTCTGTGGAAATGTGAGCCCACAATGTGTCGCCCACAATATGAAGATTAAATTTGAATTGAGGATCTAGTACAATGCCAAGGTATTTGAATTCTGTAACTAAACTGATGTTATGATCATGCATATTAACTTTAAAATGTTGCAGGTTACATTTTTTGATTGAAAAGCACATTGAAACTGTTTTCTGAAGATTCAGCAATAGATGGTTCTGGAAGAGCCACTCTTGGACATCAACCATACTTGTAGACAGTACATCTGCAGCCGGTGCTGGAGTCTTGGCAGCTGTGTAAATAACTGCATCATCTGCATAAAGTTGACATGTTGCAGTTGAGCAGTGTAGTGGCAAGTCATTAATAAAAATGCTGAAAAGTAAAGGACCAAGAATGGACCCTTGTGGGATACCCATACGGTTGTTTAAAAATAAGGATTTATCCTGGTGAACTTTTACACACTGTTCTCTATTCTGGAGATAAGATGCAAACCATTCTAATGTATCTGGAGAGAAGTTAAAAGATACCATTTTGGATAAAAGCAAACTGTGGTTTACAGTATCGAAAGCCTTTTTGAGATGCAGAAAAACAGCCCCTACCACATTACCCCTGTCCAAGGACTGTTTGACATTTTCAATAAGGCATCAATTTGCTGTTTCTGTTGAGTATCCTGGTCTAAAACCAAATTGATGTGGATGAAGAAGTTGACTGTCTTGTAGATAGTCTGTCAGCTGTGTAGCTACAACTTTTTCAAGAACCTTAGACAGGACTGGTAAAATAGAGATTGGGCGGTAATTGCATATATCGTCTTTACTGCCTGATTTATAAGCTGGTATAACGACAGCTTTTTTCCAACCATATGGAAATGTACTAGACCTAATGGAGAGATTAATGAGATGAGTCAGTGGTTTGATTAATATTTTGCTGTGCGTTTTGAGAAAGGAAGTGCTCATATTGTAGATATCATTAGTTTTTGAGTTTGACAGTGTTTTAACAATACCAGCAATTAACTCCTCATTTACCTCATTGATGTGAAAAGAAACTGTTGAAAGTATTGATTTTGTGTTGCTGAGCACATTTGGCAGCACAAAGTTTTTTGTTAATTCTTCCACAGAGTCCACAAAATATGAATTAAATTCATTTGCCAATATAGCCTTGTCACTGATGGTCTTACCATTGATTCTAAGTTCCTTTACCCCCTTCTGAACATTTTTTTTATTAGTTAAGTTATTTAAATGCCTCCATAGGGAACTGTTGTTACCCTTTGCATGATCTATCAGTTTATTGTAATAAGATACTTTTGATTTTCGCAGCTCTTGTACCACTTTATTTCTTAAAGTTTTGTACACAAGGTGATCATTTTGTAATTTAGAGGTTAATGATGTTTTCAGTGCAGAATCTCGCCTCTTCATAAGTTTTCTTATTTCATTATTTAACCATGGTAGGTTAATTTTCTGTTGTCTACTTTTAATTTGCTTTGTAAATTTTTCTATAGACTTTGTAATTGTTGCAGTTATAAAATTACAACAATCATCTGCTTCACATATTGACATGAGCTGCTCCCAATTTTGATTCTCTAAGTAATGTTCAAACTCCGCAGTTTTTGATTTGGGAATAATAAAATTTAATTTGTCAATATCAACTCCCCCAAAATACTGTAGTCGCTTTTTAGTGAGTTTTCTGACAGCAAGAACCATGTTATGATCTGAGAGACCAGTTACAAGATTATAGGTTCTGGTTATTTGTTCTGGTTTATTAGCAAATACCATGTCAATAAGTGTTCTAGAGTGTTTGGTTATCCTGGTGGGTCCTTTGATCATTTGTTGGTAATTAAATTTAGTCATGATGCTTTTCAATTTCTGTTTGTCCTTTTTATCAGACCAGTTAATATTAAAGTCACCATAAAATATTGTTTCTCTGCACCTCTCAAGTTGTTTAACCAGATCACTTAATTCATTATAAAAAGAAGAATTGTATGACGGTGGGTTGTACAATACTGCAATGTTGAAATGCATTACCGGTGAGAGACATACATTAACAGCTAAACATTCAAGTGAAGTATTCAAATCAACCAATTGACATTTAAATTTCTCTTTGATGTAAATTAAGACACCTCCTCCCCTCCCTACCTGCCTGTCTTTTCTAAAACACTGATAACCCACAATATCGATCATATTAGTGTCTATGTTCCTGTGTAGCCAGCTTTCTGAAAGACAAAGATAGTCCAGATTTGAGTCCAACAACAACACCGAAATCTCATCTGTTTTGGGGATTATGCTCCGTATGTTTAAATGTCCGCCGAGGATCCCCTTTGGTTTAGCCTTTGCATCCCAAAGAACTTGTGCATGATTAACAGTTTGGAAAAATAAATGTTGTTTTTGCCTTTGTACAGCTCGGTTTTCGGATCTCGCCTCATTTGCATTTTGTTTAACTGCTCCTGCTTCCAAAAGTTTGGACGTAGCACAGCTGTTTACAGCAGGATCAGATATGTGAGTCTGTCCAGTGCAATTCGACTCACCCGGCTCGCTATGTCCAGCTGTACTGAGGCGAAGACCAGCATTATGCTGCTCCACCAGTTCAGGTGTTAGCGGGGCCATTGACAGCAGAGGGCGATCAGCTGGTCCAAGCGTCAACGGGGCCGTTGACAGCAGCGGGCCATCAGCCGGTTCAGATGTTAGCAGGGCCGTTGACATCAGCGGGCGATCAGCCGGTTCAGATGTTAGCAAGGCCGTTGACAGCAGCGGGCGATCAGCCGGTTCAGATGTTAGCGGGGCCGTTGACAGCTGCAGCCGATCAGCTGGTTCAGGTGTTAGCCGGGCCGTTGATAGCGACAACCAATCCGCTGGTTCAGATGTTTGTGCTAACCCAGTGGCCTGCTGTTTAATAGTGGCAGGTCCAGGGTTAAGGTGAATATCCCCTGCCAGAAGTAGCAGTACTAACAGTACTTTAACTGTATAGCCTCTGCCATATTGTGTTATTTGCTTAACAGCCATGTTTGCCTTATTTTGGATACTTTTTCTCAGGCCTTTTGAAAACCAGATAGAGTACAGGATGAAATAACCATGTCCATATCCATATAAATAAAGCTTTGTAGATTCACCTTTAATTGAGTTGGCCGGAAAACCCTTCTTGTTGCAAATCCAGACACACAAAGACAATTAGAAGAAGTAGATAAGCAAAAAGTGGCTAGAAGTGGAGCCCATCAAACCACTCCTCACTCCGGTGTCAGCCATCTTGGAAATCTTGGTCAGAGAATTCTCTGCACATTGGGAGAGACGGGGTCTTATGCGGATGTTGTTGGGCAGATGGCGGAATATTTCGCCGAACATACAAGGACCGCGCAGCTGTTGGGTAAAAGAGCTGTTGGCACTAAAAGAGGCTAAGCTAACTAGCTTGGAGAAGCTAGCAGCTCAGTTAGTGACTATGGGGAAGTTAGCCATGAAGCTAGGTACGCGCCAAAACCAAGCTATGAGTTACCAGTTGGACTGCGAGTTAGAACCGGGGCCACGAGTGGGAGACCCCCAGGTCGCTGAAGATGGTGAGCCAGCCGAGAAGCTCAGCACGGTGTGTGACCGTAGCGCTGGTGTTGTTGACGGCACAGTGAGCAGCAACAGCAGAGAGGGAGAGCAGCGAACAGAGTCTGGGCAGCGGGAGAGCGGGAGCAAGCAGGCTGGAAGCCCCAAGAAGGAGCAACAACAGCTGAGCACGGAGGCAGCACAGCGGAGTGCCTTCAACAAGAGTGCTGGGCGCAGCAGTGAAGTGCCTGGGTCGGTGAGTGATGCCGACGAGAGCGACGCTGGGAGCCTCGGGAGAGAGCAGCAACAGCCGGGCGCAGAAGCAGCGCAGCGGAGCGCCTTGGACGAGGGTGCTGGGAGCGGTCGCGAGGTGCTTGGGTCAAGGAGTGGCACCGATGAGCGCGTTTTGGTTTTCCCCGGACTTCGTTCACGGGGAGCCGGAGTGTTTGGTGTTACAACAGTGGCAGCTGCACAGTTCCGAAGATGGTCGGGAGCTGACTGACAGACACCGAGGGACTGAGTGCCGGGCAACAGTACTGCGGGTCCAGATGAGAGAAGCGGTCGAGGGTGAGGAGAAGGGACATTCTTTTTTGATCCAGGGGGCAGGCGGCAGCCAGGGGTGCGCATGCCATGGGGCTGCCCTGGGCCTTCAAGCCGGTTTTATTCTTGGCTGCCCATGGACTGTGGTATAACCTAAAAATTCTAATATAAATATGTTCATATGGTGTGAGATATGAATGTGTGGTATGGGATTATTTTGTGTATTTAGTATAAAAAAATGCTGATTTTAGTTGTTTTGGGTGAATGTGTTAGGCTATTCTAGTTCACTGTTTCCCTGCTATTTCCCTTAGTGGATGATTCGGGTCCTAAATTGGGGTGGGTCTGGATTGTCTGTATGTGTTTTGCACTTTTGTAAGGGGGAGGGGAATGTTGTGTGTGTTGCCGTACCCGCCCCTGTGTGTGATGTCAGGCGGGCTACGACACTCTGTATATAGTTCTGTGTTCCTCCCAATAAAGTTGAGTTCGCTGCATGGCATAAGTCCGACTCTGGTTTCAGACATAACAGGTAAGTGTAATGAAAACAGATGATTTTGGTAAATTTGAACATGAGTCTTTTCTTACAGATACTTAGTGAGGCTGTGAGTTGAAAGCAGGTTGGCTGCCCTTTTCCATGTGGTGACTGAGATCCAGTCTTCAGCTTTGATATCGTTTCTCCGGGTTCATTTAATGTGAGTGGTAAAGAGTGACAAGGGTGTACAAACTTTAGGTTATGATATTGCAATATTGCAGTCGATCTACTTTAAGAGGGTGTTGACGGGTTTATGGTTCTGCCAGGTGGGGATTCCAGTCCACCAGGGAAGCACTGAGAACAACCCTAGGAGATATGTGGAGTTAGTAGGAAAAGAAGGAATTGTAGTTGGATAGTTCTGTGTTTTCCAGCGTTGGAGGAAAGGATGAAGGCATGAAAACGCTTCAGGTTGGCACATGGGAAAACAAAACACACCACACTGCTGGTTAGCGAGTCTAAGGCTGTGTGTCCACCAAATGCATTTTTTCAGCTCTGGGTGGCTATTTTCCATTCATTCTCTATGTAGTCCAGCGTTTACAGCGCTGAGCGCCCACAGCGCTGAAACGCTGTTGGCGGTGGCCGTTTTTTGTCACGGCGCTCAGAGCGCTCAGAGTTGAAAAATGTTCAACTTTTCAGAGACTGCAGCTGAGCTCGTCAATGTCAGACCTTAAGCAGCCAATCAGAACTGCTGCGTGGGCGGGACATAGGACGCCAGTACTAGTCTGTACTCAGACTCCTGCTTTCCATGTCATCATATTTTACATCCAGAGCTGCTAGAAAACATTTCCTGTCCATTGTTATTTAGAGACTGCTATTAAAAAATCTGTAGAAAGTCTGACAATAGGAAAAGTGGGAGTGATCAGCTGAGAGTGGCAAGCTGTTGCTGGGATACAGGGCACAGACTTTTTTCCCCCACAGCGCAGCGTACAAACGCTGTAAAAAAAAAGCTCAGGGCGGTCGGGCAACAAAAAACGCATTTGGTGGACACGCAGCCTAACATTTGCGTAGTGAAGCAATGAGAAGCCCCCCCCTTAAAAAGGCTGCAGCTGATGAGACACAGGTGGTTAATTAGGGCAACTGGACAACATCATGTACTCAGCAACGCAAATAAAGTGTGCACAAACCTGAGAACTACAAAATTCACTTATTTAATAAAGAAAGAAAAACACTCAGTAAGAACACCTTGTGCCATAATAACTAGTATTCCCCCTTCTTCTTAACCCCTTGCACTCCGGGCAATTTTCCTAAAAAATGCCAAAAAATAACATGCCCAAAGTAAATTGAAAGCTGTTCTTCCAACCCTTTGACAGCATCTTCATGAGATTGCTCTCATTTAAAAGAAAACACTTTGAATTTTTTTGGCAAAAAAAACATAATCTCTCTACGTGCTCGGCCACTGAGTTACAGTCATCTAAACATACTGAACTTGAAGAAAATAAATTTGGCACGGTGTTTTTTTGGATACAAATGCTTGCAAATAACACACAGCTGTCCGATCCGGCTGGAAAATGCAACAGAAATGTAGAAACTAAGTGTTATCCAGCTGAGGTCCAAATTTTGTAACAATTACACAAAAAATGAATATTTTACACAGCTTTGTTCTCAGGTAGTTCCCAGGCGTTTTGAACTGCTGCCAAATTGTGCCAAATGGCACAGTTTGGAAAAATGTCTGTAACTTTTGAATGATTCAATGTAGAATCTTCATTTTAGGCTCTAATGAAAGGTCACACTCAGGGCTGTGTCTGTGTGTGTGTGTGTGGGGGGGGGGGTCGTCCCCCCCACCGCTACCAAGGACGGAGTTTGGCCCTCGCTACATGACGGATTACACTCGTTGCATGTTTCCACAGCAACGCTGTCACAGCGGCTTCCCCCCCCTCGCTACTGTGTGTGTGTGTGTGGGGGGTTGTCCCCCCATCGCTACAGAGGACGGCCATCATATGTCTATGTGACGACCGCTGCGCAGTCAGCGCGGTTCCCCCCGCGGACCGGGGGCGTTCGGACCGTGAACGCCCCCCCCCCCGCTCCTCTTCTGCAGCGGGTGGGGGGCGTTCACGGTCCAAACACGGCAAATGAACCGTTTATCGCAGCGCACGAAGTACGAAGTGTGTGCGCCGTACAGTTGTAATTTACCGATCGGTCAAAAGTCATTTTTGGATTACAGTTTTCAGGGAGAAATAATAATTTAGCTTATAACACCTTACCTCTTCACAGCAGCAGAGTCCTGGCGAACTTCTCTTCCCCATTGTCAGACGAACGCGACGCTGCTTCGCTCGTGGATCCCGATCAAAACATAATTCCAATTTTCAATTCGGTTTTGGTGAATGATTTACGACCTTCGTCGTCGGCCTCCGTCGGTCTATGATGACGGAAGAGAATCCTAAACACTCTGCTGGAATTAAATAAAATAAATAAATAAACCACTGTGGCGGTTCGTTTTAACCCCACAACAGACTAAGGACACTCAGCCCTCTTGTCTCTGTTTTCCCTGCTGCACTACTGAGATGCAATGTGCCATTCATGTATTTGTGATGCAAACATGCATGTATTGTGATGTAATGCACCATTCTGTATAGTGTTCATACGGCTTGTCCTTACTGTGCTTTTTCTGAGCATCTTACATATGTAGATGTGCTTTGGTGTATTAATGTCTACAGGTAGACGCGTTTCTTCTGTCTTACCTCTGTGATGTTAATGATTGCCTTTCATCCATTGTACCCAGGCATCCTGTCCTCACTGTGACCTAGAGACTCAGATCAATATGTAGATGTGCCTGTTAGCCTCTTTGTCCTGCACTTGGAGCGAGGTCTAGCTAATCTGCCCATTGTGATGTATGTCTCACAAATGCAAATATCTCCTGCCTGTTCTGTTATCCCTTTGATCATTCTAACTGTGGGGTATGTCCCTTTGATGTATTGTTATGGTCAAGTATTTAAGCTGCAACTCTGTAACGCAATCTCACTCACACTTCAACCTCTGCTGCAGACACGCACACTGTGTCTTCACTGAGAGCCGTGGGCTCGCTCCCGGCGCGCACGCACGGCACCGGGAGAGGAGCTCGTGACGGCGGTATGATATAATAAAACTCTACTTAAAACCTCCAACAACGCCGCATTATTTCATGCCGCCGCACTGGTGACCCCGCCTGAAAGCACACGCTTTGTGCAAAGCAACTTCTGGTCTGGACCGCGACACTGGTGACCGCTTCACGCTTCACGGTGAGATCTGCACGCCTGAGATCTGCACATCCACGCTGGACCGGCCGCTCTCACAGAGAGCGCACGCACCTCGTCCTCTCTCCACGACGGCAACCTCCAGGGCCGACGGAGAGCGCAGCGCGTGGAACTGAACGCACCATGGCCGCACGAGCGACAACGATCGTCTCCTCCCTCTCATCGCTCCAACGCAGCTGCACGAGCCCGAGGCACAAAGATCGTCTATTGCCTCGCACCGCTCCAACGCGTCTCCACGAGCCCGAGGGACAGAGATCGTCTACTTCCTCGCACCGCTCCAACGCACCACGACCGAACGACGCAACAGCTCAACCTGGATTTTCATCGGCGCCGTCTGCACCGACCTCCACCAAGTTTCTGCACCCTGACTCGCCACTCCAGCGGCCCACCCACGCACAGAACCCCCGCGCACACATCGGGGAGTTACAAGGACGGCGCATCACGCACGGGACAAGTAACGGCTCCACAGACTGCCTCCCTCCTTCGCCGCTGCCCTTCAGGGCTGCTCGCTCACCTGAGGCACGCATGCAGCACGCTCGAAGGATTTGTTAACAGTCTCAGCCACGCCAAAGACTGCCATCGTCCTCCGCCGCTGCTCACAGAACCTTCAGGGCTGCTCGTTCACCTGAAGCAAGCACGCAGCTCGCCACTGGATTTTTTAATGGTCTTAGCCACGGCACAAAGGGATTTCAGCCGTCAGCTGTTCCCGGGGGCTTTGGGGTTGCTTCAGCACCCAAAGCCAACAGTCCCTCTGCTTTGTTTACTTTTTTTCTTACAGCCGCTCCTGGTTTTCTTCATGGCCACGAGAGGAGTCAGAGACTAATTTTTCTTCTTGTGGACCGCTGCACGTTCAACGGGACCAGCCCTTCGACATTGCGGACCCACAAGCAATATTTGCGCGGCTCAGGACGATTTCACAGCTCCTGCCGGCACTTACTACCCCTCCCCTTCCTCCCCCTCCGCCTGCAGCGAGCTTCTCCCACAGCTCGCTCACACAGATGGATTATCGAGGTCGCGGCCCCCTGCCGCGTCCTCTGGGGGGGGAGCGTGTGGCGGTTCGTTTTAACCCCACAACAGACTAAGGACACTCAGCCCTCTTGTCTCTGTTTTCCCTGCTGCACTACTGAGATGCAATGTGCCATTCATGTATTTGTGATGCAAACATGCATGTATTGTGATGTAATGCGCCATTCTGTATAGTGTTCATACGGCTTGTCCTTACTGTGCTTTTTCTGAGCATCTTACATATGTAGATGTGCTTTGGTGTATTAATGTCTACAGGTAGACGCGTTTCTTCTGTCTTACCTCTGTGATGTTAATGATTGCCTTTCATCCATTGTACCCAGGCATCCTGTCCTCACTGTGACCTAGAGACTCAGATCAATATGTAGATGTGCCTGTTAGCCTCTTTGTCCTGCACTTGGAGCGAGGTCTAGCTAATCTGCCCATTGTGATGTATGTCTCACAAATGCAAATATCTCCTGCCTGTTCTGTTATCCCTTTGATCATTCTAACTGTGGGGTATGTCCCTTTGATGTATTGTTATGGTCAAGTATTTAAGCTGCAACTCTGTAACGCAATCTCACTCACACTTCAACCTCTGCTGCAGACACGCACACTGTGTCTTCACTGAGAGCCGTGGGCTCGCTCCCGGCGCGCACGCACGGTGCCGGGAGAGGAGCTCGTGACGGTGGTATGATATAATAAAACTCTACTTAAAACCTCCAACAACGCCGCATTATTTCATGCCGCCGCACCACTGCCTGTGGCTGTGAAGCAGTCTCTCTTCACCCAGCTTTAGACAACAGCTCAGCAAACTTCTGTGCTTCAATTGGCTCGCAGCCGTTGGGAGGCGGGTCCTTCTGGCTAGATTTTCATTCATTGGCTCTTCATGGTTTCAGAAACCCAATTCAAGGCTCTTATTAGTCGAAAGACAGGTCAATCAGATGAACTAATCTGTTCACGGCAGTGTCTGCAGCTTTTTTTTTGGAGGCCAGCACCATCTCCATCTGCACCATCATCAGTATATCATGCGTCATGCGTCCGAACGCGCACGAGTGCACTCTCGTGCGCCCTAGGACGCAGAGACTTGCCCGCCCGCGGAACAACGGAGCACAAGTGGTTTTAAATAAAACCAGTATGGTGATTCCAGTAACCATCTCTGGCATTATGTAAACGTTTCCCCACTTCTCAATGCTGAATTCTTCAAACTTTGTGGTGGTTGAGGATTTCTTAGAAACACAGATCATCAACTGAAAAGAATTAAAATCAGAAAAAAAAATGCACCAGCTTAGCATTATTTTGGTTTAGGGTGCAACAGGGTGTGGGAACAGATGAGGGAGACTGTAATGGGTTTGCCACTGTTTGCATTCAGTTATCATTTGTTTCCTGTTCTCCTTAGTTCTAGCTTGGCTTTTACTTTAAAAGGTTTCTTTGTTCCTTCCTGTCTAGCTGTTTTCTTCCCCATACTTCATTATTTAGCCCTTAATTAGTCTCAGCTGTCTTATGTTACTTACTTGTTCCCTATTTAGGTTGTCACTTTCTGTTGACTATTGTTGGGACATCGCAGCACTTTCCCTCCGGCTCCCGTTTAGTTTGCCATACAATTGTCAGCCCCTGAGCTGTTGTTTGTTGGCTTATTTAATAAATGAACTTCTTGCACTTCAGTCCTGCCTGCCTTTAAGAGTCATCCTTTCCCTGTTTGTCGAGGTGTGTCCTGACAGATGGTGGAACGACTTGGCTTTATCTCTGTTTTGCTTAGACCTTACAACCACAGGAAATGAACTGTTACAGTCTGTGTACATTCAGTCTATACAAAGCAACATATCAAACAAATGAGAGATTATGCACATCCAAAGGCTCCTGATTAGCCTGTTTATAAAGAGTCTTCTAAGCTTGAATATATCAAAAGTTCTTCACTGAAAAAAAATAAGAAAATACATAGGATATCTCTGGAAAAACAGCATTTACATTACCATATAAACTGCACCACAGATGTAGTCTAAGGCTTTATTTTGTGATTATTAATGATCAGAGAAACTGTATATCTAATAAGTGTGGTGATGATGATGATGATGATGATGATGATGATGATGATGATGATGTACAGTCTGTGGGATGATGAGCAATAGGTTGGAATGTGCTGTACTTAGTTGATGCACAATGTGTCTTAATGGGTGATATTGGTGTATCTAAGATTTTTCTCATGGTCATTTGTATTTTATTTTATGGCAGCAATGTACAGCACTTAAATGCAGGACCAATTTACCCACAGGTACAATGAAGTTTATCATATCCTATCACATTATATAATAAACTACACAGCATGCTCACCTTACAGCCACCTTACTTCCTTGGTCTGGGGGGTCAGCAGCCCACTTGTGGTTCAAAATGAATGAGGTGGAACATGGAAGGGCGCTCCAATGTTAATTTCCTGGAAGTGGACAAACTTATTTCTCAGCCATAAATTGTGCCAGGGAGCTGAAACTTATACTATATACTTTTACTACCATTACAAACCAGAATTTGAAGTTGCAGCTTCCTAGCTTCTCTCTAGACATCGTAGGAACACGAGACTAACACCTTCGGAAATGGAGTGTCATGGTGACCAACTGGTGTGAGTTTGGTCCAAGAAGGATCTGGGGAAACCTTTATTTTGACCTTAATTGTTTGCTTGCTCTGAATCAACAGGCTTATTTTTTGCCTCTTTTACCTCATTTCCACCAAATAAGAACCAGTGCTAGTTCGGTTTTGGTGCTTGTGCCGGTGCTTAACCAGTTCAACTGTAGTGCCTCATAAGAACCAGTTGGTTTTCCACCAACATAGAGCTAGTCGGTGACTACATCAGGGCTACATCATTACGTAGTGTGAAACGTCTTTATGCAACCCCAGAGAACACCACAAAAGAAGTTAAAAGAGGAGAAGAAGAAGCAGCGCTAACTTGTCAACATGGAGGAGTTGTCTCTTTGGGAGTACTGCTTTTATTATTCCAAACCTGTATTACCATCCAAAAACAGTTTTATTCTTAATCGCAGAGAACAGCGGCTACATTGAAGGAGATAGGTAATTTTCAATATTTCAGGTATCAGACATTGTTAGCTCAAGTCTGTACTCAACTAGCTAACATTGACTACACTTTTAAACGTAATATTTATGTCAGTTGTGTAATAGGTGGTGTTACGGTGCAATACAAGGCAGGTGTCGCCTGTTACCTGGGCATATCCAGGGTCACGATACTGGTGGGACTCCATTGTTCTGGTGTCATGCCAAAAAGTGATCAGCTGCCAAAAAATGATCGCCAGGTGCCATGTTGTTGTTATGGGATTATATTAACCATAAAATATATATTTCAACAGGTAAACAGTGCTGAGTTAGGTATCTCTTTCTCTGGCATCCTCATCTCGAAGAGGCGATGATTAACGCATCAAGGGTTGGAGCAGCGCCTGGAATGACTATACAGCCCAATCCTTGAGTGGCAGTCTTTGGAGCAGTTGATGCAGATGAAGATTGATGGTGCACATGCTGATGCTGCACGTTCTTTCCTCGCTGCACGCTTCATCGCCATCTGGACTCTCGTGTTCGCTTCCATCTTGAGAACACCCTCTTTGACACTGTGGCACCAGGTGGCACGATCTTTGGCAATAACCTACCAGTTATTGGCTTTGATCTTCACACACCGCATGCCGCATTTGCAGACATCTTTAAAATGCAACAGCGGTTGGCTCACATGGCGGACGCCCACCCGCAGTTCTCCATAAAGGATTTCTCTCAGCAGACAGTCAGGCTCCATGCGATGCATGTGGCCGAGCCACCAGAGTCGTTTCTGGTTGAGAAATGCAGGGATGCTTGGAAAGTCAGCACGCTCAAGGACCTCGGTGTTGGGGACTCTGCCCTGCCACTTGATGTGCATAAGGCGCTGAAGACAGCAGAGGTGGAACCCGTTTAACTGCTTCTCCTGCCTGGCATAGGCTGTCCAGGACTCGCTGCTGTACAGGAGAGTGGACAGGACGCAAGCTTGGTAGACAAGTAGCTTGGTCTTCAAACTCAGCAGATTGTTGTTCCACGCACGCTTGTTGAGTTTGGCCATGACAGCAACTGCTTTGGTGATTCTGGAGCTGATCTCAGTTTCCAGCGAGAGCATGTTTGAGACAGTGGACCCTAGGTAGGTGAAGGTGTCCACAACCTCCAGCTGTGTGTTGTCAATGGTAATGACAGGAGAGGAGAGAGCATCTTGCGCCATGATGTTGGTTTTCTTAAGGCTGATCATGAGCCCACACTCCTTGCAGGCGTGGGACAGTTTGTTGACCAGGTGCTGCAGGCCCTCCTCGCTGTGCGATGCTAGAGCAGCATCGTCTGCAAACAGCAGCTCACGTATGAGGACCTCATAGACTTTGGTTTTAGCAAGAAGTCTTGCGATGTTAAGGAGTTTTCCATCTGATCTCGTGCAGACGTAGACACCTTCAAGACAGTCGACAAAGGAATAGTGGAGGAGCATTGAGAAAAAAATCCCAAAGAGAGTCGGTGCTAGAACGCAACCCTGCTTCACTCCACTGCTGACTGGGAAGGCATCTGAGGTGGCTCCATCAAAGCAAACAGTACTATGCATGTCCATGTGGAAGGAGGAGATGATTGCAAGGAGCTTTGGGAGACAACCGATCTTTCGCAGGATCTGGAAAAGCCGGCTTCAACTAAGTCAAAGGCTTTGGTCAGGTCCACGAACGCAAGGAACAATGGCTGCTGCTGCTCTCGACACTTCTCCTGCAGCTGACGGAGGGAGAAAATCATATCTTCTGTGGACCTTTCGGCTCTGAAGCCACACTGGGACTCAGGGTTGTTGCAGTCACTGCGGTCAACTTTGTTCTTATACAGCGTGACTATGTTGACATCTCTCATATCTTGGGGAATGTGATCTTGCTCCCAGCAAAAGCAGAGGAGATCATATAGTGGTTGTAAGATGGCTGTTTTCCCATGTTTCAGAACTTATAGGGGGGGATACCGTCTTTCCCTGGAGCCTTGCCACAGGCGAGGCAGTCTATTGCTTTGCTGAGCTCTTCCAGCGTGGGCATTTCGTCAAGCTCCTCCATGACGGGTAGGCCAGGCAAGGCGTCGAGGGCAATGTCTGTCACGATGTTCTGGGTCGAGTACAATTCAAGATAATGCTCGACCCAACGCTGGAGTTGCTTGCTCTTGTCGGTAATGGCTTCGCCTGTCTTAGCTTTGAGCAGTGCTGTTTTGATGCTTATGGGGCTGATAGCTGTTTTGATGCCCTCATACATTCCTATGGCGTAGCTGCAATCGGCAGCTACCTGGATGTTGGCACACAGGTTCTGCCAGTACTCACTGGCACAACGGCGAGCAATCTGCTGGGCCTTGCTCTTTACTGCTCAAAGGTGAGTTAGGTATAATAAGATATATTTAACACTTATGATGTGTTTTGAACCCAAAACAAACTTGAGCTAGGATTAAAAGCAATTAAAATAATGCAGTCACAAGATTACATGGAAAAATGCATAGATTTACTGGATATATACATGTAGATACTGTATAAATATATATTCTATGTACCTCATAAACAACAAGGTTTTTGCACATAAATATTGGAATCAACTGGAATCTCATAAATTCTATACGTTGTTATCCAAACTGTAACACTTTGGCTAACACTATCATTTTTCAGACGTGATAAAACCTCAAAACATTTAGAGACATTGTAGGTGGACTGAGACCAGCCAGTACACCTTTAACACGCGGGCGCTCCTGGCTCTTGTAGACAGTGATCACTTTTTGACACAACATAGGATTTCACCATCCAGCCAACCCCATGCAGAAGTGGCTGATGAAACCCTGTTTGGGCACAGGCAGACTTACCCCGTAACTACAACTACCGGATGAGCCATGCACGTTCAGTTTTGGAAATGGCTTTCGGCGGCTTGTGCCTCGATGGGATCACCACCTTATTGTGGTGGGGCACTTTGAGCGTCTCCATGACCCCTAGAGCTATGTCGGCTGGAGTCTCGTACTCCTGGTAGGGTCACCCAAGCCGAACAGGTCGAAGGGTAGAGGCCAGACTAAGAGTGATCCCGAAGACGAAGATGAAGACCTCAACGGTAGAGCAGGCAGAAGCTGGTAGTAACGATAAACACCACAATGGCTGTAATAGCGGACGAAGGCTAAGGGAGCACACCCTGACAAAAAGCAAGCTGGTGGTGGCACGCTTTGAGGCGGTTTCCCAAAAATCTGGATTCCGGCAGCCTCCTGCAGTTGTGAGAAGATGCCTGTCGTCTAGGGTCTCCCTCACCACTGGAACCATCTTCTCTACAATCAAGGTAGTGGCATCGGGAAAAGCGCACCCCCCATGCCACTCTTAAAACCATCACTGCGCACGTATCTTCTTTACCTGAGTCTCCGACCTCTAAAGTCTGGCGGCGATGGAGCATCCAGTAACGGGGGCAGGTTTGAATGAGCTGGAAGCTTCTAGCTGGAACTCTGCACGTCAGCGGCACAGGACAACGGTCGTTAGCAGTTGGGATTGAGTGGCAGCTGCTTCCGGCAGACTCCTGTGTGTCTGAGCAGCCCTATTTAGGGACCGCACTGCTCACCCCAACTGGGGAAAGGCCTAGAAAAGGTGGCCTAAACATTGCCCACTCAGCACAGCACCCGGATAGGAAACCGCACCTGTCGGGACATTCCACTATGCGGTCGAAAAATAAAAACAATACCATTTAGAATTGCAGCATGGAACATAAGGACACTCCTGGATGCCAGTCCGGACAGACCACAGCGCAGAACAGCACTCGTTGCCAGCGAGCTGAAGCGTTACAATGTGGATGTGGCAGCACTCAGTGAGACACGACTCCTCGAGGAAGGCTCACTCAATGAAGTAGGAGAGGGTTATACATTCTTTTGGAAAGGATACCCCATTGGCGGTCAACTCCTTCATGGAGTTGGTTTTGCAATCAAGAACAGCCTCCTGCACAAGCTCACAGAATCACCAGTGGGTGTCAGTGAAAGGCTCATGACTCTTCGCATCCCCCTTGCAAAATGCAGGTATGTCACTTTGGTAAGTGCCTATGCACCAACTCTGTCATCGAACGCTAAAGAGAAGGACCGCTTCTACCAGGCACTCGATGACATCCTCAGTCACATCCCGAAGGGTGACAAAATCATGCTGCTTGGTGATTTCAACGCAAGAGTCGGAAAGAACTTGCAAAACTGGAATGGTGTGATCGGTGCCCATGGCATTGGAAAAGTCAACCCCAATGGCATGAGACTTCTTAGTCTCTGTGCGGAACATGATCTTACCATCACTAACACAATCTTCCAACAAAAGAACAAATATAAGGCATCCTGGATGCATCCCAGGTCCAAACATTGGCACCTGATCGACTATGTGATCGTGAGGAGGGCTGACCTCAAGGACGTGCTCATCACAAGAGCTATGCGAGGGGCAGACTGCTGGACCGACCACCGCATGATTCTGTCAAAGGTCAGAATGCATGTTCAGCCCCTAGCTCGCCATGGTGGCCCAAAGAGGAAAACATTCCACTGTGCCAGACTCTCCAGCAGCGACATCTGTGACAACTTCCGTCGCTCCCTAGCTGAGAGGCTGGCAGGTATTGAACAACTGATCATCTCAGAGTCTGGGATGGATGAGAAGTGGACCGCTCTATCTACCATTCTCTTTGACACTGCAGCCCAAGCCATCGGTTTCAAAACCAAGAAACATCAGGACTGGTTTGACCAGAATGCTGGAGAGATCTCCACCCTCCTGGACAGAATGCACAGGGCACACAGAGCCACCTTGAACAACCCACAATCCCAATTCCATAAGAAGCAATGGCAAGCCCTTCTTTCTGAGGTCCAAACAACTCTCAGGAAACTGCAAGATGAGTGGTGGATCTCAAAGGCCAACGAAATCCAGACTCATGCTGATAGAAACGATATGCACAGTTTCTATGATGCAGTCAAAACCATCTACGGCCCCAGAAACTGCTCCCTGGCACCTGTGAGATCTGTTGATGGTTTTTCTTTAATCAAGGATCAGGCCATCCCCAACCTTTAAAGAAATCCTGCAAGCAGTAAAAACCCTGAAAAACAATAAATCCCCTGGACCTGATGGCATCCCAGCTGAACTTCTCAAGGAAGGAGGCTACCTCTGTACTCGGACACTGTATCTCTATATCTCAGAGGTGTGGAGACGAGAGTGTGTCCCACAACAGTGGAAAGACAGCAACATTGTGACCATCTACAAGAACAAAGGAGACAAAGCCATCTGCTCCAATAGTAGGGGTATCTCTCTGTTGGCTACTGCTGGAAAGGTCCTTGCCAAGGTCATGCTCCGCAGACTCATCTCTGCAATATCAGAGCGGGTCACCCCAGAGTCACAGTGTGGTTTTCGGAAGGACAGGAGAACAGTTGACATGATCTTTGTGATGCGTCAGCTCCAAGAGAAATGTAGGGAGCAGCATAAGGACCTGTTCATTGCCTTTGTCGACCTGTCAAAGGCATTTGACACAGTGAACAGGGAACTACTGTGGCAAGTCCTAAAGAGATTTGGGTGTCCACCCAAGTTTCTCACCATCCTTGCGCAGTTCCATTCTGGGATGATGGCCCAAGTGGTAGTGGGAAGGCACAGCTCAGAACCTTTTGGAGTGCAAACCGGAGTGAGGCAAGGCTGTGTGCTGGCCCCAGTTCTCTTCAACATCTTCCTTGTCTGTGTAACAACTCTGCTACGTAGGAGGGTGGAGAAACAAGCTGGAGTTACCATTGACTTCAGGCTTGATGGTAACCTGTTTAACATCAGGAGGCTACAGGCAACTTCCAAACTGACATCAGAGACCATCATTGAGCTACAGTACGCTGATGACTGTGCCCTGGTTGCTCATACACCAGACGCTCTACAAAACATCCTCTCAGCAGCTGTAACTGCATACACCAGAATGGGACTGACAATCAACACCCAGAAGACAGAGGTACTCTGTCAGTCCAGTACCGACCCCCCCACAAAACCCAATAACCCTCACAGCAGCAGGGCAACAGCTGCTCACAGTGCCCACATTCAAATACCTGGGGAGCATAATATCTGACACCTGCTCAATGGATGACGAGATCCAGAACCGCCTCAAGCAAGCATCAGCATCTTTTGGTCGTGTAAGGAGAAGGGTTCTTCAGAACAGCAATCTCAAACTCCACACCAAAGTGCTGGTCTACAGAGCTGTATGTATCACCACCTTACTATATGGATGTGAGGCATGGACTATTTACAGCCGCCATCTGAGAAGCTTGGAGACCTTCCATGTAAGATGTCTCCAGAAGATCCTTGGCATCACTTGGAAGGACAGAGTGCCACACACAGAAATGCTGGAGAGAGCTGGCAGCTGTAGCGTGGAATCCATCATGGCCCAGCATCAACTCAGGTGGTTGGGGCATGTCATCCGGATGCCCAGCCACAGACTCCCACGCAGAATCCTGTATGGTCAGTTACACCGTGGCCAACGCAGCGCTGGTGGGCAGAAGAAGCGCTTCAAAGATCAAATGAAGTCCATCCTGAAGAGATGTCAGATCAACCCCTCTTCACTGGAGGAACTTGCTTCCTGCCGAGACATCTGGCACTTCCACTCCTCACAGGGAGTGGATTATATGGAGGAACAGCGCACACAACACCGGACAGCAAAGCGTGCAAAGAGGCATGCTCGCCAAGACCCCCCTGCTCCCCCCAGCACCTCCTTCACATGCCCAGTCTGTAACCGAATCTGCAGATCCAGGATCGGACTATTCAAACACCAGCAGACTCACAAATAAAGAAGATGGTCATCATCGAATCGATGGACTACCAGAGAGACAGACTTGATAATATTTGTGAGGAACATGGTGACAACTTTGGATTCCCAGACACACATGATCACAGTCAGCCTCCAGTTCAGCCACTACCTGACCATGCCAGTGTAGAAGGGGATGACATTAGGCCAGCTTTAATGGAGTATTTTAACAGTGGGGAGCAATAACCTGTTTAGTGCCTGCCATATGTGAAGTACTGCAAAAGTGTTAATGAATAAAAAAAAAATCAGCTGACAATCGGTCCTCAGTGTACTCTGTTTTGAAGTATTTATGGTGTATGTATATATTTTATAGGCACATTTACAGAGTTGAACCTTATGTACTTATATGTAATCTATTGTGGTTAAAGTACTGATTCGTTTTTATTCATGTAGGGGGTAACAAGAGACAGGTTCTAAAGTGTACAAGTTAAATGTACTTTCCCCAGAAATGATCTCGTCCAGAGCTGACAGAATGTCATGTGGTACGTTGTCAAAAGAATATAAACTCATTATTGATCATTTTTGAAGCAGACAACTTGGAACATTTTCCGCAGAAAAACTGCATAGATTTAATGTTTGTTGCAGCTTGTTCTTTAGAAAATGTGAAAAAAGTTGTCAAAAATATGTGAGTAAAGTCCACAAATACCTGATATATTTTCAAGTCCCTGAAAAAATTAATTTAAGTGCAGTAATTCAGTCCATCTTCTTCCACTTAATCCTTTTCGGGTCGCGGGTACTTGTACTTTCACTTCCCACCACTACAATGTTATATTGATTTGCACTGTTTTTCCTAAATAGCTTGACATTTCATGTATATGTTTGGTGTGAGGATAACAATTACTTAATATGGAAGCAGAAAAAAACACTTAAGGAAATAAAGCTTTTATTAACAAAATGTTCAAAACTTAAGACTGCTATATATGAAAATATTATGTACACACAGCCAAAAATATCAATGCTGTGATAGTTACTTTTTTTGCTGTTCCTCAAGCACAGACACAACACGTCCCATCAGTCCAAGGGTATTGGTACTGTCCTCCATCCTCTGGATGCTTTGCAGCAAACCGGACAACAGCTGCTCATCCTGTTATATAATTATTTACAGTGTTTGTGTTATATGTATATGTTCTATACGTTTATTTGTGTGGCATGGGGGGGTGGCTCCACCTTCCGATTCCGCCACCACCTGTGACTATAAAAGGGCTGCAGGTGGGAGGGATGGCCTCTTGGCCATCTCCTCTGCCTGGCGGCCGTGTGTGGTGCACTTGTGCCAACTTCAATAAACGTGTGTTCTGTCTGACACCTGGCCTCGTCTTTCTAGCTCCAAACCCAGACATAACATTTGGTGATGAGGATTAAAAAGGATTAAGAAGGTATGGAAGCGTGTGGGTTTAAAATTCGGCTGTTTCTGGAGCTCCGGGTGGGCCACCTGTTTCCTGGCCGAGACGGTGCGCTGCCTTCAAGATGTGCATGGTGGCGCTGAACCCGGGAAGGATGGACAAATTGAGGGCACACACGGCATTGGTGCACAACCTAGGAATGGAGGGACAGCAGGTTTTGAGCACGCTTGGCAACTCTGACAGTTTCAGCGACATGGTTGAGCTGATGGCGTGCTATTTTCGCGCCTTGAACAACGTCATCGTCTGGGGAAGCAAGTTTCGGCAGCACCATCAACAGGTGGGTGGGCCTACTCAGCGGTTCAGAGCCAACTTGAAACTACGGGATAGTGAGTGTCGGTTCGGACCGTTGGAGGTGGAGATGGTCCGCGACCAGCTGACGGAGCATAGTACCAGCACTGAAATTAAGATGGAGCTGCTCACTGTACTTTGTGACTTGATGCTAGCCAGAGCCACTGGGTTAGTGCCTCAATTGGAGACAGCAGACGAGCTAGCTCTGGAGCTGAGTGAACGTTTGTCACAGCAACAGCTGAAGTGTCCCATTACCACACGAGTAGTGGACCGAGACAGCGATGGAAGCGTGAAAGAAGACGTGGGAGATGCCAACGCTGTGGAATTGAGGTCTGCCCCGGGGGAAGCCCATACTTATGGGCTGTGGGTCCGCGAAGTACAGCTTCAAGGTCAGAAATTGCTCAGCAAGAGTGCAGCGCTGTGGCAGGTGTGGCCACTTAAACCACTATGCGAGGGGGTGCCGCATGTTTGAGCGAGGGAGCCCGCAGAAGAAATCGACCCCTCTCGCCCCGATGGTTGCTCACTCTGTGCCCCGACCACCAATGGGTACACGTTCAGCACGGTAGAGTTGGATTGTGTGGAGGTGCCGTTACAAACCGACATGGGGCGGAGGGCACCCTGCTGAACTGGGCTACAGTGAGACAACTCTCTCCACACTGCAGAGTGCAGGATGTTGCAGTGTGGGATGAAGAGTTACCCAGCACCCTGGAAAGTGGGCAGGCTTTGTCTCGCTCAGGGTCACCGCAGGAGGGCCCCAGTGCCAGAGCCCAAGTTGACCTGGACGAGGGTACTGGGCGGCACAGCGGGGCACCTGCAACGATGGGCAACACCGAGGGGATGGTCCCATTTGTTCCCAGAGCTCGGCTAAAGTGGGCCGGCAAACTTGGGGCCACATTGGCAAGGGCCGCAGCGGATTTAGAAGAGGTTGGGGCAAGACCGATTGGCACTGAGAGAACGAGTGCCAGGCAGAGACCCTGCAAACCGAGCAAAGCCCCTCTGGGAGTTGTGGACTGGATTCGGGCTTGGGAGGTGGTGAGATCACGGTGGGTATGGGCCAAACGGCAGGTGGAAGAGCACCAGGGATGGTTGCACGTCATTGCCAAATGGAGGGATGCTTATCTCCAGCTGTCAGACAGCTCGTGGAGGCACCCGAACGAGCTGCAGCGTGCCCGGGAGATGACTGTGAGTGGTGGCAGAATAATCCATCTTGCCATGTGGGGATGGGATGGCAGTCCACCTCCCCCCACCCATAGTTTTTGTTGTTTTGGGTGCGGATGTGTTAGGCCAATTTTGTTATGACTCGAGCGCCAGCCTTGTCCACGCTCGGGCTACGTATAGCTCGCTGCCAGCTTTGATAGCTGTAGGTTATATTCTGACTTCACCGGGCTCTTATTGTGAAGGCGCTCGGTGGGGCTTCCGTCTGTCAAAGTTGGTCAGCTGTCTGTCATTACTGCTCGTTAGCGTTTGACTTTATTAGGCGGGCGCTGACGGCAGTTAGATTGCAGGAGTATCGTCAGACATCGTCTAAACCTCGTCAGACATCGTCTAAACCTCGTCAGACATTCATCGTTCTGGTCACGCCAGGTTCGTGTGTATATTCTCGTGCTTTTGCTCGTTCATGTCATGTCATGTTTTAGACCGTAAGTGGCTGGGGTTAGCCTTACGGTCCCAAGCTCTATGTTCAGTGTATCTTCGCCACAGTCATAGTCTTGTATGTGTGTCTTGTGTCTTGTAAATAAATCACCATCATTGCAAAACTCATCAGTGGACTCTTGGCGCCTTATGGTGATCCGCGAGGGTCAACGGAGACGCCACACCGAGACGCCTTTCTTCCGTGAGTTTTACCATTGTGTGGAGTTTTCTCTCCTGTAGTTGGACTTGGTAGGGAGATGCCCGCCAGCGAGTGTGATTATTGCCCGGAGTGGCTGGAGGAGATTGACGGCTATCTGGCGGAAGCCACCCGTCTCATGCCCACTAAAGTGGCTGGTTATCACTTAGACCTCGCCCAGCGGGCCGTGCACCGTTACCATCTTACCTATATTCCGGAAGGGAAAAAGAGGTTATCATGGATTTTTGCACAGCGCACACTGAGGGAGAAGGCACTCCAGGAAACCCCTCCACCTCCAGCGAGGACAGTGTCCCTGGTGAGAGTGGAGATCCATCGGCTGGAGGGAAAGCCCGGCAGGGGACCTGTGGATCAGAATCCAGTACCTGTCGCCCACCCAGTCCCAGCGTCATGTGTTCCTGGGCCCTTCGCCACTCCATCGGCCAGTAGGCCCCATAGCCATGCTCCTACCAAGCCCCAACGAGAATCCCGTCCGGATCCAGCTCCGGGTTGTCAGAGGGACCCAGCCTCCCTGTTGGCCGCATCATTCACGTCACGACAGAAGGGAATTCGTCGCCGCCCACGGGTCATCTGTTCCAGCTGTGCTGTCAGCTCCTCGTGCTTGCGTCGCCCCGACTGCCATGTCCTCCTCTTTGACGTCACCCCCTGCAGCTGGGAGTACTGTGAGTCATGCTTCGGCGAGGCCTGTCAGCAATCCATCCCAAGCGGCTCCTCCTCATGGCCCCGAGGAGCCTGCCATTTTCTCCCGGAGGGATAAAAGGAGAACTCCACCCGCTGCAGCAGGCACCATCTTCTCTCCAGGAGACATGCAAGTGCAAGTTATTTCTTCCCACCATTATTATGATCTACCTTGTCTGACTCCTGGGGCCGGAGCTCGGGGTTCGCAGCCCCCCGAGCTTCTGCCACCTGCTGTAACTGTTATTCCTAAATCTGCTGCCTCTGTGTCTTCCCCTGCCGAGTGGTCCGCAACACCAGGTCTACGTCACGGGAGGAGGAGGGGGCCTGCGTGGCTGGAAAGCCTGGATCCAGCCCAGCAGCCACATCGTGGACAGAGGAGGAGAGCAGACTGCGGCCCGGAGCCTGTGCCAACGGAGAAGCGTCCCCGGGTTTCCTCGCCGGAACGGTCTGAGTCAGCAGGTCGAGTGTGCCCTGCCCCCACGCCATATGGGTCATCGGCATGGACATCAGCGTGGGAGGAACCTCAGGCTGTAGACGTTATCTTGCCAGCTGCGGAGCCCGACGCAGCTGAGTTGGAGCCTGCGGACGAGAGTCGCCGCCCTGAACCTGGATCGACGGAGTCCTGGGTGGCAACAGAACCCGAGTGCAGGCAAGTGCTCCCTCTTGTGTCTCTGTCTTCTGTTTCAGAGCATTTGTGCCTGCCTCTCGGGGGGGCGAGTGAGGAGTAGACGCCTGCTGCACCCGAGCTCGTCTCACTGGGTTCTGTTGCTGATCCCGGTTTTCTTGTGGTGTGTGAGCTTTGTTGCAATGTCGCTGGCATGGAGCCAGTCGGGGTCACTGATTTGGAGGTTCCAGGTTCGGGGGTGGAGATCGTCAGCGGAGCTGCACCGACCCAGTCGGGGTCCGTTGTGGAGGCTGCGGTGGCCCAATCGGGGTCCAACGGGGGTGCGCCCGAGTCCCAATCGGGGTCCATCGCGGGAGCGGCTTTGGCCCAATCGGGGTCCGACGTGGGTGCGCCAGAGGCCCAATCGGGGTCCACCGCAGGCGCGGTTCTGGCCCAATCGGGGTCCAACGTGGGTGCAGCCAGGACTCAATCAGGGTCCAGCGGAGGTGCAGCGCCGGTGTGGTCCGCGGATGGTGGAGGAGCTGCAGACCCTTCGCCGTCGGACGGAGTACGGGCTCATCTTTGCCTTCTAGTCCCTCTACTGAGTCATCGTCCCTGCGCTTCATCGCCAAGGGCCGTGGGGGTCCCTTTTCGCTCGCCCCGGCTCTCCCGAGTTTTGTCTCCACCAGGGAGGCCGCTGCGGGCTGTTTTTCCCTGGTACTGGTGGCTGAGGGATGCGGGTCCGCCGCCTGAGGAACTGCTTCGCCGGTTCAGCGCTTCGGGTCGGCCACCCGACGTGTTATGTGTTTTGCTGGGCGACCTGGTTCGGCCACCAGAGGAGCGGACGTGCTGGGCTTTGGACTGTGGTGAGCCGCCCGGTCATGTCCCGCCTCCCATGACCACCCGTCGGCCGTTGGACGCGGGGAGACCACCTGAACTGTTCCTGTAGTGCCTGGTCTCCGCCGGTCGGCATAAACTGTCGGGGGGGGGTAGTGGTCATTTTCTGGTGATGATCTGTCCCAGTAATTGTTTTTTTTTTCTTGTTATCCTGTGTGGTTTTGTAATGGTTATTTGGGTATCTGTGGGTATTTGTGGTTATGTCCTGCAGTTGCCTTATTTTGTTCTGTGTGCAGTTAGGGGTGAGCTAGTAATTGTTCTGTTTTCTGAACATAGTTATTTTGAAAATTCACTTGAGCATTCACACAGGTGAGAAGCCATTTTCTTGTGAAACATGTTGGAAAAGATTTAATTTTCTCTTGCTGTCCTATGCTGTTTGCTGTAATTGTTATTTGGGCATTTAATCTGATTTGAGTATTTGTTGTTTTTTTTTTTTTTGTCATTGTGCTGTGCTAGTTTTTTTTTTCTCCCTTGCCTGGTCTTGATTGTGTGCTTATTGTACTGATTCTGGGTTTGGTCTCTCTCTCCCTCCGGACCTGCCCCCAGCCGCCCACCCTGGACGGGGTGGGGGGAGGGCAGGGTGGTCTATGGGCGTTCTGGAAGCCCGCCCTCGGAGGGAGGGTACTGTTATGACCCAAGCGCCGGCCTTGTCCGCGCTCGGGCTACGTATAGCTCGCTGCCGGCTTTGACAGCTGTGGGTTATATTCTGGCTTCACCGGGCTCTTATTGTGAAGGAGCTCAGTGGGGCTTCCGTCTGTCAAAGTCGGTCAGCTGTCTGTCATTACTGCTCGTTAGCGTTCGGCTTTATTAGGCGGGCGCTGACGGCAGTTAGATTGCAGGAGTATTGTCAGACATCGTCTAAACCTCGTCAGACATCGTCTAAACCTCGTCAGACATTCATCGTTCTGGTCATGCCAGGTTCGTGTGTATATTCTCGTGCTTTTGCTCGTTCATGTCATGTCATGTTTTAGACCGTAAGTGGCTGGGGTTAGCCTTACGGTCCCAAGCTCTATGTTCAGTGTATCTTCGCCACAGTCAAAGTCATAAATCACCATCATTGCAAAACTCATCGGTGGACTCTTGGCGTCTTATGGTGATCCACGAGGGTCACCGCATGACAAATTTAATTCATTGTTTTACACTATATTAGTGCACGGTTCGGGTCCTAAATTGGGGTGGGTCTGAATTTTGTGTGTGTGTGTGTATTGGACTTTTGTAAGGGGGAGGGGAAGTGTTATATGTAGTATATGTTCTATACTTTTTTTGTGTGGCATGGGGTGGTGGCTCCGCCTTCCGGTTCTACCACCACCTGTGACTATAAAAGGGCTGCAGGCGGGAGGGATGGCCTCTTGGCCATCTCCTCTTCCTGGCAGCCATATGTGGTGCACTTGTGCCAACTTCAATAAATGTGTTCTGTTTGACACCTGTGTTATGTTGTTATTTGGGACATATTATTGTGTGACATGGGTAGTGGCTCCACCTTTCCAGTTCCGCCACCACCTGGGGTATAAGAGGGCTGTGTGTAGGAGGAGTGGTCTCTTTGACCCCATCTCTGCCTGACGGGAGCGCTTGTACTGTGAAAGTGAGTCAACAATAAAGTCTTGTTCAGTTCAACATCCAGCCTCATGCTTGGTTCTCGGTTACAGATATAACATCTGGCGATGAGGATAAAAGTATGGACGCAGGAGTTGCTAATATTCAGCCGTTTTTGGAGGTTCCAGGTGAGCTGCCAGTCCCTTGGGCGAGGTGGTTTGCCGCATTCCAGAACTATTTGGGAGCACTGAACCTTGGGAAACTGGAGAAGTTGCGGGCATGGACAGTGTTGGTTCACAACTTGGGAATGGAAGGACAACGTATCCTTAGTTCCTTGGGTGACATTGGCCACGGTTACATGGGCAAAATTTCTTCAATCTGATTACAATTCAGATCAGAATTTTACTGTTTACATGGATCCTGAAAAAGCTGATCTGATTAGGACGTGCGTTTCCATGTGTCACACGTTTGAACAGACTAAATCATTTTGACATGCGCACGTCGACATTTCGACATTCCGAAAATAGTAGAAGAAGAAGCAACTTCCGGTGTTAGCAAGCCCCGCTTCGTGTCTTTTTCTTTTTGAAATGGACCTGTATTGTGTTATTCAGACTGTACTTTTGCTTCTGCTGGTCTCTGTAATGAAGCTACAAGTACATACTTCTGCATATCTAGCTAGGTTAGACAAACCGGAGAGGCTCACTGAGCTGATCTCCCTAACCATTAATTTGGATAATAGGCTGAGGGAGCGGGCAGCCGAGAGAAGAGCTTCCGGTTGCTCGGGCGTGCAGTTTTTCCGCTCCTCCCAGTCATCTCGATTGGCCCTGCCTCCACCTGAAGCTCTAGACGGGCAGGAGGATATGGTGGTCGGGCGCTCCAAGACGTCCTTGGCTGAGAAGCAGCGCCATAGGGAGTTAGGGCTGTGCATGTGTTGTGGTAGCAGTGAGCATGAGGTAGAGAGTGGCCCCGCTCGGCCAAAAGAGGGGGTCCGTGCGTCGCAGTAGGGGGACTCATGGACGCGTCTCAGCCTAATCCCCTCACCAAGTGCCTCGTGCCCATCAGATTCATCTACAGACACACAGAATATGCCACACATGCACTGATTGACTCGGAGGCTGAGCAGAGTTTCATATCAGAGAACCTGGCAACCCGGTTAGGGCTTCCCTGCCACACTCTCCAGTCACCCCTTAGGCTCATCGCCCTGTCTAAGACCCCCCTGGTGACAGTCTCTCAACAGACCGCCCCAGTATCAGTGATCGTCTCAGAGAACCATCGAGAGGACCTACGCCTGTTGGTGCTGCCCTCTTCAACATCCCCCGTCATTCTGGGATACCCCTGGCTCCGACTTCATAATCCATCGTTTGATTGGCGGACTGGGAGTATAACTTCATGGCGCTCGTTTTGCTTTAGCGCGTGTCTGCAGTCCGCAGCATGCGCCTCGTCGGTGTCCTTAGCCCCCCACACCCCTCCTCCCCCGGATTTGTCCAAGGTGCCGCCTGAATACCATGACCTGGGGGCAGTATTTAGTAAGTTGCGGGCGCTGTCACTTCCCCCCAACCGCCCCATGACTGTGCCATCAATCTCCAGGCTGGTGCCCCGCTGCCGTCGAGCCGTCTCTACAGCCTGTCAGCTCTGGAGCGGAAAGTGATGGATGCCTATATTAAGGAGTCGCTCAGCTCTGGCATTATTCGTCCGTCTTCTTCGGCGGTCGGGGTGGGGTTCTTCTTCGCTGGCAAAAATGATGGCTCCCTGCGGCTATGTATTGACTTCAGGGGACTTAACGACATCACGGTGAAGGACAAATACACCCTGACTCTCATGGACACGGCCTTCGACTTCCTCCAGGGGGCCTCTTGGTTCACCAAGCTCGACCTTCACAACGCTTACCATCACATGTGGATCAAGGAGGGAGACGAATGAAAGACGGGATTCGGGACCCCAAGTGGCCACTTCGAATATCTCGTGATGCCGTTTGGGTTGACCAACGCGCTGGCCCTCTTCCAACGCCTCATAAACGACGTTCTCCGGGACTTCCTGGGTACCTTCATCTTCGTCTACTTGGATGACATACTCATCTTCTCTCGGTCACTAGAGGAGCACCGGGTACACATGAGACGGGTCCTCCAACGACTCCTGGAGAACAAGCTGTTTGTTAAAGCCGAGAAATATGAGTTCCACACCAACAAGACTTCATTTCTTGGTTTCGTCATTTCCCACAACCAGGTTCTCCCTGACCCGGTGAAGGTCAAGGCAGTGGTGGAATGCCCCCCCCATCAAGGAAGCAATTCCAGCAGTTCCTGGGGTTTGCCAATTTTTACCGCCACTTTGTGCCCAAGTACAGCATGATTGCTCGCCCCTTGACCTTTCTCACGGCCCCCAAGGTGGCTTTCCGTTGGACGGAGGAGGCTGCAGCAGCATTCGACACTCTCAAGGGGGAGTTCTCGTCATTCCGCGCTCTCACACAGGTGGACCCGTCACTCCAGTGCTTGGTCGAGGTGGACGCGTCGGATTCCAGGGTGGGGGC
Organism: Pholidichthys leucotaenia; assembly: GCA_020510985.1. Taxonomy (NCBI): domain Eukaryota; kingdom Metazoa; phylum Chordata; class Actinopteri; order Cichliformes; family Pholidichthyidae; genus Pholidichthys; species Pholidichthys leucotaenia. Next base: position 217,648,377 of record CM035840.1, read on the forward strand.
GGTGTTCTCCCAGCGCTCCCCAGTAGACGGGGTGGTCCGCCCCTGCGCTTTCTTCTCACACCGCCTATCTCCGGCTGAGAGAAACTACAGCATCGGCGACAGGGAGCTCTTGGCAGTGAAACTTGCCCTGGAGGAATGGCGCCACTGGTTGGAGGGGGCTGCCCAACCCTTCGTGGTATGGACCGACCACAAGAACTTGGAATACCTGAGGACCGCCAAGCGGCTGAACTCCCGACAGGCCCGTTGGTCCCTGTTTTTTGGGCATTTTGATTTCACAATCACCTATCGCCCCGGGACTAAGAACGCCAAGCCAGACGCCCTCTCCAGGCAGTTCGCGACGGAGGTGACTGAGGATCATGGACAGACCATCCTTCCAGCATCCTGTGTCATCGGCGCCCTCTCGTGGGGCATCAGGGAGAAGGTCGTGAAGGCGCAGGAGGCGGAGCCCGATCCTGGAGGTGGGCCCGCAGAGCGGCTGTTCGTCCCCACATCGACTCGGGGTGAGGTGATTCAGTGGGCTCATGCCTCAAAGTTTTCATGCCATTCAGGGGTGTCCCACAAGGTGGAGCTTCTCCAGAGATCGTTTTGGTGGCCGGGGCTGCAGAAGGATGTCACCACCTATGTTCATGCCTGCGTTCAGTGCGCCACCGGGAAGTCGCCCTCTTCTTCGCCGGCCGGGCTCCTTCACCCACTGCCGGTTCCCAGTCGTCCCTGGTCCCATATTGCTCTGGATTTTGTGACGGGCCTCCCACCGTCCAACCAGTTCACCACAGTCCTCACCATCGTGGACTGGTTTTCTAAGGCTGCCCACTTCGTCCCTCTCCGGGGGCTGCCTACGGCACGGGAGACAGCAGATCTGCTAGTGCAGCATGTCATACGCCTCCACGGGATCCCCACCGACGTCATCTCTGATCGTGGGCCCCAATTCGTGTCCCAGGTCTGGAGGGCGTTCTGCAACGCACTGGGGTCAACTGTGAGCCTGTCGTCCGGATACCACCCGCAGAGCAACGGGCAATGCGAGCGGGCCAGTCAGGAGCTGGAGGCCGCTCTGCGCTGTGTCATCGCCTCCAGCCCGTCATCATGGAGTGGCCACCTCCCCTGGATCGAGTATGCCCATAACTCGACAGTTTCCTCGGCAATCGGCATGTCCCCCTTCAGGGCCTCCTTAGGGTACGACCCCCCACTGTTCCCAGAGGAGGAGAAGGAGGTGGCGGTGCCTTCTGTCCACGCTCACGTGAGGCGCTGCCGCCGGCTCTGGATTGCCACCCACAGAGCTCTCCTTCACACTGCAGAACGCAACACCAAGACGGCTAACCGCCGCAGGAGACTGGCTCGCCAGTACGAGGTGGGTGAACAAGTATGGTATCAACACAGAATATTAATTTGAAGGCTGAAAAGCGGAAGTTGGCCCAGCGCTTCATTGGCCCCTTCCCCATTACTCGCATTGTTAACCCTGTGGCTGTACTCCTAGCTCTCCCCCCCTCCCTCCGCATCTGTCCGACATTTCATGTCTCGCAGGTGAAACCCGTCTGCTCCAGCCCTCTCTGCCCTCCTCCCAAGACTCCACCTCCACCGGTAGTGACCCGGCGTGGAGAGTCAATACCATCCTGGACGTTCGCCGCTGGGGTCGTGGCCTGCAGTACTTTGTGGATTGGGAGGGGTATGGCCCCGAGTGGAGGTCCTGGGTGCGTCCATCATTCGTGCTTGATAAGCAACTCATCAGGGACTTTCACCGGACGCACCCGGGTAGGTTGGTTCAGGTGCCAGGAGGCACCTCTAGAGGGGGGAGTATTGTGATGGCTCCCTCAGGGCCATAATTAACTTCAGCTGCACGCACACCTGCTGCCAATCACCAGCGGGCTTTAAAAACCAGATCTGCCTGTGACTCAGCACGGAGCCGTCTGTCAATCTCCGCAAGACATGTCTCACGTAAACAGCCACGTCCTGGCTCATCGTCTGCATCCCAGACCATCTCCTTGCTTCACATAAGCTAACAATTGACTCACCTTTGTCAGTCATTTTCCCCTGTGCACAGTTGGACCTCCCTGGCGGCGGATTCCTCTCTCCCCGGCGGCGGTTCTGCTTCCACCATCACCACAGGGCTTCTCGCTCACTTCCCCGCACAGAGTCAGACGCTGTCTCCCTGGCTGCAGCCCTCAAGGCCAACCTGAGCTCAACCACGACCACCTGCAGTGTAAGCTGTCGTTACTATCACGCTCTTTGCCCGAGGGCTGAGCTAACATCTCTGTGTTGTTGTTATAGGGTTGCCAGGCTGAACGGCATCCTGCTCTTCCCCCAGCACGAGTCCTGCACTGCACACAACACACACTGTACATACACGCACTCACACACAGACACGGTTAGCAATAAAAGGATAATTGTACTTCACTCGAGTCTGTGTTTTGTCCCCTGGGTCCAGAATTATGTCAACTGAGGAGCAAGGGGTCACAACGGCTTCGCCGGCGGCGAAAATGACAGTGAGCTGGGCAGGACCGGCCGGCATGGTAAAACGACATGCCACACAGGGACACTGGAAGCTGAGATGGGCTGCTCTAGGGGTCGCAGATATGGTCTGACCCAGGGAGGAGGCCTGGTCGAGAGGTGTTCGAGGCAAGCGTAGATGACAAGATAACCAGGGGCGGCTGCAGGTGGTGGCTGTTGGGGAGGATGGCTATCTCCAGCTGTATGATAGCTCATGGAGGCACCCCAGTGAGTTGTGGCATGCCACAGAGGAGAAAAAGGTGTTTGGGCTTTGACATGGGTTATCCCCGGGTGCGAAGAAAAGAAGGTGCTCTGGAGGGGAACCATCTGACGGTTTTCCGGGGGATGGTTCCTTTACTGGGGCAGACTGATGGTTGGGGCAATCTGTTTATTGCATGATGTTGAAATGGGGGATAACCGGGTTGTATATTATATACTGTATATTGGTTCTGTTAATTGGATTGTTTTGTATTTTCTACAGTTTATTTTAGGAACACGACAGTTTTCTGTTTAATGGAAGGTGTTTTAGTAGAGACGGAAGAATAATCCATCTAGCCGTGTGGTGGTGGACTGGTATTCCACCTGTTTCCCCCAGCTTTAGTTGTTCCGTGTGTATGTTATAGGTTTTAAATATTTTTGTTCAGTGTTAGTGTGTGATTCGAGTTCCAAATTGGGGAGGGTCTCAATTGTATGTATGCATTTGGACCATTTTTTTTGAAGGGGGGGTGTTATGTTGTTATTTGGGACATATTATTGTGTGACACGGGTGGTGGCTCCACCTTTCCGGTTCCGCCGCCACCCAGAGTATAAGAGGACTGTGTGTAGGAGGGGCGGTCTCTTTGACCACACCTCTGCCTGACGGGTGCACTTGTACTGTGAGAGTGAGTCAACAACAAAGTCTTGTTCAGTTCAACATCCAGCCTCATCCTTGGTACTCAGTTACAGACATAATAACCTGGCCTCGTCCTTCCAGCTCCAAACCCAGACATAACACATCCCTCCTGATCTGCTCATGGTGTCTCTCATCTGACCTCTTCAGGTAGTCAAGAAGGAGGTCCGTGTTTGTGTCCTACTTCCGTTTCCCTGTTTTGAAGTACAAAAATAAGAAGCAATATAAAATAACCACACACTGAAAAACATAGGAATCATCAATCCAAGACTGAATGTGTCAACATCCATTTACTGTTAGTGGCATCACAATATTCAATTCAAGTGTATAATTGATTGAATTCACTCCCTCCTTCGTGTGAATGGGTCATGGTCTCAACATATATTATCTAATCTGGTCTGACAAAAAAGGGAGGAAGAGCAGGAGGAGGACAAACTTGGTGCTGGTGAGCTGCATACCACAGGTCTGGGTGGTTCTCCCTCACCATCCAGGTGTGATAAATCTGTAAATACAAAAAAAGTGTTTTTGTTTGTGCAGTGTACAACTTAAGCCTTCCATTAAGAAATGTGCAGACATAGAAGGCAAGTTTATTCAATATCAATATTACCAAGGCTTACAAGTCTGATTATGGAATAGAAGAATAGGAATACAACAGGCCTTATTGTCAGTGTACAGTTGTACAGTACAATGAAATTGTGGGTGCTCCACCAGGCTACTGTGCAATAAAGTAAGAGAAGGATTAGATAAAACACGGTTACAGAACACACAATTAAACACACGACTGAAATAAAAATAAATATGGTCCAGGATTATGGAAATATAACCAAAATAGTAAAAATGACAATGTTACTAGCGTCTTTGGGAGAAAAATCTCCCATATATACAACGCAAGGCACCCATTCATACACAGTACTGATACCAAAAAAACAGCGTATTTTGCACTTGATATCTTTATAAAAAAAAAAAAGTATTCTGTAAGACGGTAAGATTTTTGTTCTCATTTTCTCAATTGAGCATTTTCAAGATATATGGCGACGTCACTAACGTTATCTGAGACAACAATAAACCGTATTGATACAAAATAAAAACAGCGTATTTTGCACTGGATATCTAACAAAGCATTCTGTAAGACGCTAAGATTTTTGTTCTAGTTTTCTCAAACGAGCATTTCTTTATGGCAAGGAGAAACCTTTGGTCATGGTAAAAGCACTGTTAGCTTGTTAGCATTATTACGGGAAATGATTGCAGGCACAAGAGAGTAAAAAATATCTGCACTTTGGTCGTTACATATCAGTACAAGCGTATATATATATATATATATATATATATATATATATATATATATATATATATATATATATATTCATTAACTTTTGGCATTTTAAAGACATTACACTTACCAGTAGTGTTTTGAGCAGTTTGTACAACGGACTCATCCATGGTAGTTAGGATGATCCCGGTTGGTTGGCTGACCAATCCCCAAAAAGAGTTCATCAGATCAAAATGGGGATTCTTTCGGGGTCTCCCATTGCCTCTACGCTCAAGATCTCTTTTATGGTCTCTGAATTCTTTCTTGAGCATCTTCAGTTTATTTAGCAGCTGGTCAACGGTCCGGCAGCAGCCCTCTCCCTTTATATTTGCTCAAAAATGAGCTTTGTCCAAGTGGCCCCCTCCAGTTTATGTTGTACTTCTGCTCATGTCCATAAAGCCAGGAAATGTGTCTCCTCTTCGCTCCAAATCTGCTTGGTTTTGGAATCCACTTCCTCTGCTGTTTGGAATGCAACATGGCAGTCAGTAATGTTTTGAAGCACTTTTCAGCTGGACAGTTAACCACACCCACAGCACTGGACGTTAACGTCAACTGGTTCGCAGCTCTGGCCCAGCAACGACTTGGGGCCTGCTTAGCACCACTTTGGAGAGCCTGGGACTAGTGCTTAGCCAGTCAAAAAACAAAGAATTGGTGCCAAGTCAGGCTCTGGCTCTAGTTAAGCACTGAAACCAGCTTGGTGGAAAAGGCCTATTTGTGGGTTTTGTGCACTTCTGATATTCCCTGTATAGAATGTTAAGATATTGCCATTGGATGAAAAAGGGGTAAGTGGACATTGTCCTTTTGCCTCACCCTTTGTGGTCAAATCAATCAATCAATCAATCAACTTGATTTGTACAGGTACATCTCAAAAAATTAGAATATCATGAAAAAGTTCAATATTTTTTGTCACTCATTTCAGAAAGTGAAACCCATATATTATATAGTGTGGCAAGAATAACCAGGTTGAACTTTTCCGAGCAGATGAAACTTTATTCCACTCTCTCTCACATTCACCAGAATCAGAAAACAAAACTATCAGGTTGCAGGCACTCTCTTTTATATTACAGTACTAACACTTCTCTGCTACCTGGAGTGCTGCATCAACATATCACTGCCCACACTCCCCATCTTTGATCTGCCACTTCAGTCTGAGGGAAAACTACTGCGTGGGTTCCCCACACCGCTCCCCTCCCCCCGAGTCTCAGACTGAGTCTTAACCCCCATGTCCTTTGGGCTTCAGCCTCCGTCCATAGCTGCTGTAACGGGGGGTCTTCGGCTCTGTGGCGCTGCTGTGCCGGTGGGGGGGTTCCTGGGGGTGTGTCCGTCTGTGGGGGGACAATGGGGGGGGGACACCTTCAGCATGCTCATGTGACTGATCTGACAATTCATTTACCTGGGGAGTTCTCTGTGGGGGTCTTCCGCGCCGAGGAGCTCGGGCCAACTCCACCTGCTCTTCTGCTAAAACAAAGGCGGGCTTAAGCCTGTCTATACAGATTGTCTCCCGGCGACCCCCCAAGTCTAACACAAAATGTTTGTCCCCGGGTTCCAGCACTCTGAACGGGCCATCGTACGGCAGGCACAATGGGGTTTGGTCGGCATCATGCCTGACAAATCGTAAGGCGGGCGCAATGGGGTCCGGTGGGCATCGTGCCTGACAAATACGAACAACACATCTTTCAAGGTTTTTGGCACAAAAGCGCGTGGAAAACAGTGGTGGGCCGGGCCGGGTACCATCCCTGCCTCTGCGCTATGTCTTGAACGCGGGAATGGATCGGTGTTCGGCACAGGGTTATCCACCAAAAATTCCCCGGGGAGCCGCAGCGGTTGGGGAAAAAAACAGCTCTGCTGGGGAGGCTGCCAAATCCTCCTTCGGTGCGGAACGCAACCCTAATAGAACCCACAGAAACCGGCCCACCCAATTTGCATCCCTAAGCGAAGCTCTGAGTGCTGCTTTAAGTGGCCTATGGAAACGGTCGCATAACCCATTGGCCTGTGGGTTGTACGCGGTCGTGCGATGAATTGAGACACCCAGGCTCCGGGCCATGGTGGACCAGAGGTCGGAAACAAACTGTGGGCCCCGATCGGACGTGATGTCCGAAGGAGCGCCGAAATGTGCCAACCATGTTGTCAAAAAAGCGCATGCCACATCTGCAGACGCGGTGGAAGCTAGCGGGACTGCTTTGGGCCAGTGCGTGGTGCGGTCCACCACTGTCAGGAGGTGCACGAACCCCTGCGATGGCGGGAGGGGGCCCACGAGGTCCACGTGAATGTGGTCAAACCTCTTAGCCAGGATATGGAACGGCTCCAAAGGGGCCTTTGTGTGCCTGTGCACCTTGGCTCGTTGGCATGCTACGCAGGCTGCAGCCCACTCTTTCACCTGTTTGCGCAGGCTCGGCCAGACGAACTTTGTGCCCACCATTTTGACTGACGTGCACACTCCTGGGTGCGTCAGGGAGTGAACTGACTCAAAAACTCGGCGGCGCCAAGCGCGTGGGACCACAGGTCGCGGGTGGCCTGTAGAGACATCACAGACTGGGGGGGGGCCCGTGTTGCAGCACTCTGCTCTCCAGCCTTAACCCTGTTGGTCCAGACTGGAGCGCGCAAACGTCTGCATCGCCGATCTGCGCAGCGGCCATGGCCGTGTAATCTATCCCCACGTAGACTGGGGCCACTAATACGCGCGAGAGGCAGTCAGCCACCACGTTGAGTTTACCGGCCTCATGTCGAATGTCGGTCGTAAACTCTGAGATCACGGCCAGCTGTCTCTGCTGCCAGGCCAGCCATGGTTCCGAAACCTTGGCTATTGTGTACATTAGCGGCTTGTGGTCCACGAATGCAGTGAAGGTGCGCCCTTCCAGCCAGAACTGGAAGTGGCGTATGGCCAGGTGGAGAGCCAGTAACTCCCTGTCGAACGCGCTGTATTTATGCTCATTGTCGTGCAAAGACCTGCTAAAAAAGGTGAGCAGCTGCCAAGAACCGGCGACGCACTGCTTCACGACGGCCCCTATGGCCACGTCTGATGCGTCGGTAGTGAGCACGATCCTAGCTGCTGGGTCCGGGTGCGCCAGTAGTGCAGCGTTCGCCAAAGCTGTTTTAACCTTGGAAAACGCCTGCTCTCACTCAGGAGTCCAGTCGACTCTGTCCGCCAGCTTCTGTTTCTTAAGCAAGGCGTACAATGGCTGCATGAGCTGGGCTGTGTGGGGGAGGAAACGATTGTAGAAGTTAACCATCCCCAAAAACTCCTGCAGCTCCTGACCGTCTGAGGCCAGGGAAAATTCACCACGGCACGCACCTTGTCCTTGTCCAGCAAGGGTCTCAAGCCCTCCGGTGAGATGCGGTGGCCCAAAAAATCGATCCCCGTCACCCCGAACTGGCACTTCGCCGGGTTCATTATTAACCCGTGCTCCTCCAACTTCTGAAAAACTGTCCTGAGGTGGGCTACGTGTTCATCCTCGGACAGGCTGGCCACCAGAATGTCGTCCTGGTAGACGAACACAAACGGCAGATTGCGCAACACTGCATCCATCACGCGTTGGAATGTCTGCACTGCGCCTTTAGCCCGAAAGGCATGCGTAAAAACTCAAACAGACCAAACGGGGTTATTACTGCCATTTTAGGTATGTCCTCAGTGCACACTGGGACCTGGTGGTAACCACAGACCAGGTCTATCTTGGAAAAAATGCGTGCCCCAGTGAGGTGAACGGAAAAATCCTGAATATGAGGGATGGGGTAGCAGTCGTGCACTGTGGCGTTGTTTAATCTGCGGAAATCTCCGCACGGTCCTCACCATCCTTCGGCCTTAGGAACCATATGTAGCGGGGATGCCCATGGGCTGTTTGAGCGCCTGATGATGCCCAACTTTTCCAAGTTAGCAAACTCCTCGTGCTATGGCCAGTTTAGCTGCATCCAGGCACCTAGGTCGTGTGAAAACAGGCGGCCCCGTAGTGGTAATGAAGTGCTCCGCCCCGTGTTTAGTGACGGTCGCCGAAAACATTGGGGGTCGCCGAAAACATTGGGACCGTGAGTGCTGGGAACTGGGTGAGTAGTGTGTGGAACTTACCCCCGGAGCTGTGATGTTGGCTAGTGTTGTTGGCCCAGTTCCTTGAGCTGTACAGGGGAGAGAATCAAAAGACATTGCGTTAATCAGGCATCTGTTAGCAATATCGACTAGTAGTCCGTGTGCACACAAAAAATCAGCGCCTAAAATGGGGAAGCTGCATGCCACTATGACAAATGTCCATTGGTATGTACGGCCGTGCAAGCATACAGTCAGCGTCCTCTCTCCAAAAGTCTTAATGTCTGAGCCATTTGCGGCTGTCAGCTCGGGGCCGCTAGTTCCCGCCAGCCAGTCGGTGTAGGACGGCAGGATGAGGCTCTTTTGGGAGTCGGAGTCCACGAGGAACCGTCTCCCAGAGCATGAGTCTGTCACACAGAACAGCTTGCTTGCTTCACCGGTGGTCGCAGCTGCTACCGACTGCTGGTCCCGGCATTTCCCAAACGCTTGAATTGGCACGGTGGCATGCATCGGCGTACGTCCTCTCCAAAACGGCGGTGGTAGAAACAGAGTGTGTCTCTCTGGTGCTTCTTGGTCCCTGCTGCAGCCACCATCGTTGGCTCCTTGCCTCCGCATCAGCGAATTGGCAAGGACCACTCTGGCCGCTGTTGGGAGGTTCCGGAGGAAAAGGTGGGCAAAGAGAAAATGCCCGTCATCTGTGCCCATCAACGCCAACATCTTCTCCATCAATTCGACCGCCAACCCGTCTCCTAACTCGGAGCGCGTCAGGAGCCTCTCTGCTCTCTCACAGTCCGAGAGCGTGTAGCACCGGGTCAGCGTGGTTTTGAGAGCACCGTATTTGTCGCGGGCTGGGGGCTGTTGGAGCAGGCTCGCCACCTGCTGAGTTGTGCGTGCGTCCAGCGCTGCAACCACGTAGTAACATCTGGTGTCATCTGCCGTTATTCCTCGGAGCGCGAACTGGGCCTCGGTGTGAAGGAACCAAGACTTCGGGTCGTGTAGCCAAAAGTCTGGGAGTTTGACCGAAACAACGCACGTGTTGCTGGCACTTCCCGTCCGGGTCGTCTCCGGGGTGTTCACCTCACGTTCCATTGTGCGTCAAGGGTCACCAGTGTGGAGAGAATAACCAGGCCGAACTTTTCCGAGCAGATGAAACTTTATTCCACTCTCTCTCACATTCACCAGAATCAGAAAACATAACCACCAGTTTGCAGGCACTCTCTTTTATATCACAGCACCAACACTTCTCTGCTACCTGGGGTGCTACATTAACATATCACTCTTAACATATCATTAACATATCATTAACCACACTCCCCACCTTTGATCTGCCACTTCAGTCTGAGGGAAAACTACTGCGTGGGTTCCCCACAATAGATTCATTACACTGAGAGTGATATATTTCAAGTGTTTATTTATTTTAATTTTGATGATTGTGGCTTACAGCCCATGAAAACCCCAAATTCAGTTTCTCAAAAAATTAGAATATTACATAAAATTAATTTAAAAAAATAGTTTTTTAATAGCCGATTGAAAAGTATGTCCATGGACCACTCAATACTTGGTCGGGGCTCCTTCTGGGTTAATTACTGCATCAGTGTGTCGTGGCATGGAGGTGATCAGCCTGTGGCACTGCTGAGGTGTTATGAAGGTCCAGGTTGCTTTGATAGTGACCTTCAGCTCGTCTGCGTGGTTGGGTCTGGTGTCTCTCATCTTCCTCTTGACAATCCTCCATAGATTCTCTATGGGGTTTAGGTCAGGAGAGTTTGCTGGCCAATCAAACATAGTGATGCCATGGCCATTAACCCCTTGAACTCTGTGAATTCCGCGGGCAGTCACATCTCTGCATCTTAGTGCATCTCAGTGCGCACTGAAAAAAAAAGCTGTATTTCCGGTCTTCCATTACAGACACAGCCTTGTGACAACCTGAGAAAAAAGCTGTGTAATATATTCATTTTTTGTGGTATTTTTACAAAATTTTGACCTGAGCTTGAAAACACTTGGTTCTACATTTCTGTTGTGTTTTCCAGCCAGTATCTGACAGCTGTATGTTATTTGCAAGCATTTGTACTAAAAAAACACCCAGGCGAACTTTTTTGTTACTCAGTGGCAGGAGCACTTAGAGAGATTATGACTGTTTTGCCAAAAAATTCAGAGTGTTTTCTTTAAAATGAGACTAACCCCATGAAGATGCTGCAAAGGGTTGAAGAACAGCTTTTGATTTATTTTGGGCATGTTATTTTTAGGCGTTTTTAGGGAAGTTGAACAGAGTTCAACAGGTTAAACCAGGCTTTGATACTGTGACGTTTGCAAGGGTTCACACAAAAAGACAATGGAGCAGATGGCTGTGATCAACCTGATTTATTTTTCACACCCCGACCCCCAACCTGCTTCTGAGCACACAGAGGAGTGGAGGTCATTCCCCCAGACCTCCGTTTCAATCATGGTTACACACACAGATACATCTTGCCCTAATCCTGCTAAACACTGCTGGGTCATTATAATGCAGTTATAATGACACAGCAGTGTAACTCAGAAATAACACATTTAACACACACAGTAACGTTTCAAACTGGCAAAGCATGCTGGGAAATCCCTGCCCCCTTAAAATGGCCCCGACGTTACACTGCCCCCCCCCCACCCGGACTGGTTTCTGTCCCCAGAAAATTCAAAGTCCACTTTCAGAAATCCAACACGAGTCAGCCCGGTGCCAGGGCGGCATGCACGGGCCATCTGAGTCTCGGTCAGAGCATCTGGTTGGGGTAGGGTTCCTGTTTGGCCATCAGCGGGCGGATGGACACATCTGACAGCCTCTGTAGGACCACGCACAGTCCCTTCCCTGGCAGCGGGAGTCCCAGGCCCGCTCCGGCCGACTCCCACCGCTGCCAGTTCTCCCAGGCGGCCGCTGGCCCGTGTCCATGCGTCCAGCCCTTGCCGCGCCTGGAAAATGGCCGCATCTTCGTCCTGCTTGCTCCGCTGCGTCGCTCCTGCGCCGAGGGCCTCCGTGACATCACCGAAAGGAAAAGCATCGGGTGGCGGTAGGACACGCACAGTTCCTCCTCTGGCAGCGGGAGTCCCATGACTCCCACCGCTGCCAGGACCTCCCAGTCGGCCGCTGGCCCGCGTCCAGGCGCCCAGCCCCTGCCGATCCCGAGAAAAGACCGGATCTGTCCTGCTCGCTCCACTGCTGCTGCGCTCCAAAGGCCTCTGTGACGTCACCTGCCGGGGGAAGCATCTGCAGGAGGCGGCTTTTTCCCCGTCCATGCCACCTCGCTCTAATTTAACGTCGGCGAGGGGCCAGTTTGTCGTGCGCTGTGTGCGGGGCAGTACCATGCCATGTACCCTGGCTCTGTGCAGCGGAAGCCGTCCTTCCTCGTGTCGCCACGGCTGTTTCCTTCGTGCACGCGCTGCTGTGATCTGCCGTAGCTCCTCCTCCACTCGCTCTCAGCACGGTGGTTTCCTCTGATGATCAGCGCGGCAGCCAACTCGACCTGGGCCAGGCGGTCATTCAACAGGTTCTCGCCGTTGTAGCGGGGAATCTTGGCCCGCTGCTGGATGGATGGGACCGTCATCTCCCGGTCGATTGCCGCTCCTAATTGCTCTGGAATCGCCAGCCCGTCCTGCGGGAAACGGGGCTGGTTTGCTCTGCTCCGTCCATCGTGGCGAAGCTCTCCAGGGGCCAGCGTCTCAGCTCTACACTCCGTTCCCGGCTGAGCGATGAATCGCTCCGGCCGCTGTACCTCCGCCTGGATCCTCATCTTGCTCCATATCCCACTCCTGACACCAGTGTGACGTTTGCAAGGGTTCACACAAAAAGACAATGGAGCAGATGGCTGTGATCAACCTGATTTATTTTTCACACCCCGACCCCCAACCTGCTTCTGAGCACACAGAGGAGTGGAGGTCATTCCCCCAGACCTCCGTTTCAATCATGGTTACACACACAGATACATCTTGCCCTAATCCTGCTAAACACTGCTGGGTCATTATAATGCAGTTATAATGACACAGCAGTGTAACTCAGAAATAACACATTTAACACACACAGTAACGTTTCAAACTGGCAAAGCATGCTGGGAAATCCCTGCCCCCTTAAAATGGCCCCGACGTTACAATACTTTTGGCAGTGTGTGGGGGTGCCAAGTCCTGCTGGAAAATGAAATCAGCTTCTTCATAAAGCTTGTCAGCAGAGGGAAGCATGAAGTGCTCTAAAAGTTCCTGGTAGACGACTGCGCTGACTTTGGTCTTGATAAAACACAGTGGACAAACAGCAGCTGATGACATGGTTCCTCAAATCATCACTGACTGTGGAAATTTCACACTAAACCTCAAGCAACTTAGATTCTGTGCCTCTCCACTCTTTCTCCAGACTCTGGGAGTTTGATTTCCAAATGAAATGCAAAATTTACTTTTATCTGAACAAAGGTCATCTGCTGGTGTTGGTCCACTGTGTTTTATCAAGACCATTCTATCAAATACCACATTTGCCAAAATGTGGTATTTGATAGAATGTTTTTGACTGTTATTAATCCATGACTTTTTTTTTTTAATATTAAGGATTTTCCTGGTAGCGCAGTCATCTACCAGGAAATTTTAGAGCACTTCATGCTTCCCTCTGTTGACAAGCTTTATGGAGAAGCTGAGTTCATTTTCCACCAGGACTTGGTACCCCCCCCCCACACTGCCAAAAATATCAAAACCTGGTTTAATGACCATGGCATCACTGTGTTTGATTGGCCAACAAACTCTCCTGACCTAAACCCTGTAGAGAATCTATGGTGGATTGTCCAGAAGAAGATAAGAGACACCAGACCCAACAATGCAGACGAGCTGAAGGTCACTATCAAAGCAACCTGGACCTTCATAACACCTCAGCAGTGCCACAGGCTGATCACCTCTATATAAATAAATATAAATATAATATATAAATATAAATATAAATATCAATAAATAAACAGCTGAAATATATCACTTTCTGTGTAATGAATCTATATAAGGGTTTCACTTTCTGAAATGAGTGACAAAAAATATTGAACTTTCTCATGATATTCTAATTTTTTGAGATGAACCTGTATAGCACTTTTTAAACAATGGATGCTGCACAAAGTGCTTTACATACTGTGGTGTGAAAAAAGTGTTTGCCCCCTTCCTGATTTCTCATTTTGTTGTATGTTTGTTGCACTTAAATGTTTCAAATCATCAAACAAATTTAAATATTAGATAAAGAAAACACAAGTAAACACAAAATGCAGTTTTTAAATGTTTATTTTTAAGGGGAAAAAAAATCCAAACCCACAAGGCTTCCCTGTTAAAACAGAAATTAACTGTGGTTTATCACATCTTTTGAAAGCTGAGTTCAATTTCTCTAGCCACACCCAGGCCTGATTACTGCCACACTTGTTCCCAATCAAGAACTTACTTAAATAGGACCTTCCTGACAAAGTCAAGTAGACCAAATGATCCTCAAAAGCTAGACATCATGCTGTGATCCAAAGAAATTCAGGAACAAATGAGAAACAAAGTAATTGAGATCTATCAGTCTGGAAAAGGTTATAAAGCTGTTTCTAAAGCTTTGGGAGTCCAGTGAACCACAGTGAGAGCCATTATCCACAAATGGCAAAAACATGGAACAGTGGTGAATCTTCCCAGGACTGGCCAGCCGAAAAAAAGTTACCCCAAGAGCGCAGCAACGACTCATCCCAGAGGTCACAAAAGACCCCACAACAACATCCAAAGAACTGCAGGCCTCACTTGCCTGAGTAAAGGTCAGTGTTCATGACTCCACCATAAGAAAGAGACTGGGCAAAAATGGCCTGCATGGCAGAGTTCCAAGAAAAAAACCACTGCTGAGCAAAAAGAACATAAAGGCCCGTCTCAGTTTTGCCAGAAAACATCTTGATGATCCCCAAGACTTTTGGGAAAATACTCTGTGGACTAACAAGACTAAAGTTGAACTTTTTGGAAAGTGTGTGTTCCATTACATCTGGCGTAAAAGTAACACAGCATTTCAGAAAAGGAGTATCATACCAACAGTAAAATATGGTGGTGGTAGTGTGATGGTCTGGGATTGTTTTGCTGCTTCAGGACCTGGAAGACTTGCTGTAGTAAATGGAACCATGAATTCTGCTGTCTACCAAAAAATCCTGAAGGAGAATGTCCGGCCATTTGTTTGTGACCTCAAGCTGAAGCACACTTGGGTTCTGCAGCAGGACAATGATCCAAAACACACCAGCAAGTCCACCTCTGAATGGCTTAAGAAAAACAAAATGAAGACTTTGGAATGGCCTAGTCAAAGTCCTGACCTGAATCTGATTGGGATGCTGTGGCATGACCTTAAAAAGGTGGTTCATGCTTGAAAACCCTCCAATGTGGCTGAATTACAACAATTCTGCAAAGATGAGTAGGCCAAAATTCCTCCACAGTGCTGTAAAAGACTCATTGACAATTATCGCAAACGCCTGATTGCAGTTGTTGCTGCTAAGGGTGGCCCAACCAGTTATTAGGTTTAAGGGGCAATCACTTTTTCACATAGGGCCATGTACAGTACGTTTGGACTTTATTTTTAACCCTTAATAATAAACACCTTCATTTAAAAACTGCATTTTGTGTTTACTTGTGTTATCTTTGTCTAATATTTAAATTTGTTTAAATTTAAATATTTGGATGATTGATATGATGATGTTTGGATGATCTGAAACATTAAAGTATGACAAACATACAAAAAATGAGAAATCAGGAAGAGGGCAAACACTTTTTCACATCACTGTAGATAAAAAGAGTAGACAAATTTAATTACAGTACATATATTTACATGATACATCCCAACCCTCCCATACACACACACACACAAGCACATGCACCACACCCCACTTCTCTTACACACATAAAATGAAGAGACATATAAAATTAAAGAGACATAGCTCTGCACCGAGGGACCATGTGAAGGAGCAACCATCCTGTGGTGCCCCCCCCCCCCATGCCAGGAGACCACAGAGCCCATAACCACAGGGCATGCCACAGAGACCACCCCGACCAGGACAGACCAGGGCCCACACCACAGCTATAAGGCAATGGCATAAAGCTCCCACCCACCCAAGCCCCTCATGCCCGGTGCCGGCATGAGGGGCTCCACTGAGGAAACACTGGAGCTAAAACACATAAAATACAAAATGAAACTAAGAACATATAAAACAAAGGGAACTAAAAACCCATACTTACAAACTGAGCTAAAAACATATCAAGAAGAAGAGATGAGAAAATCTAAAAACAAATGGAGCTAAGAACTAATTAAAACAACGGAACATAAATGACTACTTCATTCATTTATTCATTCATCTTCTTCTGTTTAATCCTTTTCGGGTCGCGGGGGTGCTGGAGCCTATCCCAGTATATTTGGGCGAGAGGCAGAGTACACCCTGGACAGATCGCCAGTCCATCGCAGGGCCAACACAGAGAGACAGACAACCATTCACTCTCACAGTCATACCTAAGGACAATTTAGAATCTCCAATTTGATGCCAATTAACCTAACTTGCATGTTTTTGGCATGTGGGAGGAAACCGGAGAAATCCCGGAGTAAACCCACGCCAACACGGGGAGAACATGCAAACTCCACACAGATCACTGTTGGTCAGGGGCTGGGATCGAACCCAGGATCCCCCGGTCAAGGGTGAGTTGCTGTGCTGCCGCAGTGCTAACCACTCCGCCACCACGCCGCCCCTCAATGACTGCTTCAGTAATAGTTAAATAGGTTTGTTAAAAGACAAATTAAAAAGGTGGGTCTTGAGCCTGTTCTTGAGAACATCTATTGACTCTGCGGCCCTGGGGCTCTCTGGCAGGTTGTTCTACAGACAAGGACCAGAGTAATGAAAGAAGACTTCATCATACGTAGGTCTTGGTCTTAACTTTGGGAACCATTAAAAGGCCGGTACCAGAGGACCTCAGGGTTTGCATGGGCTCATAAGGTAAAAGCAGCTCAGATAGATAAGAAGGCCCAAGACCATTGAGGCATTTAAAACCTACTAAGAGAACCTTAAAATTGATCCAAAAATGCACGGGGAGCCAATGCAGGGATATTAAAACTGGTGTAATATGCGCCCGCCCACTCATGCTTATTAGCACTCATGCTGCTGAATTCTGAAACAGTTTGAGTTGTGATATCCTTTTTGGGGGGAAGACCAGAGAGCAGGGCATTACAGTAATCTATACGACTAGTTATAAACGCATGTATCAAGACCTCCATGCTGGCAAGAGAGAGAAAAGGGCAGACTCTGACTATGTTCCTAAGATGTTAAAATCCAATTTTTGTTATGTTTTAATGTGTGAAATAAAATTAAAGTCAGAGTCTAGCAGAACACCCAAGTTCTCTACACAGTGTGTAGGTTTTAAACCTAGCAATTTGGGTAAAAGTTTATCTCGTCTTCAGGACCAGTGATTAAAACTTCTGTTTTGTCCTGGTTGAGCTGGAGGAAATTCTCTGCCATTTATGGCTTTATATCTAAACTACAGTTCAAAATGACATTAATTGGTTTTGTGTCATCAGGAGATGCAGCAATGTACAGTTGTGGCAAAATTACAATAACCTACTGTAACTTGGGGAACGAGGCTGTTGGAAGTGGATGGATCAGGAGAAACCCCTTATTTGGCCTCAATTGCTTGCTTGGAGTCAAGAGACTTATTTCTGCTTTAAGGTGGACTAATAAAATATTTTCTTTTCACAAATGCAAGGTGTGAGAAAGTGAAAAAATATCCTCCAGTGTAGGTACTCAGAAGATAAATTAATTGGGTTTGTGAAAGCAACAGGATGTACTTTAGGCTGTTTAAACATGTGAAGACTATGGCACAGACAATTGACTGTTAAATCCAGAAGGAGGCAGCAGTGCAACTCTAAATGATGCCAACTGCTATAAACCCTGAAGAAGAGGAGGACAAGGAACTTTGCTTCAGCATGGACTGGAATCTTGTGTTGTCATCTCTCAGATCAGTATTCCAGCTGCTGGAGTAAAAATGTCTTCAGTTCAGCTTCTCAGAAAGTTTATCAGAGAGAGATTAACTGCTGCTGCTGTAGAAACATTCCCCTGAGTGAATCAGTCTCCCTAGAAAACCAGGTGCTTCAGTTCCTTGACAGTAGAGATATAAGGGTCGAAGCAAATGCAATTTCAGTCTGCTATGCTTTACCCAGAAAAGATAACAAAACAAAGAAATCAATTGTGATGTACTTTGTGAACAGAAGGGTAAAGAATGACATACTGAGGCAGGCCAGAAAGCTCCGGGGAACAGAAGTTTACCTAAATGAACACCTAACAAAAACAAATGCTGAAATAGCACGGCAAGCACGGATGCTGAAAAGACAAAATAAGATACAGGCAACATGGACAAGAAATTGTAGAGTTTGGATCAAACTAAATGGAACACCTGAGCAAGCAAAGAGTATAATGATCAGAGATGTTACTGACTTAAATAAATACAGATGAACACTGATTAAGAAAATTAAGAGACAATGATAATCCATATTCACACACACGGTAAGAATAGTTCTTTTGACATACCATGTCAATGTACTTTAAAAAAAAAAATAAGCAAAACAAACAAAAGACTTATGACTGACTTGAGTAGACATCAATTATCCCCAGTTGGAGGAAGTCATTTGACACAGAGTAAGGAAACTCAAACTCTGAAAATATGCCATTATGCTGAACATAAACTACAAGAGATGGAGAACGATATTGATCCTGATAACACTTTTTCAATAATATTCATAACCAGTGTGAATATTACACTGAAGAGCAATTCAAAAGTCAAGTGCAACTAGATGGTAAATTATCAATAATACACTTCAACAGCAGAAGTCTTAACAAAAACTTTCCACAGATTCAGGACTATTTAAAACAGCTAGACAGAAAATTTACAGCTATCGCAGTCTCTGAAACCTGGCTTAATGAAGAGCAGGCTCCCCTGATGGCAATAGAGGGATATCAGATGTTTCATATTAACAGATCTCAAAAAAAGGGTGGTGGTGTTGCACTGTATATTGATGACCTGTATAGGTGTAAGCTTGTAAATGGAATGTCCTTTGCACTACCAGGGATTTTGGAATGTGTTACTGTTGAGATTGACCAAGATAAAACAAAAAATCTAATTATAAGTTGTATATATAGAACGCCGGGAACTTGCATTGAGACATTCAGAGATAAATTAGTCGAGCTGTACAGTAATATTACTAGTAAGAAAATGGTAGTAATTTGTGGAGATTTCAATAATGATTTACTAAATCCATATAAACAAAATGTAATTACAGAGTTCATGAATTCTATGTACAGTATGAGTCTATATCCCACAATAACACATCCCAGTAGAATCACAGTTCACACTGCTACACTTACTGACAACCTGTTTGTTAATATTATTGATAAGAAAATAGAAAGTGGATTATTGATAAATGATATAAGTGACCACTTGCCAACCTTTGCACTTATCCATGGCCACACAGGGGCCAATACAGAAAAAAATTTAAAATCGTTCAGATACAAATCACAAAATGCAATCAGTTCTTTTAAAGAGGACTTGCTGAAGCAAGACTGGACAGAAGTCTATGTATCAGATGTAAATGAAGCCTATGACATATTTATAAACATTGTAACCACTCTTTATGAAAAAAATTGTCCATTAGTAAAGAAAAAGCTTAAACATAAATTTGCTGATAAGCCATGGTTAACCAAAGGATTACAAAAGGCGTGTAAAAAGAAAAATTTATTATATAAAGCTTTCCTAAAGAAAAGGACAAAAGAAGCAAAGCAGCGGTATAAAACATACAAAAATAAGTTAACATATATAATAAGATGTAGTAAGAGAGACTATTACAGTAAAGAACTGGAGAAAAACAGAGATAATATTAAACGCCACCGTGTGGGCTGCACGGTGGCGCAGTGGTTAGCACTGTGGCAGCACAGTTTACCCTTGGCCGGGGGATCGTGGGGATCGTGAGATTGTGGGTTTGATCTCAGCCCCTGACCAACAGTGATCTGTGTGGAGTTTGCATGTTCTCCCCGTGTTGCGTGGGTTTCCTCCCACATGCCAAAAACATGCAGGTTAGGTTAATTGGAGACTCTAAAGTGGCCTTAGGTGTGAATGTGTGTGTGAATGGTTAAAGGGATAGCGCCATATCGTGGCTGCTTCATCCATCCAGGTGGTGGATGCCCTCAATTTCCCCTCTGGGGATCAATAAAGTATACTAAATCTAAATCTAAAAAAAAAAAAAAACATGGACAATACTTAACAGTATTCTTGGAAATAAAAGCAGAAATACAAGCTACCCAACCGAATTTTCAAAAAATAATAAAACGACTCAGAGTGTGAATGCAGTCTCACCTGCAGATGAATTTAATAACTTTTTTGTTAACATTGGTCCTAATTTGGCTCGAGAAATACCCATTACGGGCCTACAGGTGATACAATAAGCAATAACACTGCTATAAAAGACTCCATTTTCATAAAGAACACAGACGAGAGAAAGGTCATTGAAATTGTTAAATCGTTTAAAAGTAAAGCATCTACGGACTGTGATGGTATTGACATGCTCTTAGTCAAGACTATTATTGAATGCTTAGTGAAACCACTGATGTATATCTGTAACCTGTCTCTCCAAACAAGTATATTTCCCAATGCAATGAAAATAGCTAAAGTAATTCCGATATACAAGACGGGTGACAGAGGGGAATTCTCAAACGATAGATCAATTTCACTATTGCCGCAATTTTCCAAGATACTTGAAAAAATATTCTATGAGAGAATTGACAACTTCATACTGAAGAATAATTTATTGTGTGAGCAGCAATATGGGTTCAGACACAAGAGGACAACTGCATTTGCTCTAGTGGAATTTATAGAAAAAATATCAACTGCCATTGAAAATAAAGAGTATTCAGTTGGGGTATTCCTGGATCTTAAAAAAGCATTTGATACAGTGGATCATAATTTATTATTAAAGAAACTACAAAATTGTGGTATTAGAAGGGTAGCATTGTCCTGGTTAAGTAGTTACTTAAAGAATAGATATCAGTATGTATGTGTTAGTAACAAAAACTCACAGTTACTGAAGGTTACTTGTGAAGTCCCACAGGGTTCAGTTTTGGGGCCATTGTTATTCAATATGTATATAAATGATATATGTTAAGTTTCAGAAAAAATGGACTTAATATTGTTTGCCAATGACACTAATCTATTATGCAGTGGAAGCAATTTGGAACAACTTTTGGATACACTCGGAAAGGAATTAGGAAAGCTTAAACTGTGGTTTGATTCAAACAAATTAACGCTCAATTTAAGTAAGACAAAATTTATAGTCTTTAACAACCATCACAACAACTCAGTATCTAAACTCAGTGTAAACGGTGTAGAGATTGAAATGGTATCTGAAACCGAATTTCTTGGAGTAATAATTGATAATAAACTGTGTTGGGAGTCACATATTAATTATATTAAAGGTAAAATATCCAAATCAATTGCAATATTACACAGAGTGAAATATTTGCTGAATCAACCCACAATATATACCTTGTATCATTCATTAATACTCCCATACATAACATACAGTTGGCTGTTCTAAATTGTCCCTAGATATCCTATAGGCCCTTAGAATAGAGGGTTAGTATTAATGAAAGCGCTTTGAGTGGTCTTTGTGACTAGAAAAGCGCTATATAAGTGCAGGTTAGTTAGTTAGTTAGTAAAAAAGTATTTAGTCAGCCACCAATTGTGCAAGTTCTCCCACGTAAAAGATGAGAGAGGTCTCCAATTTTCATCATAGGTATACCTCAACTATGAGAGACAAAATAAAAAAAAAAATCGAGAAAATCACATTGAAGGATTTTTAATGAATTAATTGGTAAATTCCTTGGTAAAATAAGTATTTGGTCAATAACAAAAGTTCATCTCAATACTTTGTTATATACCCTTTGTTGGCAATGACAGAGGTCAAACGTTTTCTGTAAGTTTTCACAAGGTTTTCACACACTGTTGCTGGTATTTTGGCCCATTCCTCCATGCAGATCTCCTCCAGAGCAGTGATGTTTTGGGGCTGTCGCTGGGCAACACAGACTTTCAACTCCCTCCAAAGATTTTCTATGGGGTTGAGATCTGGAGACTGGCTAGGCCACTACAGGACCTTGAAATGCTTCTTACGAAGCCACTCCTTCGTTGCCCGGGCGGTGTGTTTGGGATCATTGTCATGCTGAAAGATCCAGCCATGTTTCATCTTCAGTGCCCTTGCTGGTGGAAGGAGGTTTTCACTCAAAATCTCACGATACATGGCCCCATTCATTCTTTCCTTTACATGGATCAGTCGTCCTGGTCCCTTTGCAGAAAAACAGCCCCAAAGTATGATGTTTCCACCCCCATGCTTTACAGTAGGTATGGTGTTCTTTCTCCTCCAAACACGACAAGTTGAGTTTTTACCAAAAAGTTCTATTTTGGTTTCATCTGACCATATGACATTCTCCCAGTCCTCTTCTGGATCATCCAAATGCTTTCTAGCAAACTTCAGACGGGCCTGGACATGTACTGGCTTAAGCACGGGGACACGTCTGGCACTGCAGGATTTGAGTCCCTGGCGGCGTAGTGTGTTTCTGATGTAGCCTTTGTTACTTTGGTCCCAGCTCTCTGCAGGTTATTCACTAGGTCCCCCCATGTGGTTCTGGGATTTTTGCTCACTGTTCTCGTGATCAGTTTGACCCCACGGGGTGAGATCTTGCGTGGAGCCCCAGATCGAGGGAGATTATCAGTGGTCTTGTAGGTCTTCCATTTTCTAATAATTGCTCCCACAGTTGATTTCTTCACACCAAGCTGCTTACCTATTGCAGATTCAGTCTTCCCAGCCTGGTGCAGGTCTACAATTTTGTTTCTGGTGTCCTTTGACAGCTTTTTGGTCTTAGCCATAGTGGAGTTTGGAGTCTGACTGTTTGAGGTTGTGGACAGGTGTCTTTTATACTGATAACGAGTTCAAACAGGTGCCATTAATACAGGTAACGAGTGGAGGACAGAGGAGCCTCTTAAAGAAGAAGTTACAGGTCTGTGAGAGCCAGAAATCTTGCTTGTTTGTAGGTGACCAAATACTTATTTTACCAAGGAATTTACCAATTAATTCATTAAAAATCCTTCAGTGTGATTTTCTGGATTTTTTTTTTTTCTCATTTTGTCTCTCATAGTTGAGGTATACCTATGATGAAAATTGGAGACCTCTCTCATCTTTTAAGTGGGAGAACTTGCACAATTGGTGGCTGACTAAATACTTTTTTGCCCCACTGTATTGTACTGAAGTATGGGGAAATACATATAAAACAAACATATATCCAGTCTTTATGCTTCAGAAGAGAGCTATTAGAATAATAAACAAAGCAGCTTACAGGGAACCAACAAACCCACTTTTTCTTAAATTAAAAGCTCTCAAGTTGAAAGATCTGGTTGACTTTAAAACTGCAATAATAATGTTTAAAGTGAAGAATCTATCGCTGCCCACAAATATTCAAAAGTTGTTCCAAATAAGGGAGAAACAATATCATTTCAGAGGAACATGTATATTTCAAAAACCTTCAGTGAGAACTACCACCAAGCAACACTGTGTTTCAGTGCAAGGAGTCAGATTATGGAACGATTTTGGACCTGAATTAAAATCATGTACAACGCTTGGACAATTTAAACAAAAACTAAAGGAAGAAATACTCCAAACATATATACAAGATGACATGTAAAATCACATAAGGATTGACATATCCAGCCTGCGTTGTGTTGTAGCTTAGTTTTTTTTTGTCACATTTTGTCTTAGCTTCGTTCTGAATTGTAATCGCTCTTGTTTTGTTTTTTCTTTTGAATTCTTGGATGGAACATGGGTGGGCAATATAAGCTGCGGCTTCAGCCATCACCCATTTCGGATAAATTATGTTGAACTGTATAATCAGAGGAGTTATTGTCTAATTTGACCTTGTTGGATTTTCTTTCCCCCTTTGTTATATTATTCAGTTTCTTTTAACCTGTACTTTTAATCTATCCGAAATAAAGATTCATTCATTCATTCATTCACAGAGTTTGCAAAAAAGATTGACCTCTATGAAGAAGTGATCAGGCATCAGATAACACTGTTGGATATCTTTATCCTTGGAAGAAAGCTACAGAGAAGAGGTATGTAAAACTATGATGCTCTGATAGGGGAGGGGTTATCTTTAGTTGTCACTACCAGAGCTTTTACATTTCTAATTGGATTCACTTCAAATATGTACAGACGTAGACAGAATTGCTGGTACCCCTCTGTTAATGGAAGAAAAACTCACAATGGTCACAGAAATAACTTGAATCTGACAAAAGTGGTAATAAATAAAAATTCTATGAAAGTTAACCAATGAAAATCAGACAATGCTTTTGAATTGTGGTTCAACAGAATTATTTTAAAAAACAAACTCATGAAACAGGCCTGGACAAAAATGATGGTACCCTTAACTTAATATTTTGTTGCACAACATTTTGAGGCAATCACTGCAATCAAACGATTTCTGTAACTGTCAATGAGACTTCTGCACCTCTCAGCAGGTATTTTGGTCCACTCCTCATGAGCAAACTGCTCCAGTTGTCTCAAGTTTGAAGGGTGCCTTCTCCAGATGGCATGTTTCAGCTCCTTCCACAGATGTTCAATAGGATTTAGATCAGGGCTCACAAGAAGGCCACTTTAGAATAGTCCAATGTTTCGCTCTTAGCCATTCTTGGGTATTTTTAGCTGTGTGTTTTGAGTGATTATCCTGTTGCAAGACCCATGACCTGCCACTGAGACCAAGCTGTCTGACACTGGGCAGCACATTTCTCTCTAGAATACCTTGATAGTCTTGAGATTTCATTGTACCCTGCACAGATTCAAGACACTCTGTGCCAGATGCAGCAAAGCATCCCCAGAACATAAAAGAACCTCCTCCATGTTTCACAGTAGGGACAGTGTTCTTTTCTTGGTATGCTTTATTTTTGCATCTGTGAACATAGAGCTGATGTGCCTTGCCAAAAAGTTCCAGTTTTGTCTCGTCTGTCCATAGGACATTCTCCCAGAAGATTTGTGGCTTGTC
Source organism: Pholidichthys leucotaenia (assembly GCA_020510985.1). Classification (NCBI taxonomy): domain Eukaryota; kingdom Metazoa; phylum Chordata; class Actinopteri; order Cichliformes; family Pholidichthyidae; genus Pholidichthys; species Pholidichthys leucotaenia. The sequence goes on from CM035840.1 coordinate 217,673,162, forward strand.
AACATGCAGTCTGGCAAATTCCAGTCTGGCTTTTTTATGATTTGTTTTCAACAGTGGTGTCCTCCTTGGTCGTCTCCCATGAAGTCCACTTTGGCTCAAACAACGACGGATGGTGCGATCTGACACTGATGTACCTTGACCTTGGAGTTCACCATGAATGTGTTTAGAGGTTGTTTTGGGCTCTTTTGTTACCATTCGTATTATCCGTCTCCTCCTGCGGCCACGTCCAGGGAGGTTTGCTAGAGTCCGGTGGATCTTAAATTTCTGAATAATATGTGCAACTGTAGTCACAGGAACATCAAGCTGCTTGGAGATGGTCTTATAGCCTTTACCTTTAACAATCTTGTCTATAATTTTCTTTCTAATCTCCTGAGACAGCTCTCTCCTTTGCTTCCTCTGGTCCATGTTTAGTGTGATACACACCATGTCACCAAACAGCACAGTGACTACTTGTCACCCTTTAAATAGGCCGACTGACTGATTACAAGTTTGTAGACACCTGTTATGTTAATTAGAGGACACATCTTGGTTGAACATGTCCCTATGGTCACATTATTTTCAATCTTTTCTAGGGGTGCCATCATTTTTGTCCAGGCATGTTTCATGGGTTTATTTTTTAAAATAATTCTGTTGAACCACAATTCAAAAGCATTCTGATTTTCATTGGTTAATTTTCATAGAATTTTTATTTATTACAACTTTTGTCAGATTCAAGTTATTTCTGTGACCATTGTGGGTTTTTCTTTCATTAACAGAGGGGTACCAACAATTTTGTCCACGTCTGTAAATCCAATGAGGGGGAACATTTTCGGGAGATTAGGGCTTGTACTTTTTCCACTGAATTTTTTGCTGTCACCAGTAAAACATCCACATTTCTGATTGGATTGACTTGCTATTTATACAGAAGCTTTGCTCAAATGAGGGGTTCTCTTTTTGAGGAGAGGCTCCTGATATGCAGAGGTGTGGGTATATGTGAGCTTGCTTACTAAGGTTCATTCATTCAGTTTACTGTGAGCCTTCCCTGAATCACCTTCTGTGGGTCCAAACTGCAACTGGATGACAGGCTGTTAGTGGTACTGAAGCTGAGGGTTGGAGGAGGGGGTCTTTCTTTTGCTTTCAGTGCTCCTAAACATTGTAACCTTTCTCTTTCTAATATCTCATCCCTTTACAGAACTCCCTCATTACTATGTCTGGAAGGAAGAGGAGATTCTGTCAGACCAGCAGCTCTCGAACCAGGAGAGGAACTCCAGTCTGGACCCAGAGGAACCACATCCCCCACAGAATAGAGAAACTTTGTCCTTCTAACACTTGTGAGAAAAAATTTCAGTGTCTAACAAAATTGGAAAGACACATGAGAACTTATTCAGGTGAAAAGCCATTTTCTTGTGAAACATGTGGAAAGAGTATTACCGACTGTGCTAACTGGTCTGTTCACATGAGAATTCACACGCGGGAACATTTTCTTGTTAAATCTGTCAAAAATGTTTTAGCAAAGGAGGTAATTTGTCAGCTCACATGAGAACTCATACAGGTGAGAAGCCATTCTCATGTAAAATATGTGGAAAGAGTTTCACCAGTAGTAGGAACATGACGGTTCACATGAAAAGTCACACAGGTGAGAATATATTCTCTTGCAAAATATGTGGAAATAGGTTCACCAGAAGTAGCAACTTGTCAGTTCACATGAGAACTCACATAGGTGAGAAGCCATTCTCTTGAAAAACATGTGAGAAGAGGTTCACCAGCAGTAGATACTTGTCAGGTCACACGAGAACTCACAAAGGTGAGAAGTGATTCTCCTGTAAAACATATGAGAAGTTTCACCAGCAGTAGTTACTTGTCAGTTCACACATGAAATCACACGTCAGAAGCCATTTTCATGTAAAACATGTGAGAAGAGTTTCACCAGGAGTAGATACTTGTCAGTTCACGAGTACACACATAGGTAAGAAGCCATTCTACTGTAAAACATGTGAGAAGAGTTTCACAAGCAGTAGTTACTTTTCAGATCACATGAGAACTCGCACAGTTGAAGCCATTGTCTTGTAAAACATGTCAGAAGAGTTTCACCAGTAGTAACTTGTCAGATCACATGAGAATTCGAACAGGTGAGAAGTGATTTTCTTGTAAAACGTGAAGAATTTTACTAGTTGTAGTTTCTTGTCAGATCACATGAGAACTCACACAGGTCAGAAGCCATTCTCTTGTAAAGCTAGATTCTCCCTTGCCACCACCTTGCAGTCTCATAACTCTTTCAGATTTCTCCTTCTGCATAAGGTGTAGTCCACTTGTGTGCACCTTCCTCCACTCTTGTAAGTCACCCAATGTTCCTCTCTCTTCTTGAAGTATGTGTTCACCACAGCCATTTCCATCCTTTTAGCAAAATCTACAGCCATCTGTCCTTCCACATTTCTCTCCTTAAGACCATACCTACCCAGGATCTCCTCACCACCTCTGTTCCCTTCACCTACATGTCCATTAAAGTCCACTCCAATCACCACTCTCTCCCCTGGGAACACTTTCTACCACTTCATCTAACTTACTCTAGAACTTCTCTTTCTCTTCTACCTGACATCCAACTTGTGGGGCACATGCACTGACAACATCCAACATCACACCTTTGACTTCTAGCTTCAAATTGATGATTCTGTCTGACATCCCTCTTTACCTCCTGAATACTCTTCATATTCTCTTTGTTCAAGATTACTCCTTCTCCATTTTTCTTCCTATCTACACCATGGTAGAACAGTTTAAATCCACCTCTGATGCTCCTAGCCTTGCTTCCCTTCCATCTGGGAAGGGAAGCAATACTGGGAAAGTTAGATGAGCTAGCGGCTATCTCCCGTTATGATAGCACATACCGGGAGTGCTCTCTCCTTTTGTTTACTGAGACGTGGCTAACTGAACTAGCAGCAGATGCTAACATTGAGCTGGAGGGTTTTCACATGATACGAGCTGACCGAACACCAGACAGTGGCAAGGCTAGGGGCGGTGGAGTGATCATGTATGTTAACAACAACTGGTGCAGACCGGGACATATCACTGTTAAACAACGACACTGCAGCAAAGACATTGAGTTGCTAGCTGTTAGCATGAGGCCTACATATCTCCCGAGAGAACACTCACACGTGATCTGCATTGTTGTTTATGCAAATCCGACGGCGAACGCTGGGACAGCACGTGACGTCATCCATTCAGTAACCAGCAGGCTGCAGACAGAACACCCAGATGCTCTTCTCCTCATCTCAGGCGATTTCAACCATGTTTCACTGTCTCCCATTCTACCCACGTTCACCCAGTATGTCACATGCCACACTAGAGACAATAAAACACTGGATTTATTCTACGCAAACACTAAGGAGGCGTACACCTCATCACAACTACCCCCACTCGGGAGATCGGATCACAACTTGGTTCATCTCCGGCCGGTGTACAAACCCCTAGTGCACAGACAACCTCCGGCCATGCACACTGTGGAGTTATGGTCTGAGGAGACAATGGACACCCTAAAGGGCTGTTTTGAAGCCACCGCCTGGAAGCAGCTCTGCGATCCACATGGTGAGGACATCGATGGCCTCATTCACACCTTCACGGGCTACCTCAGCTTCTGTGTGGACAAATCCGTTCCCACCAAGACCATACGGCGTCACTCAAACAACAAACCCTGGATCAACCCTGAGATAAAAACACTTCTGAGAGAGAAGAAGAGGATCTTCAGGTCGGGGAACAGGGAGATGCTGAAGTCCGTACAGAGGGAGCTGAGGAGAAAGATCAGAGAAGGCAAGGACAGCTTCAGGAAGAAGATGGAGGACAAGCTGCAACAGAGCGACATCAGCGGGGTCTGGAGAAACCTCAAAACCATCTCGGGGCTCCAGAATACCTCCCCCCAGGCCACAGGGGGCAGGGAGTGGGCGAACAACCTGAATCTGTTTTTCAATAGATTTGACCAACCGCCCTCCCCCCTGACTGCACAACAACCACTGCTGCCTCTAAAGAAATCAAGTCCTGCTGCCCACTCCCCACTCTACCAACACCCCCCCACTCCCAACACACAGCCCCCCATCCTGACCCTGACCAGGACCCAGGTGAGGACGGAGCTGAGGAAGATCAAGGCGAGGAAGGCGCCGGGACCGGACGGCATCAGCGCAAAGCTCCTCAAGTCCTGTGCAGACCAGCTGTGTGGGATTGTGACGTATATCTTCAACATGAGCCTGAAACTGGGGAGGGTACCACAGCTGTGGAAAACATCTTGTGTGGTACCTGTACCAAAAACTTCCCACCCCAAAGACCTGAACAGCTACAGACCGGTGGCCTTGACGTCCCACTTGATGAAGACCCTGGAGAGACTGCTCCTTGCTCACCTCCGCCCCCTGGTGGAACCAGCGATGGATCCACTCCAGTTCGCCTACCAGCATGGCATTGGGGTGGAGGATGCGGTGATCTTCCTCCTTCACCGTTCTCTGTCCCACCTGGAGAAGCCCGGGAATATGGTGAGGATCATGTTCTTTGACTTCTCCAGTGCTTTCAACACCATCCAACCGATGATCCTGAAGGACAAGCTGCTGCGCGCAGGGGTGGACCAGCACCTGTCATCATGGATCCTGGACTACCTCACGAACCGGCCTCAGTTTGTGAGAACCCGGGACTGTGTGTCCGACACGATCATCAGTAGCACGGGGGCCCCCCAGGGAACGGTGCTGGCTCCCTTCCTGTTCACTCTTTATACTGCGGACTTCTCACACAACACAACACACTGCCATCTACAGAAGTTCTCTGATGACTCTGCGATCGTTGGCCTCATCTCCAATGGAGATGAAGCTGAGTACAGAGGGCTTATCCAGGACTTCGTGGACTGGTGCCATCGGAACTGCCTCCAGATCAACGCGAGGAAAACTAAGGAGCTGGTGGTGGACTGCCGCAGGCATGGGCAGCCCCTCACAGTACCAGTAAATATACAGGGAACAGACATCGAGATGGTGACATCCTATAAGTACCTGGGTATTCATCTGAACAATAAACTAGACTGGTCACACAATACTGATGCACTCTACAAGAAGGGACAGCGCAGGCTGTTCCTGCTGAGGAGACTCAGGTCTTTTGGTGTACAAGGGGCGCTGCTGAAGTCATTCTATGACACGGTGGTGGCATCAGCCATCACTTTTGGAGTGGTCTGCTGGGGCAGTGGCATTACTGCAGCCGATAGGAAGAGACTGAACAAACTGATTAAGAAAGCTAGCTCTGTCCTGGGGCAGCGCCTTGATCCGATGGAGGAGATAGGAGAGAGAAGGACGGTGGCTAAACTGTCATCTCTGCTGGAGTCCGAGTTCCACCCTATGCAGGACATACTGAATGCACTGAGGAGCTCATTTAGCAGCAGACTACATCATCCCAGGTGCACAACTGAGAGGTTTCGTAGGTCCTTCCTACCAACGGCTGTCAGACTGTACAACCTAAGCAGGGCTGCTCGCAGAGATAGCAAAAAGACGTAACAAACTAATAGTTTTTTGAATGCAAAAGATGCAATAGACTTACACAATGGTCCTCTCCGGCATACAACTAGGAACATACCGGTCGCTATGGAGGGTGAGAATATGTATGGGCACATAATCATACCATGTAGGATAACTAAGTAGACGGTTATGCTGTTTCATTCCATCTAGCAACAATGCTCTGCACTGTGTGTGTTTATATATTTGCATATTTATTCCATCTAGCTACAATGCTCCGTACTGTGGGTGTTTATATATTTATATATCTACATATTATTCCATCTAGCTACATTGCTCCGCACTGTGTGTGTTTATATACTTGCATATTTATTCCACCTAGCTGCAATGCTCCGTACTGTGGGTGTTTATATATTTACATATTTATTCCATCTAGCTACAATGCTCTGCACTGTGTGTTCATATATTCATATATTTATTCCATCCAGCTACAATGCTCTGCACTGTGTGTCTGTGTGTGTGTGTATATATATATATTTTATAGTAATACGTACATATGTTTATTAGCTGCTCTTGCTTGCTTGTTTTTTTTCTTGCCTTCTGATTGTTGCTCTGAGTGTTGCTATCCCTGTGCTGTTGCAATCCTGGAATTTCCCCGTTGTGGGACTAATAAAGGCTTATCTTATCTTATCTTATCTTATCTTATCTTATCTGGTTTCTTGAACACACAGTATATCTACCTTTCTTCTTTCCATCATATCAGAATCAGAATCAGAAAAGATTTATTGCCAAGTACATTAACAGATCACTGATAACATACGAGAGAATTTGACTTGACACAGAAAATGAACCTGCATTTCCAGTGACGTGGCAGCATCAGAGACACGCCTGCCAACAGGATAGTGAGTACAAGCATGAGAATAAGAATAATACGAGGAACAATAGGAAGGAGCAAAAAAATCATTGATTCAAAATACTGGTTACATAATTAATCAATATTAAGATTTCAAGGAAAAAAAAAGCTCTTGATGCACATTCGCTACACAGGATTAACAAGACACAAGAGAGCAGTGTGTGTATCTTTATTCAGTTCATGGATCAATGTGTGTGCGGTGTTGAGCAGTGTTGATGATAATAAGAGAGACAACAAGGACACTTGGCAGGAGATGTTTTGTCTGGCTGGCGCCGAGTCCTTATCTTGGCAGAGTCCAGATGGCTGTCCAAGGCCTTATGCTCGATGATTTTGAAAACACAGACTGCAGACAGCCAGGAGGAATTTTCATGGGGAAATTGAGCCAAATCGGACTGATCACAGAGAAGGCTTTTTATTTCTTCTGTAGATTCAGTACTTAATCCTTCATTGCGGGGCTTTAAATCCATCGTGGAAAGACCTAAGCGAGACCATGATGTAATCCACCTTCCGAGACAGTTCTCCATTTGTCGCTATCAGGGTCTTCTCCAATTTTTCAATTTGACAGATGCACCTCGCCTGGCCAGCATTTTGATAGGTTGAATCCATCTTCAGCAATTTGCAGTAAACCAGGACAATTCCAGTCCCAATCAGAAAGATCCCGATCACCATTATTACGAAGATAAACAAATCTTCAATATCTTCGATAGAGAGATTAGTGAGACACAGGATTCTCCAATTACCTGTGTCACGTAAATAGCCCGCTGGAGCCGTTCCTGCGGGGCAGACAGCTTCCCCCGGAGCACTTTTCCTTGTTGAAAAAATAGTGTCAATTGTGTTCAAAGCCCAGCTTATTAACTCCATAATTTCTTTTCGACGGTCGCAGTTAGACGCAGACAGACAACAGCAAGCTGGGATCCAGTAGTTGGGAGGGGAGGAAAAAAGTCAGAGCAGGAGAGAAAGAAAAAGCGTCTACTCTCTTGGGAGGGCGGAAGTGAAGAGTGCCAACTCTCTGCCTTTACCAGTCAAAGCCCCTACATTTAACATCCCTACTCTCACCTCCACACTTTTACCTTTCCTTTTCTCTCTCTCCCTCCTAACACACCTTCCTTCTCTCCTCCTCCTCGATCTTCAACCAACAGTAGCCCAATTTCCACCGGCACCCTGTTGATTAACAACACCGGTGGTGGTCGTTGTTAACCCGGGCCTCGACCAATCCAGTATGAAAGTCTCATTTGTCATGATCTGCATGTTTGATTTGGCAAAGGTTTTATGTCGGATGCCCTTCCTGACACACCCTCCCCATTTACCCAGCCTTGGGACCGGCACTAGGAGCATACTGGCTTGTGCACCCCCTGTGGCTAGGTTGCTGGGAGGACCACATAAATTGTAATTTTATTTTATTATATAAGCCATCCTCTACTATATAGCTGGGTCCAGGTGATGGGGGCTCCAGTCTAAAAACCCCTTTTCCACTAGTTCCTACTTAGTACCTACCTAGTACCTACTTAGCCTGACTCGCCTCGACGCCACTCACTTTGTAGGGTTTTCCATTAGTACCTAGTACCTGGTACCAGGTACTTTTTTGACATTAGGTGGCATGTGAACACGCAGCGGCCTCTCTCCTCTCTTCAGGTTTTCTCTCTATTTCTCTCTAGTTTTCGTGTTTTGTGCCATTTAGTGTTGTTAAACTGTTTAATGTACGATGCTGCGCACAAACTACAGTCACCACAGCCTTCTGGAGATAAGGAGTAAAGCCACAGATTACACCTGGGATGAAAGCATCAAAGAGGAGCTTCATGGCCTAGGGATCCTCCACCAGTCCACCACATCCTCGGACTCGACTGCCATGCCCCATCCCAGATGGAGATGCCGTAGACGGTGTGAGAGGAGACGGAAGCAAGGTAAAAGCGGAGGTATACGGGCAATGCTAACCCGTACAAACCCGCGATCCCTTCACTGATTCTGGCCAACGTGCGCTCACTTAATAACAACATAGGCCACATACAGCTCCAGAGATACACACAATGTGATGAGCGGAGCTGCTGTGTTTTTATCTTTATGGAAACGTGGTTAAATGACAATATACCGGACTCTACCATTCACCTAGCTGGGCTAGCATGCTATCGCAGCGACCAAGTGCTAATGATATGAGCAAAAACCCGGGGTGGAGGCGTGTGTGTGTACGTCAGTGATGCCTGGTGCCATGACTTTGTTGTTGTTCACAGACATTCCTCTCCTTTGGTAGAGTTTATGATCATCAAGTGCAGACCCTTTTACACGCCGAGAGAAATTTCATTGGTTCTACTTGCCGCTGTGTATGTCCCGCCCACCGGCACCAGCGAGAGGAGGGAAGCATTGAAAGTACTCTTTCAAGCTGTAAGCGAGACACAAACAGCGCATCCGGATGGATTTCTCATCACAGCAGGAGACTTCATCCACGCAAACTTAAAGGCCCTCCTACCGAATCTATACCAGCATGTAAACTTTGCAATGACGGGAGACAACTTGCTGGATCTGGTGTACACAAACCATAAGAATGCATACAAACCTTCCCTCCTCCCCCCTCTGGGCCTCTCTGACTACATCACCATCCTGTTAAGGCCGGCATACAAACCTAGAGTGAAAGCAATCAGACCAACAAAGAAGCAGATACAGATCTATGTGGCCAGAAGGGGCCTCTGATGCTCTGAAAGACTGCTTCAGCACCACAGACTGGGACATTTTCAAGCATGCAGATACTCACAATAGACACACAAACCTAGAGGAGTACACCGAGGTTGTTGTGGCATACATAGCCAAATGTATTGATGATGTTACTCACTGCAAGACCATCATTGTTTGTGGCAACCAGAAGTCCACAGACTCCTGAGGGCTTGGGACGCAGCCTTCAGGGCCAGCAACACTGCAGGACTAACAACAGCTAGGGCCAACCTGTACCGTGGCATCAAGGAGGCAAAACAACAGTACAGCAAGAAAATATCTGGACACTTCAGCAACACCAGAGATGCACGTTCTTTCTGGCGTGGCAATACAGACCCTCACCAACTATAAACCTCCACCTCAGACCTGTGCGAGTGACATCACACTGCTCAACAACCTAAATGACTTCTTTGGCTGATTTGAAGCACAAAACAGCAGACCAGCACAGAAGACCACTCCTCCTCCGGATGAGCTGGCCTTGAGTCTGGATCCGGCTAATTTGAAGAGGATCCTCTGCAGGATCAACCCCCGCAAGGCAGCTGGCTCAGATAACATACTGGGTTATGTTAAGCACAGAGGTTAAGCTCCTCTGTGAAGGACTGCACAGAGGAGCTTAAGAATGTCCTGGCCAACATCTTCAACATCTTCCTGTCTCAAGTTGTTGTCCCCACATGCTTCTAGACCGCCACCATAATACCAGTCCCAAAGAAGCCCGCCCCATCCAGCTAAAATGATTACCGGCCGGTTGCACTGACCCCCACTATAATGAGGTGCTTCGAGCGGCTGGTCATGCAGAACATCAAGTCCACCCTGCCTCCCTCTCACGACCCATTCCAGTTTGCATACAGGTGGAACAGATCCACAGAAGATGCCATCACTGCTGCTCTCCATCCAGCCCTCACCCACCTGGATTCAAAAACTCTTACGTGCACATGCTGTTCTTGGACTTCAGCTCAGCATTCAACACAATCATCCCCCAGCACCTGATTCAAAAACTCAGACACTTAGGACTCAAAACCTCTCTCTGTAACTGGGTGTTGGTCTTTCTCACAGGGAGGCCACAGAATGTGCGGGTTGGCAGCAACACCTACCAGACCATTACACTGTGCACAGGGGCCCCACAAAGGTGCATGCTCAGCCGGCTGCTCTTCATCCTGCTGACCCATGACTGCATGCCAGCCTGCAACATCAACCACATCGTCAAGTTTGCAGATGACACAACGGTGGTGGGCTTCATCATCAGCAATGATGAGGCCAACTACAGAAACGAGGTGAGCCAACTGGTCCAGTTGTGTAAAGACAATAACCTCTTCCTGAACATGGGAAAAAATCAAGGAGATTGTGGTCGACTTCGGGAGGGGTCACACACAACACCTCCCTCTGATAATTGATGGTGCAGCTGTGGAGAGAGTGAGCAGCACTAAGTTCCTGGGGGTGCACATATCTGAGGACCGCACCTGGAACAACAACACCACATTACTGGCCAAGAAGGCCCAAACTCACCTCCATTTCCTCTGCAGACTGAGGAGAGCACGAGTCCCACCCCACATCATGCAGTCTTTCTACCGGGGCACCATTGAGAGCATCTTCACCAACTGCATCACTGTGTGGTATGGAAGTTGCACCGCTGCCTGCCAGAAGACACTACAACACACAGTGGATGCATCCAGCAAGATCATCGGTGCCCCCCCCCCCGGACATCTACCCCATCCGCTTCACCCACAGAGCCATCAACTTCACAGACGACACCTCCCATCCCCTACACTCCCTCTTCAGCACCCTGCCCTCGGGGAAAAGGTACCGTAGCCTCCGGGCCCGCTCCACAAGACTGCTGAACAGCTTTGTTCATCAGGCCATTAGGACCCTGAACTCTGTTCACCCCCCCTCCCCACCCCAGATGGTAACCCCTGCACAATAACTACCTCAGATGTTGGCACAGAAAGACTGGCACACTAACAATAATACTGTTGTTCTGTTGTACTTTTCCTGCTATATGTCTCTGCACTTTAACTGCAACCATTTGCACAAATGCCATATCTGCTGCTGTCTGTATGTCACTTCAGTACTGATCATGTGCAATCATATCTGTCACTACTTGCACCTACACTACCGCATTGAAATGCAACTGTGGGTATTCATCTCTAGCTGTCTGAATATAGGACTGCTGGGTTTATTATCACTCATCGTTTATCTAAACTAATCGTTTACCTCTATGGAGGGCAGATTCCTTCTGGCTGCCATTGGTTGCATCACTGTATATAGACTGTACACTGATTGCTGCTGTCGCTGTTTTGTTTTTTTTTAATCCAGCCTTATTCCTTTTCTTTTTATAAAATGCACACCAATGAAGAGAGAGAGAGAAATGCCATTTCAATTCTCCTGTATGTCCTGCACGTATAGTAGTATTGACAATAAAATCTTTGAATCTTGAATCTTGAATTTTTTTTGGGACCTACTTCTGTGAGGTTCCAACCATGATGAGTCAAGCTCAAAATGTGATGTCAACAGATTGCAGGCCACTGATCGGCCAGGGCATAATGTCACTGGATGAGAGCAATGTCTTCACAAGAGTCATAACTACCATTTTTAAATTAGGCCGTAAGTTTTTATTATTTCTGTGATAATCAACGAAATAAATGACTACACACAAATTAACACTGTCACAAAACACTCACCATCTTCCCCATGAGCAGCCATCAGTTCGAAGACCTCCTGGTATTTCATTTCGGGTCGCTCCACCTTAAATGGGGCTGAAAAGCTCATAGGCTGTAAAGTTCATATGGTGGTTAAATTTGACCAAATGTGGTTATTTTCAACAGTCTCCCTGTCGGTGCACACACTTCTTCCATCAGTGTTGCAGCGCTTGGATCCTTGCAGTTGAAAAATAAACCACATTTGGCCAAATTTGTCCACTATGAACTTTTCAGCCTATGAACTTTTCAGCCCCGTCGATGGCATAGCAGGTCTTCAACTGCAGGCGTAGGAGGCGTAGCAGGCGTAGGAGGTCTTCAACTCCCACCTTGGAAGAACTTCAGCCACATTCCGAGGGAGTCTGGAGACATGGAGTCTGAATGGGCCATGTTCTCAACCTCTGTTGTTGAAGCGGCAGCCCAGAGCTGCGGCCGCAAAGTGGTCAGTGCATCTCGTGGTGGCAACCCCCGAACCAAGTGGTGGACACCAGTGGTGAGGGGGGCCATTAAGCTGAAGAAGGAATCCTATCAAGCTTGGTTGGTTTGTGGGACTCCTGAAGCAGCTGAGGTGTACCGGCAGGCCAAGCGGAGTGCAGCTCGGGTGGTTGCTGAAGCAAAAACCTGGGTATGGGAGGAGTTCGGTGAGGCCATGGAACAAGACTTTCGGTCGGCCTCGAAGAGATTCTGGCAAACTGTGCGGCAGCTCAGGAGGGGAAAGCAGCTCCCTGTCCACACTGTGTATGGTGCGGATGGGACACTGTTGACTTCGACTGGGGATATCATCGGGCGGTGGCAGGAATACTTCGAGGATCTCCTCAATCCCACTGATACGCCTTCCACAGAGGAAGCAGGGTTTGGGGACGAGGGGGATGACTCGCCAATCACAGGGGCTAAGGTCGCCAAGGTGGTTAAAAATCTCCTTGGTGGCTGGGCCCCGGGGGTGGACGAGATTCGCCCTGAGTACCTCAAAGTCCTGGATGTTGTAGGGCTGTTATGGTTGACACGCCTCTGCAACATTGTGTAGAGGTCGGGAGCAGTGCCTTTGGCATGGCAAACTGGGGTGGTGGTTCCTCTCTTCAAAAAAGGGGACCGGAGGGTGTGCTCCAACTTTAGAGGGATCACACTCCTCAGCCTCCCTGGGAAGGTCTATGCCAAGGTACTGGAGAGGAGAGTCCGGCCGTTGGTCGAACCTCGGATTCAGGAGGAGCAATGTGGTTTTCGTCCTGGCCGTGGCACATCAGACCAGCTCTTTACCCTCTCAAGAATTATTGAGGGTTTGTGGGAGTTTGCCCAACCAGTTTACATGTGTTTTGTGGATTTGGAGAAGGCATTTGACCACGTCCCTCATGGTTTTTTGTGGGGGGTGCTTCGGGAGTATGGGGTATATTGTATGTTGTTACGAGCTATTCGGTCTCTGTACGACCGTTGTGAGAGTTTGGTTCGTATTGCCAACACTCGGTCGGAGTCATTCCCAGTGAGTGTTGGACTCCACCAGGGCTGCCCTTTGTCACCGATCCTGTTCATAATTTTTATGGACAGGATTTCTAGGCGCAGCCAGGGAATGGAGGGTGTCATGCTTGGTGACCACAGGATCTCATCTCTGTTGTTTGCAGATGATGTTGTCCTGTTGGCTTCATCCAGCAATGATCTACAGCTCTTGCTGGGACGGTTTGCCGCTGAGTGTGAAGCGGCTGGGATGAGAATCAGCACCTCCAAGTCCGAGTCCATGGTCCTCAGCCGAAAAAAGGTGGATTGTGTCATAATTCTGGCTCTCACGAGCCAGGAAAGAGATTCGAGGGCGACCAGTGAGTTGGCGTAATTTATTAGAACAAAACACACACACTACACTAAATAACGAACAGCAAAATAAAGAGCCACGTGGGGCTAAAACACACACAGAACTAAAGGTACATACCACCCAGGGAGAAAGGCTAGAGGGGCGGCGAGGGAAAAAATACTCGCTGAGTCGCAGCACTAACACTGGGGAAGGCGCCGAGGTAACGGCAAACTGCAGCTAGGCGGAGGAGCTAACAGTCGTGGAAACACAAGATGAGTCTTTCCAAAGCAAGGTCGCAGCGACGAGTGACTCTCGGCTGCTCGCTTAAATGGAGGAGGAGATTGGAGATAGGAGACAGCTGTCCCAGCGCAGCTGAACTAGACAGCTGGCAATCAGCTGGGCGCTGTCAAAGAGCGGGCCATGGAAGACCCGGCACGGACTACCCCGGAGCAGGAGCGACACTGGACAACCTGAACGCAGAGAAAGATAGCGTTCAGGTCGTGACAGTACTCCTCCCCCGAGCCGCGCCTCCTGGAGCGGGCTAACCCCCCCCCCCCCCCGAGGGAAGACCAGGGAGGGCGGTGGGGGCCAGATCTGGGAGAAAGGGAGGGACCAGAAAAAGGAGGCAGGGAAGAAAAAAAAACCTAGATACAGTATAGGGTCAGATACCATAATAATTTTAAACCCAAAACCATCACCCCCTCCTCTGCAGAGGCCAGACGGTCTGTGCAGATGACCACAGGAGGTGGGGAGAAACGGCAAGAACCAAAATGCAGAAACATAGCGACATAGTCATGGAAAAAGTTCACAATAACTTAGGGTGAGGACAATAAAAAAAACCTCATGTCCCGAAGGCCAAAAACTACAAAACTCTGTGAACATATGGTTTAAACAGACTTACACATGTAACCCCGGCCAGAACAGAATAATATACAAAGGAGGCAGTCCGGGCATAAGACCTAAAAATAGAGCTTGGAACAGCAAATTGGCATAAAAATACAAAAGGAACAACTCCTCAAACACGTATTAGCACAAAAAGTGTCACTAAACAGTCTGGAGGAGGATATAAATACAGAAAAACAAGACAACTCGGAATGAGGCCAGGCAATGTGAAGCAAATGCTACTTAAGGGAGAAATTAGAATAGGGATCCATACAGGGATCGTAAAACACAGAAAATTGTCTAAAGAAAAATTCTCGGTAGAAATGACATCCCAATAAGGACTCTAACACAGAAAGTTCCCTGATGTCCTGAATGAAATTAAATAATGGGGGGCATACAAAACACAAGGCTATGAACAGTTAGTCAATCTGTCAGGAATGACAGCAGGTGGAGTGAGGCAGGCGATGACAGCTTGTCCGGCGGGCGGCCCGAACTCCACCAGGCCAGGAACCACAACACCAGTTCGGGTGGCCTACCCGAGTCCCAGGCTAGGAGACACAGTTTCTCCGGAGGCCGACCCAGACCACCGAACCAGCCAGACGGCTCCCCAGGCGGTCGTCCCGTGACCTCAGACCACGGAGAGCTGAGGGAGAAGTCTTGGTGCAGCTTCCTCCCTGAGGGAAAAGGCAGGAGGAAACTGACCCAGGTGAGAAAAACCCCCACAGTAGTAGGGGAAGAAGAGATGGAGGCAAGGGGCAAAGTCAGCCTGCCATCTAATGGCAACAAGGGTAGGGGGAAACTGGTCCGGGTGAGAGGAACCCCAACAGCGGCAGGAGGAGAAATGATGGAGGCAAGGGACGAAGTCAGCCTGATGTCAGGCGAACACAATCCTCCAGCTCCCACACTAACTGTTACCTGGGCCGGCGCAGCACCCCCGGTGGACCCCGATCGGGCCGGCGCAGCACCCCCGGTGGACCCCGATTGGGCCGGCGAAACACTCCCGGTGGAACCCAGCTGGACCGCGAATGGCTCCGCAGCTGGCATGATGTTTTCCACAGTCAACCGACCTCCAAACGCCGAAGACCGCGTCGACAGCCCGCCTGGCATGGAGGCAGGAGATCTGGACTCTGCTGGGCCGAACCATTCCTCCGTGGAGACCCGGGGACGCTTAACCGTCGGTGCTGGCTCCAACAGGCAGTTTGACCTTCTCCTCTGCCCATAACGTGGCTGCGGGGCTAGGGCAAAACCCTCCAGGGCCGCAGGCCGCCTCCTCCTCGCGCAGCGGTGTACACCTGGCACCGGGGCACACTCAAGGGGAAGAGACACAGAGGACGCAGGTTCATATTCAGTTTTTGCAGCGGGAGGAGAGAGCTCAGGGGACTGTGAACCCTGAACTCCTCCCCCAGGAATCAAACAAGGCAATTCACTCATTATGGGAGGAGAATGAATGGACACTTGCCTGATTCCCGGAGGGCCGGTGGAACCCGCTACAAGGGGCTTGAGTCTCTCTTCTCCCAACCGGATAGAAGTGGGGGACCCCCCCGGACAGATGAGGTGGTGCTACCCGCACCGGATCGGGACCTGGAACACCTGGGGATGAATTTGCGCTTCTCCCAGCAGCCGGAGTGAATGACGAAGAGGGGGGTGAAACAGCTGAGGAGAGCTGGGGGCCCAAAGCTGACGGGACAGCGGGGAGAGTGGGCCCAGGAGCGGGAGCAGCTGATTCACTTCTTCGGCAAGACACGGGAGCTACAGCAGGCTGGGAGGCGGAATTCGTGTGGTTTCCAGGAGCGGGATCCGGACGGGACTCTCGCTGAGATGAGTGGGGAATTTGGGAGCGACGTCTTCTGAACGTGAGGTCGGGAAAACGCCGCTCCTGCGCGGTGAGCGAAGCCAACAGGTCAGTGTATTCCGGATAATTGTTCAGCTCTGGGTTCTTCTCGACCAGCCTGACCGCCGCAATCACGTTCTTCATGGCTACGGGGGGAACGGCGGCGGAAGAAGCGGCTGCCACTCAATCCGCAATGCGCATCGCTGTCACTCTCATCTTCTCCGGGGGAAACCCGGTTGACGTCACTCTATCCTGGGGATCACCCCTGGGTGAGGTGAACTCCTGGACTGGATCGGCGGCAGGAGCGGGATTCCGAAGCGAGGAGCAATGGCGTCCCGTCCTCGGCTTCCTGCCGGAGTTCTCCTCCAGCCTACGGAGTCTTTCCCAGGCCACAGAGATGTCTGCCCTCCTCGCCTCAACCTCGGGGAGAAGGAAGTAGCGAGAAAAGCTGTTAAGCATTCCCTCGGCGAGCTCCAGGCGCCAGTGTATCTCGCTGGGGGCATCGTAGAGGTCCGTGGTGAACAACGTTCCGTCCACAAGGTCCAGAGCCTCCGAGAGATCGTGGCCTGGGTGCCGCATGCGCCTCCTGGAGGGAGACATGATACAGGCTCGCCTACGCCCAGAGGAAGGAAAAAGAGAGCGTTGAGTCCTTACGGCAAACTCACAGTCGCGGCCATCTCAGTATGGCTGCGACCTACTGTCATAATTCTGGCTCTCACGAGCCAGGAAAGAGATTCGAGGGCGACCAGTGAGTTGGCGTAATTTATTAGAACAAAACACACACACTACACTAAATAACGAACAGCAAAATAAAGAGCCACGTGGGGCTAAAACACACACAGAACTAAAGGTACATACCACCCAGGGAGAAAGGCTAGAGGGGCAGCGAGGGAAAAAATACTCGCCGAGTCGCAGCACTAACACTGGGGAAGGCGCCGAGGTAACGGCGAACTGCAGCTAGGCGGAGGAGCTAACAGCCGTGGAAACACAAGATGAGTCTTTCCAAAGCGAGGTCGCAGCGACGAGTGACTCTCGGCTGCTCGCTTAAATGGAGGAGGAGATTGGAGATAGGAGACAGCTGTCCCAGCGCAGCTGAACTAGACAGCTGGCAATCAGCTGGGCGCTGTCTAAGAGCGGGCCATGGAAGACCCGGCACGGACTACCCCGGAGCAGGAGCGACACTGGACAACCTGAACGCAGAGAAAGATAGCGTTCAGGTCGTGACAGATTGTCCTCTCTGGGTTGGGGACAGGCTCCTGCCCCAAGTGGAGGAGTTTAAGTATCTTGGGGTCTTGTTCACGAGTGAGGGGAAAATGGAGTGAGAGATCGACAGACGGATTGGAGCAGCATCTACAGTGATGCGGACATTGTACCGGTCTGTTGTGGTGAAGAGGGAGCTTAGTTCTAAGGCAAAGCTGTCAATTTACCAGTCAATCTACGTTCCTACTCTCACCTATGGTCATGAGCTTTGGGTAATGACCGAAAGAACAAGATCGCGGACACAAGCGGCTGAAATTAGCTTTTTTTTTTTCATTTATTTCCCTTTTGTTCTTATTAAAGACAAGAATAGAAAGGAGATGTATTTAAATACATCTATTCTTGTCTTTAATAAGAACAAAAGAAAAATAATTAAAAGAAGACAAAATGAAAATGAACCTACTTGAGTTGAAATGAGCTTTCTCCGTAGGATTGCTGGACTCACCCTCAGAGATAGGGTGAGGAGCTCAGTCATCCGGGAGAGGCTCAGAGTAGAACCGCTGCTCCTCCACGTTGAAAGGAGCCAATTGAGGTGGTATGGGCATCTGATTAGGATGCCTCCTGGACGCCTCCCACTTGAGGTGTTTCAGGCACATCCCACTGGGAGGAGACCCCGGGGCAGACCCAGGACTTGCTGGAGAGACTATGTCTCCCAGCTGGTCTGGGAACGCCTTGGTATCCTCTCTGAAGAGCTGGAGCCGGTGGCTGGGGAGAGGGAAGTCTGGGCTTCTCTGCTTGAACTGCTGCCTCTGCGACCCAGACCTCTGGAAAAGTGGTAGAAGATGGATGGATGGATGGATGGGTGGAACTTTTCAGCCCCGTTGATGGCGTAGCTACCCGAAATGAAACACCAAGAAGTCTCCAAGCTGATGATTGCTCATGGGGAAGATGGTGAGTATTTTTGTGATTTTAAGCATCTTTTACATTATTTTATCCCATTTGTGGCAAGTTCACTTGAATAAACAAGGATGTCACCTTTGTCTCCTGTACGCAGGCAATGAGCTAGCTAGTTAGCTACCTAGCTAGCCATCAACGCTAACTCCGTGGTTTGCTTGTACAGTGGGGGAAAAAAGTATTTAGTCAGCCACCAATTGTGCAAGTTCTCCCACTTAAAAGATGAGAGAGGTCTCCAGTTTTCATCATAGGTATACCTCAACTATGAGAGACAAAATGAGGAAAAAAAAATCCAGAAAATCACATTGAAGGATTTTTAATGAATTAATTGGTAGATTCCTCGGTAAAATAAGTATTTGGTCATTCCCAAAAGTTCATCTCAATAATTTGTTATATACCCTTTGTTGGCAATGACAGAGGTCAAACGTTTTCTGTAAGTCTTCACAAGGTTTTCACACACTGTTGCTGGTATTTTGGCCCATTCCTCCATGCAGATCTCCTCTAGAGCAGTGATGTTTTGGGGCTGTCGCTGGGCAACACGGACTTTCAACTCCCTCCAAAGATTTTCTATGGGGTTGAGATCTGGAGACTGGCCAGGCCACTCCAGGACCTTGAAATGCTTCTTACGAAGCCACTCCTTCGTTGCCCGGGCAGTGTGTTTGGGATCATTGTCATGCTGAAAGACCCAGCCACGTTTCATCTTCAATGCCCTTGCTGATGGAAGGAGGTTTTCACTCAAAATCTCACGATACATGGCCCCATTCATTCTTTCCTTTACACGGATCAGTCGTCCTGGTCCCTTTGCAGAAAAACAGCCCCAAAGTATGATGTTTTCACCCCCATGCTTCACAGTAGGGATGGTGTTCTTTCTCCTCCAAACACGCCAAGTTGAGTTTTTACCAAAAAGTTCTATTTTGGTTTCATCTGACCATATGACATTCTCCCAATCCTCTTCTGGATCATCCAAATGCTCTCTAGCAAACTTCAGACGGGCCTGGACATGTACTGGCTTAAGCCGGGGGACACGTCTGACACTGCAGGATTTGAGTCCCTGGCGGCGTAGTGTGTTACTGATGTAGCCTTTGTTACTTTGGTCCCAGCTCTCTGCAGGTCATTCACTAGCCCCCCCCCCCCCCCCCCCCCCCGTGTGGTTCTGGGATTTTTGCTCACCGTTCTCGTGATCATTTTGACCCCGCGGGGTGATATCTTGCGTGGAGCCCCAGATCGAGGGAGATTATCAGTGGTCTTGTAGGTCTTCCATTTTCTAATAATTGCTCCCACAGTTGATTTCTTCACACCAAGCTGCTTACCTATTGCAGATTCAGTCTTCCCAGCCTAGTGCAGGTCTACAATTTTGTTTCTGGTGTCCTTTGACAGCTCTTTGGTCTTGGCCATAGTGGAGTTTGGAGTCTGACTGTTTGAGGTTGCGGACAGGTGTCTTTTACACTGATAACGAGTTCAAACAGGTGCCATTAATACAGGTAACGAGTGGAGGACAGAGGAGCCTCTTAAAGAAGAAGTTACAGGTCTGTGAGAGCCAGAAATCTTGCTTGTTTGTAGGTGACCAAATACTTATTTTACCAAGGAATTTACCAATTAATTCATTAAAAATCCTTCAGTGTGATTTTCTGGATTTTTTTTTCTCATTTTGTCTCTCATAGTTGAGGTATACCTATGATGAAAATTGGAGACCTCTCTCATCTTTTAAGTGGGAGAACTTGCACAATTGGTGGCTGACTAAATACTTTTTTGCCCCACTGTATTTTGCTTGCTGTATTAAGTATTAGTATTGATTAATTAGTATTAGTAATAAGTATTTACTTCTGACAGCAAAATGTCAGCATGTCAGCATAACAGGCCAACTTCCTGTAATGAACCCACCCACCTTGAGGTGGTACTTAGTTGTAATGGAAAATGACCTAAACCGTGTCTGGCCGAATGGAGTCGGGCTGAATAGGTGGAAAAGGGCCATAAGAGGAACAGTAAGGACCTGTACTTGTATAGCAGTCTTTGTAGTCAAAAAGACCACTCAAAGCACTTAACTATATTCTATATCAACCCTTTATTCTAAGGGCCTATCAGAGACAGACCTCTAAGGACAACTTAGAGTCACAAATTAACCTAACATGCATGTTTTTGGATTGTTGAAGGAAACCAGAGGCCCCGGAGTAAACCCACACAGCACAGGGAGAACATGCAAACTCCACACAGAAAGGTTCCCACCCCTGCTACCCTAGGGATTTGAACCTGGAACTTTCTTGCTATGAGACAACAGTGCTAGCCACTGTACCACCATGCTGGAGGTAGTCCAGATTTCCCTCTTCCAGCCCATCCAGTTAGTTGCCAAACCATGGTAGTTTGACAACTACCATCTGGCTGACCTTGAATATGCTGACGATACCATCCTGTTCAGGCCATCCTACAGTCAGCTGAGAGATGCTCTAGTTGTCTACCATGAAGAGGCAGTGAAGCTGGGCCTTCAGGTGAGCTGGACAAAGACTAAGCTAATGCATGTCGGCAACAGACCAGACCCACCCCCGTTACAGCTCAGAATGATGCCACTGAGTTTGTCAATTCCTTTGTGTACCTGGGCTCCATGATGACCAACAATGGGGACATGAAACCAGAGCTCAACCACAGCCGCGGCCTCACTGCATCAGCCCTGCAGGCACTATGGAAACCTCTCTGGCACCATCGTTCAATCTCCCGAAAGACAAAGCTCCGCATATACAATGCATCAGTCCTCTCCATCCTACTCTATGGGTCAGAGACATGGCCACTGAATAAGAGTCTGGCCTCAAGAGTGGATGGGTTTGATAGTCGGGCCCTTAGAACCATCAAGAACATCAGATGGCCCCAGTGCACTTCCAATTACACGCTCCGAGCCCGCACACATCAGCCTGCAGCATCCCACCTCATTACACAGCGGTGTATCCGCTGGTTTGGCCACGTCCTCTGCCTCCCACCAGAACACCCGACAAAAGCCATCCTCATGTTTGACCCCAGGGCCTCGGGGTGGAAAAGACCTTGGGGCAAGCCACGCACCAGATGGTTCAATATGGTGGAGAAAGACCTCCGACAGCTTGGAGTCGCTGTTGATGATGCAGAGGAGCTGGCCCAAAACTGGCAATGTTGGCACGCATTGGTTAACCTGATTGGCTCTACACATGGTGATGGCCACCCAGCCCTCACCCCGCAGGAGTAGTAAGCAAGCAAGCAAGCCTGTCCTGGGAGAAACTGTGGCTCTCCCAGGCCAGCAAAGAAACATAAGCCCCATTTTCAGTACAGAAACTAGCAACCACTTTTAAGGCATGGGAACTTTGGTCATGGTCAACTTTGTATCATCTATCATTTGCGTAATATTGCCAAGATTAGGAGCATCTTGTCTCAGAGTGATGCTGAGAAGCTAATCCACACTTTTGTTAGCTCTAGATTAGATTATTGTAACTCTTTATTATCAGGCTGTTCTAAAACATCTTTAAAAAGTCTTCAACTGATCCAAAATGCTGCAACAAGAGTTTTAACAGGTACTAGAAAGAGAGATCATATCTCTCCAATTCTGGCCTCCCTTCATTGGCTTCCTATAGAGTTTAGAATTAAGTTTAAAATCCTTCTCACTTACAAAGCTCTAAATAATCAGGCCCCTTTTTATTTTAAAGCTCTGATACGACCCTATTATCCTAACAGAGCACTACGCTCCCAAAATGCAGGATTATTTGTAATACCTAGAATCTCCAAAAGTACAATGGGATGCAGAGCCTTCAGCTATCAAGCTCCTCTCCTTTGGAACCAGTTGTCAATCTAGATTTGGGAGTCAGACCCGATCTCTGTTGTAGCAGACTCAAGCTGGATTGAAGACTAAAATTGGAACTTTGCTTCATGTATGAACAAACTGTCTAACCTCTGCCCAGTTTCATAACCCCCAACAGGATCCAGCTGTGATGGAGGACCATATACAGCACCCCTGCCCCCTCCCTTCCTTCCTTTCAACACAGATCCCTGGCATGGAGAAGAGAGAAGTAGGAAACAAACTCCCCATTGAGACATTATTTTACAACCACAGCCGTAAAACTCTTGCAGAATAGGAATTTTTTTCTAAAGACTTCCTAAATGTGCTTACCATGTTGCTGCATTATCTGTTGTCATAAATGTTTCATTTATGCATGCTTTTCTTACTTATGAACCCTCACAGTTTAGAAAATTCAGACAGAGGTATTCTGAAAATGTGTGCCTAGTTTGTGATAGATGTCTATGACTTCCCTTTGGGATGAGCGAGCCAAGGGGTAGTGAGATGGTCATGAAAAGCCCTGATTAGCCGACCCCTCGGGACCGCCCTGTGGGTATGTGCCTTTATCACATGTCCAGACCCAGAATTCTCTCTCTTTTGCAGCTGTTCTTCTGAGGAGAGAGGTCTTTGGCCCTCCCTCTCTCCTCAGAGGCCTGAAGGCCTCTAACCCAGCTCTTACCTGACTGAAGGTAATACTTGAAGCTTTCCTTTTGTTTTTAGCATGCTTTAACTGCCTGAACTTTGATACTTTTTGGATTTTTCTTTAAAACTTCATCACCTTCTTGGTGATGAGCTTATTCCATTTTTAAGGCTTCCTTCTGGCTATCCTGCACTGCCAAATGCAGGCCTAGAGGAGATCCATTGTTCCAGCCACCTCCAGCAGACGCAAGCTCCGGGCCTGAACCAGGCCCCACCTCACCGAAGATTCCCAGGCCAAGACCCTGGGGCACAGGACAGCAGGGAGAATCATTGCTGCCAAGGCTCATCTCCAGCCCAGGTTGGACCAAAGCCAGGCTACCCAGAGTCAATCCTCCCACGCCTGTGACCCCTCCTAAGGCTCGACCATTTTGTCCTGTTCCAAGCCTCTTGGGAACCAAGCAATGCCAAGAGAGTAAGGCAGTTAACAGCATTAGCTTCAAGGAAAGCCATACCCTTTTTCTGTAATGACCGTCCCTTTTTGAACACAAGGTAAAGTTAATCTGTTTTCTTTTTCATAACTTTTTTTTTCCAAATTCCTTTTTCCTTAACTTTGCATTCCACTTAAATTTTACCACTATTTTCACTTCACCCTTGTTCCACATATGCAAGACCTGTAAATATGTAAATATTGCTGTTTCTTCATATACGCAAAATTACCACTGTTCATGCTAATTTGGTTATCTTCCCATTCTACAAGCTATACAGATGTCTATTGTCATTTTGGGGTTTTCCGTAATAAATTTACTAACCTCTTCATCAGTGTTCTCTCTGTCCAGATTTTAAGAATCGCAGTGTCAAGAACTGATCCCCAGATTATGAGACTGATCAAATATTGTCAACAGAATTATTAACTAAGGCTTAACTTACCAATTGCCAAATTCTAAAGCTTAAATTTTTGTTTATAAGAGTTTCCACCTCTATAAAACGTGGAAGGTGCCCCAAATAGTGCTACAAATGAGGTAATGCAAGAGTTATTAATAATTATTAATTCCAGTTATTAATTATTAATAACCATATACATATCAGTGGTGTTCCCACCTCATGATAATGCTACATATTTCTGGTGCACCCCATGTGAGGAGCCTGGTTGTTCTTATTCTGGACATAGAAATCACCTGTATAATGTTTTATCTGCTTTCTGTGTGTTGATCGCTTGACTTTACTGTACTTTCCAAACTAGAGCTGTTCTCCTATTGTTCCAAACACCACAGGATGCCATTTTGTATCCCTGGTGATAACCCGGAAGTTACTGGCAGCCACCTTAGCATTGGTCACGTGTTTGTAGTCCTATGGCACTCCTCTTGTAGTTCTCTAAGTAAATGTATGCAAAAGTAAAACGCACCTTCGCTGAACGTTCATATTTAATTGTATAATAATTATTTTAAGGACTTTAAGACATGATCTGCGTGTTCCAGACGTGTTCTTGCTAAGTGGGACCTTCGGTCATGGTAAACCAACAAAGCTAGTGAGAATTTGCAGCAGGTTTTAGAGGTGGTCACAACTGAAATGAAAAGGTTAACGCAGTGGTTCAACAAAAATAAATTATCTCTAAATCTGAAAAAAACAAAGATTATGTTGTTTGGAAATTATAAAATAAATCATGAAATAATGGTAACGATAGATGATACCAGAATAGAAGCAGTACAGGAAAATAAGTTTCTGGGGGTGACGCTAGACAATAAAATCTGCTGGAAACCTCACATCAGTCACATCCGGGCCAACTTGGCAAAATGTATAGGCATACTGGGGAAGACAAGACACATCTTGGACTATAAATCATTGTTCTTACTGTACAATTCACTGTTTCTACCTTATCTTAACTACTGTGTAGAAGTCTGGGGAAACACCTACAAGACCAACCTACAGTCAATATGCGCATTACAAAAAAGAGCTATAAGGATAATAAATAATGTAGGCTATAGAGACCATACCAGTTCGTTGTTTTTAAAGTCACATGTCATAAAGTTAATCGATTTAGTTAAATTTAAGACAGCACAAGTCATGTACAGGGCAATTAATAATCAACTCCCAACTAATATACAAAAAATATTTAAAAAACAGACAATGATTATAATTTGCGAGGAGACTTAAACTTTACAAAACCCAAGATACGAACAACCAAGAAAAGTATGTGCATATCTGTCTGTGGGGTGGATTTGTGGAACAGTCTGGAGCCGGAACTGAAACTATGTACAAACAGAAATCAATTCAAAAAGAGGTATTGTGGGTGACCCACCACACTCTACTGGACAAGCAGAGCACTCAGCTTTAGCAATTAACAGAACAATGAGATGTAGGGACCGATATCAATACGTAGATGTGCCTTGCAGCCTCTTTTGTCCTACAGCCCCGGAGCAGAGAGGAATTCCGGCGCCAGTAATCCTGCTATTGATATGTGTGACTCTCATGTAAATGTCCATGCATTCCTGCTTGACTGTTATGCTAATATCCCATGCATGCACTGTCTGTGTCTCAGTATAAAAGAGCTGACTGTATATGCCTCACTCTCGGCTCTCACTCCCATTCTGACACCTAGAAACACAGGGCTCACACCAGCGCACTGCCACAGCGCTGGGTGAGCCTCGTGATGGAGGAAGAATAAAGCACCCCTTTAACCTTCAGTTCGCCGTGTCCACCTGCACTTATTTGATCCTTGCCTCCGCACTGGTGACCCTTATTCGTATCCTCCACACCGGTGACCCCGCAGAAAAGAACACCAGGCAAACACCCAAGAGATCATCCACGACCGGGGAAGCCTCAGAAGCGTCATGGTGCGACCCTCACCTGAGATTTTGGACCTCCACGCTGGGACCTGCCGAGGGACAAAGATCGTCTGCTCCCTCTCACCGCGCTGTGGATTACAGAGACAGGATCACCCACAGTCTTCGCATCCACACCAGCGCGCACGCACCTTGTCCTCTCTCCACGACGGCGACCTCCATGACCTGGCACGAGCGAACGACAGCAACAGCCTGAACAGGGAAGACCATCGGTGCCGACTGCGCTGATGTCCATCAAGCTCCCTGACCCTGACTCACCTCTCGACAGCGGACCTGCCATGCACAGAAGCCCCGCACGCACACCGTGGGGTTATGAGAACAGCGCAGCTGGAAGGTACGTGGCCGCAGCGCACGCCACACACCAGAGACAAACCGGCTCCACAGACTGCCATCGTCCTCCGCCTCTGCACATGCCCAAGAAACAAGGCCGATCGCCACCCTCGGAACCTTCAGGGCTGCCCACGCACCTGAAGCAGACACGCAGCCCGCACACAGGACTTTGTATGGGTCTCAGCCACAGCGCACAATGGGAATTCAGCCGTCTGCTGTCCCCGATGGCTTTAGGGCTGCGCCCGCACCTAAACCCAACCCGCCAAGTCCCTCACACAGGTCCAGCTTCTGTTCTTTCTCACAGCCGCTACGCATCCTCGCAGGACTGAGCCACGAGAGGAGTCAGATACAATTTTTTCTTCTTCTCACAGCCGCTGTGGATCTCCGCCATGTTTAACGGGAAAGTCCCTCACCATCGCGGATCCACATGCAATTTTTGTGCAGCCCAGACAACTTTGCCATCCCGGGCCGGCACTTGCTACCCCCACCCCCCTCCACCTCCTCCTGCACAGAGCTTTTCCCGCACCTCGCTTCCCAAGCCAGCCAATCGCCGCCTCATCCCCCTGCTGAGTGCTCTGGGGAGGAGCGGTGTAGGTGACGCACCACACTCTACTGGACAGGCAGAGCACTCAGCTTGAGCAATTAACAGAACAATGAGATGTATGGACTGATATCAATATGTAGATGTGCCTTGCAGCCTCTTTTGTCCTACAGCCCCGGAGCAGAGAGGAATTCCGGCGCCAGTAATCCTGCTATTGATATGTGTGACTCTCATGTAAATGTCCGTGCATTCCTGCTTGACTGTTATGCTAATATGCCATGCATGCACTGTCTGTGTTTCAGTATAAAAGAGCTGACTGTATATGCCTCACTCTCAGCTCTCACTCGCATTCTGACACCTAGAGACGCAGGGCTCACACCAGCGCGCAGCCACAGTGCTGGGTGAGCCTCGTGATGGAGGAAGAATAAAGCACCCCTTTAACCTTCAGTTCGCCGTGTCCTCCTGCACTTATTTGATCCTTGCCTCCACACTGGTGAGCCTTATTCGTATCCTCCACAGTATAAACATTATTTGCTGAAAGGATATATGTTAGAAGGGTAGTATTTATATGTACGATTCACTATGCTCACTCTGGGACACTATGGAATGGTGGGTGGAACAGTACTATGTATGTATATCTGTGTTGTTTGAGGCTGTTTATTTTTTTTTTTTGTTACTTATTTGTACCCGTAGGTAGATTTGGTTTGCAGTCTGGTGACAAGCCACCGGTTGCTGGTCGCTGCGTGCGCGAGCGCCCTAAACCTACATGTTTTTGGTGTGCGGGAAGAAACCGGAGAAATCCCGGAGTAAACCCACGCAACACGGAGAGAACATGCAAACTCCACACAGCTCACTGTTGGTCGGGGGCTGGGATTGAACCCACGATCTCATGATCCCCGCGATCCCCCGGCCGAGGGTAAAACTGTGCTGCCACAGTGCTAAACCACTGCACCACCGTGCAACCCACGATGTATGGACATCAACATATGTTAGGATGGATGGGTGTTAATGTTGATATGTACAAAATACAGTTAATTGTTTACTTGGGGTCTTAAATGTGGTAATTTGTATATAATTCACATGGGTATATTTATGGAAAAGAGGAGATTGTGGTGCACATATGTGGGTTCCATATGCTTCACATGTGTATTACTGTATGCTTATTGTATGCTTCACATCTCAGAAGGAACAAAAGGTCTGAACCTCCTAGGGGTAACAGGAGGATGTGAAGTCTGGCCTTTTGTATGCAGAGAGATGGCCTTGAAGGATTTCCTGACCACCAGGACTTTAGGTGGAGACGAGAAGACCTGGAGGGGGATGCATTGTGATTTGGGATTAAGAGACAATGTGACTGTGTGCTTTGATGTCCCAGGGTATTAAAGGGACAGATGTGGGGGGATTCCTTTCTCTTTCTGTTTTTAGATGTTGGAGAATGTGAATGTGAATAAAACTGGTCTTGAGAAAAAAACTCAGCCTCGTCCTTCCACAATCTCCACACTGGTGACCCTAAGATGTATCATGAGCGGAGACAAATCTCCCGAGTCAGACTCATCAGGAGCCAGCCAAACGAATGCAGCCACAGTTCAGCTACCGGACTTCTGGCCGAACAATCCGCGCTCCTGGTTTAACGCAGTCGAGGCACAGTTCCACCTCCGGAGGATCTCGGTAGATGCCACAAAGTTCTACCATGTGGTTGCAAAGCTGGACAACCACACAGCCCAGCGAGTGGAGAGCCTGATCAACCACCCTCCGGACAGCGACAAGTACAGCACGTTGAAGGCTGCACTCATCCGTTACTTCACCCCCTCGGTGGAGGAGCGAGCAGAGAGGCTCCTGGCGCTGACTGAATTTGAGAGCGACAGACTTGCAGACCTGATGGGGAAGATGTTGAGTTTGAGAGACTCCGAAGATGATAACTTCATCTTCACCCACCTTTTCCTCAGGACTCTACCGTCAGCGGTGAGAGTGACCCTGGCCAGTTCACCACTGTTGGCCCGACGAGACTACCACGAGCTGGGCCAGGAGGCGCAACGACTCGTCGACGCCAATAAACGGCGCGCGGCTACGGCTGTGGCAGCAGAGCCAGGCGCAACGTCCGGAGAAGGCAGGGGGCCAGAGGCTGCAGCACCAGACTCACCGACGACGGCGGCAGCAGGGGCCAGGAAACACGGAGCAGACGACATCCTTTGCTTCTACCATCGCCGCTTCGCAGAGAGGGCACGCAAGTGCATTCCACTGTGCCATTTTAAGCGCTTGGGAAACGCCAAGACCGGGGGACGGTAGCAGCTGCGGCCCTCGGACAGGAGAACAAGCTGCTCTACTTGAGGGACGCGCACTCGGGGAGGCATTTCCTCGTGGACACGGGCTCCCAGCTGAGTTTTATCACACCTTCCTACGCTGACCGGCTGGCACCTTCCAGTGGTCCCCGGGTGTCAGCAGCGAACGACTCGGCGATTAAGACCTTCAGTGAGAGGACTCTGCTTCAGTCTTTACATGGCCGTACATTCGAGTGGACTTTCGTCATAGCGGCAGTCAATTTCAACATGTTAGTGTCACGCCGCGCCGCTCATCAGCGGCGCCACCTGCACGCACACCTGCTCGTCATCAGCGGCGAGGGATATAAGCCGCCTCGCCCTGAGCTTCGGCCTGAAGCCGTTAGACTTCTCATGCATCGCTGTGAGTTCCTTCACCTTCAGCTACTCTCCCGGGTAAGAAGCTCTTACCTCCTTTTTTCTCTCTCGAGTCTGCTCCCCTGTGCACAGGTGGATTTCCCGGCGGCGGACATCGCCTCTCCATCGCCCATTCCTCACTGCTGCACCGAGCACTCCAGGTGGCTGTCTTCCGGACCTCGTCCTTTGCTGTGCCAGTCATCTGTGCCCTCCAAGTAAGCTCCTCTCTCGCTTGCAAATCTCCTGTGTTGGTGTGTGCCCGTCACCCTTCTCCTTTGCTTTTCCCATAGGGTTGTCCGGCTGTACGGCCTCCTGCCTCTGTGCCCGAAGCAGACGCCACCACCAACACATTTACATCCCGCAGACACACATTCATTCACTCCTGTTGCTAATAAACTATTTGAACTTCTCTGAGCCTGTGTGTGCGTCTCCTGAGCCGTGCGTTATGTCAGTACGGCTTCAGCAGAGCGGCTCGGCAGACGGCGGGCTCGCACACCGGCTTACCACTCTCGAGGCTCGGGTGGATCAGATAGCCTATCAGCAACAGGTGATCCTAAACCAATTAATTAACATTAATAACCGATTGGACCGCCTGGACCCCCAGCAGCCGTTCCCCCCGGCTCATCAGGGTGGCGCGGCTCCTGCCGCTCCAGTGGCCGTCCAGCAGGCTCCGGCGGCACCGACTCGGCTCACGCCCATTCCGACCCCCGCCCGCTTTAGGGGAAAGCTCGGCGGAGCGCGGGGGTTCATTATGCAGTGTGAGTCCGTGTTCCATCGCGTGCCCGGAGACTTTCCCTCGGATCATAGTCGGATTGGTTATATCGGGAATCTCCTGGAGGGGCGAGCGTTGGCTTGGACCTACGCCGTAATGGCGAGGCCCAGTTACGCCACCCTCACTTATGACCAGTTCGTGAGGCGCTTCCTGGAGGTCTTTGACCACTCGCGTACCGAGACGGTCCAGGTCGACCGGCTTCTCGCTCTCCAGCAGGGAAACCGGTTGGCTGCGGACTATGCGGTCGACTTCTGGGTAGCAGCGGAGGAATTAGGCTGGGAGGAACGCTCCCTCTGCGGTCTTTTCCTCCGCAGCCTCAATGATGATCTGAGGGATCAACTGGCTGGGCGGGACCTCCCTGAGATGCTAGTGGAGCTATCTTCCCTTGCCATCAGCTTGGACAACAGGCTGCGCGAGCGCTCCTCGGGGCGGAAGTCGTCTTCTTCTCGCCCTCGCGGAGCCTCATCGCGCCTGTTCCAAGCTCGCCCCCTGGTGACGCCGCCACCATCGCACCCCGAGGAGTCGGAGCCGATGGTGACGGGCTGGGCAAAGCTCTCCCCGGCGGAGAGACAACGCCGCCGTGCGTTGAATCTCTGCATGTATTGCAGAGATAGTCAACACACGGTAGAGCTTTGTCCACAGAAACCAAACGGTGGGGTCCGCGAGTCACTGTAGGGGGCCTCGCGGACGTCAATCGGTTAAATCCCCTCACTCAATTAAAGCTGCCCATCCGTTTCTGCCACAACCCCATTGGGCATCTCACCCACGCACTGGTGGATTCGGGCGCAGAAGGCAGCTTTATTTCACAAAGCCTGGCAACCCGATTGGGCATCCGCTGCCAGGCGCTCAGAAACCCCATCTCCCTGGTCAACCTCTCTCGTGCCTCCCTTGGGAGAGTTACGCACCAGACCATCCCGGTCCCGGTGATCATCTCTGGTAACCACCGGGAGGAGATAACCTTTCTCATCTTGCCCAACTCTGTGTCGCCCGTTATCCTGGGGTATCCCTGGCTACGCCTCCACAACCCTGTCCTGGATTGGAAGTCAGCCGGGGTGTCGGCATGGAGCCCGTTCTGTATGGGCACCTGTCTTCAGTCCGCTGCCTGCTCTCCGTCCGCTTCTCTCCCTCCTACGGACGCTGCACCCCCGGACCTGTCTCTGGTGCCCCTGGAATTTCACGACCTGGGTATGGTATTCAGCAAGACCAAGGCCATGTCTCTCCCTCCTCATCGGCCCTACGACTGCGCCATCAACCTCCGCCATGGGACACCCTTACCTTCTGGTCGGCTCTACAGTCTGTCGGTGCCGGAGAAGGAGACGATGAACGCCTACCTAAAGGAGTCGCTGAGTGCTGGGATAATCCGCCCATCGTCATCACCCGTGGGGGCGGGGTTCTTCTTCGTCGGAAAGAAGGACGGATCCCTCTGTCCTTGCATAGACTATCGGGCTCTAAATGACATCACGGAGAAGGATCGTTACACCCTGCCCCTCATGGACACCGCTTTCCACTCCCTCCAGGGGGCGACCTGGTTCACCAAGCTGGATCTACGCAGCGCATACCACCTCGTCCGGATCCGGGAGGGAGATGAGTGGAAGACAGCCTTCCGTACCCCGAACGGCCACTTTGAATACCTGGTAATGCCGTTCGGGTTGACCAACGCCCCTGCCGTCTTTCAGCGCCTCATCAACGACGTCCTCCAGGACTTCATTGGCCTCTTTGTGTTCATCTACCTGGACGACATACTCATCTTCTCCAAGTCCAGGGACGAGCACCAGGTCCATGTGAGGCGGGTCCTCCAAAGACTGCTGGAGAACCAGCTATACGTGAAGGCTGAAAAGTGCGAATTTTATGCTAAGACTACATCCTTCCTGGGATTCATCATCTCTCACGACCAGGTGCGTCCAGACCCAGAGAAGGTGAAGGCGGTGGTAGAGTGGCCTACACCTGCGTCGAGGAAACAGGTGCAACAGTTCGTTGGGTTCGCGAATTTCTACCGCCGCTTTGTCCAAAACTTCAGCACCATCGTCGGACCGCTGACCCGCCTCACGTCCCCTAAGGTCCCGCTCCGGTGGACCGAAGAGGCCGCAGCTGCTTTTCAGGCACTGAAGGCGGAGTTCTCCTCCTCCCGGGTCCTTCACCAGGTCGACCCCGCGCTGCAGTGCATTGTGGAGGTGGACGCTTCGGACACAGAAGTGGGGGTGGTGCTATCCCAGCGGTCGCCTGACGACGGCGCCAAACGGCCCTGCGCCTTCTTCTCCCGGCGCTTGTCCCCGGCAGAGAGGAACTATGACGTGGGGGACAGAGAGCTCCTGGCCATCAAGCTCGCGCTGCAAGAGTGGCATCACTGGCTAGAGGGGGCGGACCTGCCATTCGTTTTCCTGATGGACCACAAGAACTTGGAGTACCTTCGATCTGCCAAGCGCCTGAACGCCTGCCAGGCGCGTTGGTCCTTGTTCTTTGCCAGGTTCCAGTTTTCCATCACCTTCAGGCCTGGCTCCAAGAACGGCCTGCCCGACGCCCTCTCTAGGCAATTCGCCCCTGAGGAGTCGGAGGACACGCTCCACACTATCCTACCCAGGTTGTGCGTCGTGGGAGCCATCTCCTGGGACATTGAGAGCAAGATCCGGAAGGCGCAGGAAGTGGAACCTGACACTGGTGGCGGACCGGAGGGGAGGCTGTTCGTGCCATCTGCGGTTCGAGGAGAGGTCATCCACTGGCTACATACCTCTAAGCTCACCTGTCACCCTGGCTCCTCCCGGATGATAAACCTCCTCCAGCGGTCCTTTTGGTGGCCGGGCCTGCGGAGGGATGCTGCCCGCTACGCCCGGGCCTGTCCTATTTGTGCCACCAACAAGTCGGGAAATGCCCCTCCAGCGGGTCTGCTCCAGCCCCTGCCCGTCCCTGGCAGGCCCTGGTCGCACATCGCTTTGGATTTCGTCACCGGACTCCCAGTCTCCAACTCCTACGACACCATCCTGACCATCGTGGACCGCTTCTCCAAGGCGGCACACTTCGTCCCCCTGCAAGGTCTCCCCACTGCCCTGGAGACGGCGGACCTCCTCATCCAACACGTGGTCAGGCTGCATGGGATTCCGGTGGACGTGGTCTCGGATCGAGGGCCCCAATTTTCCTCTGAGGTTTGGAGGTCGTTTTGCAACGCTTTAGGAGCCAAGGTGAGCCTCTCCTCTGGCCATCACCCCCAATCCAACGGGCAGTGTGAGCGGACCAACCAGGAGCTGGAGGCTGTGCTCCGCTGTGTAACGGCGTCCAAACCCACGTCCTGGAGTAACCACCTTGCCTGGGTTGAATACGCCCATAATACCGCTCACTCTTCTGCCACAGGGATGTCCCCCTTCAAGGCGTCCCTGGGTTACGACCCCCCGCTGTTCCCGGCGCAGGAGAGTGAGGTGACTGTCCCCTCAGTACGGGCGCATCTCAGGCAGTTCCGCTCCATCTGGGCGTCAGTGCGCAATGCACTTTTACGCACGGCGGAGCGCAACAGAGCCATGGCGGACCGGCACAGAAGACCTGCCCCGGCGTACAGGGTTGGGCAGCGAGTCTACGTGTCGACCCGGGACATTACCCTAAAAGGCGAGAGGAGGAAGCTGGCACAGCGCTTCGTGGGTCCCTATCCCATCACCAGGATTGTCAACCCGGTGGCTGTGCGTGTAGCTATTCCCCCCTCCCTCCGCATCCACCCCACCTTCCACGTGTCCAAGGTGAAGCTGGCAGTCTCCGATCCCCTTTGCCCTCCTCCTGCTGCGCAACCCGTGCCCCGGATGATTGGTGGCCATCCGGCCTGGCCCGTCTCCTCCATCCTGGACTCCCAGCGCCGGGGTCGTGGGTTGCAGTACCTGGTGGACTGGGAGGGCTATGGGCCTGATCATCGACAGTGGGTACCCCCGTCGTCTGTGTTGGACCCATCGCTCATCGCTAATTTCCACCGAGCGCGCCCAGAAAGGCCATCGCCAGGAGGCGCTGCTAGAGGGGGGAGTACTGTCACTCCGCGCCGCTCATCAGCGGCGCCACCTGCATGCACACCTGCTCGTCATCAGCAGCGAGGGATATAAGCCGCCTCGCCATGAGCCTCGGCCTGAAGCCGTTAGACTTCTCATGCATCGCTGTGAGTTCCTTCACCTTCAGCTACTCTCCCGGGTAAGAAGCTCTTACCTCCTTTTTTCTCTCTCGAGTCTGCTCCCCTGTGCACAGGTGGATTTCCCGGCGGCAGACATCGCCTCTCCATCGCCCATTCCTCGCTGCTGCACCGAGCACTCCAGGTGGCTGTCTTCCGGACCTCGTCCTTTGCTGTGCCAGTCATCTGTGCCCTCCAAGTAAGCTCCTCTCTCGCTTGCAAATCTCCTGTGTTGGTGTGTGCCCGTCACCCTTCTCCTTTGCTTTTCCCATAGGGTTGTCCGGCTGTACGGTCTCCTGCCTCTATGCCCGAAGCAGACGCCGCCACCAACACATTTACATCCCGCAGACACACATTCATTCACTCCTGTTGCTAATAAACTATTTGAACTTCTCTGAGCCTGTGTGTGTGCGTCTCCTGAGCCGTGCGTTATGTCAGTTAGGGGCTGATTTTTTGTGCTCACATAGTTTGTTGGTCGATCTTGCTAACAGACGCCTGGTTAATGCACTCTCTTTTTCTTCTATTCCCTGTACAGCTCGAGTGGCCAAGCCAACAGCACAAACCAACGTCACAGCTGCAGGTGGTAAGTTCCACACACTCCTCACTCAGTTCCCAGCACTCACGGTCCCAACATTTTTGGCGACAGTGGCTAAACACGGGGTGGAACATTTTATTACTACCACCGGACCGCCCGTTTTCGCAAAAGCTCGGGGCTTGGATTCAGCTAAACTGACCATAGCGCGCGAGGAGTTCGCCAACCTGGAGAGGTTGGGCATCATCAGGCGATGGAAGAGCCCATGGGCTTCACCGCTTCACATGGTCCCGAAAGCTGATGGCTCGTGGCGGCCTTGCGGTGATTTCCGCAGGCTGAACAACGCTACAGCGCACGACCGCTACCCGATTCCGCACATCCAAGATTTTTCAGTTCATTTGGCGGGGGTGTGCATTTTTTCTAAAATAGACTTGGTACGCGGTTACCACCAGGTCCAAGTGCGCGCTGAGGACATACCCAAAACAGCGGTAATAACCCCTTTCGGGCTTTTCGAGTTTTTGCACATGCCGTTTGGGCTTAAAGGCGCGGCGCAGACATTCCAACTCATGATGGACGTGGTTTTGCACGATCTCCCTTTCGTGTTCGTCTACTTGGATGACATATTGGTAGCCAGCGCGTCTGAAGACGAACACGAAAACCACCTCACAGCAGTTTTCCGGAGGTTGGCAGAGCACGGGTTAATAATTAATCCAGCGAAGTGTCAGTTCGGGGTGACGCAGATTGATTTTTTGGGGCATCGCATCTCCCCAGAGGGAGCGGTCCCTCTGCCTGACAAAGTGCGCGCAGTAACAAATTTTCCCCAGCCACAAACAGTCAAAGCGTTACAGGAGTTTTTGGGAATGGTGAATTTTTATAACCATTTCTTCCCCCGTGCAGTGCAGCTCATGCAACCATTGTATGCTGCACTAAAAAAACAAAAACCCACAAACAAAGTCGAATGGTCTCCGGAGCGAGAGCGCGCATTCTCTGAAGTCAAAACAGCCCTGGCAAACGCTGCGTTGTTGGCACATCCAGTCCCAGCGGCCCTCATGGCACTCATTACTGACGCGTCAGATGTGGCCATAGGGGCGGTCGTGGAACAGTATGCAGCCAGAGCCTGGCAAACCGCTCTCCTTTTTCAGTAAGACCCTGCGCGACAGCGAACAAAAATACAGCGCATTCGACAGGGAGTTGTTAGCTCTCCACTTGGCCATTCGCCACTTCCAGTTCTGGCTGGAAGGATGTCGTTTCACCGCGTTCGTTGACCACAAGCCGCTGACTTTCGCGATGGCCAAGATTTCAGAACCTTGGTCGGGCCGGCAGCAGAGACAGTTGGCTGCGATATCGGAGTTTACTACCGATATCCAGCATGTGGCAGGTAAACTTAATGTAGTGGCGGACTGCCTCTCGCGCGCCGTGGCGGCTCCAGTCCGCGTGGGGATAGATTATGCAGCCATGGCCGTGGAGCAGGTTAGCGACGCGGATGTGCGCGCGCTCCAGTCTGGACCAACAGGGTTAAGGCTGGAGAACAGGGTGCTGCAAGACGGTATGCCCCCCCTAATCTGCGATGTCTCCACTGGGCAGCCGCGCCCTGTGGTTCCAGCCGCGTGGCGTCGCCGCGTTTTTGACTCGATCCATTCTCTGGCGCACCCGGGAGTGCGTGCGTCGGTCAAAATGGTAGGGGAGAAATTTGTATGGCCGAGCCTGCGCAAACAAGTTAGAGAGTGGGCGGGAGCCTGCATGGCTTGTCAGCAGGCCAAGGTTCATAGACACACGAGAGCTCCCTTAGAGCCGTTTCACATCCCAGCTAAAAGGTTTGATCATGTCCATGTGGACCTCGTAGGCCCCCTCCCGCCCTCACAAGGGTGCACACATCTTCTGACAATGGTTGACCGCACCACGCGCTGGCCGGAAGTGGTTCTGCTGTCGTCAACCACAGCCGAGGAGGTGGCGCGCGCGTTTTTAACAGCATGGGTAGCGCGTTTTGGAGTCCTGTCAGATATTACGTCCGACAGAGGCCCACAGTTTGTTTCCGAACTTTGGTCAGCGATGGCCCGCAGCCTGGGGGCAACGATCCACCGCACGACTGCGTACAACCCGCAGGCTAACAGGTTATGCGAACGTTTTCACAGGTCACTGAAGGCGGCTCTCAGAGCGTCGCTTACGGATGCAAATTGGGTGGACAAGCTACCGTGGGTTTTATTGGGGTTGCGTTCTGCACCTAAAGAGGATTTAGAAGCCTCCCCAGCTGAGCTAGTTTTCGCACAGCCACGTCGGCTGCCCAGGGAATTTCTCCCAGATAATCCAGCGCCAGAGTGCTCCCCGGCTCAGTGGTTACAGAATAGCACGGGCCCGAGCACGCTACCTGGCCCCGTTCACCACAGTTTTCCGCGTGTTTTTGTGCCTAAGGCTTTAAAAAATGCGGAGTTCGTTTTTGTCAGACATGATGCCCATCGTCCACCTTTACGCCCACCTTATGACGGACCATATAGAGTGCTGGAAACAGGGGATAAGCATTTTTTGCTAGATTTGGGGGGCAGAAAAGAAATGATTGGCATTAACAGGCTCAAACCCGCTTTTGTGGTAGCTGACGAAGTTGTGCAGTTGGCTAAGGCTCCTCGGCACGGCAGACCCCCTAGAGAGCATTCCCCAGAACACCCACAGAGGTTGACTAACAGTTCTCATCCCCAGGCAGCAGCTCCACAGCAGGAAGATGCCGCGGAAGTAGTACAGCCTGCTTACAGCAAATACGGGAGAAGGCTGAGACCCAAGCGGCACATGGACTGATATGTAGTGATTTTATTATGACATGCAATCTGTGGTTATGTTGTTCCATCTTAGACGTTTGGTGGGGGGGGGGTCATGTGGTGCACATATGTGGGTTCCATATGCTTCACATGTGTATTACTGTATGCTTATTGTATGCTTCACGTCTCAGAAGGAACAAAAGGTCTGAACCTCCTAGGGGTAACAGGAGGATGTGAAGTCTGGCCTTTTGTATGCAGAGAGATGGCCTTGAAGGATTTCCTGACCACCAGGACTTTAGGTGGAGATGAGAAGACCTGGAGGGGGATGCATTGTGATTTGGGATTAAGAGACAATGTGACTGTGTGCTTTGATGTCCCGGGGTATTAAAGGGACAGATGTGGGGGGATTCCTTTCTCTTTCTGTTTTTGGATGTTGGAGAATGTGAATGTGAATAAAACTGGTCTTGAGAAATAAACTCAGCCTTGTCCTTCCACAATCTCCACAAGATGGAATTAATAAGTGTTCACTTCTTCCTCCTCCCTTTCAAACACTGTATACTGTTACTTTATTGCATTTGTCATTTGTTTTGTTTTTGTTTTACTTTTTTGTTCGAAATAAAGTATGTATCTATCTATCTATCTATCTAAGCTTAACCCTCTTAGTTTAGCTTAACCTCCGTTAGCCCGGGAGTAAAAGAACTTCCGCTAACCAACAATTAACTTACCCACAACCATAGATATATAACCCTAGATTGGCAGCGCTGGCCAGTCTGTGGTCGCGGGGGCGTGACGTACGTCCGCCTTCTTGGTACAGGATATCTGTAGCACATCCCTGTGGTCCAGTGCAGACACCTGCTTGGGTCATTCTCCTTTGTTAAACGTTTGACAGGCTTCAGTGAACATGTTTACAACACAGTACAACACAGCGCATAGTGGTTTACTTTCAGCATAATCTGCATAAATATTAGGTGTTTAAGAGCTTCATAATTATTAAATTATGGCATTTTGCAGTGTCTCAATCAAGAACTGTCAAATGAGCTGAAAAAAAAGTTACCATACCCCCGGATTAATAATTAAGGCTAGCTCTTTCATTGTGGCCATTTATGCATAAATATATGGCCGAAATTGATTAATTCATACTTTGTCCTGGGCTGTATTTGTTATATTTGCCACCCCAGGCAACCAGCTTATTGCCCCCCCCCCAATTGTCAAAAATGTTTATCAAAGAAATATTTCAGCCTGTGCTATACAAATTGGCCTAGATATGTAAACTTTGAAATAAATAAAAGAGAATAAAAAATTACAAATCAATTATTCAAGTTTCTTCATTTAACTAGACAGACATTATACACTGCCCCCCCCATCTACCTGGATCTGTATAGCAGTTGTTTAAAATCAATTTGAAATTCTTATTGATTTTAGGCCCACATAACAAATGTATACAATACACCAATGTTCATTACAAATTTGTTAAATTTATTGCATAGAATAATGCACTCAACATGAAAGCAGCAAGCTCATATTAATCAATTGCAAAGTGAGGTGAAGTGTTAATTGAATCAAAACCCAGTTTAAAGCAGTAGATGTAGGCTTTATAAATTTAACCCAGAGCCAGGTCAAGAATTCGGGCAATATAGAACATGTATATAGGCTTATATATTAATGCGGTAGACATGTACATTTATTTGCATACATACATGAAGGGCTAGGCCTATAGGCCCTATTGATTTAAAAGTACTAGTGCTGAACACAAATTTCTACCTAAATGTTTTAGTGTGTGTCATTGTGTTATGGATGAAGAGCATAGGCCTTTGTTCATTAATTGGAAGTTCAGATCGTATGAAACTGTACATGTAAATGATTTAAAAATAATTGTATTGTAAGATTATTAACCTGAGTTTGGTGTCACTTCTTGAGTTTTTTTCATTGCAATTACCTTTTCACACCTACATTACACTGTATGCCCCTAATTGCTATTTATATAAATGTTAAGACAAGCTCCAGTAATTGAGCTGGAATGCAGTTGGGTCTACATGTAGGAGTGCATGGTCCATGTAATCATGGATAACTTCTTGCTGCTCCTGTATTGGCTGTAATGCCCTTTTAGCAGCTTGAGTTTGGCGTGTCTTCTGATGCTTACAAGAAAAACAGTGTGCATATTATGAATTTATCAAACAATCACCAAAACAATTTCCATAAATAGATCTGTCCCACAAATACAGATAAAACTTCATGACCCTGTTTAGCAATGGTATTCAAGATATTGTTATGGTGTCCCACACTATGTCAAAAAATTATAACCATTCACTAACTTTTAATGGAAACTCATTTTAAAAGTAATGTTTACTAATCCATTACAGACAAGCACACAAACCTTTTGCAAGTGCACTGGCAAATCAAACTGGGATGGAACTGCATCATCACGAAGTCTTCTGGTTTGGCCAGTCATGTCAAAATCCTCTGATTTAAAATGTTGACTGCACACAACATCCCAGGCCTTTGGCTCCCAGCCCTCTAACCTTTTCATCAGACTGCACCATTTCCGTCTCCTTTCTTCATTCCCTTTACCACTGGGGAAGCTGAAAAATTGATATAATATATACCTTGTAGCTGAACACAGACCTGTTGCTCACTCTTCTGAGAATGCCACAGATCAACTTTAAAGACCACTGTGGCGATGTTAAAATAAGGCACGGCGTTTGGAGTTTTAATGGAAGTTCATTCATCAAATCATCGCCATCACGGAGCTCACCCCAGCTGCTGTATAAGCATGCTGGGGATCACTCCCAGGCTCTCATGAGCAGTAGTCAGAAGCAGAAAGAGAGTGAACATATGAATTCAGCCACTTAAATACCCAGCAATGGACAATACATCAAAGGCATTTTATCATCAAAGGAAATGCATTCAGGCATGTGACATTTGTACCACAATGCGAGCAGGAAGCATGAATGTTTGCATTTGCGTCATACATATCCACAGGATGCTGGTGCCTGAACTAAGCACAGGAAGGCTGCCTATTGATCTCAACACACACATCTCACTGTCCTGTTAATTGCTCTAGTCGAGCGCTGTGTTTGTCCGTGGCTGTTGTGGGGGTTACCCCATACACTCCCCCCCCCCCAGAGGGCTTAGCGGGGAGCTGAGACCTCGATAGTCCCGCTTTGGTGGTGAGCTGCGGGGAAGGTCTGTGCTGGGGAAGGGAGGAGGGTGGGGGTAGCAAGTGGCGGGGGATGTCCGTGGCTGTGGGAAGAAAAATTAGTCTCTGATTCCTCTCGCGATTCAGTCCGGCAATGAAGAAAAACAGGCGCTGAAGCTGTGTGAGGGATTTGGCGTGTTGGCTTCAGGTGCATTCGCGGACCTAAAGCCCTTGGGGACAGCTGACGGCTGGATCCCCGTTGTGCGCCGTGGCTGAGACCATAAGAAAATCCTGTGCGCCAGCTGCGTGCATGCCTCAGGTGAACGAGCAACCCTGAAGGGCCAGAGTGCAGCGGTGAAGGGGGGTGGGGGTCTGTGGAGCCAGCTTGTCTCTGGTGCGCGGCACGCGCTGCGGCTGCGTACCTTCCAGCTGCGCTGTTCAGATGCGAGGCTTCTGTGCATGGCCGGTCCACTGTCGCGAGGCGAATCAGGGTCAGGGGGCTTGATGGAGATCTGCACAGTCAGCGCCGATTGTCTCCCCTGTTCGGGCTGTTGGTCGTCGCTCGTGCCGGGTCATGGTGCTTTCAGGTCAACGCGTTCTCCGTCAGCCATGGGCCGCCATCGTGGAGAGAGGGCAAGGTGCGTGCGCTCTCGTGTGGAGACACACAATCGTGTGTCAGGAGCCGTGAGAGCGGCCGGTCCAGCGTGGATGTGCCGATCTAGGCGTGCAGACCTCACCATGAAATTTCCTCAGCTTTCCCCGTCATGGGTGGTCTCCGAAGAGCGTCAAAGTCTCCCTGAAGCAGAAAGGAAGGGCAGATCAGTCGGGCTGCCGCGTTCGCTTGTCGTCGGAGAATCACTGCCGGGTGCTGCGTTTGCTGGCAGCGTGTTCTTTTCAGCGTCGGGTCGCCAGCGTGGTTGTCCAGACCAGAAGGCTGCGTTGCACAAAGCGTGTGCGTCTGCGGGGTCACCAGTGTGGCGATGTTAAAATAAGGCACGGCGACTGGAGTTTTAATGAAGTTTATTGATCAAATCATCGCCATCACGGAGCTCACCCCAGCTGCTGCATAAGCATGCTGGAGCGAAGCTCTCAGGCTCTCATGAGCAGTAGTCAGAAGCAGAAAGAGAGTGAACATATGAATTCAGCCACTTAAATGCCCAGCAACGGACAATACATCAAAGGCATTTTATCATCAAAGGAAATGCATTCAGGCATGTGACATTTGTTGAAGGAGTCAGTTGAGGTGGTATGGGCATCTGATTAGGATGCCTCCTGGACGCCTCCCACTTGAGGTGTTTCAGGTACGTCCCACTGGGAGGAGACCCCGGGGCAGACCCAGGACTCGGTGGAGAGACTATGTCTCCCAGCTGGTCTGGGAATGCCTTGGTATCCCCTCTGAAGAGCTGGAGCAGGTGGCTGGGGAGAGGGAAGTCTGGGCTTCTCTGCTTGAACTGCTGCCTCCGCGACCCGGACCTCCGGAAAAGCGGTAGAAGATGGATGGATGGATGGATGGACATTTGTACCACAATGCGAGCAGGAAGCATGAATGTTTGCATTTGCGTCATACATATCCACAGGATGCTGGTGCCTGAACTAAGCACAGGAAGGCTGCCTATTGATCTCAACACACACATCTCACTGTCCTGTTAATTGCTCTAGTCGAGCGCTGTGTTTGTCCGTGGCTGTTGTGGGGGTTACCCCATACTGTTATATAATTCTTCCTCTTGTAATGGAAACTAAGGTGATATGCATAATAACAATAGTAAGTTAACATACATAATAACAATATTACATGATCTGCAAATGGTAAAAGGTAGCAACTTACACATGGAAAGTGTGTCCATTTCCCTTCCTCTGCACAT
The DNA here is from genome assembly GCA_020510985.1 of Pholidichthys leucotaenia. Classification (NCBI taxonomy): domain Eukaryota; kingdom Metazoa; phylum Chordata; class Actinopteri; order Cichliformes; family Pholidichthyidae; genus Pholidichthys; species Pholidichthys leucotaenia. The sequence continues at coordinate 217,715,540 of CM035840.1, forward strand.
TCCTACAAGTTGCATGTGCACACTGTCTCGGCATCTCGGAAGCCTTGGCAAAAGGGAACTTCCCATGAACTGTAGACCTACACCTAACAGCAATAAGCACATATTTTAAAAAATATTATATTATGTAGCACAATAAGCACATGCCTACAAAGTAAAAAATATCACAAAGACTTATGCTTTTATAAACCAACATTAATAAATTACAAAGTACAATTACTTTTAAATGCTTTGCAGGAATATCCACCCTATCCCCTCCTATCCATCATAGCAAATATTTATAGTAATGTCAGGCAAAATGTAATATAAGACAGAAATAGTAATGTCTATGAGATATGACTGCATTAATCATCACCAGATCTTCTTGTACCCCCTCCCTGTAATAGACAAATGCAAAATAGGTACTGTAAAATTCTATCTGTAAAGTTTCAATTTTCAAATAACATATCTGTAAATTACTATCTGCAAACCTTCATGATGTTGGTCTGATACAGGAGGTAGATGTTTGTACACATATATGTGTAATTATTGTGTAAAGATGGTTTGATAAACCTAAATCTTTCATTAGGCCAAGTGTATACAGGAAAAAGAAAAACTATCCTCACGCTATTTGAGTAACTACCAAACTAGTTACAAGAACCCAAAGTTCATTGTTGATAATATTGGCTACCAATACTGACCCAGTAACAAAGAGCACAATGTAACACTGTATACTAATATTACATGAGAAATATTGCCATAAGTATTGATACTGAATTACAATATATACGGTATTACACTCATGGCAGTCATGCATGTACAGAAATTAGTGACCTCCCAAATGAAAATCAGAGTTTTTACCTTTATTTTTGTCAACACGCCATTAAATTATTTAAAAACAAATACTCGACACTTACCTGATCGTTTAGACACCAGTTACACACTGTGTAAACAAACGAGAACCTTGGAAATGAAGACTTAATCAGAGTGTTGTGCGTTGAGCTGTGGATTTGTTGTGATTCCTGTACCAATATGGCGGCCGGAAATCACGCGCTCCAGTGACCTACTTCCAATCTAGGGTTATATATCTATGCCCACAACTGAGTTTATGGTGAAAAGCCACAAATTTAATTTTGTTCCGGCTGAAGCACCGTTTATTTAAAGACATTGTCAAACTCTTCTGGTGAAATTTCAAATACTCTGTTTTACTCCAGCGGTGATCTCTCGATTAAAAGCTAGATCGCTAACTACCTTAACATAACTAGCTTAGCATCGCTAGCTACATAGAGGTGCCGTCTCTCTTCTCTTCTTGCACTTTGCCTCCCTCTGTTGGTTGTCTTTGTTAACTGCATCCCCTTTACAAAGCATTTGCTTTTCATTGCATGAAGTAAGTATGCAAGTGGTGGCAACCCCCGAACCAAGTAGTGGACACCAGTGGTGAGGGGGGCCATTAAGCTGAAGAAGGAGTCCTATCAAGCTTGGTTGGCTTGTGGGACTCCCGAAGCAGCTGAGGTGTACCGGCAGGCCAAGCGGAGTGCAGCTCGGGTGGTTGCTGAAGCAAAAACCCGGGTATGGGAGGAGTTCGGTGAGGCCATGGAACAAGACTTTCGGTCGGCTTCAAAGAGATTCTGGCAAACTGTTCGGCGGCTCAGGAGGGGAGAGCAGCTCCCCGTCCACACTGTGTATGGTGCGGATGGGACACTGTTGACTTCAACTGGGGATATCGTCGGGCGGTGGAAGGAATACTTCGAGGATCTCCTCAATCCCACTGATACACCTTCCACAGAGGAAGCAGGGTTTGGGGACGAGGGGGATGACTCGCCTATCACAGGGGCTGAGGTTGCCAAGGTGGTTAAAAATCTCCTTGGTGGCCGGGCCCCGGGGGTGGACGACATTCGCCCTGAGTACCTCAAGGCCCTGGATGTTGTTGGGTTGTCATGGTTGACACGCCTCTGCAACATTGCGTGGAGGTCGGGGACAGTGCCTTTGACATGGCAAACCGGGGTGGTGGTTCCTCTCTTCAAAAAAGGGGACCGGAGGGTGTGCTCCAACTTTAGAGGGATCACACTCCTCAGCCTCCCTGGGAAGGTCTATGCCAAGGTACTGGAGAGGAGAGTCCGACCGTTGGTCGAACCTCGGATTCAGGAGGAGCAATGTGGTTTTCGTCCTGGCCGTGGCACATCGGACCAGCTCTTTACCCTCTCGAGAATTCTTGAGGGTTCGTGGGAGTTTGCCCAACCAGTTTACATGTGTTTTGTGGACTTGGAGAAGGCATTTGACCGCGTCCCTCGTGGATTTTTGTGGGGGGTGCTTCGGGAGTATGAGGTATCGGGCTTGTTGTTACGAGCTATTCGGTCTCTGTACGACCGTTGTGAGAGTTTGGTTCGTATTGCCAACACTCGGTCGGAGTCATTCCCAGTGAGAGTTGGACTCCGCCAGGGCTGCCCTTTGTCACCGATCCTGTTCATAATTTTTATGGACAGGATTTCTAGGCGCAGCCAGGGAATGGAGGGTGTCATGCTTGGTGACCACAGGATCTCATCTCTGTTGTTTGCAGATGATGTTGTCCTGTTGGCTTCATCCAGCAATGACCTACAGCTCTTGCTGGGACGGTTTGCCGCTGAGTGTGAAGCGGCTGGGATGAGAATCAGCACCTCCAAGTCCGAGTCCATGGTCCTCAGCCGGAAAAAGGTGGATTGTCCTCTCCGGGTTGGGGACAGGCTCCTGCCCCAAGTGGAGGAGTTTAAGTATCTTGGGGTCTTGTTCACGAGTGAGGGGAAAATGGAGCGAGAGATCGACAGACGGATTGGAGCAGCATCTGCAGTGATGCGGACGTTGTACCGGTCTGTTGTGGTGAAGAGGGAGCTTAGTTCTAAGGCAAAGCTGTCGATTTACCAGTCAATCTACGTTCCTACTCTCACCTATGGTCACGAGCTTTGGGTAATGACCGAAAGAACGAGATTGCGGATACAAGCAGCTGAAATGAGCTTTCTCCGTAGGATTGCTGGACTCACCCTGAGAGATAGGGTGAGGAGCTCAGTCATCCGGGAGAGGCTCAGAGTAGAACCGCTGTTCCTCCACATTGAAAGGAGTCAGTTGAGGTGGTATGGGCATCTGATTAGGATGCCTCCTGGACGCCTCCCACTTGAGGTGTTTCAGGCATGTCCCACTGGGAGGAGACCCCGGGGCAGACCCAGGACTCGGTGGAGAGACTATGTCTCCCAGCTGGTCTGGGAACGCCCTGGTATCCCCTCTGAAGAGCTGGAGCAGGTGGCTGGGGAGAGGGAAGTCTGGGCTTCTCTGCTTGAACTGCTGCCTCCGCGACCCGGACCTCTGGAAAAGCGGTAGAAGCTGGATGGATGGATGGATGGATGGATTTTCGTTCCCTCGCTAACCCAAATTTAGAGCAAAAATATAATCAACGCTAAAACCACTCAGTGTAAAATTATACTTTGCCTTTCCCTTTGTTTCCTGTTTCACCCCACAGAAAAGGAAACAAGTTAACGAGTTGTCTACTTCCTTCCAGGATTTAAGACTAACAGTCACAGGTAAACAAGCCTAATGCTCTATAAATAAGAAATTTATAGACAGCAATCAAACAACCCAGTCTTGTGTTTACTTTCCAAAAGTCACCCCTGTGTTCACCTTTAGAAATCCTTAGTTTAGGTACACACCACAGTGTTCAAACACTATTGATTTCTCCCAAATTTTCAAACACCTGAAATTCAACAAACTAAGCTAACTGCTAAAGTAATCCAGCCTAAAAGTAACTTAACCAGCTAAATAAAATCTTTAGGGTTTTGTTTCTGCTGTTACTCCTGTCTTCTTTAGCGTGATAACCAAGGTCATGGTTCAGCCTTGACTCTTAACCAAACTACAAAGCTAGTTATTAAAACTCAGTTTAATACATAGCTTTAAGAACCCTTTCAGAATACAGGAAGAACTTCCTCAGTGTTTAAACCAGCACTCACAGTAGAGGTTAGTCTCCTAATAAATAGACTGTACCTAAGTGAATAAAACAGTTCCTAGGCAGTCAGTGGAGCAACCTCACAATAAATGACTCCTTCCCAGTCAAGTCCTTTGAATTCACTGAAGTGGATTACCAGGGCTCAGTAAAGGAGCTGGCAGAAAAACTAGCACCTGCATTTATGGACCAGGTCTAAAACAAGCTCCTGAAGGCCAAAATTATTCCAGAGACCATAACAAGTTCTGCACTGGTATTAGCATCCAGACTAAACTTAGCACAAGACCTGCTATCAAAGTCTGCCCACCATAAATCTCTAATTGCCTCTTTACAAGAGCAAGTCCAGTCTCTAACTATCCAGCTGACCTACACTACCGTTCAAAAGTTTGGGGTCACCCAGACAATTATTTTGTGTTTTCCATGAAAAGTTACACTTATTTACCACCATGAGTTGTAAAATGAATAGAAAATATAGTCAAGACATTGACAAGGTTAGAAATAATGATTTGTATTTGAAATAATATTTTTTTCCAGATACTCAACCTGCTCAAAGGAAGGTCAGTTTTATAGCTTCTCTAACCAGCTAAACTGTTTTCAGCTGTGCTAACATGATTGCACAAGGGTTTTCTAATCATCCATTAGCCTTCTGACGCAATGAGCAAACACATTGTACCATTAGAACACTGGAGTGATAGATGCTGGAAATGGGCCTCTATACACCTATGTCGATATTGCACCAAAAACCAGACATTTGCAGCAAGAATAGTCATTTGCCACATTAGCAATGTATATTAGATATTAGAGTGTATTTCTGATTAGTTTAAAGTTATCTTCATTGAAAAAAAACAGTGTTTTCTTTCAAAAATAAGGAAATTTCTAAGTGACCCCAAACTTTTGAACGGTAGTGTATGTGCGTGCAGAACATGAAGTTACCCGTAGCAAACATGACAATGCACTAGGTGACTTAAAAGAGGCTAGTGCCCAAGGCACCGAAGCATCTGTGGATTTTAAAGAGCTTAAAACCTTCCACATTGCGCTCCGACAAGAAAAACGCGAGCTCGAAAAAGAACTCGAAGACTGCCAGCAGAAATTGCGGGGAGCCGAAGGTCAGCTGGATGACCTTAAAGGTGAGTGTTGGAAAATTGTATGTAAATGGTTATCATTTTATTAATAACTCATGAAATGAAGATTGATATTCTTATATGTATGATGCTTTTTCTTATTAATCATAAATACAACTTGTACCTCTTCTTATAATCACTGTTAGTGACTAAGCTGCACCACCCTTCTGTTTGTTCATATAATGTGTGATAAAAGAGTGTTGACATATGCAAGTCTTTATGCTGTATCAAGACTTGTCCCCTGTACACCCTGTGCTTCTTATTTTTTCTGCAAAAGACTGTTGTATGTTATCATTTAACCATTTCATCTGTTAACTATGTTCTTTTTGACCGGAAGCACTGGTTTGTTGCAGGCCCATATATGGAGTTGTTTCCCCCTCTCTGTCTTTGCCGAGTGGAGAAGCAGATGTTCTCCCCGCGATAAGAGTGTTCATGCGATTTATCTCCTACACACACTTGAAGACGTACAGAGCATACTTTTGCTTATGTGGTAATTCCGTTGTTCTGCTTTTGCTGAGTACTATCATTGTATATAAAGAAGGCAGCTGCGGGACTGCCCCAGCATTTCATCTTCACACTGCCTGTGTGTGTGATTGCTCCTTGCATTGCTCCTTGCAAGTAAAACTTCTAATTTCTAAAAGGCTCTACGTGTCCCAAGTCTGATCTTTGATTCAGTCTAATACCTTTTTGTACTCTGTATTTGTGAGGTTTATATTTCAGACTTCTGACATAGGTGGTGCTGAAACCCGGGACAGCTGAGATCCAGGTGGAGCAGGAAGGGATGTGTGTCCTGCAGGTTGAAAACCGTGCACGGTCTGATGGTATCCATCAGTATTGGAAACCCGACTTGAGGGAACGCTGCCAGAGACTCTCCTTCTCCCGACTCTATCTGGTGACGGCTGTCCTTACTGATAGAGCCTAAAAAGTAAGTTACAAATTTTTCCCTTTTCAGATTGACTGTAGTAGACGTATATGAAGAATAACCGAGCCTCACAATTCACAATTTCCCATTTTTAAAGAGCCACGGGTCAGCTGACGAGCGAGTAATGGTAGTATAAGGCGGCGTCCTGTACTTTTCCTTGTGGTTAAAAACCGCTGCAGGAATGCAGTGGTCTTAGGAAGTAACATGACGGCGATTCACGGTTACTGACCGGTCAGGTTTTGAAATAAAGAGGGGTGCAGGAGACAGTGTGACGGCGATTCACGACTGTTTGGTGGTCAGGTTTTAAAATAAGTAGGGTGAAGGAATTCACCCCAAATTGGGCGGTAATAGTGTTACGGTGGGCGTACTGATAACGTTCCTGACCATCTAAAAATGGGGAATTGTGTTAGAAGACCAGATAGGCAGACGAACAAACAGAAGAAAAAACAGGACATAGCGCGCGCAACTGAAAAAAATTACAATAACAGACAAAATGAAAAGGGAAAAATAAAGGATCCAGAAAAATACTTAAATAAATGGAAAAAAGGATTTCTCATTCAAGCCCACGTTGAACGCGAATGAATGCCAGGCATTGTTAACAACCATTGAAATGACGTCTAATAAACCTGTTAAAACAGGCAAACCCAGTGCGGAGCTCCAATGTGCCATCTTGTGGTCACAAGCGGCAGAGGCTTCCCAACGGAAAGCTGATGAAGCCAGAGAAAAGCAGAAACAAATGAAAACTCAAACTTGTACTGTTAGTACGGCCCCACTATTGGAAAATCCACCCCCATACCCCAAACCGGGACCTAAGGCGGGCCCGTATTCCACTCTTTCACAAGAAGCCCAAGAGGTTGGGAAAAGGAGGAAGCAAATAAAATCATAATAATTAGACCATAATATTTAAAGACGGACGGATTAAATGGCAGCAAAACTGGATAACGTTAAAATGGACAATGAGAACGTTGTTTTATCTATTATCTATTCTTTGTGTGTGTGTGTGTGTGTGTGTGTGTGTGGTTGATCTGTGAAGAAAGTGGTCTAAATATGGGTACTTTTACAAAGTTTTGGTTTTTTGTTTTTTTTCAGTTTAACTCTGTGGGGTCTTGATTAATGTTGCGTACGTGATAAACTGTCTATATGATTTTATACTGATATTACTCACCACATAATGGTGCGGTAACAATATATTTCAGAAATGTGACAGCAATGAGGGATGTGCTTCTCCTGATTCAGCGGTGGCCAAGCTGGGTCAGGGTGAATTACATTGCACTCCATGATTTACCAAGGAATGTATGAAATAGGGGCATTCCTTGTAAAACATTAAATCAAATTCTAAATTAGGCAAAACGTCCGCCTTTCCTTTGACTGAAAGAATGTGACACAATATTTCAAATTCAACCCATCTGGACAAACTGATCTTATTTATCAATGCTGAAGCATATCAAAAATGCACAGATAGTTATTTTGTTTTTCTTAAATGAAATTTGTAAACTATTTCAAGAGATGTCACAAAAAGAAGCTATAATTATTGAGATCTCATCTTTGAAGGAACTGGGCTACCTGCAAATTTTATTTAAAACTAAAAATGGTAACACACTTCCTTTCAGTAAAAGAATCAAACAAATACCCTGTAACTTTGCTGCATGTGAGCCTCCATGTATCAAAACAGGGGGTATCAAAGAAATTAATCAGCAAATAATTAGCAATCCTCAGAAAAATAAATAATGCATAAAAATTTTCAATAAATGCAATTTTATTTACATAAGTGCTTTTCATTTCATTTTCTGTAGTGCCCAGGATAAACATATGGCTGCAGTTATAACTCAAATACAGGCTGGGCAATACAGACCACCTTTTTATTATTTATGGGATAATATAAATAATAAGATCATGCCCTCTATTATCCTACACATTTCCCATGTTGTGAAGGAGGGGGTCTCTCTCTCTACTTAGCAAAGGAAGAAGCAAGCGATAGGCTTGCTCTGTAAAAAATAGAAGTGTGCTTATGCTGTAACGGTGTTGTCTGGGGTCCTGATTGTGTAAAAATTCCACAACCTGCATCACCTCCAACAGCTGAATGAGCTACTAACTGTCACGCCGCGCCGCTCATCAGCGGTGCCACCTGCACGCACACCTGCACATCATCAGCGGCGAGGAATATAAGCCGCCTCGCCCTGAGCTTCGGCCTGAAGCCGTCAGACTTCGCCACTCATCATCGTGAGTCAAACCTTTCCTTCAGCACGACGCTTTTGGTAAGAAGCCCTTACCTGCTTTCTTTCCAGTCTGCTCCCCTGTGCACAGGTGGATTCCTCGGCGGCGGACAACGCCTCTCCCTCGCCATTCCTCGCTGCTGCACCGAGCCCTGCAGGTGGCTGTCTTCTGGGTCCCGTCCTTGTGGTGCCAGTCATCTGTCCCTTACAAGTAAACTCCTCTCTCGCTCATTCTCCTCCTGTATTGGTGTGTGCCCGTCACCCTGTGTCCTTGTGCTCTTTCCCATAGGGTTGCCGGCTGTACGGTCTCCTGCCTCTGTGCCCGAAGCAGACGCCGCCGCCAATACATTTACATCCCGCCGACACACATCCATTCACCCCTGTTGCTAATAAACTATTTGAACTTCTCTGAGCCTGTGTGTGTGCGTCTCCTGAGCCGTGCGTTATGTCAGTACGGCTTCAGCAGAGCGGCTCGGCAGACGGCGGGCTCGCACACTGGTTGTCCACTCTCGAGGCTCGAGTGGATCAATTAGCCTATCAGCAACAGGTGATTTTTAATCAATTGTTAAATTTGACTAACCGGTTGGGCCGCTTGGACCCCCAACAGTCGTTCCCCCCGGCTCGTCAGGGTGGCGCGGCTCCTGCTGCTCCAGTGGCCGTCCAGCAGGCTCCGAGTGCACCGGTTCGGCTCACACCCATTCCAACCCCCGCCCGCTTTAGCGGTAAGCTCGGCGGAGCGCGGGGGTTTATTATGCAGTGTGAGTCCGTTTTCCACCGGGTGCCCGGAGACTTTCCCTCAGATCATAGCCGAATTGGTTATATCAGGAATCTCCTGGAGGGGCGAGCTTTAACGTGGACCTACGCCGTAATGGCGAGGCCCAGTTATGCCGCCCTCACATATGACCAATTCGTGAGGCGCTTCCTGGAGGTCTTTGACCATACTCCTACCGAGACGGTCCAGGTCGATCGGCTTCTCGCCCTCCAGCAGGGAAGCCGGTTGGCAGCGGACTACTCGGTCGACTTCCGGGTAGCGGCGGAGGAATTAGGCTGGGAGGAACGCTCCCTCTGCGGCCTTTTTCTCCGCAGCCTCAATGATGATCTGAGGGATGAACTGGCTGGGCGGGATATTCCTGAGACGCTAGCGGAGCTGACATCCTTAGCGATTAGTTTGGATAACAGGCTGCGCGAGCGCTCCTCGGGGCGGAAGTCGTCTTCTTCTCGCCCTCGTGGAGTCTCGCCGCGCCTGTTCCAAGCTCGCCCCCTGGCAGCGCCGCCACCATCGTGCCCCGAGGAGTCGGAGCCGATGGTGACGGGCTGGACAAAGCTTTCACCTGCGGAGAGACAACGCCGCCGTGAGTTGGATCTCTGCATGTATTGCGGAGATGACCAACACACGGTGAAGCTTTGTCCACGGAAAGCCAGTCGGCGGGGTCCGCGAGTCACTGTAGGGGGCCTCGCGGACGTCAATCGGTTAAGTTCTCTCACTCAATTGAAGCTGCCCATCCGTTTCTGCCACAATCCTACTGGGCATCTCACCCACGCACTGGTGGATTCGGGCGCAGAAGGCAGCTTTATTTCACAAAGCCTGGCAACCCAATTGGGCATCCGCTGCCAGGCACTGAGAGACCCAATCTCCCTGGTCAACCTCTCTCGTGCCTCCCTTGGGAGAGTGATGCACCGGACTGTTCCTGTCCCGGTGATTATCTCAGGAAACCACCGGGAGGAGATGACCTTCTACGTCCTGCCCAACTCTGTGTCGCCCGTTATTCTGGGGTATCCCTGGCTACGCCTCCACAACCCTGTCCTGGATTGGAAGTCAGCCGGGGTGTCGGCATGGAGCACGTTCTGCATGGGCACCTGCCTTCAGTCCGCTGCCTGCTCTCCGTCCGTTTCTCTCCCTCCTATGGACGCTGCACCCCTGGACCTGTCTCTGGTGCCCCTGGAATTTCACGACCTGGGTATGGTATTCAGTAAGACCAAGGCCATGTCTCTCCCTCCTCATCGGCCCTATGACTGCGCCATCAACCTCCGCCAGGGGGCACCCTTACCTTCTGGTCGGCTCTACAGTCTGTCGGCGCCGGAGAAGGAGACGATGAATGCCTACCTAAAAGAGTCGCTGAGTGCTGGGATAATCCGCCCATCATCATCACCCGTGGGGGCAGGGTTCTTCTTCGTTGGAAAGAAGGACGGATCCCTCCGCCCTTGCATTGACTATCAGGCCCTAAATGACATCACGGAGAGGGATCGTTACACCCTGCCCCTCATGGGCACCGCTTTTCACTCCCTCCAGGGGGCGACCTGGTTCACCAAGCTGGATCTACGCAGCGCATACCACCTCGTCCGGATCCGGGAGGGAGATGAGTGGAAGACAGCCTTCCGTACCCCGAACGGCCACTTTGAATACCTGGTAATGCCGTTCGGGTTGACCAACGCTCCTGCCGTCTTTCAGCGCCTCATCAACGACGTCCTCCGGGACTTCATCGGCCTCTTTGTGTTCGTCTACCTGGACGATATACTCATCTTCTCCAAGTCCAGGGACGAGCACCAGGTCCATGTGAGGCGGGTCCTCCAAAGGCTGCTGGAGAACCGGCTATACGTGAAGGCTGAGAAGTGTGAATTTTATGCTAGAACAACATCCTTCCTGGGATTCGTCATCGCTCACGACCAGGTGTGTCCAGACCCAGAGAAGGTGAAGGCGGTGGTAGAGTGGCCTACACCTGCGTCGAGGAAACAGGTGCAACAGTTCGTGGAGTTCGCGAACTTCTACCGCCGCTTTGTCCCAAACTTCAGCACCATCGTCGGACCGCTGACCCGCCTCACGTCCCCTAAGGTCCCGTTCCGGTGGACCGAAGAGGCCGCAGCTGCTTTTCAGGCGCTGAAGGCGGAGTTCTCCTCCTCCCGGGTCCTTCGCCAGGTCAACCCCGCGCTGCAGTGCATCGTGGAGGTGGATGCTTCGGACACAGGAGTGGGGGTGGTGCTATCCCAGCGGTTGCCTGACGACGGCGCCAAAAGGCCCTGCGCCTTCTTCTCCCGGCGCTTGTCCCCAGCGGAGAGAAATTACGACGTGGGGGACAGAGAGCTCCTCGCCATCAAGCTCGCACTGCAAGAGTGGCGTCACTGGCTAGAGGGGGCGGACCTGCCGTTCGTGGTCCTGACGGACCACAAGAACTTGGAATACCTTCGATCTGCCAAGCGCCTGAACGCCCGCCAGGCGCGTTGGTCCTTGTTCTTCGCCAGGTTCCAGTTTTCCATCACCTTCAGGCCTGGCTCCAAGAACGGCCTGCCCGACGCCCTCTCTAGGCAATTCGCCCCCGAGGAGTCGGAGGACGCGCTCCACACCATCCTGCCCAGGTCGTGCGTCGTGGGAGCCATCTCCTGGGACATAGAGAGCAAGATCCAGAAGGCGCAGGAGGTGGAACCTGACCCTGGCGGCGGACCAGAGGGAAGACTATTCGTGCCATCTGCGGTTCGAGGAGAGGTCATCCACTGGCTACACACCTCCAGGCTCACCTGTCACCCTGGCTCCTCCCGGATGATAGACCTCCTCCAGCGGTCCTTTTGGTGGCTGGGCCTGCGGAGGGATGCGGCCCGCTACGCCCGGGCTTGTCCAATTTGTGCCACCAATAAGTCGGGAAACACCCCTCCAGCGGGTCTGCTCCAGCCCCTGCCCGTCCCTGGCAGGCCCTGGTCGCACATCGCCCTGGACTTCATCACCGGACTCCCAGTCTCCAACTCCTACGACACCATCCTGACCATCGTGGATCACTTCTCCAAGGCGGTACACTTCGTCCCCCTGCGAGGTCTCCCTACTGCCCTGGAGACGGCGGACCTCCTCATCCAACACGTGGTCAGGCTGCACGGGATTCCGGTGGACGTGGTCTTGGACCGGGGGCCCCAATTTTCCTCTGAGGTTTGGAGATCGTTTTGTAACGCCATCGGAGCCAAGGTGAGCCTCTCCTCCGGCCATCACTCCCAATCCAACGGGCAGTGTGAGCGGACCAACCAGGAGCTGGAGGCTGCGCTCCGCTGTGTGACAGCATCCAAACCCACGTCCTGGAGTAACCATCTTGCCTGGGTTGAATACGCCCACAACACCGCTCGCTCTTCTGCTACAGGGATGTCCCCCTTCAAGGCGTCCCTGGGTTAGGACCCCCCGCTCTTCCCGGCGCAGGAGAGTGAGGTAACTGTCCCTTCAGTTAGGGCGCATCTCAGGCAGTTCCGCTCCATCTGGGCATCTGCGCGTAATGCGCTTTTACGCACGGCGGAGCGCAACAGAACTGTGGCGGACTGGCACAGAAGACCTGCCCCGGCGTACAGAGTTGGGCAACGAGTCTACGTGTCAACCCAGGACGTAACATTGAAAGGCGAGAGGAGGAAGCTGGCACAGCGCTTTATGGGACCCTACCCCATCACCCGGATCATCAACCCGGTAGCTGTGCGTGTGGCTATTCCCCCCTCCCTCCGCATCCATCCCACCTTCCACGTGTCCAAGGTGAAGCTGGCAGTCTCCGACCCCCTTTGCCCTCCTCCTGCTGCGCAACCCGCGCCCCGGATGGTTGGTGGCCATCCGGCCTGGGCCGTCTCTTCCATCCTGGACTCCCGGCGCCGGGGTCGTGGGTTGCAGTACTTGGTGGACTGGGAGGGCTATGGGCCTGAACATCGACAGTGGGTGCCCCCGTCGTTTGTGTTAGACCCCTCGCTCATCGCTGATTTCCACTGAGCGCACCCAGAGAAGCCATCGCCAGGAGGCACTGCTAGAGGGGGGAGTACTGTCACGCCGTGTCGCTCATCAGCGGCGCCACCTGCACGCACACCTGTACATCATCAGCGGTGAGGAATATAAGCCGCCTCGCCCTGAGCTTCGGCCTGAAGCCGTCAGACTTCGCCACTCATCATCGTGAGTCAAACCTTTCCTTCAGCACGACGCTTTTGGTAAGAAGCCCTTACCTCCTTTCTTTCCAGTCTGCTCCCCTGTGCACAGGTGGATTCCTCGGCGGCGGACAACGCCTCTCCCTCACCATTCCTCGCTGCTGCACCGAGCCCTGCAGGTGGCTGTCTTCCGGGTCCCGTCCTTGTGGTGCCAGTCATCTGTCCCTTACAAGTAAGCTCCTCTCTCACTCATTCTCCTCCTGTATTGGTGTGTGCCCATCACCCTGTGTCCTTGTGCTCTTTCCCATAGGGTTGCCGGCTGTACGGTCTCCTGCCTCTGTGCCCGAAGCAGACGCCGCCGCCAATACATTTACATCCCGCCGACACACATCCATTCACCCCTGTTGCTAATAAACTATTTGAACTTCTCTGAGCCTGTGTGTGTGCGTCTCCTGAGCCGTGCGTTATGTCACTAACCTGAATGTAACTTATCTGTATTCTGTACAGATAGTAAATATGCTTATAGCACATGCCACCTGCATACTGTTACTTTGAATCTGCGGGGGTTTGTCACCTCCACAGAAAAACCAGCAAAACATCGACAGCAATTGTTGCAACTATGTAATGTTCTGATGCTACCATGTTCTGTGGCAGTTATTCACTGCCCTGCCCACACTAATGGCACTGACTTGTCTAGCTGCGATAATCACTTGGCTGATAACGCTACTCACTGTGCTGCTATTGGTCTTTTAGGAACCGTCTGTCTTATTAATAATGTTGATGTTTTAAAAGACTGTCAAAATAATATGGACCTTCCTCCTGTTTCATGTGTAAATAATTAGATATACATTTGGCTTGTCTGATGAAAATTTGCTCTGCCACCCACATTATACAGATAATATTTTGAAAGAAGTAACAAAAACATGCCAAAAGTGCATCATTTGTTTATAAATTAATGCTCAAGGAGCAATGGAAAGCTACAATATTGCCTGGTGTTGATTGACACCTTCACAAAGTGGACAGGAATTCATCACACATCCTCAGCAAATACCGCATCTGTGTGTGTGAAACTCTATTGAATGATGCTCTTTCCGTTTTTGGGGTTCCAGAACTGATTTATGCAGATAATGGAACTCATTTTACAGCACAAACAGTTCAAGACTTAATCCAAGCTGTAAGAAGTAAGATCAAATTTCATAGTACAATCAAACAAATGCTGGCAAAAACCACACATGGAAAGGGTATTACTTGGCCAGAAGCTCTGAAATTAGTCAGACTAACCGTTAACTCTATACTAGACCCAAAGACAGGATTATCACCTTTTGAATGTGTTTTTTCACCATCCTTATGTATTACCTGACCTCTCACCACTAACCACACCTAACAAATACACAGATCTTGGTGAACATCTCAGGGAATGTTTTGATTCTGTCAGAAGCTCTCTCTGCTCCACAGAAAAGGATAACCTGGAGACTATGTCTTCATAAAGAACCACCACCGACAACACTAGACACTCCCACTCCCACTGCAGTACGTATTGCTGAATGACCATCTCGGATTCACCTTTCACACGCTAAAAGACTACGGGTGCCTGTAAGTGAACTAACTAACTTCTTTCCCTGAGTAAGTCCAGTACAAAGGGGGCATGTCCTTTTAAGGACAAGGCCGTCTCAACCCTGGTGAAGAAAAGAGGCCCAGAGGGGTACTCTCTCAGGTGGAAGCATGGCACCAAAATTATTGATGACTCTGTGTTCAGCACTTCTCCTGGCAGTGGGGTGGTAATCTCTTTCTGATTCAGGGACAAGGAACCCACGAAGCACGGACAATGAACAATACGCATAACCTATGGTACCAGACAATGGTGGTTTCGGTGAGAGGACTGGGAACCGATACTTCTTGCTATGTGTGTTCATTGCTACCCCATTTACACAAGACTGCAATACCCATGATTGACTACAATACCCATGATCCCTGTTCCACTGAGTGAAGAGAAAACGCCCGGAGCGACAATAGCGATGAACTCTCGTCTCAGTCTGTTTAATACAAGCAATAAAATTGGACATTGGTTGGTGGGGAATTTGTCAGAAAGGTATCTTAATAGATTGAATGTCACTATTACTGATTACACTGGGTCTAAGATTAGAATATTTAATATTATTGGGATTGGAACTTCTTTGCTTACAGTTAAGAAGCATTTAATGAAAGTAAATCCTACACTGTTTACTTCACCAATCTGCTTTCACAAAAATTGTAGTAAAAACAGTTTCAACCTGGGTATTTCACAAAGATGCAATGATATTAAGGAAGTGACCTGTGAAGTGTCATATTATGATTCTGTCTGTAGAAATGTATTTCACTTTCCCTATATTGCTGCTGGAAAATTCACCTTAAAGAGGAAAAATTGTACTTTTAACTGTAGCAATAATCCTACTGTTTTTTGGCCAAATGATGATGGGTATGGATTCTTGGAAAACCAATGGGTACTCTTTTTCCAATGGCAGTATGGCAGTATGGCAGTATGGCAGTGCTCTAGCTATACGCCACATAAATGCTTAATGATGTCAATGTAGAAAATCTTTTGAAGTTACATTGAAGTTACATTATACTGATAATTGCATATGATTAAAAAGATTAATAAAATAATAAACAGGAGGGAAATGTTGGAAAATTGTATGTAAATGGTTATCATTTTATTAATAACTCATGAAATGAAGATTGATATTCTTATATGTATGATGCTTTTTCTTATTAATCATAAATACAACTTGTGCCTCTTCTTATAATCACTGTTAGTGACTAAGCTGCACCACCCTTCTGTTTGTTCATATGATGTGTGATAAAAGAGTGTTGACATATGCAAGTCTTTATGCTGTATCAAGACTTGTCCCCTGTACACCCTGTGCTTCTTATTTTTTCTGCAAAAGATTGTTGTATGTTATCCTTTAACCATTTCATCTGTTAACTATGTTCTTTTTGACCGGAAGCACTGGTTTGTTGCAGGCCCATATATGGAGTTGTTTCCCCCTCTCTGTCTTTAGCCTGTTTTCCACTAGCCCAGCACACCTCGGTACGGCTCGATTCACTTCAGTACGGCTCGGAATGCTTCTGTCTCCATTAGCACGGTGTTGTGCTTGTGCTGTGATGGTTTGTGTTAGGAGGTTTTAGAAGCGGGGCAGCAGCAGATTCCCAGCAAGGCGGAGCCACACTCCCGTGACGTTACACACCGGACTGAGTCCTTATTTACACGAGACAAAAAATGGAGGATCCAAGGATTATTGCCTTGCTCGCTCTGTGGTTTTATCTCACAATTAATTTTATCTCATAATTAAGCTGCAACAACACAAGTCACTTTTGTTTTGAATTAACTGCCAAATGACCTAGAAATAATGAGCTGAAACTTGTTTTTATTTGTATTAAATAATGAGACGGTGGCACACTGTCCAACACCAAATTGTATTATTTTTTACATCCTAGGGCATTTTGGATGTACTGAATTAAAAAAATTCATGTTTTTCACCTTCAGGTCAACGTTTGGAACAACAGTATTATTATTTTCCGTTTAGATGATGCTACACTCCTTCTAAAGTATTGTAAATCTCTGAATTTGGAATGCCGATAGAACATTCAATTTACATATACTTGTACCTACTTTGACTTGGTGCTAATTTTTTATGATATTTCAATAAAAAGAACAGAAAGCTTACAAAAAGATTTCTTTTTTGGTCTAGTTAAAAATTACATTACCTTTACAATGGTTGACCCGTGACAGGAAGATCAGCATCATTTTGATCAGACTAGACAATGGAATTTCTATGTAATTATACTGTTTTATAATTCAGTGTTATAACAGACAAACCACACTTTCCAAAACAATTCCATTTTATTATATACAAAATATTAAAATAAAAAAAAAACTTTGCAACACAACATGAAGGTTAATCGACATTTTATACACGCCGACCACTGAGTGCTGAGACTCGGTTGAATTAATCTGTCTCTGCCAGCTGTGGGTCAGGATGGCTCGGTTGAATAATCCATGCGGGCTGTCGCGGCGGACGCGTGGGATGATTCTACAAGGAAAATGCACACAATAAAATACAGCACGAAAGTGCAATATATACAGAAAAGACAATAGTTTTTAACAAGAATACATAAGCTTATTTCAGCGTATTGTTCACATGAATAATTAAAATAAAAGCTTTAGTCCGCAGTGTGCTGCAATAAAGCAGCGATCCATCCACAAATGAACAGCTTTTTTATTGCATAAATAAACTGAGCGTCTTACCGAATATATTTGCGAAAAAACGCACAATAAAAAAAAATTAAAACTCACCGTTAAAGGACTCCGATGTCGAGACCTCCCGGTATATTTTTTCATTCCGGGCGGCTCCGTCTAACTCGCGCTGAATACGTTCGTCTGACAATGCAGTGAGCAGACACTGCACCTCCTTATTGGTCCATGGAACACCCTTATTACGCGAAGCCATTTTTGATAGAGAATAAATGAAAATAGCACAGCAATACACTGAAAAGAAACTGCCAACAGTGGTTGCGTGCTGAGTAAAGGCGGTCATGAAGATTTTTTTTTTTTTTTTCAAAAACTTTATTGAGAAGGTCGTGAAGATTTGGTAGATGAGGAGGAGGAGAGGGGCGGTTACAACCTGACCAATCAGCGCCGGTTACGACCTGACCAATCAGCGGCGACCAGTCTGTTAACGTCACAACACGGCACAGCTCAGCACTGCTGTACCCTGCCCTGGAGCGGGGCTGAGAATCGCGGCTGTTAAACTGTGTTGGGGCTTGTGGAAAAGCGTACAAAGCGTGCTGAGCCGTCCCGTGTCGCGCTAAAGTGTGCTAGTGGAAAAGGCCCTTTTGCCGAGTGGAGAAGCAGATGTTCTCCCCGCGATAAGAGTGTTCATGCGATTTATCTCCTACACACACTTGAAGACGTACAGAGCATACTTTTGCTTATGTGGTAATTCCGTTGTTCTGCTTTTGCTGAGTACTATCATTGTATATAAAGAAGGCAGCTGCGGGACTGCCCCAGCATTTCATCTTCACACTGCCTGTGTGTGTGATTGCTCCTTGCATTGCTCCTTGCAAGTAAAACTTCTAATTTCTAAAAGGCTCTACGTGTCCCAAGTCTGATCTTTGATTCAGTCTAACACCTTTTTGTACTCTGTATTTGTGAGGTTTATATTTCAGACTTCTGACAGTGAGTATCATCACATCAAGCAGCACCTGCAGGAAGCGCTCCAAAGTCTGCTTGAACTAAACGAGGAAGTCACTGAGTGCCACGAACATCTTGAAGCCAAACAACAACAGCTTCAAGAAATGCAAGACTACTTAACTTCCACTAGGGGGGGACCACAAGTGGCACCATGACCTGCTGAGGGACTGATGACCCCACAATGGGCGGTGACAGACTCACTGTCACTCCCTCCCCTGAGTTGTCAACCAGACCACTACAAGTTGACCCATTCCCACGAACAACAGACACCATGTGCTCCATCATATCATGATCTCAATAGGTTAGCATGCAACATCACGCGGTTTGAACCGAGTCCCTGCGAAACACATGATGCCCAGGCTTACCTACGTGACATCGACTTCTACCTGCAGAGATTCCCCTCAGCCACAGTTGAGGACAGGATTTATCTGATTAGGTCAACGTCATCAATAGAAGTAGCACGGTTTCTTGACCGACAGCCAGCAGGCACCCTGGAGTAACTACAGTCTCCTACGCGAAGTGCTGAACGCGAATTTTCGGACTACCATCTGCAATCTGGGCTCACTGCAGCCATAGCTGTAAAGCTGGGGCAGTCCAAGCCCCCACAAACTTATTACCATAGGCTCCTTCGAGCCCACTTTGGGTCCAGAAATGATCCAGCCATGGAAGAAGATTTGACCTTCAAAAGCTTGTTCCTTCAAAATCTTCACCCTGGCACCAGCTACCATCTTGGAGTGATGGGCAATCCAGGAACTTCTTCCATCCAACACTTGCATGAACTTGCTTCTCTGGCCTTCCAGAAGGGAGAGCAGGCACAGAACAAACACATGGAGATTCCCACAGCATTAGCTGTGGATGCTGCTCTCCCATCTCTTGAATTGGAAGGGGCCCCTGGCCCTGCTCCATCACCACAACCCCACATCCAGGGTAATCCTAACTCTTTCATCAGACAACCTCATCAAAGTCACAGCCAGACTAGGTTCTCTGATTCACATTCAAGACCTCCCTGGCCAAAATTCTACTATCGTTGAAGGAATGTCTATCCAGACAGGTCCAACTACCCTGCACCTACGGCAGTGGCTCAGGAGGTAGAGCAGGTCGTGTAATAACCAGATGGTTGGTGGTTCAAATCCCACTCTCCCCAGATATCCTACCGTTGTGCCCCTGGGCAAGCCACTTCCCCCACCAGTGTCCATAACACTGGGTATGAATGTGTATATATGTTCGGTTGTGGCCGGAGAGGCTGTTGGCACAGATTGGCAGCCACATTTCCGTCAGCCTGCCCCAGGGCAGCTGTGGCTACAGAAGTACATGAAATGGTGCTATATAAATAAAGTTGACTTGAACTGGTCAGGGCCGTTCCTGTATGTGGTCCTCTCATCTGTCATGTCTTGTCTAAAGTCGAATGGGGGTGAATTCTGTTTATAAGACTTAGTCTCTCCCATCCCTTACAGAACAATGGGCAATGAGCTTGCACCATTTTTCTCCATCAGCAGCCAGTTCTTCAGCTTCAGTGGGGTCAAGTTGAATTTCCTTAAACTCTTCTAAAGTCCTGTGCCAGGTTTTCTTTGGTCGACCACACTTTCTCTCTTCTCCTACTGGACTCTACCAGATGCCGTGGTGGGCAGGACGTGTTGGTGGTAAACACAGCACATGTCCCTCAAACCGCAGTTGCTTCTCCTCTCTCACATAGTGTTTTTTTGTCATGTACATTTAAGCACCTCAAGGTTAGTGATGAAGTGGATCCACGTTATCCCTAGGATCCTCCAAAGGCTGATGAAACAGATCAAGCTTTTGTACCACTTTGGTTGTATTTTTCCATGTTTCACTTGTATAAATAGTGGTGGGCAGCATGGTGGTGGAGTAGAGCTTGATTTTGGTCTCTACCAAAATCAATCAATGCGTGCGCATGCGCACGCAGCGACCAGCAGCGGAAAGTTGGCGTCTCTGTCCGAGTCTTTTATGTCATTTTTTAATGTTCTTAAATGTTTTTATGTTAATCCAGTGACCATTTTGTGACTGAGAGTACTCATCCGATGCTTTTCTAACATGGATCTTTTTTATCTGGCCCTGTTAGTATTTTTAATGCACTTTCTGTCGGTGGCCGATGTCAGCGGAGCTGTCATCCCACAGAGGACATGTCATGTTTACGCCTGTGACATGTTGTTGCAAATGAACACCCGAATGATGGACATGATCAGGTTCAGGTTCAGGTTCAGGTTACTTTATTTGTACCCGTAGGTAGATTTGTTTTGCAGTCTGGTGACATCCATATTTACAAGCCACTAATTACATTCAACATAGACACAAACACAGGCACACATGAAGCTGACTATAAACATGATAAAAATACTCAAGGCTCCATCAATCAGGGTATAAAAAGACAAAGAGATGAGGGAGAAACCAGAGGTAAGAGAGAAGGGTCATATTAAAAGTTAAAAACTAGTCAGAGGTTAAAAAACTCAAAGGTCTAAAACCCAATAAAATTTTTAGAACCCAAGTGACATCCTACAAAAATAAGTAAATATAAAATGAAGTTAATAAATAGGTACCTAAATTATGTACAATTTATTTTTACAGCTTGTTCAACTCTTTGACAGCAGCAGGGACAAAACTGTTTTTGTAGCGCTGGGTTCTACTTTTTGGGACAGCAAACCTCCGTCTTGAGGGAAGAAGCTGAAAGTGGCAGTGCAAAGGGTGGGAGTCATCATTTAAAATGGAGGTAGCCATCCTCTGTACTTGTCTGGTGTACAGGGATGTCAGGCTCAGCTGTGACTCACCAAGCAAACGACTGGACCATCTAACTACCTGATCCAAGGATTTCCTCTGTTTCAGTTTTATCTGACCAAACCATGACACTAAAGAAAAGGATAAAACAGATTCAATAAAAGCCCGATAAAACATTGTCATTATGGTTTGGTCAATTTGGAAGCGTGCAAGTTTCCTCAAACAATGCAAATATTGCTGACCCTTTTTGCACACCCTTTCACAGTTCACTTCAAAGTTTAAATTACTATCAATAATCGTCCCAAGATATTTGTACGATTGTACACATTCGGTGGTCTGGCCTTTTAGTACGGTGACTTTGTGCCTGGGATTTTTCCTCCTAAAGTCAATAATCATATCTTTAGTTTTTGTTGTATTCGGCTGCAGGTAGGAATCCTCACACCAGTGAACAAAATCATCAACTACTGGGCCGTGGCCACTCTCACCATCCTGGAGGAGACTGACAATAACTGAGTCATCAGCATACTTTATAATGTGTCTGTTGTCATATCTGCTCCGACACATGTTTGTGTACAGGATGAAGAGTAGTGGTGACAACACACACCCCTGAGGAGAGCCAGTAGAAGAGCACTTTAGGTCAGACAATGTACCATTGACCCTCACTCTCTGCGTCCTGTTGGTTAAGAAATCCAGAATCCAACCCACCAGATTATTGCTCAAGTCAAATTGTTGCAGGAGCCTTTCAACTAAAATATGAGGTTGGATTGTATTAAAGGCGGAAGAAAAGTCCACAAATAAAAGCCTGGCATGTGTCCCATTAAAATCCAGATGTTTAAAAAGCATGTTAAACAGAGTGACAGTGGCATCCTCCACTCCTCTGTGAGGCCTATAGGCAAACTGCAGAGGATCCAATGCATGTTCAGTCTGCCTTAGGACCTCACATCTGACCAGTTTTTCAAAAATTTTCATTAAAATTGAAGTCAAAGCAACTGGTCTAAAGTCGTTTACCGTTTTAGGACAGCTGGATTTTGGAACAGGAACAACCACGACTTCTTTCCAGATCTTAGGCACATGTTGTGTCTGTAAGGACTTATTGAAAATGTAATGAAATATAGGACTCAGTTCATGTGCACAGGACTTTACCAAGCGCCCACATATATTATCAGGGCCCTGACTTTTGTTCACTTTTACAGTGCAGAATTCCCTTTTAACATCCTGCACCTCAATATTAAAGTGCTGATTGTCTTTGAGTTTCTGTTTCAAATCTTGGATTTCTGTGCTGAAATCAAAGGAGTCAAAACAACCATAAAAACAATTAAGAGCATTAGCCAGCTCTGTGTCTGAATTAAAACCATCTAAAAACACACGATTACTGCACTCTGTGCTCTGAAGGCCTGCAATAGTTTTCATACAGGCCCAGGCTGAACTAAGTTTCTTTGTTGCCATCTTGCTTTCCAACTCTGATTTATAATTCTGTTTCGCTCTTAAAATTCCGGCCTTCAGCTCCTTTGTGGCAACCTGTAGCTCAGAAACAGACCCCTGTTTAAAGGCAAGTGCTTTCCTCTTTAAGCAGGATTTAACTGATTTTGTAACCCATGGGTTGTTGTTGGGATATATTTTGACACGTTTACGTGGAACGATCTTATTTTTACAGAAAGACATGTATGAGCATGTGAGGTCAGCCAGAGAGTCCAAATCATCCCCGCAGGCCAGTTTGAACATCTCCCAGTCTGTACAGTCAAAGCATTCCTGGAGGCTGTGCTCTGAATCTTCTGTCCACACATCAGTGTCTCTGGTCTCCACCTTGCCTCTTCTGAGAGCAGTTTTATATGTGGGTAGCAAATGTACACAGTTGTGATCTGAGGATCCTAAAGGAGGAAGGGGGAGTGATTTATAGGCCCTCTCTATGGATCCATAGCACAGGTCCAATGTCTTTTTTCGGCTGGTTGGGCAGGAGACATACTGATAAAAGTTTTTAAGTGTCTTCTTTAAAGAAACATGGTTAAAATCCCCAAGAATGAAGTTTGGCGCCTCTGGAGAAATTGATTGCAGCTGCTGGATCACATCAAAGATGGTGCTGGAGACGGAGTCAGCGTCTGCCCTCGGATGAATGTACACAATTGTGATGAAAAGTTGGGGGAACTCGCGAGGCAGATAAAAGGGGCGTAGTGACACAGAGAGCAGCTCCACATCGGGTGTACAGATGCGCTCTCTGACTGTGACAGATGTGCAGTACTGCTTATTAATGTATAAACATACGTCGCCCCCCTGACGCTTCCCCGTTACCTATTCCTGCCGATCCGAGCGCAGCGGGGCTCCAAAGCCGTCAATCCACAGGTCTGCATCTCGGTCATACGCAGTAAGCCAAGATTCTGTGAAGGCCATGACGCAGCAGTTCTTAAAGTCCTTCTGGTAACGTACATTCCCTTGAATTTCATCCACCTTGTTTCTCACAGACTGTACGTTCCCAAAAATCATTGAAGGAAGAGGAATGTTACCAAACTGCCGTCTCCTCAGGCGCAATTTCACACCTCCACGCCTTCCGCGCTTCCTTCTGCCGCCTCTCCCGTCTCTCTTTTCACCGCTATGTTCGTTTCTCAAAATAAAGTCCGGCAGTTGCAGCTTAGGCTCAATCACAGCCGCTGCATCAGCCGTGTTTAAATGCAGCAACATGTCCCTGGAATAATGTATTCTGCCCGCTATTCTGCCTGCCATGGAGCCGAACGCGTTTACTTCAGAGACAAAGAGCCAGAGTACAGATAGCAGCAGTGCGAGAAAGGAAAGGAAATCCATATTGTAGATACCAGGGAACTCTTCGCTATATATTCCACAACCACTCCAAGGCAGAAACGACACAGAGGATTTTATAAAAACATATAAAAGTACATAAAAACACACACACGCACTATTTCACCAGCTGCCGGTTGCTGCGTGCGCATGCGCCCATGCTGGACATTACACTACGAGTGCCAGCATGTATCCAGAGGGACCATGGCTTCTCCACCAGCGGCGTGAGGAAGAGAGGAAAAGGGGGACACGAGGAGGTATTAAACTGCGCCTAAGGAGACAGCGGCTCAGCAGGACTCCTCTGCCCTCCGTCATCATGGCCAACGTCCAGTCCCTCAGGAACAAAAGTGATGAGATTCAGGGGAACGTTCGTTTCCAAAAAGATTTTAAGGAGTGCTGTGTCCTGGCGTTCACTGAAACGTGGGTTAGTGAGCAAGACCAGGACTCGGATCTGTTCCTGGATGGTTTTGGGACCCCGTACCGATTGGACCGCAACGCTGAGGTGACAGGGAAAACACAAGGAGGGGGTGTGTGTGTCTATGTGAACAGACAATATTGCAGCTCTGTCACTGTCAGAGAACAGATATGTGTGCCAGACGTTGAACTCCTGTCAGTGTCTCTGCACCCATTTTATTTGCCTCGCGAGCTTCCTCAGATTTTTATAACAGTTGTATATATTCATCCCAAGGCAGATGCCGCCTCCACCTCCTGTACTATATATGAGGTTATACAGAAACTGCAGACCATCTCACCAGAGGCTCCCAACTTTGTACTGGGTGATTTTAACCATGTGTCACTGGAAAAGACCCCAAACAACTTTTATCAATATGTCTCCTGTCCAACTAGATATGGCAAGACACTTGACCGGTGTTATGGGTCTATTAAAGACGCTTTTAAATCACTCCCCTCCCCCCCCCAGGCTCTGCAGATCACAACTGCGTGCATCTTCTCCCCACTTATAAGACTGTTTTAAAGAGGGAGAAAGTCCAAACCAAGGAGGTGAAAGTGTGGACAGATAATGCTGTGTGTTCTCTGCAGGAGTGTTTTGACTGCACGGACTGGGGAGTGTTTGAGGAATCATGTACAGACTTGGACGAACTGACGGAGGTCGTCTGCTCATATTCAGCATTCTGCAGGGATATGCTTATACCCAGTAAGAGGGTCACAATATACCCTAATAATAAACCTTGGGTTAACAAGTCTGTTAAGTCCTCCATAAAGAAAAAGAAACAAGCTTTTCAACAAAGGGGGGGGGGCACTGGACTTACATATAGCCACTAAAGAGCTGAAAATAGAGATTTTAAAGGCAAAACAGAGCTATAAAACCTTACTGGAGAACAAAATGGCTTCCAATAACTTGGGCTCAGCCTGGTCCAGTATGAAAATGATCACTGGTCTCCAGAACACTAGAACCAGTAGCACTAGTGTCACTTTAAATGGTTTTAGCTCAGATATTGAATTTTGCTAATGCTCTTAATGGCTTTTATAATTGTTTTAATATGTTTGATTTTAGCAGAGAAATACAGACGCTAAGCCTTGAATTGTGTGACAGCAGGCATTTCTCTGTGACACAGGAGGACGTTGAAAGATCCTTTCATTCCACAAAAGTCAACAAAAGTCCAGGACCTGACAACATTTGTGGCTGGTTAATCAAAATCTGTGCAAAAGAACTGAGTCCAGTCTTTCATAAGATATTCATCAGATCCTTGGAAACGCAGCATGTCCCCAGGATTTGGAAGGATGCTGTCGTGGTCCCGGTTCCTAAATCTAGTCGCCCCACAACATTAAATGATTTTAGACCAGTGGCTCTGACCTCCATAATTATGAAAATCCTGGAAAAACTGGTTCGTTCAGAAATTCTTAAAAACACAGAGAATGTACTTGATCCTTTGCAGTTTGCCTATAGGTCTAAGAGGGGAGTGGAGGACGTGACTCTCACTCTCCTTAACCTGCTTTTTAAACATCTGGAGGGGAGTGGGGCTCATGCACGGCTTTTATTCATTGACTTTTCGTCTGCTTTTAATACAATTCAGCCACACATTTTAACTTGGAGACTTTTAGAGCATTTTAATTTAAGTAACAATCTTGTGGGCTGGATTTTAAACTTTTTAACAGACAGGACACAGAGGGTTAAAGTTAATGGCTTTTTATCAGACAAGGTGTGTTCCTCCACTGGGTCACCACCAGGGTGTGTGCTTTCACCCTTATTATTTATTCTGTACACTAATATGTGTCAGAGTGCTTTTAAAAACAGACTTATTTTAAAATATGCAGATGACTCTGTGATCGTGAGCCTGCTCCAAGGGACTGAAAACAGTCATGGCCTGGTCACAGAGGACTTTGTCCAATGGTGTGAGGATTCGCACCTACAACTGAATATAGGCAAGACTAAAGACATGGTCATTGATTTTAGGCGAAATGCCAACACACCTGAACCGACTAAGATTAAGGGACAAATAGTGGAACAAGTCACATTTTATAAATATCTGGGTACAATTATTGATAATACTTTGAATTTTAAATTGAATTGTGAGGCCATAAACAGGAAGGGACACCAGCGCCTGTTTTGTTTGAGGAGGTTGTCCCATTTCCATGTAGATAGGACTATCATGACACTTTTTTATCGTGCTTTTATTGAATCAGTTTTATCTTTCTTGTTAGTGTCATGGTTTAGAAACCTGCCCCTCAAAGAGAGAAACTCACTGGCCCAGATCATTAAATGGTCCAGTCATCTTATTTGGGGGGAGTCACAGCTGGGTCTGGAGGCCCTGTACACCAGGCAGGTACAGCGGCTGGCCACCTCTATCACAGCTGATGACTCCCATCCCTTGGCCAGTAAGTTCCAGCTTTTACCCTCTGGACGGAGGTTCAAAGTCCCCAGATGCAGAACCACACGGTACAGGAACAGCTTTGTTCCTGCTGCTATCGTTCTTTTAAACAGGCCTTAATGCATTTTATTTAAACTCTTGGGTCTGGCCTTTTTACGTGGTTTATCTTATCTACTATTTTATTGGTCCCTGGTGTGGTATAACGCTTTTATCTGGCTTACTACGGGTTTTATGGGTATCTTTAATAATATCTTAGTGATATTTAATGATTTTATTTATTTTAGTTGGGTTTTTTATCTATTTATTTTAGTCTTTTTAACCATGTTCAGTAAGTTTCTGGAGTACCTGTCCATGTCTTTAGTCTGTGCTGTTCTTAAATTGTCTGACGGATGTGTCCTGTGTTTTTAATGTTTTGATGTTCAAAGTTGTGTGTTTGAGATGCCCTCTCCAGACTGTAAAAAGAATCTACCTTCGGGTATTAATAAAGTCACCTTGAACCTTGAACCTGCCTTTAATGAGTTTGATTTCCAGATGTTGGAGAGTTTTCTGAAGCCTGCTGCAGCTTTGCCTAATCAAGTGTTCAACTCCACTTCAGCATCTCAGTCTATAGATATTACACTCCCGAGATATGTAAACTTGTTTACCTGTTCTATCACTGTCTCTCCTATGGTAATGTGCTGGGATTGAGGCAGTTGGCTGGATCTAATTGTTTTTGTCTTGTCACTACTAATAAGAAGGCCTACCTTGGATGCTTCCTTTACCAGACTAGTGGTCATCTCTTAGCTGATACTGCCCTCCTCTGGCAGCAAGGCGGTATCATCGGCAAAATCAAAGTCAGTGAGGCGATCTCGGTTTTCTGTTTAGTCATGGTAAATGGACTGATCGATTAGCCATTCCGATAAATGTTTTCGGCACATAAATCTGTGTAATTATAGGCTATGGGATGACTGTTGTTGTGAAATGGTGCTATATAAATAAAGTTGAATTGAATTGAATAAATGAAGGCACATCTAATGATGTATGACAGATATACAGTAGATGAAAGCTGTACAGGAATGATATTTATTTAATGATATAAAATATATACAAATATTTTCTATAAATACTTTTAGTTTGCCATTTTATTTTTCTCTAAAATTTACCATAAAAGTTTTCAGCTTTGTTCTTGTAAATTTGCAAACTTTTTCTTTTAAATTTCCAACATTCATTTGGATGATGATGGTTATTTTCTTTTTATTCTTTGTCAGTATTGACCCACAATTTTTAAAAATGTTTTTCATTTTATAGAATTTAAACTCTTCTCTATTACAAAATCATGGCCCCCAGACACAATCTTGACTAGGGCTGCCAAAAATCTAGAATCAGCCCTGACTAGCTGTGCATCTCATTCCTAGAGGTTATTTTGCCTTATTATCATACTCTAGTTTTAATATATATGGTCCAGGACTGGTAGCAGTGAGCTGGTGTTAGCAGAGCTAGCCATTCAGTTTTTAGGGTTGTTTATGTGCCTGAGGTCTGGCCAGATTTTGGTGAAATGCTTAAAGAAAGCCCATTCTGAAAATTTGTTGTGGTGTGATGTGCTGGCTGGTGTTCCAATGAAGGCTTTTCCTCACTCTTCTCTAAACAGCTGCAAAGGACTAATTCATACTTGAGAACTCCACGATATGGAAGAGGATGAAAAACATCTTTAACTGACCCTGCAATACCTGTAATTCCTTTCTGTACAGCAAAAGGGGACAGCTTAGAAAGAGGCATATCTGATGAGAGTGACTCTAAAACAATAAGCCTCACCCAGTTATCACCATTTGAAAGAGCCATCCTGCTAATTCCTGGGTCATCCACATCATCTTCCAACATTCGTTTTTTTAGGGGTTTGTTTAGTAGCCATATTTTATAGAGTATGATTCATCATCCCTGCTCGCCACCCTCCTCGGAGCCCTACAAGGGGATGCACAGAGCCACGAACTTCCTGCAGGTTATGCACCAGGGATACAGGGATGGTATACTCGAGCAATAAAGCACAAAAGTGCAAATTACTCGACTGACCCTCCACCATAGGCTTCTGGGATTAGGAGATGTTATACTGCCAAAAGACATCCCAGAGTAGACCTTGACAAGCCGAATGATTGGACCGGGCCCTTCCAACCTCCCGTCTAAGTGAAGTAGGAGCCAAAGCACTGTGTTGGACTTGTGAAAGCCACAGCAAGACACATTCCTCAAGAACCAGGATCTCTTCCTCCACTGACACAGGTTGCAACTCATGGCAAACAAGTTGTCCCATTTGTCACCTCATATGATCAGCAAGGGGGTGCTCGGAACCACTTTAACCCTTGGTCCCCTTAGGGGATTATAATGCACAAAGTTGTTGGAGAGTTTTACCATAACCCTGGTAAGGGAGGCTAACAGGTACTAGTCCTTGCCCAAGGGACACCTGGGAGTATCAGCGAGGGTTAAGAGGCCCTCCATCCTCCTCCTAGTCCAACAGACCCCCTCGCCCGGATGCAGTTTAACGTCATACCCAGGACGCTCGAAACTGTCGGCCCCACCCAGACTGTCCAACACTCTCTGCCCCTCAGCGCCGAACTTATGGATTAACACTGACCTCGCACGGAGCCTCTCACGCTCACCGAGGTCCAAGGTCACGAGGTACCTTGGGCAACTTCTACCGCTGCGTGATAGAGAGCACCCTGACCAACTGTATCACAGTCTGGTATGGGAGGTGCTCTGTCGCTGACCGCAAGGCACTGCAGCGGGTGGTGAAAACCGCCCAACGCATCACAGGGACTCCACTTCCAGTTATAGAGGACGTCTAAAGGAAAAGATGTCTGCGCCGGGCACGCAGCATTCTTAGGGACTCCAACCATCCTGTTTATGGACTGTTCCAGCTTCTCCCCTCCAGAAGACGTTTCAGAAGCCTTCGGACTAGAACCAGCAGGTTTAGGAACAGTTTCTTTCCAACAGCTGTCACATTATTGAACTTAGTTCCCCGCTGACTCTCTTACCATCATCTCTTACCATCCTCACCTGTACATAACTGCATAACTACATAACTACATCTAACTTATTGCACATTATTTGCACATAACAGTACTCTTAACTTTCTGCACTGCTGCATATATTTGCATATATTTGCTTAAATTGCACATACTGTTAAGATAAGATAAGATAAGATAAGCCTTTATTAGTCCCACAATGGGGAAATTCCAGGATTGCAACAGCACAGGGACAGCAACACTCAGAGCAACAATCAGAAGGCAAGAAAAAACAACATCTAGCAAACATATGTCCATATTACTATAAATGTATATATATAGACACACAGTGCAGAGCATTATGGCTGGTGGATGTGCAGCAGAAAGTCTAAGCTCTCTCTCCGCGGATGCAGCGGGCCAGCTGGAAGTCTTTGGGCATGATGGTGACCCCCTTAGCGAAGAAGAGACCACCAGGTGGGTCTCGCTGGTCTCCTGCAAAGCCATGACGGCGAAACTCAGGAAACGCAGGACGGTCTTGAAGTCCTGAGCGATCTCCCTCACCAGGCGCTGGACGGGCAGCTTACGGATGAGCAGCTCCGTGGATTTCTGGTAGCGACGGATCTCTCTCAGAGCCACGGACCTGTGACGGCGAGGCCTCTTCACTCTGCCGGTGGCCAGAGCGCCTCTCCGAGCAGCCCTGGTGGCTAGCTGTCTCCTGGGGGGCTTCTTCCTCCAGTAGATTTTACGGGCGGTCTGCTTGGTTCTTGCCATCGCTCTTTATTATTCTGTCTTATATTTCTTTCACGCCGCCTAAACTCCAGCCCGGCACCCGCTTCGTTTTCGCTACAGCTCCCGGTATGTCGAGTTTCCCATTAGCACCGGGCGGCGGCCAAGTGCTAGTTAGCACTAGCTCCTCCCCGCTGTAACGTCTCCCGCTGCAAACCGTGGCTCCGTCCGCCGACCCAGGAGACCCCCGGGGCGATCCGTGCGTCCGTGATATATATACAGAGTGAAAGGTGTAGAAAGAAGAAGGAAGATAAAAAAAAAGGCTGTTGCAACAGGCAGCCGACTCGTGTGGCGCCACCAGTCCGGAAATATATAGTATTATTATATTGTATATACTGCACTGCTGTCCTTTGCACTTCTGATTGGATGCTAAACTGTGTTTCGTTACCTTGTATTCATACATGTGTAATGACAATAAAGTTGAATCTAATCTAATCTAATCTAGTTGTTAAAAGACGAGAATCAATGTGGCCATGGCACGGGCAGCATGCCCAGGGCCTCCAAAAATGGCCAAAGTTTAGCAACAAAATGATCCATTCCCGCTTTTACCTCATCGCCAAATGTTATGTCCATAACTGAGTCAAAGCAAGCACACGGTTGCTGCAGTTTAACGGAGCTTTATTACATTCAGAGTTGCGCACATAAACAGGCTTACAGCACACACCCCGCTGACCAGGTGGCTCCACGACAAAAGAGGCAGAGTCTCTTCCGCCCACACCTTTATACCATGGGCGGCGTCACCACCGGAAACCGGCAGTTGCCGCCCTGGTCTAGCCCATGACCAACCTGGCCGCCATCTTACTCATACAGCCTATTTGCATACACAACAGTTGTTAAATGAGAATTCTGCTGTTTTTGTCATTATGTAGTTGTTTATTTTTTAGTGTTGTTTAGTTTTATATAAATTATAAGGGGGGGGGGTATTATTTAGTCCACCATGTTTGTGACGTATTGTTTTAATCAGAAGTTAGTGTATTTCTTCCTTATTATTTATACATTTATTTTTTTTCTAGTCTATTGGTTTTTATTTTTCTAGTCCATTTTCTCGGTATTGTGTTTTTTCTTAATTTTAGTGATAATTCTTGGTTTTTAATGTATTATATAATTATTCTTTTCTCCTTAGATGTTTCATCATGTTTTTTCTCCTTCAGGACCACATTGAAGACAAATGTGCTCATGGTTTGCTTTCATGTGCTATCCTTACTATTCGTTATACATGTATTTTTCATGCATGTACATACAGAACTTTGGTTTCTTTTACCACCTTGACAGCTTCTCCATCTATGAAAAGCTCAGGGTCGAGGTGAAGAGACCGCAGCAGGCACAAGTGCATGCAGACAGTTTTTGTTTTTGAAAATTTAAAACCATTACTGACTGACCACCTATTAATCTTGCAGATTACAAAAAACCCAAGTGCCTGAAGACAGGATCTGGAGTCAGTAAAAATTAAAGAGCTCTGTTGTTTGGTTCTCTCAGTGTGTTCCAATGCTAGAAGCAAAGCACAATGAGCACACTCTAATTCCACTGATCTGTTCACATTCCAGCAGACAGCGAAAAGTAAGCTAGGAGCAGGAAGACAAAAGAAGAGGAAAACAGCAGCCTTGTGTGTAGCAGAATGGAATGTACGCACTCTGTTGGACAGAACAACATCACAGTGCCCAGAAAGACAGACCATACTTGTGGCCCTGGAAATGAACAGGTACAATGTAGACATAGCTGCACTTAGTGAAACAAGATTGCCTGGATATGACAGCTTGGAAGACCATGGGTACATCTTCTTTTGGAGTGGGAGATCAACTCAAGAAAGGAGAGAAGCAGGAGTGGGCTTTGCAGTTAGAAAGGAGATGGCAGCAATGCTTGATGAGGAACCGGTGTCAATCAACGACAGGATAATGACTATGAGGCTCCCACTACAGCGGAAGATGTATGCCACACTCACCAGTGTATATGCCCCAACAATGACCAACACAGAGGAGGTGAAGGAAGAGTTCTACAGTGATTTACGTGAGACTATCAGGCATGTACCGACTGATGACAGGCTGATACTCATTGGAGATTTTAATGCCAGAGTTGGTTCGGACACTGAGAAATGGAAAGGAGTGCTAGGCAGTCATGGAGTAGGCAAGTGCAATGCTAATGGAGAACTTCTACTTGCACTATGTTCAGAGTACAACCTTGTGATAACCAACACTCTATTTAAGCACAAGGACACACACAAGAAGACATGGATGCACCCAAGATCCAAGCACTGGCACTTATTAGACTATATCATAGTCAGGCAGAGAGACATAAGGGATGTATTGGACACCAGAGCAATGAGAGGTGCGGACTGTGGTGCTGATCATGTTATGCTGAGATCTAGATTAAGGATTTGCAGACGAAAACAGCACTGCAGGACGGGTGCGACGCCACCATGGAAGCTAAACACTATTTCACTGAGAGAAATCTACAGCCCTAAACCAAGAGGATTGATCCAACTAAAGGCTATGGATGGTCAAACAGTTTTGCAGGAGAAAGACAAGATCCTGGACAGATTTGCAGACCACTTTGACCAACCACTAAACAACCCTGGAGATCTCACTGAAGAGGCTAAAGAAGCTCTAGTGCAGCGACCAGCTGTATCAAGTCTGGATGAACCACCAAATTTTGATGAACTAATGGTAGCTATCAGGACAACACAAGATGGTAAAGCTCCAGGAAGGGATGGAATTCCAGCAGAAGTGTGGAAATTTGGTGGTGTTCAGCTGACCAACTGCCTGCACAAGCTCATCCAAGAGATACGGGATGCCCAGAAAGTACCTCAAGACTGGAAGGATGCAAGTATTGTGCCTTTGTTCAAGAAAGGTGACAGGAAAGATTGTGGAAATTACCGAGGTATATCACTGCTAGCCACTGTTGGTAAGATCCTCTCACGTGTACTACTTAACAGACTCAGTAAACACATCTCACAGAATGTACTACCAGAAACCCAGTGCGGCTTTAGAAGTGGAAGAAGCGCAATGGACATGATTTTCTGCTTGAAACAGGTTCAAGAAAAGTGTATCGAACAGAACATGCCGCTTTATGTAGTCTTCATAGACTTCAGTAAAGCCTTCGATACTGTTTCGCGACAAGGACTTTGGCAGGTACTCAAGAAATATGGTTGTACAGAGAAGTTTGTCAGCCTGATCGAGGCACTCCATACAGGTATGCAAGTAAACGTGGCAATGAGTGGTTCAGTATCTAAAGACTTTTCAGTAAGCAACGGGGTGAAACAAGGGTGTGTGCTGGCACCTACACTCTTCTCGCTATATCTGGCAGCCATGCTTGAGGTGGCCTTCAAAGACACTTCAGAAGGAGTATACATTCAAACAAGGAAAGAAGCAGACCTGTTCAATGTGGCACAGTTTAAAGCCAAGAGTAAGACATCGATAAAGGTAGTAAGAGAAATGCTCTTTGCCGACGACAGTGCTCTAGTTGCACACAGCGTGGAAGATATGCAATCTTTAGTGGAGAAATTTGCAAGAGCAGCTAGCCAATTCAGCCTCCAAATCAACATCAAGAAGACAGACTGCCTTTATCAACCACCAAACTTCCAGTTATCATCATCACTACCAGAAGAGATCAGCATTGGTACAGAGCCACTAGTCAAGTGCAGTACCTAGGGAGTACTGTTTCAGAGAATGCTAGGCTGGAGGATGAACTATGTCTCAAAATGGGAAGAGCGAGCGTTGTGTTTGGAAACTTGAGGGAGAGACTGTGGAACAATCGACATGTGAAATGCAAAGTGTACAGAGCGACAGTACTGGCTACTCTATTGGACGGTGCTGAAACTAGGACTATCTACAGAGTGCAGGTGAAGAAACTCCACGCGTACAAGATGAGACACCTTCGAGCCATAATGAACATCTCATGGAAAGACAAGATAACCAACATAGAAGTGTTGAAACGAGCTGGTCTACCATCAATGGAGGACATGCTAATACAGATGAACCTGAGATGACTCGGACATGTTGAGAGGGTGGACCACCAGTGTCTCCCTCGGCAGTTACTCTACTCACAGTTATGCAAGGGCAAACGCAATAAGGGTAGACCAAGGCTCAGATTTAGAGACACTGTAAAAAGAAACTTGAAGAAGTTGGACATAGACAGGAGTTCCTGGCAGCGGAAGGCCAAGGACAGAGCTGTGTAGAGGAATCTGATCAGACCTAAATGAAACAGTCATTGTCGCCCACGACAGACTGCTATGATGATGACGATATGTGCCTATTGACATTTTGCAGTCACGTGACCTCCTGTAGTGATCCGGGTCCTCGGGAGTGAAAAATTTCATTTTGCTATGGCTACGCCATATGCACAAACGCATTACTAAAATGAGATTTTAGCATGATCCAGTTAGCAGAGCTTCTTAAAATTGGGTTGTGTGACATTGTTGGAGCAAATGACAACTGCACAAGCGTTGGTATGTTGAGGAATTAAGATAAGATAAGATGAGATAAGATAAGCCTTTATTAGTCCCACAATGGGGAAATTCCAGGATTGCAACAGCACAGGGATAGCAACACTCAGAGCAATAATTAAGAAGATAAGAAAATAAGAGCAGTGAATATACATATGTACACATAAATATATATGGTTCCAAGGTTGTCATAGCCAGAAGCGGCACTGGGGTTAAGCTCCCAGTGCTCATAAAATGCTCCTTATGGCGTGTGTCTCGAAAAGCCTCTGACAACTAAGTCCAACTCCTAGCCTGCCCGTGTGGTTTAGTCTCTAAGCCCGGCGGAACTGCTTTTACTAATAGGAGAAGGGGCGAGGGCAGATCTCTGGCGCCTTAAAACCAGATGCTTCGGGTAGATGGTGGCTCGTCAACCTGGGAAGGTAGCCCATCTAGGGGAAGGTAAACCCTGATTTCAAACCTCTACTGCCTTGCGGCATACCCGGTCACGGAAAGGCTTCGGGAGTCAACCCTGAGGAAAAATCCAGAGTCGGAGCCCCTAAGGCAGTTCTATGTTATGCTCAACATCGTTCTGGCAGCTCCTGCAACGGCACTGGTGCCAAACTGTAACAGCCCTGCTGTTCCTTTGGATTCATCAGTGACGTGGAGAGGGGGGACATGCTGCATGGGCAACATCTTGTCCTCCATATCTTCCTGCACAGGCTTGAATCCTACCAACGCCTAACGGTGGAAGGTAGAACACCGGATCACTGGAGAGGACACTCCAGCTTCACCTTTGGCGTAGACAAAACACGGGGAATGACAGTTACCAGTTATAAGCCACTGCTCAATTGGCGTAGAGCGTGGCGCCAGGGGTTGTTCCCGACGGTGGGAGGGATCATCAGATCTCACTGGACAGCTACCGCCCGCCTCAAGCTGGGCAGCCCCCAGCCAATAAGGTGTTGTCCCGCCACAGCTTGCTTTCCTCATTGGGTGCATGGGGATAAGGAGAAATCCAAACAGCAGGCTGAGAACCTTCGCACCAGGCAAGACAATAAAACAAAAGAGACCAACTCTAAAACTGGGAACTTGGAACGTCCGCACTATGATGACAGGACTCGCTGCTAACCTCAAGGACATCAACGACACCAGGAAGACTGCCATCATCAATAATGAGCTGAAGAGACTGGGAGTGGATATCGCCACTCTCCAGGAAACACGGTTAGCTGATGCAGGCACACTGAGAGAGAAGGACTACACGTTCTACTGGCAGGGAAAGGGCAGTGACGAACACAGGGAACACGGAGTGGGCTTCGCAGTGAAGAACACTTTGCTGAAGATGGTGGAACCGGGCAGCACTGGCTCTGCACGACTCCTCACCCTCCGCCTGAACACCACTGAAGGCCCAGTCACCCTCGTCAGTGTGTATGCCCCAACACAGACAGCCACACCAGAGGCAAAAGACGAGTTCTACGAGAATCTCGCAACAACTGTCAGGATCATCCCCAACTCTGAACAACTCATTCTCCTTGGAGACTTCAATGCCAGAGTGGGTGCTGACCACGACTCCTGGCCCTCCTGTCTTGGACCTTTTGGCGTGGGCAGAATGAACGACAATGGACAGCGGCTGCTCGAGTTCTGCACATATCACGATCTGTGCATCACAAACTCGTTCTTCAAGACCAAGCCCCAACACAAGGTTTCCTGGCAACATCTGCGCTCAAAGCACTGGCACCAGCTAGACTTGATCCTGACCAGGCGCACCTCACTGAAGAACGTGCTAATCACCCGTTCGTTCCAGAGTGCAGATTGCGACACAGACCATTCATTGGTGTGTTGCAAGGTCAAGCTGCAGCTGAAGAAATTCCATCGTGCTAGACAACCTGGAAAGGCACGGATTGACACCAGCAAGATGGCCCAACCAGAACTTGTTGAGCAGTTTGCCTCCACCTTTGAGAAGGAACTTGGTGTACCACAAGGAGGAGAATCTGCAAAGCAGAAGTGGGAAGAGCTGCGAAACACCATCTACCGCACAGCCTTGGCTACCTTTGGGAGGAAGACCTCGAAGTCACAGGACTGGTTTGATGCCAAGTTGACCGAGATGACCCCCGTCATTGAAGCCAAGCGCTCAGCACTTGCTGAGTACAAGAAGTACCCAAACGAGAAGAATCTCCAGATTCTCAGGGCTGCGAGAAGCAAAGTTCAGCAGACTGCTCGGCGCTGTGCCAACGAGTACTGGACTCAGCTCAGCCAAGACATTCAAACCGCTGCCATAACAGGGAACATCCGTGGTATGTACGATGGCATCAAGAAAGCACTTGGTCCGGCTCAGAGCAAGACGGCCCCCCTCAAATCTTCCACTGGGGAGATGATCACAGAGAAGAACAAGCAGATGGAGAGATGGGTGGAACACTACTCCGACCTCTACTCTAGACAGAACACCGTGACACCGTCAGCCCTTGATGCCATCGACTGCCTGCCATCCATGGACGAACTTGACGCCGAGCCAACCATCGACGAACTCAGTAAGGCTATTGATAGCTTGGCCGCTGGCAAGGCACCCGGCAACGACGGCATACCCCCTGACCTGATCAAGCACTGCAAGACCGCCCTACTGCTGCCATTGCATGACATCCTCTGCCAGTGCTGGAAGGAAGGTGCCGTACCACAGGACATGAGGGACGTCAAGATCATCACCCTCTACAAAAACAAAGGGGACAGAAGCGACTGCAACAACTACAGGGGCATTTCCCTCCTCAGCGTTGTTGGCAAAGTCTACGCACGAGTTGTTCTCGTTCGTCTACAGAAGCTTGCCGAACGTGTCTACCCCGAGTCTCAGCGTAGCTTCCGCGCTGAGCAATCGACGGTAGACATGATATTCTCCATCCGCCAACTCCAGGAGAAATGCAGAGAACAGAACATGCCTCTGTACGTCGCCTTCATCGACCTCACCAAAGCGTTCGATCTGGTCAGCAGAGAGGGCCTTTTCAAGATCCTGCCAAAGATAGGATGCCCACCAAAGTTGCAAAGCCTCATCGAATCGTTTCACACCAACATGCAGGGGATAGTGCAGCACGATGGCAACGTCTCAGAGCCATTCAACATACGCAGCGGAGTGAAACAGGGCTGTGTACTTGCGCCAACCCTCTTTGGGATTTTCTTTGCTATGCTCCTGAGGCATGCCTTCAGCACAGCAACAGAGGGAATCTACCTGCACACAAGATCTGACGGCAGGCTTTTCAACCTTGCCCGCCTGAAAGCCAGAACCAAAGAACGCGAGGCTCTAATCAGAGACATGCTGTTCGCAGACGACGCTGCAGTCGCAACCCACACACAGCAGGAGCTTCAGACCCTGATGGACCGCTTCTCCCAGGCATGCAAGGACTTCGGGCTTACCATCAGCCTGAAGAAGACTAACGTCTTGGCGCAAGGCACGGAAGCACCACCAACCATCACCATTGATGACTACAAGCTGGAGGTCGTGAATCAGTTCACGTACCTGGGGTCCACGATCAGCAACAACCTCTCCCTTGATACAGAGATCAACAAGAGGATTGGAAAATCAGCCTTCACACTCGCTCGCC
Organism: Pholidichthys leucotaenia; assembly: GCA_020510985.1. Lineage (NCBI taxonomy): Eukaryota > Metazoa > Chordata > Actinopteri > Cichliformes > Pholidichthyidae > Pholidichthys > Pholidichthys leucotaenia. The sequence continues at coordinate 217,753,933 of CM035840.1, forward strand.
TCACCACACGAGTGTGGGAGAATCCCAAACTCTCTGTCAAGACGAAGATGGCAGTGTACAACGCCTGCGTCATCAGCACACTGCTCTATGGGAGTGAGACATGGACAACATACGCCCAGCAGGAAAAGAGACCGAACTCCTTCCACTTGCGCTGCATTCGCCACATCCTGGACATATCCTGGCAGGACAAAGTGCCCAACACAGAAGTTCTGTCCCGCGCCGGCCTTCCCTCCATGTTCACTCTACTCAGGCAGCGCAGGCTCCGCTGGCTAAGCCACGTTCACCGTATGGAGGATGGCAGAATCCCCAAAGACGTCCTCTATGGAGAACTGGCAACTGGCAGGAGAGACGTTGGCCGCCCACAGCTGCGCTTTAGAGACGTCTGCAAGAGAGACATGAAGGCCCTGGATATCAACACAGAGCGCTGGGAGGACCTTGCAACGGACCGCTCCAAATGGAGAGGCACCCTGACCAGACAGCTCAAGGCGGGTGAAGAGAGACTGACTGCTGCAGCAGATGAAAAAAGGACCCGCAGGAAGAACCGCCACAGACCCAGCAGCACGGAGACCACCCACAAGTGTGACCTGTGTGACAGGGACTGTCATTCGCGCATCGGCCTGTTCAGCCACAGGCGGTGCTGTTCCAGCAGAGTAGACGTTTAGGATTCTCTTCCATGGTCATCATAGACCGACGGAGGCCGACGAAGACACATAAATATATAAATATATATACACAGTGCGGAGAATTGTAGCTAGATGGAATAAACAGCATAACCGTGTATTTAGTTACCCTACATGGTATGAATATGTACCCATACATATTGTCACCCTCTGTAGCGACTGATATTGTCCTAATTGTATGCTGGAGGGGACCATTTGTGTAAGTCTGTTGCGTCTTTTGCATTCAATACTATTAGGTCGTCACATTTTTTTGCTATCTCTGCGAGCAGCCCTGATTAGGTTATACAGTCTGACAGCTGTAGGTAGGAAGGACCTGCGAAACCTCTCAGTCGTGCACCTAGGATGATGTAGTCTACTGCTAAATGAGCTCCTCAGTGCATTCAGTATGTCCTCCATAGGGTGGGACTCGGACTCCAGCAGAGATGACAGTTTAGCCACCATCCTTCTCTCTCCTATTTCCTCCACTGGGTCAAGGCGTTGCCCCAGGACAGAGCTAGCTTTCTTGATTAGTTTGTTCAGTCTCTTCCTATTGGCTGCTGTAATGCCACTGCCCCAGCAGACCACTCCAAAAGTGATGGCTGATGCCACCACCGTGTCGTAGAATGTCTTCAGCAGCGCCCCTTGTATACCAAAAGACCTGAGCCTCCTCAGTGGGAACAGCCTGCGCTGCCCCTTCTTGTAGAGTGCATCGGTATTGTGTGACCAGTCTAGTTTATTGTTCAGATGAACACCCAGGTACTTGTAGGATGTCACCATCTCAATGTCTGTTCCCTGTATGTTTACTGGTGCTGTGAGGGGTTGTACTTGCCTGTGGCAGTCCACCACCAGCTCCTTAGTTTTCCTCGCGTTGATCTGGAGGTAGTTCCGATGGCACCAGTCCACGAAGTCCTGGATAAGTCCTCTGTACTCAGCTTCATCTCCGCTGGAGATGAGGCCGACAATTGCAGAGTCATCAGAGAACTTCTGTAGATAGCAGTGTGTTGTGTTGTGTGAGAAGTCCGCAGTATAAAGGGTAAACAGGAAGGGCGCCAAAACCGTTCCCTGGGAGGCCCCCGTGCTACCGATGATCGTGTCGGACACACAATCCTGGGTTCTCACAAACTGTGGCCGGTTAGTGAGGTAGTCCAGGATCCATGATGACAGGTGCTGGTCCACCCCTGTGCACAGCAGCTTGTCCTTCAGGATCATTGGTTGGATGGTGTTGAAAGCACTGGAGAAGTCAAAGAACATGATCCTCACCGCGTTCCCGGGCTTCTTCAGGTGGGACAGGGAACGGTGAAGGAGGAAGATCACTGCATCCTCCACCCCAATGCCATGCTGGTAGGCGAACTGAAGCGGATCCATCGCAGGTCCCACCGGGGGGGAGGGGGGGTGTGGAGGTGAGCAAGGAGCAGTCTCTCCAGGGTCTTCATCATGTGAGATGTCAGGGCCACTGGTCTGTAGCTGTTCAGGTCTTTGGGGTGGGAAGCCTTTGGTACAGGTACCACACAAGATGTTTTCCACAACTGCGGTACCCTCCCCAGCTTCAGGCTCAGGTTGAAGATATGCTCCACAATTCCACAAAGCTGGTCTGTGCAGGACTTGAGGAGCTTCGTGCTGATGCCGTCCGGTCCCGAGGCCTTCCTCGCCTTGATCTTCCTCAGCTCCGTCCTCACCTGGATCTTAGTGAGGGTCAGGTTGGGGGGCTGTGTGCTGGGAGTGGGGGGGGGTTGTTGGTGGAGTGGGGTGTAGATGACTTTAGAGGCAGCAGTGGTTGTTGTGCAGTCGTGGGGGGGGGGGGGGGGGGGGGGGGGTTGGTCAAACCTATTAAAAAACAGGTTCAGATTGTCCGTCCACTCCCTGCCCCCCGTGGCCTGGGAGGAGGTGTTCTGGAGCCCAGAGATGGTTTTAAGGTTCCTCCAGACCCCGCCGATGTCGCTCTGTTGCAGCTTGTCCTCCATCTTCTCCCTGAAGCTGTCGTTGCCTTCTCTGATCTTCCTCCTCAGCTCCCTCTGTACGGACTTCAGCATCTCCTTGTTCCCCGACCTGAAGATCCTCTTCTTCTCTCTCAGAAGTGTTTTTATCTCAGGGTTGATTCAGGGTTTGTTGTTCGAGCAACACCGTATGGTATTGGTGGGTATGGTGTTGTCCACATAGAAGATGATGTAGTCCGTGATGGTGTGAGTGAAGCCATCGATGTCCTCACCATGTGGATCGCAGAGCTGCTCCCAGGCAGTGGTTTCAAAACAGTCCTTTAGAGCGTCCATTGCCTCCTCAGACCATAACTTCACTGTGCGCATGACCGGAGGTTGTCTGTATATTTGGGGTTTGTACACCGGCAGGAGATGAACCAAGTTGTGATCCGATCTCCCGAGTCGGGGGAGTGGTGATGAGGTGTACACCTCCTTAGTGTTTGCATAGAATAAGTCCACTGTTTTATTGTCTCTAGTGTGGCATGTGACATACTGGGTGAACGTGGGCATAATGGGGGACAGTGAAATATGGTTGAAATCACCTGAGATGAGTAGGAGAGCATCTGGGTGTTTTGTCAGCAGCCTGCCAGTTACTAAGTGAATGGCATCACGCGCTGTCCCCACGTTCGCCGTCGGATTTGCGTAAATAACAATGCAGATCACATGTGAGTATTCCCTCGGGAGATAGGTAGGCCGCATGATAACAGCTAGCAACTCAATGTCTTTGTTGCAGTGTTGTTGTTTAACTGTGATATGTGGTGGTCTGCACCAGCTGTTATTGACATACATTATCACTCCTCCGCCCCTTGCCTTCCCACTGTCTGGTGTCCGGTCTGCCTGTATTGCATGGAAACCCTTCAGTTTGATGTTAGAATCTGTTGCTAGTTCTGTTCGTCTCAGTAAACAACATCAAGCTAATTTCTCTGAAGACGCTCTCGTAGCGGGAGATAGCAGCTAGCTCGTCAGTCTTATTGAGTAGCGATTGTACTTTCCCCATAATAACGGATGGGAGGACGGGTCTGTTCCTTATATTCCTCACCCGCCGTCTTACTCCAGCTCGACATCCACACCATTTCCGTCTTATTTCTCCCGGTATGTCGAGTTTTTGCGTTAGCATCGTGGGCCGGTTAAGTGCTAACAGCTGGTCTCTATTGTACTGCCTCCTACCAGAAACAGTGGCTCCATCCGCTGGCTCAGGAGACATTTGGGCGATCTACGTGTCTGTGATGGAAAAGGTGTCGCCGGATCAGAAAGATTAGCAAGAGAGCCAGATCGTAAATAGAAATAGGAAGAAATTGATCTGCTGCTGCAAAAAGGCAGCCTACTCGTGTGGCGCCAGAAGTAATAATATCCGTGAATGGTCTGAAACCTGATTCTTATCTCATGGTAAGACTGGTACACCAACAGTAATACATTTGCTGCTGTATGTCTCTGCACTTTAACTGCAACCATTTGCACAAATGCCATATCTGTTACTTTCTGTCATTGCAATACTGATCATGTGCAGTCCTATCTGTTGCTATCTGCACCTACGCTACCGCATTGAACTTGCAACTATGGGTATTACATCTCTAGTTTTCTGTATATAGGATTGCTGCGTTTCATCATCATTTATTTCTTATCTCTATTTGCACTATGGGAGGTCTGTTTCATATTGGTTCAACAATCAGCCTAAATGCAAGGTGCAACACCAAGAGAAATACACACAAAGTACGTTTGACCATTTATTAATTTTCAAAAGGAGCAAACTTGACGAAAAACAGTCACTCACCAGAGGAGCAGCAATCTACAGAGGGAGAGACGAGAACTAGTTAGCAAGAGGAATGGAGGAGGATTTGGAAATCCAAATTACACCACTTATGTGGAAGAGAGAGAGAGACCGGCTCAGAACCCAGCGAAGGAGATGAACCAGCAGGTCGGAACTGCTGGGAATGGGGATGATGAGCTGTGTCTGACCAGGTGGAGTGGAGGAACTGCAGTGGATGAAGCAACAGGCTGGTGAGTGCACGAGACCCCTGGAGATGCATCGCTTCATTGGCAGCAACCTGGAAAAGGAGGAGGAGAGAGTCGTGTCAGGTAAATAATCATCTCACACAAAAGAGCTTTCAGGTTAGATACAATCTTCTCAAGGCAGTATACCCAAACGAGCCAGCATTGACTCATCGAAGAGTGCAGATTTGGCAAGCCTTAACGTAGTCCTGGACGTCCGTCCGCAGGTTGGGCCACCAGAACACCCGCCAGATAAGATTAATAGTCCAGGAGACTCCAGGGTGGCAGGCGAAATGGCTGGTGTGGCCCCACTGGATGATGTCGCTGCAGAGGCCAGCCGGGACAAACAGAGGGTCATCAGGGCCCCCCTCGGGCCTGGGTTCAGTGGATTGAGCCTGCCGGACCCTCTGCTCAATCCCCAAAGTGAGAGCCCCAAGAATGCATGAGGGCAGGATAAGGGGTTGAGGGAGGGGGGGACTAAACTGGCGGGAGAGACCATCTGGTTTGACATTACATGAACCAGGCCTGTAAGTGATAGTAAGATTAAATCTGGCAAAAAATAAGGCCCAGCGGGCCTGCCTGGCGTTAAGTCTGAGGGCTAACTGAAGGTATTCTAAATTTTTGTGGTCGGTCCACACTATGACAGGATGGATCACTACCTCCAGCCAGTGCCTCCACTCCTCGAGGGCCAATTTATGACTGGCGCCTAGCGGCTGCCCCGGCCTTGGGTGCGCTCTGCAGAGCGTGCCCAAATGCCAAGTCACGTTTCGTTACCTTGTATTCATACATGTGTAATGACAATAAAGTTGAATCTCATCTCATCAATTTAATGGCAAGGAGCTTTCGGTCCCAAACGTCTAATTCCTCTCGGCCAACATGAGCCGCCAAGAGAAATATGTGCATGGATGGAGCTTCTGATCGGAGGTCGAGCGCTGCAAGAGGACAGCACCCACCCCCGAATCAGAAGCATCCATCTCAAGAATAAACTGGAGCTGAGGGTTGACCTGGGCCAAGGTGGGGGTGTTCGAGAACAGGCCCTTTAATTTGGAAAAAGCCTGTTCAGCTGCCTTGGACCAGGTGAAGGGCACCTTGACCGAGGTCAGCTGGGTCAGAGATTGTGCTACCCCACCGTAGTTTCTAATGAAACGGCAACAAAAATTCACAAACCCTAAGAAGCATTGGAGCTCTTTGCGGGAGTGGGGCATAGGCCAATCCAGCACAGCCTTCACCTTGGCTGGGTCAGCCCTCAGTTCCCCCTCAGATACTATAAAACTGAGGAAAGAAGTGGAGGGGGTGGAAAACTCGCACTTCTTGGCTTTAACAAAGAGCTGGTTCTCCAGAAGCCAGTGTAACATGGCCCTGACATGGACTGCATGCTCCTCTAGCATGCGGGAGAAAATCAAAATGTCATCAAGATCGACAAAAACAAATTGATTTACCATATTGCGGAGGATGTCATTGATCAAATGCTGGAAGACGGCGGGGGCATTGGTGAGCCCAAAAGGCATCACCAGGTACTCAAATTGCCCCAAGTGTGTTTTAAAGGCCATCTTCCATTCGTCCCCTTCGCAAATGCGAACCAGATGGTAGGCATTACACTCGCGCGTGCTGAAGGAGCTCGAACGCAGAGTTAATCAGGGCTGAGGATATTTGTCCTTCACTGCTATGGCATTTAATTCAGGGTAATCTATGCACAGATGCAAGGATCTGTCCTCCTTCCCGAGAAAAACGAATCCTGCCCCAAGAGGGGCCAAGGAGGGTCGAATGAGGCCAGCGTTCAAGGAGTATTTAATGTAGCTCTCCATCACCTCCCTCTCTGGCCCACAAATACTGTAGAGCCGGCTGGATGGCAGTCGTGCACCCGGGAGGAGGTCTATGGCACAGTCATGGGAGCGATGATGAAGCAAAGAAAGTGCTCTCGACTTGCTAAAGACCTCCTCGAGATCGTGATAGACCTCGGGTATGAGACTGAGGTCCGATGGCTCCAACGGAGGAGATGAGATGGGCAGCGAAGGTGAACACTCGGCCAAGCTGAGACAGGATGCCAAACAGAAGGGGCTCCAGGAAGAGATGGAATTGTGTGCCCAATTAATAATGGGGTTATGCTTCTGGAGCCATGGATACCCAAGGACCAGCGGGTGAGACAATTTAGGGAGAATGAGGAACAATAGTGTCTCCCGGTGGTTCCCGGAAAGAAGGACAGAGACCAGCGCTGTGCTTTCAGTAACAGACGCTACGTTACCGCCCAATAAGCTCGAGATGCTCAGAGGCGTCGGCAATTTGGTCGTGGGGATGCCTACTTCCCGCACGAGCTGTGAGGACAAAATTTTGCTCTGCCCCTGAGTCAATTAATGCCACGACTCTCCTCTTGACCCCCGGCAACTGGATGAGGGCCGAAATGGAGAAGTTACCCCCCACGGGTACTGACAGGCTGCATCTTTTGGCTTCAGGTGGCATTTAGACAGTGTGTGCTCCATACAGCCACAGTACATGCATGTGCTAGCTCTCCTCCACCGCTGGCGCTCCTCCAGAGACAGATGTGTTCGGCCGAGCCCCACTGGTTTGGAGGAGTCGGCTCCACCTGTATCAGTCACCAGGAGATGCACGCGCAAAACGGATGGGCCGGAGGAGGTTTGCGCTCCCTCGTGTGCTCGCGGTATCAACTGTCTAAGCTCACGGCCTGATTAATGAGACTGTCCAGGGAGGAGGAAACAGCATGAACCGCTAGGTCGTCGTGGAGGTATTCGTTTAAACCCTGGAGGAAGACGTTGCGTAACGCAGTAAAAAAAAAAACACTATGGTAACCTTGTCAGCTTCAAAACAAACTTAAAAAAATTAAAGAATGTCAGCTTCACGTTGGTGGTTTGGTGAAAAAAAAATAAGTGTAAACAGAACTCAAGCTGATTGGTTGGCTAAAACCAGCAAGTTTTCTGATTGGAGGAAAAGGTGTCACATGGGTTCATTATTCAGAGTTTTTCCTTTTTAACACTGGTGGTAACTTTTTTATTGTTTAATTTAGGAGTCATTCCAGCCCGGCTCCGCTGTGGTGACCCGAAACTCCACAGAGTAGTCGGCTCTGACATAACCCAGCTCATGATGTTACCTTCACTTTCTGTTTGGTTGAAAGCGCAGGCAAATTCACTTACAAATTTATCAAAAGAATAACTAGGACTCTCTGGACTGTCGGGGATGGATTGGGCCCAGCTGATGGCCCGGTTTCACAGTAGGAAGGTCATGAAGTGAATTTTGGAGGCATCATCTGGATACTCTCCGCCCACCTGGCCCAAAATAAAGCCGAACATGACAGAGGAACCCCGTACATTTCCCCACCTCCCCCATGTACGGGGCAGGTGAGGGAACAGAGGTGGTTCGGCGCATGGTGGAAGAAGCCAGGGCAGCAGGTAGAGGAGTGGAACCCAGATGAGGCAAATGGGCCAAATGCTCGGTGACCGTGCCCAGCTGCTGTGTAATTGTTTGCAGCTGCTGCGTGAACATGGCCACCTGCCTCTCTGTGGCATCAAGACGGTCTAGAGCAGAGTGTTCCGCTGATGCCGCTCCTGCTGAGCTTGCACTATGGCTGGCTCGTTCTGTCATGTTTGAAGAATGATCAGCTCACGTGCAGGGAACACCAGAGAAATCATTCAAATGACACAGAAGTTGCATAACCAATTTATTAATTCAAAAACAACGCAGAGTAACGGAAAGACGCCACTCGCCAGAGGAGGACTCAGCCTGTAAGGGGAGACAAGAGCTGATTAGTGGAGGAGGGAGACAGGACAAGGGAAAAATAAGACAATACTCACATGGGGGTGGCGCAGCAAGCCCCTCAGCCGAACCCAGCAGGGAAATGGCAGGAATGGAGCTGGGTGAGGTGTCTGACCGGGTGGAAATATGGATGATGGGGCAGGTGAGCACACAACAAACCCCGGAGACGCACCACGAAGATGGCAGCAACCCAGCAAAAAGTCCAGTGTTAAATTGACTCTTTTCCAAACGCTATATAGCTCCACACTCACCAGAGTCAAAGTGACCCTTTTAAAATGGTTAAAAAATTTAACACTGTGCCAGAGTTAATTTTTTGACTGGCTAAGGAGAGTTAAATCAACACTTAAGCGAGTTGACAAGTAACCCCGCTGAGAGTCATTTTTACATCCTAGTAAGTGTTAGTTTGACTAAATTAAGTGTTAGATATTCACACTTAGAAAGGGTTAAAGTTAATCCATAACACTGGTGAGAGTCACTTTTTACATCCTGGCTAGTGTTAATTTAACTAAATTAAGTGTAAGATATTCACACCAACAAAGGGTTAAAATTAATTCTAGATTAAATAAATATTGATTATTGTAAAAATAAATTCCAACAAAAACAATCTGCATGACTCGTTTATTTTTTCACAAATTAAAACATTGTGAATGCTGATATAAAAACCTTCATCAGAAACATTGTATGAACTTTGAATGTCAAATGGTTTCTGAAACTTCAATTCAGACATTCTTAAAATACACTTCGTCTCAGTGTTTACAATTCTGAATACATGATAATGCTCATCAAAATTTTTGTAAATAACTTGTTTACCAACAAATAAACATTGTTTTCCACCAAAAGAATATCACATATTTGACAAAAAAACTGTCATGTCTTCTATCACTGTACTGCAAACAAGTCCAGCCCTGTATTCTATGCCATTAGCCTTAATCCAACTAGATGAGAAAACTTCTTTTGACGAGATCATTTCAAACAAGTCATTGTTGACCACATTCTCATCTCTGAATAAAAAGGACCTAATTGGCCCATATTCATGATGATTGAATGAGAGAGTCTCCCAGTGATAAGCAATCACCATCTGGTGCTTTTTAGCAAGTGATTTGTTATGTTTTTAAATTTTTGAAAGAATCTTTGAACAACTTGTGTTTGGCTTCAGACCTCATTGACCACATATATAACAAGGGGCCAATTTTCCTTATAGAAGACGGATAATGGATCATAAAATGATGCTTAGGTATTAAGTTTTTATGTGGATACAAGTGCTTAAATAATGTGTGGTGATCAACAATCACTTTGTTGCTTTAAATAAACTGTCATACCTCGAGTGAGAGAAGGTGAGGAAATTATGTTCATTATTTGAAGTACCATGAATAACAAGTTCCAGTTTTGGTTGCCTGGAGGAATAATGTCACCAAACAATAGTGGGATATTTTTGATAAGAATAGAATTTGTTGAAGTAAGTTTGAAGTAAGTTTGAATAAGTTTGAATAAGTTTGAATAGAATTCAAGCCAATGCCATTCCCAGCACCCCCCAAAATAATCTTTGTTGGGACGATTTTTTCCATTCTAAAAACCCATAATCAAAACCATAAATCCTGGAAAGCAAGTCTTGTTCTGATTTAAAGTGTAGTGTAAGATATCCAAGCAGCAATTTTATCTCATACTGAGCTACACCCTCAAGAAGGTCATGCATGATATCAAATGAGTAGTTATTACAAACATGAAAATACTTCAGTGAATTTAGTACTGATTTTTTTTTTTTTTTTTCAAACTGTACACTGACTTCAGTTGTGGATTTTCCAGGGGGGACTGGCGATGCATTTCAAACAGACCTTCACGAGAAGTCACCTTAGGATCATCCTCACTGAACACTGTTTGACAGTCATTCTTATCAATCAAACACAGTCAGCAGAAATAACAACTGCTACAGTAAATGACTCATTAGAACCCAGAATTGTGTGCATCCCTAGATTATCTCCGGTTAGCTGTGAGATTGTACCATAGACTGGTTCAGTAGAAAATGGAAGACTAAGTCCTTGTGTTTCAAGAGCTTTTATAGCATTTATTAGTGGTTCTAGTATAGCATCAAAACCATACTTCTGCACATCTTGTGTGTAAAAAAGTGCTACCAAATGTACTGTATGTTCATTAACATTGAATTAAATTTTGGGGGCAAGTTTTGTATAATAAAATACAGACATCCAGTTTTGTGAATTCCATGTTTGGAGCCTAATGTGTTGACTGTTTTGAAATCATCATCATAAATTTGAATTTGTAATGCATATCTTTCTGCTGAAACCAAAGGATGGTTCTTAAAGTAACTTCCATCAAAAAAATCATAGTCAGAATCTGACCTACTTTTTGTCTTTAATAAATCACAAATTTTAGGATTTCTACACATGAATTTCAAAGTCTCTAAAATTGGCACATACACAAAAGTATCCTTCACAGGTACTTGTTCATGCATTCCAGATATTTTATTTCTCCTACTGTCATATCTCATTCCCAGTGGTATTTCTACTGGTTTAACAACTCCCCATTTTAAGTTAAAATATTTATTTTGCTTCCATTCTGTGTTCAGATTTGCAAAAGGGTTTTCAAATTTGTCCAAGATGGCCGACTGCAGGAAGTGCTGAGCAGTGCTGAGCAGAGCTGAGCTAACCTCTTTGCCAAAAACTCCCAAATAATGCCATAAAACTTAATCGGAGAAGTGACCGACTAACTCATAACAAACTGGATTCGCCTGTGGATGAGCTGATAGAGGATTTGCAATCCCGTTGTGCTGAGTTCTACACGCCAAGAATTGCATCCCATCGTAGCGGACACGTGGAAATGGGCAGGACTGGCGCGCGACAACGTGCATCTAAGGGAGGGACGCTGTAATACCACCCACTCTAAAATACAGGTACATCTCAAAAAATTAGAATATCATGAAAAAGTTCAGTATTTTTTGTCACTCATTTCAGAAAGTGAAACCCATATATTATATATATTCATTACACAGAGACTGATATATTTCAAATGTTTATTTATTTTAATTTTGATGATTATGGCTTACAGACCATGAAAACCCCAGATTCAGTTTCTCAAAAAATTAGAACATTACCTAAAATAAATTTTAAAAAAAATAGTTTTTGAATACAAATGTGGACCGACTGAAAAGTATGTCCATGTACCACTCAATACTTAGTCGGGGCTCCTTTTGGATTAATTACTGTATCAATGTGGCGTGGCATGGGGGTGATCAGCCTGTGGCACTGCTGAGGTGTTATGAAGGTCCAGGTTGCTTTGATAGTGACCTTCAACTCGCCTGCGTTGTTGGGTCTGGTGTCTCTTATCTTCCTCTTGACAATCCTCCATAGATTCTCTACAGGGTTTTGGTCAGGAAAGTTTGCTGGCCAATCAAACACAGTGATGTCATGGTCATTAAACCAGGTTTTGATACTTTTGGCAGTGTGTGTGTGGGGGGGGAGGGGGTACCAAGTCCTGCTGGAAAATGAAATCAGCTTCTCCATAAAGTTGTCAGGAGAGGGAAGCATGAAGTGCTCTAAAATTTTCTGGTAGACGACTGCGCTGACTTTGGTCTTGACAAAACACAGTGGACAAACACCAGCAGATGACCTCTGTTCAGATAAAAGGAAATTTTTCATTTCATTTGGGAATCAAAGTCCCAGAGTCTGGAGAAAGAGCGGAGAGGCACAGAATCTAAGTTGCTTGAGGTTTAGTGTGAAGTTTCCACAGTCAGTGATGATTTGAGGAACGATGCCATCTGCTGGTGTTGGTCCACTGTGTTTTATCAAGACCAAAGTCAGCGCAGTCGTCTACCAGGAAATTTTAGAGCACTTCATGCTTCCCTCTGTTGACAAGCTGTATGGAGAAGCTGATTTCATTTTCCAGCAGGACTTGGTACCCCCCCCCCCACACACACACACACACACTGCCAAAAGTATCAAAACTTGGTTTAATGACCATGCCATCACTGTGTTTGATTGGCCAGCAAACTCTCCTGACCTAAACCCCATAGAGAATCTATGGAGCAGGGGTCACCAACCTTTTTGAAACCAAGAGCTACTTCATGGGTATCGAGTCATGTGAAGGGCACCAGCTTGACACACTCCCCTAAAATAACAAATTGTGTGTGTGTGTGTGTGTGTGTGTGTATATATACACACACACACACACACACACACATAAATAAATAATTATCAATAACTTAGAGTGGGTAACAGACAAGATCAATATTCAACACTTTATTTTTATTAATCTCAGCAATTGTTCAGATGATCACTTCTACATTTCATAAAAAAATGTCCAGTTTTCACCAGTCCCTTTTAACCATAAAAAAACTAAACCCTTTTAATTCATGAACTATGTTGAACCATGTTTGAAAAAGTTATGCAACATTTAAGAAAAATCAACTTTCATATTAAATAAATCTTATCACATTTTTAACTGAACAAATCTGCTGCAATTCTGCTCAAAATCTGTTACATTTAATAAACACACTTTTGTGTGTTCTTCTTCACTGGAATTATATCCATACAGTTCTTGCCAAGAATCATGCTGGAGTAATAACCAGCGCTGTCCTTTCATGAGAAGAAGCTAAACAGCGCTGAGAGTGCTGTTATGCACGGTGGCGCAGTGGTTAGCACTGCGGCAGCAGTTTACCCTCGGCCGGGGGATCGTGGGTTCGATCCCTGCCCCCGGCCAACAGTGATCTGTGTGGAGTTTGCATGTTCTGGTGGTGCATGTTCTCGTTTTTCATGCAAAAACATGCAGGTTAGGGAGTTAAGGGGCGCTTGCGCACGCAGCGGCTGGTGGCTTGTCACCGGACTGCAGAACAAATCTACCTACGGGTATAAGATAAGTCCAAAAAAAAAAAAAAAGAGTGGGTAGTGAAGTGGCGCTTCGCCATCGCCCCGCAAATGAAATACACGCAGCTTCCTTTCACGGTAGTAAAAAAGAACTCTTCCTCCCGCTCACTTTGAAAATGATAAATTTTCTGTCTTTTTTTTTGCCATGTTTTTGGGCTTGGAAACTGCACTGCGCTCACCATCTTCACCGCCCGCTAGCTTACGCTCCACAAGCGCGAAGGTTTTGTCATGCGCACAATACTGACCTTTGAACTAGGTCAGAGTTCACCTTAACGTTATGTATAATAAACATATTTTCATTTTTTTTTTATTTTTAAGACATTGTCATTTTAAAATCTATATAAATGCAAGTGTGATTTTAAAAAATATAAAAAATATAAAATCAAAAATAGTGGCAGAAAAAATTACATCCTAGACGCAGCTCACTTGAGAGTTGTGCTATTTTTAGAACAGGCCTGCGGGCGACACATGTGGTCCCTGCAGGCGACATGGTGCCCGCGGGCACCGCGTTGGTGACCCCTGCTATGGAGGATTGTCAAGAGGAAGATGAGAGACACCAGACCCAACAATGCAGATGAGCTGAAGGTCACTATCAAAGCAACCTGGACCTTCATAACACCTCAGCAGTGCCACAGGCTGATCACCTCCATGCCACGCCACATTGATACAGTAATTAATCCAAAAGGAGCCCTGACCAAGCATTGAGTGGTACATGGACATACTTTTCAGTCGGCCAACATTTGTATTAAAAAACTATTTTTTAAAATTAAAATTAATTTTATGTAATATTCTAATTTTTTGAGAAACTGAATCTGGGGTTTTCATGGGCTGTAAGCCATAATCATCAAAATTAAAATAAATAAACACTTGAAATATATCACTTTCTCTGTAATGAATCTATATAATATATGGGTTTCACTTTCTGAAATGAGTGACAAAAAATATTGAACTTTTTCTTAACATTCTAATTTTTTGAGATGTACCCGTATAACCCGACAGCCAGGCTTGTAAATGGGCTTTAAATTATGTTTATTCGCCAGACATTTTAGTGTTTCAAAGGGGGTTAGAAATCACAGTGATCCAAGTCATGATTTTTTTTTTTTTCCAGATTCTTTGAGACTCTTGGATTCTTTAGTTCATCCACGTTTCAAGTTTGAGGGTCATTTTATTATGAATGTGTCAAGCTGGTGCAAACTTGTTTTTGAGCATACAGTAAATTATTTAAATATGCATTATTTTTTTTGATCATTTATTTTCAGTTAATGTTGTAATGATGTTGTAGTTACAATTTTGATGATGACGGAAATTGTTTTTCATGTATTGTTCATTGCTGAGTCAGCTTTCCAATAAAATGTGTTAATTCCAGCTGGTGTCTGAGTGTGGATTTATACAACTAGATGAACTTCTTTGTAAGGGGGATTTGTCTTGGTGTGTGTGTGTGTGTGTGTGTGTGTGTGTGTGTGTGTGTGTGTGTGTGTGTGTGTGTGTTGGATGAGATTTTAAATTTATTATCATATTTTTCTCATTATCAGCCACTTAGGTTTGTAAAAATTCTGGCATATTATTATTACCTGTCAGTTTAATTTTCATGTCAGATGCCCAATAGCTTCACTTTTAATCATGAACCTACAGATCCAGTCTGCATGCATTTATTTATGTATTAATTGAACTGATGACATTTTTGGCATTTTGCAGATGTAGCAGAACGGAGACTGTGTGCAGCTGTACACAGACAGGAGAACTTTTATAAAGACTGAACACACAAACATGAGACAACTGATATTTAATAAGCACTATAAAGTAAAAAGGTTGGAATTATAATCAAAACTTACAATAGCTCAACCACAGTGTGATCTGTCAAAATAAAAGTCAGCCTTCAGATCACTGCTAAAAAAAATTTGAGCCAGTATTCAGTGTAGTACTTTTAGACATGTACTTTTAGAGGAAGTAAAGTCAAACATGCCAAGGAAAGAACCCTCAAAAACTTACCTGAATTTTCCCTGGTGTAAAATTCTGTTGCAATCAGAATGAAATTATGATGACTGAAGCTAATAAATGTAGTAAATTTCTTCAATCACACTCTGCATTTCCTGACAACTACTCCTGCTGGAAAATGCCTCCATCCTAAAACTCACCTTCTGTTGGTCCAGACATCAAACATTTTTTGCAGGAGAGTCAGGGCAGGACTGTGGAGACGACCCACCTTTGGGGCAGATGCATTTTCCTGCATCCCCCCCCAAAAAAAAAAAAAAAAAATTGCATATATTTTCGTCTCCACAGTGTAAAGACTGAAATGCATTTAATTTCTCCATTTATTAGTATCATTCCTCTAACTGTAAGAAATATTTTATGTTCGGACAAGATTTGCATTGCAGCTAGCTTATTTCTGTGTTGGGCTGATAGGGCTACATGTGTTATCTTCACAGTGTGCTGCTAAAATGGAACAAACTGGTAAAACCCTTTCACTTGTGGTTTTCCAGAATTGTTCTGGTGTCAGTATTCCAAAGTGCAGGTGTAGCTTTAAATAGGCTTGTGTGTTTTATGTCCTCTTTCTCCCTTCATATCCATCACTACCCTTTGTCAATGTCATGTGTCTTTGTTATGCACTTTCCTTCAGAATTTCAGATATTAATACAAAAATAAATCCATATCAATTCTTCTGTCACACCCACAATTCTTTCTACATTTTCTTCTTCTTCTTTCTACACAACTACTTTCTACATTCTTTCCTCATAACCCTGTACTGTCAGACCATTGTCTGTTAACCTTTGATTTTACCATTTCTGACTATTTGGCTCCTAAAGAAAAATATTATTACAGTAGATGCCTCTCAGATGATGCTGTTACCAAATTTTTGCAGATTGTTTCCTCTATGCCATGTGTCAACACAACGGAAATAAGCTATAGACAGCTTGCTCCTTCTGTAATTGATAACATGGTGGATAGTGTTTCAGCTTCTTTGCATCAGGCTCTAGACTTGGTGGCCCCCTTAAAAAAGAAAAAGTCTAATCAGAGATTTCTAACTCCTTGGTTCAACACAGAAACTCGTAGCTTAAAACAGAAGACTCGTCAATTAGAAAGAAAATGGCGCTCTACTAATTTAGATGAAATCTATTTAGCTTGGAGAAATCATCTTTTAATTTATAAAAAATCTCTTAGAAAAGCTAGAACAAGTTATTACTCTGCATTAATAGAAGAGAACAAGAATAATCCCAGGTTTCTTTTCAGTACTGTAGCCAGGTTGACAAAGAGTCAGGACTCTGTCAATCCTAGCATTCCCTTAGAGCTTACTAGTCAGGACTTTATGAACTTTTTCAATAATAAAATTTCATCCATCAGAGATAAAATCAATCAGATTCTTCCCACAGTTAACTTAAATACTGTAACTACTACAACTCCTTCTTTTGATGTCTGTCTTGATGAGTTTACTCCAATCGACCTTTGTGAGTTAGACAAAATAGTTTCCTCATCCAAACCTTCAACTTGTCTTTTAGACCCTATTCCTACTAGGTTATTTAAAGAAGTCTTCCCACTTATTGGTAGCTTTATTCTTCATATAATCAATTCTTCATTAACTTTAGGCCATGTACCGCAGGCTTTTAAAACAGCTGTAATTAAACCCTTACTCAAAAAGCCAACGCTAGATCCAGGAGCTTTAGCTAACTATAGACCAATCTCTAATCTCCCTTTCATTTCAAAAATCTTAGAAAGAGTTGTTGCTACGCAATTATTCGACCACCTGCAGGGAAATGGTTTACTTGAAGAGTTTCAATCTGGGTTTAGAATCCATCATAGTACTGAAACAGCCTTAGCGAAGGTCACTAACGACCTCCTCATTGCATCTGATAATGGACTAGTTTCTGTACTTGTCCTTTTAGACCTTAGTGCAGCTTTTGATACTATCGATCATAATATTCTACTTGATAGATTAGAACACTATGTTGGACTTAATGGAACTTCATTGCAGTGGTTTAGATCTTATTTATCTGATAGGTTCCAGTTTGTTCATGTAAATAATGAGTTTTCTTTCAACTCAAAGCTTAGTCATAGAGTTCCACAGGGATCTGTGCTAGGCCCTACTCTTTTTAGTTTATATATGCTTCCGTTAGGCAACATTATTAGAAAGCACTGTATACATTTTCATTGTTATGCAGATGACACACAATTATACCTGTCAATGAAGCCAGATGATAGTAATCAATTAGCCAAGTTAGAAGCCTGTCTTAAGGAAATCAAAGCTTGGATGACTTGTAATTTCCTGCTATTAAATTCAGATAAGACTGAAGTCATTCTTGTTGGTCCAAAAAACCTTAGAAATTCCTTTCCAAATCAAACTTTCAGTTTGGATGCAGTTACTCTTTCTCTTAATAGCTCTGTGAGGAACCTTGGAGTTATTTTTGATCAGGATTTGTCCTTCAATTCACATATTAAATTTGTTTCTAAGACTGCCTTCTATCATTTGCGTAATATTGCCAAGATTAGGAGCATCTTGTCTCAGAGTGATGCTGAGAAACTGATCCACGCTTTTGTTAGCTCGAGATTAGATTATTGTAATTCTTTATTATCAGGTTGTCCTAAAACATCTTTAAAAAGTCCTCAGCTGATCCAAAATGCTGCAGCAAGAGTTTTAACAGGTACTAGAAAGAGAGATCATATCTCTCCGGTTCTGGCCTCCCTTCATTGGCTTCCCATAGAGTTTAGAATTAAGTTTAAAATCCTTCTTCTTACTTACAAAGCTCTAAACAATCAGGCTCCTTTTTATTTAAAAGATCTGATACTATCGTATCATCCTAACAGAGCACTACGCTCCCAAAATGCAGGACTACTTGTAATACCTAGAATCTCCAAAAGTACAATGGGAGGCAGAGCCTTCAGTTATCAAGCTCCTCTCCTGTGGAATCAGCTGCCAATCTGGATTCGGGAGTCAGACTCGATCTCTGTTTTTTAAGATTAGGGTTAAAACCTACCTTTTTGATATAGCCTACAATTAGGGAGGGATCATGTGTTTCTGAACCCTCCCTTAGCTATGCTGCTAATAGGTTTAGTCAGCCGGGGGACCTCCAGTAATGCACTGGGCCTTACTCCTTTCCTCACTCTCTATGAAATATTTTTTTTTGCTGGTCATTAACATTTGTTTGTTCTCTCCCATAGATTGAGTCCCCATCGTGCTGTTTGCTCTCTACATGTCTGTTCTTTTCATCTTCTCTATCCCCTCACCCCCCAGCCAGTCGCAGCAGATGACTGCCCCTCCCTGAGCCTGGTTCTGCTGGAGGTTTCTTCCTGTTAAAAGGGAGTTTTTCCTCTCCACCGTCGCCAAGTGCTTGCTCACAGGGGATCACCTGATTGCTGGGGTCTTTCTGCAACTGTGGGGGTTCCCCCCTACAGTTGATAGTGCTATGAGATGACTGTTGTTGTGAAATGGCGCTATATAAATAAAGTTGAATTGAATTGAATTGAATTAATTTAAGAGGTTCGGTCACACTAAACATGTAGTACTATAGCTATAAAGTCTCCTAGGGGCCCAAAGACCAAGACCATGCCTGCCTATATTTGCCATAAAATGTGATTAAAATCACTTCCATATTACTAGAGACCAAAGCCTTCAGAGTTTTTGTTTGAAGGTTCTGTATTGTAGCCTGATGACAACCATTTGCTTTGCAATTGACTTGACCTCCTATCATTATTGTAATACCTAAAAGACAGCAGTCATGCACTTCTTATTCCGTTAAGCCATATTTATTTTTGCAGAAATAAAATACAAAAAGTAAAAAATAGTCAATGTACATAATTTATCAAAAAGGTTAATTTATAACAAATACATAATTTATTACAATATAATCTGCCTTTCTATATGTTTAATGACTTTCTTCTGATGACAAAATAGGATAATTTAAGTACAGCATATTTATAAACTGACTTTGCTTTTATTGAAAAGCTGCATCATTTGATAGGATTAATTTGCAGTTGCCAGAAATGGTTCCCACTGCTATCTTCACAGTGGGAATACTGAAATGCACGAAATTTGCTACAGTTAACAGTATTCGCGCCCTGACTGTCCTGCAAAACAATATTTTATGTTTGGACCAGCAGAAGGTGACCTTTGGGATGGAGGCATTTTCCGGCAGGAGTAGTTGCCAGGAAATGCACAGAGTATGATTGAAGAAATTTAATGCATTTATTTCCCTCATGGATCGTCACCTTATCGTGGTGGGGGTTTGCATACCCTAATGATCCCAGGAGCTATGCTGTCCGTGGCAATTTGCCTCTGGTAGGGTCACCCAAGACAAACTGGTCCTGGGTGAAGAGCCAGACTAAGAACGATCCAGCAGACTCTCATGATAAATATTAGAACAAGGATTCAGTGTACCCCACCCGGTATGGGGTTACCGGGGCCCCACCCTGGAACCAGGCCTGGGGGAGGGGCTCGATGGCTAGTGTCTGGTGGCTGGGTTTCCACCCATGGGACCTGGCCGGGCTCAGTCCAAAGGAGTTACATGGGTCCGCCCTCCAGTGGGCTCACCATCTGCAGTAGGGATCATGGGGATCTGGTGCTATGTGGATCAGGTGGCAGTTAAAGGCGGGGACCTTGGCGGTCTGTGAACTCATTCCAACCTTCCTTCCCATGCACACCTATACCACTAGAAATAAAAACCAAATTATTGGGAAAAAACGAAGACTAAAATCCACCAGGTTTAGTATTGTGTGCAGAGGACCACAGATTTGGAATGAGCTTGATAAGAATCTAAAAATGTCACCTTCCATCTCCATCTTCAAGAAAAAACTAAAAATGCAACTCCTTTCATTATATAATTAATCTGCTATTTGTTACACAAACTTGCTTACTGATGAGATGTTACGCCTTTGTAATTTTGTTTTATATATTGATTCATTCATTCATCTTCTTCCGCTTAATCCTTTTCGGGTCGCAGGGGGCTGGAACCTATCCTAGCATCTTTGGGCGAGAGGCAGGGTACACCCTGGACAAATCGCCAGTCCATCGCAGGGCCAACACAGAGAGATAGACAACCATTCACTCTCACAGTCATACCTAAGGACAATTTAGAATCCCCAGTTTGATGCCAATCAACCTAACTTACATGTTTTTGGCATGTGGGAGGAAACCAGAGAAATCCCGGAGTAAACCCACGCAGACATGGGGACAACGTGCAAACTCCACACAGATCACTGTTGGTTGGGGGCTGGGATCGAACCCGGGATCCCCCAGCCAAGGGGGAGTTGCTGTGCTGCTGCAGTGCTAACCACTCCGCCACCGTGATTCACTCCAGTAGTATTTAATAACTTGACTATATAGCTTGAACTCACCTACTATTCCTCTTACTACAACCTACAACCTCTTACTCACAGAATGAGAGTGGCATGGACTGGTTAAGCAGTCTGGCACGCAAGTCTCTCACTCTGGGTGCCTCCTTCATTTTCCCCACTTCAGTGTTATAAACTGTTGTCTGCGAGAATGTGTAGAAATTCACTAATGCAGCCTCATAACACAAATTAAACACAAAATGTGCTTTGAAAAGTTCAAATGCCCCAAGGGAGCGGTTTGCCTGGCATGGGATGAGATGCTTATCAATGCTGATGTAGAAGCTGTCGATCTCACTCTTCTGTCGCCCCACAGCAAGAAGGTACGTGTGCCCACCTGGATGGTTGCGGAGATGCTCCTCCAAACTGCAGCATGACTTTTCTTATTAAGATAAGAAAACCAAAGTTTATGCATGAGAATGAAAGGAAAAATGTAATTTCTCACTGGCTAGTGCAAAATAAGAATGCTTATCTTCACCATTTACTTTCCATGTTATTCTCTTTAAACAACTCATATTTTCAATATTTGTGGTTAAGGTGAAGTGAAAATTATTACAACCACCTTAAAAATGTAATTACCTTATGAAAGACTACAAGTCTTTCCATCCCATCACATGCACTGATTTTTGGAGACCTGGGTCTGCCTGATGTTGGTGGAAGGAGATGAACCAACAGCAACAGAGAGGCCATTTCTCCATCATAGGCTGATGACAAGACGTAACAAAAATTAACCCAGGTTTCACAATTTGCAGTCTGAATAAACAAAGACCTCATGAGATTTTTAACCATTTACACTCTCCTGTTTGCAGTTATTCCAAAAAGCACATAATCTTTTAAAAACAAATTAAAACAAACAAATGGATGGATGGGAGCAACTGTCACATAAGTGTACCAAATGCATAAAAAAGAAAAAGAAAACAAAACACTTGTTGCCTGGGGAATACTTCCTAGGGGTCTTTCTGCTGACTGCAACAAGTGACACACCTCTGGTGCTGAAGTAAGACATTTAGCTTCTTTTATGACATTTGGCTTGAAGAACACATCCCATTTCTGAAGCAGCCCGGAGGACGTCTCATCATCAAACAGGAGCGTGAAGTCTTGGTCCACCATTAAGGAAGAATATGAGAAACTAACAGGACATGTTTTAAAATTTTAAACTACTCAAAACAATTCATTTAAAACTCACCGGTCCTTTAGTGTCCAGGAATCTTGGGAAGGTGGAGAAGATGTCAACACTTTTGCCGGGATCATTAATAAGCTTCCGTAGATGCTGAAAGGTCTGTCTCATCTTCTGAAAATCACAGACCTACAGTATCTGTGGTATGATTGAGCAAAGACATGGTCTCTTGGCAAGTATCCCCATCAAGCTGATTCTCAGCCTGAATAAAGCATTGGGAATTTGGGCCTCTTGGAGAAACATCTATGGGACTACTTGAATGCAGTGGAGAGCCTCGACGAATCTTCCTTTGGACAGTTTTCAGACGCCAAGAAATGTATCCGGTGCTGCTTGCAGCATCACAGAAGTGTTCCTAATAAAAGATAATACTTGCACTGTCATACTCAACATAAACATTACAGAGAATTTAAAGTTGCCATCATGTGCATTTAAAGTAATCTATAAATGTGTCTGAAAATAAGAATGAACATTACATGCATAGCCTTTGTCAGCATGTGGATCCTTGAGGGAAGGGAAGAATGTCACGATCCCAAGAGCATACTCCTCTCTTACTGCTTTGGTGGGAAGGTGCCTGATGAGAAAAACGATAAAGGAATATCAATTTATGTAAGCACTAGGGGTGGGTTCAAAAGATTGATTCAACGATCTGGATCGATCCACAAAATCCACAGATTGATCTTTTAATATAATGCTTTTACATCTGTGAATGTCTGCCAAGTCTGATTGGGTCGAAACCGGGTCAGTGAGCCAGGAACAGCGGTGAAGAACCAGAAACACTCTGAGCACTAACGGAGCCAAAAGCAAACAGAGATGCTGGTTCTTCTTCTGTGGTGTTAAAACGGTTCTCATCTGGCAAGAGCTCCCTGTGGCGCATGCCTTTACTTCCGTGTTTACATGAGCAGAGTTGTTGGCGTGCGTGTCTCTTAATTTATCAATAAAAATCACCATAAAGACTGTCCTCAACATTTTCCGAATATATTTCAAAAAGCGGGGATAAACGGTTTTGTACTATGTGCAGCGCTAGGTTGTAACATAAAGTCGACGATTGATAAACACTTCAAACAGAGAGTGCACAGAGACTGGCTGAAACTCGTGAACAGAGGAAGACTTGGAGCTGCTGAGATTGTAAGTAAAATATTTGTTTTAACATTTGTGTCGTAAATTAATAATTTATCCGGCATGATGGTGTTTTCTTTTATGGATACAAAGTTAACTGTTGGTTAAGTGCTGTGAATAACGACAGAGTAAAGGTGTATTTTATGAGATTATGGACTTCTAGCACTTCAGTGAGAGATTTGAAGATAATCACAATAAAATGAAAATGGCATAATTAATAAAGGCTGCAGTACAACAAGCTATTTTTAATCAGTAGAACTAAACTGAAATGAACAAATCTTCCCAGGAAATGAATTGAAACCCTTTTCAAAAAAAGTTAATCTGTAGTTAAAATATAAACAACAAAAAATAAAAGAAACTAAATTATTAAACCCTACTGTGGTGTGGGGATTTCTTTGAAATATATTCTCCTTTTCCTCTCCCCTTCAGATCTATGAAGACTGGGTTTCCACTCCAAGGTCCATCCTGCACTGAGACCTTCTGAAGGTTAGAGGCTGTCAGTGGAGGACCAGCCCTGCTTCATGTGGATTTCAGCACAGAAGAAGACCTCACATTTTTCAGGGTCTTTGTTTTCAAATTCAAGATTAGAGAAGGTGCTGCCATAATTTTCTCCATACTCTAACATGCATTCAATGCAATTTAGTTGCTGTAATGACTAATTTGTTTCTTTTTTTAATTTAAGTTCTCAGCAAGAATACAATGTTGGTCATTTTTTAAAAACTTTACTGAGCATTTAATTCTACATACTGTAAATGACTGTTTAACAGGAAATTTTTGGCAATCCTGTGCTTTTCTTGTGGTGTTACATACGGTGCATTCAGAAAGTATTCACACTTCTTCACTTTTTCCACATTTTATGTTACAGCCTTATTCCAAAATGGATTAAATTCAAAATTTTCCTCAAAATTTACACATAATACCCCATAATGACAACATTAAAAAAGTTGAGATTTTTGCAAATTTATCAAAAATAAAAAACTAAGAAATCACATGTACCTAAGTATTCACAGCCTTTGCCATGAAGCTCAAAATTGAGCTCAGGTGCATCCTGTTTCCACTGATCATCCCTGAGATGTTTCTACAGCTTAATTGGAGTCCACCTGTGGTAAATTCAGTTAACTGGACATTTATTTGGAAAGGTACACACCTGTCTATATAAGGTCCCACAGTTGACAGTGCATGTCAGAGCACTAACCAAGCTGAAGTCAAAGGAATTGTCTGTAGACCTCTGAGACAAGATTGTCTTGAGGTACAAATCTAGGGAAGGGTACAGAAAAATTTCTGTTGTTTTGAAGGTCCCAATGAGCACAATGGCCTCCATCATCAGTAAATGGAAGAAGTTCAGAACCACCAGGACTCTTCCTAGAGCTGGTCGCCTGTCTAAACTGAGCGATCGGGGGAGAAGGGCCTTGGTCACCTCCGTGACTAAGAACCCAATGGTGACTCTGTCAGAGCTCCAGTGTTCCTCTGTGGAGAAAGGAGAACCTTCCAGAAGGGCAACCATCTCTGCAGCAATCCACCAATCAGGCCTGTATGATAGAGTGCCTAGACAGAAGCCACTCCTTAGTAAAAGGAACATGGCAGCCCACCTGGAGTTTGCCAAAAGGCACCTGAAGGACTCTCAGACCATGAGGAATAAAATTCTCTGGTCTGATGAGACAAAGATTGAACTCTTTAGCGTGAATGCCAGGCGTCATGTTTGGAGGAAACCAGGCACCGCTTATCACCATCCCTACAGTGAGGCATGGTGGTGGCAGCATCATGCTGTGGAGATGTTTTTCAGCAGCAGGAACTGGGAGACTAGTCAGGATAGAGGGAAAGATGAATGCAGCAATGTACAGAGACATCCTGGATGAAAACCTGCTCCAGAGCACTCTTGACCTGAGACTGGGCTGACGGTTCATCTTTCAGCAGGACAATGTCCCTAAGCACACAGCCAAGATATCAAAGGAGTGGCTTCAGGACAACTCTGAATGTCCTTGAGTGGCCCAACCAGAGCCCAGAGTTGAATCCAATTGAACATCTCTGAAGAGATCTGAAAATGGCTGTGCACCGACGCTTCCCATCCAACCTGATGGAGCTTGAGAGGTGCTGCAAAGAGGAATGGGTGAAACTGCCCAAAGATAGGTGTGCCAGGCTTGTGACAACATATTCAAAAAGACCTGAGGCTGTAATTGCTGCCAAAGGTGCATCAACAAAGTATTGAGAAAAGGCTGCAAATACTTATGTACATGCGATTTTAGTTTTTTTTATTTTTAATACATTTGCAAAAAATCTCAAATTTTTTTTCATGTTGTCAATATAGGGTGTTGTGTGTGGAATTTTGAAGAAAAAAATGAATTTCATCCAATTTGGAATAAGGACATAACAAAATGTGGAAAAAGTGAAGCACTGTGATTATTTTCCGGATGCACTGCAGAATAGCATCACTGTAAACGATGGAAAAAGCAGCTATTTTAAAATCCATACTTCCTCACACAACTTTCAGTGCAAAAAACCTCTAAAAATGTCACAACTTTTTGGAAAAGCTGACACAAATTCAGGCTTTTTGGGCCGCAACAATCACAAAAACAGCCGAAGTCCTGGAAGGACTGTGAGATCATGTCTACATGCTTCATACATTGAATTTGTTTACTGACTCTGGGTTGTTAACTTGACACGACACACCCTTTGCACTAAAGAAGGCACTTGTGAGCACTTTGTGAAATCCTAAGTTAAATAATAAAAAGTGCATTATTGTAACTGATTTTGGGTCAGTTCTTTATGTGATAATTTATGTATTAACAAAGTTAGAGTATTCTTGGTACAATTTGCAGCATTAGGTCTTGAACATTTTTTTTTTCCTGGCAAGTAAAATGGCTATTAAAATGGTAATTGCCCAGATTGAATTGGGATCAGAACTGAATCGATTGATTCTGGAAATTAGGGATTGTTCCCAGCCCTAGTAAGCACCACTTTGTTTTTTTATTGTTAGTGTTATTATTTATGTCACTTTTAGTTGTATATTACTTAAGTCTGTCTGCATTTTGTCACAAGTCTGCTACTGAAGCCAATACAATGACATTTTGTTCAATAATGACAGAGTATATGAATTACAGTTGTTGTGCAATCACTATTTCACAAAAATAAAAAAGGATGAAGCACACATGTCCATGTCACGACTCACCGCTCATCAGCTGCCTCAGCTGCGCGCACACCTGCGCCTCGTCAGCAGCGGGCTATTTAGCCCACTCAGCCCAGTGCAGCGGTCTGGAGCCGTCTGTTCGCATCGGCACTTCTTCGCTCGTGTATCAACCCCTGATTTCCAGCGAGACTTCAATCCTACGTAAGCATACCTTACCTTTCTCCAAGTTTTCACCCCTGTGCACAGGTGGATTCCCTGGCGGCGGATTCCCCCGTCATCGCCACCCAATCCTCACCATCGTCGCAGGCTCTGCAGGACGCTGTCTTCCGGGCTTCTCCCTTGGCCAACGCCA
Organism: Pholidichthys leucotaenia; assembly: GCA_020510985.1. Classification (NCBI taxonomy): domain Eukaryota; kingdom Metazoa; phylum Chordata; class Actinopteri; order Cichliformes; family Pholidichthyidae; genus Pholidichthys; species Pholidichthys leucotaenia. Next base: position 217,780,279 of record CM035840.1, read on the forward strand.
GCCACCTGCACCCACAAGTAAGCAACGCACTACTCATTATCCCTGTCCAGGTGTGGTGCCCTTTACCCTTGTCCTTTGCTCTCTCCATAGGGTTGTCCGGCTGTACAGCGCACTGCTCTGCTTCCTGCGCATCGGCGTTCACCCCCATCACATACACATACCTCACACATCCATTCAGACACACCTGCTTGCTGAATAAAGCTGTTAAATCTATCCTGAGCCTGCGTGCGTGTTTCCTGGGCCAGACATTATGTCAGTACGGCTCCAGCAGAGCAGCTCAGCAGACAGTGGGCTCACACGCCGTCTTTCCACCCTCGAGGCTCGGGTGGATTTAATAGCCCATCAACAGCAGGTGATTTTGAACCAGTTGGTCAACATCACTCACCGGTTAGACCGCTTGGACCCCCAGCAGGCGTTCCCCTCGGCTCACCGGGGGGGGGTAGCTCCTGCCGCTCCGGTGCCCGGTCAGTTTGCCACGGGGACGCCCACTCGACTCACACCGATCCCAACCCCCGCCCGCTTCAGCGGGAAGCTCGGCGGAGCGCGGGGGTTCATTATGCAGTGTGAGTCGGTGTTTCTGCGCATTCCCGGGGATTTTCCCTCGGACCACAGCCGAATTGGCTACATTGGTAACCTTCTGGAGGGGCGAGCGCTAACTTGGGCTTACGCCATTATGGCGAAGCCCAGTTACGCAAACCTCTCCTACAGCCAGTTCGTGCAGAGCTTTCTCGAGGTGTTTGATCATTCCCAGCACAGTAGCATCCTCACTGACCGGCTCCTTGGCCTCCAACAGGGAAGCCGGTCAGCGGCGGATTATGCTATCGACTTCCGGGTCGCAGCGGAGGAGGTTGGCTGGGGTGAGGCGGCACTCTGTGGCATCTTCCTCTGCAGCCTCAGCTCTGGTCTGAGGGATGAGCTGGCCGGTCGAGATCTTCCGGAGACGCTTGCGGAGCTGATCTCCATAACCATTAGTTTAGATAACAGGCTGCGTGAACGGTCCACCGAGCGGAAGTCTATCAGCCGCTCGCGTGGAGGGCCTGTCCGCACGCCTCAAGGCCGCCCCCTAGCGTTACCTCCACCGGAGTCTTCCGAGGAATCGGAGGCGATGGTGGTTGGTCGGTCAAAGCTCCCCCTAGCGAAGAAACAGCGCCGCCGGGAGTTGAGCCTCTGCATGTATTGCGGAGGAAATCAACACACCGTGGAGCATTGCCCGGAGAAGCCAAACGGGGAGGTCCGCGAGTCACTGTAGGGGGCCTTGCGGACTCTAACCGGTCAAATCCCCTCACTAGTCTATCCTTGCCCATCTGATTTTGTCACAATGCCACGGGGCATCTCACACACGCACTGGTGGACTCAGGAGCAGAGCAGAGCTTCATTTCAAAGAGCCTGGCAACCCAATTGGGCATCCCCTGCCACCCTCTGGCCGCTCCTCTCAGCCTGATCACCCTTTCCCATGCGCCCCTCGGACAAGTGACTCACCGCACGCAACCAGTCCCTGTCATAATCTCTGGTAACCACCGAGAGGACCTCACCCTGTACGTCCTGTCCTCCTCTGTGTCGCCTGTCATCCTTGGGTACCCCTGGTTGTGTCTGCACAACCCCGCGCTGGATTGGCAGACAGGAAGAGTCGCCGCCTGGAGTTCCTTCTGCATGGGTACCTGTTTACAATCCGCAGCCTGCGCCCCGTCTTCTCCTCCTCCGGCTAAGGACACCGTACCTCCGGATCTCTCTCTGGTGCCCTCGGAGTTCCATGACCTGGGTCTCGTATTCAGCAAGTCCCGGGCGATGTCTCTTCCTCCTCAACGGCCCTACGACTGTGCCATCAACCTCCGCCCGGGGGCGCCCCTGCCTTCCGGACACCTCTACAGCTTGTCAGCGCCGGAGCGAGAAGCTATGGATAGTTATATCAAGGAGTCACTCAACGCGGGAATCATCCATCCCTCCTCGTCTCCGCTCGGTGCAGGGTTCTTCTTCGTGTCAAAGAAGGATGGGTCACTCCGCCCATGTATCGATTTTCGGGCCTTGAATGACATCACGGAGAAGGACCGTTACACCCTGCCACTAATTGACACTGCCTTCCACTCCCTTCAGGGGGCGACCTGGGTCACCAAATTGGATCTCCGCAGTGCATACCACCTCATCCGGATCAGGGAGGGGGATGAGTGGAAGACGGTCTTTAGAATGCCTAGTGGGCACTTCGAGTACCTGGTGATGCCCTTTGGACTGACCAACACCCCTACTGTATTTCAACACCTGATCAATGACGTCCTGCGTGATTTCCTCGGCCTCTTCGTGTTCGTATACCTGGATGACATCCTCATCTTCTCCAGGTCACGGGAGGAACACCAGGTCCATGTGAGGCAGGTCTTACAGCGGCTGCTGGAGAACAGGCTGTACGTCAAGGCCGAGAAGTGTGAGTTTTACGCCAAGACCACCTCCTTCTTAGGATTTGTAATCTCACACAATCAGGTCCTACCTGACCCCGCAAGGTTAAAGCGGTAGTTGAATGGCCCACGCCGACCTCCAGGAAGCAGGTCCAGCAATTTATTGGGTTTGCCAATTTCTACCGCCGTTTTGTGCCTAATTTCGGTGCCATCGTTGCCCCGCTGACCCGTCTCACTTCTCCCAAGAACCCCTTCCGCAGGACCGAAGAGGTCGCTGCAGCATTCCAGACGTTAAAGATGGAGTTCTCCTCCTCCCGAGTCCTGACCCAGGTCGACCCCGCACTGCAGTGTTTGGTGGAAGTCGACACGTCTGATACGGGAGTGGGGGCGGTGCTATCCCAGCGATCACCCACCGATGGGGTCAAGCGACCCTGCGCCTTCTTCTCACGGCATCTGTCTCCAGCCGAGCGGAACTACGTCGTCGGGGACAGGGAGCTTCTCGTCATCAAGCTCGCCCTGCAGGAGTGGCGCCACTGGCTGGAGGGGGCTGCGTTACCATTCGTGGTGCTGACGGACCACAAGAACCTGGAGTACCTTCGATCTGCCAGACGTCTGAATGCCCGCCAGGCGCGCTGGTCCTTGTTCTTTGCCCGGTTCCGCTTCACCATCACCTATCGCCCTGGCTCCAAGAACAGCCTGCCCGATGCCCTCTCCAGGCAGTTTGCCCCTGAGACGTCAGAGGAGCCGGGTCATACCATCCTGCCCAGCTCATGCGTGGTAGGGCGATTTCCTGGACCATCAGGGACAAGATCCGGAGGGCGCAGGAGACCGAACCAGACCCTGGCGGCGGACCGGAGGGAAGGCTGTTTGTTCCATCTTCTGTCCGGGGGGAAGTCATCCATTGGGTCCACACCTCCAAACTCGCCTGTCACCCTGGTATATCCCGGCTAGTGGATCTCCTCCAACGTTCCTTCTGGTGGCCAGGTCTGCAGAAGGACGCCACCAACTACGTCCGGGTGTGTCCTGTGTGTGCCACCGGCAAGTCAGGAAATTCTCCCCCCGCGGGTCTGCTCCAGCCCCTGCCGATCCCTGGCAGGCCCTGGTCTCACATAGCCCTCGACTTCATCACCGGTCTCCCAACTTCTAACACCTATGACACCATCTTGACCATCGTGGATCGATTCTCCAAGGCCGCCCACTTCGTGCCACTTCGGGGTCTTCCAACGGCATGGGAGACAGCGGACCTTCTGGTTCAACACGTGGTCAGGCTGCACGGGATACCGGTGGACGTCGTCTCAGATCGGGGGCCCCAGTTTGTCTCAGAGGTATGGAAGTGTTTCTGCAACGCCTTGGGGGCCACAGTTAGCCTCTCCTCCGGTCACCACCCGCAATCCAACGGGCAGTGCGAACGGGCCAACCAGGAGCTGGAAGCTGCCCTACGCTGCGTCACTTCCTCCAACCCGTCTTCCTGGAGCACGCACCTGGCCTGGGTAGAGTACGCCCACAACATGGCTCGGTCTTCCGCCACAGGGATGTCCCCCTTCAAGGCGTCCTTGGGTTATGATCCACCTTTGTTCCCGGAGCAGGAGGCTGAGCTGGCGGTTCCTTCCATCCAAGCGCACCTGATACGGTGTCAGGGTCTGTGGACCAAGGCGCGCGACGCACTTTTACGCACGGCGACGCGCAACAGCACCACGGCAAATCGCCACAGGAGACCGGCCCCTGCCTACCAGGTGGGTCAACAGGTCTGGTTGTCCTCTCAGGACATCCATCTTAAGGCTGAAAAGAGGAAGTTGGCCCCACGCTTCATTGGCCCCTTCACCATTTCTAAAATTGTTAACCCGGTGGCTGTGCGTCTGGCCCTCCCCCCCTCCCTCTGCATTTGTCCCACCTTCCACGTGTCCAAGATTAAGCCCTTTGTCTCCGATCCCCTCTGTCCCCCGCCCGCAGCGCCACCCGTGCCTATGATGATCGACGGCCACCCGGCCTGGAGAGTCACCTCCATCATGGACTCCCAGCGCCGAGGTTGCGGGCTGCACTACTTGGTGGACTGGGAGGGATTCGGCCCTGAGTGGAGGTCCTGGGTGCGCTCTTCTTTGGTGTTGGACAGGAGTCTCATCACGGAGTTCCACCGGGCGCACCCAGACAAACCAGCGCCAGGAGGCACTGCTGGGGGGGGGGGGAGTACTGTCACGACTCGCCGCTCATCAGCTGCCTCAGCTGCGCGCACACCTGCGCCTCGTCAGCAGAGGGCTATTTAGCCCACTCAGCCCAGTGCAGCGGTCTGGAGCCGTCTGTTCGCATCGGCACTTCTTCGCTCGTGTATCAACCCCTGATTACCAGCGAGACTTCAATCCTACGTAAGCATACCTTACCTTTCTCCAAGTCTTCACCCCTGTGCACAGGTGGATTCCCTAGCGGCGGATTCCCCCGTCATCGCCACCCAATCCTCACCATCGTCGCAGGCTCTGCAGGACGCTGTCTTCCGGGCTTCTCCCTTGGCCAACGCCAGCCACCTGCACCCACAAGTAAGCAACACACTACTCATTATCCCTGTCCAGGTGTGGTGCCCTTTACCCTTGTCCTTTGCTCTCTCCATAGGGTTGTCCGGCTGTACGGCGCACTGCTCTGCTTCCTGTGCATTGGCGTTCACCCCCATCACATACACATACCACACACATCCATTCAGACACACCTGCTTGTTGAATAAAGCTGTTAAATCTATCCTGAGCCTGCGTGCGTGTTTCCTGGGCCAGACATTATGTCAGTCCATGATTGTCAGTCATGTGAGCCACTAACATGTTGACCATCTGTCTTCGTCTGGCATCCGTTAGGGTCCCTGTTGTTTGGTACTCCTGCAGCACGGTTTCACCCCCAGATTTGCTTCTTAGCACAGTTTCAGTTAACTAATAAAGAAAAAACATGATAAGCACCATTTCTAGAGAGTTAGGATATCTAGAGAAATGTAAAGAAACCCAAGATTTTACAATCTGTTCAGCAGTCACTGCCTCTATCCTCCATCTGTATTCTAACTCAATTCGTTGTCTCTTGCTTGGGACCTCATCGACAACTATAGCTGATGCACTTGCACTGGAGCTTGTGTCAGATGCTTCAGAAGCAGAAGACCATTCAGAGAACTCTAAAAAATGAAAAGTGTGTCAGCTTTATTTTGCAGTGTGCCATGCATTTTTCAATACCAGCCTCACCATCATCAGTGAAGGCTGTCAGCACCACATCATGTTGTCCATGCAAGGTTTATTGTAGCTACATGCTATAGTTTAATGCATTAATTTATCAAAGACTCTGTAAGTTTTCCTAAAATGTACTTACCTTAAGCACCTTAATGATGAACATGCAGCCAACTTGTCTCACTCTCGTCTAACAGTCACATGTGCCACGCCTGGGCGGAGCTTTGTTTAAAATCAACTCACTCCAGTTGAACTCTGTCAAATAACCCCAACACTGGTGGTGCAGTGGTTAGCACTGCGCTAGCACAGCAACTCACCCTTGGCCATGGGATCCCTGGTTCAATCCCAGCCCCTGACCAACAGTGATCTGTGTGGAGTTTGCATGTTCTCCCGTATCTGCATGGGTTTACTCAGGGATTTCTCCGGTTTCCTCCCAGAGGCCAAAAACATGCAGGTTAGGTTAATTGGAGACTCTAAAGTGGCCCTAGGTGTGAATGTGTGTGTGAATGGTTAAGGGATAGCGCCGTACCATGGCTGCTTCATCCATCCAGGTGGATGCCCTCAATTTCCCCTCTGGGGATCAATAAAGTATAAAGTATACTGAACATCATTTAAATAAGGACAGAGTGAAAAGTACACTTCAAGAGTCAGTATCAACTCTGAAATATAGTGATGGCAAAGTCAAAACAGTGTTTTAGTACGTACCGAAACCTAGGTGAAACTTCTGAATCGAACCACTGTTCCGAGGTCTGTATCAGAAAGAAGATGCCACGTGACTGTTCCATGTCGCCTTCTATCATGTCAGCAACTGTTTTGAAACGTCACCGTTGTTTTATGCAGTGATTGTCATGTGGTGATCCTCGCGGATCACCAAGAGACGCCACAGAGTTCACCAGGGAGTTTGGCTAAGATGTTATTTATTTTCAGACGTGACAAAACACAACTATGAACCCCTTAGGGCTAATACACACAAGACCTAGACTTGGGCTCGTAGGGCTAACCCAGCCGCTACGAGCTAACTGTGACAAAACTAAGAAGACGAACCTGACATGAAGGTCTCACGACACTCTCAAACATGGCGAGGCGTAGACCCAGACTTGACAAGCAAAACGGGATGAGACATTGACAGAATGTAGACCAATACTCCTGCGTCTTACCGTCGTCAGTGCCGGGCTTAAAAGGGCGAAGCACTAACGACGGTAATGACAATCAACTGACCGGCCGTTGACAGGCGGAAGCCCCACCGAGCACTTTCACAATAAGAGCCCGGTGAGGCCAGAATACAGCCCGCAGCTGTCAAGACCGGCAGCGAGAATAACTTAGCCCGAGCGCGATCAGAACCGGCGCTCGGGTCATAACAGTACCCTCCCCCCACGGGCGGACTCCGAACGCCCCAAGGAACCACCCTGCCCCCCCGCCCCCCCCAGGGTGGGAGGTTGGGGGACAGGTGCGGAGGGAGAGAAACCAACCCATGAACAAGACAAAAAAAAAACCATACAAGACAATGACAAGGCAACAACTCAGACCAAAATCACAGACTACTGAAACAAAAACACCAAATATTCAAAAAACAGAGCCCAGAATAACTAAATACAAGAACAAAACATTACCCTCTCATACCAGACTTAACATGAGACAAAAAAAACAAAAACAGAGCATTACCCGCTCATACCAGACTTAACATGAGACAAAAAAAAACAAAACAAAAACAGAGCATTACCCGCACATACCAGACTATATGAAACAATAACGGAGCATACCGCTCACCCAGACTATACATATGCCAGATACAAAATAACCAGGAAGAAGAAAAAAAAAAAAAAAAGCACAAATACAGAGACAAACCCAGGGACCACCAGAGTCCAAAGTCCCGCACGCACGCTTCTCCGGTGGTCGAACTAGGTAGCCCCATGGCACACATAACAGGTCGGGTGGCCGAACCGAGGTGCGGAACTGGCGAAACAGTCCCTCCGGCGGCCGACCCGTGTCCCTCAGCCACCAGTCCAGGGCATCAACAACCCGCAGCGGCCTCCCTGACGAGAACAAAACTCGGGAGAACCAGGGCGAGCGAACAGGGACCCCCATGGCCCCAGACGATGATGAAAAGGGGCGGTGATTCTGAGGGGATTGATGAGCAGGACGAGCCAAGAATCCGCTCCGCGAAGAAGGGTCTGCAGCTCCTCCTCCGCCAATGGGCCATGCTCGCTCTGCATCACCGCTGGACCCAGATTGGGTCCCAGCTACACCCACGTTGGGCCCCGATTGGGCCAGAACTGCACCCGCGGTGGACCCCGATTGGGCCTCCGACGAACCCACGTCGGACCCCGATTGGGCCGAAACCGCCCCTGCGGTGGGACCCAATTGGGCCTCCGGTGCAGCTCCGCTGACGAACTCCACCCCCGAACCTGGGACCTCCACCTCGGTGACACCGACCCGTTCCCCGCCGGCAACACTAAAACAAAGCTCGGGGACAGGAAAACCGGGATCAGCATCACCGGTAGCAACGAAACCCAGCGAGACGAGCTCGGGCGCAGCAGACGGCTGCTCCTCACTCGTCTCCCCGAGAGGCAGGCAAAAATGCTCAACAAAAGAGGACAGAGACATAAGAGGGAGCACTTGCCTGCACTCGGGTTCCGTTGCCACCCAGGACTCCGACGATCCGGGTTCAGGGCAACTCTCATCAGCTGGCTCGGACTCAGCTGCGTCGGGCTCCGCAGCTGGCACGATGTCACCTGCAGCCTCAGGTTCCTCCCACACTGTTGTCCACGCCGACGACCCGTATGGCGTGGAGGCAGGGAACCCTTGACCAACTGGCTCAGACCGCTCCGGCGAGGAGACCCGGGGACGCTTCTTCGTCGGCTCAGGCTCCGGACCGCAGTCCGCTCCTCTCCTCCGTCCAAAACGTGACTGCAGGGCCAGATGCAGGCTATCCAGCACTGCAGGGGCCCTCTTCGTCCGGCGACGCTGGCCTGGCGTCGCGGACCGCTCAACGGGGGAGAACACAGAGGCAGTAGGTTTAATAATTTCATCCACAGCAGGTGGAGGGAGCTTGGGGGCTGCGAACCCCGAACTCCGCCCCCAGGAGTCAGACAAGGCAGATCATTATTAAGATGTGACAAACAAACGAGCACTTGCCTTCCTCCGGGGGCAGAGATGGTTCCTGCTGTGGGGGACGTCGTTCCTCTTTCTCCCCGCTGGATGGCGACAGAGGGCCCCCTGGGAAAACGAGGTGGGGCCGCTCTCGGAGATTCGCTGACGGGATACGCCGGCAGCGAGTCCAGCCGGGAATTCCGCTGAGGGTTGCCTGCGCCGTTACGCCGACGTCCTCGTCGGCCCCCAGACGGCGCATACTCCTGGACCTGCTCCGGGACGGGAACGGGACACCAACGCGGGGAGCGAGGATGCCTCCTCCTCTGCTTCCCGCTCTCTTCCTCCTCCAGCCCATGAAGAACCTCGCGCTGAGCGGCGAGTTCCTCCCACCTCGATATTACCTCCGGATGATCGTCGTAGCCGAGGGGAAGGCTGTCCAGATACTCCTCAGCGACGCCCAGATGCCAACGCATGTAACTGGAGGTGTCGTCGAATGTAGCGGCAAGGAGCGCCCCATCGGCGTATTCCAGCGTGCTCGCTAGCTCCTTGTCCAGGCGCCGACCGCGGCCCCTAGATGACGGCATTCTCCCAGATGTTGACACCCGAACGAGAAGAAACAATAGTCCGGTTATGGCACAAACTCCTGGTGAAACGGCGTCTCGATGCGGCGCCTCCGTTTAGGCGACCTGGCATGAGTATACTGTCATGTGGTGATCCTCGTGGATCACCAAGAGACGCCACAGAGTTCACCAGGGAGTTTGGCTAAGATGTTATTTATTTTCAGACGTGACAAAACACAACTATGAACCCCTTAGGGCTAATACACACAAGACCTAGACTTGGGCTCGCAGGGCTAACCCAGCCGCTACGAGCTAACTGTGACAAAACTAAGAAGACGAACCTGACATGAAGGTCTCACGACACTCTCAAACATGACGAGGCGTAGACCCAGACTTGACAAGCAAAACGAGATGAGACGTTGACAGAATGTAGACCAATACTCCTGCGTCTTACTGTCGTCAGTGCCGGGCTTAAAAGGGCGAAGCACTAACGACGGTAATGACAATCAGCTGACCGGCCGTTGACAGGCGGAAGCCCCACCGAGCACTTTCACAATAAGAGCCCGGTGAGGCCAGAATACAGCCCGCAGTTGTCAAGACCGGCAGCGAGAATAACTTAGCCCGAGCGCGATCAGAACCGGCGCTCGGGTCATAACAGTGATTTTGTTAACACGTTTCTAAAATTGAATAATAAATAAAAATACTACCATTACACAATATGAAAATGCCGATTCTATGAACAATATATGTATTATATAAATACTTTATCTGTAAAATACTAATTTCTCGTGTCCTTGCCTGACTGGCCTAAAGCATTTAAAAGCTCCTCTAACGTGAAGTTTGTTTGCCAAGTCTTGCCTCTCTGAGTATCTTGTACTGAGCTGCTTTTGGATTTACACTATTTGGAAATGGATGGGGGTAGAAAGCGTCCCAGGTCAGCTGTCTGTGATCACTTTGACCTTCTTGAGGGAAAAAAAGTTAAATGTATGCATTGTATGCAATATCTTGCATTTTGTAGTAATACAACAAGTACAGTCATGTGAAAAAATTAGGATACCCCATAAATATTCAGTTCTTTATTAAGAAATGTTCACATATCTACAGCCGTGGACAAAATTGTTGGTACCCTTCTGTTAATGAAAGAAAAACCCACAATGGTCACAGAAATAACTTGAATCTAACAAAAGTGGTAATAAATAAAAATTCTATGAAAATTAACCAATGAAAATCAGACAGTGCTTTTGTATTGTGGTTCAACAGAATTATTTTAAAAAACAAACTCATGAAACTGGCCTGGACAAAAATGATGGTACCCCTAGAAAAGATTGAAAAAAATATGACCATAGGGACATGTTCAACCAAGATGTGTCCTCTAATTAACATCACAGGTGTCTACAAACTTGTAATCAGTCAGTCGGCCTATTTAAAGCACCCTTTAAAACAAGTAGTCACTGTGCTGTTTGGTGACATGGTATGTACCACACTAAACATGGACCAGAGGAAGCAAAGGAGAGTTGTCTCAGGAGATTAAAAAGAAAATTATAGACAAGCATGTTAAAGGTAAAGGCTGTAAGACCATCTCCAAGCAGCTTGATGTTCCTGTGACTACAGTTGCACATATTATTCAGAAATTTAAGATCCATGGGACTGTAGCCAACCTCCCTGGATGTGGCCGCAGGAGGAGACGGATAATACGAATGGTAACAAAAGAGCCCAGAACAACCTCTAAACACGTTCATGGTGGACTCCAAGGTCAAGGTACATCAGTGTCAGATCGCACCATCCGTCGTTGTTTGAGCCAAAGTGGACTACATGGGAGACGACCAAGGAGGACACCACTGTTGAAAACAAATCATAAAAAAGCCGGACTGGAATTTGCCAGACTGCATGTTGACAAGCCACAAAGCTTCTGGGAGAATGTCCTATGGACAGACGAGACAAAACTGGAAGTTTTTGGCAAGGCACATCAGCTCTATGTTCACAGACGCAAAAATGAAGCATAACAAGAAAAGAACACTGTCCCTACTGTGAAACATGGAGGAGGTTCTGTTATGTTCTGGGGCTGCTTTGCTGCACCTGACACAGGGTGTCTTGAATCTGTGCAGGGTACAATGAAATATCAAGACTATCAAGGTATTCTAGAGAGAAATGTGCTGCCCAGTGTCAGACAGCTTGGTCTCAGTCGCAGGTCATGGGTCTTGCAACAGGACAATGACCCAAAACACACAGCTATAAAACACACAGCTAAGAGCCAAACACTGGACTATTCTAAAGTGGCCTTCTATGAGCCCTGATCTAAATCCTATTGAACATCTGTGGAAGGAGCTGAAACATGCCGTCTGGAGAAGGCACCCTTCAAACCTGAGACAACTGGAGCAGTTTGCTCATGAGGAGTGGGCCAAAATACCTTCTGAGAGGTGCAAAAGTCTCATTGACAGTTACAGAAATTGTTTGATTACAGTGATTGCCTCAAAAGGTTGTGCAACAAAATATTAAGTTAAGGGTCTCATCATTTTTGTTCAGGCCTGTTTCATGAGTTTGTTTTTTAAAATAATTCTGTTGAACCACAATTCAAAAGCATTGTCTGATTTTCACTGGTTAATTTTCATAGACTTTTTATTTATTACCACTTTTGTCTGATTCAACTTATTTCTGTGACCATTGTGGGTTTTTCTTTCATTAACAGAGGGGTACCAACAATTTTGTCCACTTCTGTATGTCTAACCTTGTTTTTGTTTTTATTTGCATTTTTTAACATTTATTTTAGCCATTTTAAGTGGGAATGAATGTGGGGGTGTCCTAAAAAGATGGGGGGTGTCCTCACTATGTTTTACAGAAAAATTTTACAAAAGTCTTTAATTCGTTTTTAATTGTTTAGTCATATTACATGAATCTCCCATTATTTTAAACACTGGTATTAAATATCCATATATCCATATATGTTAAAAAAAAAACACACAGGCTTATACAGGGTGTCCTAATTTTGTCACATGACTGTATGTGGCGACACCTACAGACAAAACATCCTGACGCCTGCATTCCTTGCACAACACAGCCGAGTGCTGAATCAAGCCATGGCCAGCATAGTGTTTGTGGTATGTATTTATGGTCTTTTAATACACATACGAGTATACATTTATTATTTATACACCTTTATTATTATTTACAATAAATATAATTATGCATTTGATCACTAAAAGAAGCCATATTGTTGTACATTAACATATAGTTACATATTTTACATATATTTACATATTTTACATATAATTACATGTATTTACAATGTTTGCAATACAATACATCAAGTTGAATGACAGCATTCCTCCTGAATCAGTCTTTTTGTTGTTCCTTGACAGGAAGGCAAAAAGAATTAGACGAGGCACTAGTTGACCTTATTGTGAAGGACTCACAACCTTTTTCAGTTGTGGAAGATGAGGGTTTCAGGCACTTTGTCAATAAACTTGACCCCAATTACATCCTTCCATCCAGAAACACACAAAAACACTTGACTGTTTGACTGTAGTATTATAACATTTGGCCACCAGATGTCGCTGTTGGGAGATGTTTCAAATGTTCCAAAAGATCGATTCTTTTTCTGAATCAGTTGCTCCAAATGATTTGATCTCTCGAACGTTCCATTTCTGCCATCACTATGAAATGTTTGACCCCCAAATTTAAACTCTCCAATTTTTGCTGTGAACCTGGAGGAGAAAAGAGGACAAGAGGAGTTAGATTATAATTCCTCAGAGTGAAACATAGACTTACTTGCTGTTGAGGCAGTTTACCCAATGAGCCAGCGCTGGAGCGTTCACAAACTGGCACTTTTCGGCACTGGCAGGGAAGAGGCAGTGGGTGCGTCTAATCACGCAGGTGCAATGATGACCTGCGGAGCCAGGAAAAGCCTTGCAGGAAGAGAGGGGGAGCGCACGCTCACCTGATCATGACACTTACAGTTCTCTTTTTCCATTATAGCGCTCAGCCTTGCAGCCACAGTCTGCATTCCATAACAGGGTTTATGTAATAAAGTTTGTGTTCCAAGCAAATGCCACACTCTGTGAGTCCTTCCAGTTTTCCAGACATAACACAAAGCATGTCACAGACATTTTATTAACATCTCTGGGAAGTGTGTCAACGTGTGGAAGAAGGTCATACCATGGGTACTTTGTGGATTTGGGCTGGATCCTGCGCTGTGTGAACCGCTCTTCTATGTGACGACCCCATCCTGGGCTACCCTTTGTATCAGCTGTATGACCCTCCACTGATGTGGTTAGGTAAGCACTGAGTAGAAATTTATAGAAATAAAATAGAAATTCCTCAGCAGACAAATGGACAAAAGAGTGGTTCTGATGTGTTTATTACTGCTTACTTTAATGCAAAAACAAACAAACTGAAGCAAAACAAAATGTTCTTTGTCAACTGATGACCGATGTGATTAATGTGGGCAGTGCTGGCCTAATGGTTACGGATGTGGACTGGTGAGCGGAGAGTCGCGGGTTTGATTCCTGGACCGGCAGGATTAGATCTGGGTGGGACAGATAGCATAGCAGTGTTTACCCCACCCTCCTATACCCCACTGTGGTGCCCTTGAGCAAGGCCCCACAGATCAGTCTGTGGTTGTACTGGGCAACTTCCTGGTGTGAATGTGTAACTGTGTGAGAGTGAACAGGGCGTCCTTGAAAAAGAGAGGTTGCCTCTCAATGGAACTACCCTGTACAAATAAAGGTTAAATAAAATTTTTTTAAAAAATGGACAAAATTAAATGTGCTTTTAAAAGCTGTCATCATTTCATTGACATTCTTTCAGAAGACCACAGCTGTCTCCAGACAGGCCAGTATTATTTAAGATGCTTTCACACATTAGTTCTCTCTCGCTCATATATATATATATATATATATATATATATATATATATATATATACACATATACACACACACACACACAGTATCTCACAAAAGTGAGTACACCCCTTACATTCTTGTAAATATTTTATTATATCTTTTCATGGGACAACACTGAAGATATGACACTTTGATACAATGTAAAGTAGTCAGTTTACAGCTTGTATAACAGCGTAAATTGTTGTCCCCTCAAAATAACTCAACACACAGTCATAAATGTCTAAACCGCTGGCAACAAAAGTGAGTACACCCCTAGTGAAAATGTCAAAATTGTACCCAGAGTATCAATATTTTGTGTGGCCACCATTATTTTCCAGCTCTGCTTTAGCTCTCTTGGGCATGGAGTTCACTAGAGCTTCACAGGCTGCCACTGGAATCCTCTTCTACTCCTCCACGACGACATCATGGTATTAGAGACCTTGGGCTCCTCCACCTTCCATTTGAGGATGCCCCACAGATGCTCAATAGGGTTTAGGTCTGGAGACATGCTTGGCCAGTCCATCACCTTTACCCTCAGTTTCTTTAGCAAGGCAGTGGTCATCTTGGAGGTGTTTTTGGGGTGGTTATTATGCTGGAATACTGCCCTGCGGCCCTGCAGCCCAGTTTCCGATCATGCTCTGCTTCAGTATGTCACAGTGCATGTTGGCATTCATGGTTCCCTCAATGAATTGTAGCTCCCCAGTGCTAGCACCACTCATGTGGCCCCAAACCATGACACTCCCACCACCATACTTGACTGTAGGCAGGACACACTTGTCTCTGTACTCCTCACCTGGTTGCCGCCACACATGCTTGACACCATCTGAATCAAATAAGTTTATCTTGGTCTCATCAGACCACAGGACATGGTTCCAATAATCCATGTCCTTAGTCTGCATGTCTTCAGCAAACTGTTTGCGGGCTTTCTTGTGCATCATCTTTAAAAGGGGCTTCCTTCTGGGACGACAGTCATGCAGACCAATTTGATCCAGTGTGCAGCATTTGGTCTGAGCACTGATAGGCTGACCCCCACCCCCCACCCCTTCAACCTCTGCAGCAATGCTGGCAGCACTCATACGTCTATTTTCAAAAGGCAACCTCTGGATATGATGCTGAGCAGGTGCATTCAGCTTCTTTGGCCAACCATGGTGAGGCCTGCTCTGGGTGGAACCTGTCCTGTTAAACCGCTGTCTGGTCTTGGCCACCGTGCTGCAGCTCAGTTTCAGGGTGTTGGCAGTCTTCTTATAGCCTAGGCCATCTTTATGTAGAGCAACAATTCTTTTTATCAGATCCTCAGAACTTCCAGTGACCAGTATGAGAGAGTGTGAGAGCAATAACACCAAAGTTAACACACCTGCTCCCCATTCATACCAGAGACCTTGTGACACTAATGAGTCACATGGCACCGGAGAGGGAAAATGGCTAATTGGGCACAATTTGGACATTTTCACTAGGGGTGTACTCACTTTTGTTGCCAGCAGTTTACAAGTTAATGGCTGTGTGCTGAGTTATTTTGAGGGGACAGCAAACTTACAGTTATACAAGCTTTACACTGAGTACTTTACATCGTATCAAAGAGTCATATCTTCAGTGTTGTCCCATGAAAAGATATAATAAAATATTTACAAAAATGTGAGGGGTGTACTCACTTTTGTGTGTGTATTATATATATATATATATATATATATATATATATATATATATATATATTATATATATATATATACATACATACAGGTGGGGAAAAAAAGTATTTAGTCAGCCACCAATTGTGCAAGTTCTCCCACTTAAAAGATGAGAGAGGTCTCCAATTTTCATCATAGGTATACCTCAACTATGAGAGACAAAATGAGAAAAAAAAAATCCAGAAAATCATATTGAAGGATTTTTAATGAATTAATTGGTAAATTCCTCGGTAAAATAAGTATTTGGTCAATAACAAAAGTTCATCTCAATACTTTGTTATATACCCTTTGTTGGCAATGACAGAGGTCAAACGTTTTCTGTAAGTCTTCACAAGGTTTTCACACACTGTTGCTGGTATTTTGGCTCATTCCTCCATGCAGATCTCCTCTAGAGCAATGATGTTTTGGGGCTGTCGCTGGGCAACACAGACTTTCAACTCCCTCCAAAGATTTTCTATGGGGTTGAGATCTGGAGACTGGCTAGGCCACTCCAGGACCTTGAAATGCTTCTTACGAAGCCACTCCTTCGTTGCCCGGGCGGTGTGTTTGCGATCATTGTCATGCTGAAAGACCCAGCCACGTTTCATCTTCAATGCCCTTGCTGATGGAAGGAGGTTTTCACTCAAAATCTCACGATACATGGCCCCATTCATTCTTTCCTTTACACGAATCAGTCGTCCTGGTCCCTTTGCAGAAAAACAGCCTCAAAGTATAATGTTTTCACCCCCATGCTTCACAGTAGGTATGGTGTTCTTTCTCCTCCAAACACGACAAGTTGAGTTTTTACCAAAAAGTTCTATTTTGGTTTCATCTGACCATATGACATTCTCCCAATCCTCTTCTGGATCATCCAAATGCTCTCTAGCAAACTTCAGACGGGCCTGGACATGCACTGGTTTAAGCAGGGGGACACGTCTGACACTGCAGGATTTGAGTCCCTGGCGGCGTAGTGTGTTACTGATGGTAGCCTTTGTTACTTTGGTCCCAGCTCTCTGCAGGTCATTCCTAGGTCCCCTCCGTGTGGTTCGGGATTTTTGCTCACCGTTCTCATGATCATTTTGACCTCACGGGGTGAGATCTTGCGTGGAGCCCCAGATCAAGGGAGATTATCAGTGGTCTTGTATGTCTTCTATTTTCTAATAATTGCTCCCACAGTTGATTTCTTCACACCAAGCTGGTTACCTATTGCAGATTCAGTCTTCCCAGCCTGGTGCAGGTCTACAATTTTGTTTCTGGTGTCCTTTGACAGCTCTTTGGTCTTGGCCATAGTGGAGTTTGGAGTCTGACTGTTTGAGGTTGTGACAGGTTGTCTTTTATACTAATGAGTTCAAACAGGTGCCATTAATACAGGAAACGGAGTGGAGGACAGAGGAGCCTCTTAAAGAAGAAGTTACAGGTCCTGTGAGAGCCAGAAATCTTGCTTGTTTGTAGGTGACCAAATACTTATTTTACCTGAGGAATTTACCAATTAATTCATTAAAAATCCTTCAATGTGATTTTCTGGATTTTTTTTTTCCCCATTTTGTCTCTCATAGTTGAGGTATACCTATGATGAAAATTGGAGACCTCTCTCATCTTTTGAAGTGGGAGAACTTGCACAATTTGTGGCCTGACTAAATACATTTTTGCCATATATATATATATATATATTTATATATATATATATATATATATATATATATATATATATATATATATATATATATTGTGGGCACATATGTTGGTTACATATGCTCCACAAATATATTGCTGTGTGTTGATTGTGTGCTGCACATCTGAGGGAACAAAGGGACTGAGCCTCCGAGAGATAACGGGAGAGTGTGAGAATTTGGCCTTTGTTTCAAGGAGATGACCTGGAGATATTTCCGGACCCACCGGAGACTAGGACGATGGTGTGAAGATCAGAGGGGGTACATTGTGACTGGGTTTAAGTTACCATGGTGACTGTATGTTTGATTAAACACCAGTGTGACATGCAGTTTTGATGTCCGGGGTATAAAGGACAGATGTGAGATTATTCATCCTCTTTTTCTGCTTTGAAATTGTTGGAGTATGTGATTGTGAATAAAGCTGAACCTGAGGAATAAACTCAGTCTCATCCTTCCGCGCATTCTCCACACTGGTGACCTTACGACAAAGCATGAGCAGAGATAATTCTCCCGAGCGGGGCTCGGCAGAAGCCAGCCTGATGACTGCCGCCACGTTCCAGCTGCCGGACTTCTGGCAGGCATAGTCCCGCACTCCTGGTTTAGCGCGGTTCGAGGCGCAGTTCAACCTCCGGAGAATCTCGAGAGACGACACGAAATTCTACCATGTGGTGGCGAAAGCTGGGCAAGCCACACAGTCCAGAGGGTGGAGGATCTGGTCAATCACCCACCGGACAGCGACAAATACAGTGCATTGAAGGCTGCGCTTATCAGCCACTTCACCCCCTCGGTGCAACAGCGAGCAGAGGGGCTCCTAGCGTTGACGGAGTTGGAGAACGACAGACCCGTAGACCTGATGGTGAAAATGCTGAGGCTGAGAGACTCCAAGGATTGCGACTTTATCTTCGATCACCTTTTCCTCCCGACCCTGCCGCCAGCGGTGAGAGTTACCCTGGCAGGCTCACCTCTGTTGGCCCGGCGAGACTACCATGGCTGTGCTAGAGCGCAACGACTCGTCGACACCCACAAACGGAGTGCGGTTTCGGCCGCGGCAGCAGAGCTAGGCGCAACGTCCGGAGACGGCATGGGGCCAGTGGTTGCAGCACCAGACTCACCGACGACAGCAGCAACAAGGACCAGGCGACATGGAGCGGACGACGTCCTTTGCTTCTATCATCGCCGCTTTGCAGAGTGGGCACACAAGTGCCTCCCACCGTGCCACTTCAAGCGTTCGGGAAACACCAAGACCGGGGGTCGTAGCGGCTGCGGCCCTCGGGGAGGAGAACAAGCTGCTCTACCTGACGGATGCACGCTCGGGGAGGCATTTCCTCGTGGACACAGGCTCCCAGCTGAGTTTCATCACGCCTTCCTAAGCGGACCGGCTGACGTCGTCTAAGGGTCCCCGGGTGTCAGCAGCGAACGGCTCAGCGATTAAGACCTTCGGTGAGAGGACTCTACTTCTGTCTTTGCAGGGCCGTGCATTTGAGTGGACTTTTGTTGTAGCGGCAGTCAATTTCAACATGTTAGGGGCTGATTTTTTGTGCTCACATGGTTTATTGGTTGATCTTGCTAACAGACGTCTGGTTAATGCACTCTCCTTTCACTCTATTCCCTGCACAGCTCGAGTGGCGCCACCAACTGCACAAGCCAACGTCACAGCTGCGGGTGGTAAGTTCCACGCACTCCTCACTCAGTTCCCAGCACTCACAGTCCCAACGTTTTCGGCGACAGTGGCTAAACATGGGGTGGAACATTATATCACTACCACCAGCCCGCCCGTTTTTGCAAAAGCTCGGCGCCTGGACTCAGCTAAACTGACCATAGCACGCGAGGAGTTTGCCAACCTGGAAAAACTGGGCATCATCAGGCATTCAAAAAGCCCCTGGGCTTCACCACTGCACATGGTCCCAAAGGCTGATGGCTCATGGTGACCTTGCGGTGATTTCCGCCGGTTGAATAACGCCACTGCACACGACCGCTACCCAGTTCCGCATATCCAAGATTTTTTGGTTCATTTGGCGGGGGCGCGCATTTTTTCTAAAATAGATTTAGTACGCGGTTACCATCAGGTTCCAGTGCGCGCTCAGGACATACCCAAAACAGCGGTAATAACTCCTTTCGGGCTTTTTGAGTTTTTGCGCATGCCTTTTGGACTCAAGGGTGCGGCGCAGATGTTCCAGCGCATGATGGACGCGGTCCTACACGACCTCCCTTTCGTGTTCGTCTATTTGGACGACATTTTGGTAGCCAGCACGTCTGAAGACGAACACAAAAGCCACCTCACAGCAGTTTTCCGGAGGTTGGCAGAGCACGGGTTAATAATTAACCCAGCGAAGTGTCAGTTTGGGGTGGCGCAGATTGATTTTTTGGGGCATCGCGTTTCGCCAGAAGGAGCGGTCCCTCTGCCCGATAAAGTGCGCGCAATAACAAATTTTCCCCAACCTCAAACGGTCAAAGCGTTACAGGAGTTTTTGGGAATGGTTAATTTTTATAACCGTTTCCTCCCCTGCGTAGCGCAGCTCATGCAACCATTGTATGCTACACTAAAAAAACAAAAGCCCACGAATAAAATCGAATGGTCTCCTGAGCGGGAGCGCGCATTCTCTCAAGTCAAATCAGCCCTGGCAAACGCTGCTTTGTTGGCACACCCAGTTCCAATGGCCCGCATGGCGCTCACCACTGACGCATCCGATGTAGCCGTCGGGGCGGTCGTTGAACAGTATGTAGCTGGGACCTGGCAACCGCTCGCGTTTTTCAGCAAAACCTTGCGCAATAGCGAGTGAAAATACAGCGCGTTCGACAGGGAGTTGTTGGCTCTACACTTGGCCATCCGCCACTTCCAGTTCTGGCTGGAAGGGCGCCGTTTCACCACGTTCGTGGACCACAAACCGCTGACTTTTGCGATGGCCAAGATTTCGGAACCTTGGTCGGGCCGGCAGCAGAGACAGCTGGCCGTGATATCGGAGTTCAGGGTCAGGGTCAGGGTAGCGACGCGGAAGCGCGCGCAGCCCCAGTCCGTGTAGGGTTAGATTATGCAGCCATGGCCACAGAGCAGGTTAGCGATGCAGACGTGCGCGCGCTCCAGTCTGGACCAACAGGGTTAAGGCTGGAGGACAGGGTGCTGCAAGTTGGTATGCCCCCCCTAATCTGCGATATCTCCACTGGACGGCCGCGTCCAGTGATACCAGCTGCGTGGCGCCGCCGCGTTTTTGACTCGATCCATTCTCTGGCACACCCGGGGGTGCGCGCATCGGTCAAAATGGTAGGAGAGAAATTTGTATGGCCGGGGTTGCGCAAACAGGTCAAGGAATGGGCGACAGCCTGCGTAGCTTGTCAGCGAGCCAAAATACACAAACACACTAGAGCTCCTTTGGAGCCTTTTCACATCCCGGCTAAGCGCTTTGATCATGTGCATGTCGACTTGGTAGGCCCCCTTCCGTCGTCACAGGGGTACACACACCTTTTGACAATGGTGGACCGCACCACGCGTTGGCCGGAAGTGGTCCCACTGGCATCAACCACAGCCGAGGAGGTGGCGCGCGCGTTTTTAACAGCTTGGGTAGCGTGCTTTGGAGTTCCGTCGGACATAACGTCCGACAGAGGTCCTCAATTTGTTTCCGAGCTCTGGTCATCGATGGCCCGCAGCCTGGGGGTAACAATCCACCGCACTACCGTGTACAACCCCCAGGCTAACGGTTTATGCAAACGTTTCCATAAGTCATTGAAAGCAGCCCTCAGAGCGTCGCTTACGGATACAAATTGGGTAGACAGGCTTCCTTGGGTTTTATTGGGGTTGCGTTCTGCACCTAAGGAGGATTTGCAAGCCTCCCCAGATGAGTTAGTTTTTGCACAGCCTCTCCGGCTGCCTGGGGAATTTCTCCCCGATAATCCTGCGCCAAATTGCCCCCCCGCTCAGCGGTTGCAGAGCGACACGGAATCAAACACGCTTCCTGGCCCGGTTCATCACAGCTTCCCTCGCGTTTTTGTGCCGAAAGCTTTAAAAAATGCGGAGTTTGTTCTTGTCAGACATGATGCCCATCGCCCAAGCTTGCGGCCGCCGTACGATGGACCATTTAGGGTGCTGGAAACAGGAGAGAAGCATTTTTTTGCTAGATTTGGGAGACAGAAAGGAGGTAATTGGTATAAACAGACTCAAACCTGCTTTTGTTTTGGCGGATGAAGCAGTGCAGTTGGCAAGGGCCCCCCGTCACGGCAGACCCCCTAGAGGGCATTCTCCAGAACACCCACAGAGATTGACTAACAGTTCTAATCCACAGGCAACAGTTCCACAGCAGGAGGACACTGCAGAGGCAGTAAAGCAGGCTTACAGCAAATACGGCAGAAGACTTAGACCCAGGCAACTGGTGGATTGATATGTAGTAATGTTATTATGTCATGCATCTCTGGTTATGATTGTTCCATCTTAGACGTTTGGGGGAGGTCATGTGGGCACATATGTTGGTTACATATGCTCCACAAATATATTACTGTGTGTTGATTGTGTGCTGCACGTCTCAGGGAACAAAGGGACTGAGCCTCCGAGAGATAACGGGAGAGTGTGAGATTTGGCCTTTGTTTCAAGGAGATGACCTGGAGAGATTTCCGGACCACCGGAGACTAAGGGACAATGATGTGAAGATCAGAGGGGTTACATTGTGACTGGGATTAAGTACCGTGTGACTGTATGTTTGATTAAACACCATGTGACTGCAGTTTTGATGTCCGGGGTATAAAGGACAGATGTGAGATTATTCATCCTCTTTTTCTGCTTTGAAATTGTTGGATTATGTGATTGTGAATAAAGCTGAACCTGAGGAATAAACTCAGTCTCATCCTTCCGCACATTCTCCACAATATATATATTTTTTTTTTTTTTTTTGGAGTGGACACAATACACATGGCACTCCACCCAGGACAAGGGGGTTGGTGGGGGAGAAGATAGTTAGAGATGCTAATGGGGAAAGCTGAGAGAAGCCAACCAAACAAAGATGTGCCTTTCGCCCCCTGCCGTGCCAAGCTGACACCTGAGGACGTAGGGGTGCAAATGTATTGTAGCAAGACCTGCTCTGTGACATGTGGGTCAATGTTATGTTAATGTGTGTGCATTATGTGTGTGAATGATAATGTGTTTACCCTGAGTGCTGGAGGCAGGAATTAAAGTGTATAAAGGGGCTCGCTCAGGCACTCAGGTTTTAGAGTTTCTGTGTTTTTGTTGGAAGTGGAATAAAGTTTGTGTGTCGTCCAGCTCACTGCTTCATCTGCTTCCATCTTTTACATTGGTGACCCTAAGACGTGCAATGGAGAACGAGTTGAGCACCGCCCTGGAGACAACCCAGAGGGAGAACATCAGCGCGGCATATGCTGTCACAGTCAAGCTCCCAGACTTCTGTCTTCACAATCTGACCGTTTGGTTTCTACATGTTGAAGCCCAATTCGCACTCCGCAGGATCACAACGGACGACACCAAATATTATCATGTGGTCGCTGCACTGGATGTGAGCGCCACGCAGCAAGTGACGAGCCTGCTCCAGGAACCGCCGGCCCAGGGGAAATACGACGTGCTCAAGCAGATGCTGATTCAGCGGTATACTCTGTCAGACAATGAGAAAGCAGAGAGACTCCTAACGTGCTCAGAGTTAGGTGACAGATCAACTGTGGAGCTGATGGAGAGCATGTTAGCATTGAGGGGGAAGAATGACAAATCTTTCCTTTTCACCCACCTCTTCCTCAGAAACCTACCTGCTACAGCGAGGGCGATCCTGGCCAACTTGCTACTGCTGGTAACCAGGAACTACTGTGCTCTGAAGCAGGAAGCTGGACCACATCATCCTCCTGACCAGAACTCTCACCTTGCATGCAATGACACCGGCATCCGGGAAGGACTCCAGCGAGGTTGAGGAGCCATTGGTGGTGGCTGGGACGGATGCCAAGAGACTCAGGAATGGGACACTGTGTCTATCACCGCCACTTTGGCTCAAATGTCCAATGCTGTCTGCCACCATACCAATTCAAGAAGCCAGGGAAACGGCACGGCCAGCAGTCAGTAGCAGCTGCGACTGCTGGTGACAGGAACAAGCTGCTGTTCATCACAGACACACATTTGGGGAGACATTTCTTAGCGGACTCCGGCTCCCAGAAGAGCCCCATTCTGCCGGTCAGCGCAGACAGATCGGCAGGAGGCAGTGGTCCCAAGCTCACTGCTTCCAACGGATCCAATATCAGGACGTTTGGCGAACAGACGTTGATGGTGTCCTTACACAGATGCAATTACCAATGGGATTTTGTGGTGGCGGCATGTTCTGTTCCCATTTTAGGCGCAGATTTTTTTTATGTGCTTATGGGTTGTTAGTCGATGTTGCCAATAGACATTTAGTGGATGCTGTCTATTCTACCTCCTTGCCCTGCACAGCTCAGAGAGTTGGGCCAACAACACAAGCTAGCGTTATAGCTCTAGGGGGTAAGTACCAGCATTTACTTTCACAGTTCCCAGCATTCACAATTCCGACATTTTCTGCTACAGTAACCAAACACGGGGTCAAACATTTCATAACCACAAAAGGCCCGCCAGTGTTCACGTGACCTCAGTGCCTGGACGCAGTTAAACTAGCCAGCGCACGCGAGGAGTTTACCAACTTAGAGCAGCTGGGCATCGTTAGGCGCTCCAACAGCCCGTGGGCTGCCCGTATCTGTACATAAGTTTGCTGGAGAAAATAAATTTACAAAAGAATCTGCTGGTTTCCAAACCCTTCTTTAAATTAAAACACTGCAAATCAGTGACACACTAGGTAAACACACCAAAAACAGCAAACAAAGTGTCATGGAATGTCCCTCGGGGCAAAAAGGAGAGAGACCCAGGCGCTGAACTGCTAGTTGTGAAATTTATTTAATGAACAAAAAGTCCAAACTGTGCACAAACACAAAATCCAAATAGTGTACAAAGCAAACTTACAAACTACACAGCGAACACAGGATACACACGGATAGGAAATGCCAGAACGGGGACAGGGTTCTGACAGAACGATACTTTAAGACTCCAGCAAATGTGAAAAAACGTAAAGAGACTGAGCACGGTGGAATCCCCCCTCCCCCATGCTCAGATCATGACACGAAGTATCTCAAAGTGATATTTACAATAGTTCAATTCAATTCAATTTATTTATGTAGCGCCAAATCACAACACAGGTCGTCTCAAGGCACTTTACAGAAAGGAGTGGGTTTAGGCTACACTCTTAGTTTATAGAACCCAGCAGAGACCCCTAAGAGCAAGCACTGCGGCGACACAGGTGAGGAAAAACTTCCCTTTAACAGGCAGAAACCTCAGGCCGAACCATAGCTCATAGAGGACGCCCACCCGCCTCGACCGGCTGGGTTGAGTAGCTACATTCAAAAACAAACATACAAATACAACATTCAAAGCCAAACAGTCTAGTACCAAGCCTGGCCAGGCTGCACATACAAGCAAAGGCCTGGCAGGGGCAGCATTTCTAACTAAAGGCCTTATCAAAGAGAAAAGATTTCAACTTGTTCTTGAATAAAGAGAGAGTGTCTGCCTCCCGAACTGAACTGGGAAGACAGTTCCACAGGAAGGGAGCTTGATAGCTGAAAGCTCTACCTTCCAATCTACTTCTAGGTACCTTGGGGACCACTAGCAGTTTGGATTTTAATAAACTGGATAGAAAAGCACTATATCCCGTTATCCTTATCCTTTTTGGGAGCGCAGAGCTCTGGTTGGATGATAAGGAACTAAGAGTTCTTGCAGGTAAGAAGGAGCCATACCATTAAGAGCTTTATAGGTTAAGAGGAATATCTTGAATTCAATTCAATATTTTATTGGGAGCCAATGTAAAGAAGCTAAAACTGGAGTAATGTGATCTCTTCTCCCTGTTCTCACAAGGATATGTGCAGCTGCATTCTGAATGAGTTGGAGAAACTTTATGGACTTATTTAGGCAACTTGATAAAAGTGAGCTACAATAGCCAAGTCTAGAGGTGATAAAGGTGTGGACAAGTTTTTCTGCATCTTTATGAGACAGGATAGACCTAATTTTAGAAATTTTGCGCAGCTGGAAGAAGGCGGTCTTAATGGTTTGCTGTATATAAGGGTTGAAGGACACATCTTGGTCAAAGACAACTCCAAAGATTCCTACAGAAGACGTAGAAGCCAGTGCAATGCCATCTAGTGTTGTTATCTTGCTAAAAGAGTACTTCTAGCATGTTTGGGGCCAAAGAATGATGACTTCAGTTTTAACTGTATTCAGCAATAGAAAGTTGTAGTTCATCCAGGTTTTGATATCTTAAGACACTCCTGGAGTAAACCCAACTGGCTGGGATCATCTGGATTGATGGATAATACAAATGAGTGTCATCAGCATAACAATGAAAATGAATAGAATGCTTCCTCCCAAAGGCAGCATGTATAATGTGAGCAATACTGATCCAAGTACTGTCCCTGCGGACAGCTATGGAGTCCCTGCGGAACTCCATAGCTAACCATGGTCTGAGTAGAGGACTTGTTATGGACATGAACAAACTGGGAACGATCTGATAGATAAGACTGGAACCATCTTAGTGTTGTTCCATTCAAGCCAATTTGCTGTTCAAGTCTCTCTAGCAGAATATGGTGGTCAATGGTATCAAAGGCAGCGCTGAGGTCCAATAAAACAAGGACGGAGACAAGTCCTTTGTCAGATGCCATAAGGATGTCATCAGTAACTTTCACTAAGGCTGTCTCTGTGCTGCGATGTTTCCTAAAACCTGACTGAAATTTCTCAAATATAGAATTTCTTTCTAAAAAGGTGCATAGTCGATTGGCGACTACTTTTTAAGGATCTTGGAAAAGTAGGGGAGGTTAGATATTGGTCGATAGTTGGCCAAAATCCCAGAATCAAGCGAAGGTTTTTTAAGTAGAGGTGTATTGTGTATAGTTTTAATATACACAATTGAAAGTCTTTCCAAGTACCACAAAAGTACAAAATTGCATGGTTCCGTCTTAAAAGTTTCAGTCAAAGAGAAGTTTACTGTGTATTTGACTGCAGTGAGAAAGTGTGAAGCTGTTAGGGGTCATCCTGTTCTGTGTCATCTTGTAGGAAAGCATGTTGGAAGGAGAACTCTGGAGCTGGGCTTTGTGAATACACTGACATCCATGGTGTACTGATGGATGCATAAATCCAGGTGCCAGTGATTGTCCATACATGCGTAGATATGCACTATTGTTGCCAAGGGGAAAAGAAAAATGGGGAAATCCAGGCTGGGGTTGGGGCTGTGACAGGGATTCAGGCTGGTGGAGCAGAGCATAAACACCCTTTGTGAAGGCAGAAATGTCTCTTGTTACACTATCGCCTCCCAGTTTACTTTTTCAGACTCTTCAAAAAGTTCCAATACCTTCCTCTTTATTTCCAGGTCCTTATGTGTGAGTGGATCCTAGTGGAGTCTCTTTTTCAGCCTGTTCTGACATAACGTTCAGCTCAGGAGACGCACACACACAGGCTCAGAGTAGTTCAAATAGTTTATTAGCAACAGGGGTGTATGGGTGTGTGTCTGCGGAATGTTAATGTGTTGGTGGCGGCGTCTGCTTCAGGCACAGAGGCAGGAGACCGTACAGCCGGCAACCCTATGGGAGAGAACACAAAGACACAGGGTGATGGGCACACACCAACACAGGAGGAGAATAGGCGAGGGAGAAGCTTACTTGCTTGGGACAGATGACTGGCACAACAAGGACAGAACCCGGGAGACAGCCACCTGCAGGGCTCGGTGCAGCAGCGAGGAAGGACGAGGGACGGAGTTGTCCGCCGCCGAGGAATCCACCTGTGCAGAGGGGAGCAGACTGGAGCAGATGAGGTAAATGTTTCTTACCACACAGCGTCGTGCTGAAGAATAAGTTGCGTCATGTTGACGGGGAATGAAGTCTGACGGCTTCAGGCCGAAGCTCAGGGCGAGGCGGCTTATATCCCTCGCCGCTGACGATGAACAGGTGTGCGAGCAGGTGGCGCCGCTGATGAGCGGCGCGGCGTGACAGTACTCCCCCCTCTAGCAGCGCCTCCTGGCGATGGCTTCTCTGGGTGCGCTCGGTGGAAGTCCGCGATGAGCGATGGGTCCAACACGAACGACGAGGGTACCCACTGTCGATGCTCGGGCCCATAGCCCTCCCAGTCCACCAAGTACTGCAACCCATGACCCCGGCGCCGGGAGTCCAGGATGGAGGCGACGGGCCAGGCCGGATGGCCACCAATCATCCGGGGCGCGGGTTGCGCAGCAGGAGGAGGGCAAAGGGGGTCGGTGACTGCCAGCTTCACCTTAGACACGTGGAAGGTGGGATGGATGCGGAGGGAGGGGGGAATAGCCACGCGCACAGCCACCGGGTTGATGATCCGGGTGATGGGGTAGGGACCCATGAACCGCTGTGCCAGCTTCCTCCTCTCGCCTTTTAGAGTTACGTCCTGGGTAGATACGTAGACAAGTTGCCCAACTCTGTACGCCGGGGCAGGTCTTCTGTGCCGGTCCGCCGCAGTCCTGTTGCGCTCCGCTGTGCGTAAAAGCGCATTGCACGCGGCAGCCCAGATGGAGCGGAACTGCCTGAGATGCGCCCTAACTGAGGGGACGGTTACCTCACTCTCCTGCACCGGGAACAGCAGGGGGTCATAACCCAGGGACACCTTGAAGGGGGACATCCCTGTAGCAGAAGAGCGAGCGGTATTGTGGGCGTATTCAACCCAGGCAAGATGGTTACTCCAGGACGTGGGTTTAGATGCGGTCACACAGCGGAGCGCAGCCTCCAGCTCCTGGTTGGTCCGTTCACACTGCCCGTTGGATTGGGGGTGATGGCCGGAGGAGAGGCTCACCTTGGCTCCGATGGCGTTACAAAACGACCTCCAAACCTCAGATGAAAATTGGGGACCCCGGTCCGAGACCACGTCCACCGGAATCCCGTGCAGCCTGACCACGTGTTGGACGAGGAGATCCGCCATCTCCAGGGCAGTAGGGAGACCTCGCAGGGGGACGAAGTGCACAGCCTTGGAGAAACGGTCCACAATGGTCAGGATGGTGTCATAGGAGTTGGAGATGGGGAGTCCGGTGACGAAATCCAACGCGATGTGCGACCAGGGCCTGCCAGGGATGGGCAGGGGCTGGAGCAGACCCGCTGGAGGGGCATTTCCCGACTTGTAGGTGGCACAGGTTGGGCAGGCCCGGGCGTAGCGGGCTGCGTCCCTCCACAGGCCTGGCCACCAAAAGGACCGTTGGAGGAGGTCTATCATCCGGGAGGTGCCAGGGTGACAGGTGAGCTTGGAGGTGTGCAGCCAGTGGATGACCTCTCCTCGGACCGCGGATGGCACGAACAGCCGCCCCTCCGGTCCGCCGCCAGGGTCAGGTTCCACTTCCTGTGCCTTCCGGATCTTGCTCTCAATGTCCCACGAGATGGCTCCCACGACGCACGACCTGGGCAGGATGGTGTGGGGCGTTTCCTCCGACTCCACGGGGGTGAACTGCCTAGAGAGGGCGTCAGGCAGGCCGTTCTTGGAGCCAGGCCTGAAGGTGATGGAGAACTGGAACCTGGCGAAGAACAAGGACCAGCGCGCCTGGCGGGCGTTCAGGCGCTTGGCAGATCGTAGGTATTCCAAGTTCTTGTGGTCCGTCAGGACCACGAAGGGCAGGTTCGCCCCCTCTAGCCAGTGGCGCCACTCCTGCAGGGCGAGTTTGATGGCCAAGAGCTCTCTGTCCCCCACATCATAGTTCCTCTCCGCCGGGGACAAGCGCTGGGAGAAGAAGGCGCAGGGCCGTTTGGCGCCATCGTCCGGCGACCGCTGGGATAGCACTGCCCCCACTCCCGTGTCCGAGGCGTCTACCTCCACGATGCACTGCAGTGCGGGGTCGACCTGGCGAAGGACCTGGGAGGAGGAGAACTCCGCCTTCAGCGCCTGAAAGGCAGCAGCAACCTCTTCGGTCCACCGGAACGGGACCTTAGGGGACGTGAGGCGGGTCAGTGGTCCGACGATGGAGCTGAAGTTGGGGACAAAGCGGCGGTAGAAATTGGCGAAACCAACGAACTGTTGCACCTGCTTCCGGGACGCAGGTGTAGGCCATTCCACCACCGCCTTCACCTTCTCTGGGTCTGGGAGCACCTTGTCGTGGGTGATGATGAACCCCAGGAAGGATGTAGTCCTGGCGTAAAATTCACATTTTTCAGCCTTCACGTATAGTCGATTCTCCAGCAGTCTTTGGAGGACCCGCCTCACATGGACCTGGTGCTCGTCCCTGGACTTGGAGAAGATGAGAATATCGTCCAGGTAGACGAACACGAAAAGGCCGATGAAGTCCCGGAGGACGTCATTAATGAGGCGCTGAAAGACGGCAGGAGCGTTGGTCAACCCGAACGGCATTACCAGGTATTCAAAGTGGCCGTTCGGGGTACGGAAGGCTGTCTTCCACTCATCTCCCTCCCGGATCCGGACGAGGTGGTATGCGCTGCGTAGATCCAGCTTGGTGAACCAGATCGCCCCCTGGAGGGAGTGGAAAGCAGTGTCCATGAGAGGCAGGGTGTAACGGTCCTTCTCAGTGATGTCGTTGAGAGCCCGGTAGTCTATGCAAGGGCGGAGGGACACCCATCCTTTTGTCCTACGAAGAAGAACCCTGCCCCCACGGGGTGACGATGATGGGCGGATTATCCCAGCGCTCAAGACTCTTTTAGGTAGGGCGTTCATTGTCTCCTTCTCCGGCGCTGACAGGCTATAGAGCCGACCAGAAGGTAAGGGAGCCCCCTGGCGGAGGTTGATGGCGCAGTCATAGGGCGATGAGGGGGGAGAGACATAGCTTTAGTTTTGCTGAACACCCATACCCAGGTCGTGAAATTCCGGAGGGCACCAGAGACAGGCTCCGGGGTGCAGCGTCCGTAGCAGGGGGAGAAGCGGACGGAGAGCAGGCAGCGGACTGAAAGGCAGGTGCCCATGCAGAACGTGCTCCATGCCGATACCCAGCTGACTTCCAATCCAGGACAGGGTTGTGGAGGCGTAGCCAGGGATACCCCAGGATGACGGGCGACACAGAGTTGGTAGGACGTAAAGGTCATCTCCTCCCGGTGGTTCCTGAGATGATGACCGGGACGGGGATGGTCTGGTGTGAGACTCTCCCAAGGGAGGCACGGAGAGATTGACCAGGGAGATGGGATTTTGGAGGGCCTGACAGCGGATGCCCAAACGGGTTGCCAGGCTTTGTGAAATGAAGCTGCCTTCTGCGCCCAAATCCACCAGTGC
Organism: Pholidichthys leucotaenia; assembly: GCA_020510985.1. NCBI lineage: Eukaryota > Metazoa > Chordata > Actinopteri > Cichliformes > Pholidichthyidae > Pholidichthys > Pholidichthys leucotaenia. Next base: position 217,810,956 of record CM035840.1, read on the forward strand.
GTGGGTGAGGTGCCCAGTGGGGTTGTGGCCAAGAACGGATGGGCAGCTTCAATTGGAGTGAGGTGGATTTAACCGGTTGACGTCCGCGAGGCCCCCTACAGTGACTCGCGGACCCCCGCCGACTGGCTTTCCGTGGACAAAGCTTCACCGTGTGTTGGTCATCCTCCGCCAATACATGACAGAGATCCCAAACTCACGGCGGCGTGTCTCTCTCCGCAAGGGGAAAGCTTTGTCAGCCCGTCACCATCGGCTCTGACCTCCTCAGGGCCACGATGGCTGGACGGCCGCCGCCTGGGGGCGAGCTTGGAACAGGCGCGGCGAGCTTCGCCGAGGGCGAGAAGAAGACGACTTCCGCCCCGAGAAGCGCTCGCGCAGCCTGTTATCCAAACTGATCGCTAGAGATGTTAGCTCCGCTAGCGTCTCAGGGATATCCCGCCCAGCTAGTTCATCCCTCAGATCATCATTGAGACTGCGGAGGAAAAGGCTGCAGAGGGAGCGTTCCTCCCAGCCTAACTCCTCCGCCGCTACCTGGAAGTCGACCGCGTAGTCCGCTGCCAACCGGCTTCCCTGCTGGAGAGCGAGAAGCCGATCGACCTGGACCGTCTCGGTAAGAGTATGGTCAAAGACCTCCAGGAAGCGTCTCACGAACTGGTCATACGTGAGGGTGGCATAACTGGGCCTCGCCATTACGGCGTAGGTCCATGTTAATGCTCGCCCCTCCAGGAGATTCCCGATATAACCAATTCGGCTATGATCTGAGGGAAAGTCCCCGGGCACCCGGTGGAAAACGGACTCACACTGCATAATAAACCCCCGCGCTCCGCCGAGCTTACCGCTAAAGCGGGCGGGGGTTGGGATGGGCGTGAGCCGAACCGGTGCACCCGGAGCCTGCTGGACGGCCACTGGAGCAGCAGGAGCTGCGCCACCCTGACGAGCCGGGGGGAACGGCTGTTGGGGGTCCAAACGGTCCAACCGGTTAGTTATAGTGATCAACTGATTAAAAATCACCTGTTGCTGATAGACCAACTGATCCACTCGAGCCTCGAGAGTGGAAAACCGGTGTGCGAGCCCGCCGTCTGCCGAGCCGCTCTGCTGAAGCCGTACTGACATAACGTTCGGCTCAGGAGACGCACACACACAGGCTCAGAGTAGTTCAAATAGTTTATTAGCAACAGGGGTGTATGGGTGTGTGTCTGCGGAATGTTAATGTGTTGGTGGCGGCGTCTGCTTCAGGCACAGAGGCAGGAGACCGTACAGCCGGCAACCCTATGGGAGAGAACACAAAGACACAGGGTGATGGGCACACACCGACACAGGAGGAGAATAGGCGAGGGAGAAGCTTACTTGCTTGGGACAGATGACTGGCACAAGGACGGAACCCGGGAGACAGCCACCTGCAGTGCTCGGTGCAGCAGCGAGGAAGGACGAGGGACGGAGTTGTCCGCCGCCGAGGAATCCACCTGTGCAGAGGGGAGCAGACTGGAGCAGATGAGGTAAATGTTTCTTACCACACAGCGTCGTGCTGAAGAATAAGTTGCGTCACGTTGACGGGGAATGAAGTCTGACGGCTTCAGGCCGAAGCTCAGGGCGAGGCGGCTTATATCCCTCGCCGCTGACGATGAACAGGTGTGCGAGCAGGTGGCGCCGCTGATGAGCGGCGCGGCGTGACATGTTCCCTCTCTGTGTGTCAACTTTGGCCATGAACAGAGCAGAAGAGAAATATATGTACATTAGGAAGCCCACAGCAAGTATTTAAAGGTAAATGTAGAACAGGGATCTCATTCCATGGAGGACCAAATTAAGCTGAGTTGCCCATCTGGGCAAACTCAGATTAAAATGTGACAGCACTGTGATGGATTCATTCGTATTATATTTTATTTCACGATTATATTTTACAATAAGGTCTGCACCTGCAAGACTTAAATATCTGCCATGACAAAGGGAGCGTGACCAAGTTAGGTTTACTTCCAACATTGGCTGCACGGTGGTGCAGTGGTTTAGCACTGTGGCAGCACAGTTTTACCCTCGGCTGGGGGATCGCGGGGATCATGAGATCGTGGGTTCGATCCCGGCCCCCGACCAACAGTGAGCTGTGTGGAGTTTGCATGTTCTCCCCGTGTTGCGTGGGTTTACTCCGGGATTTCTCCGGTTTCCTCCCGCACACCAAAAACATGTAGGTTTAGGGCGCTCGCGCACGCAGCGACCAGCAGCCGGTGGCTTGTCACCAGACTGCAAACCAAGTCTACCTACGGGTACAAATAAGTAACAAAAAAAAAAAAAAAAAAAAAAAAAAAAAACATTATGGGGAGAAGTGTTTCACATCATCGCATGTCAATGTGAAATTATGGATGGACAAAATAAATATCCTCTAGTTCAAGATGCTGTATGGCTTATGCAGAAAAATACATTTTACAAGTCAATTAAACCAGAATCAGCATTGGTTAAATTACAGCTAGTAGTAGTTTTATTAATGGTGATTAAGGCTTCTTTTATATTAAACTTTTAGTAATCTGTGGATTAAATGTCTTAGATATATTTACCATGAAGTAACCAAAACAATTATTTAAAAAGTTAGAGATACAAATAAATATAAGATTCTATACTTCAAATGCATTATCACTAAATTAACAACAAATAGGTCTATACAGTCTGCTGTATTGCTGTCACAGGATAATCTGGTGTAGAGAGGTCGCATACTGCTAATGGAGAAGCTAATATTAATCTGCATTTGTTGGCTTTCTGTGTGTGTGTGTGTGTGTGTGTGTGTGTGTGTGTGTGTGTGTGTGTGTGTGAGGGGTCTTTAAACCTCCCCCGAGTAACAACTGTATGACAAACAATGAGAATGAAACAATGACAACACAAGCTTTTGTCAAATATTTACCTTTGCATAATTTTGGACAGGCATCAGCACACCCACCTATATTTAGGATTCTCTTCCATGGTCATCATAGACCGACGGAGGCCGACGAGAGCAGCTGTTGTCACAAATTAATTTAATAGCAGCATTGGAGAAACACAAGCCAGTGAAAATGGTATGAACTTACTGTTTTGGTGTTCTGGGTGAAAAACTGACAAACGAGCCACTTCACAGTTGAAGAATGGATGTTTATTTCGAGATAATGTGAAAAAGATATTTTAATAGCAAAACACATGCACATCCGTTCACCCTCAAGAAAAGCAAGAACAAACAACCACAACAAATTTTGTCCTACCTTTGCTGTTTTGTCATTATAAATCATATTTGAGAGGCAACACACAGGACCCAGTTGGAGCTGTTTGTAGCAGAGACTGAATCCACACGAAACATAGGCATAATTTATGGGGGGATGGGGGGGTTGTATCCTCCCAAAAATCAAATTCATCCAATATAGCTTCCCCCCAATAATCATATAATTCTATCCATCCATCCATCTTCTTCTGCTTAATCCTTTTCGGGTCGCGGGGGGGAGGGGGTGGGGCGGGGGAGCCTATTACCAGCATCTTTGGGTGAGAGGCAGGGTACACCCCTAGACAGATCGCCAGTCCCATCGCAGGGCCAACACAGAGAGACGAGACAACCATTCACTCTCACAGTCTATACCTAAGTTCAATTTAGAATCCCCAGTTGATGCCCAATTGACCTAACCTGCATGTTTTATGGCCAGTGGGAGGAAAACGGAGAAATCCCAGAGTAAACCCATGCAGACACGGGGGAGAACATCGCAGACTCCACACAGATCACTGTTGGTCCAGGGGCTGGGATCGAACCATGATCCCCTGGCCAAGGGTGAGTTGCTGTCCCTGCCGCAGTGCTAACCACTCGCCCACCGCGCTGCCCATATAATTCTAATTAATAAAAAAAAAAAAAAAAAAAAAAAAAAAATATATATATATATATATATACAAGTGAGTATGAAAAAGTTGTTGTTTTTTCATTTGCAAGCAACAAAAAGTAACATTTCTAATAATCAGACAATGTACCCCCTCCCCCATCCTTTCCTTCCCTGCAGACTTGGTATTGCCCAACTGGTCCATGCACCTTCTCTGGTCAATACTCGGAGTCATTTGTAGGGGCGGCAGGTGAGGACACATTCAGCTCAAAAGTGAGACAGAATGAAAAGAGATCTACAAGGGCAACAGACCATTTTAAATTGTTGGTTGTCAAATAAAAGGACAAACCTCTCTGTCCAAAAGGAGGTAAATATCATTATTGAATTAGCTGGTGAATTGTTGTCTGAAGTTGTGTGGTTGCTAGTTTGCTAATGTGAGTTAAAGCTATGGGAGTACACCACAGAATAAATGTGCTGCCTGGTAGGATTTAGCTGATCTGAGAAATGATTAGCTTTTCTCATGCAAATTTAGTCTTTACACTGTATTACTCATTCATGAAATGTGATTGTATCGACTGCTCTCCATGCACTAGCAGCCAGTTCAAGAGCAACTTTATTAGCCATGTCATACAACATAACACCATGTAGAACAGCGCCCTCTTTGTGCTGGTTGTGACAACATACAATCAGTACATCTACTTTTTTTGCCAAATCTGTGATTGCGCATAACATAACTCAGTATCATTGTGCTTATATAAGCAACATTTTCAACACTCTTCAATTAGTCTTATGGGGCCTTACTATAATCCGTTTTGGTCTCTCCATTTTTGTTGCTGCAGATGTGCTATTGCCTGTGGCAACAGTCCTGTCACCACTGGACTCCCCTGTGGTGTTGGATCACTTTCTTTACAGCTGTGTGACTTTTGCCCATCAGAGTCCTCGAGTCCCAGTTCCTTGAAGTCCATGCAAGGTATCTTCAACAGGTGGCAACAATTCCTTTGATGTATGTTACTGCACTCAGTAAGAACTTCATAGGACCGTGGAGTTGTTTCCTTGGTGACTTTTGCAATGGTCCCCATTTTCCATCACATCTGACATGTACCACATCCTGGTGCTCCAGTGGGCTCTGTTGTTTGGCTGTCTTGTAGTTGTGACTTTGTCTGTAATACATTTTATCACTGTTCCTCTTAGTTTCCAGCAAATGTTTTGCAGAAGGCAGCCTTGTCCTCAGCTCTCTGCTCATAAGAAGTTCAGCAGGAGATTTTCAACACTCTAAAGGTGAAGCTCTGTTATTTAGTATTGCTAAGTAAGGGTCACCTCTAGTTTCTGCTGCTTTCTTGAAAAGTATTTTAAAAATTTGCACTCCTTTTTCTGCTAGTCCGTTCAACTGTGGAAATAGTGGGCTTGATGTCACATGTTCAAAGCTGTAGGAGTCTGCAAAGTCCTTGAACTCCTGGCTGTTAAACTGAGGTCCATTGTCACTCACGACTGTCACAGGGACCACATGTCTTGCAAAGACTGCTTTGGTGTGTTTTATCACTTGCTTTGAGGTTGTGTCAGACAGAAGAGCAACTTCTGAATAATTTGACTGGCAGTCACCAATAACAAGGTAATCTTTACCTGCCAGGTGGAACAGGTCTGCTCCCACCTTTTGCCAGGGCTCCGCAGGTTTGTTGTGAGCCATTAGAGGTTCTTTTTGCTGCTTATATCTATGCTGCTGACAAGTCTCACAGTGCTGCACAAGCAGCTCAATGTCCCTGTTCATGTATGGCCAATACATGACTACTCTTGCTCTTCTTTTGCATTTTTCTATGCCTAAGTGTCCTCCATGCGCAAGTTTGGCCATTTTTGAACACATGGATTTAGGTACTACAATCTCCTCCCTCTTCAAGAGGACACTGCTGACCACATTGACAGCTCCTCCTTAAAGTGCTGGTAGGGATTAATCAGCCTCTGGTCACGTGGCAAGTGAATTGTCTTTATCACTTTTTGCAGTTCAACATCTTTTGTGGTTTCGTCTGCAATTTCTCTCCAATTTTCTTTAGACACTGGTAGGTTTTTCTGTATGTAGTCCATGTGAATCTAAACATCATTTTCAGTACTGCTCTAGCTTGTATTGCTCAAGGATGCTCTGCTCAGTGCATCTGCCACCACTAGATGCTTTCCTGGTCTGAACTCAAATGTCAGGTCATACTTCTGGAGTTGCAGCATTTACCTTTGAATGTGCAGTGGTGTCTTTCCCAAAGCTTCTGTAGAGATCACTATTAGTAGCTTATGGTCAGTCTCTAATGCCACTTCTCTTCCATAAATATACTCATGGAACTTTTCACATCCTAAGACTGCTGCAAGTGTCTTCTTTTCTATTTGTGCATAGTTCTGTTCTGCTGATGTCATTGTTTGAGATGCATAGCCCACAGGGAATCATGCAGAGTCATGCTGTTGGAGCAAAACTGTTCCCAGTCCGTCTCTGGAAGCATCAGTAGACACTTTCACTGGGAGTGCCAGATTGTAATATTTCAACACTGGCTCTTTAACCAAACAGTTTTTTAGCATTTCCCATTCAGCTACATGTTCATGTCCCCACTGCCATTCTACCTCATTTTCCAGCAGACTGCGCAGTGACTTAGTTTTGACTGACAGGTTGGGAATAAAACATCCCACATAGTTTATTGGGCCAAGACCACGCTATAGTTCTGTCTTATTTTTTGGTGATGGAATCTCTAATGTCACTTGAACCTTTTCTGGGTCTGACTGTATGCCTGCTGCTGATATTTTATCTCCCAGGTAGGTTATCTCACTCACCCCAAACTGGCATTTCTGCTTGTTTAGCTTTAGCCCTGATTGCTGTGCTTTTGCCAATACTTTTCTCAGCCTTTCATTATGTTCTTTTTCATCTGCTCCCCAGATGATTATATCATCCAAGTAAACTCCTACACCCTCCATACCTTCAAACAGCTGTTGAACATTCCTATGGAAAACTTCTGGTGTGGATGCTATTCCGAATGGCACGCAGAGGAAGCAATGTCTACCAAAAGGTGTGTTGAATGTGCATAACTTTGCACTGCCTTCATCTAGTTCTATTTGATAAAATCCTGATGATGCATCTAACTTTGAGAAGATGCATGCTCCTGCCATGGCACTTGTAATGTCAGACTTTGTTGGGAGTTTGAAATTTTCCTCTCCTGATCCATTTGTTCAAATCTTAGGGATCTATACAAAGTCTCAAATCACCATTTTTTTTCTCCACTATGACAAGTGAATTTACCCAGTCTGTAGGTTGTTTTACTTTTCTGATTACGCTCTTGTCTAGCAGTGTGTTCAGTTCTTTTTTTAACCTGTCTTTAAATGTTACAGGTACCTTTCTTGCTGCATGAATAACTGGCTTGGCATTAGCTTTTAGCTGTATATTATACTTATTTGGTAGTTGTCACACACCGTGAAATAAATCTTTATACTGCTTTACTATCTACTGAAAAGCAATTCAAAAGTCAAGTGCAACTAGATGGTAAACTATCAATAATACACTTCAACAGCAGAAGTCTTAACAAAAACTTTCCACAGATTCAGGACTATTTAAAACAGCTAGACAGAAAATTTACAGCTATCGCAGTCTCTGAAACTTGGCTTAATGAAGAGCAGGCTCCTCTGATGGCAATAGAGGGATATCAGATGTTTCATATTAACAGATCTCAAAAAAAGGGTGGTGGTGTTGCACTGTATATTGATGACCTGTATAGGTGTAAGCTTGTAAATGGAATGTCCTTTGCACTACCAGGGATTTTGGAATGTGTTACTGTTGAGATTGACCAAGATAAAACAAAAAATCTAATTATAAGTTGTGTATATAGAATGCCGGGAACTTGCTTTGAGACATTCAGAGATAAATTAGTCGAGCTGTACAATAATATTACTAGTAAGAAAATGGTAGTAATTTGTGGAGATTTCAATATTGATTTACTAAATCCATATCAACAAAATGTAATTACAGAGTTCATGAATTCTATGTACAGCATGAGTCTATATCCCACAATAACACATCCCAGTAGAATCACAGTTCACACTGCTACCCTTATCGACAATCTGTTTGTTAATATTATTGATAAGAAAATAGAAAGTGGATTATTGATAAATGATATGTGACCATTTGCCAACCTTTGCACTTATCCATGGCCACATGGGGGCCAATACAGAAAAATTTTTAAAATCGTTCAGATACAAATCACCAAATGCAATCAGTTCTTTTAAAGAGGACTTGCTGAAGCAAGAATAGACAAAAGTCTATGTATCAGATGTAAATGAAGCCTATGACACATTTATAAACATTGTAACCACTCTTTATGAAAAAAATTGTCCATTAGTAAAGAAAAAGCTTAAACATAAATTTGCCGATAAGCTATGGTTAACCAAAGGATTACAAAAGGCGTGTAAAAAGAAAAATTTATTATATAAAGCTTTCCTAAAGAAAAGGACAAAAGAAGCAGAGCAGCGGTATAAAACATACCATACGCATACCATAAAACAACATATAAGTTAACATATATAATAAGATGTAGTAAGAGAGACTATTACAGTAAAGAACTGGAGAAAAACAGAGACAATATTAAAAATACATGGACAATACTTAACAATATTCTTGGAAATAAAAACAGAAATACAAGCTACCCAACCAATTTTTCAAAAAATAATAAAACGACTCAGAGTGTGAATGGAGCTTCACCTGCAGATGAATTTAATAACTTTTTTGTTAACATTGGTCCTAATTTGGCTCGAGAAATACCCATTACGGCACCCACAGGTGATACAATAAGCAAAAACACTGCTATAAAAGACTCCATTTTCATAAAGAACACAGACGAGAGAGAGGTCATTGAAATTGTTAAATCGTTTAAAAGTAAAACATCTACGGACTGTGATGGTATTGACATGCTCTTAGTCAAAACTATTATTGAATGCTTAGTAAAACCACTGACGTATATCTGTAACCTGTCTCTCCAAACAAGTATATTTCCCAATGCAATGAAAATAGCTAAAGTAATTCCGATATACAAGACGGGTGACAGAGGGGAATTCTCAAACTATAGACCAATTTCACTATTGCTGCAATTTTCCAAGATACTTGAAAAAATATTCTATGAGAGAAATGACAACTTCATAATGAAGAATAATTTATTGTGTGAGCAGCAATATGGGTTCAGACACAAGAGGACAACTGCATTTGCTCTAATGGAATTTATAGAAAAAATATCAACTGCCATTGAAAATAAAGAGTATTCAGTTGGGGTATTCCTGGATCTTAAAAAAGCATTTGATACAGTGGATCATAATTTATTATTAAAGAAACTACAAAATTGTGGTATTAGAAGGGTAGCACTGTCCTGGTTATGTAGTTACTTAAAGAATAGATATCAGTATGTATGTGTTGGTAACAAAAACTTACAGTTACTGAAGGTTACTTGTGGAGTCCCACAGGGTTCAGTTTTGGGGCCATTGTTATTCAATATGTATATACAATGATATATGTAAAGTTTCGGAAAAAATGGATTTAATATTGTTTGCCGATGACACTAATTTATTATGCAGTGGAAGCAATTTGGAACAACTTTTGGATACACTCGGAAAGGAATTAGGAAAGCTTAAACTGTGGTTTGATTCAAACAAATTAACGCTCAATTTAAGTAAGACAAAATTTACAGTTTTTAACAACCATCACAACAACTTAGTATCTAAACTCAGTGTAAATGGTGTAGAGATTGAAAGGGTATCCAAAACTAAATTTCTTGGAGTAATAATTGATAATAAACTGTGTTGGAAGTCACATATTAATTGTATTAAAGGTAAAATATCCAAATCAATTGCAATACTACACAGAGTGAAATATTTGCTGAATCAACCCACACTATATACTTTGTATCATTCATTAATACTCCCATACATGACATATTGTACTGAAGTATGGGGAAATACATATAAAACGAACATATATCCAGTCTTTATGCTTCAGAAGAGAGCTATTAGAATAATAAACAAAGCTGCTTACAGGGAACCAACAACCCACTTTTTCTTAAATTAAAAGCCTCTCAAGTCTGAAAGATCTGGTTGACTTTAAAACTGCAGTAATATGTTTAAGTGAAGAATCTACCACTGCCCGCAAATACCCAAAAGCTGTTCCACAATAAGAGAGAAAACAATTCATTTCAGAGGAACCTGTATATTTCAAAACCTTCAGTGAGAGCTACCACCAAGCAAACTGTGTTTCAGTGCAAGGAGTCAGATTATGGAACGATTTTGGACCTGAATTAAAAATCATGTACCACGCTTGGACAATTTAAAACAAAAACTAAAAGAAGAAATACTCCAAACATATATAAAAAGATGACATGTAAAATCTCGTAAGGATTGTCATATCCAGTCTGTGTTATGCTGTTGCTTAGTTTTTTTATTGTCACCATTTGTTCTTAGCTTTGTTCTTGAATTGTAATCACCTCTTGTTTTGTTTTTCTTTTGAATTCTTGGATGGAATATGGGTGGACAATATAAGCTGCGGCTTCAGCCATACCACCCATTTCGGATAACTTATGTTGAACTGTATAATCAGAGGGATATTGCTTAATTTGGACCTTGTTGGATTTTCGTTGCCCCCTTTGTTATATTATTCTGTTTCTTTTTTAATCTCTACTTTTAATCTACCCGAAATACAAGACTTCTGAAGAGGCTGATAAAATAAAGGCAGCGTTGGATTTTTAAGTAGGCTTTATTATCACCCGCCTTTCATCAGAACTCGGCTCCAGGCCCATAGTGTGAGCAGGCTGAAGCCGAATTCCTCAGGCTCTCAAAGAGGAGACAGTGTGTGTGTCTCGCAGCAGATGCAGAATCAGAGTGAGGGAATGAGAGGGTTTGCGCTTACAGAGTTTGCAGGCAATATATACTGACTACAACAATACATCAAGGGCATACCCCCAGCAGTTGGTATGATCAAAGAGATAAACGAACAGGCATAAGACAATTTGCATATGAGAGACATAATTGATCTCAGGTCCCTAGGTCACCAGTGAGGACAGGGACGCATGAGCACAATGCATGAAAGGCAACATTAACATCACAGAAGTGGGCCAGACGAAACGAGTCTGCCTGTAGACATTAATACACATTTCACTGTTCTGTTATTTGCTCTAGCCGAGCGCTGTGTTTGACCAGTCTGTTTGTGGGGGTTACACCAAAGCACATCTACATATCAGTAGTGCAGCAGAAAAAACCAAGAGAAGAGAGCTGAGTGTCCTTAATCTGTTGTGGGGGTTAACCGAACCGCCACAATTCATTCATTTATTCATTCATTCATCTACTCTGTTTTCCCTCTGTGCTTTTCTGCTTTTCTCTGTAGTGCCACTAGAGGTCACCAGATCACTGTCAATGACATGGACTCTTAAGTCCTAGCCTTTCACTGGCCTTTAGACCTAATATAGGCTGTCTGTCCTCTTCAACTAAGATAAATAAGGCATTAATAGAACGACCTTCCCCTGAAAGTGTAGCTCTAAACATCTCTTTGTTTGGAATGGGTTGGTTGTTAAATGTTCTTAAGTTCAGTTTTTTGGTCTCACTGTGGGCTTTCTGTTCAGTCTTTTAAAGTATTTTAGTGGTAGGATATTTACTTGTGCACCTGTGTCAATTTTCATTGGTACTTTTACACCATCTAAACACAGATGTGCTATCCATTCATCTTCATTGTTATCCATTCCAGTCTGTTTTACTGTTTCCACATATACTGTATTGGTTTGTCATTTTCACTGTCAGTTGCTTCGGTTTCCTGCTTCACAACATGCACCTTTATCTTTGTAAAACAGCACTTGGCAAAGTGATTTTTTCCACCACATTTACGACAGTCTTTGCCATAAGCTTGGCATTGTTTTGCAGCATGTTTGTTTCCACGTCTCTCACATTCTTTCAGTGGCGGGCTGTGTATTTTACAACTAGGCCTTCAGTGGTGATCTACCCAATTTAAGTGCCATTCATACCAAACACTATAAAAAATAGCTTATAGGGCCATCCACACAAAGCATTTTAAAGATAAACTATAAACTTATAGTTTTAAAAATATTTACCTTTTTGTTGTGGCACTCCTGTTCCCTGCGCACTTGTTCATTGAGCTGCAGATCTACTCTTGCTTCCCCAAAGGTTTAACAGTACTGTTGCTTGTAATGGCCCTTTTCCACTAGTGTCAGTTTGGCCCGGTACAGTATGGTACAGTTCAGTTCAGTTCAGTCCGCTTGTGTTTCCATTACACCAGAGTACCGCTTGATGTGGTGGGATTTGTTACAGGGAGGCAGCGTGGGTTACGTAAACCAAGCAACCCAGGCAAAACACAAGATGCCAGGATAGGAGGTGATTGCGGTGTTTGGCTTTCTTTGCCAGAGCAAAGGAAGAAAAGGAGAATGAAAGGAGAGCAGAAGGCCATAGGCGGCGAGACGACACACTCTGGAAAAGTACTGGAGCGTTTAGGAAACCATATAGAGCAGTATAAAGCGGAAGACATGAGGATACGAATTACATCCTATATGAACGTAAGCTATTGCTTGCTAATGCTATTTTGCTTTAAGTCTGCCGTCCTACATTGTAATGTCGGCAAGTTATTGCTATTAAGCACTAAAGTATGTATTCTCTGTGTGTGTCTTGGATGGCTCTCTTGTGGCACAATTAACGCTTCAAACCGTGGGTCTGGGCATTCACACCAGGCCTCCCAGTGATGAGATGTCACCCCCGGCTTTACGAACCATAATTGTAGTCTGCCATAGTTATGGGTTATATTAGCCATAAAATATATATTTCAACAGGTAAACAGTACTGAGTTAGGTATAATAAGATATATTTAACAATTATGAAGATTTTAAGCCAAAACCCAAACTGAATCTAGGATTAAAAGCAATTAAAATAATGCAGTTCACAAGGTTACATGGAAAATACATGGATTTACTGGATATATAACAGTATCATATCGAGTATTGCTCACTACAGTCGTAGATACTGTATAAATATAATATTCTCTGCCTTCAAACAGTGAACTATACATGCATTCGTACATGTATGCGTACGCACATACATGCATGCGTACGTCGAATAGTTCGCTGAGCTCCTCTGAAAATTAACTTTCAGCATGCTGAAAATTTTCTGACATATCCAGCGTATGGCTGATATGTCCTGCATTCATGGAGCATATGGCATATTTGCAGCGTTGGTTCACAGGAAAAAAAAACCTATTCAGAGCTCTACCTGCAGCGCATACACACACGTATTTGTTCGTATAAATTACCCTTTATTGTCATTCAACCAATCATGTACAGTAGAACGAAATTGTGTTTTTCCCATCTACAGTGTTAATCACACACACCCCATATGTAGAATCAGGGGGCCGCTGCCATGCAAGGCGCCGCCACAGATTTCCCTCCTCCATTCCATTATTGCTGAGCACCAAGCTGGACAGCAGGAAGTTCCGCTTTTATATGGTCTTCGGCATGACCCGGCCGGGATTTGAACCCCTGCCTCCCGGGTGTGGGGCGGATGCTCTACCAACTGAGCTACCACTCGGTAACGGGACCCTGTTGGTTTTTCCACGTGAGTGGTGTGTGTACAAGCAACTGTCCATTGTTCTGATAAATATGCCCAAATGTTCCGAAACCGGAGGACGCGGATCCAGTCAGCTGATAGCCCTGAAGCGCAGAGCACAGCAGTTTTCATGATAAATCACACTTTCCTGTTGGTACGCCTCCCAGCAAAAGCACACATCATGCATTTTCTTGGTTTTTTTCCACTTAATTGAAAATTAAACTTTTTTTTTTCGTCATCAGTTCTCGTGCCTTTGAGCCAGGTTGTGACAATCTGATGTTCCTGACGTGTCCACCATTAGCCATTTTAGGCGTGACTGACCTGACAGATTTGACAGCTCTGCTAGGTCAGTCACACACACACACCCCCACACCACCCGTGGTTTTTTGGGGGGAGAATCATCTGGGTTGAACAGAGATGATCTCTCCCACACCCTAGGATTCATAGATTGGGAGGCAACGACAGTTTGGCATGACTGTGCTATGCAGAAGTTAGACTATTGTTGCACATAAGTTGTGAATGTCAGCAACACGCTAAGCATTAGTTGGTTTAAATTACTTCTAAGTTATGGAAATATTCTATGTAAGTTACTAATATGTTGTGGAGAAAAGAATAGGCAAGGCAACGAGCTGGATGACAAGGCTTTATTCTTTTTATTCCAACAACATAACAGCAAACAGCGAACAGTGCAGCAGCACTACAGCGCTGAAGCACCAAGGTCTCCGTGCATTCCCTTTTTTATATCTTTATTCCCATGCATGGAGCCCAGAAGCCTCCGACCATCATACATTGTTGTTTAACAAAGGATTGTGTGGCACATTCACATAACATAACCGCTGCGTCGCTTCCACACCTTTTCTTCTCTAAGCGGCCGCAGTGGCTCTTACTCTCCCCGGGGGGCACATAGTCCTTACTGAGTCCTTACTGCTCATTTTGACACTCTTCTTGTTTCTTTCTTTAAATTTTATTCCTGGTACCATGTATCGACTGCACTCCATGCCAAACCAGCTGCCATATCAAGAGGCAACTTATTAACCACGTCATACAAACATAACACCATTGTAGAACAGTGTAACATATATCAGTGCAGTGATCAGTAAGGGATTTGTTCATCAATTGTAAGAGTGAAATTTTACAGTACATATGCTTTCAGATACACATCAAAATGTTAGCAACTCAACTCCAAACCATTCATCTAGTACAAACAAAAAACCAACTGGGTCCTTTAAATATAAATGCCTTTTAAATATTGCTTGTCATCTCCACAAAATTTCAAGTTAACCATAAATTGTTCTGTATATTTAAAATTTCATGCTTTTGTATAATTATGAACATTCAATTAAAAAGCAAGTTTACTACTTTTGACTACTAAGTCACTCTGAAGACTATTCTTAAAATAGCCAAGTTAAAAAAAAATAGCTCTTCAGCTGCTCCTAGGACACAGTCCAAGGACGGATAATTTTTTTCACATATGGGGAGTTGTTCAGAAACTCCTTATACAAGGATATAGAGTGATGACAATCAAGTCAGTGGTGGTAATGCCCCCGTAGGCTGGTTGCAACCGCCAATCAAATCTATAAGAAGAAGAAGAAGAATTGATTTGTTTATGAGATGAGATGAGATTCAACTTTATTGTCATTACACATGTATGAATACAAGGTAAAGAAACGTGACTTGGCATTTGGGCACGCTCTGCAGAGCGCATCAAGGCCGGGGCAGCCGCTAGGCGCCAGTCATAAAGAAGAAGGAAAAAAAAGAAAAAGGGAAGGGATATGACACCAGTAGGCGAGAGAAAAAAAACATGTTTTATCAAAATGGCGCTCAGTGAGTGAGCGAAAATTTTGATTGCAGGCAAAAAAAACCCTCAATGCACATTTATATATACGTTCAAGATGGCGGCACATTCACACGCAGCGGCTAGACACTCCGGACAACTGCACTCCTTTTTTGTGTCTTTTCTGCCTTTTTCTGTGCTCCTTCTGTGACGGGCTTAATTACCTACAGTCGACAAGAAACTTATAGGCATCGGTCGCCAACATACCTTTGACATCTCCAGCGCTCATTTGTGTGATTTCCACCACACCCCTGAGGGAGATTGCCAGACCTCCGGGCGCCTACCGTGGTTTGTTTATGCCCCGCAAGTGGCAAAGACGACAAGGAAAGAAGGCAGAAGTGAGCTGCAGGGCCTGGCTCCGTGCCCTGCTGTGCAAACTACGCTCCAAACCACCATTACCTTCAATTTTTCTCACCAACACCAAGTCCCTTGCCAACAAATAAATGCGCTGAAATCAGAATGATCGCCTATAATCACTACGTCCGGGACTGTTGTATTCTGATTGTGACTTGAGTCATGACTGAGCCCACACATTCCATCCACCACTGTGGAATACCTGGCTGAACTACACACCGTTTTGACCGTAACGCCTGATTCTGGTAAGGGAAGGTGGTGGTGGTGGGGGGCTCTGTCTTTACGTGCTTCAGACTTGGTGTAATAACAACAGAATAATTCATTGCCACTGTCACCGGAACTTAGAGACCATGTCCTTCTTGAGTAGGTCTTTTTTATCTCCCCTGCAAGCTAATGGCAGTAATTGTAATAGCCACCTATGTTCCTCCAGACACTAACGTTAGCTTAGCACTTACTCACCTCCAGCATATTGTCAGCAGGCAGCAGAGAGATCACCCCGACGCAGTCCACATTATTGCAGGGGATTTTGACAAAGAATGCTGTAAGACTGTACTCAGCAAATTCTACCAACATGTTGTGTCCCACAAGAGAGGAAAGAACACTGGATCATGTTTACAGCAACATTAAGCATGCCTACAGAGCCACCCCCTCCCCCACAATGGATAATCAGACCATCTCTCTCTGTTACTGATTCCTGTCTACTCCCCCCTTAGAAAGAGTTCCCCCCAACCAACCAAACAATTGAAACCTGGCTTGAAAATGCTCTTCTCCAGCTACAAGACTGCTTTGCCTGCACAGATTGGAACATCTTTGAACAACAGAACCTAGACTCCTACACCGAATCTGTCCTTTTCTACATCAACTGCTGTGTAGAAAATATGAAAGTTGAAGAGGATGATAAAATAAAGGCAGCGTTGTATTTTTAAATAGCTTTATTATCATCCGCCTTCATCAGAACTCGGCTGCAGCCCATGGCTTGAGCAGGCTGCAACTTCATTCCTCCAGCTCTCAAAGAGGAGAGGAGACACACAGGGTGTGTGTCTCGCAACAGATGCAGGAGTGAGAAAGAGAGGCAGATTTACAGCACAGTGCAGCATATATACTCAACTCAGACAATACATCAAAGACATTCACAGCAGTCAATCTGGGCATTTGCATATCAGAGGTACAGACAGGATGCATGAACACAATGCAAGGATGACACTTTAACCTCACAGCTGTAAACGCAGCATGCAGCGGAAAAAACCCAGGAGTGCGAGCTTGACTGTTCTCTGTGTTCTGTCTCTGTGTTGCTGGGGGTTTGAATCAAAACCGCTACACTGCTCCCCCCCCCAGAGGGCCGGTAGTGGACGTGAACCTCGATGTTGCAGTTTGGGCAGCGTGCAGAGTAAAGCTCTGTGCAGGAGGAGGGGGAGGGGGGGGGTAGCAAATGCTGCGAACCCAGGCGCGGGAAAATCGTTCGAGTCGCGCCAAAAGTGTTTGCTGGCTCGCGATGTCCCGCATGAACATGGGAGATCAGAAGAGAAAAAAATTAGTCTCTGACTCCTCTCGTGGCCATGAAGAAAAGCAGGAGCGGCGGCAAGAAAAAATAAAAGCAGAGGGACTGGCGTGTTGACTTTAGGGCAGACGTAACCCTACAGCCTCGGGAACCGCAGACAGCTGAATTCCCCTTGTGTGCCGTGGCTAAGACCATAAAATCCCGTGAGCCAAGCTGCGGGCCTCAGGTGTTAAGCAAGCCTGAAGGGCCAGTGTGCAGCAGAAGGAAGGGCGTCGGAAAAAGCCGTGTATTTGTCCCGGGCGTGGTGGGCCGTCCCTCGTACCCCCCCGGTGCGCGTGCCGGGGCTCCGTGCGTGGGTGGGCCCGCTGGAGAGGGAATCAGGGTCGGAAACTTGGTGGAGATCGGCGCAGTCTGCGCCGAAAAACATCTCTGACAAGCCGTGGCTGCAGATTAGTCATGGTGCGTTCAGGTCCCCATGTGCTCCGTCGGCCATGGGAGTCGCCCGCATGTGCTCTGATGTGGAGGAGCTGCAAGGCCGGTCCCGCGTGGATGTGCCGATCTCGGCGAGGGCGCGCCATGACGTTCTCTGCCGCTTACCCGGTCTTGGGCGATGTCCTGAGAGCAGTTCGCCCGCCGTGAGCTCTGCGTCGAGGCCTCCCTGAGGCAGCAGGGAGGGCAGACCAGTCAGGCCGCTGCGACGGAGCATTCATGCCCGGGTGCTGCGTTCGCTGGCCGCTCGTTTTCTTCAGTCTCGGGTCGCCAGTATGGCTGCTCAGATCAGCACGTTGCGTTTGCACAAAACATGTGCATTCCGGGGTCACCAGTGAAGAGGATGATAAAATAAAGGTGGCGTTGTATTTTTAAATAGCTTTATTATCATCCGCCTTCATCAGAACTCGGCTGCAGCCCATGGCTTGAGCAGGCTGCAACTTCATTCCTCCAGCTCTCAAAGAGGAGAGGAGACACACAGGGTGTGTGTCTCGCAGCAGATGCAGGAGTGAGAAAGAGAGGCAGATTTACAGCACAGTGCAGCATATATACTCAACTCAGACAATACATCAAAGACATTCACAGCAGTCAATCTGGGCATTTGCATATCAGAGGTACAGACAGGATGCATGAACACAATGCATGGATGACACTTTAACCTCACAGCTGTAAACGCAGCATGCAGCGGAAAAAACCCAGGAGTGCGAGCTGACTGTCTCTGTGTTCTGTCTCTGTGTTGTGGGGGTTGAATCAAACCGCTACACAGTCACCAAACACATCCTGGTATTTCCAAACTGCAAACCCTGGATGACCAGTGAAGTCCAGGCTCTGATCAGAGCTCGCAACTCAGCCTTCAGACAGAGGGATAGCTCTTTGTACAGCGCTGAAAGAGCTAACCTGAGGAGAGGCATAAAACTCACTAAGAACGCCTATAGGAGGAAGGTGGAGGGCTTCCTCACAGACAACACCCCCCAACAGATGTGGAGAGGCATGCAGGCCCTCACCAACTACAGGGGCCAGGACCCCCCTCTATCAAGACAGCAGCCTCACTCTGGCGGAGCTTAACAGCTTCTTTGCCCAGTTTGAGCACACCTGCCCCCCAAACTCGCCCTCCCTCCTCCCCTCTCCCTCCCGCCTCTCCCCTCTCTCTCCCCTCCCCCTCCTCCTTTCTCCCCCCCCATCTCCTCCCCTCCCTCCTTTCTCTACAGGTGCACAAGGTGAGGAGACAACTAAGAGCAGTAAACCCCCACAGAGCTGCTAGTCCAGACAGCATCCCAGGAGTTGTGGTCAAAGCATGTGCAGACCAGCTGGCAGGATTCCTCACCAAGCTGTTCAACCTCTCCCTGATGCACCCCACTGTCCCCTCCTGCTTCAAGGCCTCCACCATCATCCCCAGCCCCAAAATGTCCACAACTGACAACCTGAATGACTACATAGCATAGCACTCCCGTCTGTAGTCATTAAGTGTTTTAAAGTGTTTTGAAGTGTTTTGAGCAACTGGTGTCCCAGCACATCAGGGACTGTCTTCCCCCCTCCTTTGACCCCATCAATTCGCCTACAGGGAGAATCAGTCTATGGAAGACGCCATTGCCGCAACTCTCCACAGAGCGCTGAGCCACCTGGAGAATCCAAGGAGCTACGTGAGGATGCTCTTTGTGGACTACAGTTCAGCTTTTAACATCATCATCCCGGACATCCTGATCAACAAACTGCACCTCCTCCAGACCCCCTCCCCCACCTGCTCCTGGAAAAATAACCTTCTCACCAACTGCCCACAAACAGTCAGACTTGGCCCCCACCACTCCTCCACACTGTCTCTCAGCACTGGCTCCCCCCAAGGCTGTGTACTAAGCCCTCTACTGTACTTCCTGTACACCTTTGACTGTATTCCAACCCACCCAACCACCATCATCGTGAAATATGCAGACGACACCACCTTGGTTGGGCTCATCACCGACAACGATGAGAAGGCATACAGGGCGAAGGTAGAGAAGCTGCTGCTGCGGTGCCAAGCAAACATCCTGAAACTAAATGTCCAAAAAAAAAAAAAAACAAGAACTCATACTGGACTTCAGAAAAAACAGACAGGACCATCCCCTCCCTCCTCCTCATAAATGGTGACCATGTGGAAAATGTCCCTGCCTTCAGGTTCCTGTGCACCCACAGCTCCTCTGACCTCTCCTGGACTGTCAACACCAAGGCCCTGGTGAAGAAAGCCCAACAGCGGCTGCACTTCCTCCATGTCCTGAGGAAGCACAACCTAGACCAGAAGCTGCTGCTGGCCTTCTATCACTAATGGAGAACGTGCTCACCTACTGTCCTGGGTGTGTGGTACTCCGGCTCCATGGCCAAAAAGAGGAAGGCTGTGCAGAGGGTCATCAACACCACCCAAAAAATTATCAGCAGCCCTCTGCCCTCCCCGGAAGACATCTCCAGATCATCCTGTCTCAGAAGGATCAAGATCCTCACAGGAAGACCCCTCACATCCTGCCCACCACCTGTTTGACCTGCTTCCCTCTGGATGATGGTTCAGATCAATCAGGCCCCACACCTCCAGACTGACAAACAGTTTCTTCCCCTGGGCCATCCGAACTGCAAACAGTCAAAGGGCCCATCCCTCTCCCTCACGAACGCTCACATGCATAGAACTCATCATCATCATCATCATCATCATCATCATCATCATAGCAGTCTGTCGTGGGCGACAATGACTGTTTTATTTAGGTCTGATCAGATTCCTCCACACAGCTCTGTCCTTAGCCTTCCGCTGCCAGGAACTTCTGTCTATGTCCAACTTCTTCAAGTTTCTTTTTACAGTGTCTTTAAATCTGAGCCTTGGTCTAACCTGATTGCGTTTGCCCTCGCATAACTGTGAGTAGAGTAACTGCTGAGGGAGATGCTGGTGGTCCATCCTCTCAACATGTCCGAGCCATCTCAGGTTCATTTGTATTTGTATTGTCTGTCTGTGTGTGTGTGTGTGTATATATATATTTTATAGTAATATGTACATATGTATATTAGCTGCTCTTGCTTGCTTGTTTTTTCTTGCCTTCTGATTGTTGCTCTGAGTGTTGCTATCCCTGTGCTGTTGCAATCCTGGAATTTCCCCGTTGTGGGACTAATAAAGGCTTATCTTATCTTATCTTATCTTATCTTATCTTATCTTATCTTATTAGCATGTCCTTCATTGATGGTAGACCAGCTCGTTTCAACACTTCTATGTTGGTTATCTTGTCTTTCCATGAGATGTTCATTATGGCTCGAAGGTGTCTCATCATGTACACGTGGAGTTTCTTCACCTGCACTCTGTAGACAGTCCAAGTTTCAGCACCGTACAATAGAGTTGCCAGTACTGTCGCATTGTACACTTTGCATTTCACACAGATAGACACATGTTGATTGTTCCACAGTTTCTCCCTCAAGTTTTCAAACACAGCGCTCACTCTTCCCATTCTGAGAGATAGTTCATCCTCCAGCCTAGCATTCTCTGAAACAGTACTCCCTAGGTACTTGAAAGTCTTGAACTTTACCAGTGGCTCTATACCAATGCTGAGCTCTTCTGGTAGTGATGTTGATAACTGGAAGATTGGTGGTTGATAAAGGCACTCTGTCTGACATGTTTCGGGACCCAGGAGACAGACACTGACACGGGTAAATTAGTGAACAATAATCTTTATTATAATGAAAGGGTGTGTAGTGCAAATGTGAGAGCATGGATAGTATCCTGGTCACTGGAGCTGAGCACTCTGGACGGAGACCCGGCAACCCTGGAACATATAAGCACAGACAATTACTTTTGTCCCACACTAATGACAGGCTATCAGTAGTGAGGCTTACTTGGGAGTAGCACAGGTTACGTCCTGCTGAGAACCAGCGGCCGTGCAACGTGGAGGTGAAGGCGTCCGTGAACGTGCTGAGGCTTCCACCTGTGACTGTGGCGAGGACAGGTCTTCCAGAGACTCCGGCTGTGACACCACAGACCGGGACGATGACAAACCAACTGATGACAAGACCAGTGATTCCACAGAATGTGGTGACGATGATAATCCAGCTGATGACAAGATGAGTGACTCCACTGAGCGTGGTGACCATGACAATCCAGATGATGACGAGGTGAGTGATTCCACAGAACGTGGTGACGATGACACGACAGATGACGATGACACAAACTCCACCGGTAACGGTGGCCAGTACTCCTGTAACTGGTACAGTAACAGTTCAGGAATTTGTGGAGCAAGACGTACCGGTAGTCGTGGTGGTAGCGAACCGCTACGTGAGCGTGTTGGCGTTACCCCGTCAGCTGGGGATGCAGGTCCGCCGCCAAGGGGGTCCACCTGTGCACAGGGATAGAGGTTGGGTGTAGAGTAACAAACAGCTCTCTTACGTGCTTGACTTTGAACAGAAGTCCTAGACGAGGCAGGAGTGATCCTTGATGAGGCCAGAGAGGTTCCTGACGAGACAGATCCTGACGAGGCAGCTTCTGACGAGGCAGCTTCTGACGAGACAGACTCTGACGAGACAGTTTTTTGACAAGACAGTTCTTGACGAGACAGACTCTGATGAGTCAGTGTTAGACAAGACAGTTCTTGACGAGATAGTTTCTGACGAGACAAGAGAATACCTTGACGAGGCCAGAGAGCAGAGTTCTGGTTCTTTCTCTGACGAGGAGGACAGACGACTCCGTACTGAGCTGTCAGCAACACTGGCTTTTAACAGCTGCTGATCAACACCTGTGGATCTGTGCGCAGCTGGAGATAATGATGCCAATGACGGCCCAGAGGCCGCCATGACACTGTCTTCTTGATGTTGATTTGGAGGCTGAATTGGCTAGCTGCTCTTGCAGATTTCTCCACTAAAGATTGCATATCTTCCACGCTGTGTGCAACTAGAGCATTGTCGTAGGCAAAGAGCATTTCTCTTACTACCTTTATCAATGTCTTACTCTTGGCTTTAAACTGTGCCACACTGAACAAGTCTGCTTCTTTCCTTGTTTGAAATGTATACTTCTGAAGTGTCTTTGAAGGCCACCTCAAGCATGGCTGCCAGATATAGCGAGAAGAGTGTAGTTGCCAGCACACACCCTTATTTCACCCCATTGCTTACTGAAAAGTCTTTAGATACTGAACCACTCATTGCCACGTTTGCTTGCATACCTGTATAGAGTGCCTCGATCAGGCTGATAAACTTCTCTGTACAACCATATTTCTTGAGTACCTGCTAAAGTCCTTGTCGCGAAACAGTATCGAAGGCTTTACTGAAGTCTATAAAGACTATATAAAGTGGCATGTTCTGTTCGATACACTTTTCTTGAACCTGTTTCAAGCAGAAAATCATGTCCATTGTGCTTCTTCCACTTCTAAAGCCGCACTGGGTTTCTGGTAGTACATTCTGTGAGATGTGTTCATTGAGTCTGTTAAGTAGTACATGTGAGAGAATCTTACCAACAGTGGCTAGCAGTGATATACCTCGGTAATTTCCACAATCTTTCCTGTCACCTTTCTTGAACAAAGGCACAATACTTGCATCCTTCCAGTCTTGAGGTACTTTCTGGGCATCCCATATCTCTTGGATGAGCTTGTGCAGGCAGTTGGTCAGCTGAACACCACCAAATTTCCACACTTCTGCTGGAATTCCATCCCTTCCTGGAGCTTTACCATCCTGTGTTGTCCTGATAGCTGCCATTAGTTCATCAAAATTTGGTGGTTCATCCAGACTTGATACAGCTGGTCGCTGCACTAGAGCTTCTTTAGCCTCTTCAGTGACATCTCCAGGGTTGTATAGTAGTTGGTCAAAGTGGTCTGCAAATCTTATTTTATCGTCCCCCATCAACCTATTCAGAATTTTTATCCGAATTTGCTGATTTCTTAGCTGATTTAGTGCTGAAATCTGATAGAATAATTATAGTAGGGGACTTTAATATACATGTGGATGTAGATAGTGACTGCCTTAATGTGGCTTTTAATTCAATATTAGACTCGATTGGGTTTTCTCAGAAAGTAGGAAATTCTACTCATTACCTCCACCATACATTGGACCTTGTTCTGACATATGGCATAGAAATAGAAAATCTTGTAGTGTCTCCTCATAACCCTGTACTGTCAGACCATTGTCTGTTAACCTTTGATTTTACTATTTCTGACTATTTGGCTCCTAAAGAAAAATATTATCACAGTAGATGTCTCTCAGATGATGCTGTTTCCAAATTTATGCAGATTGTTTCCTCTATGCCATGTGTCAACACAACGGAAATAAGCTATAGACAGCTTGCTCCTTCTGCAATTGATAACATGGTGGATAGTGTTTCAGCTTCTCTGCATCAGGCTCTAGACTTGGTGGCCCCCTTAAAAAAGAAGAAGTCTAATCAGAGATTTTTAACTCCTTGGTTCAACACAGAAACTCGTAGCTTAAAACAGAAGACTCGTCAATTAGAAAGAAAACGGCGCTCTACTAATTTAGATGAAATCTATTTAGCTTGGAGAAATCATCTTTTAATTTATAAAAAATCTCTTAGAAAAGCTAGAACGAGTTATTACTCTGCATTAATAGAAGAGAACAAGAATAATCCCAGGTTTCTTTTCAGTACTGTAGCCAGGTTGACAAAGAGTCAGGACTCTGTCAATCCTAGCATCCCCTTAGAGCTTACTAGTCAGGACTTTATGAACTTTTTCAATAATAAAATTTCATCCATCAGAGATAAAATCAATCAGATTCTTCCCACAGTTAACTTAAATACTGTAACTACTACAACTCCTTCTATTGATGTCTGTCTTGATGAGTTTACTCCAATCGACCTTTGTGAGTTAGACAAAATAGTTTCCTCATCCAAACTTTCAACTTGTCTTTTAGACCCTATTCCTACCAGGTTATTTAAAGAAGTCTTCCCACTTATTGGGAGCTTTATTCTTCATATAATCAATTCTTCATTGACTTTAGGCCATGTACCGCAGGCTTTTAAAACGGCTGTAATTAAACCCTTACTCAAAAAGCCAACGCTAGATCCAGGAGCTTTAGCTAACTATAGACCAATCTCTAATCTCCCTTTCATTTAAAAAATCTTAGAAAGAGTTGTTGCTACGCAATTATTTGACCACCTGCAGGGAAATGGTTTACTTGAAGAGTTTCAATCTGGGTTTAGAATCCATCATAGTACTGAAACAGCCTTAGCGAAGGTCACTAACGACCTCCTCATTGCATCTGATAATGGACTAGTTTCTGTACTTGTCCTTTTAGATCTTAGTGCAGCTTTTGATACTATTGATCATAATATTCTACTTGATAGATTAGAACACTATGTTGGACTTAATGGAACTTCGTTGCAGTGGTTTAGATCTTATTTATCTGATAGGTTCCAGTTTGTTCATGTAAATGATGAGTTTTCTTTCAGCTCAAAGCTTAGTCATGGAGTTCCACAGGGATCTGTGCTAGGCCCTACTCTTTTTAGTTTATATATGCTTCCGTTAGGCAACATTATTAGAAAGCACTGTATACATTTTCATTGTTATGCAGATGACACACAATTATACCTGTCAATGAAGCCAGATGATACTAGTCAATTAGCCAAGTTAGAAGCCTGTCTTAAGGAAATCAAAGCTTGGATGACTTGTAATTTCCTGCTATTAAATTCAGATAAGACTGAAGTCATTCTTGTTGGTCCAAAAAACCTTAGAAATTCCTTTCCAAATCAAACTTTCAGTTTGGATGCAGTTACTCTTTCTCTTAATAGCTCTGTGAGGAACCTTGGAGTTATTTTTGATCAGGATTTGTCCTTCAATTCACATATTAAATTTGTTTCTAAGACTGCCTTCTATCATTTGCGTAATATTGCCAAGATTAGGAGCATCTTGTCTCAGAGTGATGCTGAGAAGCTGATCCACGCTTTTGTTAGCTCGAGATTAGATTATTGTAATTCTTTATTATCAGGCTGTCCTAAAACATCTTTAAAAAGTCTTCAGCTGATCCAAAATGCTGCAGCAAGAGTTTTAACAGGTACTAGAAAGAGAGATCATATCTCTCCGGTTCTGGCCTCCCTTCATTGGCTTCCCATAGAGTTTAGAATTAAGTTTAAAATCCTTCTTCTTACTTACAAAGCTCTAAACAATCAGGCTCCTTTTTATTTAAAAGATCTGATACTACCGTATCATCCTAACAGAGCACTACGCTCCCAAAATGCAGGACTACTTGTAATACCTAGAATCTCCAAAAGTACAATGGGAGGCAGAGCCTTCAGTTATCAAGCTCCTCTCCTGTGGAATCAGCTGCCAATCTGGATTCGGGAGTCAGACTCGATCTCTGTTTTTAAGAATAGGGCTAAAACCTACCTTTTTGATATAGCCTACAATTAGGGAGGGATCATGTGTTTCTGAACCCTCCCTTAGTTATGCTGCTAATAGGTTTAGTCAGCCGGGGGACCTCCAGTAATGCACTGGGCCTCACTCCTTTCCTCACTCTCTATGAAATATATTTTTTTTTTTGCTGGTCATTAACATTTGTTTGTTCTCTCCCATAGATTGAGTCCCCATCGTGCTGTTTGCTCTCTACATGTCTGTTCTTTTCTTCTTCTCTATCCCCTCACCCCCCAGCCAGTCGCAGCAGATGACTGCCCCTCCCTGAGCCTGGTTCTGCTGGAGGTTTCTTCCTGTTAAAAGGGAGTTTTTCCTCTCCACCGTCGCCAAGTGCTTGCTCACAGGGGATCGCCTGATTGCTGGGGTCTTTCTGCAACTGTGGGGGTCCCCCCTACAGTTGATAGTGCTATGAGATGACTGTTGTTGTGAAATGGCGCTATATAAATAAAGTTGAATTGAATTGAATTGAATTGAAATCTGTCCAGGATCTTGTCTTTCTCCTGCAAAACCGTTTCACCATCCATAGCCTTTAGTTGGATCAATCCTGTTGGTTTAGGGCCGTAGATTTCTCTCAAACCTGTGAAGAATGTTTTCATGTCTTTCCTGTCTGCTGCAGTTTGAAGTTTCTCCGCTTTTTCATCCCACCAGTTGGACTTCATCTCTCTGGTGTACTTCTGTAGCTCACTCTGAGCCTTTGAGTATTTCATCTTCTTCGACCTTGTGTTACACTGTAGGTTTTCCTGCCTAGCTGTATTCCTAGCTTCTAGTAGGACCAGCTAAAATGTTCCTTGAAGCAAGCCAACATAGACAAAAGATCTTGGGAACAACTTGCCACCGACAGAGCAGCCTGGAGAAGAAGAACTTGGGAAGGCACAGACTCATTTGAGAGGCACAGAAAACAACAGGATGATGATAAACACAAATGAAGACAAGAAATACAAAACAAACCACGTCCCCCACCCACAATAAAATGTGACTTCTGCCCACAACAGTTCTATCATAGGCTGGGCCTTCAGAGCCACATCCGCCATCGACATCGATCACAGATGGCAACGTCCTGAAAACTAAGACGAAACCAATGCTCAGACACGAGCTGGAGCCGACGAGTAGGACAGAACTAAGGACCTTTTAATCATCACAATAATTCACCTGTCTTTGTGCTCCTCACTTTCATGTACCCATCTGTGAAACCACTACTGTGCATATTTTCCATAATCCTTGGGCCATTTTACTCAATTGTGTGTTCTGCACTCCACACTCTTATGCACATAGTCCCACCCATGAAGCCACTAACGTACCTGTGTATATGTCATGAATCCGGGTTTGGAGGCCAAACCCAATTCTGACTCATTGTTATGCTTTGGCCTAGTTTTCCTCCTGACAGCTCTGGCACGCCCCCTCCTTCCGTCAAGTACCACCAGCTGCACCGTCACCAGTGTTCACACACATACAGTGGGGTAAAAAAGTATTTAGTCAGCCACCAATTGTGCAAGTTCTCCCACTTAAAAGATGAGAGAGGTCTCCAATTTTCATCATCGGTATACCTCAACTATGAGAGACAAAATGAGCAAAAAAAATCCAGAAAATCACATTGAAGGATTTTTAAAGAATTTATTTGCAAATTATGGTGGAAAATAAGTATTTGGTCACCTACAAACAAGCAAGATTTCTGGCTCTCACAGACCTGTAACTTCTTCTTTAAGAGGCTCCTCTGTCCTCCACTCATTACCTGTATTAATGGCACCTGTTTGAATTCGTTACCAGTATAAAAGACACCTGTCCACAACCTCAAACAGTCAGACTCCAAATTCCACTATGGCCAAGACCAAAGAGCTGTCAAAGGACACCAGAAACAAAATTGTAGACCTGCACCAGGCTGGGAAGACTGAATCTGCAATAGGAAAGCAGCTTGGTGTGAAGAAATCAACTGTGGGAGCAATTATTAGAAAATGGAAGACATACAAGACCACTGATAATCTCCCTCGATCTGGGGCTCCACGCAAGATCTCACCCCGTGGGGTCAAAATGATCACGAGAACGGTGAGCAAAAATTCCAGAACCACACGGGGGGACCTAGTGAATGACCTGCAGAGAGCTGGGACCAAAGTAACAAAGGCTACCATCAGTAACACACTACGCCGTTAGGGACTCAAATCCTGCAGTGCCAGACGTGTCCCCCTGCTTAAGCCAGTACATGTCCAGGCCCATCTGAAGTTTGCTAGAGAGCATTTGGATGATCCAGAAGAGGATTGGGAGAATGTCATATGGTCAGATGAAACCAAAATAGAACTTTATTGTAAAAACTCAACTTGTCGTGTTTGGAGGAGAAAGAACACCATACCTACTGTGAAGCATGGGGGTGGAAACATCGTGCTTTGGGGCTGTTTTTCTGCAAAGGGACCAGGACGACTGATCCGTGTAAAGGAAAGAATGAATGGGGCCATGTATCATGAGATTTTGAGTGAAAACCTCCTTCCATCAGCAAGGGCATTGAAGATGAAACGTGGCTGGGTCTTTCAGCATGACAATGATCCCAAACACACCGCCCGGGCAACGAAGGAGTGGCTTCGTAAGAAGCATTTCAAGGTCCTGGAGTGGCCTAGCCAGTCTCCAGATCTCAACCCCATAGAAAATCTTTGGAGGGAGTTGAAAGTCCGTGTTGCCCAGCAACAGCCCCAAAACATCACTGCTCTAGAGGAGATCTGCATGGATGAATGGGCCAAAATACCAGCAACAGTGTGTGAAATCCTTGTGAAGACTTACAGAAAATGTTTGACCTCTGTCATTGCCAACAAAGGGTATATAACAAAGTATTGAGATGAACTTTTGTTATTGACCAAATACTTTTTTTCCACCATGATTTGCAAATAAATTCTTTACAAATCAGACAATGTGATTTTCTGCATTTTTTTTCTCATTTTGTCTCTCATAGTTGAGGTATACCTATGATGAAAATTGGAGACCTCTCTCATCTTTTAAGTGGGAGAACTTGCACAATTGGTGGCTGACTAAATACTTTTTTACCCCACTGTACACACACACACACACACGCACACACACACATGCACACGCTCTATTCACTCGCATTCACACGCTCTCTCACACACCGGGTGCCAATCAGTTCTGCCCACGCATTCTCACACCGGCAATCTCTTTCCTCATTAGCTCAAGGAGTATTTGTTGGCCTCTCCAGAGGGAAGAGATTGTTGGGGCATTCGCCTCCATA
The DNA here is from genome assembly GCA_020510985.1 of Pholidichthys leucotaenia. NCBI lineage: Eukaryota > Metazoa > Chordata > Actinopteri > Cichliformes > Pholidichthyidae > Pholidichthys > Pholidichthys leucotaenia. The sequence goes on from CM035840.1 coordinate 217,840,102, forward strand.
CACGGCAGCCAGTTCTCCCCCTATGAGTATCACTCCCTGCGCTCATCTTAGCCGGACATTTAAGACGATCCATTCCTTGGTGTTTCAGCTAATCCCGCTTCACTGCCTCCTCCTCCAGACTGCACGTTCTGCCCTGGAATCGCTCCAGCCTTGTAAGTGTCTTGTTCGTCTTTTCTCTTGTGCTAAGCAGCCCTGCAGCACTAGGCTGATCACCTTTTCTGTTTTTGTGCGTAACGCAGCCCTGTGGCGCTACGCTCTCTTTAGACCGGGCTGTTGAGCGTCCAGCTGGCACCCTGTATGTTTGGTGGCCTAACCTATTATTGCATCTCTCTGTATTTCTGTGGTGGAACTGAACTTGTGGTTTTTGTGAACTATAATAAATATGACACTCTTTACTCCTGCAATTGGGTTTTCCATTCTCTCCCTCGTGCACCGTGTTATGGCGCACGGGGGTTCATGACAGTATATACCTTTGGGCTATTTTTATTTTTATCTTTATTTCGGTCGTATGTTTAATCGTACATTCTGTAACTGTGTTTTATTCAAATTCTTCTCTTACTTTATTGTGCAGTAGCCTGGTGGAGCACCCACAATTTCGTTGTGCTGTACAACTGTACAATGACAATAAAGCCTATTCTATTTTCTATTCTATTCTATTATTTTCCTCACAGATCATTTTCAGATCTTCTATCCTCTGTTAAAATACCACAACTGCACAAAAGAGTATCTAAACAAATATACAAGAAACATCAAATGGATGAATGAAAGAATAAATGCATTTCATCAGCCTAAATTTTTAAAAAATATCTCATTAAGGAAAATACAGCACCCTAAATTTTATCCATATGCATTGTCACAATCTGTGCATGGGGGGATCTCGCCGTGCTCTGTCTCTTTGCCTTTTTTTCCCCTATATTTTCATGGTGTCATATTTTTGAGTTCTTTTTCCTGTTATTTTATCTTTGGTTAATTTTCACATATTCTGTATCGTTTCTTAGTATGATTTATTTTCCTGTTGGCGTTCATTGTAGCGTTATTATTTATATGTTTGGGTTTACTTGTCTTTATTTTTTATCTCATTATATTCTTATTCTGTTGTGTCTCCTCTCTTCTTGGGGTTGCAACTGTCAGTGGCATCTCTGGGTTTTTTGCTCTGTTGTGGGTGGTGCTCCTGTCAGCTGTCAGTCCCGTCTCTCCCTCTCATTGCTCCCAGCTGATCTGAGTTTGTTATCATCGTTTCCTCCTGCCCGCTCATGGTATCCGCACCTGCCATCATTTGTTTCATTTGTGTCCAGCTCTATTTAAAGACTGTTATTTTGCTCCCTCTGTGCCGGAGTCTTAAGGTTCTCTTCTCCACCAGAACCCTTCCCCTGTACTGGTGAACCTTGTTTCGTAAGTTTGCTTTGTTTTCAGTTTGGACTTTGTGTTGTGCATCATTTTGGATTTTTGTGTTTTCATTAAATATCACAAACTAGCAGTCCAGCGTCTGGGTCTTCTTCTTTTCATTTCTTCTGTCATTTCATGACATGCATGATGTGTTAAAATGAGTTCAAAGGCACTGCAATACAGCATCACTGATTAATTTGGAATTTAATTACTAAGCTTAAAATCACATTTCTAATTTTCTGTTCTCATTTTTATTTAATCACAAGGAAGCATTACACAAAGCATTACACCAATTAGGCAGTGACCAAACACTAAGATAATGATAGATAGATAGATAGATAGATAGATAGATAGATAGATAGATAGATAGATAGATTTATTTTTTTTTTTTTTTTGACCCGGCGCCACACGAGTCGGCCACCCTTTGCAACAGCGGCTCAATTCTGAGTCTTTTTTTCCCTTCCTCTCTCTTTTTGATCCGTTTTTTTTCCACTCCATTCATATCACGGACACACAGATCGTTCCAAATGTCTCCTGAGCTGGTGGACGGAGCCACTGTTTATAGCAGGAGACGATACAGCAGGGAAGAGCTGCTAGCATTCAACCGCCACTCGGTGCTAACGGAAAAACTCGACATACCGAGAGAACTGAGGCGAAAACGCCGCGGCTGCCGGGCTGGAGTAAGGCGAAGGACAAAAAATATAAGGTACAGACCCTCGCTTCCATCTATTGTCATGGGGAATGTACGGTCGTTACTGGGAAAGGTAGATGAGCTAGTGGCTATCTCTCGCTACGATAGCACATACCGGGAATGCTCTCTCCTTTTGTTTTCTGAGACGTGGCTAACTGAACTAGCAGCAGATGCTAACATTGAGCTGGAGGGTTTCCACATGATACGGGCAGACCGAACACCAGACAGTGGCAAAGCAAGGGGCGGTGGAGTGATAATGTATGTTAACAACAACTGGTGCAGACCGGGACATATCACTGTTAAACAACGACACTGCAGCAAAGACATTGAGTTGCTAGCTGTTAGCATGCGGCAGTATGTCACATGCCACACTAGAGACAATAAAACACTGGACTTATTCTACGCAAAAACTAAGGAGGCGTACACTTCATCACAACTCCCCACACTCAGGAGATAGGATCACAACTTGGTTCATCTCTGGCCGGCGTACAAACCCCTAGTGCACAGACAACCTCCAGCCATGCGCACAGTGAAGTTATGGTCTGAGGAGGCAATGGACACTCTAAAGGGCTGTTTTGAAACCACCGCCTGGAAGCAGCTCTGTGATCCACATGGTGAGGACATCGATGGCCTCACTCACACCTTCACGGGCTACCTCAGCTTCTGTGTAGACAAATCCGTTCCCACCAAGACCATATGGTGTTGCTCAAACAACAAACCCTGGATCAACCCTGAGATAAAAACACTTCTGAGAGAGAAGAAGAGGATCTTCAGGTCGGGGAACAGGGAGATGCTGAAGTCCGTACAGAGGGAGCTGAGGAGAAAGATCAGAGAAGGCAAGGACAGCTTCAGGAAGAAGATGGAGGACAAGCTGCAACAGAACGACATCAGCGGGGTCTGGAGAAACCTCAAAACCATCTCTGGGCTCCAGAATACCTCCCCCCAGGCCACGGGGGGCAGGGAGTGGGCGAACAATCTGAATCTGTTTTTCAATAGGTTTGACCAACCGCCCTCCCCCCTGACTGCACAACAACCACTGCTGCCTCTAAAGACATCAAGTCCTGCTGCCCACTCCCCACTCCACCAACACCCCCCCACTCCCAACACACAGCCCCCCATCCTGACCCTGACCAAGACCCAGGTGAGGACGGAGCTGAGGAAGATCAAGGTGAGGAAGGCGACGGGACCGGACGGCATCAGCGCAAAGCTCCTCAAGTCCTGTGCAGACCAGCTGTGTGGTATTGTGGCATACATCTTCAACCTGAGCCTGAAGCTGGGGAGGGTACCACAGCTGTGGAAAACATCTTGTGTGGTACCTGTACCAAAAACTTCCCACCCCAAAGACCTGAACAGCTACAGACCGGTGGCCTTGACGTCCCACTTGATGAAGACCCTGGAGAGACTGCTCCTTGCTCACCTCCACCCCCTGGTGGAACCAGCGATGGATCCACTCCAGTTCGCCTACCAGCATGGCATTGGGGTGGAGGATGCGGTGATCTTCCTCCTTCACCGTTCTCTGTCCCACCTGGAGAAGCCCGGGAATGTAGTGAGGATCATGTTCTTTGACTTCTCCAGTGCTTTCAACACCATCCAACCGATGAACCTGAAGGACAAGCTGCTGCGCGCAGGGGCGGACCAGCACCTGTCATCATGGATCCTGGACTACCTCACGAACCGGCCTCAGTTTGTGAGAACCCGGGACTGTGTGTCCGACATGATCATCGGTAGCACGGGGGCCCCCCTGGGAACGGTGTTGGCTCCCTTCCTGTTCACTCTTTATACTGCGGACTTCTCACACAACACAACACACTGCCATCTACAGAAGTTCTCTGATGACTCTGCGATCGTTGGCCTCATCTCCAGTGGAGATGAAGCTGAGTACAGAGGGCTTATCCAGGACTTCGTGGACTGGTGCCATCGGAACTGCCTCCAGATCAACGCAAGGAAAACTAAGGAGCTGGTGGTGGACTGCCGCAGGCAAGGACAACCCCTCACAGCACCAGTAAATATACAGGGAACAGACATTGAGATGGTGACATCCTACAAGTACCTGGGTGTTCATCTGAACAATAAACTAGACTGGTCACACAATACTGACGCACTCTACAAGAAGGGACAGCGCAGGCTGATCCTACTGAGGAGACTCAGGTCTTTTGGTGTACAAGGGGCGCTGCTGAAGACATTTTTTTTTTAATTTTTTTTTTTGTTACTTATTTGTACCCATAGGTAGATTTGGTTTGCAGTCTGGTGACAAGCCACCGGCTGCTGGTCGCTGCGTGCGCGAGCGCCCTAAACCTACATGTTTTTGGTATGCGGGAGGAAACCGGAGAAATCCCGGAGTAAACCCACGCAACACGGGGAGAACATGCAAACTCCACACAGCTCACTGTTGGTCGGGGGCTGGGATCGAACCCACGATCTCATGATCCCCGCGATCCCCCGGCCGAGGGTAAAACTGTGCTGCCACAGTGCTAAACCACTGCGCCACCGTGCAGCCATTCTATGACACGGTGGTGGCATCAGCCATCACTTTTGGAGTGGTCTGCTGGGGCAGTTGCATTACCGCAGCCGATAGGAAGAGGCTGAACAAACTGATCAAGAAAGCTAGCTCTGTCCTGGGGCAGCACCTTGACCCGGTGGAGGAGATAGGAGAGAGAAGGACGGTGGCTAAACTGTCATCTCTGCTGGAGTCCGAGTTCCACCCTATGCAGGACATACTGAATGCACTAAGGAGCTCATTTAGCAGCAGACTACATCATCCCAGGTGCACAACCGAGAGGTTTCGCAGGTCCTTCCTACCAACGGCTGTCGGACTGTACAACCTAAGCAGGGCTGCTTGCAGGGGTAGCAAAAAGACGTAACAACCTAATAGTTTTTGAATGCAAAAGATGCAATAGACTTACACAATGGTCCCCTCCGGCATACAACTAGGAAAATACCGGTCGCTATGGAGGGTGAGAATATATATGGGCACATAATCATACCATGTAGGATAACTAAGTAGAAGGTTGTGCTGTTTCATCCCATCTAGCAACAATGCTCTGCACTGTGTGTGTTTATATATTTACATATTTATTCCATCTTGCTACAATGCTCTGCACTGGGTGTGTTTATATTTATATATCTATATATTTATTCCATCTAGCTACAATGCTCCGCACTGTGTGTTTATATATCTACATATTATTCCATCTAGCTACAATGCTCCGCACTGTGTGTGTTTATATATTTACATATTTATTCCACCTAGCTGCAATGCTCCGTACTGTGGGTGTTTATATATCTACATATTTATTCCATCTAGCTACAATGCTCCGCACTGTGTGTTTATATACTCATATATTTATTCCATCCAGCTACAATGCTCTGCACTGTGTGTCTGTGTGTGTATATATATATATATATATTTATAGTAATATGTACATATGTGTATTAGCTGCTCTTGCTTTTTTTTTTTCTTGCCTTCTGATTGTTGCTCTGAGTGTTGCTATCCCTGTGCTGTTGCAATCCTGGAATTTCCCCATTGTGGGACTAATAAAGGCTTATCTTATCTTATCTTATCTTTATTTTGAACAAAAAAGTATAACAAAAACAAAACAAATGACAAATGCAATAAAGTAACAGTATACAGTGTTCGAAAGGGAGAAGGAAGAAGTGAACACTTATTAATTCCATCTCCTCTTTTCCATAAATACACCCATGTAAATCATATACAAATTACCACATTTAAGACCCCAAGTAAACAATTAACTGTATTTTGTACATATCAACATTAACATCCATCCATCCTAGTGTGGCCCATATGTCTGGTTCATATCTCCCACAAATGTATGGCTTATGTGGATTGGGGCTTCACGTCTGGAGGAGCAAGTGTCTGGATCGGGGGCCGACAGGAGATGGCGAGGAGGTGTGAAGTCGGGCCCTTGTCTCAGAGGAGGCCCTGGGGGGTTTCCCGGAGCACCGGAGAATAAGAGACAATGGTGAACCTTCAGAGACTTGCATTGTGATTGAATGTTTGCAGAAGCACCATGTAACTTGAGTTCTTAATCCCCCGGAGGTATAAGAGTGTGCTGTAATATTATTCTGCCGCTTCTTGCTTTTGAGAATGTTGGATGATTGTGTTCTGCAATAAAGCTGAACCTGAGAAATACACTCATGTCTCATCATTGAACACATCTTCCACACTGGTGACCCACGACTAAGAATGAGCGCAGAGAATTCTCCCGAGCGGAGTTCATCAGAGGCCAGCCTGATGGCTGCCTCCACGCTCCAGCTGCCCGATTTCTGGCAGCACAGCCCGCGCTTCTGGTTTAGCGCGGTCGAGGCGCAGTTCAACCTCCGGAGAATCTCAAAGGATGAAACGAGGTTCTACCATGTGGTGGCGAAGCTGGACAGTCACACGGTCCAGAGGGTGGAAGATCTGGTTAACCACCCACCGGACACCGACAAGTACGGCGCATTGAAGGAGGTGCTGATCAGCCATTTCACCCCCTCGGTGCAACAGCGAGCAGAGGGGCTCCTAGAGTTGACGGAGTCGGAGAACGACAGACCGGCAGACCTGATGGTGAAGATGCTGAGATTGAAAGACTCCGAGGATGGCGAATTTATCTTCGCCCACCTTTTCCTCCAGACTCTGCCGCCAGCAGTGAGAGTGACCCTGGCAGACTCACCCCGATTGGCCAAGCGGGACTACCATGTCCTCGGCAAGGAGGCGCAGCGACTCGTCGACGCCCACAAGCGGAGCGCGGTTTTGGCCGCGGCAGCTGAGCAGAGGACGGCGCCCGGAGATGGTTTGGAGCCAGAGGTGGCGGCGCCAGATGAACCGACGACGGCGGCGACAGGCGTCAGGCAACGCGGAGCTGAAGACGGCCTGTGTTTCTACCACCGCCGTTTTGCGGAGAGGGCGCACAGATGTCTCCCACCGTGCCGCTTCAAGCGTCAGGGAAATGCCAAGACCGGGGGGCCGGTAGCAGCTGCATCCCTCGGAGAAGAAAATAAGCTGCTTTACCTGACAGATGCACACTCGGGGAAACAATTCCTCGTGGACACGGGCTCCCAGCTGAGTTTCGTCACGCCTACCTACGCGGAACGGCTGATGCCGTCTAAAGCTCCCTGGGTGTCAGTATCAGCAGCGAATGGCTCAGCGATTAAGACCTTCGGTGAGAGGACCATGCGTCTGTCCTTACAGGGTCGTTCATTCGAGTGGGCCTTTATTGTAGCAGCAGTCAGTTTCAACATGTTAGGGGCTGATTTTTTGTGCTCACATGGTTTATTGGTTGATCTTGCTAATAGACGCCTGGTTAATGCACTTTCTTTCCATTCTATCCCCTGCACAGCTCGGGTGTCTCCGCCGACTGCACACGCCAACGTCACAGCTGCGGGTGGTAAGTTTCATGCTCTACTCACTCACTTTCCAGCACTCACAGTTCCAAAGTTTTCGGCGACAGTGGCCAAACACGGGGTGGAGCATTTTATCACCACCACTGGGCCGCCCGTTTTTGCAAAAGCCCGGCGCTTGGACTCAGCTAAACTGGCAATAGTGTGCAAGGAATTTGCCAACCTGGAAAAACTGGGCATAATTAGACGCTCGAACAGCCCCTGGGCTTCCCAGTTACACATGGTCCCAAAGGCTGATGGCTCGTGGCGACCTTGTGGCGATTTCCGCAGGTTGAACAACGTCTCAGCACACGACCGCTACCCGATTCCGCACATCCAGGATTTCTCAGTTCATTTGGCGGGGGCGCGCATTTTTTCTAAAATAGACTTGGTGCGTGGCTACCACCAAGTCCCCGCCCGTGCGCGCGCAGGATATTCCCAAAACCGCGGTAATAACTCCGTTTGGGCTTTTTGAGTTTTTGCGCATGCCGTTTGGGTTAAAGGGCGCCGCGCAAACTTTCCAACGCATGATGGATGCTGTTTTACGCAACCTGCCTTTCGTGTTCGTCTATTTAGACGACATATTGGTAGCCAGCACGTCCGAGGACGAACATGAAACCCACCTCACAGCGGTTTTTCGGAGACTGGCAGAGCACGGGTTGATAATTAACCCAGCGAAGTGCCAGTTCGGGGTGGCGCAAATCGATTTTTTGGGGCACCGTGTTTCACCACAGGGAGTGGTTCCCCTGCCGGAGAAAGTGCGCGCAATAACAGATTTCCCCCGACCTCAAATGATAAAAGCGCTGCAGGAGTTTCTAGGAATGGTTAATTTTTACAACCGGTTTCTTCCGAGCGCAGCGCGGCTTATGCAGCCACTGTACACGGCACTAAAAAAACAAAAACCCACTAATAAGGTTGAATGGTCTCTGGAGCGGGAGCGCGCTTTCTCCCAGGTCAAATCAGCCCTTGCAAGCGCCGTTTTGTTAGCGCACCCGGTTCCAACAGCCCGTTTGGCGCTCACCACCGACGCTTCGGACCTAGCGGTGGGGGCAGTCATTGAACAGTGTGTGGCAGGGACCTGGCAGCCTCTCGCGTTCTTTAGCAAATCCCTGCGTGATAACGAGCGTAAATACAGCGTGTTTGACAGGGAGCTTTTAGCCCTACACTTGGCCATCCGCCATTTCCAGTTCTGGCTGGAAGGGCGGCGTTTCACCACTTTCGTGGACCACAAACCGTTAACTTTTGCGATGGCCAAGATCACAGAACCTTGGTCAGGCCGACAACAAAGACAGCTAGCCGCAATATCGGAGTTCACCACCGATATCCAGCATGTTGCAGGCAAACACAATGTAGTGGCAGACTGTCTCTCACGTGCTGTGGCAACGCCAGGCCACGTGGGGGCAGACTCGGTGGCTGTGAGCCAGGGCAGTGACACGGGAGCGTGCGCAGACCCGGTCCACGTAGGTTTGGATTATGCAGACATGGCTGCGGAGCAGGTTGGTGACGCGGATGTGCGCACGCTCCAGTCTGGACCAACAGGGTTAAGGCTGGAGCACAGGGTGCAGCAAATAGGTATGCCCCCCTTAATATGCGATGTCTCCACGGGTCGGCCTCGTCCCGTGGTTCCAGCCGTGTGGCGCTGCCGCGTTTTTGACTCGGTCCATTCGCTGGCGCACCCGGGGGTACGCGCATCGGTCAAGATGGTGGGGGAGAAATTTGTCTGGCTGGGGTTGCGCAAACAGGTCAAGGAATGGGCAGCGGCTTGTGTAGCGTGCCAGAGGGCTAAGATACATAAGCACACGAGGACCCCTTTGGAGCCTTTTCACATCCCGGCTAAGCGGTTCGATCACGTGCATGTTGATCTGGTGGGCCCGCTTCGCTCGTCTCAAGGGCACACACACCTTTTGACGATGGTGGACCGCACCACGCGTTGGCCAGAAGCGGTACCTCTGGCGTCAACAACGGCGGAAGAGGTTGCGCGTTTTTAACAGCTTGGGTCGCGCGTTTTGGAGTTCCGTCGGATATAACGTCAGACAGAGGCCCTCAATTTGTTTCCGAACTCTATCTTCTCTCGTCTATGGCCCGCAGCTTAGGGGTGAAGGTACACCGCACTACCGCGTATAACCCGCAGGCCAATGGTTTATGTGAACGCTTTCATAGGTCATTGAAAGCAGCCCTCAGAGCATCGCTCATGGATACAAATTGGGTGGACAAACTGCCATGGGTTTTATTGGGGTTGCGTTCTGCACCTAAGGAGGATTTGCAAGCCTCCCCAGCGGAGTTAGTGTTCGCACAACCTCTCCGTTTGCCGGGGGAATTTCTCCCGGAAAATCCTGCGCCCAGTTGCCCCCCCCGCTCAGCTGTTGCAGAGCGGCACAGGATCAAACACGCTGCCTGGCCCAGTGCATCACAGTTTTCCATGCATTTTTGTGCCAGAGGCCTTGAAAAACGCAGAGTTTGTTTTTGTTAGACATGATGCACAACGCCCAGGGCTGAGACCGCCATACGATGGACCGTTCAGGGTGCTGGAAAAAAATGAGAAGCATTTTTTGCTAGATTTGGGGGGCAGAAGGGAGCTAATTTGCATAAACAGACTCAAGCCCGCTTTTGTCCTGGCTGATGAACGCGTGCAGTTGGCGAAAGCCCCCTGCCGGGGCAGGCCACCGAGAAGGCATGCTCCAGAGCTCCCACAGAGATGTGCTAACAAATCTAATCCCCAGGTGCGAGGAGACGCTGCAGATGCAGCGAAGCTGGCCTACAGCAGATTCGGCAGGAAGCTAAGACCTAAGAGATTGGGGGATTGATTGTTGGTTATGTGGTGATGTCTTTTATGTTATGCATTTATGAGTATGTTTGTCCCATACAGACGTTTGGGGGGGGTCATGTGGCACATATGTTTGGTTCATATTTCCCACAAGAGTGTGGCACATATGTCTGGTTCATATCTCCCACAAATGTATGGCTTATGTGGATTGGGGCTTCACGTCAGAAGGAACAAGTGTCTGGATCGACGGGGGCCGACAGGAGATGGCGAGGAGGTGTGAAGTCGGGCCCTTGTCTCAGAGGAGGCCCTGGGGGGTTTCCCGGAGCACCGGAGAATAAGAGACAATGGTGAATCTTCAGAGACTTGCATTGTGATTGAATGTTTGCAGAAGCACCATGTGACTTGAGTTCTTAATCCCCCGGAGGTATAAGAGTGTGCTGTAATATTATTCTGCCGCTTCTTGCTTTTGAGAATGTTGGATGATTGTGTTCTGCAATAAAGCCGAACCTGAGAAATACACTCATGTCTCGTCATTGAACACATCTTCCACACTAGCATACATTGATGTCCATACATCAAAACCAGCCTCAAACAATACAGATATACACAGTGCTGTCCCACCCACCATTCCATAGTGTCCCAGAGTGAGCATAGTGAAACGTACATATAAATACTACCCTTCTAACATATATCCTTTCAGCAAATAATGTTTGTACCTCTTTTTGAATTGATTTCTGTTTGTACATAGTTTCAGTTCTGGCTCCAAACTGTTCCACAAATCCACCCCACAGACAGATATGCACATACTTTTCTTGGTTGTTCATATCTTGGGTTTTGTAAAGTTTAAGTCTCCTCTCAAATTATGATCATTGTCTCTTTTTTTAAATATTTTTTGTATATTAGTTGGGAGTTGATTATTAATTGCCCTGTACATGACTTGTGCTGTCTTAAATTTAACTAAATCGATTAACTTTATGACATGTGACTTTAAAAACAACGAATTGGTGTGGTCTCTATATCCTACATTATTTATTATCCTTATAGCTCTTTTTTGTAATGTGCATATTGAGTGTAGGTTGGTCTTGTAGGTGTTTCCCCAGACTTCTACACAGTAGTTAAGATAAGGTAGAAACGGTGAATTGTACAGTAAGACCAATGATTTATAGTCCAAGATGTGTCTTGTCTTCCCCAGTATGCCTATACATTTTGCTAACTTGGCCCGGATGTGACTGATGTGAGGTTTCCAGCAGATTTTATTGTCTAGCGTCACCCCCAGAAACTTATTTTCCTGTACTGTTTCTATTCTGGTATCATCTATCGTTACCATTATTTCATGATTTATTTTATAATTTCCAAACAACATAATCTTTGGGTTTTTTTAGATTTAGAGATAATTTATTTTTGTTGAACCACTGTGTTAACTTTTTCATTTCAGTTGTGACCACCTCTAAAACCTGCTGCAAATTCTCACCAGTGCAAAGGATATTTGTGTTATCTGCAAACAAAATAAATTTCAGAATTTTTGATACTTAGCATATGTCATTTATATACAAAATAAAGAGTTTGGGTCCCAAAACTGACCCCTGGGGCACACCACAAGTGATGTCCATGAAGGGTGATTTGTGCTCACCAATTTGTACAAATTGTTGTCTGTTACTTAAATAACTTTCTACCCAACTCAGTCCGACCCCTCTTATCCCATACCTTTCCAGTTTCCTTAGTAGTATTCTGTGGTCAATGGTGTCAAAAGCTTTCTTTAAATCTATAAATACTCCTACAGCAAACTTTTTTTATCTATATAACTAGTAATTTCTTCTATAAGTTCGATCAGTGTCAAAGATGTAGATTTATCTGCTCTAAAACCATACTGGCTGTCTGGAAGGAGGTTGTGTTTTTCAATGAAATCATCCAGTCTCTTAGTGAAGATTTTTTCAAGTATTTTGGAGAACTGTGAGAGTAAAGAGACTGGCCTGTAATTTGTGAAACAATGACTGTCTCCTGTTTTGTATAGAGGTATTACTTTTGCTATTTTCATTTTGTTTGGAAATTTACCAGTTTAAAATGATAGGTTACAGATGGGGGTTAGTGGCTTAACAATTCCTTCAATTACTTTTTTCACTATTGTCATGTCAATTTCATTCCAGTCCGTTGATTTTTTGTTCTTAAATTTACTCACAGTCTCAATAATTTTTTTTTCAGTAACTGCACCCAAAAAGATTGTTTGGATTTCTATCTTCTATTTCATTTACAGAACCACTGTTGTTTGTTTCTGTTGTCACTATTGATTTTGCTAATTCAGGACCAACGTTTACAAAAAATTTATTGAAACCACTGACCGCATCCTAAGATAAGTTAAGATAAGCCTTTATTAGTCCCACAATGGGGAAATTCCAGGATTGCAACAGCACAGGGATAGCATCACTCAGAGCAACAATCAGAAGGCAAGAGAAAAAAACAGGAGCAGCAAATATACATATATATATATATATATATATATATATATATATATATATATATATATATATATATATATATATATATATATATATATATACACGTATATATATATATATATATATATATATATATATATACGTATATATATACGTATATATATATATATATATATGTATGTATAGGCACACAGTGCGGAGCATTGTAGCTAGATGGGATAGATATATAAATATATAAACACAGTGCGGAGCATTGTAGCTGGATGGAATAAATATACGAGTATATAAACACAGTGCGGAGTATTGTAGCTAGATGGAATAAATATGTAGATATATAAACACACAGTGCGGAGCATTGTAGCTAGATGGAATAATATATAGATATAAACACACAGTGCGGAGCATTGTAGCTAGATGGAATAAATATGTAGATATATAAACACAGTGCGGAGCATTGTTGCTAGATGGAGTAAATATATAAATAAATATATAAACACACAGTGCAGAGCATTGTAGCTAGATGGAATAAATATGTAAATATATAAACACACACAGTGCGGAGCATTGTAGCTAGATGGAATGAAACAGCACAACCGTCTACTTAGTTATCCTACATGGTATGATTATGTTCCCATACATATTCTCACCCTCCATAGCGACCGGTATTTTCCTAGTTGTATACCGGAGGGGACCATTGTGTAAGTCTATTGCGTCTTTTGCATTCAAAACTATTAGGTTGTCACGTCTTTTTGCTATCTCTGCGAGCAGCCCTGCTTAGATTGTACAGTCTGACAGCCGTAGGTAGGAAGGACCTGCGAAACCTCTCGGTTGTGCACCTAGGATGATGTAGTCTGCTGCTAAATGAGCTCCTCAGTGCATTCAGTATGTCCTGCATAGGGTGGAACTTGGACTCCAGCAGAGATGACAGTTTAGCCACCATCCTTCTCTCTCCTATCTCCTCCACTGGGTCAAGGCGCTGCCCCAGGACAGAGCTAGCTTTCTTGATCAGTTTGTTCAGTCTCTTCCTATCGGCTGCTGTAATGCCACTGCCCCAGCAGACCACTCCAAAAGTGATGGCTGATGCCACCACCGTGTCATAGAATGTCTTCAGCAGTGCCCCTTGTACACCAAAAGACCCGAGTCTCCTCAGTAGGAACAGCCTGCTTATTTTTATATCTTTTATATTTGATCTCAGCCTCCACCGTTCTGCACTTAATGAATTGTTTATATAATGTATTCTTCTTTTTACTTACATTTATTAACCCCTTGGTGACCCAAGGAATATTTTTCTTTTGTTGTCTGTCACTGTATTGTTTTATAGGACAGTTTTTATTGAACAATGATTGAAATATTTGTAAAAATTTACCATATGCTTTATTTATATCATTTTCATCATAAACTATCTTCCAATATTGTATTAATAATTCCTTTGTGAGTAAATACATAGATTCTTTGGTTCTTATTCTTTTATATTTAATATTTTTGGGATACTTTTTCTTCCTATAATCACATTGATAAACAACAAAAATCGGCAGGTGGTCACTGATATCATTCAATAAAAACCCACTCCTGATATTATTTTCCATAATGTTTGTGAATATGTTATCTATTAGTGTGGCACTGTGTGACGTGATTCTGCTAATTGTTGGATGTAAGCCCATACTGTACATTGTGTTGATAAATTCTTCTGTCAAACTATGTTGTTTTGAATTCATCAGATCTATATTGAAATCCCCACAGATGAACATAACTTTATGAGTTAGTTTTGCATACATTTTTTCCATCCAGTCCTTAAATAAGTCAGTGTTTGATCCAGGTGTTCTGTATACACAGCTCACTACTATATTCTTCACATTGTCCAGACAGATTTCTATTGTAATACATTCAAATAAATCATCCACAGTTACTGACAGATTTTCAACAACCTTGTATTTCAAGCTCTTGTCAACATAAATTGCAACTCCTCCTCCTTTTTTCACTTTTCTATTTATATAATTTAATTCATAGCCATCCATGGTAAAATCCACTCCTTTCTCTTCACTGAGCCACGTCTCTGATATTGCCACAGTATTGAATGGCTCTTTAAACTGATGAAAATAATCTTTAATGCTATTAAAGTTGGCATAGAGACTTCTGCTGTTGAAGTGGATCATAGAAATATTGAAATCAGATGTGACCATTGTGTTAAACTGTTCAGAATCAGAATCAGAATCACTTTATTGCCAAGCATGTTTACAAAATAAACATACGAGGAATTTGACTTGACATTGGGCGCGCTCTATAAGCGCATCCCAATGACACGGCAGCCATGAAGGCGCCTGTCATGCAGTGAAGGGTAAAGAGGGGAATGGGGGGGGAATGACACAATGGGCAGAGAGAAAAAAACATAGTTAATCCAAATAAAGCTCGTTATGAGCAAAATTGTGATTACATAGAAAAAAAACCCTCAAATGCACAATTAGCAGACAACAGATCACACAATAACAAAGGAGCGAGAGAGACCAGTGTGTGTAGTCAGCATATAATCAGTATGAATGCAGTGTGGATGTATCAGTTGCTGGTGAACAACAAAGGAGCGCCTCCTGGCAACGGATGGATGTTATGTTCATGTATTCTAAACACAGATAAGCATGTCCAAGAGTCTATCTCTCTTCGTGCATGCCAGATGGCAAAGTTCTGTATTAGACACATGATAACGCTGTTCTTGAAGAGCTCAGTCTGCTGAACAACAGCAATTGTTTGTTGATTGTTTGGGTTAAAGAGAAGCCAAAATTCTCTTCTGCTTTGTCTTCATCCAGAAGGAGAGTAACCTTCAGGGCGCCAAATCAAGGTCTAAAGGCACAGTTCACTCAGAGCATAGAATTTTCATCTCTCTTGCAATTCTGTGCTTCATAATTTCCATATACAGGCTTTAAAATCAACTGGTCGAATTGTTGTTGAAGGAGCTTTGCCGGGTCTGCATTTTGATCAGCTCTCCCAACTTCTTTAATTTCTGATACATCAAGAAACTCCAGAGCCAAAGTAGAAATCCTGTGATCATAAGCCAAACAGATAGATGTCTTCCGCATCTCAGTCGAATCACACAGACACATGAGTTCCCAATTGTCCATGAGTCCCCCACTTGGGCTCCCCCTGGCCCGATCTTCTTTTGAAGTGGTGTCAATCGCATTTAAAGCCCACCAAATCCATAATTTTCCGTTTGGAATAAGATTCAGCCAGAAGAAGAGCGACACAGACAGAACACAGCAAGCTGGGATCAGTAAGGGAATAGGAGGGAGGAGAGGGGGAGAAATGCGTCTGCTCTCTCTGAAAGCCGGAAGTAGTAACTACAGTTATTATTGATGGAGCTAAATAAATTATTATCAGGGTCTATGTTACAGTGGGGCAAAAAAGTATTTAGTCAGCCACCAATTGTGCAAGTTCTCCCACTTGAAAGATGAGAGAGGTCTCCAATTTTCATCATAGGTATACCTCAACTATGAGAGACAAAATGAGAAAAAAAAAATCCAGAAAATCACATTGAAGGATTTTTAATGAATTAATTGGTAAATTCCTCGGTAAAATAAGTATTTGGTCACCTACAAACAAGCAAGATTTCTGGCTCTCACAGACCTGTAACTTCTTCTTTAAGAGGCTCCTCTGTCCTCCACTCATTACCTGTATTAATGGCACCTGTTTGAACTCGTTATCAGTATAAAAGGCACCTGTCCACAACCTCAAACAGTCAGACTCCAAACTCCACTATGGCCAAGACCAAAGAGCTGTCAAAAGGACACCAGAAACAAAATTGTAGACCTGCACCAGGCTGGGAAGACTGAATCTGCAATAGGTAAGCAGCTTGGTGTGAAGAAATCAACTGTGGGAGCAATTATTAGAAAATGGAAGACATACAAGACCAATGATAATCTCCCTCGATGTGGGGCTCCACGCAAGATCTCACCCCGTGGGGTCAAAATGATCACGAGAACAGTGAGCAAAAATCCCAGAACCACACGGGGGGACCTAGTGAATGATCTGCCGAGAGCTGGGACCAAAGTAACAAAGGCTACACACTACGCCGCCAGGGACTCAAATCCTGCAGTGCCAGACGTGTCCCCCTGCTTAAGCCAGTACACGTCCAGGCCTGTCTGAAGTTTGCTAGAGAGCATCTGGATGATCCAGAAGAGGATTGGGAGAATGTTATATGGTCAGATGAAACCAAAATAGAACTTTATGGTAAAAACTCAACTTGTCGTGTTTGGAGGAGAAAGAACACCATACCTACTGTGAAGCATGGGGGTGGAAACATCGTGCTTTGGGGCTGTTTTTCTGCAAAGGGACCAGAACGACTGATCCGTGTAAAGGAAAGAATGAATGGGGCCATGTATCATGAGATTTTGAGTGAAAACCTCCTTCCATCAGCAAGGGCATTGAAGATGAAACGTGGCTGGGTCTTTCAGCATGACAATGATCCCAAACATACTGCCCGGGCAACGAAGGAGTGGCTTCGTAAGAAGCATTTCAAGGTCCTGGAGTGGCCTAGCCAGTCTCCAGATCTCAACCCCATAGAAAATCTTTGGAGGGAGTTGAAAGTCTGTGTTGCCCAGCGACAGCCCCAAAACATCACTGCTCTAGAGGAGATCTGCGTGGAGGAATGGGCCAAAATACCAGCAACAGTGTGTGAAAACCTTGTGAAGACTTACAGAAAACGTTTGACCTCTGTCATTGCCAACAAAGGGTATATAACAAAGTATTGAGATGAACTTTTGTTATTGACCAAATACTTATTTTTCACCATAATTTGCAAATAAATTCTTTAAAAATCAGACAATGTGATTTTCTGGATTTTTTTTCTCATTTTGTCTCTCATAGTTGAGGTATACCTGTGATGAAAATTGGAGACCTCTCTCATCTTTTAAGTGGGAGAACGTGCACAATTGGTGGCTGACTAAATACTTTTTTACCCCACTGTATATTCTACGTCCTGTGGGTTGTGATCTGTATATTCAAAAACTTTCAGTTCCTGTTGTTCCTGTTTGTTAATCTTTTGTTTCATGTTGTTAAATGTCTTGTAGCAGATGAGTATATCCCTTCAGTGTCCTACAATTGTCTGTTGTTGCTGTGACTCCAGTTCATAATGATCATTGATATTTTTTTTTTTTTTTTTTTGTTACTTATTTGTACCCGTAGGTAGACTTGGTTTGCAGTCTGGTGACAAGCCACCGGCTGCTGGTCGCTGCGTGCGCGAGCGCCCTAAACCTACATGTTTTTGGTGTGCGGGAGGAAACCGGAGAAATCCCGGAGTAAACCCGCGCAACACGGGGAGAACATGCAAACTCCACACAGCTCACTGTTGGTCGGGGGCTGGGATCGAACCCACGATCTCATGATCCCCGCGGTCCCCCGGCCGAGGGTAAAACTGTGCTGCCACAGTGCTAAACCACTGCGCCACCGTGCAGCCCGTGCACCATGCATATTTGTCCAGTTCCATAATATTACAGATGTTAATGACCTTGGCTTCTTCAGGTGATCCGTTTAATTTGATGTATATTTTACAGTTTGATGTCCAGGTGTTTTGAATCTTTTTCTGCTTTCTCAGGTATCTTGTTTTTCTGGCTATTTCTGCGTTTTCTTTTGTAAGGTGCTCGTTTATGTAAATGTTCCTTCCTTTCAGTTTCTGTGGTAGACTGCAAGTCTAATTTAAAACATTACTGGCACATGCCTCTAGGGGGAACTACCTGTATTGTTTAGCACTACTATTAAGGGGACACATTAGAACAAGAGTGTGAAAACCCCGCGCAGAATCCATGTTCAGTCATATTATGTGTGTTGCAGAATAAACGGCAGAGTTAGCCAAAGAAATAACTCAAGTGTGATCATTGCTACACGGTAGGATATCACACAATTGGCGACGAGGATTAAAAGAAAAAAATCAGCAGCGAGAAACAGAGAACATTGCGAGTGTGGCGAACTCAAGTGACTCCAGTAGTTCGAGTGCAAGTTCAGAGGAGGAAAAACGAGGTTTCCCCACCACGACGAGCAATGGCGGCTGTAATCGGAACGGTAACCCCTTTTGATAACTCGACTCAGTCATGGGAAGAATATAGTGAAATGTTGGACTTTTTCTTCCAAGCTAATGACATTGAGGAGCCAGACAAAAGGAAGGCTGTACTGTTGAGTGGAGTTGGTGCAACTACTTACAGCTTGTTGAGAAATTTAATAAGCCCTGCATTACCGAAAGATAAAACGTACGACCAGCTTACTGCTGAGCTTCAGAAGCACTTCAGCCCCAAACCGAGTGAAATCGTGCAACGATTCAAATTTAATTCACGCATAAGGAGGAACACTGAGTCCATAGCAGAGTATGTGGCAGAATTGAAGAAATTAACACTGCACTGTGATTACAAAGACTCATTGGAAGAAATGTTAAGAGACAGACTTGTGTGTGGAGTGAATGATGACCGAATGCAACGGCGACTTTTATCTGAAACAAAACTCACTTTTGCAAAGGCTTTGGAATTATGCCAAGCGATGGAAACAGCATCTAAAGATGTGAGAGAGATGCAAGGGAAGCTAACAGAGGACACAGCAACGCATGTTCGTGTACCTAAGACCCAAGTAGGTGTCCACAAAGTGTCGACTGACAAAACTCAGCACAAATTCCCCAGTTGTTATCGCTGCAAAGGCCAGCACAATGCCGCCGAGTGCAAATTTGCCACTGAGCTGTGTCATAATTGTGGCAAGCGAGGGCACATTAAGAAAGCATGTAGAATAAAGGTGGACAGCGCACAGGTGCTGAAAGCGACAGTTAATGGGCAAAAGTATGAAAACAAGGGCCCAGGAAAGGAACAGCAAGCGAATCAACTGAGAGGGGAGGGAGAAAGTGATACAGAAGACATGGGTTTTCACACAATTTACAACACGTCAGAGGAGCTGACCAAGGTAGCGCCCATCACGCGTACCATGAATGTTAATGGAATGAAAGTAACATTTGAAGTTGATACAGGCTGTGGAGTAACCATATTAAGTAAACAGCAATATACACAACTGTGGAAGAAAACAGACACAGCAGAATTAAATCCCTGTTCATTAAAATTAAAAACATACACAGGAGAGAAGCTAGACGTGCTAGGCATGGCACAAGTGAAGGTGCAGCACGAAAACAAAGAAAAGGACTTACCTGTAGTAGTAGTTGGGAGCGAAGGACCAAATCTACTAGGGCGAAGTTGGCTACAAGAACTGGCCATGATGGATCAGTTGGTGAATAAAGTGGAATCTCAGCCCAAATTGCAGCTGGAGGAGATCCTCGAAAGACACGCTGAGGTGTTCAAAGAAGGCTTAGGACAGCTAAAAGGTGTCACTGCAAAGATTAATGTGGACAAGGAGGCCCAACCACGATTCTGCAAACCCCGACCGGTGCCCTATGCAGTCAAGCCACTGGTTGAAAGCGAGCTACAGAGGCTGCTGGATGACAAGATCATTGAGCCAGTGCAGGTTGCAGAATGGGCGGCGCCCATAGTCCCAGTGAGAAAGCCGGATGGCTCCATTAGAATATGTGGAGATTACAAACTCACTGTCAATCGAGCATCACGGGTGGATCAGTATCCAATTCCTAAAGTGGAGGACCTCTTCGCACAGCTGAATGGCGGCCGACACTTCACGAAATTAGACATGAGTCACGCCTACCAACAAGTAGTCTTGGAAGAAGAATCAAGAAAGTATGTAACCATCAATACACACAAAGGCTTATATACCTACACACGCTTACCATTTGGAGTAGCTTCCAGTCCTGCTATATTCCAGAGAACTATGGAGGGCATCCTAGGTGGAATTCCGAATGTTGCCGTTTATTTGGATGACATCCTTTGTACAGGACCAAATGAACAAGAACATCTGAAAACGCTGAAGGAAGTGCTTCAACGGTTGGAGAAAAGCGGTCTGAGGTTGAAAAGAAGCAAGTGTGAGTTCATGGGAAAAGAGGTGGTGTTCCTAGGCCACAAGATCAACGCCAGTGGTCTACACCCTCTAACAGACAAAGTGGAAGCCATTGCGGAGGCACCTGAGCCACAAAATGTTACTGAGTTAAAAGCCTACCTGGGCTTGTTGAACTATTACCATAGGTTCCTCCCAAAGCTCTCCACGCTGCTGGCACCACTACATACCTTACTTAAGAAGGAAGAAAAATGGTCATGGGGGGTCAAGCAGCAGAAGGCGTTTGAAGAGATCGGCGTGCCCCTGGTGAACGCACAACAAATAAAGAAGTGGACAGACAAAGACCCTGTTCTAGCAAGAGTGCGAGAATACATCTTGCGAGGATGGCCGAAAATGAACAGTCCTGAGTTCATTCCCTATGCCCGACGACAGGATGAGCTCAGCACCCAGGAAGGTTGTATCCTGTGGGGAGGACGCGTGGTTGTTCCACCACCTGGTAGGAATGCCTTACTGCAACAACTACACCAAGCACACCCTGGCATCACTCGCATGAAAGCGTTGGCGAGGAGTTACTTGTGGTGGCCCAACATGGATGCAGAGGTGGAGGCGCTTGTGAAGTCATGTGCGGCATGCCAGGAGAACAGGAACAGTCCTCCAGCAGCCCCACTACATCCCTGGGAAGTTCCAGATAAACCATGGAGAAGAATTCACATTGACTACGCAGGTCCATGGATGGGAAGAAAGTTGAGGTCAACATTTGACTTAATACATCCAGACTTCAGAAACAAAGTGCATGACAAACAAGAGAAACAAAAAGGTTATCATGACATGCATGCTAGAGAGAGAATACTGAGAGAAGGAGACGTGGTCTACACCCGCAACTTTGGCTCAGGACCAGCCTGGGTACCAGGAGAAATAACAGAAAAGACAGGCCCTGTGTCATTCAAGGTGACATTAGGCCATGGACAAGTGGTGAGGCGACACATCGACCAAGTTCATGGTAGGAGCTCCATTCCCCTGCCGATGGCACCAGAGGTGTTGTCTAACAACCATTCTGAGGAGAGCATCAACGAACCACCACTTCAGGTGAAACCTGAGGTAACCGTCTCTGCAGATTCTACGGGCAGCACTGCAGCAGCCGAAATAGTGGAGCAGTCTGAGTCTTCACCTGCAGTTGGCTCACCCGCCGTGAGAAGATCTCAGCGAGCTAGGAAAGCTCCAGACTACTTGAAGGACTATACTTAGTCAGTAGTGAGTTCCCCAGCCACAGGACAAGAATGCGTCCTGGAACCTCACTGGGATGCGGTAGTCAAACCAAATCCCCAGTTAGACTGTTATGTGTGTTATACATGTGAAAAAAAAAAAAAAAAGAAAAGAAAAGAGAAATTATATGTATGGCACATGTGTTTAAGAAGTTAAAAGTAACTGTGATTGTTTAGGATTAAATGGGAGTTCCAGGATGTCTAGCATAATTGGCTAGTGTAATTAAAAGTAGTTTAATCTAGAGGGGAGGGATGTGGTAGACTGCAAGTCTAATTTAAAACATTACTGGCACATGCCTCTAGGGGGAACTACCTGTATTGTTTAGCACTACTATTAAGGGGACACATTAGAACAAGAGTGTGAAAACCCCGCGCAGAATCCATGTTCAGTCATATTATGTGTGTTGCAGAATAAACGGCAGAGTTAGCCAAAGAAATAACTCAAGTGTGATCATTGCTACACGGTAGGATATCACAGTTTCCTACTTTGTTTTAACAGCGCAGTCTTGTGTTTTCTGTTGACAAACCTCATGATGACAGCCGGTCTCAATGGTGTTACAGTCCAGCTGGATTCCTTTGGACTGCATGAAGGCCGCCACTTGTTGCTCCGTGGATTCATCTTCCAGCACGTCGAGCCTCCCTCCACTGTCCGCGGCCACCGCTCGCACGTACGATCGTGGTTTAATATGGAGCCCCGTGATGATCACCCGAGTGTTCTGCTCCAGTTCCAACACTCTGCTCTCCAGATACGCCAGCCTCTTGTCCTTCTCGGCATTCTGGATCCGCAGCGCTTTCACCTACTCGACCAGGTCCAGGATGTTTCTTTGCTGCAGCTTAACAGCAGAAATCTCTTCAGCCAAGAAGTCCAGCGATCTTTTGATGTCGTCCACCTCCTCAGTCTGCTGAGTTTTCTTGGGACCCATGATCCCGGCCAATGTACGTTGATTGTGATCGTAGAAAAAAAAAAAAAACACATGGGAGAAATCCCTTTGTTCTCCCGGAGTGTGAGGGGACTGATTGCTTCACCAGCCACTACTGTCCCTGTCAAATAAACTAATCTACTACTACTACAATATTAAGTTATGAGACTGGCAATTTCTCTTTTTTTTTTCACACGAGCAGGTTCACTCTCCAGCGGTAGTGACAAAGCAACAGCTCAAAACGCCAGCTCTAAACTGAGTTTTAAAGCAAGAAACGAACCGGGAGCCTTTACCTGTGCATCCTCACCTTACATGCCACAACCGGAAGTTGATGGCTTATTATCATCACTATAGTGATTTAGAACCTAGTATAACAAGAATCATCACCTTAACAACGTACCTTTTGAGTTTGTTGGTGTTTAAGGGTCCATTTGCAATACAGGGGAGCACTAACTGGAGTGGTGGCCAAGTTGACAGAGCACCCGCCCCACAGCCGGGAGGTTGGGGGTTCAAGTCCCAACTGGGTATATATTTTAAATAAATATGAAATACAAAATGATCATAAATCCTCCTAAATTCAGGAAAAGTCGAACGTCAGCAAAGACCATATAAAAATGGTACTTCCCACCTTCTAGCTTGGTGCTCAGTGTAATAGAATGGGGGAGGGAGAAGTTGTTTGTGGTGGTGCCTTGCATGGCAGCAACCCCTCTGATTCTACATGTGATTAACACTGAAGACAGGAGAAACATAATTTTGTTCTTCTGTACATGATTGGCTGTATGGACTGAATGACAATAGAGATGTCTTCTTCTAAAAATATAAATAAACTGATAAATAAAAAGTTGCTTCTTCAAGCATTTTTTTTTCCAGCAGCATTTGTCATCTCCTCCAGACTGTTGCTTTTCCTGTATGGTCACTTCAGTACTGAATGTGTGTGTGTGTGTGTGTGTGTGTGTGTGTGTGTGTGTGTGTGTGTGTGTGTGTGTGTGTGTGTGTGTGTGTGTGTGTGTGTGTGACTAAAAGCATATTTTAAA
Organism: Pholidichthys leucotaenia; assembly: GCA_020510985.1. NCBI lineage: Eukaryota > Metazoa > Chordata > Actinopteri > Cichliformes > Pholidichthyidae > Pholidichthys > Pholidichthys leucotaenia. Next base: position 217,863,899 of record CM035840.1, read on the forward strand.
CCCACTTAAAGTTAGAGCTGTCTTCACTACCAACTTTTAGGGCTCCAAATATTCTGTCCAGTCTTTTTCTCCCTTAATAAACTTCATCAGTGTTGTATATAGCACTGTGTGTTTTCCTCCTAAATTCAGTTTCTCAAAAAAAATATAGCATTTTTCTCAAATTTGCAATTTTTGTCATGGAAAATAAGCCTTTTTCCTTACATATTTGCAAAATCATTTAAATTTCTGATTTTTCTGACTATCATCAAGTTGCTACTTTCTTCTTCTGAATTTATACTATTTTCTCCTAAATTTGCATGTTTTTCTGGTAAATTTGGTAAAGATAAATTTATTATTTACCTTTTTTTTGGGGGGGGGGGGCAAATACCTGAATTCTAAATTTGAAAACTGAATGTCATTGTGTCACTGTAAAAAAAAAATAAAATGTCTAAATAATGAATCCAGAGTAAGTTTTTAATGCCAGGATGATTTATTCACAAATCTACTCACAGATTTACTATCATTTCATGAATGAAATAGCACACCTAAGGTGTGGTGTGCTGTGTTCATAATTTTATGGTTTAAACCATTTGAACGTTAACTATCCATCCATCTTCTACCACTTTAATCCTTTTCGGGTCACGGGGGCACTGGAGCCTATCCCAGCATCTTTGGGCGAGAGGCAGGGTACACCTTGGACAGATTGCCAGTCCATCGCAGGGCCAACACAGAGAGACAGACAACCATTCACTCTCACATCCACACATAAGGACAATTTAGAATCCCCAGTTTGATGCCAGTTAACCTAACCTGCATGTCTTTGGCCTGTGGGAGGAAACCGGAGTACCCGGAGTAAACACACGCAGACACGGGGAGGACATGCAAACTCCACACAAAAGGGTCATCGATGGTCTGGGGGTGGGATCGAACCTACGATGGTCAGGAGTGGAATCGATCACGTTACCTTCTTGTTGTGCTGCTACATTGCTAATCACTGTGCCACCGTGTTGCCCTGAACATTAACTGAGCTTTTTTATATCAGGACCAAGAATGTGGCAGCAGCATGGTGAACCATGAAGGAGAGGAAAGAGGACGTAAAGGTAACCCCAGAATCAGCACAGGTGTCCAGAAGGAAAGAGAGACAGTACTGATGACTAGAGCGAGAGAGAGAGGAGGCACAGGAGGCACACATGACCAGGTAACAATAGTCAAAATTTGATTTCTGCCAGTACTGAAATACTTAATGCATAATGGGTATTAAGTGGGCCTGCTGCTTCATAGTAGCATAGACTATTACAAGTCTGAATGTAGATTTGGTAAATCAGGAAAATAAGTTTTACAAGTGTTACTAATATGAGAATGCCAAAATAAAGAGGTAAATTAGCCTTGTCCTTTTAGCAAAGTTAACAATTTTGCACTGTTTTTCCACACTAGGATACATATACAGTACTGTCATTTTTTGCTTAAAAAAATCTTTTTCCTTTAAAAATGAAAAAGAGAACATTGGAGGCAACTGTCTGTACTAATAGCCTGACAGCTCTTTAATAAAAACATTTTTTTAGAGATCTCAGCTCCCCCCAATGTTACATACTTGACAGGATACCACACCAAACTGCACTGCTGAAGTGATTCAAAGTTGGTCAGCCCTCGAAGGCCCCCTACTGGCCTGGGGCTGTAAGCATTTGTCTGCCGGCACAGCACCTCTGCCTATTTGGAATTTTATTTTATTAATTAAAAAAAATTGAGGGCTTGCAGCTCCCCCCCCCCAAAAAAAAAACAGGGGGAGCCCTAGGCAATGGCCTAGGTCACCTATGCCCTGGGCTGGCCCTGCACAGACGTGCTAACAAGGCTAGCAGCCTAGCAATGTAAACGCCCATCAACTTGTGAAGTTCTGGAGGCAGGAACAACTTTTTCAAGTGAGCCCCCGTAGGATAATGTAAACCTAAGCATGACGTTATTCTGGGGATTTCCGCAGCAGGTTGAACACTGCTGCAGAAGTTATAAAGGCAACTTCACCTGTCTGCAACTCACTCAGATGGTGAATTCATATTACTTGCGTTTTTACATGGAATTATAATGTAATCGTGCCATGCAAAAATTTTGCCCATTCGCGTTTGGTGTGAAGGCACTTTAAGAGCTCTGTGAAATGATTTTTCATAGTTATTTTGAATTCTTCAGGTCTATCTTTAACATTGTATCTAGGAGCCTGTGTTGCTTTTTTCTTACATCTTAATTTCAGTTTGAAGTCTGCTATTAGCAATTCATGGACTGAGCCACAGTCAGCTCCTGGGAGTGTTCTGGTTCCCCTTATGATTTTGGATTGTTCTTTTTGGATGGCTGTGTAATCAGTCTGGTGTTTTCTTTTGCCATCAAACATTGTCCATGTATATACGTATTTGAGAGCCATTGTAGTGCATCCTTTTATATTTTAGCAATATTATAAGTACAAAACAACACCCACACTTCTTGAAGCCAGGACATGAAGAGACACAGCGGTGACAGAGCGGTGGATAAACTTTTATTGATAAAAATTACATATTTTGACTGAGCGACTCCATGCTCTGGGATGCACACCCTCGTAACCTCAGCAAAGCACATATAAAACCTCAGGTCAGTCTGACGAACGGTTCAAGAGATATGCGTGGAACAGACACACAGATAAATACACGCACACAGAGACAGAGAGCTATTGCATTTATAAGTACTAGATTCCATTCAGCTGAAAGTATTAACGCATTCTGATTGCTGAGGCCACAGTAAAAAATGATTTTAAACGTAACCCAGCCCTCGTAAAATCTACTTTACTGAAGTGCAGCTACATGAAAATTGTGGTTAAATACAACAACTAGAAAAGCACTTGGAGAGCGCAGACCTCCGCCAAGCGCCACAGTTCCCCCCATACAGTGTTTGTGTGTACGTTGTCAGATTCCTTGACCATGAAAACATCTGAGTAGCAATTGGATTCACAATGATAGGATTAGTGGTTCAGTAGTAAAAGCATTACCTCCTTGGCGGAGGTAATAAACTGAAGTGTTGGTGTTGTGTCCATGTCCTGCATCTGCAAACTCCCAGGCTGGGGGCGTTGCAATTGAATGAATGAATGAATTAGTCTTTATTTCGAATAGATTAAGAGTACAGGTTAAAATAAAGTGAATAATATAACAAAGGGGGTAATAAAATCCAACAAGGTCAAATTAGACAATAGATCCTCTGATTATACAGTTCAACATAAGTTATCCGAAATATGTGATGGCTGAATCCGCAGCTTATATTGCCCACCCATGTTCCATCCAAGAATTCAAAAGAAAAAACAAAAGAAGTCATGACACAACTGCGTACAACCCACAGGCCAATGGGTTATGTGAGCGTTTTAGATCACTGAAAGCAGCACTGAGGGCTTCACTGACGGATGCCAATTAGGTAGACGGGTTGGTGTGGGTTTTATTCAAAATTCAAACGGTAATTTCAAACTCAGGGTTCATATTAAATGCAGAACTAAAAGGAGTAGAAAATAAATAAATAAATAAATAAAAGTATATACAGATCAGCAGACAGTCGGCGGTCTTGTAACAACAATAACATACAATATTGGACTCAGTATAAAATGGAACGCCACCACTTCCAAATGCTGAAGTGTGAGTGACGAGTTGACAATTGGTGATATAAGATGATTGCCACACTGATATACCACATGATATACCACATGATATACCACACTTCCGGCGGTACTTCCGGTGCTGCACTTGTAATGCTTGATATGAGCCGAGAATTTTAAGCAAAACCATCAAAATAAGGACTTCTGTTGGCTACCAACAAACGTGGGGAATACCCTTACGACCCAGTGCTGACCTGGTGAAGGTTCTGGTAGATCTGGCTCCGTTTCGCCCCGTTTCCGACCTCTAAAGGCTCGCCTCTGATGCTAACCCAGATGCTAACCCAGAGTAACTGCAGCAGTGAGAAGGTATTCTTTACATCTGGCCATCTGGAGCCGAGGAGAGAAGGATTTAAAAGGAGGACGAACCAACCGAGGCGGCGATTGGGAGCTCGGGCGCGGCGTTGGTGAGAGACGGGGGCCACCTGGATCCAGCAGGACAGTGGTCTGAACCGGTGCTCAATTGCGAGGCCCAGCCGAGGAACGACCAGACTGACGGCGGTTGGTGACGGGGCCTAGACGGGGCCCAGCGGAGGAGCCGCCTAGCCAGACGGCGACGAGTGGCTGTGATCGGTGGATTCCGGCTGCGCCGGCGGTGCACGACACAACTGGCCAGGTAGACGGAGGCAGGCGCCGGCGATAGACGGCGGTGATCTGCGGAGCTGAGCAGCGTCACTCGGCGGAGAAGCTGCGCAGGAGCGGCGGGTCCAGTAGTGACCGAGCTAGTTGAGGCCTAGCCGGATTCTCTGCTTATTTCTATCCACAGGTCAGTAAAATGCCACCCAAAAAAGAGGAAATGGAAGAAATTAAAAAAACTCTGAACTTTGTGTTAGATGAACTGGCCAAAGTGACTAGCCAGCAGGACAAAATATTAGACCTAATACAGGAGGTACAAGCCCTACATTCAATAATAAAAGAAAAAGACAAAAAAATTATGGACCTGGAGCAACACGGGCGTCTTTTGGAGCAACGCGTTGAGGATCTTGAACAAGGTTCTCGCATTGATGACATAGTTATAAGTGGACTAGACATCAGATATCAGTCGTACGCCCATGCCGCTACAGGACTGAGTGGTGAACATGCTTCCATAAGTGAATCAATGTCCTTAGAAAACCAAGTGCTTCAGTTCCTTAATGATAAAGACATTAAGGTAGAAGCCAATGCGATCTCAGCCTGTTATGCTTTACCGAAGAAAGATAACAAAACAAAGAAATTAATTGTGATGCGCTTTGTGAACAGGAGGGTGAAAAATGACATACTGAGGCAGGCCAAAAAACTAAAGGAAACTCAAGTTTACCTAAATGAACACCTGACAAAAAAAAACGCTGAATTAGCACGGCAGGCACGGATGCTAAAGAAACATAATAAGATACAGTCAACCTGGACAAGAAATTGTAGAATTTGGATTAAACTAAATGGAACACCTGAGCAAGCAAAAAGTATAATGATCAGAGATGCTACTGACTTAGATAAATACAGATGAACACTGACTATGAAACACAGAGTGAGGAAACTCAAACTCTAAAAATATGCCACTATGCTGAACATAAACCACAAGAGATGGAGAATGATATTGATCCTGATAACCACTTTTTCAATAATATTCATAACCACTGTGAATATTACACTGAAAAGCAATTCAAAAGTCAAGTGCAATTAGATGGTAAACTGTCAATAATACACTTCAATAGCAGAAGTCTTAACAAAAACTTCTCACAGATTCAGGACTATTTAAAACAGCTAAACAGAAAATTCACAGCTATAGCAGTCTCTGAAACCTGGCTTAATGCAGATCAGGCTCCCCTGATGGCAATAGAGGGATATCAGATGTTTAACATTAACAGATCTCAAAAAAAGGGTGGTGGTGTTGCACTGTATATTGATGACCTATATAGATGTAAGCTTGTAAATGAAATGTCCTCAGCACTACCAGGGCTTCTGGAATGTGTTACTGTTGAGATTGACCTAGACAAAACAAAAAATCTAATCATAAGCTGCATATACAGAACGCCGGGAACTTGCATTGAGACATTCAGAGATAAATTAGTCGAGCTGTACAATAATATTACTAGTAAGAAAATGGTAGCAATTTGTGGAGATTCAATATTGACCTACTTAACCCACAGAGTTCATGAACTCTATGTACAGCATGAGTCTATATCCCACAATAACACATCCCAGTAGAACAGGGGTGTCCAACCATGTGCCATGGAGAGCCAAGACCCTGCAGGTTTTCTCTTCTACCCAGTCTCTTCAGCAGGTGTTTTCACTTATCAGCAATCAGTGGGAAGAAGTTCACTGAAATCTGCTGTTGAAGACACTGGTTGGAGGTAAAACCTGCAGGGTCTTGGCTCTCCATGGCACATGGTTGGACACCCCTGCAGTAGAATCACAGCTCACTCTGCTACACTTATTGACAACCTGTTTGTCAATGTTCTCGACAAGAAAATAGAAAGTGGATTATTGATAAATGATATAAGCGACCACTTGCCAATCTTTGCACTTATCCATGGCCACACGGGGCCCAACCCAGAAAAAATCTCAAAATCGTTCAGACACAAATCACCAAACGCAATCAGTTCTTTTAAAGAGGACTTGCTGAAGCAAGACTGGACAGAAGTCTATGTATCAGATGTAAATGAAGCCTATGACGCATTTACAAACATTGTAACCACTCTTTATGAAAAAAACTGCCCATTAGTTAAAAAAAAGCTTAAACACAAATTTACTGACAAACCATGGCTAACCAAAGGACTACAAAAGGCGTGTAAAAAGAAAAATTTATTATATAAAGCTTTCATAAAGAAAAGGACAAAAGAAGCAGAGCAGCGGTATAAAACATACAAAAATAAGTTAACATATATAATAAGATGTAGTAAAAGAGACTATTACAGTAAAGAACTGGAAAAAAACAAAGACAATATTAAAAATACATGGACAATAATCAACAGTATCCTTGGAAATAAAAGCAGAAATACCAGCTACCCAACTAACACTCCAAAAAATAATAAATCGACTCCGAATGTGAATATAGCTTCACCTGCAGATGAATTTAATAATTTTTTTGTTAACATTGGACCTAAACTGGCCCGAGAAATACCCACTACGGTGCCAACAGGTGATTCAATATGCAATAACACTGCTGTAAAAGACACCATCTTCATAAAGAACACAGACGAAAGAGAGGTCATTGAAATTGTTAAATCGTTCAAAAGTAAAACATCTACTGACTGCGATGGTATTGATATGCTACTAGTCAAAACTGTTATCGAATGCATAGTGAAACCACTGACGTATATCTGTAACCTGTCTCTCCAATCAGGTATATTTCCCAATGCAATGAAAATAGCTAAAGTAATTCCGATTTACAAGACAGGCGACAGAGGGGAACTCTCCAACTACAGACCAATTTCACTATTACCGCAATTTTCCAAGATACTTGAAAAAATATTCTATGAGAGAATTGACAACTTCATACTGAAGAATGATTTATTGTGTGAGCAGCAATATGGGTTCAGACACAAAAGGACAACAGCATATGCCTTAATGGAATTTACAAAAAAAATATCAACAGCCATTGAAAATAAAGAGTATTCAGTTGGAGTATTCCTGGATCTTAAAAAAGCATTTGATACAGTAGATCACAATCTATTATTAAAGAAACTACAAAATTGTGGTATCAGAGGGGTAGCACTGTCCTGGTTAAGAAGTTACTTAAAGAATAGATATCAGTTTGTATGTGTTAACAACAAAAACTCAGAGCTACTGAAGGTCACCTGTGGAGTCCCACAGGGTTCAGTTTTGGGACCATTATTATTCAATATGTATATAAATGATATATGTAAAGTTTCAGAAAAAATGGACTTAATATTGTTTGCTGATGACACTAACCTGCTATGCAGTGGAAACAACTTGGAACAACTTCTGGATACACTCGGAAAGGAATTAGGAAAGCTGAAACTGTGGTTTGATTCGAACAAATTAACGCTCAATTTAAGCAAGACAAAATTTATAGTCTTTAACAACCATCACAACTACCCAGTACCCAAACTCAGTGTAAATGGTGTAGAGATTGAAAGGGTATCCGAAACTAAATTCCTTGGAGTAATAATTGATAACAAACTGTGTTGGAAGCCACATATTAATTATATAAAAGGTAAAGTATCCAAATCAATTGCAATATTACACAGAGTGAAAAATTTGCTGAATCAACCCACACTATACACCTTGTATCATTCATTAATACTCCCATACATGACATATTGTAATGAAGTATGGGGAAATACATATAAAACAAACATATATCCACTCTTTATGCTTCAAAAGAGAGCTATTAGAATAATCAACAAAGCAGCTTACAGGGAACCAACAAACCCACTTTTTCTTAAACAAAAAACTCTCAAGTTGAAAGATCTGATCGACTTTAAAACCGCAATAATAATGTTCAAAGTGAAGAATCTATCACTGCCCGCAAATATCCAAAAGTTGTTCCAAACAAGGGAGAAACGATATCACTTCAGAGGAACATGTATATTTCAAAAGCCTACAGTGAGAACAACTACCAAGCAACATTGTATTTCAGTGCAAGGTGTCAGATTATGGAACGATTTTGGACCTGAATTAAAATCATGTACAAAGCTTGGACAATTTAAACAAAAACTAAAGGAAGAAATACTCCAAACATATTTACAAGACGACATGTAAACTCACATGAGGATTGACATTTCCAGCCTGTGTTGTGTTATAGCTTAGTTTTTCTTTTTTCTCTGTGACACTATGTCTTAGATTTGTTTTTGAATAGTAACCGCTTAACTTAGACTAGCTCAGTTTTCTTTTTCTCTCAGTCATATTTTGTCTTAGCCTTGTTTTAAATTGTAATCGCTCTTGTCTTGTTTTCTCTTTTTTTCTCCTTTGAATTCTTGGATGGAATATGGGTGGGCAATATAAGCTGCGGCTTCAGCCATCACCCATTTCGGATAACTCACGTGGAATTGTATAGTAGAAGGAGTCTTTGTCTAATTTGACCTTGTTGTTATATTATACAGTTTCTTTTAACCTGTAATGTACTATCCGAAATAAATTCATTCATTCATTCATTCATTCATTCATTGTTACATGGCAGCAACCTTCTCATCAAACTGTAAACATCGTTACGTATCAACTCGCCAAAAGACGGAATGTTCACAGACACAAACATCTTGCTTGCACTCGACCTTCGTGGTACATCTAATCTTTATCTTTATTGGGGTTGCGCTCCGCGGCCAAAGATGATTTGGAAACTTGCCCGGCAGAGAGCTTCTTTTTTTTGTTTTTTTTTTTTTTGTTACTTATTTGTACCCGTAGGCAGACTTGGTTTGCAGTCTGGTGACAAGCCACCGGCTGCTGGTCGCTGCGTGCGCGAGCGCCCTAAACCTACATGTTTTTGGTGTGCGGGAGGAAACCGGAGAAATCCCGGAGTAAACCCGCGCAGCACGGGGAGAACATGCAAACTCCACACAGCTCACTGTTGGTCGGGGGCTGGGATCGAACCCACGATCTCATGATCCCTGCGATCCCCCGGCCGAGGGTAAAACTGTGCTGCCACAGTGCTAAACCACTGCGCCACCGTGCAGGCCAGAGAGCTTCTTTTTGCGGAGCTACTATGGCTGACCGGGGAATTTCTGCCAAATAATCCAGCGGCGGACAGCTGGCCGTCTGAGCTTTTGCAGCGTTGCGCAAACACAGGCACACAGCACGCTGCCGAGCAGCTCGTTTTTGCACAGCGCCTATGGCTGGCCGGGGAATTTCTGCCAAATAATCTGGCGGCGGACAGCTGCCCGTCTCAGCTTTTGCAGCGTCGCGCAAACACAGTTTTCCGCGTGCTTTTGTGCCTAAAACGTTGAAGAAGGCAGAGTTTATGTTGGTCAGACACGATGACCAGCGCCCTCCAATGCGCCTGCGTACATGTTGAAAATAGCCGTATGTCACAGTGTTAAAGAATGCTTTAAAAAATTCCTGTATCCAGACGGTGATCCGGATCATCCCCAAAATTTAATCAGTTCTTCCTTGTACCATTTCCAACAACGCCTGAAAGTTTTCATGCAAATCCGTCCAAGACTTTTTGAGTTATCTTGCTAACCAACAGACAAACAGACAGACAAACAGACAAACCCTGCAAAAACATAACCTCCTCCTGGCCTTTTCGGCCTGGCGGAGGTAATTAAGTACTTTTTTGTCACATTCCACCACTGGCTTTTAGCAACAAGTGTATTTCCAAATATATATTTTAAACTTGGTTTGATTAACCAAGCAACTCCTTTTCTGGAGTTGCCCCGGGCGAGAGGCGACGAGCAGGGGTAGGTATTCTTGTATCGCCCCACCTTGCTGCCTCTATATTGGAGTTTTCCCCGGTGGACGAAAGGGTTGCTTCCCTGCGCCTTCGGGTTGGGAAACGGGTCCTGACCATCATTTGTGCCTATGCACCAAATGATGTTTCAGAGTACCCACCCTTTTTGGAGTCTGTGACTGGGGTGCTGGAGGGTGCTCCTCCTGGAGACTCCATTGTCCTACTGGGGGACTTCAATGTGCACGTGGGCAACGACAGTGAAACCTGGAGGGGGGTGATTGGGAGGAACGGCCTGCCCGATCTAAACCCGAGTGGTGTTCAGTTATTGGACTTCTGTGCTAACCACAGTCTGTCCATAATGAACACCATGTTCAAGCATAAGGGTGTCCATATGTGCACCTGGCACCAGGACACCCTAGGCCGCAGGTCGATGATCGATTTTGTTATCGTATCATCAGACCTGCGACCGTATGTCTTGGACACCCGAGTAAAGAGAGGTGCAGAGCTGTCAACTGATCACCACCTGGTGGTGAGTTGGATCCGATGGCAGGGGAGGAAGCCATTCAGACCTGGTAGACCCAAACGTATAGTGAGGGTGTGCTGGGAGCGTCTGGCTGAGGCCCCTGTCCGGAGGTCTTCAACTCCCACCTCCGGAAGAACTTCAACCACATTCCGAGGGAGTCTGGAGACATGGAGTCTGAATGGGCCATGTTCTCCACCTCTGTTGTTTGAAGCGGCGGCCCAGAGCTGCGGCCGCAAGGTGGTCGGTGCATCTCGTGGTGGCAACCCCCGAACCAAGTGGTGGACACCAGTGGTGAGGGGGGCCATTAAGCTGAAGAAGGAGTCCTATCAAGCTTGGTTGGCTTGTGGGACTCCCGAAGCAGCTGAGGTGTACCGGCAGGCCAAGCGGAGTGCAGCTCGGGTGGTTGCTGAAGCAAAAACCCGGGTATGGGAGGAGTTCGGTGAGGCCATGGAACAAGACTTTCGGTCGGCTTCAAAGAGATTCTGGCAAACTGTTCGGCGGCTCAGGAGGGGAAAGCAGCTCCCCGTCCACACTGTGTATGGTGCGGATGGGACACTGTTGACTTCAACTGGGGATATCGTCGGGCGGTGGAAGGAATACTTCGAGGATCTCCTCAATCCCACTGATACGCCTTCCACAGAGGAAGCAGGGTTTGGGGACAAGGGGGATGACTCGCCTATCACAGGGGCTGAGGTCGCCAAGGTGGTTAAAAATCTCCTTGGTGGCCGGGCCCCAGGGGTGGACGAGATTCGCCTCGAGTACCTCAAGGCCCTGGATGTTGTTGGGTTGTCATGGTTGACACGCCTCTGCAACATTGCGTGGAGGTCGGGGGCAGTGCCTTTGGCATGGCAAACCGGGGTGGTGGTTCCTCTCTTCAAAAAAGGGGACCGGAGGGTGTGCTCCAACTTTAGAGGGATCACACTCCTCAGCCTCCCTGGGAAGGTCTATGCCAAGGTACTGGAGAGGAGAGTCCGGCCGTTGGTCGAACCTCGGATTCAGGAGGAGCAATGTGGTTTTTCGTCCTGGCCGTGGCACATCGGACCAGCTCTTTACCCTCTCGAGAATTCTTGAGGGTTCGTGGGAGTTTGCCCAACCAGTTTACATGTGTTTTGTGGACTTGGAGAAGGCATTTGACCGCGTCCCTCGTGGATTTTTGTGGGGGGTGCTTCGGGAGTATGGGGTATCGGGCTTGTTGTTACGAGCTATTCGGTCTCTGTACGACCATTGTGAGAGTTTAGTTCGTATTGCCAACACTCGGTCGGAGTCATTCCCAGTGAGAGTTGGACTCCACCAGGGCTGCCCTTTGTCACCGGTCCTGTTCATAATTTTTATGGACAGGATTTCTAGGCGCAGCCAGGGAATGGAGGGTGTCATGCTTGGTGACCACAGGATCTCATCTCTGTTGTTTGCAGATGATGTTGTCCTGTTGGCTTCATCCAGCAATGACCTACAGCTCTTGCTGGACGGTTTGCCGCTGAGTGTGAAGCGGCTGGGATGAGAATCAGCACCTCCAAGTCCGAGTCCATGGTCCTCAGCCGGAAAAAGGTGGATTGTCCTCTCCGGGTTGGGGACAGGCTCCTGCCCCAAGTGGAGGAGTTTTAAGTATCTTGGGTCTTGTTCACGAGGTGAGGGGGAAAATGGAGCGAGAGATCGACAGACGGATTGGAGCAGCATCTGCAGTGATGCGGACGTTGTACCGGTCTGTTGTGGTGAAAGAGGGAGCTTAGTTCTAAGGCAAAGCTCTCGATTTACCAGTCAATCTACGTTCCTACTCTCACCTATGGTCACGAGCTTTGGGTAATGACTGAAAGAACGAGATTGCGGATACAAGCGGCTGAAATGAGCTTTCTCCGTAGGATTGCTGGACTCACCCTCAGAGATAGGGTGAGGAGCTCAGTCATCCGGGGAGAGGCTCAGAGTAGAAACCGCTGCTCCTCCACATTGAAAGGAGTCAGTTGAGGTGGTATGGGCATCTGATTAGGATGCCTCCTGGACGTCTCCCACTTGAGGTGTTTCAGGCACGTCCACTGGGAGGAGACCCCCGGGGCAGACCAGGACTCGGTGGAGAGACTATGTCTCCCAGCTAGTCTGGGAACGCCTTGGTATCCCCTCTGAAGAGCTGGAGCAGGTGGCTGGGAGAGGGAAGTCTGGGCTTCTCTGCTTGAACTGCTGCCTCCGCGACCCGGACCTCCGGAAAAGCGGTAGAAGATGGATGGATGGATGGATGGATGATTAACCACCACCCATTTCTGTCTTTCGTCTAGGCAAGAGGAAAATGATCCACCCCAAAATGGACCTTACGTCACTATTTACAGAGATGCAGGCTGAAGATCTGCTGAAAAGGGACCAGCGTGAGCGGCACATCCAGTTGCTTCTCAGTGAGGCAAGGGAGCATGAAACTACCTTGTGAAGGGAGGAGATGGCTCAGAAAGCTGCCTTTAATCAAGCATCCCTTGGTGTACTGGGCCACCTTGTGTGGCAATGAGTGGCTGGCGTGTGGACCCCATTCTGTTTTTGTTTTTTACAGTTTGAATTTTGCACATTCTAAATAATCTGGATTTTACTGCTGATTGTAATAAACAATTTTGTGACATGTGGTTGCATCATGATTTTCTATTTTGTCTGTTAGGACACCGGTGGGAAAAGAGTCAACAGTACAAACCATTTATCAGTGGCATTGAAAATAATGGCTCATTTTTAAGAAAAAGTAACCAAAATCAATTATTTTACTTACTGAAGACTGTATTGTTGGATGTGCCAGTGCAGAAGACACTGCACACACTAGCGAAAGTACCAGTATATCAAGGAATTCTGTGCCATATTAGCATCTGTATTTCCTAATAGGGTTTAATGGGATTTAACATTTTAACACAAACTGCTTTATGGTTCATAATTTTGTTGACAGACTTACACCAAATCAAAAGTGATTTCTCAAATCCCGGGATTATTCTTAAACAGCTTTTCCAATCTTTTAGTATTTAATATACAGTGGTGTGAAAAAGTGTTTGCCCCCTTCCTGATTTCTCATTTTTTTGTATGTTTGTCACACATAAATGTTTCAGATCATCAAACAAATTTAAACATTAGATAAAGCCAAGGCAAGTAAACACAAAATGCAGTTTTTAAACAAAGGTGTTGATTATTAAGGGAAAAAAGTCCAAAACTACATGGCCCTGTGTGAAAAAGTGATTGCCCCCTAAACCTAATAACTGGTTGGACCACCCTCAGCAGCAACAACTGCAATCAAGCGTTTGTGATAACGGGCAATGAGTCTTCTACAGCGCTGTGGAGGAATTTTGGCCCACTCATCCTTGTAGAATTGTTGTAATTCAGCCACACTGGAGGGTTTTCGAGCATGAACTGCCTTTTTAAGGTCATGCCACAGCATCTCAATTGAATTCAGGTCAGGACTTTGATTAGGCCACTCCAAAGTCTTCATTTTGTTTTTCTTAAGCCATTCAGAGGTGGATCATTGTCCTGCTGCATTTTATGTGAATTTACGGCCACCGACCGGCAAAAAAAGGGAGGTACCCAAGTACCTTCAGCTTGAGGTCACGAACAGATGGTCGGACAGTCTCCTTCAGGATTTTTTGGTAGACAGCAGAATTCATGGTTCCATTTACCACAGCAAGTCTTCCAGGTCTTAAAGCAGCAAAACAGTCCCAGACCATCACACTACCACCACCATATTTTACTGTTGGTATGATGTTCCTTTTCTGAAATGTTGTGTTACTTTTACACCAGATGTAATGGGACACACACCTTCCAAAAAGTTCAACTTTGTCTCGTCAGTCCACAGAGTATTTTCCCAAAAGTCATTGGGATCATCAAGATGTGTTTCTGGAAAAACTGAGATGAGCCTTTATTTCTTTTTGCTCAGCAGTGGTTTTCGTCTTGGAACTCTGCCATGCAGCCATTTTTGCCCAGTCTCTTTCTTATGGTGGAGTCATGAACACTGACCTTAACTTGAGGCAAGTAAGGCCTGCAGTTCTTTGGATGTTGTTGTGGGGTCTTTTGTGACCTCCTTGGATGAGTCATTGCAGCGTTTCATGGGGTAATTTTGGTCAGCCGGCTGCTCCGGGTTGTCATGATTAATTTAGCACAGAGACTCAATGCAGAGCGAGAAGCACCGGAAGGAACCAACAGACACGGGTGGAAACATTTAACACAATTTATTAGACAACAACAGAAAATGAGATGTATGCTGGAGACAGCCCACAGCCTGTGGACAATGAGAGACAGGAAGAGATGATTAAATGAGGGATAATAGCAGAGGAGAAATGACAAGGATACGAAGAAGGGAGTCTTACTACATGAGCAGAAGCCCAGCTGTGAAAAACCCAGCATACGGTGGAAATGGAGCTGGCAGGGATAGGACCAGTGGGACTGAAAGGTGCAAGGAACGACGATGGGAAGGAGCAGGGCTGTAGGTTGACCAGGTGGAACAGGAGTAGTCCATACAGGATAGTGGAAGGGCGGGTGAGCGTGCGCAGCCCCGGAAACACACACCGCTGCGATGGCGGCAACCTGGGAAGGATAAGAGAAAAGGATCAACCAACAGGTAAGATAAAGCACAAATTCAGCTTGGCTTTAGTTTCAGGCAGCAATACCCAACAGTCCAGTGAAAATGCCTTCACAAATTGGCTCTTTTAAGGCTGGCAGATGAGGCAGTAGCAGATATGCACAATCACGCAGGTGAACGTAATCAACTCCAGAGCCGAGAGACAGGCAGGAGGAAAAAACACAGAAGGGGAGGGGGAGCACGCTCACCTGATCATCACACTGGGAAGGTTCACTACTGTTCCATGTTTTCGCCATTTGTAGATAATGGCTCTCACTGTGGTTTCCTGGAGTCCCAAAGCTTTAGGGGTGGCAGTGGCTCAGGAGGTAGAGCAGGTCGTCTAATAACCGGATGGTTGGCGGTTCGAATCCCGCTCTCCCCAGATATCCTGCCGTTGTGTCCCTGGGCAAGACACTTCACCCGCATTGCCTCCAGTGTCCATAACACTGGGTATGAATGTGTATAAATGTATAAAATGTTCGGTGGTGGCCGGAAAGGCCGTTGGCGCAGATTGGCTGCCACGTTTCCGTCAGCCTGCCCCAGGGCAGCTGTGGCTGCAGAAGTAGCTTGCCACTACCACTGTCTGTCTGGAGTGAATGAATAATGTACCTATTTGTAAAGCATCTTTGAGTATATATGATAAAGCGCTATATAAAATTGATGCATTATTATTATTTAGAAATGGCTTTATGACCTTTTCCAGACTGATAGAGCTCAATTACTTTGTTTCTCATTTGTCATTGAATTTCTTTGGCTCGCAGCATGATGTCTAGCTTTTGAGGATCTTTTAGTCTACTTCAATTTGTCAGGCAGGTCCTATTTAAGTGATTTCTTGATTGAGAACAGGTGTGGCAGTAATCGGGCCTGGGTGTGGCTGCAGAAATTGAACTCAGCTTTCCAAAGATGAGATAAACCACAGTTAATTTATTATTTAACATGGAGGGCAATCACTTTTTCACACAGGACCATGTAGGTTTGGATTTTTTTTCACCTTTAATAATAAACACCTTCATTAAAAAACTGCATTTTGTATTTACTTGTGTTATCTTTGTCTAATATCTAAATTTGTTTGATGATCTGAAACATTTAAGTGTGACAAACATACAAAAAAATGAGAAATAGTCCAACTCATATACACTCACCGGCCACTTTATTAGGTACACCTGTCCAACTGCTCGTTAACACTTAATTTCTAATCAGCCAATCACATGGCGGCAACTCAGTGCATTTAGGCATGTAGACATGGTCAAGACAATCTCCTGCAGTTCAAACCGAGCATCAGTATGGGGAAGAAAGGTGATTTGAGTGACTTTGAACGTGGCATGGTTGTTGGTGCCAGAAGGGCTGGTCTGAGTATTTCAGAAACTGCTGATCTACTGGGATTTTCACGCACAACCATCTCTAGGGTTTACAGAGAATGGTCCGAAAAAGAAAAAATATCCAGTGAGCGGCAGTTCTGTGGGCGGAAATGCCTTGTTGATGCCAGAGGTCAGAGGAGAATGGCCAGACTGGTTCGAGCTGATCGAAAGGCAACAGTGACTCAAATAACCACCCGTTACAACCAAGGTAGGCAGAAGAGCATCTCTGAACGCACAGCATACGTCGAATCTTTGAGGCAGATGGGCTACAGCAGCAGAAGACCACTCCGGGTGCCACTCCTTTCAGCTAACAACAGGAAACTGAGGCTACAATTTTGCACAAGCTCAACGAAATTGACGAATAGAAGATTGGAAAAACGTTGCCTGGTCTGATGAGTCTCGATTTCTGCTGCGACATTCGGATGGTAGGGTCAGAATTTGGCGTCAACAACATGAAAGCATGGATCATCCTGCCTTGTATCAATGGTTCAGGCTGGTGGTGGTGGTTAGATGGTGTGGGAATATTTTCTTGGCACTCTTTGGGCCCCTTGGTACCAATTGAGCATCGTTGCAACGCTACAGCCTACCTGGTATTGTTGCTGACCATGTCCATCCCTTTATGACCACAATGTTACCCACTTCTGATGGCTACTTTCAGCAGGATAATGCGCCATGTCATAAAGCTGGAAGTCATCTCAGACTGGTTTCTTGAACATGACAATGACTTCACTGTACTCAAATGGCCTCCACAGTCACCAGATCTCATCCAATAGAGCATCTTTGGGATGTGGTTGGAACGGGAGATTCGCATCATGGATGTGCAGCGACAAATCTGCGCCGACTGTGTGATGCCATCATGTCAATATAACTCTCTGAGGAATGCTTCCAGCACCTTGTTGAATCTATGCCACGAAGAATTGAGGCAGTTCTGAAGGCAAAAGGGGGTCCAACCCGTTACTAGCATGGTGTACCTAATAAAGTGGCCGGTGAGTGTATATCTTCTTCTCTCTTAGGCCTCTGTCGGTCAGGGTTGACCATGGGTGAAGCATCCCAGTTCTGGCTGTCTGCTTGCCTGGAGCAGCATCGTCTGTGGCTAAATAGACCGATGCAGGAGTGGCCATCTCTATCGCAAAGGTCACACCTGTGTGTAGTCTCTGGTCTGATGGAACTGCTGCTTTCCTTCCAGCGTACTCGGTTTTCTGCAGCAGTGGTCATCATTTTCTCCTCCCTAGGTGTTACTTCAGGGCCCCTTTCCACTTTGCACGGTCACCTGCTAGGCTCTCCCAGGGCTCTGTGCTGATGTCAGTGGCCTTCATGTCTCTCTTAACGACATCTTTGTGCCAGAGCTGGGGGCGACCAGTGAATCTCCTCCCAGATGCCAGTTCTCCATACAGGATGTCCTTTGGGATGCGCCCATCGTCCATGTGGTGGACATGGCCTAGCCAGTGCAGCATATATACTGTATATATATGAAATGTCTGCCTCATCAGTACATAATAAAACATCCATTCAAACACACAGGAATAATTAACAGACTATGATTAAGAAAATATGATGGGTGAGAGTTCTCCAGCCAGGTAGGCAGCAGTAGTCCAGCACTGCAACAGCTAAAGAGGAATGTAAATGCGAAGGAGAACAACAACAAGAATTTGTGTAAAACTATTTAAAAAAGACTTTTCCCGGTCACCAACAAGTGTAAAAAATATATGTAAGATGACAACTAAGCTGACCCAGAGAAGGTTTTGGCTCTGTTTCTGCTTTTAAAAGACTTTTCTTCTCTACCGCTGCTGTGCTGGCTGCCCCCAGATGAAAATCCAAAGAATATGTGGGACTAGAATGTTCTGAATGAGGCTTTAGGAAATTACAGAGCCATGTTGCTCTAGCAGCCTGAGTAAAGGGTCTCTGCAGAAGTACCACCTAGAAACAAGAGTACTTGGGCAGCACTGTTGCCAACTCCTCAGTAAGGAAAGTAGCTATTGGCTGTCCTAAAAGTTGCTAGAAGTCGCTAAATGATGCCATCACCTAATTTGCATAATTGGTTATTTTCATGTGTAATGGACGCTGAAGGAGAGAAGAATAACGTCGTGGGAGAGACAAAAAAGTGTGTACAAACACCCAAAAAATCTGTAGAACTACAAATTAACTTTCTTCTGTTGATTCATGGTTTGTTTGTTTTAATTTGGCATTTAAATAGGCCATCACTTCTGTATCATCTCCAATAGACGGCTTTTTTTTTTTTGGACTTATTTTGTACCCGTAGGTAGATTTGTTCTGCAGTCTGGTGACAAGCCACCAGCTGCCAGTCACTGCGTGCGCAAGCGCTTCAACCAGCCTTTGAATTCAGGGTTTGATTCCCACTCTTTTCTGTATTTTTGAGCATACAGTTAGACTGCGACATGACGAGCTAGCTGCTAGATGTTCAGCTTATGTCTCTCTCGCACACACACACACACACACACACACACACACACACAGTGGACGAAGTGAGTACACGACAGAGGCTGTCAGTCAAATGCAGTTAGCTCGTCCAGACAGGAGTGCGCGCACGTCTGCGTCACTACTTTGCTCCCCCGCCATGGCTGCATAATCTATCCCTACGTGGATTGGGGCTGCGTATGTGTCCGCGTTGGCGAAGAGTTCTGCGGCTGAGGTAGTATAATCTGTCTCCTTGTGCTCTGGCGATGTCACAGCGCGAGAGAGGCAGTCTGCTACCACGTTAAGTTTGCCTGCCACATGTCGAATGTCTGTGGTGAACTCTGAAATCGCAGCTAGCTGTCTTTGTTGCCTGCCTGACCACGGTTCAGAAATTTTAGCCATGGCAAAGGTGAGCGGTTTGTGGTCTACAAAAGCCGTGAAACGCCGCCCCTCCAACCAGAACTGGAAGTGGCGGATGGATAAATGAAGCGCTAGCAGCTCCCTGTCAAAGGTGCTGTATTTACGCTCAATTTGGTTCAGCGATTTGCTGAAAAATGCCAAAGGTTGCCAGGTTCCGCCGACGTGTTGTTCTACAACCGCCCCTATGGCCAGGTCTGAAGCGTCTGTGGTTAGCGCAATGCGGGCCGAGGGATCAGGGTGAACCAACAATGTGGCATTAGCTAGGGCACTTTTTACTTCCGCGAAGGCGCTGTACTGTCCTCACTAAGTTGTAAGAACTAGCTAGACAGCAAGTTAAACTTTTCTTCATTGGTGATTTATTTCTTGACAAGCAGACTTCGACATCACAGCTTCAGAAGATAAAGTGAAACTAAAAATGAAACAAGTAGGAGACTAATTAAATTCTGTAACGTTTCTACATAAGCTAGCACTTAACCACTTGCACTCCGGGCAATTTTCCTAAAAATGCCAAAAAAAAACGTGCCCAAAGTAAATCGAAAGCTGTTATTCAACCCTTTGCAGCATCTTCATGGGGTTGGTCTCATTTAAAAGAAAACACTTTGAATTTTTTGGCAAAAAAAACATAATCTCTCTACGTGCTCCGGCCACTGAGTTACAGTCATCTAAACATACTGAACTTGAAGAAAAAAAATTTGGACACAGTGTTTTTTTGGATACAAATGCTTGTAAATAACACACAGCTGTCCGATCCGGCTGGAAAATGCAACAGAAATGTAGAACCAAGTGTTATCCAGCTGAGATCCAAATTTGGTAACAATACCACAAAAAATGAATATTTTACACAGCTTTGTTCTCAGGTAGTTCCCAGGCGTTATGGAACTGTGCCAAATTGTGCCAAATGGCACAGTTTGGAAAAACGTCTGTAACTTTTGAATAATTCAATGTAGAATCTTCATTTTAGGCTCTAATGAAAGGTCACACTCAGGGCTGTGTCTGTGTGTGTGTGTGTGGGCGGGGGGGTCGTTCCCCCCCCCCGCTACCAAGGACCAAATTCGGCCCTCGCTACAAGACGGAATACACTCTTTTTTTTTTTTTCCTTGCATGTTTTCACAGCGGCTCCCCCCCCCTCGCTACTGTGTGTGTGTGGGGGGGGGGACCGTGAACGGACCGTGAACGCCCCCCCCCTCGGTACAGAAGAGGGCACAGAAGAGGGCCATCGCTACATGATGGAATAGACTGATAAGCTTCCCCCCGCCGACCGAGGAGCGTTCGGACCGTGCCCCCCCCCCCCTCTTCTGCAGCGGGTGGGTGGGGGGGCGTTCACGGTCCGAACACGGCAAATGAACCGTTTATCGCGGCGCACGCACTTCGTATTTCGTGCGCAGTACAGTTGTAATTTCCCGATCGGTCAAAAGTCATTTTTGGATTACAGTTTTCAGGGATAAATAATAATTTAGCTTATAACACCTTACCTCTTCAAAGCAGCAGAGTCGTGGCGAACAGCTCTTCCCACGCGTCAGACGAACGCGACGCTGCTCCGCTCGTGGATCCCGATCAAAACATAATTCCATTATTGCCGTTTTGGCGAATGATTTACGACTTTTGTCGTCGGCCTCCGTCTATTCTGCTAGAATGAGTGCAGGTCCCACTTGTGGGTGTTCTCCATGCTCCTGGGTGAGCCTGGGTCTGTAGGAGATTTGTCCAGCGTCCTTTGTTTTCATCTGTGGCAGCAGTAAATATCGCTTCACCCAGCCAGAATTTCTGTGATTCAATTGGCTCCTGCGTTCACAGTAGGCGGGTCCTCCTTCCTAGATTTCCATTCATTGGTTCTTCAAGGTTTCAGAAACCCAATTCAAGGCTCTTATTAGTCGAATGAGAGGTCAATCAGATGAACTAATCTGTTCGCGGCTGTCTCTGCAGTTTTTTTTTGAGTGGCGCTTGGACGCTACTACATCACCATCACCACCATCATGCGTCATGCGCACGAGGGCGCACGAGCGCGCTCTCGCACGCCCTCGTGCGTCATAGGACGCAGAGACTTGCCCGCCCGCGGAACAACGGAGCGCAAGTGGTTAAAACACAACCTAGAAAAGGTAACTAATGACCTTGGCATTCATTACAGTGGTTAAGCTATGCTATTGCTAACATTTAGCTACCATTAACATATGTTCAAAAAATCGTTTTTTCTACATTTACTTTTAACAGTTTCTAAACAACATAAACCATGAAATTATCTTCCATAACAAATACTAAGAACATAAAGAATGAATACAATACAAGGGATGCATCTGCTGGGGCTATGAAAAGCGAATTTTTTAGGAACTCCTTCCTCTGATGGCAACATGACTTTGCCCTTGTCCAACTGACATTTTACTTCCTCTTCCTGTTTCTAACGTTATGACATCACTAGTCAAATTAAAAGTACTTCCTATTGCATTGAACTTACATTGAATAAAAGTCCCAAATCTGCCAGAGGCAGCACACTCCCCGTCTGACCTTAAAGGTCACTACCCACCAATAAATGGTCTCTGGCCTGAAGTTTCAGTCTTTGGCAGCAGAAGAATTACTTCTGACACCGGCCTCTGGAACAGCTTGGATTCCTTGCCTGCTGTCTTCAGCTCGACCTTCCTTACTCTGCCGTCCCTGCCAGGGACGACCGCTGTAATCCTCGCCCATGGGCCACTGCATTACGTGGAGCTTGACGGTCCTTCAGGAGCACGATGTCTCCTTCTTTGACATCCCGTCGTGCCTCCCTCCACTTTCCGTCGGGGCTGAAGAGTGGAAGGTACTCCTGTCGCCAGCGACGCCAGGAAACAGTCTGCAAGGGCTTGCACCTGTCTCCATTGTCTGCTGAGAGATCCTTTCCCGCGAATTCCCCGTATGGTGGAGGAACTCCACCTTCTGGGTGAGAATCATCGTAGGAGAGAGCACGAAGGGTGACTCTGGGTCTGTGAGACGAGAACAAGGGGTCTGGCATTGAGTATTGCAACCACCTCAGCCAAGAGAGTGTTCAAGAGCTCGTGAGTTAGCTGGACATTCTCCTGCAGCAGGATGGCATCCAGAATCCTTCTTGAGAGGCCTATTAAACGCTCCCACGACCCTCCCATGTGTGACGAGTGAGGTGGGTTGAACACCCAAGAACAACCCTTGCTGGCTCAAGAACTGCTGGACTTAAGTGTTTTGACTGAGTCCCAATTCCTTTGCAGCGGCAACAAAGTTTGTTCCGCAGTCTGATCTTATTTGCTTAGCAGGTCCTCTTATCGCGAAGAATCTCCTTATGCATTGACACAACTGGAAGTGTCCAGGGAGTCGATGAGCTCAATATGCACGGCTCGGGAGCTCATGCAACAGAAGAGCATCGCCCATCTCTTGCTTTGGGCCTGTCCACCTCGCGTGCGCCTTGAGATGACTGGCCAAGGTCCGAACACATCCACTCCTACATAGGTGAAGGGTGGGCATGTGTGTAGTCGTTCCGGAGGTAAGTTGGCCATGAGTTGTTCCTCTGTTCTGCCGCGTAACTTTCGGCAAACAACGCACTTGTGCAGCTCTGAGGCGATAAGCTTTTTTCCGCCTATGACCCAAAAGTCCTGCAGCTCTCAGGGCCCCTTCTGTAAAGTGTCGTCCTTGATGCTTGACATCTTCATGACACTGGCGCACTAGCAGCAGGGAAACATGACTGTTCTTGGGCAAGATGATGGGTTCTTTCCTGACTGCTCAAGTCAGTATGCTTTAGTCTGCCGCCAACGCAAATCAGGTCTTCTTCAAGAACAGTCTGAGATTTCTGGAGAGAACTGTCCTGGCTACAGTTTTTCCATTTTCAAGTGCTATTATATTCCTTAGAGTAGGCCTCTTCCTGCGCTGCTCTGATGATGATGTGTCTAACTTGGGACAGCTCATCTGGAGTACGCGAGAGGTTGCAGTAGTGCCATCCTTTGCACTGACTGGACTTTGCTTGTAAGATTTAGCAATGTGGATGAGTTAGAGCAATTGCCCTAGTGAGAGAGCGCATTGATGAGGACGGCCGCTGGAAACGTGCCGGCATTGAGGCCTCTGTTTAGACTGTGAGTCAAGAGGCTGCTCACTTCAGGGCGTATCTCTCCATCCAATTCTTGGGTTGAGAAGCTCAAAGACTTCCTTTGAGTCTTCTATCAGGTGGACTGGGTTTGTACAGAAGGTCTGGTCCGGTGAACCATGTGGTCTGTGCCAGATGTGAAGCCCGCAATCTGCCCTCGAAGCGTGGTCTGCGGGGTGTCTTCCGTACTGACATAGTGCCACTGGTCAGGTGTTGAGAACTGACGTATTCTGCGAACTCGTTTGTGGACGTATACATAGAAACGTTTCCGTTTGATTGTAGATATAGCCAAGAACTACCCTGCTGTCACAGTAGAACTTGACCTCATCAGGCTTCAGGCCCAGCTCGTCTTGTATGAGCTTTCAGCAACTTCTACGGCTAATACTGCGGCACACAGCTCTAGCCGGGGGAATTGTTGGTTCTGACTGTGGAGCCAGTTTAGCTTTCCCTAGGATGAATCCAACTTGGATTTCTCCATCAGCTTGTGTAGTCTTCAGATATGCCACCACTCCAAGGCCTTGGTGCTTGCGTCGGAGAACACACATAGCTCTGTGTGCTCACCCTTGGAGAGGATGTCGTAGTGTATGCGCGTGGGATGTGCAGCTGGTTTAAATCATGCAATGACGTTTCGCCATGATTCCCATTGTTTCAGCTTTTGTTCTGGAGCGGTGCATCCCAGTCACACATGTCAGCACTGAGTTCTCTGAGCAGGAATTTGCCCTTCAATGGTCACTGGCGCAACCATGCCTAGCGGATCAAAGATGCTGTTCACCGTAGACAACACTCCTCTGCGAGTGAAGGGCTTCTTCTCTTGTGAGACAGTGAATGTGAATGTGTCTGTTGTGGTCTCCACAATAGTCCTAAGCTCCGTTGCACAGGTGTAGCTTCGCCACTGAAGTCAAGGCTCTTTAGGACTGCCCTGTCTTCTGGTGCAAAGGCTTTGAAGGACGACGTCGCTATTTGAAGCGAACTTGTGGAGCCTCAGTTTGATTCGCTGAGTGAGGCCTGCGTTCTACGCAGGAGGCTGATGGCGTCGGCGTCGGTGGGTAGGCTGATGAGTCCGGTCATCAACGTAGAAATGATGTTCCACAAATTGTACAGTGTCCGCTCCATGTTTGTCCGCACCTTCTTGGATGGCCCTCCTCAGGACCCGTAGATGGCCACAGATGGGGACGGACTGTTGCCAAAAACATGGACTCTCATCCTATAGTCGATTTACGTCCTTGACATGTCATTGTCTCTGTACCACAAGAAACGCAGGTACTTCCTATGGTCGTTGCGAACTAGGAAGCAGTGAACATCTGCTGTATGTCCGGCGATCACTGCAACTTGTTCCTTCCGGAAAGCGGATCAGAACCCCAAGAGTGAGTTATTGAGGTCAGGTCCCGTCAGGAGAACGTCGTTCAGAGATGTTCCTGAATACTTCGCACTGGAGTCGAATACAACGCGAATGTTCCCAGGCTTTTGTGTGTGGTAAACTCCGAAGTTGGGAGGTACCAACATTCTTCATTGTCTTCCAGTGGCGGAGCCACTTCTGCATGTTTCTTCTCCAATATTTTCCCCCATGAATTTCCAGGAACTGTTGTTTCATCTCCGTTTCCTTCGTAGCGTCTTCTCCAGAGCGGCGAAGCGGGTGAATACTTGTTCACGGTTGTTAGATAAGCGCTGCCGAGGGACCCTAAAAGGTAGCGGAGCGACCCAGTTGTTTGACTCGTCTCTGTAGACTTCTTGGTCCATAATCTCCAGGAAGATGGTGTCCTCCATGGACGGGGCAGGTCTGTTATCATACTCGGTCTCTTTGAAGAACTTTCCTTCCAAGGGTATCCAGTGTGGCTTTGTGGACTTACTCCTCTGCTCCCCGCCATGAGACACGGTCTGAGTCAGCCTTATGGAGGCTTTGCAAGGTGTGAGCATAGAGGGACGGCCATTCTCCAGCACATTGGTCTTGAATGTCCGCACGACTGGTTTATGTGCACCCCCTAAGCACACATCTCCAACAAGCACCCAGCCTAGCTCCAACTTTTGTGCGAAAGGAGCGTCTGGGGGTCCGCTTACTTGCTGCCAGACCTTGTGCACTCTGACGAGATCTCTGACGAGCAGGATAAGTATCTCCGCATTGTGGTCAAGCTCAGGTATGTATGGTGCTACACCCCTGAGGTGTGGATGGTGGCGGGCCGCGTCAGGTGTCGGTATTTCAGTGCGATCATTGAGTATTTCATTGCACTCAATTAGAGGTGGAAGTGGTAGGCTGGTTTGGCCATCCAGAGATTCGACCTGGAATCCTTCAGCCTTCCGGCCTGACGTCTCCACCAGCCCCGCACAGGCCTTTAGTGAGTAAGGGAAAGACTGGCCTTTGATGTTAAAGAGCTCAAAGAAGTCAGACCTGACCAATGAACGATTGCTTTGGTCGTCCAGGATTACGTACATGTTAGTTGCCCTCTCACGTTGACCTTCGGGATATACTCGAACCAGACAAATCTTTGAGCAGGATCTTGCTGTTCGGCCTGGACCACAAATCTGTGTGCAGCTAGAATTATACCGGTTGCACATACCGGTCGCTATGGAGGGTGAGAATATGTATGGGCACATAATCATACCATGTAGGATAACTAAATAGACGGTTATGCTGTTTCATCCCACCTAGCAACAATGCTCTGCACTGTGTGTGTTTATATATTTACATATTTATTCCATCTAGCTACAATGCTCTGCACTGGGTGTGTTTATATTTATATATCTATATATTTATTCCATCTAGCTACAATGCTCAGCACTGGGTGTGTTTATATTTATATATCTATATATTTATTCCATCTAGCTACAATGCTCCGCACTGTGTTTTTATATATCTACATATTATTCCATCTAGCTACATTGCTCCGCATTGTGTGTGTTTATATACTTGCATATTTATTCCACCTAGCTGCAATGCTCCGTACTGTGGGTGTTTATATATTTACATATTTATTCCATCTAGCTACAATGCTCTGCACTGTGTGTTCATATATTCATATATTTATTCCATCCAGCTACAATGCTCTGCACTGTGTGTCTGTGTGTGTGTGTGTGTGTATATATATTTTATAGTAATATGTACATATGTATATTAGCTGCTCTTGCTTGCTTGTTTTTTTTCTTGCCTTCTGATTGTTGCTCTGAGTGTTGCTATCCCTGTGCTGTTGCAATCCTGGAATTTCCCCGTTGTGGGACTAATAAAGGCTTATCTTATCTTATCTTAATTGATGACTGTGCTGTCACCGGCTGGCACATCTTCCTCCCCGCCATTGTCTGATGGTGGTGGAGGCCCTTTCGCAGCTTGAGGTGGTGGACCTGGGTGCATGGCAGCATGGTGACGGTCACTACCACACTCTGTGCACTTCACAGTTGCTTTACAGTCTTTAGCGAGATGACTTGCGGACGTGCAGCATTTGAAACACATCCCGTTGTCTTTGAGAATACTCTTCCTCTCTTCAAGCATCTTTCCTCTGAATGTTCTGCACTTCCTGAGTGGGTGTGGTTTGTTGTGAATGGGACAATTTTTCTCTCACCCTTCAACTTTTTTCTCAGGTATATCTGCTGGCGGATCTTTACCTGATGAAACCTCTGTCTTATGAACTGATATCTTGCTTCCTAAGTTGCGTGAGGGTGCCTTGTCTGATTTCAAACTGCTGCTGCTAGCAGATGGTAGGGCGAAGCTGGGATCATTCCTTCTCCGTGCTTCGTGACAGATGAAATCGGCAAAGACATCAAATGGAGGGAAATAGCCTTTGTTCTTTTCTTTAAACCTTGAGCCTATTGCGAGCCATTTCTCTTGAAGCCCATAGGGGAGTTTTTCAACAATGGGCCCAATTCCCCTGGCTGTATCCAGGTATGCCAGTCCTGTGAGGCAACCTTCTCCTCTAGCACCCTGTAGCTCCATGAGGAGATCGCCTAGATCCCTCAGTTTCCCGTAGTCTTTTGCAGATATTTTTGGGAATTCGTCCAGTCGTTTAAACAGAGACTTCTCCATGACTTCAGGTGCAGCATAACACTGCTGGAGGCGCTCCCAGGCCTTCTCTAGTGCTACGTCTGGGCGCCCTACATGCACAGAGCGAATGCATTTTATGTGCTTTACTGACTCTTGCCCGAGCCACTTAATGAGCACATCCAGCATTTCAGTGCCTGTGAGTCCCAGGCCAGCAGTTGCATTATCAAATGATGACTGCCATGCCATGTAATTTTCGGGTTTGTCATCAAATTGGTAGAGGCTGGTACTCACTAGATTGCGGCGAGCCAGGTATCGTGCCAGGTGTTCTGTTTCAGGTGCCACCTTGGGGTGGTTGGGACATTGCGAGGAAAGTATGATGGTGCCATTGGGCTTAGTGCTGGTTTCTGAGGGAAATATGCTTTCTTAGGCACATCGGGATGTCCACTTTCTCGATTTGGAATTGTTTGGTTCCCAGTATGAGGTGCGTTCTGATTTGATGCCATGCTGAGAAGGGGTTGCCTTTGGGGGGCCTCACCCTGTTGGCGTACATCATCCTCGTTCGGGCCTATTGCTGACAAAGGATGCCATGTAATGTAGCTCTCTTCAGACGCTGCTGCATCGTGTGCTGGGCTAGGGGGAGACACTGGAATGCCTGTTCGGCGCAGTTCAGTTTGTGCTGCAACGTACTCTTTAGTACGTGTTGCAATTTCCTCTTGGAGGACCTCATGTGAAGATGAACCAGACTTAACTGAATTCTCTTGATATTCAGCTGCTTCTAATGCTTCAGCCTGTGCTTCAGCTGCTGCTGCTTCTTTTTGTTGTTCTAGTGCGCTTAATTCAGCTTCCAGCTTTGCTTTTCCCAACTCTAGATCAGCTCTAACTCGTCCCAGCTCTGCTTCTGTAGTAGCTTTCTCAACTTTTAGCCTTGCTTCTTTTTCTGCATAAGCAGCTCGTACTTTTGCAGCCTCTGCTGCTGCACGCGCCTTGACTGCGGCACTAGATGAAGATGAGCGAGAGCTCCTTGACTTGTGTGTGTGCACTGATGCAGACTTCTCACTCTTTCTTTCTTCCATCTTTCTTGCTAGGTTTTGCTTCTTTCTACTTTAGTTGTTGCGCTCCAGCTGAATCACCCTTTTTCACTGTACTGTCCTCACTAAGTTGTAAGAACTAGCTAGACAGCAAGTTAAACTTTTCATCATTGGTGATTTATTTCTTGACAAGCAGACTTCGACATCACAGCTTCAGAAGATAAAGTGAAACTAAAAATGAAACAAGTAGGAGACTAATTAAATTCTGTAACGTTTCTACATAAGCTAGCACTTAAAACACAACCTAGAAAAGGTAACTAATGACCTTGGCATTCATTACAGTGGTTAAGCTATGCTATTGCTAACATTTAGCTACCATTAACATATGTTCAAAAAATCGTTTTTTCTACATTTACTTTTAACAGTTTCTAAACAACATAAACCATGAAATTATCTTCTATAACAAATACTAAGAACATAAAGAATGAATACATACAAGGGATGCATCTGCTGGGGCTATGAAAAGCGAATTTTTTAGGAACTCCTTCCTCTGTATGGCAACATGACTTTGCCCTTGGTCCAACTGACATTTTACTTCCTACTTCCTGTTTCTAACGTTATGACATCACTAGTCAAATTAAAAGTACTTCCTATTGCATGAACTTACATTGAATAAAAGTCCCAAATTCTGCCAGAAGGCAGCACAGGCGCGTTCGCGCTCCGGGGTCCATTTGATCGCGTTGGAAGGTTTTTGTTTTCTGAGCACGTCATATAGGGGCTGCATGAGCTGAGCTGCGCGGGGGAGGAAACGGTTGTAAAAATTAACCATTCCCAAAAATTCTTGCAGCAATTTGACCGTTTGTGGCCGTGGGAAACTTTTTACTGTGTGAACTTTGTCTGGCAGTGGGATTGCCCCCTTCGGTGAAACTCTGTGTCCCAAAAAATCAATTTGTGACACGCCGAATTTGCATTTGGCTGGATTGATTATTAACCCGTGCTCTTCTAGTCTCTGAAAAACCATAGTGAGATGCTGTTCGTGTTTTTCCTCAGACGAGCTGGCTACCAGCATATCGTCGAGGTAGACGAACACGAAAGGGAGGTCGCGTAATACTGCGTCCATCATCCGCTGAAAGGTTTGAGCAGCGCCTTTGAGGCCAAAAGGCATCCACAAAAATTCAAAAAGGCCGAAGGGGGCTATTACAGCTGTTTTAGAAATGTCTTCCGCTCTAACGGGGACTTGATGATAGCCGCGGACCATGTCTATTTTTGAAAAAATGCGCGCACCCGCCAGATGTAGTGAAAAATCTTGGATGTGAGGAATTGGGTAGCGGTCATGCGCTGTCGCATTGTTTAATCTGCGGTAATCGCCGCACGGTCTCCAAGAACCGTCGGGTTTAGGGACCATGTGAAGCGGTGACGCCCAGGGGCTTTTTGAGCGCCTGATAATGCCTAGTTTTTCAAGGGTGGTAAACTCGTCCCGAGCTATGGCGAGCTTGGTCGCGTCTAAGCGCCGAGCTTTGGCAAATACGGGTGGGCCCGTTGTGGGAATAAAGTGTTCGACCCCGTGCTTAGCCACTGTAGCTGAGAATTTGGGAATTGTGAGTGCTGGAAATTGGGTGAGGAGTTGATCAAACTTACCTCCTGTTGTAGTGACGCTGGCCTGCACAGGTGGTGGAGAAACTCGAGCTGAGCAGGGAATAGAAGCAAAGGACAATGCATTAACCAAGCGTCTGTTCGCTAGATCGACCAATAACCCATGTGCACACAACAAGTCTGCACCCATCAAGTTAAAACTCACCGCCGCTACAACAAATGTCCATCTGTAGTTGCGGCCATGGATGCGGAGGGGCAGGTTCCTTTCGCCAAAAGTGTCGATGATGGAGCCGTTGGCTGCCACCGCTCCATTACCCCGGGGGCCCATGGCCCGGTCTGCTTGGGAGGGCATTATAAAACTCAGTTGAGCTCCCGTGTCAATGAGGAACTGCTTGCCGGTGTGTCCGTCTGTCACATATAGAAGCTTGCTTTTTTCGCCGAGAACTGCCGCTGTTAACGGTTCTCGGCTTTGGCGTTTTCCCGAAATCGTGAATCTGCAGGGGGGAAGGCATTTGTGAGCCTTCTCGGCGAAGCGGTGGTGGTAATAACAGACGTCGCTCCGTCTGTTACGTCTTGGCCGTGTCGCTGCCATGGCGGGCGGATTCTGCTCAGTGGTTTGAGGCTCCCCGTGGCTCCGGACATCGGTGTTGAGGCCTGCGGATGCTGCTGTGGGTGTCTGTTCCCTGCAGGCGTTGATGAGTCGCTGCGCTTCACAAGCCAGCGTGCGGAAGTCTTGCTGGGTGCTGCATCGCATGTTGGCAAGCGTCCCTCTCATGTGTGGCCGCAGTGTACTGAGGAATATAAATTGGAAGAGGAAATTGTCATTGTCCTCTTCTTTGAGTTGCAGCAAGTCCTCCATGAGGGCCTTGGGTCTGCATCCTCTGTGGCCGTAGACCGCCAGGATCCTCTCGGCTCTCTCCTCGGCAGAGGGGACGAAATTCGCCACGATGGTCGCTTTTAGTTCTCTGTATTTGTCCTGGGCCGGCGGCCGCTGGATTATGCTCCGCGCACATCTCGAAGTGGCGGCATCGAGTTTGGCGACGATGTGATAGAACTTTGTATCGTCAGCCGTGATGCCCGCAAGTGCAAACTGGGCTTCAGCTTGCTGAAACCACGAGGCGGGGTCTTCCTGCCAGAAGTTCGGCAGGTTGACGGTGACAGCGTTTGTGTGGACCGTCACTGATGTGTCCGCAGGGTGAGAGTGTCTTCCTTCGGCTCTCACAGCGGCGCTGGTGCTCGATTGAGCCCTCTCTATCACTTCTGCCGTGGGGGAACGTCGTCCATCTGTTCCCCTGTCTGCATGGGCGCCGGCGTCTGCCTGGGTCGCCACAGATGAGTCGATCGCTGGGGAACGCCTCTGGTCCATCCTCGCGTCAGGGTCACCAGTGTAGAAGAGCTCGGAATGACGAGGTGATGTGACTTATAAACCAAAGTTTATTATCAGCTTTGCTCCTCTAACATGTCTCATCTGGTGCAGCAGCAGAAGAAGTAAGAGAGCGAACACATTCGGCTCTGTGTACTTATACTCACACACAACAAAAGACTTGCATACAAAGCTGACATCCCCCATTAACTTAATTATCCTCCTTTGTCTCCGTACCCCTCCACCTGGCCCTGGGAGGTCAGGGCGACCTATCTGGTCTCCACCGCAGTGCCTCGGATGCTCTTTGATCTTCACTGGCGGTTGAGACCCTTTGTCCTGTTCTGAGGTGTGAAGTCGCTTTACATATGTAATCACCAAACATTCTCACATGCTTATACATATGTAGGTTATGGGATATATGATTAATATAGACCACAGCAGTGATTTATTAGTGTGACACTGACAGTGAAGAAGCATTTACATCGATTG
This sequence comes from Pholidichthys leucotaenia, assembly GCA_020510985.1. Taxonomy (NCBI): domain Eukaryota; kingdom Metazoa; phylum Chordata; class Actinopteri; order Cichliformes; family Pholidichthyidae; genus Pholidichthys; species Pholidichthys leucotaenia. The sequence goes on from CM035840.1 coordinate 217,895,644, forward strand.
GCGGGGGGTGGGTGTGCAGGCGGAATTCATTTGCAGTCTGGACATGAGTGGCATGGGCATGGGTCTCCTTTCTGACTGCAACGAACTACTGCACAAGGCAATTGTGAGACTGACCACCTGTGAATGCTTTGGGATGGGCTCACGGTAGCACCCGCTGCTTGCTGAGGATAGTAACTGCAGAGTGCTTTCACGTCAGCAGCCACTGTGGCTAGTGATTTTCCAAAGTTACTAGCCACTCAGCCTTTACACTAGCCACAGTTTTGTAGTTGGAAAATTTTTAATATGATCAAATTTGATTATCGCATACTAATGTACAACCTTTTTAAATGCAATGACCCTTATACATACATAAAAATAGAAAGTGAAACAACGTCTGTTTAAGGAGTTATTAACAGCAGTAAATGCTGTAAAACATCCATCCATCCATCTTTTACTGCTTTTCCGGAGGTCCTGGTCGCGGAGGCAGCAGTTCAAGCAGAGAAGCCCAGACTTCCCTCTCCCCAGCCACCTGCTCCAGCTCTTCAGAGAGGATACCAAGGCGTTCCCAGACCAGCTGGGAGACATAGTCTCTCCACCGAGTCCTGGGTCTGCCCCGGGGTCTCCTCCCAGTGGGACATGCCCGAAACACCTCAAGTGGGAGGCATCTTGATCAGATGCCCATACCACCTCAATTGGCTCTTTTCAATGTGGAGGAGAAGCGGTTCTACTCTGAGCCTCTCCCGGATGACTGAGCTCCTCACCCTATCTCTGAGGGTGAGTCCAGCAATCCTACGAAGAAAGCTCATTTTAGCCGCTTGTATCCGTGGTCTCGTTCTTTCGGTCATTACCCAAAGCTCGTGACCATAAGTGAGGGTAGGAACGTAGATTGGCTGGTAAATCGACAGCTTTGCCTTAGAGCTCAGCTCCCTCTTCCCCACAACAGACCGGTACAATGTCCACATCACTGCAGATGCTGCTTTGATCCGTCTGTCAATCTCTTGCTCCATTCTCCCCTCACTCGCGAATAAGACCCCAAGATACTTAAACTCCTCCACTTGGGGCAGGAGCCTGTCCCCAACCTGGAGAGGGCAATCCACCTTTTTCCAGCTGAGGACCATGGACTCGGACTTGGAGGTGCTGATTCTCATCTCAGCCGCTTCACACTCAGCGGCAAACCGTCCCAGTAAGAACTGTAGGTCATTGCTGGATGAAGCCAACAGGACAACATCATCTGCAAACAACAGAGATGAGATCCTGTGGTCACCAAGCATGACACCCTCCATTCCCTGGTTGTGCCTAGAAATCCTGTCCATAAAAATTATGAACAGGATCGGTGACAAAGGGCAGCCCTGGCGGAGTCCAACTCTCACTGGGAATGAGTCCGATCGAGTGTTGGCAATACGCCAATACCCCATACTCCCGAAGCACCCCCCACAAAAAACCACAAGGGATGTGGTCGAATGCCTTCTCCAAGTCCACAAAACACATGTGGACTGGTTGGGCAAACTCCCACGAACCCTCGAGAATTCTCAAGAGGGTAAAGAGCTGGTCTGATGTGCCACAGCCAGGACGAAAACCACATTGTTCCAATCCAAGGTTCGATACTGTAAAACAGTCGTGAAAAATATTTGCAATGTGAGAGTGAAGTACAGGTAAATTTGGGATCCATCCCAATTCTCATTTCTACCCTTTCCCCTTCACCAACTGTTTGGCCCTTGAAATCAAGGGCCCCTTGTTCACATCAGAAAAAAGGAAAAAAGAAAACTGATGAGAAAAAAGTCTCATCTTACAGAGAAAAATGTCTCAAATTTACACAAACTATTCTAATCAGTAGAAAGTCAGAAATTAACTAGAAATAAATCTGTAAATTCACAGAGAAAATTTGGACCCCCTGGTGGGCCATTTTTGGTCCACGGGCCATATGTTTGACACCCCTGGACGAGCCCATTAAAAATACATATTTAGAGGATTTACTTCCATGAAATAGTTACATATTCCAACAGCATGTAAATGAATAAGATTGTGGAGAATGTGGAAATGACGAGGCTGAGTTTATCTCACGAGTTAGGTTTATTCACATTCTCCAACATCATCCAAAAACAGAAAGAGAAAGAAACCCCCAGACATTTGTTCTTTTATACCCCAGGACATCAAAGCACACAGTCACATTGTATTTAATCCCAAGTCACAATGCGTCTTCTTCCAGGTCTTTTCACCTCCACCTAAAGTCACTGGCGGCCAGGAAATCCCCCAAGGCCATCTCTTTGCATACAAAAGACCACATTTCACATCCTCCCGTTATCTCCTAGGAGGCTCAGTCCTTTTGTTCATCTGAGACGTGAAGCATACAGTAAGCATACAGTGATATACATGTGAAGCATATGAAACCCACATATGTGTCCCACATGACCCCCCCCCAAATGTCTAAGATGGAACAACGTAATAACAGTTTGCATGTCATAATAAAATCACTACACATCAGTCCACATCTTTACCACCTCCGCGGCGCCATCCTGCTGGAGAGCTACTGTCTGAGGATAAGAACTGTTAGTCAATCCCTGTGGGTGCTCTGGGGAATGCTCTCTAGGGGGTCTGCCACGCCGAGGAGCCCTGGCCAACTGCACGCCTTCGTCAGCCACCACAAAAGCGGGTTTGAGCCTGTTTATGCCAATCTTTTCTTTCCTGCCCCCCAAATCTAGCAAAAAATGCTTATCCCCTGTTTCCAGCACTCTATATGGTCCATCATAAGGTGGTCATAACGGTGGGCGATGGGCATGGTGTCTGACAAAAACGAACTCCGTATTTTTTAAAGCCTTAGGCACAAAAACGCGCGGAAAACTGTGGTGAACGGGGCCAGGTAGCGTGCTCGATTCTGTGCTACTCTGCAACCGCTGAGCCGGGGAGCATTCTGGTGCAGGATTATCTGGGAGAAGTTCCCCGGGCAGCCAAAGTGGCTGCGCGAAAACTAGCTCAGCCGGGGAGGCTTCTAAATCCTCTTTAGGTGCAGAACGCAACCCCAATAAAACCCATGGTAGCCTGTCCACCCAATTTGCATCCGTAAGCGACGCTCTGAGGGCCGCCTTCAATGATCTATGAAAACGTTTGCATAACCCATTAGCCTGTGGATTGTACGCGGTCGTGCGGTGGACCGTTGCCCCCAGGCTGCGGGCCATCACTGACCAAAGTTCGGAAACAAATTGAGGGCCTCTGTCGGACGTAATGTTGGACGGGACTCCAAAACGCGCTACCCCTGCCGTTAAAAACGCGCGCGCCACCTCCTCGGCTGTGGTTGACGACAGTGGGACCACTTCCGGCCAGCGCGTGGTGCGGTCAACCATTGTCAGAAGATGTGTGCACCCCTGTGAGGGCGGGAGGGGGCCTACGAGGGCCACGTGAACATGATCAAACCTCTTAGCCGGGATGTGAAACGGCTCCAAGGGAGCTCTCGTGTGTCTGTGCACCTTGGCTCGTTGACAAGCCATGCAGGCTGCTGCCCACTCCCTAACTTGTTTGCGCAGGCTCGGCCATACAAATTTCTCTCCCACCATTTTGACCGACGCGCGCACTCCCGGGTGCGCCAGAGAATGGATCGAGTCAAAAACGCAGCGGCGCCACGCGGCCGGTACCACAGGATGCGGTCGCCCAGTGGAGACATCGCAGATTGGGGGGGGATGCCGTCTTGCAGCACCCTGTTCTCCAGCCTTAACCCTGTTGGTCCAGACTGGAGCGCGCGCACGTCCGCGTCGCTAACCTGATCCGCGGCCATGGCTGCATAATCTATCCCTATGCGGGCTGGGGCCGCGCACTTCCACGTCGCTAACTCGATCCGCGGCCATGGCTGCAAAATCTACCCCTACGCGGGCTGGAGCCGCCACGGCGCGTGAGAGGCAGTCTGCCACTACATTAAGTTTACCCGCCACATGCTGGATATCGGTAGTAAACTCTGAGATCGCGGCCAGCTGTCTCTGCTGCCGGCCCGACCACGGTTCTGAAACCTTGGCCATCGCGAAAGTCAGCGGCTTGTGATCAACGAACGCGGTGAAAGGGCGTCCCTCCAGCCAGAGCTGGAAGTGGTGAATGGCCAAGTGGAGAGCAAACAACTCCCTGTCGAATGCGCTGTATTTTCGTTCACTATCACACAAGGTCCTGCTGAAAAAGGCGACTGGAGCGCGCGCACGTCCGCGTCGCTAACCTGATCCGCGGCCATGGCTGCATAATCTATCCCTATGCGGGCTGGGGCCGCACACTTCCACGTCGCTAACTCGATCCGCGGCCATGGCTGCAAAATCTACCCCTACGCGGGCTGGAGCCGCCACGGCGCGTGAGAGGCAGTCTGCCACTACATTAAGTTTACCCGCCACATGCTGGATATCGGTAGTAAACTCTGAGATCGCGGCCAGCTGTCTCTGCTGCCGGCCCGACCACGGTTCTGAAACCTTGGCCATCGCGAAAGTCAGCGGCTTGTGATCAACGAACGCGGTGAAAGGGCGTCCCTCCAGCCAGAACTGGAAGTGGTGAATGGCCAAGTGGAGAGCAAACAACTCCCTGTCGAATGCGCTGTATTTTCGTTCACTATCACACAAGGTCCTGCTGAAAAAGGCGAGCGGTTGCCAAGCCCCGGCTACATGCTGCTCCACGACCGCCCCATGGCCACATCTGACGCGTCAGTAGTGAGCGCTATGCGGGCCGTTGGGTCTGGATGTGCTAACAACGTAGCGTTTGCCAGGGCTGTTTTGACTTCCGAGAATGCGCGCTCTCGCTCCAGAGACCATTCGATTTTATTTGTAGGTTTTTGTTTTTTTAGTGCGGCATACAACGGTTGCATGAGCTGCGCTGCGCGGGGGAGGAAACGGTTATAAAAATTCACCATTCCCAAAAACTCCTGTAACGCTTTGACCGTTTGTGGCTGGGGAAAATTTGTTACTGCGCGCACTTTGTCAGGCAGAGGAACCGCTCCTTCTGGAGAGATGCGATGCCCCAAAAAATCAATCTGCGTCACCCCGAACTGACACTTCGCTGGGTTGATTATTAACCCGTGCTCTCCCAACATCCGGAAAACTGCCGTGAGGTGATTTTCGTGTTCGTCTTCAGACGCGCTGGCTACCAAGATGTCATCCAGGTAGACGAACACGAAGGGGAGATCGCGCAACACCGTGTCGTCCATCATGCGTTGGAACGTCTGCACAGCACCTTTAAGCCCAAACGGCATGCGCAAAAACTCGAATAGGCCAAACGGAGTTATTACTGCTGTTTTGGGTATGTCCTCAGCGCACACTGGGACTTGGTGGTACCCGCGGACCAAGTCTATCTTAGAAAAAACGCGCGCCCCCGCCAAATGAACGGAAAAATCTTGGATATGCGGAATTGGGTAGCGGTCGTGCGCTGTAGCGTTGTTCAACCTGCGGAAATCTCCGCAATGTCGCCACGAGCCGTCAGCTTTAGGGACCATGTGAAGCGGGGAAGCCCATGGGCTTTTCGAACGCCTGATGATGCCCAGCCTTTCTAGGTTGGTGAACTCCTCGCGCGCTATGGTCAGTTTAGCTGCATCCAAGCGCCGAGCTTTTGCAAAAACGGGCGGTCCGGTGGTAGTAATAAAATGTTCCACTCCGTGTTGAGTGACAGCTGCTGAAAATGTGGGAACCGTGAGTGCTGGGAACTGAGTGAGTACTGTGTGGAACTTACCGCTTGCCGTTGCAACATTGGCTTGTGCTGTGGGCGGGGTCACTCGGGCTGCACAGGGAATAGAATAAAAAGAAAGTGCATTAACCAGGCGCCTATTAGCAAGATCAACCAACAAACCATGTGAGCACAGAAAATCAGCCCCCAACATATTGAAGCTCACTGCAGCTATAACAAAAGTCCACTCAAATGTACGGCCGTGTAGGGACAGAAGCAAAGTCCTCTCACCAAAGGTCTTAATCCTCGAGCCGTTCGCTGCTGACGCTCCGTGACTTCTGGGGCCCGCCAGCCGGTCAGCATAGGTAGGCGTGATGCAACTCACTTGGGAGCCTGTGTCCACGAGGAATTGTCTCCCCGAATGCGCATCCGTCAAGTAGAGCAGCTTGTTCTCTTCCCCGAGGGCCGCGGCTGCTAGCGACCCCCGGCCTTTTTTTTTTTTGTTACTTATTTGTACCCGTAGGTAGATTTGGTTTGCAGTCTGGTGACAAGCCACCGGCTGCTGGTCGTTGCATGCACGAGCGCCCTAAACCTACATGTTTTTTTTTTTTAGTATGCGGGAGGAAACCGGAGAAATCCTGGAGTAAACCCACGCAACACGGGGAGAACATGCAAACTCCACACAGCTCACTGTTGGTCGGGGGCTGGGATCGAACCTACGATCTCATGATCCCCGCGATCCCCCGGCCGAGGGTAAAACTGTGCTGCCACAGTGCTAAACCACTGCGCCACCGTGCAGCCCTTGGCGTTTCCCGAGCGCTTGAACTGGCACGGTGGTATACATTTGCGTGCCCTCTCTGCAAAGCGGCGATGGTAGAAACAGAGGTCGTCTCCTCCGCGATCCTTGGCCCTCGCTGCCGCCGTTGTCGGTGGGTCTGCTACCGCCGCCTCTGGCCCCCTGCCATCTCCGGCTGTGGCGCTGAGCTCCGTTGCTGCCGCGGTGGCCGCGCGCTGTTTGCTGGTGTTGAGAATCCGTTGTGCCTCCTGGGCCAACGCGCGGAAGTCCCGTTGGGCCAACAACGGTGAACTGGCCAGGGTCGCTCTCATGGCCGACGGTAGGGTTCTCAGGAAAATGTGGGTGAAGAGGAAGTCGTCGCCGTCTGAGCCCCTCAACCTCAGCATGTCCTCCATCAAGTCGACGGGCGTGCTATCTCCCAAGTCGTTCAGACCCAGGAGCCTCTCCGCTCTCTCCTGGACTGAGGGGGTGAAACGCTGGATGAGCGCAGCCTTCAACCCGCCGTATTTGTCGTCGGCCGGTGGGCGCTCCAAAAGGCTCTGCACATGTTGAGCCGTGCGGTTGTCGAGCTTGGCAATAACATGGTAGAATTTCGTGTCATCTACCGTTATCCCCCGGAGGGCGAACTGTGCTTCGGCCAAGTGGAACCAGGAGCACGGGTTGTCTTGCCAGAAGTCTGGTAGCTTGACTGTGGCTGCATTCGCCTGGCTGGCTCCTGACGAGTCCAGCTCGGGGAATTTCTTTCGCTCATGATACGTCTTAGGGTCACCAGTGTGGAGAGTGTGGAAGGACGAGGCTGAGTTTATCTCACGAGTCAGGTTTATTCACATTCTCCATCATCATCCAAAAACAGAAAGAGAAAGAAACCCCCAGACATTCGTCCTTTTATACCCCAGGACATCAAAGCACACAGTCACATTGTATTTAATCCCAAGTCACAATGAGTCTTCTTCCAGGTCTTATCACCTCCACCTAAAGTCACTGGCGGCCAGAAAATCCCCCAAGGCCATCTCTTTGCATACAAAAGACCACATTTCACATCCTCCCGTTATCTCCTAGGAGGCTCAGTCCTTTTGTTCATCTGAGACGTGAAGCATACAGTAAGCATACAGCGATATACATGTGAAGCAATTGAAACCCACTTGTGTCCCACAAGATAAAAATAAAATAGAAAGCACAGATAAATGAAAGTTCACCTTAGAAGAAGCTTCATTTGTTCTTTACAGCAACAAATCACAGTCACTTTTTCTCTGTGTGGTAAGAAAAGTTACATTTGCACAACTGCGGACATTAAATGTGAGCTTCTTGCTCTAAAAATACCTCTGTTTAACCACAGAAGTAGGAACTGATGTTGGGGGCTGCTCACCACTATGACAACGGGGGATCAGTCCTAATGATCTGATCACTGAGAGCAGGGACAGGTGTGTTCTGCCAGCTGAGGTCTGTTCATCCACTGCAAGTTAACTTTGGAGCTAGTCTGAAGAAACAGAAATGGAGTCTGGCTCTGCTCTGGATATGAGAAGTTACCACCACCACAACATTTCTTCCCACCGGGTTGCGATGTGAAGTGGAGCAGACTTCGACTTTACAGGGGTCCAGGTGACAGTGTACCAATGAGTATGCAGATCATGCTTCTGGGAGTTGTAGTTTCATAGTCTCAAATTACAGATAGGTTTTATTTTAGATGCCGTCTAAGGAAACTACAACCCGGCAAGCCCTGTACGTCAGAGTGTCCAAAACACCAGAAAAGTCGCTAGATTCGTCGCATTTAACAAAAAAAAAAAAAAAAAGTCACCATGATGGCTTGGAGGAAGTCGCTATATTTAGCCAGAAACTCGCTAAATTGCAACACTGTTGGGCAGCCTGGACGTTACGTCCATAACGTAAGGTTATTGTGACGTATGCGCCCCTCGACTCAAGATGGTGAAAAGACCAGTGGAGCTCTGAGGCCTGAACCGAGACTTGCTGGTAAACCTGTTAAAAGACTTTTGTTAGGCTCCAACAAATATGAGGAATATTTGTGAGACGACACTAATTAGACCCAGAGAAGGTTCTGGTTCTGCTTTCTAACAGGATTTAAAAGAACGGAGAGCCGAGCTAAAACCAACTGTTTTAACTAGCTTAGCTTAACCGTTTCATCGTCCACCTGTGTGTTTAAAAGGATTTTTACAGATTTTCTGCGTCTTCCAAGTGCGCATTTCCAGGCCAGTTACATCACTGTCCTGCGTCCAGAACTGTCCCATTCCGTGGCTCCTTCACATGCGGCGGACAAATGCAGCCTTCAGAGCCCCGAAAACGAAGGATCAACGAGAACATTCCCCAGCGTGCAGCGCGTGGCTCAGGCAGAAGCGGAGCGAGGTCAGAAACGATTCAGAGTAAGTTTCTTTGCTTGAATTCTGCAGCGGTTTGAACGTGAACACCAACAATCCAGAAAACGGCAACATCTGATTATTTAAGCTCATGTAAACGTGACATTTTTTCTGCGTGCTGTATGCTTCGCTTAATGTATTAAACATGTTGACCTGTTATTTTTCTGAAGTCAAACCTTTTTTCCCATTAATGTCAGTTTATTAACTGTCAGCAATATAAAAATATGACATAATTGAAATAACTTGCTTTAAGATAACCTTTAAAGTCCCCTAGAGACATCAGGGAGTTATTTGTGGTGGTGTAAAAAACACCTAAGGTTATTTTTAGAGACAACGGAGCACTTCATGAAGCTGACAAGGGACAGGACATCTGTAATAATTTTATTATGCTGATCTTAAAAATGTCCATCGCATGTGACGTTTTTTCTTTTCGTCACCTTTATTTCTGAGGTCTGCAGTGGTGAAGCTGCAGGAACCCAGGATCAGCCAGAACGGTCTGGACTCAAGATTTATAAAACCGATATTTGACTGAAGTAACCGCAATAAAAGAGATTTGATGAATTGTTTTATTGATTGTGATTTTTTTAGCAGATTACTTTGCAAACTGAAACAAGGTAAATAAAAGTACTGCATGTTTGCTGTTAATAGAAAAACTGCATTTCAATTTAGTTTTTTTTTTTGAAAAAGATGATTTTTTTTTTTGCACAATAATTCTAAGAATCTTTCATATATTTATTACACAGTGCAATATTTTAATCCTGATTTAATATTGATAATGGTTATAGTTTTAAAATTAAATGACAAATCGTGATTTTCTAATTTACTTAAATGCACTGGCACAGCTTAGATGAAAGCTGAACATGGAATCTGTCCTGCTGCTGAAAATCATTGAAGATCATCGTCCTGCAGTACAGGACTGTGGTCTGCTTTAGAACGTAAACTAAATGTCAGAACTGATAACAAGGCAGAACATCTAATTATTTAGCTGCATAATAATAAATGATCATAAATGCTAACAGTAAACTGTCATATCTTCCACTGGTTTTGTAATTAAGAATATATTTTAGAGTTCAATCTAATTGATATACATATTTAAAATAATTATCTGTTTTGTGGTTTTAATGGTTTACTGTCAAGTCCCCCCATAACCAACTTGCCCCATCAAGTGATGGCCTGTGGTGCTGCACAGCAAACAAGCCTAACTCAGTAGCCTCTTTTTCTGTTTGTTGAAATCGCTGAATCTCTGACCATAATTTTTTTTCTGCAAGGGAGGAGAGTAGGGGTGTAACAGTGTGCTGAAATCACGGTTCGGTGCGTGCCTTGGTTTTAAGGCCATGTTTCGGTTTAACTTTGGGTACAGTTAGGAAAAACTGCAAAACATAACTGCTTATCTTTTGTATAAGCGGGAACAGCTTTGACAAAAAAAAACCCCTGCAAACTGCAGGCAGTGAATTCTCAAATGGATACAATAAAACAAATTCTCTTTTTAGCAAATGAACGATGCAGACAAGTGCAACAATAGATGTTTGAATAGTCTGAATTATTCTTGTATTTTTAGGAAATGAAAGTTCCTTATTGCCTGAAGCAGTGTTTTTAACCAGGGTGCTCCGGTATGTTCAGGTTTCTGTGGGAAATTAATTATCAAATTTCACTTGTTAATTGGTCACAAAAACTGCAAGTAATTTGCCATTGTTGTGTATAGGTTCTGAAGGAACCCATGCACAACAACAGCAAATTATTTCCAATTTTTTAGTCATTAATTTTCCACAGAAACCTGAACATTCCAGAGCACTCTTGAATAACACAAGGCTAAAGTGCAGCATTAACAGATTTAGCTTTTTCTTTAAAGGATGGTATTATTTTCTGGCTGAAGAGAGCACAACAAGGAACTTCATACCGGGGCTCAATTACCTCCAGCATGTGTTTCAACCCGGCATTCTCAACAACTGAATATGGCCTGAGATCAAGCTGTGATAAAAGCATCAATGGCATTTGTTATTGCTTTGGCTCGATCTGAAAAGCCTTGGAAAGGCTGTCTAAATGCTGCTGGAAGTTGCGCTTGTATTGTGTTAGCCTTTTTTTTTTTTTTTCCCCTTCGTGCTGCATGTTTGCGTGGTGCCGTCTCAAATGAGTTAACAAGTTCAACATACTGCCAAAAGCATATCTTTTCGTCTTATTTACTTGCCTTGGTCCGTCTTCAAGCTCTGGCTTCTCTGTACAGACGTTCCTGGGCTGAACTGGTTGTTTACATGTCCGGCGCAAGGCAGCTACACTTCATCACTCAACATGGTCCGCGTGGAACCTCAGTACGCCTCTGCACCGAACCAAAGGTGCCGTACCAAAAAATACGAATATGAATACATAAACGATGCACCCCTAGAGGAGAGGGTTTTTTATTTTCAGTGTTGCAGTTTTAATAAAAATATATTTTCAACCCGTCTATTTTAACCCAACTTTTTAATTTCTTTTGAAATTAAAACATGTGACTGGCTATTGTGGGTCATATTTGCAGTGCTGGTTGACAGGAAAAACCTGTACAGAGCTCTGCTCAGCTGTTGCCTGCAGTGCTTCCACACACACACACACACACACACAGAGCTAAATACACATACTTGATAAGGGGACCTGTCAGGGATGTGTCTGAGCACCTCCTTGGCACAAGCCAAGCAGTTGTTATCTTCAATGATGAGAGTTCAGGTAATGCACGGCCAACATTTATATGCTTCCAGGGTGAGTTTGTTGTGGGGTGAGTTGGCCATGAAGCGAGCTGGTTGTGGGGCAGCTGTAACTGGCTGGGGTGAGTTGGTTATGGAGGGACTTGACCGGGTACTGTTTTAATTTACCTTAATTTTGCCTGCTGACTTTAACATGAGTTAAAGACTTAATTTTATCTGGTCATGGTCCGCTTTCTCTCTGGTGAAGAGTCTCCAGTAAAAGGTAAAGAAAATACAATAATAAAAAAGATAACAATAAAGTTCTATCTCTGTCAAAAATGTCAGCTGAAAAAAAAAAAAAAAACTTGACTGACGCCGTCATGGCTGCAAGGCAACAGGGTAGTGTGTGGCCACGCAAACATTCGTCCTCTAAAGACTAGACCATCTCATTAACAATCATAAATCACCCGTTAGATGCAGCCTACTGACCTTTGAGTGTTCTGGCCTCCAGGGCCACGGTCTATGAGGCTGCAACACCTGAACTGAGACACAGCCAAACCACAGTTTGTGAGAACCCAGGACTGTGTTTCTGACACCATCATCTGCAGTACGGGGGCCCCCCAGGGAACCGTTCTGGCTCCCTTCCCGTTCACCCTCTACACTGCTGACTTTTCACACAACACACCACACCGCCCTCTACAGAAGTTCTCTACCAACTCTGCAATCGTCAGCCTCATCTCTGATGGGGATGATGTGGAGTACAGAGGACTTACGCAGAACTTTGTGGACTGGTGCCTGCTGCACTGCCTCCAGATCAATGCGAGGAAAACCAAGGAACTGGTGGTGGACTGCTGCAGGCAAGGACATCCCTCCACAGCACCAGTAAACATCCAGGGACCAGACATTGAGATAGTGACTTCCTGCAAGTACCTGGGTGTTCACCTGAACAATAAACTGGACTGGTCACACAACAGCAACATGCTCTACAAGAAGGGGCAGCACAGGCTGTTCCTCCTGAGGAGACTCAGGTCTTTTGGAGTGCAAGGGGCACTCCTGAAGACCTTCTACGATTCAGTGGCGGCATCAGCCATCACGTTTGGAGTGGTTTGCTGGGGCAGTGGCATCATGGCAGCCGACAGGAAGAGACTTAACAGGCTGATTCAAAAAAGCTAGCTCTGTTCTGGGGCAACGCCTCGACCCAGTGGAGGAGATAGGAGAGATGAGGATGGTGGCAAAGCTGTCATCTCTGCTGGAGTCCGAGTCCCACCCCATGCAGGACATGCTGAACGAACTGAGGAGCTCATTTAGTGGTAGGCTGTATCATCCTAGGTGCACGATGGAGAGATTCCGCAGGTCCTTCCTACCTACGGCTGTCAGACTTTATAACCTAACCAGGACTGTTCGTGGTTAGTACTGTGGCAGCACAGTAAGACAGTCGTGGGTTTGATCCCACCCCCTGACCATCAGTGACCCTTCTGTGTGGAGATTGCATGTTCTCCCTGTGTCTGTGTGGGTTTACCCCGGGTACTCCGGTTTCCTCCCACAGGTCAAAAAACATGCAGGTTAGGTTAACTGGAGACTCTAAAGTGGCCCTAGGTGTGAATGTGTGTGTGAATGGTGAAGGGATTGACGCTGCACCATGGCTGCCTCATCCATCCACGTGGATGCCCTGAATTTCCCTCTGGGATTAATAAAGAATAAGATAAACTTTGCACAATACAGATCGTCCCCTCCAATACACAACTAGGACAATAACAACTATTACTGAGGGTGGCAACAACACTGTTGATTCAAATGTGAAATGTATTGTCTGGGTACATATTCATATTCTGCAGAGTAGCTTAACAAACCGTAATGCTGTTTATACCATCTAGCTGCAGTGCTCCTGCACTGTTAACTGTGTACATATGTATATTCACTTACTGCTTTGGCTAACCAGTTCTTAACTTATTGACTGTTGCTCTGAGTGCTTCTATCTCTTTGCTTCTGCAGTCGTGGAATTTCCCCACTGTGTTATCTTAAAATGTTTTTGACTCTATATTAAGCTCATAAAAACATCAAATGTAAAAGAAAAAGGAACAAATTTATGATTAAAAAACCCAGTAGTTCCAGATTTACCAGGTTTTGAATTAATAAACATCTCATCTTTATTCTTGGAAATGTGAGACTTTTTCTAAGGTTGCAACTTTATTTTGACATTTTGCTTTTAACTTTGCTTCCTTTTTCCAGTAAATTAACATTTTTCTTCAAGTTTTTAACTTCCAAAGCCAAAATGCTACGATTACAAAGACAAAACAGTGTGGGAAAATGTCTTGACTCTCTTCATTCTTTCTTTTCTCATACAGTGAACACTCTGCCTGGTTCTTCTGGTTGAGAACTCATCATTCCTCTGGTGTCGGAGCAGCAGTGATGCAGAGGCCACACAACGCGCTTGTCTGAACTTCTTCCACCACCATGTCTTCCAGGAGGAAGCTGACGTGCATCCAGGAAGGACAGGTATGGGTGCGCCTGTGGTCCGTCATCAGCCACACTTTTACATTGCAGCAGCAACTTCTGTTTTTGTTGACATTTTTGTTAGTCGGATTGCAGAAAAATCTAATGGATGGTATAGAGTAACAGCTGATTAACTGAGCCACAGTAGAACAGCAGTGGACCTCATTCACTAACCTTAGGGACTGCTGCAGCATCAACAGGTGCTGCTAATTAGGAGACAACGTTTATTGACTGTGAGGGCAAAAAATAGATGTGACTGTTATTGGTTCATATTTTGGTTAGTATTTGGAGAGTTTAATAAGTGGAAAAGTTGGACTCTTGATATTTTCTCATGTTTTCATGTGTCACACTGTCAATCCATGGCAGCTGATAGCGTCCACTTTAACAGAACAGACGGACACTACAACTATTACAATACTGGAGTCAAGATGCACTGCTGTCACCATACTACGATTCCTTAAGGATTGTGATATCAGGAGAGGTTGAGTATTGCAGTACCATATATTTTTTTTTGGAGACGTAACTATGCATGAAGCTGGCACCTGGGTAGTGTTGAGCCAATCAGGACACTCTGGACTAACTGAAGTTAGGCTGTGTTTTTTCTGCTGTGGGCGACTATTTTCTATTCATTCTCTATGTAGTCCAACGTCTACAGCCCTGAGCACCCTCTGCGTTGAAACGCTCTTGGCGGTGGCTGCTTTTTGTTGTGGCACTCAGAGTTGAAAAAAATTCAACTTTTCAGACTTCAGCTGAGCTCGTCAATGTCAGACCTTTCTAAGCAGCCAATCAGGATAAGGAAGGGCGGGACATACAGTAGGACACCAGTACAGTCTGTATTCAAACTCCTGATTTCCATGTCATCATATTTTGCACCCAGAGCTGCTACCAATGCTAGAGTACGTTTCCTGTCCATTGTTATTTCGAGACTGCTATTCAAAAATAAGTAGAAAGTCTGACCATAGGAAAAGCGGAAGTGCTGAGCTGTGAGTGACAAGCTGTTGCTGGGATACAGGGCACAGACTTTTTTTTTTTTTTTTCCAGAGCGCAGTGCACAAACGCTGAAAAAAGGATGTTCACGGCAGTCGAGTGACAAAAACGCGTTTGGTAGACAAGCAGCCTTATCGTCCAAGCTAGTTAGCATTTTTGTGCTAGCTGCTTTGAAAACAACCCAAATTAAGATGGGTTTTATCATTAAACTGCTTTTATGGACCGATACAGTTTCAATCATTATCCTTGGCCACCGTGCAGACAACTGGGCATGTCCTTCAGCCGGTAAGTCTTTTATCACAGGATTGAATTTCCCAGTTTGGCCTCAATAAAGTACATCTATCTATTATGCTGTTTATTGTAGCGCTGGCCACTATTGGCCTGGTGGGGTGTAGGTTGGGTCTAGTCACCGATTCTGGCTTTTTTTTTTGGGTGGGGTGGGGGGGTGACATGAACATGAACCTGTAAGACAATGAATTTTTTATCTATTTTTTTTGTATGTAGGAAAAAGGGGATAAGATACCATTTTAGACAACATGAATTTAGTTTTATAGAGTATTTATAGCCATCAGAGTGCATCTTTAAAAGGTTAAGCTATTTGTGTGACTTTCCATACATGTTTCATGGCTGTATGTAACAGCATATCCTCTTACAGGTAGCATTACTGTACATAGACTGCTGCTGCTGTTTTTCCAGCTTCATTCCTTTTTCTTTTTTTATATTGTGCACACCACTGAAGAGAGAGAAACACCATTTCAGTTCCCCTGTATGTCCTGTACTAGGGCTGGGAACAATCCCTAATTTCCAGAATCGATTCCATTCTGATTCTTGAGATTCTGAATCGATTCAATTCTGATCCAATCCTGATTCAGTCTGGGAAATTACCATTTTAATAGCTATTTTACTTTCCAAGAAAAAAAAAAATCTTTGAGACCTGATGCTGCAAATTGTACCAAGAATACTCTATAACTTTATTAATACATAAATTATCACATATAGAACTGACCCAAAATCAGTTGCAATAATGCACTTTGTATTATTTAACTTATGATTTCACTAAGTGCTCATAAGTGTTTTCTTTAGTGTAAAGGGTGTGTGGTGTCAAGTTAACAACTCCGAGTCGGTAAACAAATTCATGCATGAAGCATACCTGCCAATTACTCCGGTTTTGCCGTAATGATTCCGGTTTTCAAGACCCCATTCCGGGTTACGGCTTTATTAATCAAAATTACGGTTTTTCACTAAAAATTCAGTCAAAAATTTTAAATCGTAAAAAAAAACACGAAAGCAATTCCAAACACGAGATCGCCAGGAATCGTATCTAAATTTAGAACATAGTAGCGTCAGTAGCGTTTCTTTTCGTGGTTCGCTGCTACGCTTTACCTGAAGTGTTTGCTAAGCTAACGCTATCGCTATTGAGGGTATTGAGGTTTCTATTCTCGCGCGAAATCCCGGACAGGTGTGCGTACATGGCAAGATGTAAACACGATGTAAACTGCTGCAGACGTTCGCACGACTGCACTTCAGCCCTGGCAAATGGACCATGGATTCCACATCTAAAGGGAGAATACATTTTATATAATGCCTAAGATTCTGAAGAACATGTGCTGTGTAATTGCAAGCCTTGTCATGCTTGGTGTATCATGTAAACACATAAAATATCAGAGCGATTTTGCCATCTTTTACGCACGTGCCTGTGCCTGCTGATATCGCTAGTCTTCTAGTTACCTCCGCCAAGGAGGTTATGTGATCATCAGCGTTGGTTTGTCTGTTTGTTTGTTAGCAAGATAACTCAAAAAGTTATGGACGGATTTTCATGAAATTTTCACAGATTGTCAGAAATGGGGTATCCTACAGATGATTAGATTTTGGTGGTGATCCGGATCACCGTCTGGATCCAGGAATTTATTAAAGGATTCTTTTTTCTTTTTTTTTTTTTTTATTTAACATTGCGAGATAGGGCCATTTTCAATATTTTATTTATGATGTTAAACACTGTATGGGGGGAACTGTGGCGCTTGGCAGAGGTCTGCGCTGTCCGAGTGCTTTTCTAGTATTCATAATACATCACATCTGGCCTGTTCAAAGTTCTATGCAGTGTGAAGATAGTCTTTTGAATGCAAATTTAATGAATGAATGAATCTTTATTTCGGATAGATTAAAAGTAAAGATTAAAAAGAAACTGAATAATATAACAAAGGCGAAAAAATCCAACAAGGTCAAATTAAACAATAACTTCTCTGATTATACAGTTCAACATAAGTTATCTGAAATGGGTGATGGCTGAAGCTGCAGCTTATATTGCCCACTCATATTCCACCCAAGAATTCAAAAGAAAAACAAAACAAGAGCGATTACAATTCAGAACAAAGCTAAGACAAAATGTGATTAAAAAAAAAAAAACTAAGCTACAACACAACACAGACTGGATATGACAATCCTTATGTGATTTTACATGTCATCTTGTATATATGCTTGGAGTATTTCTTCCTTTAGTTTTTGTTTAAATTGTCCAAGCGTTGTACATGATTTTAATTCAGTTCCAAAATCGTTCCATAATCTGACTCCTTGCACTGAAACACAGTG
Source organism: Pholidichthys leucotaenia (assembly GCA_020510985.1). NCBI lineage: Eukaryota > Metazoa > Chordata > Actinopteri > Cichliformes > Pholidichthyidae > Pholidichthys > Pholidichthys leucotaenia. Next base: position 217,913,124 of record CM035840.1, read on the forward strand.
TTGCTTGGTGGTAGTTCTCACTGAAGGTTTTTGAAATATACATGAGATGACTGTTGTTGTGAAATGGCGCTATATAAATAAAGTTGAATTGAATTGAAATGTTCCTCTGAAATGATATTGTTTCTCCCTTATTTGGAACAGCTTTTGGATATTTGCGGGCAGTGATAGATTCTTAGCTTTTGTGGCTCACATATTTGAGATGCTTAAGCTGCATATGTATATTACTTTGGAGATGCTTAGGCTGCATATGCATATCACTGTTACCTCGCGTCTTAGAAGGAACAGTAAGTCTGGACCTCCTGGGGATGACAGGAGGGTGTGAAATGTGTCTTTAGAAATGGCTCTGAGAAGACTTCCTGACCACCAGGGTTTAGGTGGAGAAGAGAGGATCTGGGGGGTGATGTATTGTCTCTGGGGAGTGAATGACAATGTGATTCTGTACTCTGATGTCCCGGGTATAAAAAGGGGAGATGTGGGAAGTTAGTTCTCTTTCTGTTTGAGAAGATGTTGGAGACACGTGATGATTAATAAACCTGAATTGAGAAATAAATTCAGCCTCTTCATTTCACGCTCTTCACACTGGTGACCTTAAGACGTATTATGGGCAGAGATGATTCCCCCGAACCAGACTCGCCAAGGACCAGACGGGCAAGCGCAGTCTCAGTCAAGCTACCAGAATTCTGGCAGGACAACCCGGACTCATGGTTCCTCCTGGCCGAAGCCCAGTTCGCCCTCGGGGGAATAACAGCAGATGACACAAAGTTCTACCACGTCATCGCCAAACTCGACAGCCGCACAGCTCGACATGTGCGGAGCCTGGTGCAGCGCTCACCCGCTGGCGACAAATACGGTGGGTTGAAAGCTGCCCTCATCCAGCGTTTCACTCCCTCAGCCCAGGAGAGAGCTGAGAGGCTCCTGGCCCTGCACGACTTGGGAGAAAGCACGCCTGTTGACCTGATGGAAGACATGCTGAAGCTGAGAGGCTGAGACAACGACGATTTCCTCTTCACTCACATCTTCCTGAGAACTCTACCGTCGGAGACGAGGGCGACCCTGGCGGGCTCCCAGTTTGTGACCCAGCGGGACTTCCGCGCCCTAGCCCAGGAGACGCAGCGGATTCTCGACGCCAGCGGATTGCACACGGCCACCGCAGCAGCGGCAGATCTCGGTGCGACGACCGGGAACGGCAAAGGGCCAGAGGCGACAGAGGCAGATACACCAACAACGGCGGTGGCGAAGCCCCGACACCGCGGAGGAGATGACCTCTGTTTTTACCATCGTTGCTCCGCAGAGAGGGCACGCAAGTGTATACCGCCGTGTCAGTTCCAGAGCTCGGGAAACGCCAGGACCGGGAGTCGGTAGCAGCTGCGGCCCTCGGTGAACGGAACAAGCTGCTCTACCTGACGGATGCGCGTTCTGGGAGGCAATTCCTTGTGGACACAGGCTCCCAAGTGAGTTTCATCATGCCGACCTACGCTGACCGGCTGGCGGGCCCCGGGAGTCACGGGGCATCAGTGGCGAACGGCTCAAGCATTAAGACCTTCGGTGAAAGGACCCTACTTCTGTCCCTGCACAGCTGCACATATGAGTGGACTTTTATTATAGCGGCGGTGAGTTTCAACATGTTAGGTGCTGATTTTCTGTGCTCACATGGGTTGTTGGTTGATCTCCCCAATAGACGCTTGGTTAATGCACTCTCGTTTTACTCTATCCCTTGTGCAGCTCGAGTGTCCCCGCCCACAGCACAAGCCAACGTCGCCACAGCAGGCGGTAAGTTTCACACACTCCTCACTCAGTTTCCAGCACTAACGGTTCCTACTTTTTCAGCAGCCGTTGCTAAACACGGGGTGGAGCACTTGTATCACTACCGCTGGTCCCCCCCCTTTTGCAAAAGCTCGGTGCTTGGATGCAGCTAAACTGACCATAGCGCGCGAGGAGTTCGCCAACCTGGAAAGGTTGGGCATCATTCGGCGTTGGAATAGGCCATGGGCTTCCCCGCTCCACATGGTCCCTAAGGCTGATGGCTCGTGGCGACCTTGTGGTGATTTTCGCAGGTTGAACAACGCCACAGCGCACGACCGCTACCCAATCCCCCATATTCAGGATTTTTCGGTTCATCTGGCGGGGGCGCGCATTTTTTCTAAAATAGACTTAGTCCGCGGCTATCAAGTCCCAGTACGCGCTGAGGACATTCCCAAAACAGCGGTAATAACTCCGTTCAGACTTTCTGAGTTTTTGCGCATGCCATTTGGGCTTAAAGGCGCCTCGCAAACTTTCCAGCGCATGATGGATGCGGTGTTACGCAATCTCCCTTTTGTGTTTGTCTACCTGGACGACATTTTGGTAGCCAGCGCGTCCGAAGAAGAACACGAAAAGCACCTCACGGCAGTTTTCCGGAGGTTGGGGGAGCACGGGTTAATAATCAACCGAGCGAAGTGCCAGTTCGGGGTGGCGCAGATTGATTTTTTGGGGCACCGCGTCTCCCCAGAGGGAGCAGTTCCGCTGCTGGACAAAGTGCGCGCAGTAGCAGATTTTCCCCAGCCACAAACGGTCAAAGCACTACAGGAGTTTTTGGGAATGGGGAATTTTTATAACAGTTTCCTCCCCCGCGCAGCGCAGCTCATGCAACCATTGTATGCCGCGCTTAAAAAAACAAAAACCCTCAAATGCAATAGAATGGAGCGTGCATTCTCGGAGGTAAAAAAAAGCCCTTGCGGACGCTGCGTTGTTGGCTCACCCAGACCCAACGGCCCGCATAGCGCTCGCCACTGATGCATCAGACGTGGCTATAGGGGCCGTAGTGGAGCAACAGGTTGCCGGGGTTTGGCAGCTGCTGGCCTTTTTCAGCAGGACCTTGCGCGAGACCGAGCGAAAATACAGCGCGTTCGACAGGGAGTTGTTAGCGCTCCACTTAGCCATTCGTCACTTCCAGTTCTGGCTGGAAGGTTGGCGTTTCACCGCGTTTGTTGACCACAAACCGCTCACTTTTGCGATGGCCAAAGTTTCAGAACCATGGTCGGGCCGGCAGCAGAGGCAGCTGGCTGCAATTTCAGAATTTACTACTGATATTCAACACGTAGCGGGTAAACTTAATGTGGTGGCAGACTGCCTCTCTCGCGCCGTAACCGCTCCAGTCCGCGCAGAGGTAGATTATACTACCACGGCCGCAGAGCAAAATAACAGCGCGGAAGCATACGCGGCCCCAGTCCACGTGGGGATAGATTACGCAGCCATGGCTGCGGATCAAAGTAGTGACGCGGACGTGTGCGCGCTCCAGTCTGGACCAACAGGGTTAAGGCTGGAGAGCAGGAGGCTGCAAGATGGCATGCCCCGCCTAATCTGCGATGTCTCTACAGGACGACCGCGTCCAGTAGTGCCAACCGCGTGGCGCCGCCGTGTTTTTGACTTGATTCACTCTCTGGCGCACCTGGGGGTGCGCGCGTCGGTAAAAATGGTAGGAGAGAAGTTTGTTTGGCCAAGCCTGCGCAAGCACGTTAAGGAGTGGGCAAGAGCCTGCATGGCTTGCCAGCGGGCCAAAATACACAAACACACAAAAGCCCCCTTAGAGCCGTTTCACATCCCGGCCAAGAGGTTCGATCATGTGCATGTCAACCTCGTAGGCCCCCTACCCTCGTCGCAGGAGTACACACATCTTTTGACAATGGTGGACCGCACCACGCGTTGGCCTGAAGTGGTCCCACTGGCATCAACCACAGCCGCAGAGGTGGCACGCACATTTTTAATGGCTTGGGTAGCGCGTTTTGGGGTCCCGTCGGATATTACGTCCGACAGGGGGCCTCAATTTGTTTCTGAGCTTTGGTCAGCGATGGCCCACAGCCTGGGGATAACAATCCACCGCACTACCACGTACCACCCCCAGGCTAATGGTTTATGCGAGCGTTTTCATAAGTCATTGAAAGCAGCCCTCAGAACGTCACTGACGGATGTAAATTGGGTAAACAGACTACCAAGGGTTTTATTAGGGTTGCGTTCTGCACCTAAAGAGGACTTAAAAGCCTCCCCGGCTGAGTTGGTGTTTACACAACCACTCCGGCTACCAGGGGAGTTCCTTTCTGATAACCCGGCGCCAGAGCGTCCCCCTGCTCAGCAGTCACTGAACGACACGGGAGCGGACATGCTTCTGGGCCCCGTTCATCACACTTTTCCACGTGTTTTTGTACCTAAATCTTTAAAAAAACGCCAAGTTTGTTTTTGTCAGGCACAAGGCTCAGCGCCCAACCCTGCGACCACCTTACGATGGCCCGTATAGAGTGCTGGAAACGGGTGATAAGCATTTTTTGCTAGATTTAGGGGACAGGAGGGAAACAATTGCTATAGACAGACTTAAACCTGCTTTTGTGATGGCTGGTGAAACTGCAAGTGGCGAGGGCTCCTCGACGCGGCAGACCCCCCAGGGAGCAGGCCCCAGAGCCCTCTCAGGGATTGACTAACAGTTCTCATCCTCAGATAGCAGATTCACTGCAGGATGGCGCCACGGGAGCGGCGAAGCCCGCCTACAGCAAGTTCGGGAGAAGGTTGAAGCCTAGACAGCATATGGACTGATGTTGTGATTTTATCTTGTTGTCTAGACTATGTTGTATTGTTTCATCTTCGACGTTTGGGGGGGGGGGGGGTTATGTGGCTCACATATTTGAGATGCTTAAGCTGCATATGTATATTACTTTGGAGATGCTTAGGCTGCATATGTATATCACTGTTACCTCACGTCTTAGAAGGAACAATAAGTCTGGACCTCCTGGGGATGACAGGAGGGTGTGAAATGTGTCTTTAGAAATGGCTCTGAGAAGACTTCCTGACCACCAGGGTTTAGATGGAGAAGAGAGGATCTGGGGGGTGATGTATTGTCTCTGGGGAGTGAATGACAATGTGATTCTGTACTCTGATGTCCCGGGTATAAAAAGGGGAGATGTGGGAAGTTAGTTCTTTCTGTTTGAGATGTTGGAGACACGTGATGATTAATAAACCTGAATTGAGAAATAAATTGAACCTCTTCATTTCACGCTCTCCACAGCTTTAAACATTATTACTGCAGTTTTAAAGTCAACCAGATCTTTCAACTTGAGAGCTTTTAATTTAAGAAAAAGTGGGTTTGTTGGTTCCCTGTAAGCAGCTTTGTTTATTATTCTAATAGCTCTCTTCTGAAGCATAAAGACTGGATATATGTTTGTTTTATATGTATTTCCCCATACTTCAGTACAATGTCATGTATGGGAGTATTAATGAATGATACAAAGTATATAATGTGGGTTGTTGATTCAGCAAATATTTCGCTCTGTGTAGTATTGCAATTGATTTAGATATTTTACCTTTAATATAATTAATGAGACTTCTATGTCAAATGCTAATATTTGTTTGACACTGCGGCCCCTGGACCCCAGCTAGCTACTAGGCTTGTCAGGTTTGAAAGTTGAAGAAATATGAGGTTGTTAGCTACATTCTAACTTGATTTAATGCTAATATTTGCTTGGCGTCGGGACTTTGTCCTGGACCTACCAGGGCCTGCGGCCCCTGGACCCTGGCTAGCTACTAGGCTTTTCAGGTTTGAAAAGTTGGCAGGTATGATGAAGCATATATACATAATCTCACTGTATTTCAGTCCCTCCAGGATTTCATGGCTGTTTTTGAGATTGTTGTGGCCCAAGAAGGCTGAATTTGTGGGAGCTTTTCCAAAAAGTTTACATTTGTAGATTTTTTTTTTTGCACTGAAAGTTGTGTGAGGAAGTACAGATTTTAAAGTAGCTGCTTTTTCCATAGTTTACAGTCAAAAAATGACCAACATTGTATTCTTGCTGAGAACTCAAATTAAAAAAAGAAATAAAAGAATTAGTCATTACAACAACTAAATTGCATTGAATGCCTGAGTATGGAGAAAATTATGGCAGCACCTTCTCTAATCTTGAATTTGAAAACCTAAGACCCTGAAAAATGTGAGGTCTTCTTCTGTGCTGAAATCCACTCCCCTCCTGGACCCGCTGCAGTTTGCCTACCGTGCCAACAGGTCTGTGGACGACGCAGTCAACGTGGCCCTCTGCTCCATCCTGCAGCACCTGGACTCCCCGGGAACCTACGCCAGGATCCTGTTTGTGGACTTCAGCTCTGCATTCAACACCATCCGCCCCGCTCTGCTCCAGGACAAGCTGTCCCTGCTCGGCGTGCCTGACTCCCTCTGCAGGTGGATCACCGACTTCCTGACGGACCGGAGGCAGCATGTGCGGCTGGGGAAGTTTGTCTCGGACTCTGTTAGCATCAGCATCGGATCACCCCAGGGCTGTGTACTTTCCCCCCTACTCTTCTCCCTTTATACCAACTCCTGCACCTCCTCCCACCAGTCTGTTAAGCTGATCAAGTTTGCGGACGACACCACCCTCATCGGGCTCATCTCCAACGGCGACGAGTCCGTCTACAGGAATGAGGTGGCCCAGCTGGTGTCCTGGTGCAGCCACAACAACCTGCAGCTGAACACTGTGAAGACAGCGGAGATGATCGTGGACTTCAGGAAAGTCACAGCCCCCCTGCCCCCCCTCACCATCACAGGCTCTCCCATCACCATTGTAGATTCCTTCCGCTTCTTGGGCACCACCATCACCCGGGACCTCAAATGGGAGCCAACCATCAGCTCCCTCATCAAAAAGGCCCAGCAGAGGATGTTCTTTCTGCGGCAGCTGAGGAAGCTCAAGCTATCCACCAAGATATTAGTGCAGTTCTACACGGCCATCATCGAGTCCATCCTCACCTCCTCCATATCCGTGTGGTACGCAGGAGCCACTGCCAGGACAAACTAAGGCTGCAGCGCGTCGTGCGCACTGCTGAGAAGGTGATCGGCTGCAAGCTCCCATCTCTCCAGGACCTGTACATCTCCAGGACCCGGAGGCGTGCAGGCCGGATCATAGCCGATCCTTCACACCCTGGTCATGTACTGTTTGCCCCCCTCCCCTCAGGTAGAAGACTACGGTCCATTCAGACTAAAACCTCCCGGCACATGAACAGCTTTTTCCCCTCTGCCATCAGACTGCTGAACATTAAGTGACTTATTGACTCTCGTGCACTATATACAGCAGCTCAACCAGACTCATGACATTCATCACTGTTTTTCTGTTGCATTATCAACTGCACTGTGGTACCCCATATTATCTGCTACTTGCTAATTTATTTAAAACTGCCTTGACTAGTATTACTCATTATTATTATTATTATTATTATTATTATTATTATTATTATTCTACACTTATTGCATGTTTTTAGTCTTTTAGTTTTTTAGTTTATCTCTTTCTCTCATGTTTTTAATGTTGCAGCATGGCACCGAGACAAATTCCTAGTTTGTGTACTACATGAACAATGGCAATAAATCTGATTCTGAAATCCACGTGAAGCAGGGCTGGTCCTCCACTGACCGCCTCGTCCCTTCAGAAGGTCTCAGTGCAGGATGGACCTTGGAGTGGAAACCCAGTCTTCATAGATCTGAAGGGGAGAGGAAAAGGAGAAGCGATTTCACAGTAATTAATAATCATATTTTTAGATCCCCACACCACAGTGGGGTTTAATGATTTAGTTTTTTATTTTTTGTTGTTTATATTTTAACTACAAATTAACTTTCAATTTTTTGAAAAGGGTTTCAATTCATTTCCTGGGAAGATTTGTTCATTTCAGTTTAGTTCTGTTGAGTAAAAATGGCTCGTTGTACTGCAGCCTTTATGAATTGTGCCATTTTCATTTTATTGTGATTATCTTCAAATCTCTCACTTAAGTGCTAGAAGTCCATAATCTCATAAAATACACCTTTATTCTGCCTTAATTCACAGCGCTTAACCAACAGTTAACTACTGTATCCATAGTTTGTAAAAGAAAACACCATCATGCCAGATAAATTATTACATAGCTGTGCATATTATGATAGCTGTCCATATAGATGTACATCTACAGTCATGAAAAAATTTGGACACCCCCTTAAATATTCAGTTCTTTATTAAGAAATGTTCACGTACCTATTTCTAACCTTGTTTTTGTTTTTATTTGCCTTTTTTTTTTTTTTTTTTTAGCTATTTTATGTGGGAATGAATGTGGGGATGTCCTTAAAAAAAAAAAAGATGGGGGTGTCCTAATTTATTCCTCACTATTGGTTTAGAATTACATTTTACAGAAAATTTGAAAGAAGACTTTGATTTTTGTTTGGTTGTATTACATGAGTCTCCCAGTATTTTTAACATTGATATTAAATATCCATATGTCCATATATGTTGATAAAACACACAGGCTCATACAGGGTGTCCTAATTTTTTTCACGACTATATAGATACATACACATAGATGTACACATTTCATACATTATTACATAGCTGTGTGACAGCCATTGTGTAGGCAGTTTGCTATGTCACTGTGTGTGGTTTTTTTTAATTCCCGTCGGTCAAAGCCCAAAGGGTTCGAAGAGCCATTTGGGCAAAGACCGAAGGGGGGATTATGTTATGGGTCAGTCCATCCATCTATCCGTCTGTCTGTCCCATCCATCCATCCATCCATCCATCTTCTACCGCTTTTCCGGAGGTCCGGGTCGCGGAGGCAGCAGTTCAAGCAGAGAAGCCCAGACTTCCCTCTCCCCAGCCACCTGCTCCAGCTCTTCAGAGGGGATACCAAGGCGTTCCCAGACTAGCTGGGAGACATAGTCTCTCCACCGAGTCCTGGGTCTGCCCCGGGGTCTCCTCCCAGTGGGACGTGCCTGAAACACCTCAAGTGGGAGACGTCCAGGAGGCATCCTAATCAGATGCCCATACCACCTCAACTGACTCCTTTCAATGTGGAGGAGCAGCGGTTCTACTCTGAGCCTCTCCCGGATGACTGAGCTCCTCACCCTATCTCTGAGGGTGAGTCCAGCAATCCTACGGAGAAAGCTCATTTCAGCCGCTTGTATCCGCGATCTCGTTCTTTCGGTCATTACCCAAAGCTCGTGACCATAGGTGAGAGTAGGAACGTAGATTGACTGGTAAATCGACAGCTTTGCCTTAGAACTAAGCTCCCTCTTCACCACAACAGACCGGTACAACGTCCGCATCACTGCAGATGCTGCTCCAATCCGTCTGTCGATCTCTCGCTCCATTTTCCCCTCACTCGTGAACAAGACCCCAAGATACTTAAACTCCTCCACTTGGGGCAGGAGCCTGTCCCCAACCCGGAGAGGACAATCCACCTTTTTCCGGCTGAGGACCATGGACTCGGACTTGGAGGTGCTGATTCTCATCCCAGCCGCTTCACACTCAGCGGCAAACCGTCCCAGCAAGGGACCCATGGGACCCGGCCGGGCTCAGCCCGAAGGAGTTACATGGGTCCGCCCTCCAGTAGGTTCACCACCTGCAGGAGGGATCATGGAAGTCCGGTGCTATGTGGATTAGGTGGCAGTCAAAGGCGGAGACCTTGGCGGACTTTCTGTCTGTCCCACTTTTGTAAAATCAACTCCATACAGTTTTGGTCCAATTGTTTTGAAACTTGGTAACATGATTTGATATGTACTGAGGATGCGCATATTGCAATTTGGTTCTGATCAGATGATTTTTGTGGCAGTTGTAGTCCCTGACCTCTGACCTCCTGTTTCACCTCACTTCATAGACAGTAACTGACTTGTGAAATCAACTCCTCCTACAGTTTTGTTCCAATTGTTTTGAAACTTGGTACCATGTTTTGATATACTCTGATGATGCACATATTGCAATTTCACTCTCCTTGGATGACCTTGAGATCAAAGGTCAGAGGTCAGATTTTTCATTAAATCGATGTAGGCTTTTCAAATTGATATGGTAGTTGTATCTAATACACATCTTGGACGACTTACACCCTCACCTAACTATGGGTTTGGGGTCAAGAAGTCAAAGGTCAAAGTTAACATTGCAGTTGCACTATGGTGAATGGTACATTTACTATTACTATAAAACAAGTAAAGCTAAGACCACCAAACCTGGTACACAGGTTCACCTTTGGATCCTGACCTCTGACTGTGGGTTTGGGGTTAAAAGGTCAACGTTAACATTCCATTTACACTATTACTATAAAACGAGTAAAGCTCGGGTCACCAAACGTGGTACACAGGTTCATCCTGTGACCCTGAAGTGTGTGACTATGGTTTTGGGATCGCAAGGTCAAAGGTTGAAATCAAAATGGCTTATAAACTATATCTCAACAACAAAGAAACCTAGGGTCACCAAACTTGCTACACAGGTTCGCCTTGGGAATCCTGACCTCTAACTATGGGTTTGGGGTCAAAAGGTCAAGGTTAACATGCCTTATGCCTTATTACTGTACAACAAGTAAAGCTAGGGCCACCAACCCTGGTACACAGGTTCACCTTTGGATCCTGACCTCTGACTAGGATTGGGGTCAAAGGTCAGGGTTGACATTCCTTATGTCTTATTACTGTACTATATCTCAACAGCAAAAGAAAGCTCGGGTCACCAAACTTGCTACACAGGTTGACCTTGGGATCTTAACCTCTAACTATGGGTTTGGGGTCAAAAGATCAAAGGTCAAGATTACCATTTCTTATGCCTTATTACTGTACAACAAGTAAAGTTGGGGTCACCAAACTTGGTACACAGGTTTACTCTGAGACCATAACCTCTGACTATGAGACTGGGGTCAAAGGTCCAGGTTGGCACTCCCTGTGATCTCCTACTATAGAACGTGTAAAGCTCTCTTGGGTCACCATACTTGCTACACGGGTTCACCTTGGGATCCTGACCTACAACTATGTGTTGTATACTTTGATGTATATTTGTGGATGATGGGCTTATCACAATTTCATTCTACCACAGTAATGATATTCAAAAGTTGAAAACTACTCTCCATCAGTAAGTATTGGGATCTTGAATCTGGAGGGGGGGAGGATATTGCACTCTCCTCAGGGTCCTCTTGTTCTTTCAGGTGATTGGTGGGAGTGGTTTGTCAATCTGACAGGCTGGGAGCACCTGGGCTCAATGTGCTAAACCATCTTATAAACACTCACCACTTCCTTGCTTCAGAGAGGATCTTCCCAGACATGGATGCTGACCTAGTCAGCTCTGTTGTAGTGCTCATTCTGGACTTATTTTGGCATTAGCTCGAGTAGGTTCATTCTGTCTTCTTTTTCAACTGTTATTTTTTTTTTCTTATATCAGGTAGGGATGAAAAAGTGGTGTTAAGTTTACCATGACATGCTTTGATTGGCACCAGCAGTCTTCCTCAGAAGTGTCAGCTGATTGCTTTGACGTGTTGGATATCAGCTGTTTTCCTAGGCCTGGCCGCGCCCCCTGCCATCCGATGGTCTCTGGAGAATGTAGTTCCAGGTGTGAGAAACACCTGGAACTACGTTCTCCAGAGACCATCGGACTGCAAGGGGCGTGGCCAGCCCAGTGTAACTGACAGTTCCACTGGGCTGGCCACGCCTAGGAAAACAGCTGATATACAACATGTCACAGCGATCAGCTGACGCTTCTGAGGAAGATTACAGATGCCAGTCGAAACAGTCATTCATTCATCTTCTTCCGCTTAATCCTTTTCAGGTTGCGGGGGGGCTGGAGCCTATCCCAGCATCTTTTGGGCAAGAGACAGGGTACACCCTGGACAGATCGCCAGTCCATCGCAGGGCTAACACAGAGATAGACAACCATTCATTCTCACATCCACACCTAAGGACAATTTAGAATCCCCAGTTGATGCCAATTAACCTAACCTGCATGTCTTTGGCAAGTGGGAGGAAACCGGAGTAAACCCATGCAGACACGGGGAGAACATGCAAACTCCACACAGAAGGGTCACCGATGGTCTGGGGGTGGGATCGAACCCACGATGGTCAAGGGTGAAATCGATCCCATGACCTTCTTGCTGTGCTGCCACCGTGCTGACAAGATGCGGCTCCAAGAACAGCAGCACGGACAACTCGAACTGCAGCTTGAACTGCAGGGTACACCCTGGACAGGGGTGTACCCTGCCTCTCGCCCAAAGATGCTGGGATAGGCTCCAGCCCCCCCGCGACCCGAAAGGATTAACCGGCAGAAGATGGATGGATGGTCCACTTGACCTGTATCCACAAACAGGGTGTTAATCTTTTGTTTATTGTGCTTTACCAGTACGTGAACGTGTTATGACACACGTTGACAGAGCTGGGGTTGGTACCGGTGTCAGATCACATGCTGGTACTGCAACGGACGCAGGGGAGCCCGGGGGATTCAAGCTGGGGGAGGCGGACCCCTGGCATGGGGAAACAGATTCTAGAACGAAAATACACACAACTTAATGCACAGCACGAATGCGCAACACGTACACAAAACTTTTTAACCAGGATTAGCATATTTTGTTGTTTTGCTGTCACAAGCGAATAATTCAGACAGAGCAAGTGCGAATCAGCAGAGTTGGCTGGTTAGCTACTAGCTAACGCTAGCTCTCCTGGCTAAGCACTCGTTAGCCAGGAGAGGACGACGTTGTTATTGCTCAGAAAAGTGAGCGAGGCACCAATAGGATAAATAAGCGAAAAGATGCATTATATCACAAAACGGTCACCATCCATGGTTTGTAACAATAACGTGGCTGGGTCGACTTCGATCTCCCTGCCATTGCTAGTTGGTCAATGACCGTAAAATGGAGTCCATTTGGTCGAACCACTTCCACTGCTTTCTGTTCACCCCAATTTGACTGTTGGGGTCCTTGATGGCCCGGTAACTGCATTTCATTTTCTTCAGCTTCTCCTTACATTGTTTCGTTGTCCAGTTGTATCCGTGGGTAGACAACTGCTCCGCGACCTCCTGAAAAATTTTTTCATTGTGGTGCGCTCCATCTAACTCTGGATTCTATCATCGGCCACTATGCACAGAAAAGTCTGCACCTCCTCATTGGACCACGGTGTAAATTTCTGCTAAGCCAAAGCCATCTCTACTGTATAGTGATTACTAGCTGAAGAATTTTTGCAAATGGTGGCTGTAGATTCAAAAGAATGGCGCTCTCATGACGTGATGCTCGGTCCAATCAGTGGCCTGCAGTCTTTTAACGTCACATTTTCAGGTTGGTACGGAACACTCAGAACCACCCAGGAGCAGGTCCGATTTTTAAGGGACCACAACCGTTACAGTTCCTAATGGAAAAGCCTACAAAGCGTGCCTAACTGAAGTGAATAGGGCCAAACAGGTACTAGTGGAAAGGGGGCTTAACTGTCATGTGAAATCAACTCCTCCTACAGTTTTGTTTCAGTTGTTTTGAAACTTGATACCATGGTTTGATACTCTAATAATGCACATATAGATAGATAGATGTACTTTATTGATTGCAATTTCACTCTCATCGGATGACCTTGAAGTCAAAGATCAGGTCAGATTTTTCCCTAAATCTTTTAAACATAGTAACTGCTGAAGGAAATATGTAGCCTTTTCAAATCAATACGGTAGTTGTATCTAATACACATTGAGTTTGAAGCAGTAGGGTGAATCTTCAAGCTTGCATGCCATCAGAACTTGTTGTGGCTCTCTGACGTAACCCAGAAGGGCAAGTATTTTTCTCTCTGCACAATGCATGCGCTCTGGGGGGCTTGGTGTCTTCTACTTTTTCCTTTAGTTTTGGTTAAAAGGTGGCAGTGAGTGACCGTGTGCACAATGCCTGGACGGCAATGCTACTGCATTGCATAGAATAAGCTCCCATTGAAAAGGACTGCTGAATTATCAATTAATTGACAACTAAACTAAGTTAGTCGACTAAATTCTTATCGGCACTTAATCAAAAGGCAATTAATCATTAACATCCCTAACTGGAAGAGTCACAGAAAGGCATAGAAGTGGACGTCCTTTGGCCACATCCTACGTTGATAATCGCTTCATTGTGAACAGTGCCCTGTGGAACTGGATGATGAATGCCACTCAGCTCCAGACACATTTAAAGAAGGTGAGAGGCACCCAAGTGTCACGTCAGACCATTCAAAACCGTTTACATCAGCATGGTCTGCGTGCTAGACAACCTGCAAGGGCACCTGACCACACCACCAGGCACAGGCGTCATCATCTTGCATGGGCCAAGGAGCATTTACACTGGACAAGAGACCAGTGGGCCTCAGTGCTGTTCTCTGATGAAAGTCGATTCACATTGAGTGGAAATGATAGCCGCCAACGATGTTGGAGATGTCAAGGACAGTGCTAGTCATCAACCACTGTTGTCACCAGATAAGCCTTTGGTGGTGTTACAGTATGAGCAGGTGTGTCTAGTCAATACAGAACTGCCGATACTACCCGAATAACATCATTACAATCCAGTCATTGTACCCCTGCATGAACAACAGAGGCCTAATTTCATCTTCATGGATGATAGTGCTCCAACTCATTGAGGTCACGCCATTAGGAAATGGCTGCTGGAAGCTGGGGTACCTCAAATGGAGTGGCCTGCACTTTCTCCAGACCTGAATCCCATAGAAAACCTATGAGATCAGCTGAGTCGCCGTGTAGAGGCTCGTAACTTTGCACCCCACAACCTCAATGACCTGAGGGCCACTCTTCAAGAAGAGTGGAATGCCATGCCTCAGCAGACAGTAAGTCGACTTGTGAACAGCATGAGACATGGTTGTCAAGCTGTAATTGATGCTCAAGGGCACATGACAAGTTATTGAGACGTTGACATTTTTTGTTGTGGTATGCCCACCACTGTTGTTGGCTTTGGTTTCAGTACATTGTTTGAGATAAGGAAATCACCATTGCATGCTTCTACTTAAATGCCCTACTTTCACGATAAAATATTACTGTAGTGTGAACTTTTTACATTTTCCATAATTTTCACCCGAAAGCCAAATATCCCAACTTTTTGTGAGTAATGTATAATGTATAACTTAGAAAGTGTTTGTAATAAAAGAGATTAGTAAGTTTGTCATTGATAAAGTTTAGTCCAGCCGATGAGAGGCATCTGTATGAAATTCCACAGGTACTCTTGGGCCCGACGCTGTGTAATGGCTGTACCAAGTATGAACAGGTCAGGACAGAGAAACCCGGTGGAACTGCATTTGGAAATATCCACAGAGCATCAAAGACTGTTAATGTTCTTGAGTCATATTCAAAGAGTCCGAGTCAAGTCTAAGTCAAAAATGTTGAAGTTTGAAGTCAAGTCTGAAGTCACATTTTTGATGCCTCGAATCAGTCTCTGACTCAAGTCCTCATCTCTGTCAGATCAAATTGTAATAATAGACAAAGATAACCCAAGTAAATACAAAATGTAGTTTTTAAATGATGATTTCATTTATTATGGGGAAAAAAACAAGCCATACCTTGTTTGATGATTTGAAACATTTACGTGACAAATATGCAATAATATAAAAATCAGGAAGGGGCAAATACTTTTTCACAGCACTGTATGTTCACAGCCTCTGTTTCTGTCTTTGTTGCTACAGGAATATGAAAGGAGAAATGGAGTGAAACATCAGCAGCTTCAGATGGATGAACATCCTCCAACCACAGCAGACGAAGCTAAATCACACAGTGACAAAAGTGGAAAAAGAAGACAGAGAAAATACCACAGTGAAGATAAACAGTACTTTTGTGGAGAATGTGGGAGAGGTTTCACACTGTTGGGTAACTTAAAAAAACATAAGGTGATCCATAGTGGAGTTAGAGAGTTTGTGTGTGGTCAGTGTGGAAAGGCCTTTACCCTGAAATGTAACTTAACAAGACATCAACTCACCCACACTGGAGTTAAACAGTTTGTGTGTGGTCAGTGTGGAAAGGCCTTTACTCAGACGAGTCACTTAAGAACACATGAACTCATACACACTGGAGTTAAACAGTTTGTGTGTAGTCTGTGTGGAAAGGCTTTCACTCGTATGGGTTACTTAAGAACACATGAACTGATCCATACTGGAGTGAAACAGTTTGTGTGTAGTCTTTGTGGAAAGGCCTTTACTCAGACAAGTCACTTAAGAACGCATCAACTCATACACTCTGGCATTAAACAGTTTGTATGTGGTCTTTGTGGAAAGGCCTTTAGTCATATGAGTTACTTAAGAACACATGAAGTCATCCACACTGGAGTTAAACAGTTTGTATGTGGTCAATGTGGAAAGGCCTTTACTCGTATGAGTCAGTTAAGATTACATGAACTCATCCATGCTGGAGTTAAACAGTTTCAGTGTAAACAGTGTGGAAAGGCCTTTACGGAAAGGAGTACCTTAAGAAGACATGAACTCATCCATACTGGAGTTAAACAGTTTGTGTGTGGTCAGTGTGGAAAGGCCTTTACCCAGAAAGGTTGCTTAGTAAGACATCAACTCACCCACACTGGAGTTAAACAGTGTCAGTGTAAACAGTGTGGAAAGGCCTTTACGGAAAGGGGTACCTTAAGAAGACATGAACTGATCCACACTGGAGTTAAACAGTTTGTGTGTTGTCTGTGTGGAAAGACGTTTACACAAACAAGTTCTTTAAGAAGACATGAACTCAGCCACACTGGAGTTAAACAGTTTGTATGTGGTCAGTGTGGAAAGACCTTTACTCGAATGAGTCAGTTAAGATCACATGAACTCATCCACGCTGGAGTTAAACAGTTTGTGTGTGATCAGGAACAACCCTCCAGGCCATGAACTACCTTATTCATAAGCTGCTGGAACGTCACGGGCGCGTGGCGTAACCCAAATGGCATGACAGCATAGGAGTACAGGCCTGGTGGTATAACAAAAGCTGCAATTTCTTGTGCGTGCTTCACTGTTTCCTCTGGCTTAAAGACCTTGGCGCGGTGGCAACATTTTTTGGGGGGGAGGGGGGCAGAAAACACACGACACTACTATAACTGCAATGTTAATTTTATACTATTTATTTCTTTTTTTTAAAATTTTGCATAGTAACTTTGCATAAGGGACTTACATTTGAAATACTGTACAACCAAGGCTTGAATGTTGGAATATTGGGCCAGTTGGGGTCCCACCCAGACGTCCTGTGTTTGGACTTTTTACTGGTGTCATCCTTCTCTCCTTCCTCTGCTCTCACCTCTCCTGGACCCTCTGCCTGAACATCTTGTCTGTCTCATCTTCCCCTCTCTGAGCCCTGTCTAATTCAGGTTCTCTCTCTATGGTGGTATACAAACACATTAGAAAATACCAAGTGTCATGTTTTGTCCTGGAGGATTTTTTGTCATGATTTGCATAAATGACAAAAATATCTGTATTTTTTTGTATTTTTATTCTCCTGTTTTCCCCCCCAACCCCCACCCCCATTGGGAGAGTTGGACAGGGAAGGGAAAAACATTCATGATAGTAATTTACTCATGTATACTTAAATTATATAATCAGTGGTGGATATAGTAGCCAGAAATTCTACTCATGTCAAAGCAGTGCTATGAAATTAATAATTAAAAGTATACAACCAAAACTTTCTAGTTAAGGGTACAAAGAGCACCGATCTACACAGATCTTACAGATCGGTCAAAAGTCATTTTTATTATTTTCATTGAGAAAGAATAATTTGGCTTATAACACTTACCTGTCCACAACAGCAGTGTCGTTGGCGAACATCTGTTCCTCATTGTCAGACGAACATGAAGCTGGTTCAGTTGTTACGGACTCGTGGTTCTGGTCACCCGACCCGGTCAAACCATCTCCGCTTCCATGATTGTGGTTTTTGCGAACCATTTTTCAAAACAAATAAGAACAGTAGTAATAAAAAAAAGACTGGCTAACGGCTGAGAGTGGCTGCACGGTGGCGCAGTGGTTTAGCACTGTGGCAGCACAGTTTTACCCTCAGCCGGGGGACCGCGGGGATCATGAGATCGTGGGTCCGATCCCAGCCCCCGACCAACAGTGAGCTGTGTGGAGTTTGCATGTTCTCCCCGTGTTGCGCGGGATTTCTCCGGTTTCCTCCCGCACACCAAAAACATGTAGGTTTAGGGCGCTCGCGCACGCAGCGACCAGCAGCCGGTGGCTTGTCACCAGACTGCAAACCAAGTCTACCTACGGGTACAAATAAGTAACAAAAAAAAAAAAAAAAAGCTACCGTTACACACAGGTCTTAATGTGTGTCATCCAGTGGCTTAGACAAAACAGATTTTACGCACGGGACGCACGCGTTTCAATCATCAAACTTCTCTGCTTCAATTGGCTCATTGTATTTGCGGTCATTGGTAGGCAGGTCCTTCTTGCTAGGTTTTCAGTCATTGGTTCTTCAAGGTTTCAGAAACCCAATTCAAGGCTCTTATTAGTCGAATGAGAGGTCAATCAAATCTAAACCAATCAAACACTCCTTTGGCTTTCTGTTCGCGGCTGTGTCTGTACTGGAAGAATGGAAGAATTCAGTGCGCACTGAGATGCACTAGGACGCAGAGACGTGACCGCCCACAGAATCCCGGAGTTCAAGGGGTTAAATGACCAAAGATGCAGTTATTTCTGTTATAATATTTCTATATATTTATAGTTTTTGTTGTTTTTTTTTTTTTTAAGAAATCTCACCAACCAGACAGCAGGAAAAACCTCCCTTATTTTGAAGTCCAAATGTTGGCATGTTTTGTTTGAAGGCTGTTGATGGATTTAAGTCATTGACTTTGTGAATTTCGGTCATCTTAACTTGCCAGGTACATAATAATGAACATAAATTAGTTAATTAATATTGTAGTGGCTGGTGAAGTAAATCCTCGGTATTTCATCAGTCACTCTTGCCTTTCCCTGCGTATGAAGCCTAACCACCTGTTTGCTAAGAGACTCTTCTTTATTCAGTCCCTCCAGGATTTCACAATGTTCCAATCGCGTCAATTCACGCGAAATCAACTATTGCACGATCTTGCAACTTTGTCCAATCTCCCCAACTTTCCTGCAATTTTGACCAATCCTCGTCAACTTCCTCCAGTTTCACCAATTAAATTTGTCTCTGAGTGGTGCGCAGACTCTTGTCTAACCAATCAAATGCATTGCTGCACCGCGTTCACTTCCGTGTTTACAGTGAGTATTAATGGAACAAATCAGCAAAAACAGTGTGTGTGATTTAAACAAAACACTCACTTGCGAGGTTTTCAATACTGTCCCTTCCTCCATATCCCCCAGTCTGCCAGTGGACATTTCACCACATCTCCGCACTGACCGCATGTACGAAGTGCTGGGTTTGTGTTGGAAAATATCAGTCTGTCCCAAAAGTACCCCGTTGCGGGAGAGCGCTTGAGGAGAGATGCCATAAAACCACAAACAAATGAGCAAATCTAACATTACAGCCAGTGTTTGAACATTTTATGCGTCTTTAGAGGTAAAATCATTACTATATATTACTACATAATCCCTGGTCTGGACATGGACACCCCCCCCCCCCCCCCAGTGAAAGATGTGTCGAGATGCACGGAAAGAGGGAATATTGTCTGTAATTGTTTTTTTTTTTCCAGAAAAACAGACTCCAATGGACAATACAGAGCAACAGAATAAATTATTTTTTCCTCTCTACACAGTACAGCTTTGGGGGATTGTAGGGAGTTTTCAAATGAAGGTGCTGCCAATAATTTCCAAATCTATACTCTTTAACATGCTTTCAATACAATTTAGCTGTTGTAATGGATATTGTGTTAGTCTGTGTTTGCTGTTGCACAAGAGTTTTTCTGTATAGCAGAAGTTTCTGCTTAATTTACAAATCACTGTAATGGGAAATTTTTGACTGTCCGCTTTTCTTGTATTGTTATGTAGAATATCACTGCAGTAAACTGGAAGAACATCTGCTTTTAAATTTGTAATTCTTCCCACAACTTTTAGTGCAAAAAACCTCTCAAAACATCGCAACTTATTAAAAAAGCTCCCGTGAAGTCAGGCTTTTTGGGCCGCAACAATCATGAAAACATCCCATGAAATCCTAGAGGGACTGATTATTGCTCCCGTCACCAGCAGGTTAAAACCACTATAAATGTCTCCAGTGCTTACATATCTCTTCTGCTTTTTTTCTGTGTTTAAAGTACTTTAATAAGCTCATGCTTTCCTCGAACGGTCACGCTAGAGAGACACTCAGCCTGCTGACTGGAACAGTCGTAGGCAGTGCGCTTTCGAACTCCACGTGGATGACTGTCACACACGTTGTTCGTGTGCATGCTTGTGGAGTGTCATTCCTACATATTTTTTTTCTTAAATTCATATTTTCTTAACGTGGCAGCATAACTCCAAGGATGGCAGTCCGCCATGCAGAAATGTTATCAGTGGAAACCCTGAGGACAGTGGGACCTGCCAATACCCTTTTGGTAAATCAACTTTACTTGCAAATTTGGTAGAACCCACTTGATTGATGCAGTCATCCATGCACGACAAAGGAAACAAATTTGCCTTTGTCAGAGTTAACTTTTCAGAAGTCCATACAACATAGCTGCAAACTAGCCGCTTTTCGGCAAAAGTCCCCGAAATGAATCCCAAATATGTCACGTGAATCGTGTAGATCCAAAGAGGTTTTTTGGGGGGTGGGGGGATGGCAGTTTCAGAAGCAACGGGGGGAAGTCATCTTCTTCACAAAAAAAAAAAAAAAAAAAAAAAAACATCTTTGGTAGAATGCATCACATGCCATTATTTGGCCAATCACAATCAAGATAGCTGCGTTGTCTTCCGTCTTGTTTTTGCCGCCGTCAGTGGGAGTTTGGAATTAAGTGTAGTGTGTGTTAAGTGTTTTTTTGGAGGAAGCTTTCACAAACAAAAAGAGTAGCAGAGGTGCCCATTAATGTGAGGGGAACTGAGAACCATTGTCTCCAGCAGACAGTCAGAGCCCTGCAGACTCCATGTGGGAGTGAGTAAAAACGTGCCCTTTTTTTTTCTTGCTGTCAGGTACTCCCGACAGTTTGTCTGCTGCAGCTTCAAAATTAATCTATTAAGGCAGATTCATTTCCACTCTTGCTGTGCTGTGATTGTAGTCTCGTCACCAACCAGCACAGTGTTAAATAATTTATGTTGATTTTTATGTATCTGGCAAATTACAATGACACAAATTCACAAAGTCACTGGCTTAAACCCGTTAACATCCTCCAGCCTTCAGACAAACTAAACCTGCTAACATTCAGATTTCAAAATATGGGAGGTTTTTCCTGTTGTCTGGTTGGTGAGGAGTGTTCGAAAAATTGTGAATATATACTGTAAAACTATGACCATTTTAGTTATTTTTGTTTTCATTAAATAGAATTTTATTAACACATTTCTTTGAAATCAGAGTTGAATTCTGTTCTGGCTTTGCAAAATTATGATCAAAAGTTTCAATTATGAGAAAAAAATTTAAATGTTACCATAAACTGTTTAAAATTTATTAGGAATACAGTAATTTCATGATAAAAATAGACAAAAATTAGCCATAAAATCGTCGGCCTCCGTCGGTCTATGATGACCATGGAAGAGAATCCTAAACGTCTACTCTGCTGGAACAGCACCGCCTGTGGCTGAACAGGCCGATGCGCGAATGACAGTCCCTGTCACACAGGTCACACTTGTGGGTGGTCTCCGTGCTGCTGGGTCTGTGGCGGTTCTTCCTGCGGGTCCTTTTTTCATCTGCTGCAGCAGTCAGTCTCTCTTCACCCGCCTTGAGCTGTCTGGTCAGGGTGCCTCTTCATTTGGAGCGGTCCGTTGCAAGGTCCTCCCAGCGCTCTGTGTTGATATCCAGGGCCTTCATGTCTCTCTTGCAGACGTCTCTAAAGCGCAGCTGTGGGCGGCCAACGTCTCTCCTGCCAGTTGCCAGTTCTCCATAGAGGACGTCTTTGGGGATTCTGCCATCCTCCATACGGTGAACGTGGCCTAGCCAGCGGAGCCTGCGCTGCCTGAGTAGAGTGAACATGGAGGGAAGGCCGGCGCGGGACAGAACTTCTGTGTTGGGCACTTTGTCCTGCCAGGATATGTCCAGGATGTGGCGAATGCAGCGCAAGTGGAAGGAGTTCAGTCTCTTTTCCTGCCGGGCGTATGTTGTCCACGTCTCACTCCCATAGAGCAGTGTGCTGATGACGCAGGCGTTGTACACTGCCATTTTCGTCTTGACAGAGAGTTTGGGATTCTCCCACACTCGTGTGGTGAGGCGAGCGAGTGTGAAGGCTGATTTTCCAATCCTCTTGTTGATCTCTGTATCAAGGGAGAGGTTGTTGCTGATCGTGGACCCCAGGTACGTGAACTGATTCACGACCTCCAGCTTGTAGTCATCAATGGTGATGGTTGGTGGTGCTTCCGTGCCTTGCGCCAAGACGTTAGTCTTCTTCAGGCTGATGGTAAGCCTGAAGTCTTTGCATGCCTGGGAGAAGCGGTCCATCAGGGTCTGAAGCTCCTGCTGTGTGTGGGTTGCGACTGCAGCGTTGTCTGCGAACAGCATGTCTCTGATTAGAGCCTCGCGTACTTTGGTTCTGGCTTTCAGGCGGGCGAGGTTGAAAAGCCTGCCGTCAGATCTTGTGTGCAGGTAGATTCCCTCTGTTGCTGTGCTGAAGGCATGCCTCAGGAGCATAGCAAAGAAAATCCCAAAGAGGGTTGGCGCAAGTACACAGCCCTGTTTCACTCCGCTGCGTATGTTGAATGGCTCTGAGACGTTGCCATCGTGCTGCACTATCCCCTGCATGTTGGTGTGAAACGATTCGATGAGGCTTTGCAACTTTGGTGGGCATCCTATCTTTGGCAGGATCTTGAAAAGGCCCTCTCTGCTGACCAGATCGAACGCTTTGGTGAGGTCGATGAAGGCGACGTACAGAGGCATGTTCTGTTCTCTGCATTTCTCCTGGAGTTGGCGGATGGAGAATATCATGTCTACCGTCGATCGCTCAGCGCGGAAGCCACACTGAGACTCGGGGTAGACACGTTCGGCAAGCTTCTGTAGACGAACGAGAACAACTCGTGCGTAGACTTTGCCAACAATGCTGAGGAGGGAAATGCCCCTGTAGTTGTTGCAGTCGCTTCTCTCCCCTTTGTTTTTGTAGAGGGTGATGATCTTGGCGTCCCTCATGTCCTGTGGTACGGCACCTTCCTTCCAGCACTGGCAGAGGACGTCATGCAATGGCAGCAGTAGGGCGGTCTTGCAGTGCTTGATCAGGTCAGGGGGTATGCCGTCGTTGCCGGGTGCCTTGCCAGCGGCCAAGCTATCAATGGCTTTACTGAGTTCGTCGATGGTTGGCTCGGCGTCAAGTTTGTCCATGGATGGCAGGCAGTCGATGGCATCAAGGGCTGACGGTGTCACGGTGTTCTGTCTAGAGTAGAGGTCGGAGTAGTGTTCCACCCATCTCTCCATCTGCTTGTTCTTCTCTGTGATCATCTCCCCAGTGGAAGATTTGAGGGGGGCCGTCTTGCTCTGAGCCGGACCAAGTGCTTTCTTGATGCCATCGTACATACCACGGATGTTCCCTGTTATGGCAGCGGTTTGAATGTCTTGGCTGAGCTGAGTCCAGTACTCGTTGGCACAGCGCCGGGCAGTCTGCTGAACTTTGCTTCTCGCAGCCCTGAGAATCTGGAGATTCTTCTCGTTTGGGTACTTCTTGTACTCAGCAAGTGCTGAGCGCTTGGCTTCAATGACGGGGGTCATCTCGGTCAACTTGGCATCAAACCAGTCCTGTGACTTCGAGGTCTTCCTCCCAAAGGTAGCCAAGGCTGTGCGGTAGATGGTGTTTCGCAGCTCTTCCCACTTCTGCTTTGCAGATTCTCCTCCTTGTGGTACACCAAGTTCCTTCTCAAAGGTGGAGGCAAACTGCTCAACAAGTTCTGGTTGGGCCATCTTGCTGGTGTCAATCCGTGCCAATCCATAAAATAATCCACAAATTAATAATAAAGTCTCAAATGTACACGAAGAGTCATAATTTTACAAAAGGAAATTACAAATGTATGAGGAAAATACTGTAGTTGCAAATTTGGGTAAAAACAAATTTACAAAGAAAAAAGTAGAAAATGGTTATACATTTATGAGAAAAGCTCAGACTTCCAAGACTAAGGCATTACTCATATTTTTTTTAAGTAGATGCTTTAGTGCCCTACTCAGTATTTTTTTTAAGTTGTCTACTCTGAATTATTAATTTCATAAGACAACACTGCTTTTACCAGAGTACAATTTCTGGCTACTATACACACCTCTGATCATATAATTTAAGTATGTGTGAGTTTATTCCTACAGTATTATGAATGTTTTTTCCCCTTTGGGTGTCATGTGTTTTGGTCACTGTGTAAAATGGTGTTTCATTATTTTATAGGATATTTCTAGGTTAGTTTTACTGTTACACCAATGTGTAGTATTGAAAGGTTGAAAAAATTTGTGTTAAGTATGTTAAATGCTGTTAATAAATGCACTTTATCTGAAGTGTTGTCTTTCCCCTTTTTCTTCTCAGAGTACACCAGAATGCTTAATTTACGTGTTAAAATCACAAATTTTTTCTTGGGGGAGGGATGCCCCCAGACCCCCTTACAGGGGTTTAATTTGTCACCTTTTTCACCCCTTCTGAGTTTGCAGGTATGATACAAATTCTGCATGTTTTATCCAGTTTTGGGACTGAAATACACAGCAAAGCCCAACTGGAAAATGACAGCAATGTTATTTTCAAGCATGTAATCAGTTTCTGCATTAAGGTATTTGTCCTTTTCTGGAGATACGTGGTAAAAGCCTTGTTTAATAGGCTGCATATTACCAACATCAATATTGTGCTTTTTCCAGGTCATGCAAGAAGGAATGTCACCAAAAAGACAAATGGTAAATGGCGTTCACTTATATAGCGCTTTTTCTCATCTCCGGATAACCAAAGTTCTTTACAGATCCTGCTATCCACCCATTCACACAATGATGGTGGCGGAGCTGCCATACACAGGCGCTGGCCTGACCCACCAAGAGCAACTGAGGATTGTGTCTTGCTCAAGGACACTGACATGCAGACAGAGCGGGAATCAAACCCCTGACCCGCCAATCAGTAGTCGGCCACACTACACCTGTGCCGCAGCCGGCACACAAGGAAATTTCCCCACAAGAAAATTTACAAACTAATTTAGACAATTCCTCCCGCTGAGACTGAGACAAATGGCAAACTAGATCTGGCAACTCATCCAGCAACTCCTGACTTTTTTAATTGACCACAAAGCAAACTTTCGTCGGGTTCAGGAACCCCATCCTCTTCATACACAAGCGGAAGTAAGATAAGATAAGCCTTTATTAGTCCCACGACAGGGAAATTCCAGGATTGCAACAGCACAGGGATAGCAACACTCAGAGCAACAATCAGAAGGCAAGAAAAAAACAAGCAAGCAAGAGCAGCTAATATACATATGTACGTATTACTATAAAATATATATATATACACACACACACAGACACACAGTGCAGAGCATTGTAGCTGGATGGAATAAATATATGAATATATGAACACACAGTGCAGAGCATTGTAGCTAGATGGAATAAATATGTAAATATATAAACACCCACAGTACGGAGCATTGCAGCTAGGTGGAATAAATATGCAAGTATATAAACACACCCAGTGCTGAGCATTGTAGCTAGATGGAATAAATATGTAAATATATAAACACACAGTGCAGAGCATTGTTGCTAGATGGAATGAAACAGCATAACCGTCTACTTAGTTATCCTACATGGTATGTTTATGTGCCCATACATATTCTCACCCTCCATAGCGACCGGTATGTTCCTAGTTGTATGCCGGAGGGGACCATTGTGTAAGTCTATTGCATCTTTTGCATTCAAAAAACTTAGTTTGTTACGTCTTTTTGCTATCTCTGCGAGCAGCCCTGCTTAGGTTGTACAGTCTGACAGCCGTTGGTAGGAAGGACCTACGAAACCTCTCGGTTGTGCACCTGGGATGATGTAGTCTGCTGCTAAATGAGCTCCTCAGTGCATTCAGTATGTCCTGCATAGGGTGGAACTCGGACTCCAGCAGAGATGACAGTTTAGCCACCGTCCTTCTCTCTCCTATCTCCTCCATCGGATCAAGGCGCTGCCCCAGGACAGAGCTAGCTTTCTTAATCAGTTTGTTCAGTCTCTTCCTATCGGCTGCAGTAATGCCACTGCCCCAGCAGACCACTCTGCTGGTGGCTGCACCGCAAGAGCAGGGCGCACACCCTCCCTACAAAAATCAGAGGGGCATTGATAATAGGGCTTGAGGAGATTCACATAGCAGAGTGGTATGGATTTTTTCCACCCAGGAGTAGTAATTAAATAGCTTAAGTCCAAAATCTTTTTTGTTACTGTATATGGTCTGGTGTATCTAGCCTGAAATGGAGAACTCGCAACAGGCATCAAAGCCAACTCCTGGTCTCCCGGAGTAAACTCTTGTGTGTTCTGTGTGGCGATCGGAGAGTCAGTTTATTTTAGATTGTGCCGTCTGCAGGTTCTCACGGGCCATACAACCTGCAACATACAATCTGTGTCGAAAATCATTCACATAATCATTAAATTTTTTTGGTGTGTCCGCCTCCACCCAGTTGCGTTTTTACCTCGTCAATGGACTGCACACAATATGCTTGAACACAAGTTCATTTGGGCTGAAACCAGTTCTCTCTTGTACAGCCTCTCTCTTGTACAGGTTGCCAGTAACAACCATGGGAACCCTTCTTCCCAGTCTCGATCCAAGGCCGTGTGATATGCTCGAAGGAGAGACTTAACTCTGATGGAAGCTTTCCGGTGCACCCTGACTTTGCGCGTGATAAGCAGAAGACTGGTTTTATGTGCAAAAGCTTTAATTCTGACAAAGATAACACCATCAAAAACGTCCCTCAAGGTGTTATAAGTATGCTGCTCACATATCAGCTCTGTATGTGGCACGGGCAGCGGAAAAACTGACAAAGGTGAGACATTTAACGCATGTCCTAGCTGTTAGAGGAAGCATCCAACTTAGCCATGTGCATAGTGTGTGCAACGACACAAGCTGAGGACACCTCTGGTACTGTTCTAAAGCATTCAGAAACAAACGGGAAAAGTGGAAACACTTCAAGAGACACTGGGACTGTTATTTAGTGCATGCAACAGGTGCCGGGGTGCGTTGGACCACATATGGCCGCCAGCCAGGCAGTGACTGCTACCTTCCTCTGCACAAGCTCACAATTAAGCACCAACCTGTGAAGCGGAATAGGCAAGACTGTTAAACCCATTCCCGATTAAGAATGCCATCATCGGTAGCAGAAAAAATGTCGGGCTCAAATGGCGTCAGAACGAGATTCTCAGAGACACACAATCCATTAACAGGTGCAGCAAGCACTGTGGGCTTAACATTAGGTTTTACACCCTTATTTTTAGATTTTAAGACTGGACAATCAGCCTTCCAGTGACCCTTCTGATGACAGTAGTTACAGATACTGTATCAAACAGGCCGTCAGATTTCAGTCTTGAACACGTCTTGTCTAGGGAGAAGGCACCTGAATTATTTGCTTTCACACCTTTAAAACTACTCTTAGGGAGCAGCACATACTCGTCCATGGCAACAGCAGCCTCACCAGCCGTAGTGACTTTTCTCTCTTTAATATGGGTGGCAATGAGGTCTGGTGACACATTTTTAAACACTTCTAAAATGATTAAGTCAACGAGCTCATCAAAAGGTTACATTGTGGAGAGTGTGAATAACGGAAACTGATTTATGCAGCAGACGACTTTATTCACTCTCACATCAGTCATACACAGAAAAAGCATATCTTGATACACCAGGGGTCCTCCTTATATATCAACCGCCCATCTCACATCTGCATGACATTTCACATCACAATACATTCGTCCTTTCTCCCCCAACTCCTTCTTCCTGCTACCTCACCATAATCTCCATACCTATTGTCCTTCTCTGTTTACCCTCTGCATCCAGTCTAAGATGATTAACCCAGCCTCTACACGGCCCCCCCAGAATCTCAGACCGAGTTTCAGTCCTCACGTCCTTTTGGCTTCAGTCTACTGCCTCTGTGGCGCTGCTGTGCCGCCGGGGGGGGGTCCTGGGGGTGTATCTGTCTGCAGGTGGGCCATGGCGGGGGGGGGGGGGGGACCGTCGACTTGCCCGTGTGGCTGCTGTGATGAATCGTTTACCTGGGGAGTTCTCAGTGGGGGTCTTCCACTCCGAGGGGCCCGAGCCAACATCACTTGCTCGTCCGCCACCACAAAGGTGGGCTTAAGTCTGTCTATGCATATTTTCTCCCGACGACCCCCCAAGTCTAACAAAAAATGTTTGTCCCCTGTTTCCAGCACTCTGAACGGGCCATCGTAGGGTGGGCGCAATGGAGGGCGGTGGGCATTGTGCCTGACAAACACAAACGCCGCGTTCTTCAGTTTTTGGCACAAAAGCGCGTGGAAAACAGTGGTGGGCCGGGCCGAGCAGCGTGCCTGTGTCTGCGCTATGCTGCAAACGCTGAGACGGGCAGCTGTCCGGCGCAGGATTATCTGGCAAAAATTCCCCGGGCAGCCGCAGTGGCTGAGAAAAAACAAGTTCCGCTGGGGAAGCCTCCAAATCCTCTTTTGGTGCGGAACGCAACCCCAATAAAACCCACGGCAACCAGTCTACCCAATTTGCATCCGTCAGCGAAGCCCTGAGTGCTGCTTTCAGTGACCTATGAAAATGCTCGCATAACCCATTGGCCTGTGGGTTGTACGCGGTTGTGCGATGAATTGCAACACCCAGGCTACGGGCCATCGCGGACCAGAGGTCGGAAACAAACTGAGGGCCCCTATCGGACGTGATGTCCTACAGGATTCCAAAACATGCCACCCATGTCGTCAAAAAAGCGCGCGCCATGTCCACAGACATGGTTGCCGCCAGCGGGACTGCTTCTGGCCAGCGTGTGGTGCGGTCCACCACTGTCAGAAGATGCATGCACCCCTGCGATGGCGGAAGGGGGCCCACGAGGTCCACGTGAACATGGTCGAACCTCTACACAGACACACGAAGGCTCCTTTGGAGCCTTCGTGTGTCTGTGTACTTTGGCTCGTTGGTATGCTACGCAGGCTGCAGCTCACTCTTTCACTTGTTTGCACAGGCCTGGCCACACGAACTTCGGTCCCACCATTTTGACTGACGCGCGCACTCCTGGGTGTGCCAGAGAGTGAACTGACTCAAACACGCGGCGGCGCCAAGCAACTGGGACCACCGGGTGCGGGCGTCCCGTGGAGACGTCGCAGATTGGGGGGGGCTTGCCATCTTGCAGTACTCTGCTCTCCAGCGTTAACCCTGTTGGTCCAGACTGGAGCGCGCGCATGTCCATATCGCCAATCTGCTCTGTGGCCATGGCTGTATAATCTATCCCCACGCAGACCGGGGCCACTACTGTGCACGAGAGGCAGTCCGCCACCACATTCAGTTTACCCGACATATGCTGAATATCGGTCATAAACTCTGAGATCACGGCCAGCTGTCTCTGCTGCCGGCCCGACCATGGTTCCGAAACTTTGGCCATCGAGAACGTTAGCGGCTTGTGGTCCACAAGCGCGGTGAAGCTGTGCCCTTCCAGCCAGAACTGGAAGTGGCATAAAGCCAGGTGGAGAGCCAGCAACTCTCTGTCGAATGTGCTGTATTTACGCTCACTGTTGCGCAAAGCCCTGCTGAAAAAAGCGAGCAGCTGCCAAGAACCGGCGACACGTTGCTCCACGACGGCCCCTATGGCCACATCTGAGGCGTCGGTAGTGAGCGCTATGCGGGCCGCCGGGTCCAGGTGCGCCAACAGTGCGGCGTTTGCCCGGGCTGTTTTAACCTCAGAGAACGTCTGCTCTCGCTCCGGAGTCCATTCGACTCTGTCCGCAGGTTTCCGTTTCTTGAGCGTGGTGTACAATGACTGCATGAGTTGAGCTGCATGAGGGAGGAACCGGTTATAAAAGTTAACCATCCCCAAAAATTCTTGCAGCGCCCTGACCATCTGAGGCCAGGGAAAATTCGCCACGGCGCGCACTTTGTCGGGCAAGGGTATCGCTCCCTCCGGTGAGACACGGTGCCCCAAAATATCAATCCCCATCACACTGAACTGGCATTTCGCCGGGTTGGTTATTAATCCGTGCTCTTCCAACCTCCGGAAAACCATCCTGAGGTGGGTTACATGTTCGTCCTCGGACACGCTGGCTACCAGGATATCATCCAGGTAGACGAACACAAACGGGAGATCGCGCAACACTGCATCCATCATGCGTTGGAATGTCTGTGCCGCTCCTTTTAATCGAAGGGCATGCATAAAAACTCAAACAAGCCAAACGGGAGTTATTACCGCTGTTTCGGGTATGTCCTCCACGCGCACTGCGACCTGGTGGTAACCGCGGACCAGGTCTATTTTAGAAAAAAATGCGTGCTCCAGCGAGGTGAACGGAAAAATCCTGAATGTGGGGAATCTGGTAGCGGTCGTGCGCTGTGGCGTTATTCAATCTGCGGAAATCTCCGCACGGTCGCCACGATCCCTCGGCCTTAGGGACCATGTGTAGCGGGGATGCCCATGGGCTGTTCGAGCGCCTGATGATGCCCAACCTTTCGAGGTTGGCAAACTCCTCGCGCGCTATGGCCAGTTTAGCTGCGTCCAAGCGCCGAGGTCGTGCGAAAACGGGCGCCCCGGTGGTGGTGATAAAGTGTTCCACCCCGTGTTTAGCGATGGCCGTCGAAAACGTCAGGACCGTGAGTGCTGGGAACTGGGTGAGCAGTGTGTGGAACTTCCCGCCTGGAGCTGTGACGTTGGCTTGTGTTATTGGCCCGGCCCCTCGAGCTGTACAGGGGAGAGAATCAAAAGACATTGCATTAACCAAGCGTCTGTTAGCAACATCGACTAGTAACCCATGTGCACACAGAAAATCAGCTCCCAGGATTGGGAAACTCAATGCCACTATGACAAAAGTCCACTCGTACATACGGCCATGTAGGAATAAAGTCAGTGTTCTCTCACCAAAAGTCTTAATGTCCGAGCCGTTTACTGCTACCAGCCCGGGGCCGCTAGCTCCCACTAGCCGGTAGGCGTAGGACGGCAGAATGATGCTCTTCTGGGCTCCGGTGTCTACGAGGAACCGTCTCCCCGAGCGCGAGTCCGTCACGTAGAGCAGCTTGTTCTCTTCACCGGTGGTCACAGCTGCTACCGACTGCCGGCCTTGGTGTTTTCCCGAAAGCTTGAATTGGCATGGTGGCTCGCATCTGCGTGCGTTCTCTCCAAAGCGGCGGTGGTAGAAGCAGAGCGTGTCTCTCTGGCGCTTCCTGGCCCACGCTGCCGCTACCGTCGGCGGCTCCTCGCCTCCGCTGGTCGTCTCGCTGGGTTCCGACGCCGCCGTGTTCACTGTGAGGGCTCTGGTGGTGAGGATGATCCGATCTACCTCCTGGGCTAGCGCACGGTAGTCACGTGCGGCCAGCAACGGCAAATTCGCAAGAACCGCTCTCGCCTCTGTTGGGAGGTTCCGGAGGAAAAGGTGGGCAAACAGAAAATGCCCGTCGTCCATGCCCATCAACGCCAACATCTTCTCCATCAGTTCGACTGCCAACCTGTCTCCTAACTCGGAGCGTGTCAGGAGCCTCTCCGCTCTCTCGCAGTCCAAGAGCGTGTAGCGCCGGGTCAGCGCGGCCTTGAGAGCCTCGTATTTGTTGTGGGCTGGAGGCTGTTGGAGCAGGCTCGCTACTTGCTGAGACGTGCGAGCGTCCAGTGCTGCGACCACATAGTAATATTTGGTGTCGTCTGCCGTTATTCCCCGGAGGGCGAACTGAGCCTCGGTGTGGTGGAACCAAGACCACGGGTCGTGCGGCCAAAAGTCCGGTAGTTTGACCAAAACAGCGCACGCGTCGCTGGGGGTTCCCGTCCGGACCGTCACCGGGGTTCTTGCCTTGTGTTCCATGATTCGTCAAGGGTCACCAGTGTGGAGAGTGTGAATAACGGAAACGGATTTATGCAGCAGACGACTTTATTCACTCTCACATCAGTCATACACAGAAAAAGCATGTCTCAGTACACCAGGGGTTCTCCTTTTATATCAACCGCCCATCTCACATCTGCATGACATTTCACATCACAATACATTTGTCCTTTCTCCCCCAACTCCTTCCTGCTACCTCACCATAATCTCCATACCTATTGTCCTTCTCTGTTTACCCTCTGCATCCAGTCTGAGATGATTAACCCAGCCTCTGCAACATTAGTGCTGTTAACCACCTTTTACAATGCAAAGATAACTCTCTGACAAAATCGACATACACTACCGTTCAAAAGTTTGGGGTCACCCAGACAATTATTTTGTGTTTTCCATGAAAAGTCACACTTATTTACCACCATGAGTTGTAAAATGAATAGAAAATATACAGTAGTCAAGACATTGACAAGGTTAGAAATTATGATTTGTATTTGAAATAATAATTTTTTCCTTCAAACTTTGCTTTCGTCAAAGAATCCTCCATTTGCAGCAATTACAGCATTGCAGACCTAACATGATTGCACAAGGGTTTTCTAATCATCCATTAGCCTTCTGACACAATGAGCAAACACATTGTACCATTAGAACTCTGGAGTGATAGTTGCTGGAAATGGGCCTCTATACACCTATGTAGATATTGCACCAAAAACCAGACATTTGCAGCTAGAATAGTCATTTACCACATTAGCAATGTGTAGAGTGTATTTCTGATTAGTTTAAAGTTTTCTTCATTGAAAAAAAGTGCTTTTCTTTCAAAAATAAGGAAATTTCTAAGTGACCCCAAACTTTTGAACGGTAGTGTATGTTTATCCACTTTTCTTTTCCTAGCATCTAAAACATTGCCAATATGCCTCCAGAACAAGTTTATAGGCTTTAAGCACAATGGCCTTTATTTTTTGATAACTTGTACCATCTTCTAGAGACATTGATGAAAACATTTCCTGCGCTTTACCCGTGAGGGAGCACTGGAGCAGCACTGCACACTCAGCATCAGACCAATTTCTAGCTGTGCTACTGTGCTCCAATAGTAGGAAAAATGTGTCTGGATCCATCCATCCATCCATCTTCTTCTGCTTAATCCTTTTCGGGTCGCGGGGGTGCTGAAGCCTATCCCAGCATCTTTGGGCGAGAGGCAGGGTACACCCTGGACACATCGCCAGTCCATCGCAGGGCCAACACAGAGAGACAGACAACCATTAACTCTCGCAGTCATACCTAAGGACAATTTAGAATCCCCAGTTTGATGCCAATTAACCTAACTTGCATGTTTTTGGCATGTGGGAGGAAACGTGTCCCACGCAGACACGGGGAGAACATGCAAACTCCACACAGATTACTGTTGGTCGGGGGCTGGGATCGAACCCAGGATCCCCTGGCCAAGGATGAGTTGCTGTGCTGCTGCAGTGCTAACCACTCCGCCACTGCGCTGCCTCACTTTCGTTCCTTATTCTCCCTAAATCGTCTCACCTGGTGGTTCTAGGGTTCCTGTGGCTCTGGAAACATAATCCCATTATTAATTGGGCACATAACTTCATCTCTTCCTGGAGCCCGTATTGTTTGGCATCCTGTCTTAGTTCAGCTGAGTGTTCACCATCGCTGCCCATCTCCTCCCCTCCGGCAGAGCTGCCGGACTTCAGCCTGGTACCCGAGGTCTATCATGACCTCGGAGAGGTCTTTAGCAAGTCGAGAGCACTTTCTTTACCTCCCCATCGCTCTTACGACTGTGCCATAGACCTTCTCCCGGGTGCGTGGCTGCCGTCCAGCCGGCACTACAGTATTTCTGGGCTGGAGAGGGAGGCGATGGAGAGCTATATTAAAGATTCTTTGAACGCTGGCCTCACTCAGCCTTCATCGGCCCCTCTTAGGGCAGGATTCTTTTTTGTCGGGAAGGACGGTTCCTTGCGCCCGTGCACTGATTATCGGGAATTAAATGCCATAACTGTTAAGGATAAACATCCTCTGCCCCTGATAAACTCCATGTTTGAGCTCCTTCAGCACGCGTGAGTATTCACCAAATTGGATTTGCGTAACGCCTGCCATCTGGTTCACATTCGCAAGGGGAAGACTGTCTTTAAAACGCACTTGGGGCAATTTGAATATCTGGTTATGCTGTTCGGGCTCACCAACGCCCCCACCGTCTTCCATCATATGATCAATGACGTCCTCCGCGATATGGTAAATCAATTTGTTTTTGTCTACCTTGACAACATTTTGATTTTTTTTTTCCTGCATGCCATAGGAACGAACACGCAGTCCATGTCAGGGCCGTTTTACAACAGCTCCTGGAGAACCAGCTTTATGTCGAAGCCAAGAAGTGAGTTTTCCACCCGCTTCACTTCATTCCTCAGTTTTATTGTAGCTGAAGTGGAACTGAGGGCTGATCCGGCCAAGGTGAAGGCTGTGCTAGATTGGCCAACACCCCACTCCCACAAGGAGCTCCAGCGCTTCTTGGGGTATGTGAATTTTTATCGTCGTTTCATTAGAAACTACAGTGGAGTAGCACAGCCTCTTACTCAGCTGACCTCGGTTAAAGTGCCCTTTAGTTGGTCTGAGGCAGCAGAACAGGCCTTTTCCAAATTGAAGGGTCTGTTCTCCAACACCCCCAGCTCCAGTTTATTTTACAGGTGGATGCTTCTGACTCGGGGGTGGGCGGTGTCCTATCACAGTGCTCAGCCTCAGATCAGAAGCTCCATCCATGCGCGTATTTCTCTCGGCAGCTCACGCCTGCTGAGAGGGATTACGACATAGGGGACTGAGAGCTTTTGGCCATTAAGTTGGCCCTAGAGGAGTGAAGACACTGGCTGGAGGGAGCGGCCCAGCCCGTCATTGTGTGGACCAACCACAAAAATTTAGAATATGCTCGGTCGGCCCGCAGGCTGAACACCAGGTAGGCCCGTTGGGCCTTATTTTTTGCTAGATTTAATCTTATCACATACAGGCCTGGCTCCCGTAATGTTAAACTGGACGCTCTCTCCCGCCATTTCTGCCTCGACCCTCCTACCCTTCACTCCCTTCCCCAACCCATTATCCCACCCTCTTGCTTCCTTGGAGCTCTCACGTGGTACATTGAGCAGAGGGTCCGGCGGGATCAATCCACAGAACCCAAGCCAGAAGGGAGCCCTGATGGTCATCTGTTTGTCCCGGCCGCTCTCCACAGTGCTGTCATCAGGTGGGGCCACACCAGCCATTTCACCTGCCATCCTGGTATCTCGCGTACCATCAGCCTCATCCGACTGGTGTTCTGGTGACCCACCCTGTGGACGGACGTCCGAGTTTACATCAAGGCCTGTCAAGTCTGCAACCATAACAAATCTGACTCCCCTCCTCTCCTCTGACCTGTGGCCACTGAGCAGCTCCTCTGGAACAGTTGGGGTTAAGGGCCTTGCTCAAGGGCACCACAGTGGGGTTAAGGAGGGTGGGGCACTGCTATGTCATTTGTCCCACCCAGATCTGATCCTGCCAGTCCTGGAACTGAACCAGTGACCCTCGGCTCACCAGTCCACTTCCCTCACCATTAGGCCAACACTGCCCCACAAATGATATTAGCTCAGTCAAACGTGACTCGATTGGAATCGGAGAATCCATCTTTTGTGCCAACCACTAATCAGGACTGCATATGTGACAGAGATCACCCTGCGCAGTTCGCCCCACACGGGACACGAACCCGCAACCTCTCAGTCAACTACACAGTTCGAGCATGGGAGACACAGCACGATCGCGCTGAGCTAAAGGTCCGACCGGTAGCTCAGCGCTACCATCTGGGGCTCACAGCACCACTTTTAACTAACTGAGGTCATCAGCGCAGTTCGCCCTACACAGGACACGAACCCGCGACCTCACAGTTAACTGGTCAGAGACACGCACAGCACGATCGTGCTGAGCTAAAGGTCCGACCGGTAGCTCAGCGCTACCGATACTGTATGAGGCTTTGGGAGGGAGGTTTACTAACGTTCTACGCCGAACAGTACTAGTTGGCATCCGTTACACTCTCCCCCTTAAACCTCACTCCCATGCCGGGTTCACGGCACCAGTGTGACAGAGATCATCCTGCGCAGTTCGCCCCCACACGGGACACGAACCCGCGACCTCTCAGTCAACTACACAGTTCGAGCATGGGAGACACAGCACGATCGCGCTGAGCTAAAGGTCCGACCGGTAGCTCAGCGCTACCATCTGGGGCTCACAGCACCACTTTTAACTAACTGAGGTCATCAGCGCAGTTCGCCCTACACAGGACACGAACCCGCGACCTCACAGTTAACTACTCAGAGACACACACAGCACGATCGTGCTGAGCTAAAGGTCCAACCGGTAGCTCAGCGCTACCATCTGGGGCTCACAGCACCAGTTTGTAACTGAGGTCATCAGCGCAGTTCGCCCTACACAGGACACGAACCCGCGACCTCACAGTTAACTGGTCAGAGACACGCACAGCACGATCGTGCTGAGCTAAAGGTCCGACCGGTAGCTCAGCGCTACCGATACTGTATGAGGCTTTGGGAGGGAGGTTTACTAACGTTCTACGCCGAACAGTACTAGTTGGTATCCGTTACACATAGTCATTAAAAAAATTGAGTCGCTGGATGAGTTGCCAGCTCTAGATTGTCATTTGTCTCAGTCTCAGCGGGAGGAGTTGTCTAAATTGATATGTAAATTTTCTTGTCGGTAAATTTCCTTGTGGGGCGGCTGTGGCACAAGTGTAGTGTCGCCGACAACTGATTGGAGGGTCAGGGGTTTGACTCCCGCTCTGCATGTCAGTGTTCTTGAGCAAGACACAATCCTCAGTTGGTCTTGGTGGGTAAGGCCAGCGCCTGTGTATGGCAGCTCTGCCACCATCAGTATGTGAATGGGTGGATAGCAGGATCTGTAAAGTGCTTTGGTCATCTAGAGATGAGAGAGCGCTATATCAGTGAACGCCATTTACAGCTGTGGACAAAATTGTTGGTACCCCTCTGTTAGTGAAAGAAAAACCCACAGTGGTCACAGAAATAACTTGAATCTGACAAAAGTAGTAATAAATAAAATTTCATAAATAAAAATTCTATGAAAATTAACCAATGAAAATCAGACAGTGTTTTTGAATTGTGGTTCAACAGAATTATTTTAAAAAACAAACTCATGAAACAGGCCTGGACAAAAATGATGGTACCTGTGGAGAGCGTGAAATGAAGAGGCTGAATTTATTTCTCAATTCAGGTTTATTAACAATCACGTGTCTCCAACATCTTCTCAAACAGAAAGAGAACTAACTTCCCACATCTCCCCTTTTTATACCCGGGACATCAGAGTACAGAATCACATTGTCATTCACTCCCCAGAGACAATACATCACCCCCCCAGGTCCGGTCAGGAAGTCTTCTCAGAGCCATTTCTAAAGACACATTTCACACCCTCCTGTCATCCCCAGGAGGTCCAGACTTATTGTTCCTTCTAAGACGTGAGGTAATAGTGATATACATATGCAGCCTAAGCATCTCAAAAGTAATATACATATGCAGCTTAAGCATCTCAAATATGTGTGCCACATGACCCCCCCCCCCAAACGCTGAAGATGAAACAATACAACATAGTCTAGACAACATGATAAAATCACAAACATCAGTCCATATGCTGTCTGGGCTTCAACCGTCTTCCGAACTTGCTGTAGGCGGGCTTCGCCGCTCCCGTGGCGCCATCCTGCAGTGAATCTGCTCTCTGAGGATGAGAACTGTTAGTCAATCCCTGAGAGGGCTCTGGGGCCTGCTCCCTGGGGGGTCTGCCGCGTCGAGGAGCCCTCGCCACTTGCACATTTTCACCAGCCATCACAAAAGCAGGTTTAAGTCTGTCTGTAGCAATTGATTCCCTCCTGTCCCCTAAATCTAGCAAAAAATGCTTATCACTTGTTTCCAGCACTCTATATGGGCCATTGTAAGGTGGTTGCAGGGTTGGGCGCTGAGCCTCGTGCCTGACAAAAACAAACTCGGTGTTTTTTAAAGATTTAGGTACAAAAACACGCAGAAAAGTGTGATGAACGGGGCCCGAAAGCATGTCCGCTCCCGTGTCGTTCAGTAACCGCTGAGCAGGGGGGCACTCTGGCGCCGGGTTATCAGGAAGAAACTCCCCTGGCAGCCGGAGTGGTTGCACAAACACCAACTCAGCTGGGGAGGCTTTTAAGTCCTCTTTAGGTGCAGAACGCAACCCTAATAAAACCCATGGTAGTCTGTTTACCCAATTTGCATCCGTCAGCGACGCTCTGAGGGCTGCTTTCAATGACCTATGAAAACGCTCGCATAAACCATTAGCCTGGGGGGTGGTACGCGGTAGTGCGGTGGATTGTTATCCCCAGGCTGTGGGCCATCACTGACCAAAGCTCAGAAACAAATTGAGGCCCCCTGTCGGACGTAATACCCGACGGGACCCCAAAACGCTCTACCCAAGCCGTTAAAAACCCGCGGGCCACCTCTGCGGCTGTGGTTGATGCCAGTGGGACCACTTCAGGCCAACGCGTGGTGCGGTCCACCATTGTCAAAAGATGCGTGCACCCCTGCGACGAGGGTAGGGGGCCTACGAGGTCGACATGCACATGATTGAACCTCTTGGCCGGGATGTGAAACGGCTCTAAGGGGGCTTTTGTGTGTTTGTGTATTTTGGCCCACTGGCAAGCCATGCAGGCTCTTGCCCACTCCTTAACGTGCTTGCGCAGGCTCAGCCAAACAAACTTCTCTCCTACCATTTTTACCGACGCGCGCACCCCCGGGTGCGCCAGAGAGTGAATCGAGTCAAAAACACGGCGGCGCCACGCGGCCGGCACTACCGGACGCGGTCGTCCTGTACAGACATCGCAGATTAGGGGGGGCATGCCATCTTGCAGCCTCCTGCTCTCCAGCCTTAACCCTGTTGGTCCAGACTGGAGCGCGCACACGTCCGCGTCGCTACCTTGATCCGCAGCCATGGCTGCGTAATCTATCCCCACGTGGACTGGGGCCGCGTACGCTTCCGTGCTGCTATTTTGCTCTGCGGCCGCGGTAGTATAATCTACTTCTGCGCGGACTGGAGCGGTTACGGCACGAGAGAGGCAATCTGCCACCACATTAAGTTTACCCGCTACGTGTTGAATATCAGTAGTAAATTCTGAAATTGCAGCCAGCTGCCTCTGCTGCCGGCCCGACCATGGTTCCGAAACTTTGGCCATCACAAAAGTGAGCGGTTTGTGGTCGACAAACGCGGTGAAACGCCGACCTTCTAGCCAGAACTGGAAGTGACGAATGGCTAAGTGGAGCGCTAACAACTCCCTGTCGAACGCGCTGTATTTTCGCTCGGCCTTGCACAAGGTCCTGCTGAAAAAGGCCAGTGGCTGCCAAGCCCCGGCAACCTGTTGCTCCACTACCGCCCCATGGCCACGTCTGACGCATCAGTGGTGAGTGCTATGCGGGCTGTTGGGTCTGGATGAGCCAACAACGCAGCGTCCGCAAGGGCTTTTTTTACCTCCGAGAATGCGCGCTCCGGGGACCATTCGATTGCATGGTTTTTGTTTTTTAAGCGTGGCATACAATGGTTGCATGAGCTGCGCTGCGCGGGGGAGGAAACGGTTATAAAAATTCACCATTCCCAAAAACTCCTGTAGTGCTTTGACCGTTTGTGGCTGGGGAAAATCTGCTACTGCGCGCACTTTGTCCGGCAGCGGAACTGCTCCCTCTGGGGAGACGCGATGCCCAAAAAAATCAATCTGCGCCACCCCGAACTGGCACTTCGCTCGGTTGATTATTAACCCGTGCTCCCCCAACCTCCGGAAAACTGCCGTGAGGTGCTTTTCTTGTTCTTCTTCGGACACGCTGGCTACCAAAATGTCGTCCAGGTAGACCAACACAAAAGGGAGATCGCATAACACCGCATCCATCATGCGCTGGAAAGTTTGCGCGGCGCCTTTAAGCCCAAACGGCATGCGCAAAAACTCAAAAAGTCCGAACGGAGTCATTACCGCTGTTTTGGGAATGTCCTCAGCGCGTGCTGGGACTTGATGATAACCGTGGACTAAGTCTATTTTAGAAAAAATGCGCGCCCCGCCAGATGAACCAAAAAATCCTGAATATGGGGAATCGGGTAGCGGTCGTGTGCTGTGGCGTTGTTCAACCTGTGAAAATCACCGCAAGGTCGCCACGAGCAGTCAGCCTTAGGGACCATGTGAAGCGGGGAAGCCCACGGGCTATTTGAACGTCGGATGATGCCCAACCTTTCCAGGTTGGCGAACTCCTCGCGCTATGGTCAGTTTAGCTGCATCCAAGCGCTGAGCTTTTGCAAAAACGGGGGGACCAGCGGTAGTGATAAAGTGCTCCACCCCGTGTTTAGCAACGGCTGCTGAAAAAGTAGGAACCGTTAGTGCTGGAAACTGAGTGAGGAGTGTGTGAAACTTACCGCCTGCTGTGGCGACGTTGGCTTGTGCTGTGGGCGGGGACACTCGAGCTGCACAAGGGATAGAGTAAAACGAGAGTGCATTAACCAAGCGTCTATTGGGGAGATCAACCAACAACCCATGTGAGCACAGAAAATCAGCCCCTAACATGTTGAAACTCACCGCCGCTATAATAAAAGTCCACTCATATGTGCGGCCGTGCAGGGACAGAAGTAGAGTCCTTTCACCGAAGGTCTTAATGCTCGAGCCGTTCACCGCTGATGCCCCGTGACTCCCGGGGCCCGCCAGCCGGTCAGCGTAGGTCGGCATGATGAAACTCACTTGGGAGCCTGTGTCCACAAGGAATTGCCTCCCAGAACGCGCATCCGTCAGGTAGAGCAGCTTGTTCCGTTCACCGAGGGCCGCAGCTGCTACCGACTCCCGGTCCTGGCGTTTCCCGAGCTCTGGAACTGACACGGCGGTATACACTTGTGTGCCCTCTCTGCGGAGCAACGATGGTAAAAACAGAGGTCGTCTCCTCCGCGGTGTCGGGGCTTCGCCGCCGCCGTTGTTGGTGTATCTGCCTCCGTCGCCTCTGGCCCTTTGCCGTTCCCGGTCGTCGCGCCGAGGTCTGCTGCTGCTGCGGTGGCCGTGTGCCATCCGGTGGCGTTGAGGATCCGCTGCGCCTCCTGGGCTAGCGCGCGGAAGTCCCGCTGGGTCACAAACTGGGAGCCCGCCACAGTCGCCCTCATCTGCGAAGGTAGAGTTCTCAGGAAGATGTGAGTGAAGAGGAAATCGTCGTTGTCTCAGCCTCTCAGCTTCAGCATGTCTTCCATCAGGTCAACAGGCGTGCTTTCTCCCAAGTCGTGCAGGGCCAGGAGCCTCTCAGCTCTCTCCTGGGCTGAGGGAGTGAAACGCTGGATGAGGGCAGCTTTCAACCCGCCGTATTTGTCGCCAGCGGGTGGGCGCTGCACCAGGCTCCGCACATGTCGAGCTGTGCGGCTGTTGAGTTTGGCGATGACGTGGTAGAACTTTGTGTCATCTGCTGTTATTCCCCCAAGAGCGAACTGGGCTTTGGCCAGGAGGAACCATGAGTCCGGGTTGTCCTGCCAGAATTCTGGTAGCTTGACTGAGACTGCGCTTGCCCGGCTGGTCCCTGGCGAGTCTGGTTCGGGGGAATTGTCTCTGCCCATTATACGTCTTAAGGTCACCAGTGTGGAGAGTGTGAAATGAAGAGGCTGAATTTATTTCTCAATTCAGGTTTATTAACAATCACGTGTCTCCAACATCTTCTCAAACAGAAAGAGAACTAACTTCCCACATCTCCCCTTTTTATACCCGGGACATCAGAGTACAGAATCACATTGTCATTCACTCCCCAGAGACAATACATCACCCCCCCAGATCCTCTCTTCTCCACCTAAACCCTGGTGGTCAGGAAGTCTTCTCAGAGCCATTTCTAAAGACACATTTCACACCCTCCTGTCATCCCCAGGAGGTCCAGACTTATTGTTCCTTCTAAGACGTGAGGTAACAGTGATATACATATGCAGCCTAAGCATCTCAAAAGTAATATACATATGCAGCTTAAGCATCTCAAATTATGTGTGCCACAGTACCCTTAATATTTTGTTGCACAACCTTTTGAGGCAATCACTGCAATCAAAACAATTTTTTGTAACTCAATGAGACTTCTGCACCTCTCGGAAGGTATTTTGGCCCACTCCTCATGAGCAAACTGCTCCAGTTGTCTCAGGTTTGAAGGGTGCCTTCTCCAGACGGCATGTTTCAGCTCCTTCCAACAGATGTTCAATAGGATTTAGATCAGGGCTCATAGAAGGCCACTTTAGAATAGTGCTATGTTTGGCTCTTAGCCCATTCCTGGTGTTTTTAGCTGTGTTTTGGGGTCATTATCCTGTTGCAAGACCCATGACCTGCGACGAGAGACAATCTGTCTGACACTGGGCAGCAGATTCTCTCTAGAATACCTGTAGTCTTGAGATTTATTGTACCACTGCACAGATTCAAGACACCCTATGCCAAGATTGCAGCAAAGCAGTCCCCAGAACATAACAGAACCTCTCCATGTTTCACAGTAGGGACAGTGGTTCTTTTCTTGGTATGCTTCATTTTTGCATCTGTGAACATAGCGCTGATGTGCCTTGCCAAAAAGTTCCAGTTTTGGTCTCGTCTGACCATAGGACATTCTCCCAGAAGCTTTGGTGGCTTGTCAACCATGCAGTTTGGCCAAATTCCAGTCTAGCTTTGTTTATGATTTGTTTTCAACAGTGGTGTCCTCCTTGGGTCGTCTCCCATGAAGTCCAGCTTGGGCTCAAACAATGACGGACTGGTGCAATCTGACGCTGATGGACCTTGAACCTTGGGAGTTCACCGATGAATGTGTTTAGAGGGTTGTTCTGGGCTCTTTTTGTTAACCATTCGTATTATCCGTCTCCTCCTGTGGCCACGTCCAGGGAGGTTGGCTACAGTCCTGTGGATCCTTAAATTTCTGAATAATATGTGCAACTGTAGTCACAGGACATCAAGCTGCATGGAGATGGTCTATAGCCTTTACCTTTAACATGCTTGTCTATAATTTTCTTTCTAATTCTCCTGAAGCAACTCTCTCCTTTGCTTCCTCTGGTCCATGTTTAGTGTGGTACACACCATGTCACCAAACAGCACAGTGACTACTTGTCACCCTTTAAATAGGGCCGACTGACTGATTACAAGTTTGTAGACACTGTGATGTTAACTAGAGGACACATCTTGGTTTGACATGTCCCTATGGTGCACATTATTATTTTTTTAATTTAAGTTTTTGTAAAGGGTATACAGGTCATTACAGCATTGCATTGTTTACATTTTCAATCACATGTTCCCTTATTTTTGCTATTTGACAACATTGGTAGGATAATTATTACAACACCCCCTTTTTTTTTAAAGTGAAAGAAAAAAGTGAAATTAAAGAGAATAAAAATAAAACAAAGAACAGCAAAAAAACAAACAGAAAAATTAAGTAATTAAAAGTAAAAGAGCATCTGAGTAGCATTGGAACAAAGAGCGGGGACCATTATTGAAATGGTATTTGTCAAAGAGTTAGATCTAATGGAAGACACATATGCGATCCAGGGTTGCCAAAAGTTCATGAACCCATCCATGTCCTGTCTCAGTGCGAAGGTCCTTTTTCCATCGAGTAAATGTCTTGAATCACGTTAATCCAATCTTCAGGTGTAGGACAGTCCTTCAACATCCATTTTTTAGTTAGGGCTTTTTTACTTGCCAATATTAAGACATTGAATAAGTATTTATCTCCTCATCTTTCCAGTGAGTCGGTAGTAAAACCCAAATACAAAGGTTACAAAAAGAAAAGGGAACTGTTATTTTGAATATTTTCCCCAATATTGTCTGTACATTGGTCCAATATTGGTGGATAACTGGGCATGACCAAAACACATGAAAATGATTTGCAGTCTTTTCACCACACAAGCGCCAACAGTTCAACCCCTTAAGGGTAAATTTGTTTTGTGCAGGTGTTCTGAAAAATCTTACCAAATTTTTCCATCCCAAATTCTCTCCACTGCAGGGATGAGGTACTTTTCCATTGCTGTTTATTTAGCTTTTCCCATATTTCCAATTGTAAAGTGAAATTCCCCTCTTTTTCCCATCTCTCTTTTATATATGATGTGTTGTCTCCTTTTAAGTCTTGAAGACCTTGGTATATTTTAGAAATAGTATCTGATCCCTGGGATCCCTTTATATTGCCATTAAGAAGACCTTCAGAACACCTGACTGGGGGCCCTTCCAAGTCCTCCTTTGTAAGTATACTGTTTATGTGGTGTCTAAGCTGAAAGAACCTGTAAAGATCTTGAGTTATTAGACCTTGTTTTTTTCAAATCTTCAAAACTTCTTAAAGTTTGCCCTTTAAAAAAATCGTAATATTTTATCAGCCCTTTCTCTTGTCCACTCTTTAATCTAGTGTCTGTTTTATTGGGGGTAAAGTCTTGATCATAGGCATCC
Source organism: Pholidichthys leucotaenia (assembly GCA_020510985.1). Lineage (NCBI taxonomy): Eukaryota > Metazoa > Chordata > Actinopteri > Cichliformes > Pholidichthyidae > Pholidichthys > Pholidichthys leucotaenia. The sequence goes on from CM035840.1 coordinate 217,957,278, forward strand.
ATTGCAGAAGTCGATAGGGCTCTTTAGCTTGATTCTCTCTGACTATCTTAAACCAAATTTTAGCGGGGTCTCTATCCACGGGTTAGTGTTATTCAAGAATTTAGGTAAGGCATTGTTCCCTATTATCGTCCTGTAGGGGGGATGTCACTTGTTATTTGGCATTTGATCTCCTTCCATTGTGCAGTGTAGACTGGGTTACATATCTCTATTAAAGTTTAATTTGTGCGGCTTTAAAAATAGTCCCTGATATTTGGCAGCGTGAGCCCACCTTTGTCTTTGTTTAGCTGTAAGGGTTCTATATCTGATTCTAGGTCTCTTGCCCTGCCATATGAATCTTGAGATCACTTCTGTCCAGCTCCTGCCATGTTTTTTGGGGGAGGTTCTACCGGTATTGTTTTGGTAAAAGGTATAGAATGAGAGGATGATAAAATAAAGGTTAGCGTTGGATTTTTTAAATAGCTTTATTATCACCCGCCTTCATCAGAACTCGGCTGCAGCCCATGGCTTGAGCAGGCTGCAGCTTTGTTCCTCCAGCTCTCAAAGAGGAGGAGGCACAGATGCTGGAGTGAGAATGAGAAGCAGATTTACAGCACAGTGCAGCATATATACTCAACTCAGACAATACATCAAAGGCATTCACAGCAGTCAATCTGGGCATTTGCATATCAGAGGTACAGACAGGATGCAATGAAACACAATGCATGGATGACACTTTAAACCTCACAGCTGTACACACAGCATGCAGCAGAAAAAAACCAGGAGTGCGAGGCTGACTGGTCTGTCTCTGTGTTCTGTCTCTGTGTTGTGGGGGGGTTGAATTCAACCCGCTACATAGAAAGACATGGAAGTATATTCATTTTGACTGCTTCAATTCTTTTGATGCAGTTACCTAAGAATGGTATCATATTCCATCGTTGCAAGGTCAGCTTTTTTTTTGTTCACCAGTGGATCATAGTTTAGTGTTATAATTTTGTATGAGTTGTTTCAGGATATTGACCCCCGATATTTCATAGATTCCAACTCCCAGTTAGTTTTGAGTTCACTTAGTGAATAATGATTTGGGTCATAGTTGAATGTTAAAACTTGGGTTTTATGCATGTTTAATTTGTACCCCGATAAATCTCCATAGTCTGAAAAAACTGAGATTAGTTCTGGTAAAGAAGTGTCCGGCTGCCCTTTGCTGATGACATTAAAATGTCATCAGCAAAGAGTGCTATTTTATGTTCCTTCTGACCAAGTGTAATACCTTGAATTTCTTAATTTTGTCTTATCCATTGGCTCAGAGGTTCTATGAAGATTGCAAAGAGCAGTGGAGACAGGGGGCAGCCCTGACGACATCCTCTTTCCAGCTCAAAAGATGATGATAAATTACCGTTAATGTGGTCTATATTAATCATATATCCCATAACCTACATATGTATAAGCATGTGTGAATGTTTGGTGATTACATATGTAAAGCGACTTCACACCTCAGAACAGGACAAAGAGGTCTCAACCGTCAGCGGAGATCAAAGAGCATCCGAGGCGCTGCGGTGGAGACCAGATCGATCGCCCTGACCTCCCAGGGCCAGGTGGAGGGATACGAAGACAAAGGAGGGGGATTAAGATAATGAGGGATGTCAGCTTTAATATGCATGTCTTTGGTTATGTGTAGGTATAAGTATGTAGAGCTGAATGTGTTCTTCCGCTATTCTACTTCTGCTTCTGCACTGAGATGAGACTTGTTAGAGGAGCGAAGCTGATAATAAACTTTGGTTTATAAGTCACATCGTCCGCGTTATTCCAAGCTCTTCTACAGTTAATTCTTATTTTAGCTGTTGGGTTTTTTATCTAATGCCTGTATAGTTCTAATGAAAGTTGTTATGAAAATTGTAACTGGATAGATTCTATATAGGAAGACCAGTCATCCGAATCGAATGCTTTTTCAGGCATCTAATCCCATTATGACTGCATTAGAGTTATATTTTTTATATGATGAATTATGTGTAAAGTGCGTCTAATGTATTGTCTTGTGTCTATCTTTGTCTTATAAAACCTGGTTTGAGTCTAAGTGAATTAAGTCTGTCAGTATGTTTTCTAACTTTTTGGCAAGGATAATGGAAAAAGCTTATAGTCCTGATTTAATAGACTGATTGGGCTGTAGTTGGGAGCATTCTAGTTTATCCTTTTCAGGTTTAGGTATAACTGCAATGACCCCTTCTCTCCAGGAGGGGGGGATTTCCCCTGTGTGGAGGACAATAGTTAAATGTTTTCAGGGGAGAGGAGATAGTTGCTCTTTAAAGGTTTTGTACCATTCTGCTGTATAGCCATCTGCTCCTGGGGATTTGTTAGCTTTAAGTTTCATAATTGCTTTTTCCAATTTCTTTAGGTTGTATTTCTGACAGTAGTGTTTTATTTGTGATTCGTAAGTTGGGGAAGGTTTAATGTGTTTAGGAATGTCTCGGATGCGTTTTTATGTTTTTTGTGGGAGTATAAGTTCTTATTGTAATTCTCGAAGCTTTTAAGAATATCCTGAATTCTGAATTTTATTTCCTTTGATACTGGGTCTCTGATTTTGTAGATTGTTCTTTCTGTTTGTCGTTTTCCTCAATTTATAGTGCTAGTAATTTTGCCGATTTACTGCCAGCTTCATAGTGTTTTTGTTTCAGAAATGTAAGTTTCTTCTGGATTTCTATTGTGTAGATCTCATTTGATTTTTAATTTCTTTAATATTGAGCGAGCCATTAGAATGAGTGTTGTCTTTGTGTTCTTTTTCTAGGTTCTTGAGTTCTGACTCTAGTGTGATTAGTTTTTCTTGTCTGTTTCTTTTGGGGTTGCCAGTTTTGCAATAATTTTTTCCCCTTATTACAGCTTTGCACGCATTCCACAGTATTTAAAGGGGATACTTCTCCATTATCGTTTTCTTCCAAATATCTGAGAATATCTGATTCCAATTCATCTTTCAGTGGTCCTTTCAGGGACATTTGAATTCAACCTACAGGGAAAATGTATATTTGTGTATTTTTGGATGTTTAAGTCCATATAGATTGGAGTCTGTGGTCAGAGAGATCCATCAGTCCTATTTTACATGTTTTTACTCTTCCAATGTCTCTATTAAACATAAAAAAGTAATCAATCCTTGAGTCAGATGAGTGTGGCCGTTGAATAAAAAGTATCAATCTTTTTACATTGGGGTTGAATTCCCCTCCATACGATCACAGATTCCATTTCTTTTAATAGCATCCGGGTTTCTCCTACTTTGAGTGTATTTTGATGTGAAGAATTACCTGTTGCATCCCAGTATGGATTCAGTCTTAGATTGAAGTCTCCACCACATATCACTAAACCTTGGGCTTTAGTTTATCATTAGGTCGAATACATTTTTATAAAATTTCCATTTAGCCCTGGTGGTGCATATACATTCAGCAGGGTGATATCTTCTCCCTCTAGCCGCCCAATTACCAACTGTACCTCCCTTGTTTATCTTTGTGTTCTGATTTTTTTTCAAATGTAATTTTGGTTGATATCAATGTCGCTACTCCCCTCCTCCTCCCTGACTTATATGAAGACGAAGAGATCATTTTAAACCCTTTGTCTATTGAGTTTAGTGTGTTTCCACGTCTGTTAGGTGGGTTTCTTGTAAAAATATTATTTCTGCTTTGTCCTTTTTTTCAGTTTTGCGTAGAATCTTGGATCTTTTAACTGGATTCAGGATCCTTTTACATTATATGAGGCTATTTTGGTTACACCCTGTTTCTCCATTGTATTTTCTTATTTAGTATAACAGTGTGGTGGCCCTCTTTTTTTGCTACTCAGAAACTGAAAGAACATTAAAAACATAAAAAAACATTAAGAACATAGTGTACGAAACTTTAAAACAAAAAACTGTCAAAAAAAACTTCCTGAGCTGGGGTCTCTTTAAAGACCCTGTAAGAGCCCTGATGGAGTGTAGGCTCTGAGGGAAATTCCTCAAACTCTGTTACGTGTTGAGGGCCCTCTCTTACCCCTGTAAGTTGTCCCATGTTTTTAACGTGAATTTCAGATCCCAATCCGAATTTGTAATGATTTTTTTTTTTTTTTTATGCCTATACCCTATGAGATTGTGTGCACCCTCCCACCCCCATCACAGCAAACATTCACTCTAATACAGTATTTGTTAGTGTGGGAGAACATGTGGGTCATTGTTACATTTCTATTTTAACAAGATTTTTTTTTTCCCTTTAAATTAAGAAGACATTTGTTTCTAATGCTATACTGCTCCAGGAAAGGTTTTCCCACATGCTGATTCTGCATCTCCTTTAATGTTTGTTACCTTGTAGGAGGGGGATGGAAAGTGCAGAATGACTGAAAAGAAAAAAAACAAAAAGGTCGCTATTCCTTCCTGGAACTGGAAAGCTTATCTTTGTAGCTCTGGGGCTGGGTTTCCCGCTGCTGGCCCGTGGATTTTGAAGGTCTCTGAGTGGGCCACATTTGAGCCCTGATCCTCTCGCTCAGGTCCGCTGCGGGTTTAAACACCGATACCGGGAGCCCTCTTCTCGCCATGTCAATGTTGCTGTCTTCCGCCGAGTTATAGAGACATGACTCTTCACCGTAAAAGACCCTTAACTTCGCAGGAAATGGCGTCTGAAATCGTAGATTCTGTTTCCCGTAGAACCTTTTGGCGTCGTTATATTCCTGTCGCTTTTTAAGAACCTCCGGGCGTAATCGTGCTCCACGAAGACTTTTCTCTCTTGATGCATAAATCCTTTTTTCTGCCAAGCCCGTCTTACAACCTCTTGTTTTATTTTGAAATTGGAGAATCTTACCACCACCGAACGTGGGGGCGCTTCTGCCGCTGGCTTTGCGGCTAATGTACGATGGGCCTTTTCTATCTTCAAATCAGTGGTTTGTGGAATATCCAATTTCTCTCTCAATAAGGATTTCACGCATTCCGCCATTGTGTTGAAAACTATCTTCAGCTCCTTCTTTCAGACCGTGAATTCTGATGTCTGTCCTCGTCTCTGTCTTCCTTCTTGGTTGGTTAGCTTAGCCTCCAGCCTTGACTGTTTTTTTGTGTAATCCAGCATAGAATATTCAAGCACTTTTCTTTCTTTCTTCAGCTGCCAGATTCGGTTTTCGGGCTGGTCCATTCTCTGTTCATCCTTTTTAATTCCTCTGTAATTCATGAAATTCGTCCCCGAAATCATCGTAATTCATCAAATAGCGATTTCAAAGCTAACCTTCTTGTTAGCTAGGTTCAGCTCCTTGTCTTCGAACGGAGGTCCTCGGTTCAGATTCTGCGGCCGCTGCACGTCCTGGCCCTGGGGAATGTCAGTTTCTTCTGTTTTTGGTTAGGCATGGTGCTTTTCTGTCTTTGATTTTTATCTCTTCCAAAAATCCGTTAAGTCTGATTTGAAGATGTTTCTCTTTGGATTGGGTCTCGGAGCTTCAGCGTTAAGTTGCTATCACCATGGCGTCCCAGACCGGAAGTCATGGTCACATTATTTTCAATCTTTCTAGGGGGTACCATCATTTTTGTTCAGCCTGTTTCATTGAGTTTGTGTTTTTAAAATAATTCTGTTGAACCACAATTCAAAGCATTGTCTGATTTTTCATTGGTTAATTTTCACTAGAATTTTTATTTATTACCACTTTGTCAGATTCAAGTTATTTCTGACCATTGTGGGATTTTCTTTATTAACACAGGGGTACCAACAATTTTGTCCACGTGTGTTACATTTGACTTTTTGATGACATTCCTTCTTGCATGACCTGGAAAAAGTAAAATATTGTTGTTGGTAATATGCTGCCTATTAAACAAGGCTTTTACCACAGTATCTACCAGAAATGGATCAAATCAGGGATGGCAACAGGAAATTCTGATTTCAGCTGAAATCTAATTGGTCGATTGACTTATGGGGGGGGTCGGGGGGTGCAAGCCCCCCTGAAGCTGAGAGGTTTCAGTAAAACAGAAGTAATTTAGACTGAAAAAAATGATTTAAAAAAATGAAAATACTAGACTAAGATATATCAGTTAAATTTAATGAAAAGTTAACTACTTTTTCTTCAATGTTGTCTCATTGTCTTTAGTCCAACATATTTAACAGTTCTATAAGAGTTTATTACACTATTTACACTGGTCACCAAGTCACTTCTAATGTGAAACTTTCTTCCTTTTGGCAAGCAAGCTGTGTCAGTCTCTGAACTTTGAACTTCATCTCCCTTTTCTGGTTTCTTCAGAAATTGGTCCGAGTGTTTCTGTTACCTCGTCGAACTTTTGAGCCAATTTTCACCTTTACCATCACTTTTCTCTCAAGCCAATTCCATCAGTACTTATTTTTGACACTTTTTGTCTATTTCTAGCACTGATGACTCCTGATCCTTCGATAAAAATCTCATAATTCCGCTGAAAACAATACCGAAAGCTCAGAATTCCAACACGAACCAGGGATGCGATTTGGGGTTGGAGAAATTATCTGAAAATTTATCAGGGGGTCTGGGTTTTTATGATTTTTAAGTACCAGAACTGTGCTTAAATGACATAAAACAAACAGCTGAATGCCACTTATTACTGTATATTATTGACTTATGTTCCAAGAAGATAGCATTCCTAAAATATTCCAACTGAAGAGGATGATAAAATAAAGGCAGCGTTGGATTTTTAAATAGCTTTATTATCACCCGCCTTCATCAGAACTCGGCTGCAGCCCATGGCTTGAGCAGGCTGCAGCTTCATTCCTCCAGCTCTCAAAGAGAGGAGACACATGTGTGTCTACCAGTTGCAGAATCAGAAAGAGAGTGAGAGAGTTTGCGTTACAGAGTTGCAACATACGTATATACCTAACTACAACAATACATCAAAGAGCATTCCCCAGCAGCTGGCATGATCAAAGAGATAACAGAACAGGCATGAGACATTTGCATTTGAGAGACATATTGATCTCAGTCCCTAGGTCACAGTAAGGACAGGACGCATGAACACAATGCATGAAAGGCAACATTAACATCACAGAAGTGAGCCAGAAGAAACGAGTCTGTCTGTAGACATTAATACACATTTTCACTGTTCTGTTAATCTGCTCTAGCTGAGCGCTGTGTCTGACCAGTCTGTTTGTGGGGGTTTACACCAAAGCACATCTACATAGTGATCTCAGCCTCTAGGTCACAGTAAGGACAGGACGTATTAACACTATACATGCGTGGCACATTGCATCACAATACATGCGTGGCACATTGCATCACAATACATGCGTGGCACATTGCATCTCAGTAGTGCAGCGGGAAAAAACCGAGAGAAGAGCTGAGTGTCCTGTGTGTTGTGGGGGGGTTGAATCAACCTGCCACACGCTCCCCCCCAGAGGGCACGGCAGGGGGCCGAGACCTCGATAATCCATCTAAGGGAGCGAGCTGTGGGAGAAGCTCGCTGCAGGCGGAGGGGGAGGGGTAGTGTGTGCCGGCAGGGGCGGTGAAGTCATCCGAGCCGCGCAAAAATTGCTTGCTGCTCCGCGACGTCGAGGGGCTGTCCCGTTGTGCGTGCGGAGATCACAAGAAGAAAAATTTGTCTCTGACTCCTCTCGTGGCCATGAAGAAAAGCAGGAGTGGCTGTAAGAAAAAAAAAAAAGAAACAAAAGCAGAGGGACTGGCGTGTTGGCTTTAGGTGCAGGAGCAACCCCCAAAGCCCCCCGGGAACAGCTGACGGCTGAAATCCCTTTGTGCCGTGGCTGAGACCATTAGAAAATCCAGTGGCAAGCTGCGTGCTTGCTTCAGGTGAACGAGCAGCCCTGAAGGTTCCGAGGGTGGCGATCGGCTGTTTTTCTCGGGTATGTGCAGCGGCGGAGGACGATGGCGGTCTCTGTAGCCTTTATTGCCCCGTGCATGGTGTGCCGTCCTCGTAACTCCCCGGTGCGCGCGCGGGGGTTCCGTGCTTGGGTGGGCCGCTGGAGTGGCGAGTCAGGGTGCAGAATCTTGGCGGAGATCGGCGCAGACGGCGCCGATAAAATCCAGGTTTGGGCTGTGGCTGCAGCTTGGCCATGGTGCGTTGGAATGGTGGAAGGAAATAGACGATCTTTTGTCCCTCAGGCTCGTGCAGATGCGTTGGAGCAGTGGGAGGGAATAGACGATCTTTGGCACCGCTCGGCCGATTCAGCGTGGATGTCCAAACCAGAAGGCTGCGTCGCACAAAGCGTGTGAGTCTTCGGGTCACCAGTGCAGCAGATGATAAAAATATAAGCAGCAATGCTGTGGTTTTAAGTGAAGCTTTATTATATCATCCAGCTGTCACGAGCTCCGCTCCCGGCGCCGTGCATGCGCGCCGGGAGCGAGCCCACAGCTCTCAGAGAAGGAGGACACAATGTCTGTGTCCTGCAGCTGTTGCAGAATCAGAAAGAGAGTGAGAGAGTTTGCGTTACAGAGTTGCAGCATATATACCTAACTACAACAATACATCAAAGGGCATTCCCCAGCAGCTGGCATGATCAAAGAGATAACAGAACAGGCATGAGACATTTGCATTTGAGAGACATATTGATCTCAGTCCCTAGGTCACAGTAAGGACAGGACACATGAACACAATGCATGAAAGGCAACATTAACATCACAGAAGTGAGCCAGAAGAAACGAGTCTGTCTGTAGACATTAATACACATTTCACTGTTCTGTTAAGATAAGATAAGATAAGATAAGCCTTTATTAGTCCCACAATGGGGAAATTCCAGGATTGCAACAGCACAGGGATAGCAACACTCAGAGCAACAATCAGAAGGCAAGAAAAAACAACATCTAGTAAACATATGTCCATATTACTATAAATGTATATATATAATAGACACAGTGCAGAGCATTATGGTTGAAAGTCTAAGCTCTCTCTCCGCGGATGCGGCGGGCCAGCTGGAAGTCTTTGGGCATGATGGTGACCCCCTTAGCGAAGAAGAGACCACCAGGTGGGCCTCGCTGGTCTCCTGCAGAGCCATGACGGCGAAGCTCAGGAAACGCAGGACGGTCTTGAAGTCCTGAGCGATCTCCCTCACCAGGCGCTGGACGGGCAGCTTACGGATGAGCAGCTCCGTGGATTTCTGGTAGCGACGGATCTCTCTCAGAGCCACGGGCCTGTGACGGCGAGGCCTCTTCACTCTGCCGGTGGCCGGAGCGCCTCTCCGAGCAGCCCTGGTGGCTAGCTGTCTCCTGGGGGGTTTCTTCCTCCAGTAGATTTTACGGGCGGTCTGCTTGGTTCTTGCCATCGCTCTTTATTATTCTGTCTTATATTTCTTGCACGCCGCATAAACTCCAGCCCGGCACCCGCGTCGTTTTCGCTACAGCTCCCGGTATGTCGAGTTTCCCATTAGCACCGGGCGGCAGCCAAGTGCTAGCTAGCACTAGCTCCTCCCCGCTGTAACGTCTCCCGCTGCAAACCGTGGCTCCGTCCACCGACCCGGGAGACCCCCGGGGCGATCCGTGCGTCCGTGATATATATACAGAGTGAAAGGTGTAGAAAGAAGAAGGAAGATTAAAAAAAAAGGCTGTTGCAACGGGCAGCCTACTCGTGTGGCGCCACCGGTCCGGCAGAACCGGAACCGGAAAACAAAAAAAAAATGCTCTAGCTCTGTTAATTGCTCTAGCCGAGCGCTGTGTCTGACCAGTCTGTTTGTGGGGGTTACACCAAAGCACATCTACATATTGATCTCAGCCTCTAAGTCACAGTAAGGACAGGACGCATGAACACTATACATGAATAGCACATTGCATCACAATACATGCGTGGCACATTGCATCACAATACATGAATGGCACATTACATCTCAGTAGTGCAGCAGGAAAAACCGAGAGAAGAGCTGAGTGTCCTGTGTGTTGTGGGGAGGTTGAATCAACCCGCCACACAACAAGCATTATCCATCACATGCTTTAACACTTGATCAAATCAAAATCAGTTAATTTTATCTATTCCATAATAGAAATAAAATTCATTCATACCATTACTTTTTATAATTTCAGCATTCATTTCAGATCACCACTTTCAATCTCCATTGAGTCTTGAGCAGTTCATTTTGCACAATCACTGATGTAGCCAAGTCTTAGAAATATTCAAAAGTTATGAGTCAATGTCCACTGTGCACTGTCAATTTCAAACTGTTTGGAATCATAAAAGTAATGTAACTAAATTGTTTTGCTATTTTTTTCTGCTCAACTTCAGTGTCAGGGCGCTGCAGGAGTTTTTGGGGATGGTTAACTTTTATAACCGTTTCCTCCCCCGCGCAGCCCAGCTCATACAGCCGTTGTATGCCACACTCAAGAAACGGAAACCGGCGGACAGATTTGACTGGACTCCTGAGCGGGAGCAGGCATTCTGAGGTTAAAACAGCTCTGGCAAACGCTGCACTACTGGCGCACCCAGACCCGTTGGCTCGGATGGCGCTCACTACCGACGCCTCGTACATGGGCATAGCAGCCGTCGTGGAGCAATGCGTTGCCGGTTCTTGGCAGCCGCTCACCTTTTTTAGCAGGTCTTTGCACGACAGTGAGCGTAAATACAGCGTGTTCGACAGAGAGTTAATGGCTCTCCGCCTGGCCATACGCCACTTCCAGTTCTGCCTGAAAGGGCGCACCTTCACTGTGTTCGTGGACCACAAGCCGCTAACGTACTTAACGTACTTTATCTTCCTGGAAGATTAAAAAAAAGCGGAATTCCGCGAATTAGCAGAAAAATCACATCCCTGACGAACACGCTGCCATGAATTTTTGACAAAGCATACAATGAGCCATTTGATTGGTCCAATCGTTTGCAACTGTCCAATCGCAGGACTGTTTACAATACAGCAGTAGCTTGAGTACAAAACATCCGGGTTATCGCGAGAGACTTGACCCGGGTAAGCGCCGAGCACTTATGTAATTGTGTTGATTTTTGCTAAATCGGTAATAAGGTACCTTACCCCCACTAAAATTTTCTCAACGGATTTAGATGATTCACGGAAATGATCAATTTGAAAATAAATCGGCGTAAAATTGCCATCCCAGCAAATACCTTAATGCAGAAACTGATTACATGCTTGAAAAAACATTGCTGTCATTTTCCAGTTGGGCTTCGCTGTGTATTTCAGTCCCAAAACTGGATAAAACATGCAGAATTTGTATCATACCTGCAAACTCAGAAGGGGTGAAAAAGGTGACAAATTAAACCCCTGTAAGGGGGTCTGGGGGCATCCCTCTCCCAAGAAAAAAATTTGTGATTTTAACACGTAAATTAAGCATTCTGGTGTACTCTGAGAAGAAAATAAAGGGGAAAGACAACACTTCAGATAAAGTGCATTTATTAACAGCATTTAACATACCTAACACAAATTTTTTCAACCTTTCAATACTACACATTGGTGTAACAGTAAAACTAACCTAGAAATATCCTATAAAATAATGAAACACCATTTTACACAGTGACCAAAACACATGACACCCAAAGGGGAAAAAACATTCATAATACTGTAGGAATAAACTCACACATACTTAAATTATATGATCAGAGGTGTGTATAGTAGCCAGAAATTGTACTCTGGTAAAAGCAGTGTTGTCTTATGAAATTAATAATTCAGAGTAGACACCTTAAAAAAATACTGAGTAGGGCACTAAAGCACCTACTTAAAAAAAAAAATGTTTTGAAAGTCTGAGTTTTTTTCTCGTAAATGTATAACCATTTTCTTTTTTCTTTGTAAATTTGTTTTTACCCAAATTTGCAATTATTTTCCTCATACATTTGTAATTTCCTTTTGTAAAATTATGACTCTTCGCGTACATTTGAGACTTTATTATTAATTTGTGGATTGGTTTATGGCTAATTTGTCTATTTTTATCATGAAATTACTGTATTCCTAATAAATTTTAAACAGTTTATGGAAACATTTTATTTCCTCATAATTGAAACTTTTGATCATAATTTTGCAAAGCCAGAACAGAATTCAACTCTGATTTCAAAGAAATGTTAATAAAATTTAATGAAAAAAAAAAAAAAAACTAAAATGGTCATAGTTTTACAGTATATATTCACAATTTTTCGAACACTCCTCACCAACCAGACAACAGGAAAAACCTCCCATATTTTGAAATCTGAATGTTGGCAGGTTTAGTTTGTCTGAAGGCTGGAGGATGTTAACGGGTTTAAGCCAGTGACTTTGTGAATTTGTGTCATTGTAATTTGCCAGATACATAAAAATCAACATAAATTATTTAACACTGTGCTGGTTGGTGACGAGACTACAATCACAGCACAGCAAGAGTGGAAATGAATCTGCCTTAATAGATTAATTTTGAAGCTGCAGCAGACAAACTGTCGGAGTACCTGAGAGTGAGAAGAAAAACGGCACGTTTTTACTCACTCCCACATGGAGTCTGCAGGGCTCTGACCGTCTGCTGGAGACAATGGTTCCCAGTTCCCCTCACATTAAAGGGCACCTCTGCTACTCTTTTTGTTCGTGAAAGCTCCCTCCAAAAAAACACTTAACACACACTACACTTAATTCCAAACTCCCACTGACGGCGGCAAAAACAAGACGGAAGACAACGCAGCTATCTTGATTGTGATTGGCCAAATAATGACGTGTGATGCATTCCACCAAAGATGGGTTTTTTTATTATGAAGAAGATGACCCCCCCCCCCACCCGTTGCTTCTGAAACTGCCGACCACCCACCCCCCCACCCCCAAAAAAACCTATTTGGATCTACACAATTCACGTGACATATTTGGGATTCATTTGGGGGACTTTCACCAAAAAGCGACTAGTTTGCAGCTATGTTGTATGGACTTGTATGTTGTATACATATACAACCATACAAACTCTGACAAAGGCAAATTTGTTTCCTTTGTCGTGCATGGATGACTGCATCAATCAAGTGGGTTCTACCAAATTTGCAAGTAAATTTGATTTACCAAAAGGGTATTGGCAGGTCCCACTGTCCTCAGGGTTTCCACTGGTAACATTTCTGCATGGCGGACTGCCATCCTTAGAGTTATGCTGCCATGCTAAGGAAATATGAATTTAAGAAAAAAAATATGTAGGAATGACATTCCACAAGCGTGCACACGAACAACGCGTGTGACAGTCATCAATACGGAGATCAAAAGGGCACTGCCTACGACTGTTCCAGTCAGCAGACAGAGTGTCTCTCTAGTGTGACTGTTTGTTTGAGAAAAGCATGAGCTTATTAAAGTATTTTAAACACAGGAAAAAAAGCAGAAGAGGTATGTAAGCAGTGGAGGCATTTATGGTGGGTTTAACCCGCTGGTAATGGAAGCAATAATCTGTCCCTCCAGGATTTCATGGGATGTTTTCATGATTGTTGCGGCCCAAAATACCTGAATTCGCGGGAGCTTTTTTAAAAAGTTGCAATGTTTTGAGAACTTTTTTTTGCACGAAAAATTGTGGGAAGAATTACAAATTTTAAAGCAGATGTTCTTCCAGTTTACTGCAGTGATATTCTATATAACAATACAAGAAAAGCGGACAGTCAAAAATTTCCTATTAGTGATTTGTAAATTAAGCAGAAACTTCTGCTATACAGAAAAACACTTGTGCCACACCAAATACAGACTTTAACACAATATCCATTACAACAGCTAAATTACATTGAATGCATGTTAAAAAGTATAGATTTGGAAATTATTGGCAGAACCTTCATTTGAAAACTCCCTACAGTCCTCAAAAATTTGGTACCGTGTGGAGAGAAAAAAAAAAATATTCTGTTGCTCTGTATTGTCCACTGGAGTCTGTTTTTCTGGGAAAAAAATACAGAAAATATTCTCTTTATGGGCCTAACTCCTACCTGTCTGCTGTGCATCCACACACACACACACGTCTCTTCAGACACACATCTTTCTTTTTTTTTGGGGGGGGGGGGGGGGGGTCCGTGTCCAGGCCGCAGCTTCACAGCTATAAAGCTCATTAACAAGATGTAGTAATGATTTTTACCTCTAAAGATGTATAAAATGTTCAAACACTGGCTGTAGTGTTAGATTTGCTCATTTTGTTTGTGGTTTTATGGCATGTCTCCCACACGCACTCCCGCAATGGGGTGCTTTTGGGACAGGCAGATATTTTTCAACACAAACCCAGCACTTCATATATGCAGTCAGTACGGAGAAGTGGCAAGATGTCCACCGGCAGACTGGGGGAGAGAGGGGAAGGGACGGTGTTGAAAACCTTGCAAGTGTTTGTTTTTTTTAAAATCACACACTCTGTTTTTGATGTGTTCCATGAACACTCACTGTAAACACGAAAGTGAACGCAGTGCAGCGATGCATTTGATTGTTTAGACAGAGTTTGCATGCCACTCAGACAAATTTAAATGGTAAAACTGGAGGAAGTTGATGAGGATTGGTCAAAATTGCAAGAAAGTTGGGGTGATTGGACAAAGTTGCAAGATCACACAATAGTTGCACTGATTTCGCGTGAACTGACGTGATAGGAACATTGTGAAATCCTGGAGGGACTGAATAATGAAATGTCGCTTAGCAAACAGGTGGGCAGGCTTCATATGCAGGGAAAGGCAAGAGTGACTGATGAAATGCTGAGGATTTACTTCACCAGCCACTACAATATTAACTAATTTATGTTCATTATGATATACCTAGCAAGTTAAGATGACCAAAATTCACAAAGTCAATGACTTAAATCCATCAACAGCCTTCAGATAAAAAAAAGTGTCAACATTTGGATTTAAAAAAAAAAAAGGTTTTTCCTGCTATCTGGTTGGTGAGATTTCAAAAAAATATATATAGATGAATATATAAAAATATTATAACAGAAATAACTGCATCTTTGGTCATTTAAGTTAATTTATTTCATTAAATACAATTTTTTTTTTCTCTTTGAAATCAGAGTTAAATTATATTTCTGTTCTGGCTCTGCAAAATTATGGTCAAAAATGTAAATTGTTATCAGAAAAAAGTAAAAAAAAATTACCAGTCTGTTTAAAATGTATTTAAAAAAAGCTAATTTACTTTAAAAAACAGGACAAAAATTAGCCATAAAATAATCCACAAATTTATAATAAAGTCTCAAATGTACAAGACAGTTTTACATGAGGAAATTACAAATTTGAGGAAAATGGTTTCAAATTTATATAGATTTGCACAGAAAAGTAGAAAACTATAAGAAAATTGTTATAAATTTTGGAGAAAAACCTCAAACCTTCAAGACTGGAGTCATTACTCAAGTTTTTAAGTGGGTGGTGTTTGTACCCTTAACTAGAAATTTTTGGTTGTATACGTTTAATCATTAATTTCATAGCACTGCTTTGACATGAGTAGAATTTCTAGCTACTATACCCACCTGATCAAATAATTTCAGTATGCATGAGTAAATTACTATTATGAATGTTTTTCTTTCCTTTCCCAACTCTCTCAATAAAAAAAATAATTAGAATAAAAATACAAAAAAATACACATATTTTTGTCATTTATGTAAATCATGACAAAAAAATCCTCCAGGACAAAACATGACACTTGGTATTTTCTAATGTGTTTGTATACCACCATAGAGAGAGAACCTGAATTAGACAGGGCTCAGAGAGGGAAAGATGAGACAGACAAGATGTTCGGGCAGAGGGTCCAGGAGAGGTGAGAGCAGAGGGAGGAGAGAAGGATGACACCAGTAAAAAGTCCAAACACAGGACGTCTGGGTGGGACCCCAACTGACCCAATATTCCAACATTCAAGCCTTGGTTGTAATACTTCAAATGGTAAGTTCCATATGCAAAGTTAGTATGCAAAACTAAAAAAACAAAGAAAGAAATAGTATAAAATCAACATTGCCATTACAATAGTGTCGTGTTTTCTGCCCCCCCCCCCGAAAATATGTTGCCATTGCGCCAAGGTCTTTAAGCCAGAGGAAATACTGAAGCACGCACAAGAAATTGCAGCTTTTGTTACACCGTCAGGATTGTACTTCTACTGTCATGCCATTTGGGTTACGCCACGCGCCCGTGACATTCCAGCGGCTTATGAATAAGGTAGTTCATGGCCTGGAGGGTTGTTCTTGACCACACACAAACTGTTTAACTCCAGAGTGGATAAGTTCATGTCTTCTTAAGGTACCCCTTTCCGTAAAGGCCTTTCCACACTGTTTACATTGAAACTGTTTAACTCCAGTGTGGATGAGTTGATGTCTTACTAGGTAACCTTTGAGGGTAAAGGCTTTTCCACACTGACCACACACAAACTGTTTAACTCCAGTATGGATGAGTTCATGTCTTCTTAAGGTACCCCTTTCCGTAAAGGCCTTTCCACACTGTTTACATTGAAACAGTTTAACTCCAGCATGGATGAGTTCATGTGATCTTAACTGACTCATACGAGTAAAGGTCTTTCCACACTGACTGCATACAAACTGTTTAACTCCAGTGTGGCTGAGTTCATGTCTTCTTAAGGAACTTGTTTGAGTAAACGTCTTTCCACACTTACCACATACAAACTGTTTAACTCCAGTGTGGATGAGTTCATGTTTCCTTAAGCTACGCCTTTCAGTGAAGGCCTTTCCACACTGTTCACATTCAAACTGTTTAACTCCACTGTGAATGAGTTCATGTGTTGTTAAGCTACTTATCTGAGTAAAGGCCTTTCCACACTGACCACACACAAACTGTTTAATTCCAGTGTGGATGACTTCATGTGTTCTTAAGTAACTCATACGAATGAAGGCCTTTCCACACAGACCACATACAAACTGTTTAACTCCAGAGTGTATGAGTTGATGTGTTCTTAAGTGGCTGGTCTGAGTAAAGGCATTTCCACATTGACCACACACAAACTGTTTAACTCCATTGTGGATGAGTTCATGTTTCCTTAAGCTACCCTTTTTAATAAAGGCCTTTCCACACTGTTTACATTCAAACTGTTTAACTCCACTGTGGATAAGTTTGTGTGTTCTTAAGTAACTCATCTGAGTAAAGCCCTTTCCACACAGACTACACACAAACTGTTTCATTCCAGTGTGGATGAGTTCATGTGTTCTTAAGTAACTCATACGAGTAAAAGCCTTTCCACACACACTACACACAAACTGTTTAACTCCAGTGTGTATGAGTTCATGTGTTCTTAAGTGACTCATCTGAGTAAAACCCTTTCCACAGTGACCACACACAAACTGTTTAACTCCAGTGTGGGTGAGTTGATGTCTTACTAAGTGACATTTCAGGGTAAAGGCCTTTCCACACTGACCACACATAAACTCTCTAACCCCACTATGGATCATTTTATGTTTTCTTAAGTTACCCAACAGTGTGAAACCTCTCCCACATTCTTCACAAAAGTATTGTTTATCTCCAGTGTGTTGTTTTCTCCGGCTTTTTTTTCCACTCTTGTCACTGTGTGAATTAGCTTTGTCTGATGTGGTTGGAGGATCTTTATCCTTCTGAAGCTGCTGATGTTTCACTCCATTTCTCCTTTCATATTCCTGTAGCAACAAAGACAGAAACAGAGGCTGTGAACATGCAGTGCTGTGAAAAAGTATTTGCCCCTTCCTGATTTTTATATTATTGCATATTTGTCACACTTAAATGTTTCAAACCATCAAACAAGGTATGGCTTGTTTTTTTCCCATAATAAACGAAATCATCATTTAAAAAACTACATTTTGTATTTACTTGGGTTATCTTTGTCTAATATTAAAATTTGTTTGATCTGACAGAGATAAGGACTTGAGTCAGAGACTGAGTCGAGTCACTAAGGACAAGGACTCTTTGAATATTAAGTCTTTGATGCTCTGTGGACATTTCCAAATGCAGTTCCACCGGGTCTCTGTTCTGATCTGTTCATACTTGGTACAGCCATTGCACAGCATTGGGCCCAACCGTACCTGTGGAATTTCATCCAGATGCTTCTCATTGATTGGACTTAACTTTATCAATGACAAACTCACTAATCTCTTATTACAAACACTTTCAAAGTTATATATTATACACTACTCACAAAAAGTTAGGGATATTTGGCTTTCAGGTGAAATTTATGGAAAATGTAAGTTCATGCTACAGTAATATTTTATCATGAAAGTAGGGCATTTAAGTAGAAGCATGCAATGGTGATTTCCTTATCTTACACAATTTATTGAAACAAAAGCCAACAACAGTGTATACCAGTATACCACAACAAAAAATATCAATGTCTCAATAACTTGCATGTGCCCTTGAGCATCAATTACAGCTTGACAACCATGTCTCATGCTGTTCGCAAGCCGACTTATTGTCTGCTGAGACATGGCATTCCACTCTTCTTGAAGGGCAGCCCTTGGGTCAGTGAGGTTGTGGGGTGCAAGGTTACAAGCCTCTACACGGCGACTCAGCTGATCTCATAGGTTTTCTATGGGATTCAGGTCTGGACAAAGTCCAGGCCACTCAATCTGAGGTACTCCAGCCTCCAGCAGCCGTTTCCTAATGGCACGACCATGATGAGTTGGAGCACTGTCATCCATGAAGATGAAATAAGGCCTCTGTTGTTCATGCAGGGGTACAATGACTGGATTAATGATGTTATTCTGGCACTATCGGCTTGCCACTGTACCATTCACAAGGTGTAGGGCAGTTCTGTATTGACTAGACCAGGGGTCACCAACACGGTGCCCGCGGGCACCAAGTCGCCCGCAAGGACCACATAAGTCGCCCGCAGGCCTGTTCTAAGAATAGCACAACTTGCAAGTGAGCTGTGTCTAAGATGTAATTTTTTCTGCCGCTATTTTTTAAAATCCCACTTGCATTTATATAGATTTTAAAATGACAATGTCTTAAAAATAAAAAAAATAAAAATATGTTTATTATACGTAAAGTTAAGGTGAACTCTGACCTAGTTCAAAGGTCAGTATTGTGCGCATGACAAAACCTTCGCGCTTGTGGAGAGTAAGCTAGCGGGCAGTGAAGATTGAGTGCGGAGTGCCATGTTTTTTTGCCACAAACATGGCAAAAAAAAGACAGAAAATTTATCATTTTCAAAGTGAATGGGAGGAAGAGTTCTTTTTTACTACCGTGAAAGGAAGCTGCGTGCGTTTCTTTTGCGGGGCGACTGTGGCGACGGTGCATGTGACGGCAAGATGCACTCAGTGTGAACTGTGAAACTGCTGTCCACTCTCAGTGCTGTTTAGCGTCTTCTCATGAAAGGACAGTGCTGGTTATTACTCCAGCATGATTCTTGGCAAGAACTGTATGGATATAATTCCAGTGAAGAAGAACACACAAAAGTGTGTCTATAAAATGTAACAGATTTTGAGCAGAATGGCAGCAGATTTGTTCAGTTAAAAATGTGATAAGATTTATTTAATATGAAAGTTGATTTTTCTTAAATGTTGCATAACTTTTTCAAACATGGTTCAACATAGTTCATGAATTGTTAAAAGGGTTTAGTTTTTTATGGTTAAAAGGGACTGGTGAAAACTGGACATTTTTTTTTTTAATGAAATGTAGAAGTGATCATCTGAACAATTAAGATAAGATAAGCCTTTATTAGTCCCACAAAGGGGAAATTCCAGGATTGCAACAGCACAGGGATAGCAACACCCAGAGCAACAATCAGAAGGCAAGAAAAAAAAAAAAAAAAAAGCAAGCAAGCAAGAGCAGCTAATATACATATGTACATATTACTATATATATATATATATATATATATATATACACACACACACAGACACACAGTGTAGAGCATTGTAGCTGGATGGGATAAATATATGAGTATATAAACACACAGTACGGAGCATTGCAGCTAGATGGAATAAATATGTAAATATATAAACACAGTGCGGAGCAATGTAGCTTGATGGAATAATATGTAGATATATAAACACACAATACGGAGCATTGCAGCTAGGTGGAAAAAATATGTAAATATATAAACACACAGTGCGGAGCAATGTAGCTAGATGGAATAATATGTAGATATATAAACACACAGTGCGGAGCATTGTAGCTAGATGGAATGAATATATAGATATATAAATATAAACATAAACACACCCAGTGCGGAGCATTGTAGCTAGATGGAATAAATATGTAAATGTATAAACACACACAGTGCAGAGCATTGTTGCTAGATGGGATGAAACAGCACAACCGTCTACTTAGTTATCCTACATGGTATGATTATGTGCCCATACATATTCTCACCCTCCGTAGCTACCGGTATTTTCCTAGTTGTGTGCCGGAGGGGACCATTGTGTAAGTCTATTGCATCTTTTGCATTCAAAAAACTATTAGGTTGTTACGTCTTTTTGCTATCTCTGCGAGCAGCCCTGCTTAGGTTGTACAGTCTGACAGCCCTTGGTAGGAAGGACCTGCGAAACCTCTCGGTTGTGCACCTAGGATGATGTAGTCTGCTGCTAAATGAGCTCCTCAGTGCATTCAGTATGTCCTGCATAGGGTGGAACTCGGACTCCAGCAGAGATGACAGTTTAGCCACCGTCCTTCTCTCTCCTATCTCCTCCACCGGATCAAGGCGCTGCCCCAGGACAGAGCTAGCTTTCTTGATCAGTTTGTTCAGTCTCTTCCTATCGGCTGCTGTAATGCCACTGCCCCAGCAGACCACTCCAAAAGTGATGGCTGATGCCACCACCGTGTCATAGAATGTCTTCAGCAGCGCCCCTTGTACACCAAAAGACCTGAGTCTCCTCAGTAGGAACAGCCTGCGCTGTCCCTTCTTGTAGAGTGCATCAGTATTGTGTGACCAGTCTAGTTTATTGTTCAGATGAACACCCAAGTACTTGTAGGATGTCACCATCTCAATGTCTGTTCCCTGTATATTTACTGGTGCTGTGAGGGGTTGTTCTTGCCTGCGGCAGTCCACCACCAGCTCCTTAGTTTTCCTCGCGTTGATCTGGAGGCAGTTCCGATGGCACCAGTCCACGAAGTCCTGGATAAGCCCTCTGTACTCAGCTTCATCTCCACTGGAGATGAGGCCAACGATCGCAGAGTCATCAGAGAACTTCTGTAGATGGCAGTGTGTTGTGTTGTGTGAGAAGTCCACAGTATAAAGAGTGAACAGGAAGGGAGCCAACACCGTTCCCTGGGGGGCCCCCGTGCTACTGATGATCGTGTCGGACACACAGTCCCGGGTTCTCACAAACTGAGGCCGGTTCGTGAGGTAGTCCAGGATCCATGATGACAGGTGCTGGTCCACCCCTGCGCGCAGCAGCTTGTCCTTCAGGATCATCGGTTGGATGGTGTTGAAAGCACTGGAGAAGTCAAAGAACACGATCCTCACCACATTCCCGGGCTTCTCCAGGTGGGGCAGAGAACAGTGAAGGAGGAAGATCACCGCATCCTCCACCCCAATGCCATGCTGGTAGGCGAACTGGAGTGGATCTATCGCTGGTTCCACCAGGGGGCGGAGGTGAGCAAGGAGCAGTCTCTCCAGGGTCTTCATCAAGTGGGACGTCAAGGCCACCGGTCTGTAGCTGTTCAGGTCTTTGGGGTGGGAAGTTTGGTAGGTGTGCATCCCCTCAAGACGTGCAAAAAATCTCTCTTTTTGGGGTGCTTCAAGTTTTTAATTAGGTCCATTTTTTTATCTGCAATTGTGCAACTACAGAGAGCCATTTAGTGACTTGTGGGTTAGCAATTCTTTTGGTAACCACTATGTGGCGCTATATAGGTTTTCAGGTTATGATCATGGCTGTGGTCTGATGAATGTCAGAAAATTTCACATCATTCTGCCCAGCCGCACGTGAGTAATCAATAAAACAGTTTTCAGCAATTCTTTTGTTAACCACTATGTGGCGCTATATTTGTTGTCAGGTATTTTGATGTCATTGCGTTCGGGGTGGAACTATTTTCCATTATGGAAGGAATGGTGCACATTGGAAAGGGTTTGCCCGAGTTACAGGACTTTAAAGTTGTAAGGGGAGGAGTCAAAATTCACCATGGCGCCATGGCAACACGTCCTTGTCAGTTATGTGTTGTCCACCCATATTGGACTATATGTGACAGTCACCTAAACCTATGTTCCAATTTTCATGACTCCAGGACGTTCCCACCCCTCCCCATAAGCTCACGGATTGAATGGCGAAGAGGGCGTGTCCATGGTAACACATTTCATATCTTGCTAAAGTTGATGTTCAGTTATGATCATGGCTGTGTTCTGATGAATCTCTGAAAATTTCATGTCATTCTGGCCAGCCGTGCGTGAGTAATAAATAAAACATTTTTCAGCAATTCTTTTGTTAACCACTATGTGGCGCTATATCTTTTGTCAGGTGTTTTGATGTCATTGCGTCCGGGGTGGCACTATTTTCCTTCATGGAAAGTTTTGTGGACATCGGACAAGTTTTGGCCGAGTTACAGGTGGTTGAATTTGTAAGGGGAGGAGTCAAACTTCGCCATGGTGCCCTGGCCACGCCTTTTGAGATTTTGACTTAATTTATACAATTTTTAATGGCCAATGCCTATAGATGCTGCCATGCAAAAATGAGCTCAATTGGAGAAGGTCCCTAGGACAAGTGCGTTCAAATGCGCGGTGTGACTTTTTTCCCGAATTGGAGGTGGGGCGACTTTGAGGCAAGATGGCGGCCTTCCTGTTGGCGGTGGGTATGGGCCACAATGATGTTTTTTGCATGTCTTGAGGTGATTCACACCTCACCCAAATTTGATGTTTCTACGGCAAAGTTTATGGTCTCCAGTCTCCACAGACCTTGCACGTTTGGCCCCACCCACCAAAATGAGTGGTGGGGGGGCACATATGTTTTCCAGTTTGCTGAGAAAATTGCTGAGATTAATAAAAATAAAGTGTTGAATATTGATCTTATCTGTTACCCACTCTAAGTTATTGATAATTAACTATTTATTTATGTGTGTGTGTGTGTGTGTGTGTGTGTATATATATATATATATATACACAATTTGTGATTTTAGAGGAGTGTGTCAAGCTGGTAGCCCTTCACATGACTTGGTACACATGAAGTAGCTCTTGGTTTCAAAAAGGTTGGTGACCCCTGGACTAGACACACCGGCTCAGACTGTAACGCCAACACCACCACCAAAGGCTAGTCTGATGACAACAGTGACTGATGACTAGCACTGTCCTTGACGTCTCTAACATCGTTGGCGGCCATCATTTCCACTCAATGTGAATCGATTTTCATCACAGAAAAGCAATGAGGACCACTGGTCTCTTGTCCAGCGAAAATGCTCCTTGGCCCATGCAAGACAATGACGTCTGTGCCTGGTGGTGTGGTCAGGTGTCCTTGCAGGTCGTCTAGCACGCAGACCACGCCGATGTAAACAGTTTTGAATGGTCTGACGTGACACTTGGGTACCTCTCACCTCCCTTAAATGTGCCTGGAGTTGAGTAGCATTCATCATCCAGTTCCACAGGGCACTGTTCACAATGAAGCGATTATCAATGTGGGATGTGGCCAAAGGACGTCCATTTCTATGACTTTCTGTGACTCCTCCAGTTAGGGATGCTAATGATTAATTGCCTTTCGATTAATTGCTGATAAGAATTTAGTCGACTAACTTAGCTTAGTTGTCAGTTAATTGATAACTAAGCAGTCCTTTTCAATGGGAGCTTGTTCTATGCAATGTAGTAGCATTGCCGTCCAGGCGTTGTACAAGCACACGGTCACCCACTGACGCCTTTCAACCAAAACTAAAGAAAACGCAGAAGACACCAAGCCCCCCAGAGTGCATGCGCTGTGCAGAGAGAGAAAACTTGTCCTTCTGGGTTACGTCGGAGAACCACAACAAGCTCCGATGGCACGCAAGCTTCAAGATTCACCCTCCCGCTTCAAACTCAATGTGTATTAGATACAACTACTGTATCGATTTGAAAAGGCTACATCACTTCCTTCAGCAGTTACTGAGGTCATCCAATGAGAGTGAAACTGCAATATGCGCATCATTAGAGTATCAAACCATGATACCAAGTTTCAAAACAATCGGATCAAAACTGTAGGAGGAGTTGATTTCACAGAAGTGGGACGGACGGACAGAATGACCCAAAACATAATCCCCCTTTGGTCTTCACCCTAAGGGCTCTTCAACCCTGTTGGGCTTCGACTGGCCAGGGACAACAACACAAATGCTTTTCAGCACATCATGAGAGCCAAGTAAAGCCAGTTCTTTCTCTGAGCTTTGTAAAGTATGCCCATCAGCACTCGTGACTTTTTCTACTAAGGTGTAGTTTTTCCCGTTCAAAACCAAGTTTTGCTTGCTCCATTTCATGCTTCATTTTTTTCCAACATCATTTGGTTCTCCATATCAATCTGTTTTTTTTTCCCCTCAATTTCAGTTTCTTGTTTTACTTTTTCAATTTCAATCCTTTGTTTCAGCTTTTCTTGTTCCATTTGTAGCAAAATTAACTCTTTGTTGCTCAAATGTTAACGAAGTACTCTCGGTACAATGTGTTAAAGAAAACTCTGCAGGCTGAAATGCATTTTCAACAGAAGCAGTCAAAAATTTCATGTCCAACAAATTTTCCTTCAAAATACTTTCTACATTTTGTTTCAATCTTTTATCATCAATTTCTATATCATAATGATTTGCTATTTTTAGCAATTGGTCTTTACTGTAAGAATCCAACAACTCCACAGTAGGACATTTGAAAAAAATCTTCAATGTAAGCCATTTTATTTTTAACCAGTCCAAGAGTGAGACCTTAAACACACCATGTGCAATAAGGGGAACAAATCCCTTTATCTGTCTACCCTAAGCTCACTAAACTCATCCCTAGTCTTCAGAGAGGGATCAGCAAGAGGGTTCTTATGTACCAATTAGGGATGGGCATTCAGTGAAATTTTCTTCACCGATCGTCGGGAGAATTAATGATTAATAATCGGTTAATCATTAACATTTTTAGGTACGTAACAAGGCAGGTAGACTACATTATAACATCAGGTGCACGGAGAGCCCTCTCTCTGTTCTCGTGTTGGCTCGGCTCGGGAATCTCGCAAGCTGATTGGCCGAGACGTTTCACCCCGCAAGCTGATTGGCCGAGACGTTTTACCCACCTTGTCTCCCTGCCGAGCGGCCACCCAACAAACGAAGACCGCATTCATTGCTCTATCGCTCGTGTTACTTAGTCTAGCCGCGCAGAACTTTTTGCTGTTCTCTTGTGCCATTTTGTGCAAAATAGTCTTCCCGTCGAGCTACTACGCCGCCTCCTGCAGCTTCCCTCGACGTGTGTACACCGAATCTTCATGACCTTCTCAATAAAGTTTCTGAAAAAAAAAAGAATCTTCACGACCGCCATTACTCAGCGCGCAACCACTGTTGGCGGTTTCTTTGCGTAATAAGGGTGTTCCATGGACCCTGTCGATGAGGTATATTTGTATGCTGCATTGCAGTGATTGCAGTACACCTGGTCATTTTTTAAATTGAAATGGTCCCACGCAACACTTCGCCGTAACCGCTTAATGATTTGGCGATTGCCCTACGGAAGCCCGCGTGTATCAACTGAGGCACGCCAGGGTACGGCGATGGTGTAATGTTGCCCCCTGGTGCCCAAATTTTGCCATTGCATTGTTTGAGGACGGCCGTACACTAGGCCTCGGATTGTTTAAAAAAAAAAAAACGGTTTGTCGACGAAAATGAACTTCCTCGGTGAAATTCTTAATGATCAATTATCGGTTAATCGGTAAATTATGCCCATCCCTAGTACCAATACCAGCAATCTGACAGGCAACTGACAATCAGCGACCTCTCCACAATCCTAGCGTGCTCCACAGCACCTTCTCTTCTCACTTAAAAAAAAAAGTAAAAACAAAAAACATTAAACCTACCAGGAATTATTCAACAAAGCTCAACAAAAAATATTACACACAGTACTCACCCTGTGGAGGCTCTCCCCAAACTTGAGTAATTAAGGAACATCACCAGCCTCTCTCCAATTGGTTGATTAGAATACAATTAGTTGTTTTAAACACAGGAAGACTTACTTGTGGATGAGCCCACAATTGTCACAACTGGCTCAATGGTCATGGCAAAAAGAGGAGAGAAGCAGGATCAAGATTAACAAGTTTAAAGTGCTGATGACACATTTTGACTGCATCTAATTTTGCAACACATAATTTCAATATGACGAAATAGGTGGGTCTGTGCAGTTCTAAGTCAAACAGGCTTGTTTTTATGCAAATATCCGATATTTCCAAGAGCGCCATGTCACCAATTGTGTCAGTGGCTGGAAGCCCCCCCAGCCATGTTGTAACGTCCAGGGATGGCAACAGGAAATTCTGATTTCAGCTGAAATCTAATTTGGTCGACTGACTTATGGGGGGGCCAGGGGGGCACAGCCCCCCTGAAGCTGAGAGGTTTTCAGTAAAACAGAAGTAATTTAGACTGAAAAAAATGATTAAAAAAAAAAATGAAATACTAGACTTAGATAAATCATTAAATTTAATGAAAAGTTAACTTACTTTTTCTTCAATGTTGTCTCACTGTCTTTAGTCCAACACATTTAACAGTTCTATAAGAGTTTATTACACTATTTACACTATTTACACTGGTCACCAAGTCACTTCTAAGGTAGTCGGCATGTTTCTTCACTTTTGATGCACGGTCTGACAGCGCCACACTTCCACGCGATCCATAGTTAATCAAGTCTTTACAATACACACAAAAAGCTTTTCCGGCCACGTCTGGTTTCTTCAGAAATTGTCCGAGTGTTTCTGTTACCTCGTCGAACTTTGAGCCAATTTTCACCTTTATCGTCACTTTTCTCTCAAGCTAATTCCATCGGAACTTATTTTTGACACTTTTGTCTATTTCTAGCACTGATGACTCCTGATCCTTCGATAAAAATCTCATAATTCTGCTGAAAACGATACCGAAAGCTCAGAATTCCAACACGAACACGCTGCCATGAATTTTTGACAAAGCATACAACGAGCCATTTGATTGGTCCAATCGTTTGCAACTATCCAATCGCAGGGCCGTTTATAATACAGCAGTAGCGGGAGACTTGACCCGGGGAAGTGCCGAGCGCTTATGTAATCGTGTTGATTTTCGTTAAAATCGGTAACATCGGTGACAATAAGGTACCTTACCCCCCCTAAAATTTTCTCAACGGATTTAGACGATTCACAGACATGATCAATTTGAAAATAAATTGGCAGAAATCCGCGGATCGGCGGAAAATTGCCATTCCTGAACGTCAGCGGGAGGACACAGCGCTTGGCTGCCCATTGTACACGCAGGATGGAAGCGGTTGAAAACATTGACGATGGTTCCAGCACATGTAGTCTGGAATTGATTTGTGTTGTCCAATCTTCAGACGATTGTAGTTCAGAAAAATGGGATGACAATGAAGAATCTGGGGGCATCAGACCTTATAGGTTTGAGCTGTACCAAGTGGACATCGTGCCTAGCGAGTCAGACTCAGAGTGACGGTGGTGAGGCAAACATGCCCGCCACAGCAGCAGCAACAAACACATAGTAGAGGAACACAGAGTGGTATGCTTTTGTTACAGATATTGCAACAAATTATTTGTTCATAAATATAATTTATTTAAACCTGATTTTTCAATAAAATCATAGCAGTGTATTTATAATAAAATTGAATCATCTACCTGATACTGTCAACGTGCCCCCCCTTCTAAATAAACAAATCAAAAGATACTATTTTTTTATTTTTGCAGGTACCAGTGTGGTCTGTGTGTGAGCATGACAACAGAGGAGGAGAGTATTTGCTGTCAGGAGCAGGACAAGGTGAAGCAGAAAATTCCAGATGGTGCTATAAAGTGTATCACTGGTCATCACAACTTCCCCGCGGGGTGTCTGAATGAAGATGTGTTGGGAGTGGCCTACTTCACCTACAAACATTATGTGAATGTGGATTATGGGAACAATTGGAAGCGATATTCAGCTTACAGACAGTTCATCCGATGGCGCTACCACTACCTTGGTGAGAAAGTCCGCGTGCCAATACCTGCCTGTGTTGTTCACAAGATCAGAGAGACCTTTCCAATACAAGAGGGACAATATGTCGGTTTTAGTTATGCTGACTAACTACCTTTATGTTTTCATGGTATTGTTTTTCATTCAATAAATGTTTATCTGACCACAACTGTTGTCAATTTTTACAAGAAAATAAAATTACTAAATATTTATAGTGTGATACTTGAAAATCTCATAACTGTTGTCATCATTTGGACATTGCATGCAATCCTGTATCAATCCTGGGTGTTTGAACAAGAGATATTTTTTTTTTTATTTTGCATATACATATATATGTAATATATATATATATATATATACGTATATATATATATATATATATATATATATACACACAGTGGGGCAAAAAAGTATTTAGTCAGCCATCAATTGTGCAAGTTCTCCCACTTAAAAGATGAGAGAGGTCTCCAATTTTCATCATAGGTATACCTCAACTATGAGAGACAAAATGAGAAAAAAAAAATCCAGAAAATCACATTGAAGGATTTTTAATGAATTAATTGGTAAATTCCTCGGTAAAATAAGTATTTGGTCAATAACAAAAGTTCATCTCAATACTTTGTTATATACCCTTTGTTGGCAATGACAGAGGTCAAACGTTTTCTGTAAGTCTTCACAAGGTTTTCACACACTGTTGCTGGTATTTTGGCCCATTCCTCCATGCAGATCTCCTCTAGAGCAGTGATGTTTTGGGGCTGTCGCTGGGCAACATGGACTTTCAACTCCCTCCAAAGATTTTCTATGGGGTTGAGATCTGGAGACTGGCTAGGCCACTCCAGGACCTTGAAATGCTTCTTACAAAGCCACTCCTTCGTTGCCCGGGCGGTGTGTTTGAGATCATTGTCATGCTGAAAGACCCAGCCACGTTTCATCTTCAATGCCCTTGCTGATGAAAGGAGGTTTTCACTCAAAATCTCACGATACATGGCCCCATTCATTCTTTCCTTTACACGGATCAGTCGTTCTGGTCCCTTTGCAGAAAAACAGCCCCAAAGTATGATGTTTCCACCCCCATGCTTCACAGTAGGTATGGTGTTCTTTCTCCTCCAATCACGACAAGTTGAGTTTTTACAATAAAGTTCTATTTTGGTTTCATCTGACCATATGACATTCTCCCAATCCTCTTCTGGATCATCCAAATGCTCTCTAGCAAACTTCAGATGGGCCTGGACATGTACTGGCTTAAGCAGGGGGACACGTCTGGCACTGCAGGATTTGAGTCCCTGGCGGCGTAGTGTGTTACTGATGGTAGCCTTTGTTACTTTGGTCCCAGCTCTCTGCAGGTCATTCACTAGGTCCCCCCGTGTGGTTCTGGGATTTTTGCTCACCGTTCTCGTGATAATTTTGACCCCACGGGGTGAGATCTTGCGTGGAGCCCCAGATCGAGGGAGATTATCAGTGGTCTTGTATGTCTTCCATTTTCTAATAATTGCTCCCACAGTTGATTTCTTCACACCAAGCTGCTTACCTATTGCAGATTCAGTCTTCCCAGCCTGGTGCAGGGCTACAATTTTGTTTCTGGTGTCCTTTGACAGCTCTTTGGTCTTGGCCATAGTGGAGTTTGGAGTCTGACTGTTTGAGGTTGTGGACAGGTGTCTTTTATACTGATAACGAGTTCAAACAGGTGCCATTAATACAGGTAACGAGTGGAGGACAGAGGAGCCTCTTAAAGAAGAAGTTACAGGTCTGTGAGAGTCAGAAATCTTGCTTGTTTGTAGGTGACCAAATACTTATTTTACCAAGGAATTTACCAATTAATTCATTAAAAATCCTTCAATGTGATTTTATGGATTTTTTTTTTCTCATTTTGTCTCTCATAGTTGAGGTATACCTATGATGAAAATTGGAGACCTCTCTCATCTTTTAAGTGGGAGAACTTGCACAATTGGTGGCTGACTAAATACTTTTTTGCCCCACTGTATATATATATATATATATATATATATATATATATATATATATATATAAATAGTTTTGTAAATTAGAGCATACTCGTGGCCATAACTTATCATTTTAAAGTTCAATTGTCTGTAAAAACCCCTTTAGAAATTCAAATTATTCTCTGTGTTACTGATGGCAATATCCTTAAAAATAATGTATTCCCTATTATTTATGTCTCATTAAAAACACAATTTTGTTTGTTATCATTATTTATTAACTGCTTTTGTCTTGTATCAACTGGCATGTGATTTTCAACAATAATAAAAGCAATAGAAGCAACTGATAGTCATTTTTTCTACAGTTTGGTCACAAGAAAAACAATACTCATAACTGGTATAGCACACGTACTATAACTATCAAAAATATTAAATTATAACAGGAAAAAGTCCAAATTAGTGGCAATGAATACAATATAGTCAGTTGGTGTCACGAACTGAGCCCGTGTTATCCTGCAGGCTCAGTTCTGACCGTTCTCTGTGGCTCAGGCATCGGGTTTATTATGTATTATCTTTTGAGTTCTTGTTGTTTTTATGTCTGTGTTCCTTTTCTTTTCCATGCCTGTAGCCGCCACTCTGGCTGGCGGTTGTTGGGCAACCATTTTGACTCACTTTCAGGTGGGCGCTATCCAAGATTCGCCGGTCCAACCACGCCCCCTCTCTCTTTGACAGTCAGCTGTTCATGTTTTTTGTGCTTTATCTGCCGTGTTGTCAGCCAGCCAACATTGCCAACACTATCACGATGTGTTAGCCACTCCACACAGCCGTGGTTCTGTTGCACCCCTTAAAGCAATGTCGGCCCTGGGGCGCAACCGTAGTTAACACGTCTCCTCTCCATGTTCGCTGAGCGATGTCGGCCCCAAACGCCAACTGTGTTTGTTTATTTTTGTAAGTCTTCACCTTTTTGGGAACTGTTGTCATCAGTCTTATGTTCAATACATGTGCTGTTGTGAATCCTGAGCGTAAATCCATTCATCCTTCCCCTCCTCTGTGCACTGCGTAAAAGCGCACGAGGAGGCTTATGACAGTTAGAGATGAAGCGTGTGATGTGGTCTTTCACGGCCTGCTGTTTATCTAAGCCTGCAACACAACACGAAGGCATAGCCGTAAAACTAAAACAAGAAACCAGAGAAACTGTCTGCTACAAAGCTGCTGGCTCAACAACACTGGCGTTCTCTCGCTGACGTCATTTCAGCCTCATTCTTCATTCGGTGGGCGGTGCCACAGTCCAGCCGGCGGCTGTGGTTTTTTGATAACTATGTTATGCAGGCGCACTTGTAACTATTATATTGATCATCGACAATGACTTTTGGGTTTATACAACATGCTAAAAAATGTCAAAATCGTGCCATGAGCACTTTAATTTGAGGATATGAACTATTTCCAGAAAACAATAATGATGGAAATGTCAAATGAATTATTTTTTTTTTGTTTTGTTTTTCTTATAGCAGACAGGGATGAAAAGAAAATGTTAATTTTACCTTGACATGTTTCGACTGGCATTTGCAGTTTTCCTCAGAAGTGTCAGCTGATCGCTGTGACGTGTCATATATCAGCTGCTTTCCTAGGCGTGGCCAGCCCAGTGGAACTGTCAGTTACACTGGGCTGGCCACGCCACTTTCCGTCCGATGGTCTCTGGAGAATGTAGTCCCAGGTGTGAGAAACACCTGGGACTACATTCTCCAGAGACCATCGGATGGCAGGGGGCATGGCCAAGCCTAGGAAAACAGCTGATATCCGACACATCACAGCAATCAGCTGACGCTTCTGAGGAAGACTGCAGGCGCCAGTCGAAGCATGTCATGGTAAACTTAACATATCTTTTTCATCCCTGTCTGATATAAGAAAAAAAAATAATTGAAAAAGAAGACAGAATAAACCTACTCGAGCTAATGCCAAAATAAGTCCAGAATGAGCACTACAACAGAGCTGACTAGGTCAGCACCCCTGTCTGGGAAGATTCTCTCTGAAGCAAGGAAGTGGTGAGTGTTTATAAGATGGTTTAGCACATTGAGCCCAAGTGCTCCCAGTCTGTCAGACTGGCAAACCACTCCCACCAATCACCTGAAAGAACAAGAGGACCCTGAGGAGAGTGCAATATTCCCCGCCTCTGTTTTCAAGATCCCAATACTGACTGACGGAGAGTAGTTTTCAACTTCTGAATATCATTACTGTGGTACAATGAAATTATGATAAGCACATCATCCACAAATATACATCAAAGTATACAACCCATAGTTGTAGGTTAGGATCCCAAGGTGAACCCGGTTAACAAGTATGGTGACCCGAGAGAGCTCTACACATTCTATAGTAGGAGATCACAGGGAGTGCCAACCTTGACCTTTGACCGTTTGACCCCAAACTTGTAGTCAGAGGTTATGGTCTCAGAGTAAACCTGTGTATCAAGTTTGGTGACCCTAACTTTACTTGTTGTACAGTAATAAGGCATAAGGAATGTTAATCTTGACCTTTAATCTTTTGACCCCAAACCCATAGTGAGAGGTCAGGATCCCAAAGTAAACCTGTGTAGCAAGTTTGGTGACCCGAGCTTTCTTTTGCTGTTGAGATATAGTGCAGTAATAAGACATAAGGAATGTTAACCCTGACCTTTTTACCTTTTGACCCCAATCCTATAGTCAGAGGTCAGGATCCCAAGGTGATCCTGTGTAGCAAGTTTGGTGACCCTAGGTTTCTTTGTTATTGAGCTATAGTTTATAGGCCATTTTGATGTCAACCTTTGAACTTGTGATCCCAAAACCATAGTCACACTTCAGGGTCACAGGAAGAACCTGTGTACCAAGTTTGGTGACCCTAACTACTCGCTGTACAGTAATAAGACATAAGCAATGTTAACATTGACCTTTTGACCCCAAACCCATAGTCAGAGGTCAGGATCCAAAGGTGAACCTGTGTACCAGGTTTGGTGGCCTTAGCTTTACTTGTTTTATAGTAATAGTAAATGTACCATTCACCATAGTGCAACTGCAATGTTAACTTTGACCTTTGGCTTCTTGACCCCAAACCCATAGTTAGGTGAGGGTGTAAGTCGTCCAAGATGTGTATTAGATACAACTACTGTATCGATTTGAAAAGCTTACATCAATTTAATGAAAAATCGGACCTCTGACCTTTGACCTCAAGGTCATCCAAGGAGAGTGAAATTGCAATATGTGCATCATCAGAGTATATCAAAACATGGTACCAAGTTTCAAAACAATTGGAACAAAACTGTAGGAGGAGTTGATTTCACAAGTCAGTTACTGTCTATGAAGTGAGGTGAAACAGGAGGTCATAGGTCAGGGACTACAACTGCCACAAAAATCATCTGATCACAACCAAATTGCAATATACGCCTCCTCAGTACATATCAAATCATGTTACCAAGTTTCAAAACAATTGGACCAAAACTGTATGGAGTTGATTTTACAAAAGTGGGACAGACGGACGGATAGATGGACGGACTGACCCATAACATAATCCCCCCTTCGGTCTTTGCCCAAATGGATCTTCGACCCCTTTGGGCTTTGACCGACGGGAATAAAAAAAACCACACACACACAGTGACATAGCAAACTGCCTACACAATGGCTGTCACACAGCTATGTAATAATGTATGAAACATGTACATCTATAAGTGTATGTATCTATATAGTCATGTGAAAAAATTAGGACACCCTGTATGAGCCTGTGTGTTTTTTCAACATATATGGACATATGGATATTTAATATCAATGTTAAAAGGAACCCCGATTATATTGGCATGTTAGCTCTATATGCTTTATTTTGATGTTAGTAACATAACTATAATTTAATTTTTTTGAAAATAATTCCCAGTTTTATATATTTTTAAAAAACTTTATTACGATGTAAATCGCCATTTTTGTTTACGTCGCAATGCATTCTGGGTAGTGATGTAGAATGGTTGCAGCCGTTTTTTCTGTCTTATACAAGCCAAGAAGTGAAGCTATGAACTACTGCCATTTGTCAGTGAAAATGCCACATTGCACGGCTTTTGGATGTAATTTCCAATCAAAGGGAAATAAAGAGAGCGGGGTAAGCCTCCATAGCTTTCCTAAAGAGGGAAAGTTGAGGAAAAAGTGGGAGGATGCGATTGGAAGAGTCCAACTTCCCAAAGACCCACGGCTGTGCTCTCGTCACTTTAGCCCAGAGGATTTTGAGGATTTTCGTCGCCCCCAGCTCATGAAAGAGCTCACAGGTGTGTCTGGCTACAAACGACGGCTTAAACCAAATGTAGTGCCCAGCATCTTCCCTCACAAGGAGCCTAAACGCCCGCGGCGGACGAGTGAAAATAGGTCTAAAAGACGCGAGAGAGAGGAGGCGTTGGCGGCGCACCTGAGAGCAGCTGGACAGCCCGCTGCTCCAGTAGCAGCAGAGGACCCTCAGCCACTGGACACGGAGCTCGTAGAGGAAACAAACAGCGACAAATGCCAGTCAAGCATGACTTCTGTGAGTGTACAGTGTTCATCCCGCATGTCAGATGCATCCACTCAGACAGAAACATGCATGTCCGATGTAGCTGTACAGTAGCAAGCTAATGTGCACTCGCCGAACACAGACCACAACTACGCCGGGAAACGTAATGTCGACAGTGATACAGAGACAGCCACAGAGAGTGACAGTAACTCAGATGATATGTTCAGCTTACATGACTTCAGTGAGCATACCCAGCCCCTGTGTAGTCAATCAGATACAGATTTCATCCCTTGTTCATCTGATTTTTCTCAGTGTAGTGATTTGCAGACTTCAAGCAGCTCATCCACACACGCAAGAGTTTTTCTGGTTTTTGAAGATCAGTTGAAACAACTCCTTGCACGTTGTGTAAAGTGCGGCGCTCACATTGCCCAAGAAGATGTAGCTGAAGTACAGAATGAAGGATCTCAGCTGACACTTAAGCTCACCTGCACAAACAACTGCAGTTACCACTGGCAGGCTCAGCCAGCTCTGGGTGGGACCAACGGGGCTGGAAACCTGTTGCTCACAGCATCCGTCTTTTTCAGTGGCATCCATTTTTCCAAGTTTGAGAGGTTTTGCAGCAGTATGAACCTTGAAATCAATAAGTGAAGATACTTATGCAGCACTGAGAAAGAAGTTTGTGTTTCCTGCAGTCAAGAAAGCCTGGACGAACGAGCGGAGCGCTGTGCTATCTGAGATGACCTCTCAAGAAGTGGTGCTCTGTGGAGACGGCAGGTGTGATTCACCAGGACACTCGGCAAAATACTGCACCTACACATTTTTGGACACACAGAGCAGTAAGGTTGTGGACTTCAAAGTTGTGAGTGTCACCCAGGTCTCAAATTCCAATGCTATGGAGCTGCATGGATTTAAAGAGGCTCTCAAAGCAATTGAAGAAAATGGAGTGCAAGTCTCTACCATCTCCACTGACCGACATCCCCAAATTGTCAAAGAGATGAGGGTTAATAATCCTGCAAAGGACCATCAATTTGACCCGTGGCATGTGGCAAAAGGTGTGTCGAAGAAGCTGACAGCAGAGGCCAAGAGAAAAGGGTGTGAGGACCTATGTGCATGGATTCCATCCATCATTAACCACCTGTGGTGGAGTGCCCAGAGCTGTGAGGAGGATGCTGTGCTGCTGAAGGAGAAGTGGGTGTCTGTGATTCATCACGTGACCAACAGACACGACTGGCCGGGGATCAGGCTCTACCACTGCTGTGCCCATGAGCCCCTTGATGAGGAGAGCCAGAGAAACAAGCTGTGGTTGAAGCCCGGGTCTGAAGCTCACTGCGCACTAGTGAAGATTGTGACAGACAAGCGGCTCTTGAAAGATCTGGACCATCTCACAAAGTGCATCCACACATTATTAGAGGTAATTGAAAATGATGATACAGTATCAAAAAATGTTTTTGTATGATTCAGACTCACATGTTCAATTTTTTATTCAAATGTAGGTGTATCACTCCATGTACCTCAAGTACCTCCCAAAGAGAACACACTTTGGGTATGATGTGATGGTCCACGCCTCCATGCTGGCTGGTCTGGATCAGAACAACAATGTGAACAGGGAGCAGGTAAGTTAATCATACTCAAATCTTTTTTGTTGCAATTTGGGGAGACTTTAGTGATTTGAGACACAAATTATGATAACTGATTATTGTTGACATTTGCATATGCACACTAGAGTCCACATTTGTTCTGTCCATAATGTTTTGATATTCATATGATTGATGTATTTGATTTGCAATTCATAATTCAGTTTAAGTTTAGATGTTATAATTCCAAAATGTGTTTAAAGGGTCACACTATGAAATAAAGCTTGATTCTTAAACATACAAAAATTTGCCAGAATTCTAGAATACTACTACAGAATATGACTACTCATTATTAGTCAGTTTTATTGCGAGCACAGTATGACTCGACTCTTTGTTTGAACAGGCAGTTTATCGGGATGGGGAGAGTGTTGGTGAACCTAAATATAAGATCTCATGGAGCAAAGTTCACAAGACCTTCAGAGCAAGACCAGTGGCTGTTGGGAAGGACTACAGCTACATGACAGAGATGATGGCTGATGTTCTCTCCTCTGTCAACGATACAAAGGACACAAGCCCCACACTAAACTCTGTACATGTTATGGCTCCACAAGAAAGATTATCCAGAGCACAAATTATCTCACAGACAACAATTTTCAGGTTTCAAATAGACGCCGTCTTCTCAGCTCCATTCCAGTGAGCGACTCCTCTACCTCCTGTCACCTCCTCCTCTGAGCACCAATTGCAGCCTCCTGCTCTCCAATTGCAGCCACATCAGGCTCCTCTGCTCTGTCCGTCAGGCTGCTCTGCTCCATTCACCAAGACCACTTCTGCTCAGGTCCATCTACCTGAGCCCACCTCTGTTCAGTTTTCTTAAAGTTCATTTACCGTTTGTTATTTTGTTTCTTTGTTCTTGCTCCTGTTCTTACCTCTTTAAAAGAGCAGTCTCACAATCAATTTTTAGAGCACTAGACATTTACACACAAAATATTGTGAAATACCAAAAAATTGAGTCTTTTTTATTTTTGAGATTAAATGTTTATTAATAGTCTGAGTAAATTACTGCACATACTACGTCAGTGGTTTCACTAAGCATTCAATAATAGTTTTGACTAAGAGCATGTCAATACCATCGCAGTCCGTAGATGTTTTACTTCTAAACGATTTAACAATTTCAATGACCTCTCTCTCGTCTGTGTTCTTTATGAAAATGGAGTCTTTTATAGCAGTGTTTTTGCTTATTGTATCACCTGTGGGTGCAGTAATGGGTATTTTTTGAGCCAAGTTAGGACCAATGTTAACAAAAAAGTTATTAAATTCATCTGCAGGTGAAGCTGCATTCACACTCTGAGTCGTTTTATTATTTTTTGAAAAACTGGTTGGGTAGCTTGTATTTCTGCTTTTATTTCCAAGAATATTGTTAAGTATTGTCCATGTATTTTTAATATTGTCTCTGTTTTTCTCCAGTTCTTTACTGTAATAGTCTCTTTTACTACATCTCATTATATACACTACCGTTCAAAAGTTTGGGGTCACTTAGAAATTTCCTTATTTTTGCAAGAAAAGCACTGTTTTTTTCAATGAAGATAACTTTAAACTAATCAGAAATACACTCTAATATCTAATATACATTGCTAATGTGGTAAATGACTATTCTAGCTGCAAATGTCTGTTTTTTGGTGCAATATCTACATAGGTGTATAGAGGCCCATTTCCAGCAACTATCACTCCAGTGTTCTAATGGTACAATGTGTTTGCTCATTGCGTCAGAAGGCTAATGGATGATTAGAAAACCCTTGTGCAATCATGTTAGCACAGCTGAAAACAGTTTAGCTGGTTAGAGAAGCTATAAAACTGACCTTCCTTTGAGCAGGTTGAGTATCTGGAAAAAATTATTATTTCAAATACAAATCATTATTTCTAACCTTGTCAATGTCTTGACTATATTTTCTATTCATTTTACAACTCATGGTGGTAAATAAGAGTGACTTTTCATGGAAAACACAAAATAATTGTCTGGGTGACCCCAAACTTTTGAACGGTAGTGTATCTCTGTATACATTTGCATCCTCTTGAAGAAATGTAGATAGACTGTAAATTACTGTACATACTCTGTTGTCATTTAAATCTTATTTAAATCTTCACCTGAACAACGAGAGCAAGCTTAGCCAAAGTCAAATTCCTTGTATGTGTAATGCATACTTGGCCAATAAAGAGCTGATTCTGATAAAGTATTTATTTGATTCAAACTACTGCTGTGTTCATTGCATATAACTTAAATGTCATAGAAATTTGTCCATGCCTCATCCACCTCTGTATGATCCATGTCTACAGACTGAAACCCTGTGCAGAGTCCAGATTGTTCTGGGTAAACATGTCTTATTTTGGTGACAGCACATGAAGGGATCACTCTGCGAACTCTTCTCCCTAGCCAGCCATGCATCCACCATGTAAACTGCCGATACGCTGCATATCTGTAGGACCTAATGAAAAAAATATAAAAATAGAAATCAGTGTAATACAAAATATAAATATTATGATAAATTTTTCAAGCTTTAATGCATTAAATAATGTAATGTGTTACAATAGTACCAGAGCAGTGTACGGTAGGCTACGAAGCAACGATATTAGCCACTAGCCCAATGTACTACTTGCTTAGAGCTGTGTAATAATGTGTAAGAAATAATCAGCTCATCATCAAGCGCTGCAGAAGCCTGATAACGATCCTGATCATTTGAATCAGGTGTGTTGGAAGAGGGACACATCTAAAACATGCAGGATAGGGGTCCTCCAGGACCAGGATTGAGAACCCCTGTCCTACAACATTAGCCACCAGCCCAGCTGCCAGCTTCGTATTATTTTGGTAAAGCTGTTTTGTCACTAGGTAAACACATGACTTGCCTGTTGGCGATCTGGCCTCTGATGGGCAGAGCAGCACCGTACCGGTCATGAAGGCTAACCAGCGCAGCCCATAAGACATCAGGATTAATGCAAACGGCATCAAAGCTTTGATGTGCTGTGATACAGGGCAGATCTGTAAAGCAGGCATGCATCCTGTTACACCACTTTACTCTTAAATAGACTGAACAAGATAAACATCGGGTACCATGGACAGCGGCAGAAATGAAGCGGAGCTCTTTGCAACAGAAGCTCTCCTTGTCCGTCGGCATTGGCGAACATTTGCCACAAAAACACCATCCACCATGACCAGCTCTAGCTTCCTCGCGGCTGCTGTCTTCATTCTCACTTTGTGTGTCTTCGTCATTGTCTTTATTGCCTTGGCTTCGCACTGGTTCGAACTGAAAAGGCTAAACAGAAGCGCTCATTTTCTGTTTACAGACCGCTGCTGATAACGAGGCACAACCACTCTACGTCACTACCCAGAATGCATTGCGACGTAAACAAAAATGGCGATTTACATCGTAATAAAGTTTTTTAAAAATATATAAAACTGGGAATTATTTTCAAAAAAATTAAATTATAGTTATGTTACTAACATCAAAATAAAGCATATAGAGCTAACATGCCAATATAATCGGGGTTCCTTTTAAAAATACTGGGAGATTCACGTAATACAACTAAACAATTAAAAATGAATTCAAGTCTTTTTTTTTCCAAAATTTTTTGTACAATGTAATTCTAAACAAATAGTGAGGGAAAAAATTAGGACACCCCCATCTTTTTAGGACATCCCCACATTCATTTCCACTTAAAATAGCTAAAATAAATAAAGAACTGAATATTTAAGGGGGTGTCCAAATTTTTTCATGACTGTAGGTGTACAACTATATGGACAGCTATCATAATATGCACAGCTATGTAATAATTTATCTGGCATGATGGTGTTTTCTTTTACAAACTATGGATACAGTAGTTAACTGTTGGTTAAGCGCTGTGAATTAAGGCAGAATAAAGGTGTATTTTATGAGATTATGGACTTCTAGCACTTAAGTGAGAGATTTGAAGATAATCACAATAAAATGAAAATGGCACAATTAATAAAGGCTGCAGTACAACGAGCCATTTTTACTCAACAGAACTAAACTGAAATGAACAAATCTTCCCAGGAAATGAATTGAAACCCTTTTCAAAAATTGAAAGTTAATTTGTAGTTAAAATATAAACAACAAAAAATAAAAAACTAAATCATTAAACCCCACTGTGGTGTGGGGATCTAAAAATATGACTATTAATTTTACTGTGAAATCGCTTCTCCTTTTCCTCTCCCCTTCAGATCTATGAAGACTGGGTTTCCACTCCAAGGTCCATCCTGCACTGAGACCTTCTGAAGGGACGAGGCTGTCAGTGGAGGACCAGCCCTGCTTCACGTGGATTTCAGCACAGAAGAAGACCTCACATTTTTCAGGGTCTTAGGTTTTCAAATTCAAGATTAGAGAAGGTGCTGCCATAATTTTCTCCATACTCAGGCATTCAATGCAATTTAGTTGTTGTAATGACTAATTCTTTTATTTCTTTTTTTAATTTAAGTTCTCAGCAAGAATACAATGTTGGTCATTTTTTGACAACTTTACTGAGCATTTAATTCTACATAAATCACTGTTTAACAGGAAATTTTTGGCAATTCTGTGCTTTTCTTGTGGTGTTACATAGAACAGCATCACTGTAAACTATGGAAAAAGCAGCTACTTTAAAATCTGTACTTCCTCACACAACTTTCAGTGCAAAAAAACCTCTAAAAATGTCAACTTTTTGGAAAAGCTCCCACAAATTCAGCCTTCTTGGGCCACAACAATCTCAAAAACAGCCATGAAATCCTGGAGGGACTGAAATACAGTGAGATTATGTATATATGCTTCATGCATGAATTTGTTTACCGACTTGGAGTTGTTAACTTGACACCACACACCCTTTACACTAAAGAAAGCACTTGTGAGCACTTAGTGAAATCATAAGTCAAATAATACAAAGTGCATTATTGCAACTGATTTTGGGTCAGTTCTATATGTGATAATTTATGTATTAATAAAGTTATAGAGTATTCTTGGTACAATTTGCAGCATCAGGTCTCAAAGATTTTTTTTTCCCTGGAAAGTAAAATAGCTATTAAAATGGTAATTTCCCAGACTGAATCAGGATTGGATCAGAATTGAATCGATTCAGAATCTCAAGAATCAGAATGGAATCGATTCTGGAAATTAGGGATTGTTCCCAGCCCTAGTACAGGACATACAGGGGAACTGAAATGGTGTGTTTCTCTCTCTTCAGTGGTGTGCACAATATAAAAAAAGAAAAAGGAATGAAGCTGGAAAAACAGCAGCAGCAGTCTATGTACAGTAATGCTACCTGTAAGAGGATATGCTGTTACATACAGCCATGAAACATGTATGGAAAGTCACACAAATAGCTTAACCTTTTAAAGATGCACTCTGATGGCTATAAATACTCTATAAAACTAAATTCATGTTGTCTAAAATGGTATCTTATCCCCTTTTTCCTACATACAAAAAAAATAGATAAAAAATTCATTGTCTTACAGGTTCATGTTCATGTCACCCCCCCACCCCACCCAAAAAAAAAAGCCAGAATCGGTGACTAGACCCAACCTACACCCCACCAGGCCAATAGTGGCCAGCGCTACAATAAACAGCATAATAGATAGATGTACTTTATTGAGGCCAAACTGGGAAATTCAATCCTGTGATAAAAGACTTACCGGCTGAAAAACATGCCCAGTTGTCTGCACGGTGGCCAAGGATAATGATTGAAACTGTATCGGTCCATAAAAGCAGTTTAATGATAAAACCCATCTTAATTTGGGTTGTTTTCAAAGCAGCTAGCACAAAAATGCTAACTAGCTTGGACGATAAGGCTGCTTGTCTACCAAACGCGTTTTTGTCACTCGACCGCCGTGAACATCCTTTTTTCAGCGTTTGTGCACTGCGCTCCGGGAAAAAAAAAAAGTCTGTGCCCTGTATCCCAGCAACAGCTTGTCACTCACAGCTCAGCACTTCCGCTTTTCCTATGGTCAGACTTTCTACTTATTTTTGAATAGCAGTCTCGAAATAACAATGGACAGGAAACGTACTCTAGCATTGGTAGCAGCTCTGGGTGCAAAATATGATGACATGGAAATCAGGAGTCTGAATACAGACTGTACTGGTGTCCTACTGTATGTCCCGCCCTTCCTTATTCTGATTGGCTGCTTAGAAAGGTCTGACATTGACGAGCTCAGCTGAAGTCTGAAAAGTTGAATTTTTTTCAACTCTGAGTGCCACAACAAAAAGCAGCCACCGCCAAGAGCGTTTCAACGCAGAGGGTGCTCAGGGCTGTAGACGTTGGACTACATAGAGAATGAATAGAAAATAGTCGCCCACAGCGGAAAAAACACGTTTGGTGGACACACAGCCTAACTTCAATTAGTCCAGAGTGTCCTGATTGGCTCAACACTACCCAGGTGCCAGCTTCATGCATAGTTACGTCTCCAAAAAAAATATATGGTACTGCAATACTCAACCTCTCCTGATATCACAATCCTTAAGGAATCGTAGTATGGTGACAGCAGTGCATCTTGACTCCAGTATTGTAATAGTTGTAGTGTCCGTCTGTTCTGTTAAAGTGGACGCTATCAGCTGCCATGGATTGACAGTGTGACACATGAAAACATGAGAAAATATCAAGAGTCCAACTTTTCCACTTATTAAACTCTCCAAATACTAACCAAAATATGAACCAATAACAGTCACATCTATTTTTTGCCCTCACAGTCAATAAACGTTGTCTCCTAATTAGCAGCACCTGTTGATGCTGCAGCAGTCCCTAAGGTTAGTGAATGAGGTCCACTGCTGTTCTACTGTGGCTCAGTTAATCAGCTGTTACTCTATACCATCCATTAGATTTTTCTGCAATTCGACTAACAAAAATGTCAACAAAAACAGAAGTTGCTGCTGCAACGTAAAAGTGTGGCTGATGACGGCCCACAGGCGCACCCATACCTGTCCTTCCTGGATGCACGTCAGCTTCCTCCTGGAAGACATGGTGGTGGAAGAAGTTCAGACAAGCGCGTTGTGTGGCCTCTGCATCACTGCTGCTCCGACACCAGAGGAATGATGAGTTCTCAACCAGAAGAACCAGGCAGAGTGTTCACTGTATGAGAAAAGAAAGAATGAAGAGAGTCAAGACATTTTCCCACACTGTTTTGTCTTTGTAATCGTAGCATTTTGGCTTTGGAAGTTAAAAACTTGAAGAAAAATGTTAATTTACTGGAAAAAGGAAGCAAAGTTAAAAGCAAAATGTCAAAATAAAGTTGCAACCTTAGAAAAAGTCTCACATTTCCAAGAATAAAGATGAGATTGTAGCGGTTTGAATTCAACCCCCCCCCACAACACACAGAGACAGTCAGCTCGCACTCCTGGGTTTTTTCCGCTGCATGCTGCGTTTACAGCTGTGAGGTTAAAGTGTCATCCATGCATTGTGTTCATGCATCCTGTCTGTACCTCTGATATGCAAATGCCCAGATCGACTGCTGTGAATGTCTTTGATGTATTGTTTGAGTTGAGTATATATGCTGCACTGTGCTGTAAATCTGCTCTCATTCTCTCACTCTGATTCTGCATCTGCTGCGAGACACACACACTGTCTCTTCTTTGAGAGCTGGAGGAACGAAGCGGCAGCCTGCTCAAACCATGGGCTGTAGCCGAGTTCTGATGAAGGCGGGGTGATAATAAAAGCTATTTAAAAATCCAACGCTGCCTTTATTTTATCATCCTCTTCACTGGTGACCCCAAGGACGCACACGTTTTGTGCAAACGCAGCCTTCTGATCTGAACAGCCACGCTGGCGACCCGAGACTGAAGAAAACGAGCGGCCAGCGAACGCAGCACCCGGGCATGAATGCTCCGTCGCAGCGGCCTGACTGGTCTGCCCTCCCTGCTGCCTCAGGGAGACCTCGACGCAGAGCCCAGGGCGGGCGAGCTGCTCTCAGGACATCAACCAAGACCGGGTAAGCGGCGCAGAGAACGTCCTGGCGTGCCCTCGCCGAGATCGGCACATCCACGCGGGACCGGCCCGACGCAGCTCCTCCACATCAAAGCACATGCGGGCGAACTCCCATGGCCGACGCAGCACACGGTGGACCTGAACGCACCATGACTAATCTGCAGCCACGGCTCGTCAGAGATGTTTTTCGGCGCAGACTGCGCCAATCTCCAAGTTTCCGACCCTGATTTCCTCTCCAGCGGGCCCACCCACGCACGGA
This sequence comes from Pholidichthys leucotaenia, assembly GCA_020510985.1. Taxonomy (NCBI): domain Eukaryota; kingdom Metazoa; phylum Chordata; class Actinopteri; order Cichliformes; family Pholidichthyidae; genus Pholidichthys; species Pholidichthys leucotaenia. The sequence continues at coordinate 218,001,294 of CM035840.1, forward strand.
GCCCCGACACGCGCACCGGGGGTGACAAGGACGGCGCACCACGCACGGGACAAATACGGCTTTTCCGACCGCCTTCCTTCTGCTGCACACTGGCCCTTCAGGCTTGCTGGTACACCTGAGGCCCGCAGCTTGCTCACGGGATTTTATGGTCTTAGCCACGACACACAAGGGGAATTCAGCTGTCTGCGGTTCCCGAGGCTGTAGGGGTTATGTCTGCCCTAAAGTCAACACGCCAGTCCCCTCTGCTTTTATTTTTTTTCTTGCCGCCGCTCCTGCTTTTCTTCATGGCCACGAGAGGAGTCAGAGACTCATTTTTTTTCTTCTTCTTATCTCCGCATGTTCAGACGGGACATCGCGGAGCAGCAAAACACTTTTGGCGCGACTCAATACGATTTTCCCGCGCCCAGTCAGCATTTGCTACCCCCCCTCCCCCTGCACAGAGCTTTTCCCTGCTCGCTGCCCAAACTGCAACACCGAGGTCACGGCCCCCCTACCGTGCCCTCTGGGGGGAGCAGTCGTAGCGGTTTGAATTCAACCCCCCCACAACACACAGAGACAGTCAGCTCGCACTCCTGGGTTTTTTCCGCTGCATGCTGCGTTTACAGCTGTGAGTTAAAGTGTCATCCATGCATTGTGTTCATGCATCCTGTCTGTACGTTCTGATATGCAAATGCCCAGATTGACTGCTGTGAATGTCTTGATGTATTGTTTGAGTTGAGTATATAAGCTGCACTGTGCTGTAAAATCTGCTCTCATTCTCTCACTCTGATTCTGCATCTGCTGCGAGACACACACACTGTCTCTTCTTTGAGAGCTGGAGGAACGAAGCGGCAGCCTGCTCAAACCATGGCTGTAGCCGAGTTCTGATGAAGGCGGGGTGATAATAAAGCTATTTAAAAATCCAACGCTGCCTTTATTTTATCATCCTCTTCAAGATGTTTATTAATTCGAAACCTGGTAAATCTGGAACTACTGCTTTTTTTAATCATAAATTTGTTCCTTTTTCTTTTACATTTGATGTTTTTATGAGCTTAATATAGAGTCAAAACATTTAAAGATAACACAGTGGGGAAATTCCACGATTGCAGAAGCAAAGAGATAGCAGCACTCAGAGCAACAGTCAATAAGTTAAGAACTGGTTAGCCAAAGCAGTAAATGAATACAGTGTGAATACAGTGGGGCAAAAAAGTATTTAGTCAGCCACAAATTGTGCAAGTTCTTCCACTTTAAAGATGACAGAGGTCTCCAATTTTCATCATAGGTATACCTCAACTATGAGAGACAAAATGAGGAAAAAAATCCAGAAAATCACATTGTCTGATTTTTAAAGAATTTATTTGCAAATTATGGTGGAAAATAAGTATTTGGTCACCTACAAACAAGCAAGATTTCTGGCTCTCACAGACCTGTAACTTCTTCTTTAAGAGGCTCCTCTGTCCTCCACTCGTTATCTGTATTAATGGCACCTGTTTGAACTCGTTATCAGTATAAAAGACACCTGTCCACAACCTCAAACAGTCAGACTCCAAACTCCACTATGCCCAAGACCAAAGAGCTTTCAAAGGACACCAGAAACAAAATTGTAGACCTGCACCAGGCTGGGAAGACTGAATCTGCAATAGGTAAGCAGCTTGGTGTGAAGAAATCAACTGTGGAAGCAATTATTAGAAAATGGAAGACATACAAGACCACTGATAATCTCCCTCGATCTGGGGCTCCACACAAGATCTCACCCCGTGGGGTCAAAATGATCATGAGAACGGTGAGCAAAAATCCCAGAACCACACGGGGGGACCTAGTGAATGACCTGCAGAGAGCTGGGACCAAAGTAACAAAGGCTACCATCAGTAACACACTACGCCGCCAGGGACTCAAATCTTGCAGTGCCAGACATGTCCCCCTGCTTAAGCCAGTACATGTACTGGCCCGTCTGAAGTTTGCTAGAGAGCATTTGGATGATCCAGAAGAGGATTGGGAGAATGTCATATGGTCAGATGAAACCAAAATAGAACTTTTTGGTTAAAAACTCAACTTGTCGTGTTTGGAGGAGAAAGAATGCTGAGTTGCATCCAAAGAACACCATACCTACTGTGAAGCATGGGGGTTGCAAACATCATGCTTTGGGGCTGTTTTTCTGCAAAGGAATCAGGACGACTGATCCATGTAAAGGAAAGAATGAATGGGGGCCATGTATCGTGAGATTTTGAGTGAAAACCTCCTTCCATCAACAAGGCATTGAAGATGAAATGTGGCTGGGTCTTTCAGCATGACAATGATCTCAAAACACACCACACGGGCAACGAAGGAGTGGCTTCGTAAGAAGCATTTCAAGGTCCTGGAGTGGCCTAGCCAGTCTCCAGATCTCAACCCCATAGAAAATCTTTGGAGGAAGTTGAAAGTCCGTCGTTGCCCCAGCAACAGCCCCAAAACATCACTGCTCTAGAGGAGATCTGCATGGAAGAATGGGCCAAAATACCAGCAACAAGTGTGTGAAAACCTTGTGAAGACTTACAGAAAATGTTTGACCTCTGTCATTGCCAACAAAGGGTAATATAACAAAGTATTGAGATGAACTTTTGTTATTGACCAAATACTTATTTTCCACCATTAATTTGCAAGTAAATTCTTTAAAAATCAGACAATGTGATTTTCTGGAATTTTTTTTTCTCATTTTGTCTCTCATAGTTGAGGTACACCTATGATGAAAATTGGAGACCTCTCTCATCTTTTAAGTGGGAGAACTTGCACAATTGGTGGCTGACTAAATACTTTTTTACCCCACTGTATAACAGTGCAGGAGCATTGCAGCTAGATGGTATAAACAGCATTACGGTTTGTTAAGTTACTCTGCAGAATATGAATATGTACCCAGACAGTACATTTCGCATTTGAATCAACAGTGTTGTTGCCATCCATCTTCTTCCGCTTAATCCTTTTCAGGTCGCAGGGGGGCTGGAGCCTATCCCAGCATCTTTGGGCGAGAGGCAGGGTAAACCCTGGACAAATCGCCAGTCCATCGCAGGGCCAACACAGAGACAGACAACCATTCACTCTCACAGTCATACCTAAGGACAATTTAGAATCCCCAGTTTGATGCCAATTAACCTAACTTCCATGTTTTTGGGCATGTGGGAGGAAACTGGAGAAATCCCTGAGTAAACCCACGCAGACACGGGGAGAACATGCAAACTCCACACAGATCACTGTTGGTTGGGGGCTGGGATCGAACCCAGGATCCCCCAGCCAAGGGTGAGTTGCTGTGCTGCCGCAGTGTTGTTGCCACCCTCAGTAATAGTTGTTATTGTCCTAGTTGTGTATTGGAGGGGACGATCTGTATTGTGCAAAGTCTATTTTATTCTTTATTAATCCCAAAGGGAAATTCAGGGCATCCACGTGGATGGATGAGGCAGCCACGGTGCGGCGCCAATCCCTTCACCATTCACACACACATTCACACCTAGGGCCACTTTAGAGTCTCCAGTTAACCTAACCTGCATGTTTTTTGAGCTGTGCGAGGAAACCGGGTTTACCCGGGGTAAACCCACACAGACACAGGGAGAATATGCAATCTCCACACAGAAGGGTCACTGATGGTCAGGGGGTGGGATCAAACCCACGACCTTCTTACTGTGCTGCCACAGTGCTAACCACTGCGCCACCGAGCTGTCCAGTTGTTAAGTTTAGTACATTTAATAGAGGGGATGCACTGGAGTAGAATTCTTGGCAGTTACAGGACCGTTACCATAGCAACACTTCACTGAGTGCCAATCACATGTGACAGCTTTACTGTGTATGCAGCAAAACAAAAATCACAAAATATTTAGTCACAGCAGTGCACAGAGTACCCTTTTTTTTACTTTACATGTTAATACCACACTGTATACTTGACTTGATTGGAAATAATTTGCTGTTGTTGTGCATGGGTTCCTTCAGAACCTATACACAACAATGGCAAATTATTTGCAGTTTTTGTGACCAATTAACAAGTGAAATTTGATCATTTTTTGTTTCCCAACTGTACTGAAAGTGAACCAAACCGTGGCCTTAAAACCAAGGCACGTACCGAACCGTGATTTCAGCATACCGTTACACCCCTACTCCTCCCTTACAGAAAAAAAATTATGGTCAGAGATTCAGAGATTCCAACAAACAGAAAAAGAGGCTACTGAGTTAGGCTTGTTTGCTGTGCAGCACCACAGGCCATCACTTGATGGGGCAAGTTGGTTATGGGGGGACTTGACAGTAAACCATTAAAACCACAAAACTGATAATTATTTTAAATATGCATATCAATTAGATTGAACTCTAAAATATATTCTTAATTACACAACCAGTGGAAGATATGACAGTTTACTGTTAGTATTTATGATCATTTATTATTATATAGCTAAATAATTAGATGTTCTGCCTTGTTATCAGTTCTGACATTTAGTTTACGTTCTAAAGCAGACCACAGTCCTGTACTGCAGGACGATGATCTTCAATGATTTTCAGCAGCAGGACAGATTCCATGTTCAGCTTTCATCTAAGCTGTGCCAGTGCATTTAAGTAAATTAGAAAATCACGATTTGTCATTTAATTTTAAAACTATAACCATTATCAATATTAAATCAGGATTAAAATATTGCACTGTGTGTAATAAATATATGAAAGATTCTTAGAATTATCGTGCAAAAAAAATCTTTTTTAAAAAAAAACTACTTAATTGAAATGCAGTTTTTTGTAACCATTAACAGCAAACATGCAGTATTTTTATTTACCTTGTTTCAGTTTGCAAAGTAATCTGCTAAAAAATCACAATCAATAAAACAATTCATCAAATCGGCCGCATGTGAAGGAGCCACGGAATGGGACAGTTCTGGACGCAGGACAGTGATGTAACTGGCCTGGAAATGCGCACTTGGAGAACGCAGAAAATCTGTAAAAATCCTTTTAAACACACAGGTGGACGATGAAATGGTTAAGCTAAGCTAGTTAAGACAGTTGGTTTTAGCTCGGTTCTCCGTTCTTTTAAATCCTGTTAGAAAGCAGAACCAGAACCTTCTCTGGGTCTAATTAGTGTCGTCTCACAAATATTCCTCATATTTGTTGGAGCCTAACAAAAGTCTTTTAACAGGTTTACCAGCAAGTCTCGGTTCAAGCCACAGAACTCCACTGGTCTTTTCGCCATCTTGAGTCGAGGGACGAATTCATCACAATGACGTTACGTTACGGACGTAACGTCCAGGCTGCCCAACAGTGTTGCAACTTAGCGAGTTTCTCGCTAAATCCGCCGACTTCCTCCAAGCCACCATGGTGACTTTTCTGTGAAATGCGACGGATCTAGCGACTATTCTGGTGTTTTGGAGACTCTGACGTACAGGGCTCGGCGGGTTGTAGTTTCTTTAGACGGCATCTAAAATAAAACCCATCTGTAACGTGACACTATGAAACTACAACTCCCAGAAGTATGATCTGCACACTGTGTACTCATTGGCACTGTTATGCATGGAAACAGGCTGGTATTACCAAAATGGCGGCCGGGTTGGTCATGGGACAGACCTGGGTGGGCACTACCGGTTTCCTGCGGTGACGCCGCCCTAGGTATAAAAGAGTAGGCGGAAGAGGCTCTGCCTCTTTCATCGTGAAGCCACCTGGCCAGCAGGAGAGTGCTGTAAGCCTCTGTCTATAGTTAAGTGTTATATTTAATAAACCCTGTTAACTGAGTTGGGACAGGCTTTTCATTTCTACAATTATGGACATAACATTTGGCGACGAGGTAAAAGCAGTAATGGAACGCTCCACTGCCAGCTTCCGGCCGTTCCTTGAGGCTCTGGGCGAGCTGCTCGTCCCGTGACGTAGGTGGTACACAAAAATATTATGGATGTGGGTCCACTGAGCACAGCTATAAGTCCAGAGTGTTCCCGGCGAAAGGAAAGCGTTGTGGCAAATGCGGGTTGTTAAACCATTTTGCCAGGGTGTGCGAAAACTTTGTACGCAGGAGCCGTGGGAGAGATCCAGGTGCTGCACAGAAGACTCTGACCATTGTGCACACGGTCTCCCCAGAAACAATAGGAAGGATTGGCTGCAACGTTACGCTGGATGGAGTCGAGGTCCCGCTCTTAGTTGATGCGGAAGCGGTAATCTCAGTTCTGAATCTTGAAACCATGAACAGACTGTTTCCCCACCGACAAATAAGAAGGCAACAACTGGAGTGTTATGGTTATGGGCAGAACAGGTTGGCTATATTGGGCTATGTGGAGATGGAGGCCCGATATAAAGACAGTGTGGCACCCAGCGCTCGCATCAACATCTCTACGTCTGGCGTTAACGTCAATGGGTTGCAGCCTCTTTTACAGCTTGGTGTTCTCCATCGTGAACATTTCCAGCGAGGAGTGGTCTGGGGGCGGACTGTGGAGCCGACCTGTTCCTGCTTTGGAGGATGCTGAGGTGTGGGACCAGGACTGGACGGTCAACATTTATTTGGGAGAGCACACGCCTCACCACGCGGAGTCCTCTCAGGACGGACCCGATGCTTTCACGCAGGCTGCCGTGGGCGAGGGTGCCGGACGGCATGGCGGGACCCCCGATGAGGCTTATCAGGACGAGGCGCCAACGCCGGGAGAAAACGGGGCTAGACCACAGAGTGTGGTTGTTGTAAAGCGCTCCCAGCGACAGCCGGCCAAAAGAAGACCCAGGAGAACCCGTGAGTCGGAGCTGCTGGAGTCAGGGGCCAGTCGCAGGACCGGTGATCTGATGAAAAGGAAGTGGGCTCCCTCGAAGACCAAGGTTGAGGCTCGAGTACGTTTAGATCACAGTCCACACCAGCAGCGGGACTACCAGAGGCGGTTCCAGGTGGAGCCGGGTCGGATGGAGGAGTTTGGTTGCAGGTCTATCCACGTCTGGAGACATCCAAGAGATCTGAGGCTGCTGGAGACGGAGAGGAGGCGACGCAGCAGGAGCCCCAATGTGAAACGATGGAGACGCCTTGAGAGGGATCCATCCGGGGACTGAGGGTTTTATTTTGCATGTTTGTCTTGTTTCTTCAGTTCTGTTTTATGTTAGGCTTTCCTATTTGGTGCCCCAGTAAACTTTACTGAAAAAAAAAAAGAGAGAGAGAAAGGAAGCCCAAATAGAACGGGAAATATTATATTTAAGCCTTTTTTGTGGTGTTTTTCTATTATATCATTGGCATTTATTTGTGTATTTTATCCATTGGGGCTCAGCTAAGTGATTTTATTTATGCAAATTTGTGTACTATTTTTGAAAACGTTTAATTGGGTTATCATTATCATTATTTGGAGTGTCTAGCTTGGTCTGGCCAATGGCCTCTCTGTGTGAATTTACTTTTGTATTTTCTGGAGTTCGCCTGGCACGTATGACTGGTATTAATTGGGTTGAATGTCTATGTGAATTTGGTTTAATTGAATTGTTTTTTATTTGACTTGCCCCTTTGTTCATTTTACTCTGTGTGCCCAGGGTGGGGTGGGAGTTGGGGTGGGGGGGGCCGCCTGTAGGATATGTCTTGTGTTTTATTGTATGTATTGTTTGTTATGTTTTACGGGATTACTTTTAGTTAGAAACACGGCCTAATGTTATTTCTGTTTACATTTCCCTGTTCCAAGCGGCAGAATAATCCACTCAGCCGTGTAGGGGGCACTGGTGGTCTACCCAGCCCCTCAGCCTTAGTTGTGTGAATGGATAGGTGTTTTATTTGTTTCTTGTACATATTCTGGAGTAGTGCGTGTGTCGGGTGTTAAATTTGGGTGGGTTATTTGTGTGCTTGGCATTTTTTTGAGGGAGCGGAGAAATGTTATGCATGGAAACAGGCTGGTATTAGCAAGATGGCGGCTGGGTTGGTCATGGGACAGACTGGGGTGGGCACTACCGGTTTCCGGCGGTGATCCCACCCTAGGTATAAAAGAGTGGGTGGAAGAGGCTCTGCCTCTTTCTTCGTGAAGCCACCTGGCCAGCAGGAGAGTGCCGTAAGCTTCTCTCTGTAGTTAAGTGTTATATTTAGTAAACCCTGTTAACTGAGTTGGGACTCGCTTTTCATTTCTACAGTTATGGACATAACAGGTACACTGTCACCTGGACCCCTGTAAAGTCGCAGTCTACTCCGCTGGTTGTCTCCTGTCCTGCCCCAGTTCACACCGCAACCTGGTGGGAAGAAATGCTGTGGTGGTGGTAACTTCTCATATCCAGAGCAGAGCCAGACTCCATTTCTGTTTCTTCAGACTAGCTCCAAAGTTAACTTGCAGTGGATGAACAGACCTCAGCTGGCAGAACACACCTGTCCCTGCTCTCAGTGATCAGATCATCGGGACAGATCCCCCGTTGTCATAGCGGTGAGCAGCCCCCAACATCAGTTCCTACTTCTGTGTTTAAACAGAAGTATTTTTAGAGCAAGAAGCTCACATTTAATGTCCGCAGTTGTGCAAATGTAACTTTTCTTACCACACAGAGAAAAAGTGACTGTGATTTGTTGCTGTAAAGAACAAATGAAGCTTCTACTAAGGTGAACTTTCATTTATCTGTGCTTTCTATTTTATTTTATCTTATTCATTTACATGCTGTTGTGATATGCAACTATTTCATGGAAGTAAGAATCCTCTAAATATGTATTTTTAATGGGCTCATCCAGGGGTGTCAAACATATGGCCCGTGGACCAAAAATGGCTCACCAGGGGTCCGAAATTTTCTCTTGTGAATTTACAGCTTTATTTCTAGTTAATTTCTGACTTTTTACTGATTAAAATAGTTTGTGTAAATCTGAGACATTTTTCTCTGTAAGATGAGACTTTTTCTCATCAGTTTCCTTTTTCTCCTTTTTTCTGATGAGAACAAGGGGCCCTTGATTTCAAGGGCCAAGCAGTTGTGCTATGTTGTATTTGGGACATATTACTGTGTGACACGGGTGGTGGCTCCACCTTTCCAGTTCCACCGCCACCCGGGGTATGAGAGGACAGTGAGTAGGAGGGGAGATCTCTTTGACCTCACCTCTACCTGACGGGAGCGCTTGTACTGTGAGAGTGAGTCAACAATAAAGTCGTGTTCAGTTCAACATCCAGCTTCATCCTTGGTTCTTGTTTACCAACATAACATTTGGCGGCAAGGATAAAAGTATGGACGCTGGAGTTGCTAATATACAGCCGTTTTTGGAGGTTCCCAGTGAGCCGCCAGTCCCTTGGGTGAGGTGGTTCGCTGCATTCCAGAACTATTTGGTGGCACTGAACCTTGGTAAACTGGAGAAGTTGCGTGCACGGGCGGTGTTGGTTCACAACTTGTGTATGAAAGGACAACGTATCCTTAGTACCTTGGGCTACAGTGATAGTTTTGAGGACGTGGTTGAGCTAATGGCGTGACATTTTCACACCCTGGAAGACGTCATCGTCCGGAGGATCCAGTTTCGGCAGCACTGCCAGCGGACCGGCAAGTCAGTGCAGCAGTATGTTGCAGACCTACATCAGCTGGCTGGGGACTGCTAGTTTGGAGCATCAGAGGAAGAGATGGTCTGCGACCAGTTGGTGGAACATACCCTTTGCTCGGCGGCTAAGTCGAAGCTTCTCACACACTCGGGCGAGTTGACGTTAGCCATGGCCATCGAGTTAGCTCAACAGTGTGAGGCAGCAGAAAAACTATCACAAGAGCTCGGTAAGAGAGCAACGAATTTTACAGCTGGCGGCCCCTCCGGGGGCCGTGGTGCCAAGATGTGTGAAGTGATGGTATAGTGAAGTACGAGGAGACGAAGAAGAGTGATGTCTGAAGACACAGTTGAGGTTCGATTGGACACAGCAATGATGATAGAAGGACTACAGCTCCTGACCAGATAGAGTGATGATATAGAGTGAAGTACGTGGTGGTAATGCACCTGTAAGCTGGTTGCCAACCGCCAGTCAAATCTAAAAGAAGAAGAAAGAACCCTCCGCCATTGTGAATCACAGTCGACCGCTCAGACAGTGGACCCGGACAGCAATGATAGCGTGGAGGATGAGGAGGAAAACGCTAATGCTGTGAAGATAAGGTCCACCCCGGAATCGCCCAGATGTTTGGGTTGTGGGTCCACCAAGCACTGTTATAAGGCTATAGAGTGTCCGGCAAGAGGAAAACGCTGTGGCAAGTGTGGACTCCTGCATCATTTTGCCAGGGCATGTAATAGGTTCAAGCGAGGGGACCGAAGATGTAAAGTGGCCCCCCCGCTCCAACTCCCACGGTCATCCACACCGTATAAAATCTTAGGCCAGTATGACGAACAGTTCAAGAAATATGCATGGAACACACACACAGATCAACACACACACACACAGATATGCTGCATCTATCTATAAATTCACGAAATCTCTGTATGTCTGTCTGTCTGTTCCACGCATATCTCTTGAACCGTTTGTCAGACTGGCCTCAGATTTTAAACGTTTTTTTCCTGAGGTTATGAAGGTGTGCATCCCCCAGTATGGAGTCGCTCAGTCAAAATATGTAATTTTTATCAATAAAAGTTCCCTGGCTTAAAGGGAACATACCGGACAGCGCGATCAGCCTCGAGGGATTTCAGCTGTTTCGTGCTGATCGCGTCACAGAGCTCTCCGGTAAGTCTATTGGAGGAGGAGTGTGCTTCTACATTAACAACAGCCGGTGCTCTGATGTAACGGTGATTTCACAACACTGTTCTCCCGCCCTGGAATTTCTTTTTATTAACTGCAAGCCATTTTATTCCCCGCTGGAGTTCGCCTCATTCATCCTCGTCGCTGTGTACGTCCCTCCCGACGCAGACACGCGCGAAGCTCAGCGCGTGCTCGCGGATCACATCCAACACACGGTGCGGACTTTTCCAGACTCTCTGGTTATTGTAGTTGGCGACTTTAACCAGAGCAATCTGAGTCACGAGCTCCCCCGCTACAAACAGTTTATTAAATGTCCAACCAGAGGAAATAACACGCTGGATCACTGTTACACTACAGTGAAAGACGCATATCGCGCTGTTCCCCGCGCTGCGCTCGGATTATCTGATCATGTGATGGTCCACCTCATCCCCACGTATAGACAGAGACTGAAACTCACTAAACCTGTTGTGACCACCACGAAGAAATTGACCAGTGAAGCTGGAGAGAATCTGAACACATGCATGGAAATAACTGACTGGGACATGTTTAAAGGAGCCACACATGATCTTAATGAGTACACAGACACTGTGAACTCATATATCAACTTCTGTGAGGAGAACATTCTTCCATCGCGCACCAGGGTGAGGTACTCTAATGATAAGCCCTGGTTCACTGCCAAGTTCAGACAGATCAGGAAGGAGAAGGAAGCAGCGTTGAAAAGTGGAGACAGGGACTGCTACAGAGAGGTCAAATATCGGTTTAACAGAGAGCTGAGGAGAGCTAAATCTGTGTATTCTGAGAGACTCCAGCAGCAGTTCACTGCTAATGACTCGGCTTCTGTGTGGAGAGGACTGAGGCAAATCACCAACTATCGGCCTCAGGCTTCTAAAGGTCAGGATGACAAAGCCCTTTGTCAAAAACTGTCCCAACATTACGCCCGTTTTGACACCTCGTCAGCTGTGTCCAACTCACCCACTCCACCCAGCTCCACTGCCTCCTCGGCCCCTAATTCATCAAAAGCGGTCCCCCCCCTCCTCCTCCTCCTCCTCCTCCCCCACTGCCCTTGTCATCAGTGAGCAGGACATGCACAGACAGTTCTCCAGACTGAACCCGCGCAAGGCCCCCGGGCCGGACGGTGTGTCTCCCTCCACCCTGAGACACTGTGCGAAAGAGCTGGCTCCTGTCTTCACAGACATTTTTAACACCTCCCTTAAGCAATGTCACATGCCGACCTGCCTCAAATCCTCCACCATCATCCCTGTCCCCAAGAAGCCACGGATTACTGGACTTAATGACTACAGACCTGTAGCGCTCACCTCTGTAGTCATGAAGTCATTTGAGCGCCTGGTCCTGTCTCACCTCAAGTCCATCACCACTCCCCTCCTGGACCCGCTGCAGTTTGCCTACCGTGCTAACAGGTCTGTGGACGACGCAGTCAACCTGGCCCTCCATTCCATCCTGCAGCACCTGGACTCCCCGGGAACCTACGCCAGGATTCTGTTTGTGGACTTCAGCTCCGCATTCAACACCATCCGCCCCGATCTGCTCCAGGACAAGCTGTCCCTGCTCGATGTGCCTGACTCCCTCTGCAGGTGGATCACCGACTTCCTGACGGACCGGAGGCAGCATGTGCGGCTGGGGAAGTCTGTCTCGGACTCTGTTAGCATCAGCATTGGATCACCCCAGGGCTGTGTACTTTCCCCCCTACTCTTCTCCCTTTATACCAACTCCTGCACCTCCTCCCACCAGTCTGTTAAGCTGATTAAGTTTGCGGACGACACCACCCTCATCGGGCTCATCTCCAACGGCGACGAGTCCGTCTACAGGAAAGAGGTGGCCCAGCTGGTGTCCTGGTGCAGCTACAACAACCTGCAGCTGAACGCTCTGAAGACAGCGGAGATGATTGTGGACTTCAGGAAAGTCACAACCCCCCTGCCCCCCCTCACCATCACAGGCTCTCCCATCACCATTGCAGATTCCTTCCGCTTCTTGGGCACCACCATCACCCGGGACCTCAAATGGGAGCCAACCATCAGCTCCCTCATCAAAAAGGCCCAGCAGAGGATGTTCTTTCTGCGGCAGCTGAGGAAGCTCAAGCTACCCACCAAGATGTTAGTGCAGTTCTACACGGCCATCATCGAGTCCATCCTCACCTCCTCCATAACTGTGTGGTATGCAGGAGCCACTGCCAGGGACAGACTAAGGCTGCAGCGCGTCGTGCGCACTGCTGAGAAGGTGATCGGCTGCAAGCTCCCATCTCTCCAGGACCTGTACATCTCCAGGACCCGGAGGCGTGCTGGCTGGATCATAGCCGATCCTTCACACCCTGGTCACGTACCGTTTGCCCCCCTCCCCTCAGGTAGAAGACTTCGGTCCATTCGGACTAAAACCTCCCGGCACATGAATAGCTTTTTCCCCTCTGCCATCAGACTGCTGAACATTAAGTGACTTATTGACTCTCATGCACTATGTACAGCAGCTCAACCAGACTCATGACATTCATCACTGTTTTTCTGTTGCATTATCAACTGCACTGTGGTACCCCATATTATCTGCTACTTGCTAATTTATTTAAAACTGCCTTGACTAGTATTACTCATTATTACTACTATTATTATTATTATTATTATTATTATTATTATTACTTATTTTTCTACACTTATTGCACGTTTTTAGTCCTTTAGTTTTTTTTTAGTTTATCTCTTTATCTCATCATGTTTTTAATGTTGCAGCATGGCACCGAGACAAATTCCTAGTTTGTGTACTACATGAACAATGGCAATAAATCTGATTCTGATTCTGATTTTAACCACTGCTTTGTGTCTCTTTACGAGTTGGCTTCAATAAATGTGGGCGGGGTTTCAGATTGACTCCATGCTGATTGGACAATGAGCGGCATCAAGACCATGCTGATTGGATAACACACAGCATCACAACCTGTCAGTCAATCACCACAATGTTCCCAGGACAAAACAAGGAAATGAAAATTGGAAAGATAGAAAAAGATAATATTGAAGATTTAATGCTTAAACAATTGTACCATAGAGTTGCCGTGATTGCGTAGGTCTAAAGGATAATTCGGCATATGTGGAGAATAAGGTGAGCGAACAGACTGGGCGGAGCATCAGCGGGAACACAGGCTTGTAGCTGCCAACATGATGTATGAACTGTGGAGGGCAGCAATGCGCCATTGATGCGTCTAGTCTGCCTTAACCAAGAAGAAGAAGAAGAAGACAACAACTAAACTGAGCTGGAGAAGATTCTGGCTCTGTTTCTGCTTCCAAAAGACTTTTCTTCTCCACCGCTGGCTGCCCCCAAATGAAAATCCACAGAATAGGTATGTGGGACTATAATGTTCTGAATGAGGCTTTAGGAAATTAGGAGTCTGTTTCAATTCAATTCAATTCAACTTTATTTATATAGCGCCATTTCACAACAACAGTCATCTCATAGCACTATCAACTGTAGGGGGGAACCCCCACAGTTGCAGAAAGACCCCAGCAATCAGGCGATCCCCTGTGAGCAAGCACTTGGCGACGGTGGAGAGGAAAAACTCCCTTTTAACAGGAAGAAACCTCCAGCAGAACCAGGCTCAGGGAGGGGCAGTCATCTGCTGCGACTGGCTGGGGGGTGAGGGGATAGAGAAGAAGAAAAGAACAGACATGTAGAGAGCAAACAGCACGATGGGGACTCAATCTATGGGAGAGAACAAACAGATGTTAATGACCAGCAAAAAAAAATATTTCACTGAGAATGAGAAAAGGAGTGAGGCCCAGTGCATTACTGGAGGTCCCCCGGCTGACTAAACCTATTAGCAGCATAACTAAGGGAGGGTTCAGAAACACATGATCCCTCCCTAATTGTAGGCTATATCAAAAAGGTAGGTTTTAGCCCTATTCTTAAAAACAGAGATCGAGTCTGACTCCCGAATCCAGATTGGCAGCTGATTCCACAGGAGAGGAGCTTGATAACTGAAGGCTCTGCCTCCCATTGTACTTTTGGAGATTCTAGGTATTACAAGTAATCCTGCATTTTGGGAGCGTAGTGCTCTGTTAGGATAATACGGTAGTATCAGATCTTTTAAATAAAAAGGAGCCTGATTGTTTAGAGCTTTGTAAGTAAGAAGAAGGATTTTAAACTTAATTCTAAACTCTATGGGAAGCCAATGAAGGGAGGCCAGAACCGGAGAGATATGATCTCTCTTTCTAGTACCTGTTAAAACTCTTGCTGCAGCATTTTGGATCAGCTGAAGACTTTTTAAAGATGTTTTAGGACAGCCTGATAATAAAGAATTACAATAATCTAATCTCGAGCTAACAAAAGCGTGGATCAGTTTCTCAGCATCACTCTGAGACAAGATGCTCCTAATCTTGGCAATATTACGCAAATGATAGAAGGCAGTCTTAGAAACAAATTTAATATGTGAATTGAAGGACAAATCCTGATCAAAAATAACTCCAAGGTTCCTCACAGAGCTGTTAAGAGAAAGAGTAACCGCATCCAAACTGAAAGTTTGATTTGGAAAGGAATTTCTAAGGTTTTTTGGACCAACAAGAATGACTTCAGTCTTATCTGAATTTAATAGCAGGAAATTACAAGTCATCCAAGCTTTGATTTCCTTAAGACAGGCTTCTAACTTGGCTAATTGATTACTATCATCTGGCTTCATTGACAGGTATAATTGTGTGTCATCTGCATAACAATGAAAATGTATACAGTGCTTTCTAATAATGTTGCCTAACGGAAGCATATATAAGCTAAAAATTGATTTACTGTTTGTAAATCACTGGATTGAAAATGTACTTGTACATGTACAGATTTGATCCTGGGGTCCACTTGAGGTGCTCCCTTGGTCAGGGGTTCACTTGACCAAATTCCGTCCAGGCTGCCTAAACCAAGAAAGAGAATCTGCTAGAGCAACATGATTCTCAGCTGTTTTCATTGTAGTGAATACCTCCACATGTATGAAAGTGATGCCAGATCATTCAGACTGTCTTTGTGACTTCTTCACATGACGACTCCGTGACTGTGATTGAGATCAAAGAAAGAGAGAACTGAAGAAAACCGGAAACCGTCTGATTCTTTAGTGGAGTTCAATACAGTAGCATGTTAGCCTGTTAGGTCTGGCTGCTCCCTCCATGGTTTTACTCCTGAATGAGTCTCTCCATGGTCTTTCCAGGAGAAAATAAGCGCAGACAGACCTATATACCCTTCATGTGGTCGGTGTGGGTGGTTCTGCTCCTCATGGATGAATAGCTGATCTAGCTCCGTGGAGACCTGCCATTGATGGTCTGTGCTGAGTGCTGGAGAAGCACTGACGTGGAAGTCCACATTCTGAGTCTGAGGACGAAGAGAAAGGATGACTTCAGTTTCCATCCATCCATCCATCCATCTTCTTCCACTTAATCCTTTTCGGGTTGGTGGGGGGCAGGGCTGGAGCCTATCCCAGCATCTTTGGGCGAGAGGCAGGGTACACCCTGGACAGATCGCCAGTCCATTGCAGGGCCAACACACAGAGACAGACAACCATTCACTCTCACAGTCATACCTAAGGACAATTTAGAATCCCCAGTTTGATGCCAATTAACCTAACTTGCATGTTTTTGGCATGTGGGAGGAAACCGGAGAAATCCTGGAGTAAACCCACGCAGACACGGGGAGAACATGCAAACTCCACACAGATCACCGTTGGTCGGGGGCTGGGATCGAACCCAGGGTCCCCTGGCCAAGGGTGAGTTGCTGTGCTGCTGCAGTGCTAACCACTCCGTCACCCATAATAAACTCACACAGATGAGGTATGTAGAACTAAGGAGGCATGGAGAAGATTTGTTTGTCTGTCTGTTTCCTCCTCAGACAGAATGTGATTTTGACCAAAGATAAAACTCATAATTTGTGAGAAAAAGTTGTTCTATTTAAGGTACACAGTTTTAAATTGACCAAAAATTAATGACCAAAAACTCACCAGCTTACAAAAACGGTTACTGATTTATGAATTTCAAACGTCTTTGAAAAAAATCATAAATTTAAGTGACAAAATATTACAATTCAGCAGCAAATGTCTGTAAAAGTCCAAGAAAAGTCAGATCTGCAGGGAGAGATGTTTCCCCACAACCGGGAGGTCAGGGTTCAAGGCCCGGCCGGGTCACGCCAAAGACCATATAAAAATGGAACTTCCTGCCGTCCAGCTTGGTGCTCAGCAAAAATGGAACGGAGGAGGGAAATGTGGGCGACAGCAGCTCAGGAGATAGAGCAGGTCGTCCAATAACCAGAGGGTTGATGGTTCGAATCCCACTCCCACCCGCCCCCAGCCATTCTGCCGTTGTGTCGCTGGGCAAGACATTTTACCCACCATGCCTCCACTGTCCATGACACTGGGTATGATTGTGTATAAATGTTCGGTAGTGGTCGGAGAGGCCGTTGACACAGATTGGCAGCCACGTTTCCGTCAGTCTTCCCCAGGGCAGCTGTGGCTACAGCAGTAGCTTACCACTATCAATGTCTTTCTGGAATGAATGAATAATGGACTCACTGTAAGCACTTTGAGATGTCACTTGACATGTAAAGCACCATATAAATCTAATCCATTATTATTATTGTTGTTTGGAGTAACAAGGCAGTCAGAGATAGCAGACTTTGGCCCCGCTGTCATGGACATCCCCAATATGAATTCAAGATTCAAAGATTTTACTTGTCAATACTTCTAAACGTACAGGACATACAGGAGAACTGAAATGCCGTTTCTCTCTCTTCAGTGTTGTGTGCAGTATATAAGAGGAAAAAAAAGGAATATGGATGGAAAAACAACAACAGCAGTCTATGTACAGTAATGCCACCCGTAGTGCAAATAAAGATAAATGATAAAACCAGCAATCCTATATACAGAAAAAGTAGAGCAGTAATACTCATAGTTGAAAGTTTGATGTGGTAGTGTAGGTGCAGACAGTGACAGATTGGACTGCACATGATCAATATTGCAATAACAGACAGCAACAGATATGGCATTTGTGGAAATAGTTGCGGTAAGGTGCAGAGACATACAGCAGCAGATGTATTACTGTTGGTGTGCAGTCTTTCTGTGTCAACAGCTGAGGTAGTTATTGTGCGGGTGAGTGTGTTACTGACCGGGGGGACGAGAGGGGGTTGGAAAATTCCTGATCAAAAATCAGGCAGGATCAGAGTTTCAGAAAATTTAATATGACTAATAAGCAGAAGACAATACAGAGTACAGCTTTCACAGACTGCCACAGTGCATTGGCTTAACTAACAGAGTGATTCTGGCTAGTATATATCCAAGGGACCGTCAGGGTGGGGTCTCTTTTTAATAAGTTCATTCATGACTCAGTGTGATAAGGTTTGCTGAGCCTCTTGATTATTTCATTCATGACTAAGATTGTATCTGCTGAGTCCATACAGAAAACACTAGTGATAAGCTGAACAGTCAGTGATAAAACTGAACATTCACAGTGGTGCACATCAGCATCCTTCAATCTGTTTTTTTTTCCACTACTTAACAACTACAAATATTGTAACAGGATTTTCTAGGTATACACATTAAGCTTTATAAAGAAATATTCATAAAAATTTATATAACTCAGTGTAACATAGAGTTTTTCCATTGGGGGGTAAGGAGGAAGTGGATAGAGTTTAGGGTCCTGATGGCCTGGTGAACAAAGCTGTTTAGCAGTCTTGTGGAGTGGGCCCAGAGGCTCTGGTACCTTTTCCCCGAGGGCAGGGGGCTGAAGAGGGAGTGTGAGAGGTGGGAGGTGTCACCTGCAATGTTGATGGCTCTGTGGGTGTGGTCGATGTCTGGGGGGTGGGGCAGAGGGGCAGCAATGATCTTGCTGGCTGCTTTCACTGTGCGCTGTAGTGTCTTCTGGCAGGAAGCAGTGCAACTTCCGTACCACACTGTGATGCAGCTGGTGAGGATGCTCTCAGTGGTGCCCCGGTAGAATGAGCACATAATAGGGGAGTGGGACTCATGCTGTCCTCAGTTTGCAGAGGAAATAGAGGCTTTTTCCCATAAATACTGTAGAGCTTTTTCCCACATTCAGGAAGAGATTATTGTCTTTACACCACTGGACCAGTTGGCTCACCTCATTTCTGTAGTTGGCCTCCTCGTTGTTGGTGATGAGGACAACCACCGTTGTGTCATCTGAAAACTTGATGTTGTGGTTAGTGTTGTAGGCTGGTACACAGTCATGGGTCAACTGGGTGAAGAACAGCAGACTGAGCACGCACCATTGTGGGGCCCCTGTGCTCAGTGTGATGGTCTTGGAGGTGTTGCTGCCGACCCACACATTCTGTGGCCTCCCTGTGAGAAAGTCCAACACCCAGTTACAGAAAGAGGTTTTGAGTCCCAAG
The DNA here is from genome assembly GCA_020510985.1 of Pholidichthys leucotaenia. Lineage (NCBI taxonomy): Eukaryota > Metazoa > Chordata > Actinopteri > Cichliformes > Pholidichthyidae > Pholidichthys > Pholidichthys leucotaenia. Next base: position 218,020,232 of record CM035840.1, read on the forward strand.
TGTCTCAGTTTTGGTATTAGGTGCTGGGGGGTGATTGTGTTGAATGCTGAACTGAAGTCCAAGAACAGCATTCGCACATAGGAGTTCTTTGAGTCCAGGTGGGTGAGGGCTGGATGGAGAGCAGCAGAGATGGCATAATTTGTGGATCTGTTTGACCTGTATGCAAACTGAGATGGGTCGTGGGAGGGAGGGAGGATGGACTTGATGTTCTGCATGACCAGCCGCTCGAAGCGCTTCATTATGGTGGAGGTCAGTGCTATGGGCCGGTAATAGCTGTAGCTGGATGGGACGGGCTTCTTTGGGATTAGTATTATGGTGGCAGTTTTCAAACATGTGGGGACAACAGCTTGATTGAGGGAGATGTTGGCCAGGACATTGTAGAGCTCCTCCACACAGTCCTTCAGAATGCAAACTGGTATGTTGTCTGGTCTAGCTGCCTTGCGTGGGTTGATCCTGGAGAGGGTCCTCTTCACACTAGCCACATCCAGACTTATAGCCTGCTTGTCTGGGAGAGGAGTGGTCTTCTGTGCTGATGTGCTGTTTTGTTCTTCATAGCGGTGAAAGAAGTTTTTTTAGGTTGTCAAGCAGTGTGATGTCGCTCAAACAGGTCTGAGGTGGAGGTTTGTAGTTGGTGAGGGTCTGTATGCCACGCCACAGGGAACATGCATCCCTGGTGTTGCTGAAGTGTCCGGATATTTTCTTGCTGTACTGTCGTTTTGCCTCCTTGATACCACAGGACAGGTTGGCCCTAGCTGTTGTTAGTCCTGCAGTGTTGCCGGCCCTGAAGGCTACGTCCCGAGCCCTCAGGAGCCTGTGGACCTCTGCTGTCATCTATGGCTTTTGGTAGCACGAACAGTGATGGTTTTGCAGTGAGTGACATCATCAGTGCATTTCGCTATGTATGCTACAACAACCTCAGTGTACTCCTCTAGGTTTGTGTGTCCATTGTGAGTGGCTGTGTGCTTGAAAGTGTCCCAGTCTGTAGTGCTGAAGCAGTTTTTCAGAGTATCAGAGGACCCCTCTGGCCACATACGTACCTGCTTTTTAGTCGGTCTGATGGCTTTCACTCTGGGTCTGTATGCTGGCCTTAACAAGATGGTGATGTGATCAGAGAGACCCAGTTTTTTTTTTGTTTTTTTTGGGGGGGGGGGGGCTCTGTACGTGCTCTTGTGAGTTGTGTACACCAGATCCAGCAAATTATCTCCTCTTGTTGGAAACTCCACATGTTGGTATAGTTTTGGTAGGAGGGCCTTTAAATCTGCATGGTTGAAGTCTCCTGCTGTGATGAGGAATCTGTCTGGATGTGCTGTTTGTGTCTCACTGATGGCCTGATAGAGTTCCTTTAGTGCTTTACTCCTCTCTATGCTGGTGGTGGGCGGGACATACACGGCGACTAGTAGGACAGATGTAAATTCCCTCAGTATGTAGAAGGGTCGAAACTTGATGATCATAAACTCCACCAACGGAGAACAGTGTTTATGCACAACAATTGCATTTCTGCACCAAGTGTCACTGATGTAAACATACACTGTGTGATGACGTCAGTTGCTGCTCCGAGGTCGTGCGCCGTCTCCCCGGGAGGTTGAAAGGCCATCTGGCGGGGAGAAGATGGCATGGGCTTGGGATGAGGACGGCGAGCGCTCTGCTTCCGGGAGCGCATCTTTGGCTGCTGGGGTTGTGCTGGGAATGACCCTCTCACCACTCCCTCGAGATGCTGCCGAGACTCAAATATCTGGGTGAGAAGTGGAGTCAAACCCAGGTAGCACCAGAGACTGGGGCACATCTTAAATACCCCAACTGCATTTTCCAGAAAACAAAAAACTGCTTTGGGAGAGAGGGTGGCTCGAGCCTTAGAGGTGAAATCAACAGCCAGCTCGGCCACTGTGCATTCATCCAAATCAAATCAAATCAAACTTTATTGTCATATTGCTGTACATACAACTGTAGTGCAGGCAAGATGAAATTGCGTTTCTCTCGGCATCCATATAAATAAAAGCAGCATGATTTAAGACACACTCACACATATCTACACCCCCCCACCCCACCCCACCCATCTATTCACACATCTCTGAGACATACTTGGAAAAACTAACTAACTATAATATACAAATAATATACATAATGTCCGTAGGTGCAGTAGTGTGTATGAGAGATTCCGGGTCAACTGTTTAGCATCCTGACAGCTTGTGGAAGGAAGCTGTTAATCAGTCTGGTGGTTCTGTCTCTGATGCTCCGGAATCGTTTACCAGATGGCAGAAGTTCAAAGTGTTTATGCAGAGGGTGAGAACGGTCCTTGACAATGTTCAGTGTCCTGCTCCTACAACGGTTCTGAAAAAGTTCTTGGACAGAGGGGAGGGAGACTCCAATTACCCTCTCAGCTCCCTTGACTATCCTCTGCAGGGCTTTTTTGTCTGACATACTGCAGCTGGAGTGCCATGTAGCAATGCAGTACGTCAGAACACTCTCCACCACACCTCTGTAGAAGGTCCTGAGGATGCAGATGGGGAGAGAGGCCTGTTTGAGTTTCCTCAAGAAGTGCAGTCTCTGCTGAGCCCGCTTCCTGATCCCCAAGGAATTCTTGATCCTCTCTCAGTCCAAAAACTTTAAAGTCCATGGTGAGCTTTCCCACAGGTAGGTGATTAAACACAAAAAAACCACACAACACCACAGCTGAATTCTGTACAGGCTGCTCCGTACTGTCATATGCGCCTCTATGAGGCGCAGAGAGAGAGAGAGAGAGACAAATTCAAATGCTGGATGGTGTTGTGTGTTTTATTAACAGAAGGGTAACAGTTCAAAGGTGCCAAAAACAAAAGGTCAAATGACAAACTTACATATAGTGGCTCAGAGCGAAGCTAAGCTCAGGAGGGAACACAACTGTGGAAGTTCGGTTCAACGGAAAACAACTGACGGAGCAGCGAATACAAAGTGAACTAGAAAAGCACTCATAGAGCGCATACCTCCACCAAGGCTCCTTCCGTTTGTCATGGATCACCTCCAAAATGTAATGGGTTTGTGTGTAGGCCTATAGCCACTTGTGGTGAAAATTGCATCAAAGTCTGTCCATCAGTTTTGGAGTATTGCTGCTAACACACTGTGAGAAGATAAGAGCCTTGGTTGAGGTATGCATTCTCAGATCATCAGCAAAATATAATGGGTTCCTCTCTAGCCCAAGAACCACCTGTGGTGAAAATTTCATCCAAATCCATCCAGTAGTTTTTGTGTAATCCTGCTGCACAAATACAAACAAAGCCCTTGGTGGAGGTATGCACTCTCAGATCATCACCAAAATCTAATCTTTTCTTCCTTGTCCCATTTCGGACTTGTCCTGAAAATTTCATCCAAATCTGTTCATAACTTTTTGAGTTATGTTGGTAACAGACAGACAGACAGACAAACCCCGGCTAAAACATTACCTCCTTGGCGGAGGTAATAAGTGAACTTAAGTAGTGAGTGATAATGATAATCATGAGTACAGACAGGGGTGGGTCACCTGAACAGGAGAGAAAAAACAACACATAACTTAAAAAGCACTCATAGAGCGCATACCTCTGCCAAGGCTCCTTCCGTTTGTCATGGATCACCTCCAAAATGTAATGGGTTTGTGTGTAAGCCTATAGCCACTTGTGTTGAAAATTGCATCAAAGTCTGTCCATCAGTTTTGGAGTGTTGTGGCTGACACACTGTGAGAAGATAAGAGCCTTGGCTGAGGTATGCATTCTCAGATCATCACCAAAATGTAATGGGTTCCTCTGTGGGCTAAGAACCACCTCTGGTGAAAATTTCATCCAAATCCATCCAGTAGTTTTTGTGTAATCCTGCTGCACAAATACAAACAAAGCCCTTGGTGAAGGTATGCACTCTCAGATCATCACCAAAATCTAATCATCTATTCCCCGTGCCATTACACACCTTTCCTGAAAATTTCGTCAAAATCCGTTCATAACTGTTTGAGTTATGTTGGTAAAAGACAGACAGACAGACAGACAGACAAACCCCGGTAAAAACATTACCTCCTTGGTGGAGGTAATAATTGGGAACAGCTGATAGTCATAATCAGGGAGAGTGGCTGACAGTAATGACAGGTGAGGGAGGAGCAACTGATCTGACAGCTTGACAGATGACGGCCAGGCCGGCACCACCCGGGAAGTCATCTGACAGCCGCCAGACCACAGAATAAAAATGAGAAATAAACATGAGCCAAAACAGTGCAACTAAAACAGGACATGGTAAAAACAACTGCAACACAACTGGAGAAAATAAAAGGCAGAATAAGACCAAAAGGAGCCCAAAAATACAATCAACAAATAAATACACAGAAAAGAGCCACAAAGCTGGGTCTGACAGGAATCCCAGCCCCAGTTCGTGACAGAGACTACCCTGATTTTATCTTTTGTGAGATGGTAAACACTATGATGGGGGATGTACCAGACTTTTCCATCATTCCATCTCAGCTCGTCCGCAGGAACTCTTTCAGCATATCCTTTGTCAATGAGCTCATTCATAAATATGGTGTAATCTTTATGAAAAGAAGAGTCCTTCTGAAGTCTCCTCTTTAAATGTAAGACGCGCTGCTCAACAATCTTCCTATTATTTGGCATACCAAATGCTCTTTCCTTCAGTGGCAAGTGGATACAATAGTGGCCATTGATTTGCTTTACTGAATTTGTTACCAACTCCATTAAATGTAAGGAAATGATTTCCCAGTTTGGGATCAATAAAGTACATCTATATCTAACTTATCATCTTCTTGAGACATACCAGTTTCTTCTTCCTTTTAAAGTCAGGGAAATCTACTTTGAACTGCTGCTGCCAACGTTCACTTAATTCATCAATAGACACTCTGTTCACTAATAACTTTGACTGCTCAGAGTCTGTTTCAGCATTCCCACTTAATGGTCCATTCACAATCCATTCAAGCATTTCCTTAACTGCATAGGGTCCATCATCAACACTGCAAATAACCTCCAGTGGTTCCAAGGCTTTAGGTACATTTGTCCCTATTAACAGCTCGATGTCAGTCTATTTCAGGCAAATCAACTGATTTCAAATAGGGCCATCTCTGAATGTCACTTTGGAGATGTTACCTCTGTGAACAGGCATGTACTGTGTGTACATCTTTGGTAACTCACAGAAGTCATTTCTATATAGACCAGCCACCTCCAGTCCTGACAAACTGTAACTAGGCACAACTCTCTCTTGGCTCATAGTTTTTAAAAGGATGTTTTCTTTCTTGCCTGTGACACCAAGTGTGTACATTAGACCCTCTGTACAAAATACCCCAGTGCTGTCTTGATCCAAAAATGGTGATGATTTTATTACCCTTTTTTGATGTGACTTGAACTGGAATGATGGGAAGCTTATGGTCTTGGTCACCAGCCCCAGTAAGACTATTAGAGACCAACGTGCTGTCTGTGATTGGTTTTGCTTCAGTGTCTGTTTGGCCAGGGTTCTGAATCCTTTCTCCCCTATTTATATTTAGATTCCTTTATTAGTCCCACAATAGGGAAATTACAGGGCATCCACTGGTGCGGTGCCCAACCCTTTCACCATTCACACACACATTCACACCTGGGGCCGTTTAAGAGTCTCCAATTAACCTAACTTGCATGTTTTTGGTATGTGGGAGGAAACTGGAGAAATCCTGGAGTAAACCCACACAGACACAGGGAGAACATGCAAACTCCACACAGATCACTGTTGGTCGGGGGCTGGGATCGAACCCAGGATCCCCCGGCCAAGGGTGAGCTTTGCTGCTGCAGTGCTAACCACTCCGCCACCACGCTGCCCATATGAAGAGCAGTTGGATAACTGAGGCAACATTTTACACAGGTTATCTATCCATCTCCTGCAGTTTTTCTTGACATGTCCAGTGCACAAACAACCAAGCAGATGCCATTGTCTTTTAGGAAACTCATTTTCTCCTTATGATGCATTTTTGTCAGCTGTTCACAAAATCTCAGTGTATGTTCTCCTCCATAACATATGCAGTTATTCCTAGGTATTGGAAGGTATACATTCCTGTCACCTTCACAATAAATTACATTTTGCAATGGGGCAACAGTCGTGGCAAAATTAGTCCCTTTAATTCCAGAGTGTGGTTGCATTCTGTTTCTGGTTATACCTGTGTTTGTCGCTGGTATATCATGAACGTTTCCAAAAAACTGCATCTGCCAAGATTTTTACTTGTCCAATAAAGCTGGTAATTTCACTGAATGTTGCTCTCTGCTGATGACTTTCTTGCAGCTCACAGGCTACAGTCCTCCACTTAGCTCTTAATTTATAAGGTAACTTTCTAATGATGTTCAATATATTTGTTGACAGGTCCAGTTCATGCAAATTTTGCACTTCATGACATTGCAACAACTTCTAAGAAAAAGGTTGTATTGTTAAAGGGATTTCACATCATCATTCTAAATAGAAGGCCACTTAAGAGCCTTTTCCAAGTAGGCCGATGTTACCGTTTGCTCATTGCCAAACTGCTCCTTCAGTAGTTTCTTAGCTTTAAAGTTTCCCTTCTCTGGGTCCATGTACGTATTGGCAGGTTTTAACCAGTTCTTTTGAATGGCCCTTGGTGAATTGCTCCAAGACATAAAGTCTGTTACTATAATTGTTAGTATTTCTCTCCACACCACTCTCAAATGCCTTCATAAAGGCATGGAATTCCAGTGGATCACCCTTGAAAACTGGGATCTCTCTTTTTGACAAAGAAGAAAGACATTGTTGCTGCAATAAAAGTGTGGTTATTTCATTTTGTTTTTTTCATTATGGAAAATATGGTGTTTTGATCTTCATTAAATGGCACACTGGCATTCATGAGACTATGAGGAAACTCAGCATTTAGAGGAATGGTTTGTTTTGTAACAGCATGCATGAAAGGCTCAGACTGCAAAATAGAATGATGGAAAACTTTCTCTTTAGATCTTACAGGGACTTGTTATTCTTGCAGTTTCATTGACATCTGGGAAGTAACTGGCTTATCAATATTCATAGTACAGTTCCTTTTTTCAAGTAGGAATTCATCCCATCTGAATGCTTTGTCATTTTAGTTTTTACACTTGGAGCACTTCCAGATCTCGGCACATCCAGTTTAGCCAGGTTAACAGCAGTTTCCTCACCCAATTTAAGTTGTTCTTTACTTTTCTTCAACATTTGTTCCTCTTCTTCCAACTTGTGTTTTTCCCTTAACATTTTCTGTTGAGTTAATAATGCTGCCAAGCTAGCCCTGGTGAAAAAAAAATATATTGAAGTGTATTATTACTATTTTTTTTTTCAAAAATACAAGTTAAATGTATTAGAATATACTTGTACTTTATAGGAATCGCTTTCAAGTATAACTTAAATATATTTATGTAACTGTACTTAAAACATACTTTGTAATAAGTATTTTTTTAATACACTATACTGAAATATATTTTTCAACAAATATATTTCAAATAAAATATATATATATAATTGGAAATATACTTCTACTCAAATATTTCATTATACATTTAAAGTATATTTTATGCATACTTTGAGTATATATTTTTATATAATACAATAAATATATTAAAGTAATATTTAGCTAAAATTGTATTTGTTGCATACTTTCAATACATTTAATACATTACACTATTCTTTGACTTATTTCAAAGTACATAAGTGAGTATTTACAGTTTTAATTGCATGTATGAACATAAATGAAAATGTATTAATCAGTACATATTTTTGGTACACTTAAAACACTAAGCATCTTTCAAAAATATCCAAATAATTACAATGTATAATTGAAACAGATTAATATTTTATTTTTAAGATACTTCAATCTCGTTCAATATTGTTTGGAAGGGGGACAACAAAGAACTTGTTAAGACAACTTAACATTACACATTTACGCTTTAGTGACAGGGGGTCCACAGCAAATACATTATTGGTCCTTGACACTTCAGTAATAAACGTAGAATGTATCTTTAACTGTGCATCTTGCCAAAAAATGGTTTTAGTACTCTTCAGCTCTTTCACCAACACACATATGCCACCATTCACAAGAGAGACATTAGAAAAATCAATAAGTGTTGATATATCACAAAATCGTCCATCACTTAACTGTACAACAGAGTTAGTTCTCTTTTTCAGAGTTGTGTTATTGTAAGAATGATAAATAACCCCGTTACAGGTGAAACGATCATAACACAAACCAGTAATTATCACAATGCCAGTGTAAAGTTGTAAAGCTTTTCTTTGCAATACAGATATGTCACGTTTTTTGGGGCATCCAAGTCCTCTGACACCACATTGAAAATAACTGGACTTAACTGAAGAAGAGATGCCTTGGAGTTTGTCAAAAAAGTCTTTAACATTGTCACTAGCATTTTTCATCACAGATTTTGCCTTGTTTGAAAGTCCTGTCCACCTGAGGAATCGTTTTACCATCTGAATCAGAACATGAGTTGTCCCACTGAAAAATGTCAATAATGTCCCATTAAAAGATTCAAACGGAAAGGTAGATGTTGCCCACAAAGGCCCCCAGCTGCGAACACTTGCTCCCAAATGCATCAACAAATGAACATTGTACGATGTATTGACAGCACCATAAAGTCTTTGAAATTCAAACACAAATTTACGCAAAGCTTTTTCTGCAACATCAATATGCTTCACTGAGATGGTATCCTGAAGAAGTGTGTGGATTGCAAAAACAAGCAAAAATAGATGATTAAGGTACTTCTTCTTTAAAATATTGTTAAGAACAGGCAAAGCATAAAAAAGTAAAAATGCTCTCCATTCTGATGCTTTCCAGAACTTTCTTTCATTTATTGATCTCGGTGCTCGTGTGACCTCCACTGGTGGCCTGATTTCAAGAAGCTCCTTGTCCACATCTCTGACCTTTGAACCAATGTACCATTCTTGATTATGGTGTTCACTGTCAAACCATAAAGATGTGATCTGCCTGGTAACACCCAGACAGACACTGTGTTGATAATCTGGAATGAAGGAGGTCACCATGTTCATGCTCTGTTGCTCCATCAGTGGTGTTGGTCCTTTTACACCAAACACAGGCTCAGCACTCGTTCCTTGTATGGCATGCTCAAAATGGCTTTCAACAGTACGTAAAGCTGGTTCTGGTGTCTTCCGCAAATAAGGACCACCTCCAGGGTGGAGGCAAAAGTCACAGCCATATTTCCCATTAAATTGTTTGGTGTTTTTCAGAAGAGGTCTGGCTACTGAATCCGCAGAACAAATTAAAGCATGCACTTTACTTTTATGTTGAACATTGTCACTGTCCCTCCAAGTAACTCCAACTTATTCGAGACCTTTAAGTTCAGATACAAAAGCAGTTAAATAAGTCACCATGTTTGGTTTGCTCTTTCCAAACCATAGGCATGGTACAATGATGTTTTGTTGCCTATCTTTAGGTGATAGCTCAATAATCTGACACTGGATCGGCCAAGCCTGAACATTGTTACTTTTAAAAACAGGTATGCCGTCACAATTCCACAACAGTGACACGTCATCTGGTCCAATTCTTCCACTTGTTTTTAGTCTCTTGTATTCATTTGCACACTGTGTATCTGATATTATTACATCAGTTGGTTTCATTGCTTGTAATTTGCATCTTTCAAGAACTTGCACAATTTGGTTTGACGTGTTCATTACAAGAAAAAAGAACCTTTAGTAATGTTCTTGTCCAGGTCAATTTCAGCTTGGCATGAAGAACACATTTCTGGTGCATTTTCTCTAGGTCCCAAGTAACTCTCACAGTCAGTGCAGTAAAAATGTGGCTGGTACTCTCCAAACTCACCATAAACTTTATGGAACATGAATGAGGTTGCTGGTACCAGTCCAGGTATATGTTGATTAAAAAGTGTCAGAAGATCCTGAAGAGCAACTCCACTCAAATTGTGCCGAAGTGTGTAAGCCATGATCAGGAAAAGGCTCTCTCCTTTTGTAAGAAGAGCTCCCTGATACACAAGGTCATCTCTTTGCTGAAATGGACAAAAAAATAATTAAAATATGTTCATAACACACCAAAGTTTATTTTCATATTGTTTATTAATTTGGCGTTACCTCCATTAAGCTAGGTGATTGTTTAAGGCTTTCATGATGTCCAGAATGTTCATATTCCATCCCTTCTTGAACTCCATCTGTTGTGTTTTGCAAATGCTCATGATTATTTTCATGTTCTTCACTGTCTGGTTCACTTTCCTCATCTTCCCTTTCTGGGTTTTGTCCATAGTCATCTTCTGTGCGGCTATCTATGCATCCTTGTATTAAGACGTTCTCAGATTCTGGGTATCTGTGATTCTGTGTACTTGACATGAAATCCTCCTCTTCTTGTTGGTTTTGAATGTTGCACGCTTTATTCTGAAACACATTTTATTGTGTAGTAAAATTAGGCACAAAACAGAGTAATTATTATTATTATTAATTTGCTTACCTCTCTTAGCAACTTTCTTCTGTATGTGGATGTCCTAGGCAATGCAGATTGTCGAATCAAATATTTCTTATAATGTGATTTTCTTTTGACCTGCCAATAAATCAAAGTTAATTAGCAAATATAGCATAAACATTATGGTAAATTGATGTTTTAGACTAACTTTTATCATTCAACAAATAATCATATAAAAGCGATTTTATGTAAAGTGCATATGACAACGTTTAATATTTCTTTTGGTAGGATTATACCTGTGGTAAGGTAAAAATCAGTTTCTTATCTTTAAAATGTAATTTTATGAAGAAAACTGTGACTGGAAGTTAAAATCTCTGGTTAAAACAATGGAAATATGTCCTTAGCAACGAGAAGTGATGACATAGAAGGAGGCTAACTCAGTAAACAGCAGTTGGAGTGCTCAGTTGAGCTCGTTTTAGCAGCTATTTATTAGTTACATTTCTACTTTTATTTTATTATCTCAGCTACTGTGTTCTAATTAGAGTATTTTTGTTTATATTTTTTCTTTTACATCAGGGTTTTTTGTTAACAGTAACATTGTATTCCTTTCCTGTGTCATTTTCAGAGCTTTTTGAACAATACTCAAGTATTTTTTTTTCACTTATAAATTGTCTTTTATTGCCATATGCATGTAAAAAAAAAAAAAAAAGGAAGGGGAATCTTGTAATGTAATAGCTTTATCTACGTTTTGTGAAATTAGGTGTCTAATATGTCATATGCAGTTTAGGCATACCATGGTACAATTGCTGCGTTCCACTTGTCCTCGGAGGTCGGAATTTCCGAGCTCCGAGCAGTACATTTCAACTGGAACGCGCACTAACCTTGTAATTCCGACCTGGAAACTCGGGGCAGATTTACCTCAACCGAGTTAGGGAAAAAAAAAACATGGCGGCGCCTTGTAGTGTAAGTGAATAAAAACACCCAACTACAATATATCTACATTTCTGGCGCTCTTAACCCTTTAGTTTACCTCTGCTGTCCACCCGATGTCGGTCTTTAAGCTCTTGTACAGCGGTTGAGCCGCTGCCGTTATGAAATGGATTGTTTTCTGTGTGATGCTAACGTTGCTAACGTCCATTGCGGGCTAACGTCAACAAGAGCAAACTGAGCTCTGTAACTGACCGGTAACGCCATTTATTGGAACATAAAATGCGATGTGTAAGGATTTTCTCTACATGAGAATTATGAAACATCCAGCACAACAAATAAATTTCTGCTATTGAACTGACAAAAGTACATGCACACACTCATTTTCTTACCTCTCTCAGCTTAACCTTGCGGTGTTTGGTTGTCCTCGGTGTACACCATGCACTCGAACTTAAGTGTGCTTTAAGCAGACGAGGCGCCATGGTTATTTAGCTCCCAGCGAAGAGTAGAAACTCGAATTCCAGTGCTGATACAAAATCAATAAAAACAAATTCGGCTGTAAACACTAAACTACGAGAAAAACGTGCCCTGCCTCTGAAACTCCATTAAATGACCGACGGATGCCTCAAAACAAGTTTAATAGTCGTTCTCTCTACAGCCAATGAAAACAGCTGGTCTTGAGGAATTTTCGCCACAGCCAATGAGAACCCTTGGGCTTGAGCACATGCGTATGTGGGTTGCACGCCCAGTACGTAGCCGCCGCCATTTTACTTTTTATTCGAAAAACAGCAATTTGCTCAAATGACGATGGCTTACAAATTTGCGTTGTTCTACTTTCACAATGAGGTTGTGAAGGTCAAAAGTACATCTTTGATAGTTGGTAGTAATGGAAACTTTATTCAAATAAAATCACGACCAGATTTGGATGATGAAAATTGGTTAGAACTGAAATGTCCTTCAAGGAAGGAGCCTAGCAAAACGGAGGCAGTTAAAGTTTTACTTTTTGGAGGTAAGTTCCCTGCAAAATATTATTTTGTATATTAGAGAGACATAAGATGTGTAATTAATGTATGTGTATAATTAATGTTTGCAGATTCTTTCAAAGACTTGATTCACAAAAAGAATCAGTTTATACTGGGACAAGACATTTGGGCCACACCAGTCATTGCACGCAAAGGACAGGGAAGTGCTAGCCAGGTAAGTCTCTAATGTAGAATACTGTTTTGCCATTCTTACAAAACTGTTCACTAGGGATTTGTAAAAATGTATTAAACGTAATAGTAATGGAGCAGTAATGTGACGTTTTTGAACAAATCAAATATTTGTAACTGTAACTCCCAATGCAGCCTAAACTCACTGAGGAGGCACTGTACTGACTACACACATAGTAATAACATACTAATGTTACATACATAATATACTAGGTTCACATGTATGGCAGTGATAGATGTTATAAATTTAAAGGGAATTCCGGTCATTTTTTTTCAGGCATCTCATCTGCATCTTTACAAGGAAAGCTACTTAAAGCCAAAACCCCAAGAAAAAACATGCTGGTAACACGTAGTTTGGGTCAGGCGCAGATTTTCCTCATAGTGGCTCAAATCGGGAAACCTTATAACGTTCTTTTACCCTCTTAACTAGTCTTAAAAAATGTTTTCAATTGTATCGCCTGGGTGTCTGGGCCCTACTAAGTCCACACAGTTCACGATGACAGCAGTAGCTAGTACATAAAAGTTTAACTTTATAAGCCAGAAAACATACCTCTGTACTCGTCTGGTTTCTAGTCGAGTCCACACAAATCAATCGTCGAAATCATCCAGTCCCATAATCCAAAGTGTGCTTTTTTGTCCACCCAAAAACAACTCGCACAGCGCAGAAAACTATGCCTCAGCCGACTTGTGTCAGCGAGTGTGTTGGTTTGGGAAAGTCACTTGACTGACTCCCTCACACTGTGTCATTTTGTATCCTGTGGTATCACACACAGTGAACAGCAGAGGGAGCCACCCGTTTGCATGAACATAATGCATGTCAGACTACTCTCACAAGCTCTTTTTTATTTTGATAATATCTTATTTCACAGTTTTATTTTTATCAGTGGCTTAATTTTGAGGTTGCTACATCATATTATGTATTATGGGAAATACATGGTGGAAGTTTAACAGCTGAGAGATAAATGAATATGATGGTAATGGTCTCACAATCCTTACTTTAGAAACAATTAAATAAACGCCTGCAGTGAAGTGTCACTGATGTAGCAACCTAAAAAATAAACCACTGATAAAAATAAAACTGTGAAATAAGATATTATAAAAAATAAAAATATAAAGAGCTTGTGAGAGTACAGTGTGACAGATTCAAATGAAAAATGATTCCGAACTGGAATCCGGAAGAGAACAGAGGTATGTTCGCTGGCTTATAAAGTTCAACTTTTATGCATCTCTGTACTTGCTACTGCTGTCATCGTGAACTGTGTGAAATTTGTAGGGCCCGGCCACCACGGCCATTCAATTAAACATTTTTTTTAGACTAGTTAAGAGGGTAAAATAACGTTATAATGTTTCCCTGTTTGAGCCACTATAAGGAAAATCTGCGCCTGACCCAAACTACTTGTTACTGGCGTGTTTTTTCTCGGGGTTTTCTCGGTAGCTTTCCTTGCAAAGATACAGATGAGAAAAATTGACTGGAATTCCCCTTTAAATGCTGACCACTGTTGTACTTTATTTTTCTAGGCAAAGAAAAAGGCAAGAAAACCTGTCCAACAAGACGCAAGGGACAAAGTACTTGCAAACCTAAAAGAGAGACTCTCACAAAAGCGTTTGCTGGAGGCATCTGAAGAGCAGCTTTTCAGCAGCTCAGATGATTGTCAGACCCCTATTCGCAAGGTTGGCTTGGTGTTTTTGACTGTAAAGAATCCCAGTCATCATTTTGTATATATTTATATGAGATTTTTATTTTCTTAAAGAAAAGACGCATATGGCAGATTTCACCTGATCATAGTGGTGATGAAACTGACATCGGCAGTCCTCGCCCTTTACATGTTGTAAGTTTTGTAAAACCATGTTTGACTTGGTATTTACATTAAATTCTATCATGACTAATGTGTCAATTTCTAGGCTGAAGACATTGAAGATGCCAATTCAGAGGTAAGTACTTATAATTTGGTGGACTTAATTATAATTATTTAAAAATGTTTTTCTCTGTTTGTAGTCTTTGACTGAGGTTCAACAATGTCAAGTCAAATTTCAATTCTCCTATATGTATTACGTATGGTAGTATTGACAATAAACCTTATTCATTCATTCATTCATTCATTCATTCAACATGCTGTGCCAACTATGGCTGAGATAATTGACTGTCTTCGTGGTATGTATAAAGGCTCTTATGGAAATATATTTGTATTCTTATTTGTAAATGTGGCTTATGTAATCCTGCTGTTACCTTCTTTATTCTGCGTTTGAAGAACTCCCAGAGACATTGAAATTGATGAAGGATTGCATTGCAAAAGTTAATGCTTCAATGACACATGTCTCAGACAATTCAATATCAATTTCTATGTCATCGGCAATGTCTTCATCAGAGAGTGAAGGGGAGATGGTAAGTTTCATTTCATATCAAATTGTATACAATATGTTTGCTTAAAATTGATGTATTTGAATCAAAAATGTGTAACACACAATGTCACTTTTATTATCTTTATCTGTACAGCACTTCTTACCTGGGAAGTCGGTGGCTGTTTCAAAAAGGTCTTTCCTACGTTTAAACCGCACAAGGATGACTGTTTTCGCACAAGAACTGGCCGTTCTGATTTTTTCAAAGGACACTCTGGCAAATTCCACACTAACCGGGAGAAATGGAAGAGGAGATATGACCAAAGGCCAGCTTGATGTAGCCAAGGTGCAGGCCATTACAGGTAATTTCAACTGTGTAACCAGACATACCTTTAAACTATAGAGCATGTAGAGTGAATAAAACTAATTCTTTCCTTGTCTTAGGTGATTTGTCATGTGAAACGATCTCCTTATACATTTTAGTACATAGCAGTACAAAAACGTAGCTTATAGATATACTTAAAATCTGTATTAAGTAAGTTTTCTTTTGCAGACGCGGTGATTGAGGAGTTTCCCGGAACCACAGTGTCTGAGGTGCGAGCTGCACTACGTAGGAAGTGCAACAATGAACATTTTTCACATAAGAGGCCATAAATGTTTCGTGTAAGGTCTGATTGTTTCTTTTTCTACCCATTGTTAAGGGCTGTTTGCCAAAAAGGGTAAAAAAAAAGTTTTGTTATTTGCACATTTGTTTTCATGCTACCAGGTACCAAGCAACACCACATAAGTTTTAACAAAAAGTGGTGATGAATGTGTTCAGTTTATCTCTTATCTAGCAGTTCTTAATGTGCTTCTAAGCTCCGAGAGGGCTGCTCTTTTCAGATGCCGCTCACTCTGAGGATATGCTTGATGTTATTGTCTACAAGTTTGGAAAATTAGGTGTGTGGGAGAGAAATATTGAATTTTTGCCTATGGATTTGAGGCTGAAATCAGCAAAGGGAAGAACTTTGAAAAAAAAAATGAAATTAATTTCTTTACATCAAAATGTCGGTCCAAGGGGTCAGTAATATGCATTCTATTAAATTTATTTCAACTTGCAGACAATGACGTTAAGGGGACACTTCAGACCAGAGTCATGTGAAGTGACAGCACTAACTCATTTGAGATTATTCTACGTTTTGCATAATTCACTTCTCGAGGTTCGAAACCTTTAGTTACAATTTTTGCACTACATTGTAATTGAATGTATTTTTGGTTTGTTTTGAAATACAAATAAAATGTATTTGTTAAGTGTATACTTGGAAGTATTTTCGTTATACGAAAAATGTATTTACAATAGAAACATTGTATATTTAAAGAGTATTTTAAATGACATTTCTATGTATTGCAGAGTCATTTTAAATCGGTTTTAAATAAACTATAAATCAATTATAAGACTATTGCTAATACACAATAAATGCACTTAAAATATGAAAGTAGTGTAATCATAGTGTATTAGTGAATGAGTAAATCGTCACAGATCATAATATATAAAAAATGCATTAAGTGTACTTAAAATTGTTCCACTTTAGTACATAAAAATACATTAAGCATACTTAAAAGTCCAAATGTCACGTAATAGGGTCCTTAAACTGTCTTGAAACTAGATCTAAAAGGGAACCGATCCGTTCGGGTCTTGGTGCATATGCTTCAGTAACGCCGGAACATTCGTTAATTTAAAACTGCCGCGCTTGGCCTGACATTACCACTCAGAGCTCCCGGAATCGCCTGGGGAAGAAGGCGGAAGTGACGAAACAGATTGTACCCTAGTTTGATGCTTGGGGTATCCCGATTGATTGTTTATATGGAGACTGGAAGATTGAAGTGAGCAACAAGAAAGAAAAAATTGAATATTTCACCCATACCGTAAAACGGGGCTATAAGGGACAGCTGGGTAATAAGGGACACTTTTCTGGGAAATGTTTTCATACCTGTCAAGTGATACATTTTCGCCGTATTTTAATACGGGGAAAATGCAATTTTAGCAAATACGGGCGTATTGCCATTTCTGTACGCCCAAAAGAAAAATATACGGGAAAAAAAATTAGTGAGTGTGTTGAGGAACACGTCGTGTGTGTGACCCCCACAGCTAGGGGGCTGGCAGAGCGCTCTGCGTGAGCTATTATCACTACAGTGAGAAGTGTGGACTCAATCATTAGGCTGATGGCCGGGGCGGGCAGAGCGCTCAGCGTGAGCTATTATCACTACAGTGAGAAGTGTGGACTTAATCATTAGGCTGATGGCCTCACACTTTCTACTGTCCTGCGGCTCCGGAACAGAGAGGAATCGCCTTCCAAATCCAATGCATCACTAGCAGAAGTGATGGTTTGTCATTTTTTTGTGGCAGGGCACAATCCACCCCCATTGGTGGCAGATCACTTCTGATCTGCCACCTGATCTGATCTGCCACATCAGAAATGCTAGAGTCAGCAAAGGCTGCTACTTGGAACTATAACAAGCAGCATCAGTGAACATTTTCTTGTTTCAAGTTCATCCAAGTAAAGTGCATTAGTGTAACAAAGCTGACAAATAAAAACTCTTTAATTCCAAGTGTATATACAGTATCTAGCTGACAATTAAGAACTATATTCAGAATAATTCTTATTGTGTACTTTCAAATTAAGCAATCTGCCTGGTGCTAATGTAAATTTGAAAAATATTTTTGTATTTTTTTTTATTTTATTTATTTTTTTGTGCTACTTGGCTTATTATTTTCACATTACCAAAAAGTTGTGGCTCAAGATTGTGTCCATAAAAGTGTACATTTGAATAAATGACAAGCCTGGTCCACCCCTGCTGCGCGCAGGGGTGGACCAGCACCTGTCATCATGGATCCTGGACTACCTCACGAACCGGCCTCAGTTTGTGAGAACCCGGGACTGTGTTTCCGACACGATCATCAGTAGCACGGGGGCCCCCCAGGGAACGGTGCTGGCTCCCTTCCTGTTCACTCTTTATACTGCGGACTTCTCACACAACACAACACACTGCCATCTACAGAAGTTCTCTGATGACTCTGCGATCGTTGGTCTCATCTCCAACGGAGATGAAGCTGAGTACAGAGGGCTTATCCAGGACTTCGTGGACTGGTGCCATCGGAACTGCCTCCAGATCAACGCGAGGAAAACTAAGGAGCTGGTGGTGGACTGCCGCAGGCATGGGCAGCCCCTCACAGCACCAGTAAATATACAGGGAACAGACATCGAGATGGTGACATCCTATAAGTACCTGGATGTTCATCTGAACAATAAACTAGACTGGTCACACAATACTGACGCACTCTACAAGAAGGGACAGCGCAGGCTGTTCCTGCTGAGGAGACTCAGGTCTTTTGGTGTACAAGGGGCGCTGCTGAAGTCATTCTATGACACGGTGGTGGCATCAGCCATCACTTTTGGAGTGGTCTGCTGGGGCAGTGGCATTACTGCAGCCGATAGGAAGAGACTGAACAAACTGATTAAGAAAGCTAGCTCTGTCCTGGGGCAGCGCCTTGATCCGATGGAGGAGATAGGAGAGAGAAGGACGGTGGCTAAACTGTCATCTCTGCTGGAGTCCGAGTTCCACCCTATGCAGGACATACTGGATGCACTGAGGAGCTCATTTAGCAGCAGACTACATCATCCCAGGTGCACAACCGAGAGGTTTCGTAGGTCCTTCCTACCAACGGCTGTCAGACTGTACAACCTAAGCAGGGCTGCTCGCAGAGATAGCAAAAAGACGTAACAAACTAATAGTTTTTTGAATGCAAAAGATGCAATAGACTTACACAATGGTCCTCTCCGGCATACAACTAGGAACATACCGGTCGCTATGGAGGGTGAGAATATGTATGGGCACATAATCATACCATGTAGGATAACTAAGTAGTCGGTTATGCTGTTTCATCCCATCTAGCAACAATGCTCTGCACTGTGTGTGTTTATATATTTACATATTTATTCCATCTAGCTACAATGCTCAGCACTGGGTGTGTTTATATTTATATATCTATATATTTATTCCATCTAGCTACAATGCTCCGCACTGTGTTTTTATATATCTACATATTATTCCATCTAGCTACATTGCTCCGCACTGTGTGTGTTTATATACTTGCATATTTATTCCACCTAGCTGCAATGCTCCGTACTGTGGGTGTTTATATATTTACATATTTATTCCATCTAGCTACAATGCTCTGCACTGTGTGTTCATATATTCATATATTTTTTCCATCCAGCTACAATGCTCTGCACTGTGTGTCTGTGTGTGTGTGTATATATATATATCTTATAGTAATATGTACATATGTATATTAGCTGCTCTTGCTTGCTTGTTTTTTTTCTTGCCTTCTGATTGTTGCTCTGAGTGTTGCTATCCCTGTGCTGTTGCAATCCTGGAATTTCCCCATTGTGGGACTAATAAAGGCTTATCTTATCTTATCTTATCTTAAATATGTTTGAAATAGGTCATGTTGGAGGGTTTTTTTTTTGGGGGGGGGGGGGGGTCAGTTTTCTTTCATCTGCCGATAAATACAGTTTTTAAGTACTCAGTACAGGTGTGAAAGCCCCCCAATAAGGGAGGCATGAGGTATGCCTTGACAGGTATGTGTTTTAAGTGTAATTCTGCTTTTTTTATTTTGAGCAGGACGCAGAAAAGTGTCCCTTATTACCCAGGGTTATGGCCCTATACACACGATCCTGGGGATTTTAATACAAGTCATTTTCCACAATTACTTCCATTTCATCCTTGATTTTGTTGCTACAACTGAATGAGGAAAGAAAGGGTTCTACTGTAAGCTAGCGCCCCACTGTATCGTCATAATAATGGCTTCCGAAAAATCGATATTTATGGGGCGCCCTCGACAGACCCCCTTCGGCTTCCCAATTTTGCCAGTGGTTATAATTAATTTAAACATCACAGATTTCTTTTGGCTTACCATTCAACATTCTGGAGGCGATTAATGTCCAATTCAATGACATTTTCCACTGGTTCTGCTCTCTGGTCATCATCGGAACTGTTGTCATCAGACAAAGCATCTGATTCCGTCTCGGACGGCTCGAACCTGTAAGGTTCTATGCCTCTGTCACTGTCTGAACCACTGTCATCAGTATCTGGGGTGTCGTCTTCCCTGAATTCCAAGTCCGATTCACCAGAGGACAAAACTAAACTAATTTATTCACAATCGGTGTCACTTTCCGTCATGATTGTCCAATGTTGATAAGTGTGAATGTGGATATGGCAGGGCAGCCAGGGTGAAATTTGTGACGTCAAAAACATGGCCGCGGTCTGGATTGGCTGTCACACACTGACAGCCGCTAGGGGGGCCTTCGCCTGGTGTATTTTGTGCAATTATGTAAATACGGGTGGGTGATATGGTCTCCGGTATGAATATTTGGTTTAAGCTATGTATATTTTATCAAAATTCATTGGCATTTGGAAAAAAACTTACGTGACATTTGGACTTTAAAGTTGAACTTTATTTCAATTTAAATTTAACTAAAATGTATTTAATACAAAAAAAGTTGTTCCAAAATAGCACACTTAAAATTTACTTTACCAAAATATATTAAAATACACTAAAATATACCTAAATTAAATATATTTAGCATATTTATTTTTTACCAGGGAGCCTCTGCTTGGAGACGTACAGATGAAGCGGTGGAAATAACAGATCCTTTTCCATGGGCAGACCTTTGAGATGTTTTTGAGCAGTTCCCAACACTTGACACACTGTCACTTTTTTGAATGTCATCCTGTAAGTTCTCTGAAACAATGGGGGCAAGTACTGAGTCAATAAGGACTCACCATTAGTTGTAAGAGGGCTTACTCATTTGGACCAGCTGCACAGTCACCATTTGCGGCCTTTTGAGACATTTCCTCTGATTCAGACAGCCATTGTTTAATATCTTCTTTAAATGTGTTACTGTATTCCACAATATTGTCAAACCATTCATTTTGTTTTATTTGTTGATCATCAGGAAGCAGGGGAATCAATGCAGCATGAGACAAGAAGGAATTTTCACAAAGTTTATTTAAACTTTCAAAGTGGAGTTGCACACATGAGAATTTTTTTTTTATTTCATTAGTGCTTTAATTTCTGGAATGAGTCCTTTAATTTTGACACTCATTTTCCGTTCCTGTTCAAGGTTTTCAATTTTATTCCCCAAGGCCTTTTCTGTAAGTTTAATTTCCCTTTTATCGTACCTCATTTTAGAATCTGAGGCATTTATGTCACTCATTTTGAAAAACTGATTTTCTTTCAGCACAGTCATTTAAACATCTTCAGAATGATAAGAACCAGCAGCCACCACCATAATCACATCAGATGAGCAGCAGCAATCCTTTCACAATAGAAAATTCCACATTTCACAACAGGGAAGTAAAACAGCATCAATTCCAGCACTACTTTTAGATTTGACTGGCTGTTGGCAACCAGCTTACAGGTGCATTACTGCCATGTACTTCACTCTATATCATCACTCTATCTGGTCAGAAGCTGTAGTACTTCTATCACAATCCGCAGACCAAACTGCATGGGCAGAGTAGCCACCAGTGTTGGGCAAGTTACTAAAAAATAGTAATTAATTACAGTTACTAGTTATTTCTTTTCAAAAGTAATTGAGTTACTTTACCAATTACTGCATGATTAAAGTAACTAGCTACCTGGAAAAGTAACTTTCACATTACTTTTAAATACATACTTAAATCATCTTGCACACATAACAAGATCATTTAATTAATGGATTACATTATGGTCTTATTAATGTCAGGCTGAAAATAGACTGTTTCAGACAGAGCTTTTAGAATATGTTCAGTCTGTTTTATTCTGCCTTGAGAGCTCTTATTGTGTGAGAAATCTGAAGAAAATCAACATGATATTGCCAGTAACTTCCTTATTTTGGAGTGACAGTTGGCAACACTGCATAAAGCTGTCCATGTTTATTTTACCTTTATGATTATGGATTTAATCCAATGTGCAGTGATCCAAAGAAAATGTCCATTACCCATAGTCCAAATGTCTGCTGTGACAGAGACATGATCCAGTCCCTCAAATTTCTTTTGGAGATCAAATTCTATTTTTGAATAATTTTTATCCAGGAAGCAAGTAAAGGTGTTTTAAATTCAGTGGATCACAGTCTCAGCTGTCTGATGTACAGTGACTTTTATCACATCTTCACTCTGTAACAACGTATCTGGCTATCAATCAGTTTAATTCTTGCTGGGTCACAAACTTTCCAGATGCATGCCTGAAATCCTTCTGTAGCTGTTCAGAGAGCGTAGATCCACTAACACAGTGTTGTTAGCATAGAATAACATTAGCGTTGTCGGAGCTTTGTTGCTGTTTTCAGGCACTTCTTAACCACTTGCACTCCGTTGTTCCGCGGGCGGGCAAGTCTCTGCGTTCTAGGGCGCACGAGGGCACACGAGAGCGCCCTCGTGCGCGCTTGGACGCATGACGCATGATGGTGCAGATGGAGATGGTGCTGGCCTCGAAGCGCCACTGAAAAAAAAAGCTGCAGACAGCCGCGAACAGATTAGTTCATCTGATTGACCTCTCATTCGACTATTAAGAGCCTTGAATTGGGTTTCTGAAACCTTGAAGAGCCAATGAATGAAAATCTAGGAAGGAGGACCCGCCTACTGTGAACGCAGGAGCCAATTGAAGCACAGAAATTCAGGCTGGGTGAAGAGAGATTTACTGTTGCAACAGATGAAAACAAAGGACGCTGGACGAATCTACTACAGACCCAGGCTCACCCAGCAGCATGGAGAACACCCACAAGTGGAACCTGCACTCATTCCAGCAGAATAGACGGAGGCCGACGACAAAAGTCGTAAATCATTCGCCAAAATGGCAATAATGGAATTATGTTTTGATCGTGATCCACGAGCGGAGCAGCGTCGCGTTCGTCTGACAATGGGGGAAGAGATGTTCGCCACGACTCTGCTGCTTTGAAGAGGTAAGGTGTTATAAGCTAAATTATTATTTATCCCTAAAAACTGTAATCCAAAAATGACTTTTGACCGATCGGTAAATTACAACTGTACTGCGCACGAAGTACGAAGTGCGTGCGCTGCGATAAATGGTTCATTTGCCGTGTTCGGACTGTGAACGCCCCCCCCCCCCCGCTGCAGAAGAGGAGCGGGGGGGGCGTTCACGGTCCGAACGCCCCCCGGTCCGTGGGGGGAAGCATATGAGTCTATTCCATCATGTAGCGATGGCCCTCTTCTGTAGCGAGGGGGTGGCGTTCACGGTCCATTCACGGTTCCCCCCCACACACACACACACAGTAGCGAGGGGGGGGGCCGCTGTGAAAACATGCAAGGAGTGTAATCCGTCATGTAGCGAGGGCCGAACTCGGTCCTTGGTGGCGGGGGGGGGCGACCCCCCGCCCACACACACAGACACAGCCCTGAGTGTGACCTTTCATTAGAGCCCAAAATGAAGCTTCTACATTGAATTATTCAGAAGTTACAGATGTTTTTCCAAACTGTGCCATTTGGCACAATTTGGCACAGTTCCAAAACGCCTGGGAACAGCCTGAGAACAAAGCTGTGTAAAATATTCATTTTTTGTGGTATTGTTACCAAATTTGGATCTCAGCTGGATAACACTTGGTTCTACATTTCTGTTGCATTTTCCAGCCGGATCGGACAGCTGTGTGTTATTTACAAGCATTTGTATCCAAAAAAACAGTGTCCAATTTTTTTTTCTTCAAGTTCAGTATGTTTAGATGACTGTAACTCAGTGGCCGGAGCACGTAGAGAGATTATGTTTTTTTTGCCAAAAAATTCAAAGTGTTTTCTTTTAAATGAGACCAACCCCATGAAGATGCTGCAAAGGGTTGAATAACAGCTTTCTATTTACTTTGGGCACGTTATTTTTTGGCATTTTTAGGGAAATTGCCCGGAGTGCAAGTGGTTAAGATTGCAGTAGGTTTCAACTGGCACTTTAGCTTGCAACTCACCAATATGTTTTTGTTCTGAACCGCAACAAAGGAAAAATAATCTATTTCTCAAAAAAAACAAAGTAGTTTCATCTTTTCCTCCGCTCAGTATTGAAGACATGGTTCTTTGCAACAGGTCACGTCAACTGACAGCTACGTCTCAGCTACGGTAGGGTCAGTTTGTATATTAATTTATTTGTGCTAAAAAAATCTATCCATATTAATAAAACGAGTAATGCATCTGATGAAATTTCAGTAACTGTAATGCATTACTGAAATTTCCAACAGTGATTTCATTATACAGCATGTTACTGCAAAAGTAGTGGTGTTACAGTAATGCGTTAACTTTGTAACGCATTACTACCAACACTGGTAGCCACTCACTCCATCCCCCAGGTAAGAACTTCTTTTTAATAGCAGCTTCCAAAAATTTAAAAGCCAGGCCTACCTCCTTGTCTTGATTTTAACATTGGTGGCCCACTTTCTGCTGATGCCTCTCATGCTGAAGCATTGATAGATTATTCATTTTTCATTGATAAATGTAGCGACATTTAGTCACTACACTGGGGAAAGAGGATGCCCGTGATTGTGACGTGCTTCAAAAAAGCAAGTATTACACCGGGTTAAAAGAAATTATCAGTCTTTATTTATTAACAAACAGGACCAAAAACTAATTGTGTAAAACTTAATCCAAAATAACCTCAGATAGTGATGTTATGTTCGACACCGCCTACTCGAACCTGATTCAAGCAATATGAAACGAAAGTGTCATAAGCCGTGTATCGAGCGCCATTTCAGCATTCCTACAGTTGCGAGGCCTCATTATATCGGTCACATCACGTGACTCGAGGGCTCGCGGGAAATTTGAGAGGGTTGATCTTTTCAGTGGTGCGTCAAGGATTTAAAAGGGGTCTGATTCATCACTCAAACTGTGGGTTGTTTGAGAGGAGGAGATTTGTTGTCTTTGCATTCACTATTTGAGTAGAAGTCAAGGAGAGTATTACACAAGTCAGAATTAGATTTAGGTTCAATAACATTAAAAACACAATATTTACTAAATATTACACATAGATACATACACATTGATATATAACACAACACACACTTATTCACACAAACACACTAGACATATAGGATAGGTTTATAGATAGATAGCTTGATAGATTATACAGCTGTTTGTGGTTGAGAGAGCGTGTCAATTTTTTGAGAGTGCAAGGTGTGTTTCTGTGAGTGAGTGAGTGAGTGAGTGAGTGAGTGAGTATTAAAGGAGGGAAATGGAGGAGCAACCAGTGTGTAAAAGAACATGCTCTTATGCATGGCAGCACTTTGACATCGTCAACCTCAAGAAGTTCAAGTGTGTTATCTGTGCTGTGGAGCTGACGTTCAGCAATAACACATCTTCAATGCTGCATTACTTGCACAGCAAACATCCGGAGACAAGACCCAGTACAGCTGCTGCTGCTACTGCTGTTACTACTTCTGATTCAGCAGGGACCAGACTAGGTAAGCTTAATGTAATTTCTATAGGTTAAATCCAAACAAGTGCGGTGGTAGAGTGGTTAGCACTGTGGCAGCACAGCAACTCACCCTCGGCCGGGGGATCCTGGGTTCGATCCCAGCCCCCGACCAACAGTGATCTGTGTGGAGTTTGCATGTTCTCCCCAATGTCTACATTGGTTTACTCCGGGATTTCTCCAGTTTCCTCCCACATGCCAAAAACATGCAAGTTAGGTTAATTGGTATCAAACTGCGGATTCTAAATTGTCCTCAGGTATGACTGAGAGTGAATGGTTGTCTGTCTCTCTGTATTGGCCCTGCGATAGACTGGCGATTTGTCCAGGGTGTACCCTGCCTCTAGCCCAAAGATGCGGGGATAGGCTTCAGTCCCCCGCGACCCAAAAAGGATTAAGTGGAAGAAGATGGATGGATGGATAAATCCAAACATACAAATATTATAAACCCTATAATTTACAGTTTTGGAATGATAATTTTTGTATACTTTCATTGTAAGGTTGGCAAGCAGAGTTGGACGAAGCACTGGTTGATATGGTTGTGCTTGATGCTCACCTATTTAAAGTGGTGGAGGACAGAGGCTCCAGGGCATTTGTACAGATCCTGGACCCAACCTAAATTCTGCCTACTGGCCAGGCCTTACAAGCTATGGTGGAGAAAAACTACCAAAAGGATAAAGAGAAGGCAAACTAGGAAGTGGAGAAAGTGCAGTCTTTAAGTTTGACTGCAGATATGTGGACTTCCATGAATATGGATGCCTATCTTGGAATAACCTGCCACTTTATTGATGACAACATGAAGCTAACTAGTGTTCTGCTTGGAGTGGAACATTTCACACAGTCCCACACAGCAGAAAATTTGAAGGATGCCATGAAGCTGCAAATTAATCAGTAGGGTTTGACAAATAAGGTGCACCGTTTAATCACAGACAATGCATCAGATATGACCCTTTGTGCCAAACTAATGAATTTAAGGAATGTGCCATATTTAGCCCACAACATTAATCTTGCTGTGAAAAAGGCACTGGATCAAACTCCTTCAGTTGGACACATCAGAGCAAGAGGCCCAAGAATTGTCACATTTTTTTAAGACATGTACAAATGCAATAGAAAAACTCACAGAGATGGAAACCCAGCTGCAGAAGCCAGTTCACAAACTCATTCAAAAAGTTGAAACCCGATGGAACTCTACATACAGTATTTCATGTTACAAAGACTGTATGAACAATGTGAACCAGTCATTGCAGCAGCGGCATCACTCACTACAGGCATTCCTTCTCTCACATGTGTGGACTATCAGACAGTCACTGAATGTTTAGAGCAGGAGTGTCCAATCATGTGCCATGGAGGGCCAAGACCTTGCAAGCTTTACCTCCAACCAGTGTCGTCAACACCAGAT
The DNA here is from genome assembly GCA_020510985.1 of Pholidichthys leucotaenia. NCBI lineage: Eukaryota > Metazoa > Chordata > Actinopteri > Cichliformes > Pholidichthyidae > Pholidichthys > Pholidichthys leucotaenia. The sequence goes on from CM035840.1 coordinate 218,046,955, forward strand.
TTCACTGAACTTCTTCCCATTGATTGCTGATAAGTTAAAACACCTGCTGAAGAGACTGGGTAGAAGAGAAAACCTGCAGGGTCTTGGCCCTCCCTGGTTTAGAGGTTCTTGCACCTTTCCATCTGGCCGCCACAGAGATGTCAGCTGAACAGAATGTTTCTGCCTCAAAAGTGATTTCACTCATCAGAATGGTACAGCACAAACTGGCTGTAACGGCTTCAGTCATTAAAAACCAAACAGCACTTCAACTCATAAAACAACTGCAGCATGAGCTGGTCAAACGGTGCACTGTAGAAAATGTTAAAAGTTTTTGGCTTGGCAACCATTTTAGAGCCACGATTTAAAACACTAGGTTTTGGCAATGAAATACGTGCACAAGAGACCATGTCAAAATTTGAATGTGCTGCAACCATGAGGATGGAAAGGACAATACCATCAACATAACAGGTAACCATTTATTATTCCATATTATTCTTGTGTTTTCAAAACCTCTCTAGCAACATGTATTAAAATGGTTTCAACTCCATCAGTCAACAGCAGAGGAAGAACCTGGGCCTTCAGCAGAAGACATCTTGTGGGACCTTTTGGATAGCAGAGGTGGTTTGTATTGTCATAAACTGGAAGAAAGACAGGCCCAGGCGCTGAGCTGTAGTATAACATTTATTAACAAAATGGAAAAACAGTGCAGACAACACAAAATACAAACTAAGATTACTTACAGATGATACACTCCAGAGTAGGGAAGGCTCTGGAGATGAGGAAAAAACAAGGAGGGAAAACGTCCAAACCAGTCCAAGTTAAACAATGCTGCCGCAGTGAAGCAATGAGTGGAGAGTGCTTAAGTACTGGGCAGACAAATGAGCCGCAGGTGTGGGCTAAGAAGGCAGGTGAGCTAATTACCTAACTGTATACAGCTGAGGTGGCAGGAGAGCAGACTGAACAGTTAGTGGGAGTGTCTGAGAGAGGAGGACACCTGAGAGACAACCAAAATATACACAGAAAACTGACCACAAAATAATAACAGACATGCAAAACTCAGAAATAAATTGAGTCTTAGCTCAGACTCATGACAGAGTCCCCCCCCCCCAAGGGGTGGATTCCAGACACCCCCAGGCAACATCAAAAAGGAACCCCCTCCCCCCCACAAGAGAAAGAGTGCAGCGAAAAAAGAAAAAAAACCCAACCCCGGGAGGGAGGTGGGGGAAAACAGGTTAGGAGGGAACTAAAGTCTGGAGCCCGTTAAGGATCCACACCCATGCTACACCGGGCCCCTAGGCCCCCTAGGCCAAAGAACCCAGCTTTTCAGGTGGCCAAGCAGACGGCAAGGTGGAATGAGTTGGGTGGCCTGCCGGAGAATATGGGCCACCCATCCCAGCAGCTCAGTCTGTTGGGCGGTCGACCTGAGTTCTTTAGCCACCAGGACTGGAGGGGTGACCCAGGAGGTGGCTCCCCCACAGGAAGGCCCAATGGCGGGAAGCAGGGCCGGAGGAGGGGGACCATGAAGATATCAGGTGGTGGAGGATGGGAGACCACGACAGCGTCTGGCAGAGGAGGAAGGGGGACCACAACAGTGTCTGGCAGAGGAGGAAGGGGGACCATGACGGTGTCTGGCAGGCTGGTTGATTCTGTCATGGACCTCCCTGTGCGCTTTTACACAGGGCACAGTGAGGGGTAAAATAACAAGGATTTACGTGCAGGAGTTACACCACAACACATTTATTAACGTAAATACAAACAGTTCCAAAAAGGTGAAGACTTACAAAAACACAGAGAAACACTCACTGTTGGCATTTGGGGGCCGACATCGCCCAGCGAACGTATGAGGAGAAACGTCTTAACCACGATTGCGCCCCAGAGCCGACATCGCTTCAAGGGCGCATGAGAACCACGGCAAATGTGGAGTGGTTAACACATCGTGATAGTGCTGACAATAACAATTGACTGACAACACAGTAGACAATGCAATAAACCAGCAATGTGTGACTGGAAAAAAGCTGCATAAGTACACGCATTGCTGGTGATGGTGAGATGAGGAACACCTGGGCGAGGACCGGGAAAGATGATTAGCGGGAGTGGGAATCAGATGGCAGTAAGGAGAGAGAGGGGGCATGGTCGGACCTGCAGGCTGTCAGCCAGCGTTATGCTAGAGTGAGCCAAAGAGGACTGCCTCAAAGCTGCCGGCCCAAGAGCAGTGGCAAGGGATATGCAAGCAGCACTGAAATACATAATAAACACATTAACAGTGGCACTTAAACTCACAGGGAGGTCAAGACCGAGCCGGGGAAAAGCAAGCCAGCTCGGCTTCTGACAGAAACAGCCAAGGGGGAACATTACTCATTGGACTGGTTTTAGCTATATCAGTAGTGTCTAGTCTATACATTTCTGGCCTTTCTTTCAATTGTCCACCCAAACCCGTGTCCCTGGAAGTTAGAATATTCCCAGCAGTCTTGTAGTGTTGTTTTTGAAATATTCGCTTTCTCACTTCCTTTCAGCTTGACCCAGTATGATAATGTGAGTTTACCTCTTCTCAAATCCATTGGCATTTCTCCTGCTTCTATTAGAGCTACATTGTTTGGTGTTGTTTTGACGGCTTCAATGCACAGGCGAAGCACTCTATGCTGCATTGTCTATTTTTTCCAGAGTTGTCTTTGCTGCTGCTCCATAAATCATGGATCCATAGTCTATTGTTGATCTCATTAGTGCTCTGTAAATGTCAATTAAAGCCTGTTTATCTGCACCCCATTCGTGTCCAGTTACAGCTTTTATGAGATTAATTTCTTTTTTGCACTTTGTCTCCAGATTTTCAACATGAACTCTCCATGTGTATGCACTACCAAACCACATTCCTAGATATTTGAACTCACTCACTTTCTCGATTGGTTGATTATATAATGATAATGGTTCTGTACCAGTTCTGCATGTTTTTGTGAAAATCATATAGTAGGTTTTACTGTTTGAAAATTTAAATCCCCAGTCATATGACCACTTTTCCACTTTCTCCGTTGCTTTCCTGATGATTTTGAATGCAAATTTCTCATTTCTTCCCCTCGTCCATATGGCTCTATCATCTGCATATAGTGCTGTTTTGATGGATCCCTCTTGATCCTCAAACATGCCATTAATCATTATGTTGAATAAAACTGGGGTTATCACACTCCCCTGAGGAACACCATTTTCTATTTCAAAGTCATTAGAAATTTCTGATCCTACTTTAACCCTAATTGTCCTGTGTGTTAAACAATCCATTATCCAATGATACATCCTACCACCAATGCCCATTTTATTCAGTTTGATAAGAAGTCCATCCCTCCACAGTGAGTCATACGCCTTTTCAATATCCAGACAAATTATAACCATAGCTTCTTTCATTTTGAGAGTCTTTTCAATATCATTACTTACCCTAATTAGAGCATCCACTGTGGAGCTTCCTCTTCTAAAACCATTCTGATAGTTGTTTATTAATCGTCTTTGCTCTAGTACATGTGAGAGTCTGTAAACTAACACCTTCTCCATCCATTTCCCTAAATGTGACCTTAATGCTATTGGCCTGTAGTTGCCTGGATGAGCTGGATCTTTCCCTGGCTTATTAAATCGTAAAATTACAGCCTTTTTCCACCCACTTGGGATAACCCCCTCCTTCCATATTCTGTTAAACAATTTCAGCACCAGTTCCACTGATTGCATAGGCAACTGCCAGAACATAGCATAGCTTAACTGATCATATCCTGGAGCTGTGTATCCACTGTCATGCAAAGCTCTCTTAAGCTCCGACACTGTGAGCTCGAGGTCTAACACAGTCATATCTTCTTTCACTTCCTTTTTTAAGTTTGCATTTTCTCTGAGTTTATGCTCTCTTTGCTGTCTATGACTCTCACCAAGATGTTCTCCTCTATGCACTGCTGCAAATGCTCTACCTAGGACTTCTGCCTTTTCTTTGTCTGATACAGCCATCGTGTCCCCATCCACAAGAGCTGGGACTTTAACTGACACCCTCTTCCCACTCATTTTTTTTAAAACATACCCCAGACATCACCTAGTTCTGTTTTCCTACCAAAGGTGGAACAAAATTCTCTCCATGTTGACCTTTTCCTGTTTTTAATAATCCTTCGAGCTACTGCCCTTTTCTTTTTTATAATCTATTAAATTTTCACTATTCATATTCTTCCTCAGCTCTCTGAATGACTTGTTTTTCTCTTTTACTGCAATATTACATTCCTCATTCCACCAGGGTATAACCTTCTTCCTACTTTGTGTTGTTTTCTTAGGTATACTTGCTATTGCAGCATTCAGAATATGATTGGTTACCTGACTTGAACACTCTTCTATGCCACCTTCTAATGTTACCAAATGACATGACTGTACACAGCATTGCCTAAATTTTCCCCAATCTGCCTTGTCAAAACACCATCTTGTAAAACACCTTCCCTCTTGTATACATACTTCAGTTTTAATGACTGTAAGTACTGGGAAATAATCACATCCCATAGTTGTACTGTTCATAACTGTTCATTCACAGGTGCACAGAGTCAGGTCAATACATGATGATGTGCCCCTATGCACATCCACCCTGGTACCTTCACCACTGTTGAGACAAATTAACAATCTTTCATATAACATCTCTTCCACAACATTTCCATTGTTATCTATATGTGTGCTTCCCCACAAGCTGTTATGAGCATTAAAGTCTCCACACCATACCTCTTTCCTTCCCCTGCCATAACACTGAAAGTGTCTGCTGTTAACTTCCTACATGGGTTGTAATAATTGATCAGCTTAATATTTCCTTGTCCATTTGGCCTACATATTTCAATAATATTACACTCTACGTATATCCTCAGGGGAGGGAATCACCCTATATGTCAGGCCATTTTTTAATGAAAGTAGCACATCCTCCTCCATTTACACTGTTACTTCTATCCTGTCTGATTGAACTGTATCCTGGAATAACAAAATCTAAGTGAGGTTGAAGCCATGTCTCCTGTACACACACTACCTCTGGAAAAACTAGTAGTTGTAAAGATACTTCTTGAGTTCTTGTCTGTTTGCTATAAGACTCCTCGCCTTCCACTGTAGTATGTGTCATACCATAATTCAGATATTAAGTTTCAACATGTGCATGCTCCCCCGTTTCAGCTGTCAGTAAATCACGTATCTGGTTGGCTTTGATATCTTTCACCTCCAGGAATCTTTCTGCTGCTTCCACAAGGATTTTGATTCTGTCACTTTTCTTCTGTAGCTGTGCTGCAACATTAATGGTGTGGCAGATAAAAGCTACAAAGTTTGTCCTCTTAACTATCAATGTGTCATCATCCATTTTGCATTTGTGAACACAGAAATTCCTTGCAGTGGCATGAGCTTGTGTGGGATTTATTGATGGCTGTTCTTCCCTTTGAGCTGACCTTCTTTGAGAAAGGCCTGTTATGTTTCTGACCATTACTGCCTCTCTAAAGCCACTTTTCCACTAGCCCAGCTCGCCTCGCCATGCCTTGATTCGCTACAACATGGTTCTGCCTCGGTTTTGTCTCCATAGCAGCCGGGTAAAGCGGGGTTAAGCTGGGGTGGGCGGGATTTTTTTTTTACAGCAAGGCGGCGCCACACTCCCGTGACGTAAAACACGCGACCCAAGCAAAACATAACATGGTGGCTGTACATTCTCGGTCTGTGGCTTTTTTCACTGTAAATGCCAAAAAGGACTGCCAGACAAGGGTACAGGCAGTGAGACGAAACACTCTGGAATAGTTCTGCAGCTTCTGGGAGAGCCGAAGACGTGAGGATACAAACTAGGTCATATATGACGGTAAGCTAATGGTTGCTAATGCTAGTTTGCTATAAGTACATCGTACTACACTATAATGTCTGCAAGTTATCGCTGTTAGGTACTAAAATATGTATGCTGTGTGTGTTTCAGATGGCTCTGTTGTGGGAAAATTACCGCTTCAAACGGTCGGTCTGGGCGTTCAACATAGCCTGTCACTGATGTCAACACAGCCCGCCACTGATGTCACCCCAGCTTCACAAACGATCGGTGGTTATAGACCTTAAGAATGTCTGTAGAAACATTTATTTTCTGTGCAAAAAAATTGCTCTGATCTTCGTGAAAATCATGGAGAGACTGTTGAGACATCATGGGATGTACCTGCTCCAGCAGCACTGAGTCTGAGGTGGTGTCATAGCAAAAAATGATCAGCTGACACAACTTCATCGCCAGGTTAATAACTATATTAGCCACAAAATATATATTCAAAAAGTAAACAGTACTGAGTTAGGTATAATAAGATATATCTGACAGTTATGATGCATTTTAGGCCAAAACAAACTTGATCTAGGATTAAAAGCAATTAAAATAATGCAGTCATAAGGTTACATGGAAAATGCTTGATTTACTAGATGCATGTACTGTAGAAATATTTATTCTCTGCATCAACAATGTACTATACATGCATTCATGTAGTATTGCACTGACAATAAACCTGTGAAGTTTTTGCAGATATCTCTTTTTTTATATGTGAAGGTTACCACCATGTGACATAAATTTAATACTGACAGATTGGAAAAGCTGTCTTAAGAACAATCCAGCAGTTGGAGAAATCACTTTTGGTTTGGTGTAAGTCTGTCAACAGGATTATGAACCATAAAGCAGTTTGTGTTAAAATGTTAAATCCCATTAAACTTTAACCCACAGGTGTCCAATCATGTGTCATGGAGGGCCAAGACCCTGCAGGTTCTCTCTTCTACCCAGTCTCTTCAGCAGGTGTTTTCACTGATCTGCAGTCAGTGGAAGAAGTTCAGTGGAATCTGCTGTTGAAGACACTGGTTGGAGGTAAAGCCTGCAGGGTCTTGGCCCTCCATGGCACATGATTGGACACCCCTGCCCAAACCCATTATGATGAAGAGCAGATGCTAATATGACCCAGAATTCCTCCATATACTGGTACTATCACTAAAGTATGCAGGGTCTTCTGCGGTGGCACATCCAACAATACAGTCTTCAGTTAATAAAATAATTATTTTGGTTACTTTTCTTAAAAATGAGCCATTATTTTCAAGATCACCCATTAATGGTTTGTACTATTGACTCTTTTCCCACCAGTGTGTTAACAGACAAAAATAGAAATCATGATGCAAACACATAAGTCACTAAATTGTTTATTACAATCAGCAGCAAATTCCAGATTATTCAGAATGTGCAAAATTCAAACTGTAAGACTGGGTCACTCAGCAGCTGGGATGTGCAGCTCACACTGGTCCCAGTTCAGCAGATCTTAGGCCTGCATCTCTGTAAATAGTGACGCAAGGTCCAGTTTGGGGTGGATTGTTTCCCTCTTGCCTAGACAAAAGACAGAAATGGGTGGTGGTTAAATAAAGGAAGTTTAAAACATATTTGGGAAATACACTTGTTGCTAAAAGCCAGTGGTGGAATGTGAATGAATGAATGAATCTTTATTTTGGATAGATTAAAAGTAAAGATTAAAAGAAAATAGAATAATATAGCAAAGGGGAAAAAAATCTAACAAGGTCGAATTAAACAATAACTCCTCTGATTATACAGTTCAACATAGGTTATCTGAAATGGGTGATGGCTGAAGCTGCAGCTTATATTGCCCACCCATATTCCATCCAAGAATTCAAAAGAAAAACAAAACAGGAGCGATTCCAATTCCAATGTGAATATAAAGTACTTCGTTGTTGTATTTAACCACAATTTTCATGTAGCTACACTTCAGTTGAGTAGATTTTATAAGGGCTGCGTTACATTTAAAATAATCTGTTTTTACTGTGGTCTCAGCAATCAGAATGAATTAATACATTCACTTGAGTGGAATCTAGTACTTTAACTGAGGGTGTGCATCACCTAGTATGGAGTCGCTCAGTCAAAATATGGAGTTTTTATCAATAAAAGTTTGTCTTGTCCGTAAAAGTGTCTCTGCTTGCCCTGGCTTCAAGTGTGGGTGGTGTTTTGTACTTGTATTGCTAAAATATAAAAGGAAGCACTACAATGGGTCTCAAATATTTGTAATGTGTCCTGTTACTGCATGAGTTTATTGATGATAGACTATAAACTACACATATAAACTAAGTTATATTGATGACTGAACAACTCCCATTCCCCAGAAGATACAGTTATGAACATAACTCACAAAGGATCACACAAGTGATCTGACAAAAAAATACATTAACAAGCGGTTTATTTTACAGTTGATGTGCCATTCATTTTCAATTATTCTGTAATTAATATTCACACAATCAAATAAATCTCAGTTCAGTCCCTTTTATATTAAGTGGAAATTGTGCTACTTTGGTTGTGCTACTTTGGTTTTGACACTTTACCTATAAAAGCAAAAGATTTCAGTACTTTCTACAGTGGCGAGGTCTGTTGTGGGGCGGCTGCGTTTCCTTTCCTCCTGCCTAGACGAACGACAGAAATGGATGTTGATTAGTTAAAGCAAGTTCAACACTTATACAGGCACATCTCAAAAATTATAATATCATGAAAAAGTTCAATATTTTTGTGACTCATTTCAGAAAGTGAAACCCATATGTAGATTCATTACACGGACAGTGATATATTGCAAGTGTTTATTTTAATTTTGATGATTATGGCTACAGCCCATATTAACCAACACCTCAGCGGCCAACATTTATATTTAAAAACTTAAATTCTATTAAAATGAATAAACGCTTGAAATATATCACTGTCTGTGTAATGAATGTATATAATATATGGATTTCTCTTTCTGAAATGAGTGACAAAAAATATTGAATTTTTTCATGACATTCTAATTTTTGGATATGTACCTGTATTAGGGAAATACACTTAAAGTCAGTGGTGGGATGTGACAAAAATGCTTCGTTTCCCTGACAAGCATCACAGGATCCACTCTATACAGGTACAAGTACATTATCAATCCAGGGATGTATGGTGGAACAGCACAACGACACTGTTCCAACACCTTTTATGGAAAATCCACAGAATAGGTGTGTGGGTCTATTCTGACGCTTTAGAAAATTATATGAATGGCTTTATAAATCGTACCAAAAGCCAGTTTAGAAAGCTTTTCGTCCTGGCCGTGGCACATCGGACCAGATCTTTACCCTCTCGAGAATTCTTGAGGGTTCGTGGGAGTTCGCCCAACCAGTTTACATGTGTTTTGTGGACTTGGAGAAGGCATTTGACCGCGTCCCTCGTGGATTTTTGTGGGGGGTGCTTCGGGAGTATGGGGTATCGGGCTTGTTGTTACGAGCTATTCGGTCTCTGTACGACCATTGTGAGAGTTTGGTTTGTATTGCCAACACTCGGTCAGAGTCATTCCCAGTGAGAGTTGGACTCCGCCAGGGCTGCCCTCTGTCACCGATCCTGTTCATAATTTTTATGGACAGGATTTCTAGGCGCAGCCAGGGAATGGAGAGTGTCATGCTTGGTGACCACAGGATCTCATCTCTGTTGTTTGCAGATGATGTTGTCCTGTTGGCTTCATCCAGCAATGACCTACAGCTCTTGCTGGGATGGTTTGCCGCTGAGTGTGAAGCGGCTGGGATGAGAATCAGCACCTCCAAGTCCAAGTCCATGGTCCTCAGCCGGAAAAAGGTGGATTGTCCTCTCTGGGTTGGGGACAGGCTCCTGCCCCAAGTGGAGGAGTTTAAGTATCTTGGGGTCTTGTTCACGAGTGAGGGGAAAATGGAGCGAGAGATCGACAGACGGATTGGAGCAGCATCTGCAGTGATGCGGATGTTGTACTGGTCTGTTGTGGTGAAGAGGGAGCTGAGTTCTAAGGCAAAGCTGTCGATTTACCAGTCAATCTACGTTTCTACTCTCACCTATGGTCACGAGCTTTGGGTAATGACCGAAAGAACGAGATCGCGGATACAAGCGGCTGAAATGAGCTTTCTCCGTAGGATTGCTGGACTCACCCTCAGAGATAGGGTGAGGAGCTCAGTCATCCGGGAGAGGCTCAGAGTAGAACCGCTGCTCCTCCACATTGAAAGGAGTCAGTTGAGGTGGTATGGGCATCTGATTAGGATGCCTCCTGGACGCCTCCCACTTGAGGTGTTTCAGGCATGTCCCACTGGGAGGAGACCCCGGGGCAGACCCAGGACTCGGTGGAGAGACTATGTCTCCCAGCTGGTCTGGGAACGCCTTGGTATCCCCTCTGAAGAGCTGGAGCAGGTGGCTGGAGAGAGGGAAGTCTGGGCTTCTCTGCTTGAACTGCTGCCTCCGCGACCCGGACCTCCGGAAAAGCGGTAGAAGATGGATGGATGGATGGACTTTATAAATCACTGGTTTGAAAGAGCACTTTTAATATGTCGAGATTTCGGCTCCTGTGGTCCACTTGACCTGTATCCACAATATAAACACTGAGGGAGGCTAAACCCTGGCATGTGGAAACACATTCTAGCATTAAATTGCACACAATTTAATGTGCAGCACCAAAGTGCAATACGTACACAAACCAGGACTTTAACCAGGATTAACATATTTCATCGTTTTGCTCTCACAAGCGAATACTTAGGAGAAAACAAGCGCAAATCAGCAGTTGGTACTAGCTAGCAACTAGCTAACACTCGTTAGCCAGCACAGGACGGCACTGTATGGCTCAAAAAAAGTGAGCTTACCACCAACAGGATAAATAAGCAAACAGATGCACATTATTACAAATCACTCACCATCGATGGTTCTCTCACGTTCGTCTTCAGCTTGTCCGTAGTCCGGTTCTATGGTGGGCTGCGTCTGTATCGGTGCGGGTCGCTCCTCACTGTGGATCTGCCACCAAGCAGAGAAAACTCTGCACCTCTTCGTTGGACCACAGTGTAGAGTTCCGCAAAACCTACAACGCTATCTGTATTAACATCGTATTTACTCCGTGACCGAGTTAGTCTGTGAAATATTGCAAATGGCAGTCGTGTAAATCCACTGAAGACGGACGCTTTTGTGACGTTACGCACTGACCAATCAGTGGCTCGCAGTCTGTTGACGTCACATCTCGGCTCGACTCAGCACAGTTGTACCCTGCCCTCGATCAGGCACGAAAATAGCGCCTGCTAACCGGTGCTGGGGCTAGTGGAAAAAGCTACAAACGCGGGCTGAGGCGTAACGTGTTGGGCTAAGCGGGGCTAGTGGAAAAGGGCCTTAACTGTATTTAGAGCATCTGCATACGAGATTTTCTTACTTATTTTGATTTCCTGGGCTTGTCTAGCTTCCCTCTGCACAACACATCCTCCATATGCAGCACTGTGCTCACCCCCGCAGTTGCAACACTTTACTTTGGCATCCTTTTCCCATTTACCATATTCGTGCTCCCCTCCACATCTAGCACATCTTAACTTTCCCTTACATTGCTGAGCAGTGTGACCCATCCTTTGGAATTTTAGCACCTGAGTGGTTTTGGGACATATTCTCTGACACTGTAATACAGGTATCCTATTTGGACTTATTTAGGAAGTTTCCTCAAACTGGATCATTACAGACAGTGTATCCTTCAGTGAACCTTCTCTTTTACTCTTTAGCCTTTTCACATCCTTCACCTTTCCTCCTTGGATCTTGTTTTTCACTTCTTCCATAGACATGCTCAAAGGGACACCTAATATAACTCCCCTCAAGTTTGCCATTGTGCCAGGAACATGTGCCTTCATTTGTTCTCCATTTAGACATGTCATTGCCAGTATTTTCTCTTGCTGTTGTTTACTTGATGCATGAATTAACAGCTGGCTATTATACAAGAACTTTGCAAACTTAACTCTCCAAATTTCTTTCTCAATTGCTTTTGTTAACAGGGTGATAGTGCCCCCCACCCTGACTGAACTCAATGACAACCTTCCACTCATTCCCGACATTGTCAAACTGCCATCCATGTTGGCTTGTTCGCATTTTCTTCGCATTGTTACTTCCTCCTGCGTCACTCTCATCTGACCTACTTTTACCTCTTGATACCCCCCTAGCTGTTCTTTTCTGCCTCCCATACCTGGTTAGTGTCCAACCCATCTCATCTTTATCAAACCCATCAGAGCTAGATGCCATAATGTTACAGTCAGAGTACAGCACAAAAAAATCACTCCTACCGCCAACCGAACATAGACGTAAATGCCGTCTCAACCTTCCACCTGTCGAAGTCCATCTGCCGCCCCAGTTGTCCAACTGGTCTTCTTAAAAGTGTTAAATGTCTTAAAATTCCCAACTGTGTAAAAGTGTCCTTCTTCTTCTTCTTCTTTTAGACTGCTTCTTCTTCTTACAGGTGCATCAGCCAGCAGTTCTCCACTCTACTGACGGATTGCAAACAGTTTATAGATGCATCTACTGCCACCAACTATTCTAAAAGTCCGATGATGTTCTTGTGTATAACAACTCCTTATGTGTGAAAAAATTATCTGTCCTTGGACTGCATCACTCACAATCATAGGACTCCCTATGATGTCATCAAAGATCAAAGGCAGGCATCACTCACGCTCACTCACGATCATAGGAAATCAAAGATCAAAGGCAGGCATCACTCACAATCATAGGACTTGCTATCACATCATCAAAGATCAAACGCAGGCATCATTCACGATCATACGACTTGCTATGACATCAGCAAAGGTCATAGGACTCACTATGACATCATCAAAGATCAAAGACAGGCATCACTCACACGAGGAGTTGCTATGACATCATCAAAGATCATAGGACTCACGATGACATCATCAAAGATCAAAGGCAGTCATCACTCACTGTCATAGGACTCACTATGACATCATCAAAGATCATACCACTCGCTATGACATGATCAAATATCAAAGGCAGGCATCACTGAACGAGTGCTGACGTGATTGCTTACATCCATGCTTACAGCTGCTTTCTACGGGGATGCAGAAATACTTGCTTATACTTGGTTTCTACAGGCATGCACGGGTATGCACGGGCATGCACGGGTACAGTATGTACTAGTCATATTATAATTCAAGAAATCTGTCTGTGTGTGTGTGTCTGTCAGTGTGTCTGTGTGTCACAATCATAGGATTTGCTAATAGATCAAAGGACCACCTATGATGTTCCTATGATCTCTACATGATTGCCTATGATGTTTCTATGATCGCTACATGATGTCCATATAGGCATCACTCACGATCATAGGACTAGCTATGACATCATCAAACATCATTGGACTCGCTATGACATCATCAAAGATCAAAGGCAGGTATCACTCACGGTCATAGGACTCACTATGACATCATCAAAGATCAAAGGTAGGTATCAATCACGATCATAGGACTAACTCGCTATGACATCATCAAAGATCAAATGCAAGCATCATAGGACTCGCTATGCCATCATTAGAGATCATCGGACTCGCTATGACATCATCAAAGATCAAAGGCAGTCATCACTCACGATCATTGGTCTCACTATGATATCATCAAAGATCATAGGACTCGCTATGACACCATCAAAGATCAAAGGCAGGCATCACTGAACAAGTGCTGACGTGCTTGCTTACACCTGCTTTCTACGGGCAGAAATACATGCTTATACTTGGTTTCTATGGGCATGCACAGGTATGTATGGGCATGCACGGGTATGCACATCATCATCATCATAGCAGTCTGTTGGGGGCGACTGATAGAAAAATTCCATTTTATTTACATTATTATTGTTATTAATAATGTATTATTATATTTGAGAAATATCATGCCTTTCATATGCCATGTTTAATGTTTATATGTGCATGCCATACAGGATAAGTTCATATATTCTTGGTATGTTTCTGTGAGCAATTATTGGCCTGCAGAGAATTCAGTACAGGATCAGTACATGCGTAAGGAATGATCTAAGCTACTTCTATAATCTCTTTGACATGTCCTGTTCCCAGGAATGCACAGGAACTCCTCAGCCTATATAGATCAGTGGTAGAGATTAGGTATATGGACATTCTGTTAGTTTTATGGATCTCACGTCCAATATCTCCATGACCTCATGTGTCCAGAGTGTCTGTGACTTTTCCCCGGATAAGCTTTGATTATCAGGGCTGTCCCGTTCTGTTCCTCCCCTTATCCTCATCCTCCCTCTCCTTTTTCCTACCCTATATACAGATGTGGACAAAATTGTTGGTACCTCTCTGTTAATGAAAGAAAAACCCACAACGGTCACAGAAATAACTTGAATCTGACAAAAGTGGTAATAAATAAAAAGTCTATAAAAATGAACCAATGAAAATCAGACAATGCTTTTGAATTGTGGTTCAACAGAATTATTTTAAAAAACAAACTCATGAAACAGGCCTGGACAAAAATCATGGTACCTTAACTTAATATTTTGTTGCACAACCTTTTGAGACAATCACTGTAATCAAACGATTTCTGTAACTGTCAGTGAGACTTCTGCACCTCTTAGTGGGTATTTTGGCCCACTCCTCATGAGCAAACTGCTCCAGTTGTCTCAGGTTTGAAGGGTGCCTTCTCCAGACGGCATGTTTTAGCTCCTTCCACAGATGTTCAACAGGATTTAGATCAGGGCTCATAGAAGGTCACTTTAGAATAGTCCAATGTTTTGCTCTTAGCCATTCTTGGGTGTTTTTAGCTGTGTGTTTTGGGTCATTATCCTGTTGCAAGACCCATGACCTGCGACTGAGATCAAGCTGTCTGACACTGGGCAGCACATTTCTCTCTAGAATACCTTGGTAGTCTTGAGATTTCATTGTACCCTGCACAGATTCAAGACACCCTGTGCCAGATGCAGTAAAGCAGCCCCAGAACATAACAGAACCTCCTCCATGTTTCACAGTAGGGACAGTGTTCTTTTCTTGGTATGCTTCATTTTTGCATCTGTGAACACAGAGCTGATGTGCCTTGCCAAAAAGTTCCAGTTTTGTCTCATCTGTCCATAGGACATTCTCCCAGAAGCTTTGTGGCTTGTCAACATGCAGTTTGGCAAATTCTAGTCTGGCTTTTTTATGATTTGTTTTCAACAGTGGTGTCCTCCTTGGTCGTCTCTCATGAAATCCACTTTGGCTCAAACAATGACGAATGGTGCGATCTGACACTGATGTACTGTGACCTTGGAGTTCACCATGAATGTGTTTAGAGGTTGTTCTGGGTTCTTTTATTACCATTCATATTATCCGTCTCCTCCTGGGACCACGTCCAGGGAGGTTGGCTACAGTCCCGTGGATCTTAAATTTCTGAATAATATGTGCAACTGTAGTCACAGGAACATCGAGCTGCTTGGAGATGGTCTTATAGCCTTTACCTTTAACATGCTTATCTATAATTTTCTTTCTAATCTCCTGAGACAACTTTCTCCTTTGCTTCTTCTGGTCCATGTTTAGTGTGGTACACACCATGTCAACAAACAGCACAGTGACTACTTGTCACCCTTTAAATAGGCCGACTGACTGATTACAAGTTTGTAGACACCTGTGATGTTAATTAGAGGACACATCTTGGTTGAACATGTCCCTATGGTCACATTATTTTCAATCTTTTCTAGGAGTACCATCATTTTTGTCCAGGCCTGTTTCATGAGTTTGTTTTTTAAAATAATTCTGTTGAACCACAATTCAAAAGCATTGTCTGATTTTCATTGGTTAATTTTCATAGAATTTTTATTTATTACCACTTTTGTCAGATTCAAGTTATTTCTGTGACCATTGTGGGTTTTTCTTTCATTAACAGAGGAGTACTAACAATTTTGTCAACGTCTGTATATCAGACCTAAAGAATGTATTTCTTTGGAGATTCTAGGTGTGCCTGAATGCCATGCTTTGTAATCTCCCCCTCAAATGGCCATTGAGGTGAAACTGGATATCTATTTTTATATTAAATGTGCATAAATCCAACTTTCCACCTGATTATTTGACTTTGAATAATTTAAGCTCGAAATTATTCTAACAGCGACAATGACTGTTTCATTTAGGTCTGATCACGAGTGTGTGAAAAAATTATCCGTCCTTCACCAAGTTTTGATGCATCACTGAGCCTATGATGTGCCTATGATGTCTATATGACATCATATAGACACCATAGTCATAGACACTGTGATACACACACAGATTTTCTTGAATCACTCTATACTATGTAAGAAACCCAATTCTTTGATTGAAAGATCGAAGAATAAGCCGGAGAATTCTTCAATTCAAAGATGTAACATTTATTTAGAAGTCACATGTAAAGCAAGCAGCTCTGGTTCAGTGTGATGCAGCCCCCTTCGGAGCGTCGTCAGACGGACCGCGACTTCTGGGTGCAACTCACATTCATCTTCTCAGGTTGGTTAAATCAACCCCGTACAATAGGATGGGCAACCGTCTGATTGGCCAGTTTAACTCTGACGTGAACAGGCCATCCGCTATTCACATTAACTGTCCCCTAAAATGTACTATCAAAAGTGTGTGTGTGTTGGTTTGGGTGTGTAACTAAAGTAATAGATCTGACTAACAGAAGTGAGAGGGAGAGAGCGAGAGAGACTTTGACTTTTAAAAAATGCCTTTATTGCACAATTCAAGAAAATGTAAGAGCACCAATATCATTCCACCAAGTGTATCACATTGGAAAAAGTGCAAACAGAGAGAGAGAGAGAGACTTGACTTTTAAAATAAGCTTTTATTGCACACTTCAAAAAAATGTAAGCACACCAACATCATTCCTCCAAGTGTGTCACATTGGAAAAAGTGCAAACTGAAAAGTCCCCCCCCCCACCACACAACAGAGAGCATTCCTTGCAGCCCACCTATTTAAAGATCCAGTTCTGTGACAGTCAATTACAGTCAATTAAATGTCATATACAAGTCTGTTCAAACAATATCCCAAAAATGTGTAAAACAGGCAGAGGAACGACCGCCATTCATTCCTCCTGTCGGGCGCGCTTGACCGGCGTTCCCCCTGCTGCTTTACGCAGGGCTGTCAGGTGTTTCTTGAGGCGATAACGCTTCCTTTCATCCAGGAGGTCAAGACCAACCTGCCTTCTTAGCACATCCACAGACTTAATGAATTTATCAGTGTCACTGAAGTAGTCGGCGACCCTAATGGCTTTGTTATAGGTTTCATCCAGAAATGCATTTTCTTCCAGTGAATACAAACTCGTGTTTGTACTGCATTTTGCCTCAATAGACTCAGCATTAGACACAGTGTCGTTCTCAGATTCCATTTCCTCGTCAGCACAACTCAGCTGACTGCTTGGTTCTCCCGGGCCAGTGGATTCATCATGGGCCACATTTTCCTGGACGCCACCCTCAGCAGCTGACTGTCGCTGTTCCATCCCCCGCTGTGTAACGGTAGTAGCCTCCGGAAGCACAGCCGCTGATGTCACACAGCGAGATTCTGACGCACCATCAGGTCGGTGCTCCGTCCCCTCCTCCGAAGCGGCAGCAGCTGGCGGAGGCACAGCCGCTGACGACACACAGCAAGATGATTGTGACGCACCATCAGGTCGGTGCTCCGTCCCCTCCTCCGAAGCGGTAGCAGCTGCCGGCGGCACAGCTGTTGACGTCACACAGTGAGATGATTGTGACGCACCATCAGTGACCTTTTTGGCGCCATCGCCATCCACGCTCCCGACCGCAAGCTGGGCCGCGGGCGGCGCAGCCGGGCCGTCCACAGACACAGCGGCAGGCTCCGGAGCTGGGGTAGTGGGAGCGGAGGCCGTGCCGCCGTCCGCAGCTGCGGCGTGAGCGGAAGGCTCGCCGCCGGCACCATCCGCGGCCCCATCAGGGCCCTCCGCCCGCTGCCTGTGCGGACAAGCGAACCATTTATAGCCCACGTCTCCACATTCAAAACACTTCATCTGTCCCGAGCTCGCATGCACCATGTACTTGACCCTGAAGGAGACTTCCAGAGTCTGAGTGGGTGAGTCGAGAAACATGAACACCTGTCGCCTGATCGATTTCACATGTTTGAACTTGGCGGCCTTGCATCCCAAAGGCAGAGTCGTAAACGGGCCCGCAAACTTCCCAAATCTGCGGAGCTCCGTCGCCAGCTGCTCGTCAGTGATGAAAGGTGGAACACCTGAGACGGTGATTCTCGTTGATGGGACAGATAAGGGGGACACCTGTACATACGTTTCCCCGATAACCACACCGCTTACAATCAGGGTGTGAACATCGTCTTCAGCCGCCAGAAACACAACCACAGCTCTATTCATTCGGGAAGCAAAGCAGACCGCGTCAGGGCCCACCTGCTCGGCTGAGAGAGAGAGAGAGAGAGAGAGAGAGAGAGAGAGAGAGAGAGAGAGAGAGAGAGAGAGAAGAAAGAGGGCTCTATAGCTCTGCCTACTTTCTGTTGACCAGAGTTTAACACAACATATTTGTTCATTCTGCCATGAGCAATTGTGAACGTGCAAGATGGCCCCGGAGCCTATTGGGAGCCTATTGTCTACAAACCACGACTTTTTTCAAAGAAACTGGAGCGCTGCCTCCGTAACTTCAGCTGTAAACATGCCAGAATAACCTTGCAACTTTAATTTAGCGCTCCATTTTACTACTGTTAGCTCATATGATCTCTTCTCTGTAACATGTTTTAAACGATCTCTGCTCTCCACCCAGGAGTGGGGTGAATTACCTCCCTCCTTTGTGGAAAAACACATACCCACCTTTGTTCTATCCATGCGGCCCGAAGAGCGCCGCCAGTTAAAATGGGAAAAGTCCAGCAGATATTTCCAACCCCCGGTATTTCTCAAAACACACAGTTATCCCCTAAAGACACAGAATTAACACAGACATTAGCATGCTGAATATGGACAATAAAAGACAAACCCTCAAGACACAGAATTAACACAGAGATCAGCATGCACGATCTATTACTTTTATACTTACGAACAGACACTAAGGATGGTAAAAAAAAAGATTCTTATGCTGTACTGTAAGTTATTATTTTTATACTTACAGACACTCACTAAGGATGGTAAAAAAAAAAAGATTCTCATGCTGTACTGTAAGTTTTTTTTTTTTTTTTCAGTACCGGCACCAAGCTAGCCCTGGTTCCCTTAATTTGGGAGAGGAACACGGGTGATCGCTGATCACCGCTGTTCTCTAGGTCTCGTAATTATTTCGGAACAGACTGCTCCAAAATACTTTACCCATGTGGCATCGTTTCTTAACGGCACTGGGTCAGACACTTTAAATCCCCCCTGGCATCAGGCTACTAACCCTGGCTATTTTTAATTTGGAAGATGGGCACGGCCGTTGCCCCTAAGTCTTATTAAGTCTGGGTACAGACTGCATCCCAGAACCTCACCGATCCGCCTAACTTTAGACAGAGGGCACTTTCACTGAGGCCTCGGCAGGTCCCCCAGTACAAGCGGCACCGTGTCTTAAAGCTCAGTGCTATACTGATTTAGATGATGGGGGCTTCGCTCCCCAGCAGCATTGGGTCAAACACGTTATATGACTCCCCCCGGCATCAAGTTACTAACCCTGGCTATTTTAATTTGGGAGACGACCTGGGTGATTATTGACCACCCTGGCTCCCTAAGTCTTGTTAATTTTGGTTCAGACTGACTCCAAAATGCTTTAAAATTTGGTGGATCATACACCCGTGAATTGTACGTCCTGGTCGCAGCTGTCCTAGATCAGACTGATAATAGGACACTGTGCACTTTCCTTTTAACCTTTTAAGCTATTTGACTATTTGTTTAGACTTTACATGTGACTCCCAACTAAATTATAAAATTTGGAGATCGGATATACCCCTTAATCAGACAACTCTAAATTTAGCATGGCCAAAGTGCAGAAATTTGTGTAAAAAAGGTTTTCTGCTTTCCTTTCTGTTTGGGCACCAAAGTTGTCTAAAAAGGGTCCTTCCAATCTGGTTCAGACTTGTCTCAGAATAGTTCAAGCCGGGTCACTGGCACCAACTATGGTGTCTATATGACGTCATACAGACATCATAGGAACATCATAGTCGACTCTATACTATGGTTTTCTTCTTCTTCTTTTAGATTTGATTGGCAGTTGGCAACCAGCT
The DNA here is from genome assembly GCA_020510985.1 of Pholidichthys leucotaenia. NCBI lineage: Eukaryota > Metazoa > Chordata > Actinopteri > Cichliformes > Pholidichthyidae > Pholidichthys > Pholidichthys leucotaenia. Next base: position 218,066,878 of record CM035840.1, read on the forward strand.
TACAGGTGCATTGCCGCCACGTACTTCACTCTATATCATCACTCTATCTGGTCAGGAACTGTAGTCCTTCTATCATCATTACTGTGTCCAATAGAACCTCAACTCTATCTTCAGATATCACTCTTCTTCATCTCCTCGTACTTCACTCTATACCATCACTCTATCTGGTCAGGAGCTGTGGTCCTTCTGTCATCATTGCTGCGTCCAATCGAACCTCAACTCTTATCTTCAGACATCACTCTTCTTCGTCTCCTCGTACTCCAAGGACGGATAATTTTTTCACACATAAGGAGTTGTTCAAAACTCCTTATACAAATATATAGAGTGATGATAATCAAGTCAGTGGTGGTATTGCATCTGTAAGCTTTTTGCCAACCGCCAATCAAATCTAAAAGAAGAAGCTACATAGAATAGGCAATGGAAAGAGCTAATTTAAGTTTTGTTTTGTAAAACATGTTAGGAACCTCAGTCAAAGAAATATATGTAGGTCTATTTAGATATTTAAGTGCAACTGGATTAATTAAAAGAATTTTTTTTTTCCCTGCCATTCTCTTGTCCACACGCCAACCTGGTGGGTGGCGGTGGTGCACTTGTGAGCTGGTTGTCAGCTGGCAGTCAGCTCTAGAAGAAGAAGAAGAAGAGTGATATAAAGTGAAGTATGTGTCAGTAATGCACCTGTAAGCTGGTTGCCAGCTGCCAATCAAATCTAAAAGAAGAAGAAGAAGATACTGTATAGAGTGATAACCAGATAGAGTGATGATGTAGAGTGGGGTACGTGGCGGAAATGCACATGTAAGCTGGTTACCAACTGCCAATCAAATTTTCTTCTTCTTTTAGATTTGATTGGCAGTTGGCAATCAGCTTACAGGTGCATTACTGCCACGTACTTCACTCTATATTGTAGCAAACTCAATATGAGCACCCTACTTGGCTTGCCAAGTGGGTTGACCCTATTGGCGACACAGGTAGAGTGCGGGACTCCGGAGCGGGAGGCATGAGTTCGAACCTCCCGGTGGGACGTCGTCAGTTGGCGCGCACGTCACATTGGTGTCAGAAGTGGGATTTACTGGTTCCCAAGCTGTGGTGCGGCGCTGACATCGGGACGATGTCGAGAACCAGAGGGGAGTAGTGTAGAGAACTCAATATGAGCACCCTACTTGGCTTGCCAAGTGGGTTGACCCTATTGGCAACACAGGTAGAGTGCGGGACTCCGGAGCGGGAGGCATGAGTTCGAACCTCCCGGTGGGACGTCGTCAGTTGGCGCGCACGTCACAATATCATCACTCTAGAAGAAGAAGATGTAGAGTGATGATAATCAAGTCAGTGGCGGTAATGCACCTGTAAGCTGGTTGCCAACCACCAATCAAATCTAAAAGAAGAAGAAGAAGAAGAAGCTTGCTGATGTCTGAAGATAGAACTTTTAAGCAGACCTGGCCAGAGTGATGATGCAGAGTGCAGTACGTGGCGGTAATGCACCTGTAAGCTGGTTGCCAACCGCCAATTAAATCGAAAAGAAGAAGAAGAAACTTTCTTTCAAATCAAAAAGAACAAGAAGAACTTTCTTTGGGTTCCAGCCCACGTTGGAAGAGAGGATAATGAGGATGTGGATTTATTAGCAAAACAATCATTAAAAATTGAAACAATAAATCTGAAAATCTCACTGAGTAAGGCAGAAGGCAAATCATAATTAAAACTTATACAGTGGAAAAGTGGCAAGAATATTGGGACTCAATAGACACAGGAAGACATCTTTATGACATTCAAAAGCAGGTGGACTCTGGAATGGGAATTGGCAGAAACAGGAAAGAAGAGATACTCATCACCTGATTAAGAATATGACACACTACTTTAAACCAGACGCTACATAGAATAGGTAAAGACCCAACTGGCAGCTGCGCACATTATGGTTCTCTGAAAACAGTTCAGCACTTTTTGTTGGAGTGTCAGGGATACCAGGAACAAAGGAAACATCTGATTGCAGTAGTGGAAAGGGCTAATTTAAGGTTTGTTTTGGAAAACATATTAAGAACTACAGCCAAAGAAATATATGTAGGTCTATTTAGATATTTAAGTGCAACTGGATTAATTAAAAGAATTATTTTTTTTCCCTGCCATTCTCTTGTCCACACTACAACTCGGTAGGTGGCGGTAATGCACCTGTAAGCTGCTTGCCAACCGCCAACCAAAGCTAAAAGAAGAAGAAGAAGAATGGACCCTATCAAAGTTACAAATCTTGGCATTTTCCTCTCAAATGTACAAATTTATTCCTATAAATTTATAGCATTTTGGGTAAAAATGTGCCACTTTTAGCCGATTTTGTAATGGTGGCCTTTTTCTTCAGATCTTTCATTTCCCATTTTCCTAAAAGTCCTTAAGGCAGCGCCGTCTGGGGTCACCTTGGCAACGCGACCCAACGTTTCCATGGTGGCAGAACTTCTTCTTTTAGATTTGATTGGCAACCAGCTTACAGGTGCGTTATCGCCACGTACTTCACTCTATATCGTCACTCTATCTGGTCAGGAGCTCATCTTTTTTCTGCTTTCTTCAGGTGCGTGTTTTTCTGTGCGTGGCCGCCATGCCTGTCCTGGTGTCGGACTACTCGTGGACTCAGACGGACTCCTCGGTCCACATCAGTGTCCCTCTGAAAGGAGCCAAACCGGGGAGGGTCCACATCATGTCTACAGACCAGTATATCAAGGTAGAGCAACAGCAGGATCACTGTGTGTGTGTGTGTGTGTGTGTGTGTGTGTGTGTGTGTGTGTGTTGGGGGGGGGGGGTCTTCCTAAACAAACAACGCGTCTGTGGACTTTTTCGTCGTTATCTGCCGTGTTGCCAGATAGGAAATATTGAAGTATCTTACCAGCAGCTTCAAATGATCGTATTTTGAGGACAATTATGGTCCACACCCAGGTTTCATTCTGACGTGGCTCAGAACCATCTGTTTCAGTAACGCATCCCAGATCCTGCATATTACAGTCTATAATGCAGTTTTGCCTTTAAATCATTTAACAGATCGGTTGGAAAAAAAAAAAAAGCACCTCTACCTGTGTGGAGTACAGGATGAGTCTGCACTGAACAGCCCAAAATATCAGTCATACTTAACTATTTTCTATATGCCTTCTGTTGAATCATCATGTATCAAGGTCTTGCCTCAAATATTTTGAGAGTTTCCACGGCCAAGCTATATAGAGTGATGATATAGAGTGAAGTACGTTGCGGTAATGCACCTATATGCTGGTTGCCAACCGCCAATCAAATCTAAAACAGGGAGAAATATTTTGAGAAGTAATCTGTTTATACATTAGTAATAAACATCAATCAATCCGCCTAAACTACTGCTAAAATGCTTCTGATAATTGAAGCAGACACCTGTTCCACAGTTTTATTGAGAACCACAATTCAGTGACATTTTTGCGTAAACATTTGCACATTGCAGCAGCAACAGATAGCTTTAGTGCTAATGCCAACAAAGGTTTGAACCACCCAGTAAAACTGGACTCTGTTTCCCTCCATTCATTTCTTAACCTGCTGGTAATGTTGATTACTTGTTGAGTCTGCCGTGCCTGCATTAGTGCTGCAACATACACAAACGATTCGATCATGTTAGAAAAATACCCGATTCTTTAATTGAAAGATCCAAGAACAAGCTGGAGATTTCTTCAGTTTAAAGATGGAACATTTATTTAGAAGTCACGTGTAAATCAGAATCAGAATCAGAATGAGATTTATTGCCATTGTTCATGTAGTACACAAACTAGGAATTTGTCTCGGTGCAATGCTGCAACATTAAACATGGAGTAGCACTAAAGATAAAAATAAAAAACTATGCATGCAATAAAAGGTAGGATATGAATAAGTAATACTAATCTATGCAATTTTTAAATATATTAACAAGCAGCAGATATTGTGGAGTTCCACATAGTGCAGTCGGTAGTGCAAAAAGAAAACAGTGATAATTGTCATGAGTCCGGTTGAGCTGCTGTACGTAGTGCACGAGAGTCTAATAAGTCACTTAGTGTTCAGCAGTCTGATGGCAGAGGGAAAGAAGCTGTTCGTGTAGCGGGAGGTTTTAGTCTGAATGGACCAAAGTCTTCTGCCTGAGGGGAGGGGGGCAAACAGTACGTGTCCAGGGTGTGAAGGGTCGGCTATGATCCGACCTGCACGCCTCCGGGTCCTGGAGATGTACAGGTCCTGGAGGGATGGGAGCTTGCAGCCGATCACCTTCTCAGCAGCGCGCACAACGCGCTGCAGTCTTAGTCTGTCCCTGGCGGTGGCTCCTGCGTACCACACGGTGATGGAGGTGGTGAGGATGGACTCGATGATGGCCGTGTAGAACTGCACCAACATCTTGGTGGGTAGCTTGAGCTTCCTCAGCTGCCGCAGGAAGAACATCCTCTGCTGGGCCTTTTTGATGAGGGAGCTGATGGTCGGCTCCCACTTGAGGTCCCGGGTGATGGTGGTGCCCAGGAAGCGGAAGGAATCCGCAGTGGAAAACAAGCAGCGCTGGGTGCAGCGTGACACAGCTCCCTCTGGAGTGTCGCCACACTGACCACGACTTCCGGGTGCGACATACATTTATCTTCTCAGGTTGGCGGGTCGGACCAACCCAGTACAATAGGATGGGCTTGTACGCGACCGTCTGATTGGCCAGTTTTAACTCTGACGTGAACAGGCCATCCGCTATTCACGTTACCGATCTCCTAAAATGTACTATCAAAAGTGTGTGTGAGAATGTTGGTTTGGGTGTGTAGCTAATGTGAAAGACCTGACTATAATGAGAGAGAGAGAGAGAGAGAGAGAGAGAGAGAGAGAGCGAGCGAGCGAGCTCTGTAGCTTTGCCTAATTCCAGTTTACCAGAGTTTAGCACCACATATTTGTTCATAAGCATGCAAACAGAATATGTATAGAATCTGTGTAGAGCATAAAGGGAGATTACCTACAAAATTCTCATTTTGGCACTAACTTTCCATTAACCCTTTCAATCGAGTGTACTAGTTTTTATTTGTGAATGTACTGTAGTGAATCACTCACCAGAACTGTAGTGAAAGCCGGGGATCAAAATCTGAATCACCTGTCTGAGCAGCAAACGAGCCACACCCGCTCAGTTCAGCCGAATGATTTGGTGTACTTTGGGACCTTGGGGAAGTCAGGTTATTTAGCACCTCAGACAGAGACAGGGGATAAGCATGGGAGAACAATGCCCAGGTAGGACAGAGGGGGTTGAATGCAGCGTAGTGTAAATATCATGCTGTGTGATGTGAAGTGCCATGAAACTTGTGAAGTGTGACCTGTGATATAGAGAGGAGTGTTTGCTGTAACCAGTCAGTCCATTCTGTGCTTGTGAGATGTGAGTGTGTAATAAATCGTCTGTCATGAATCTGCCTCTTCATTTACACACTCCACACTGGTGACCCAAGACGTATTATGGAACACGAGGCAAGAACCCCGGAGCCGGCCCGGTCGGGAAGCCCCAGCGACACAGCAGCCATTCCACAGACAGCCCGGACTGGAACCCCCAGCAACGCGTGTGCGGTTTCAGTCAAGCTACCGGATTTCTGGCAGCACAACCCGCGAACTTGGTTCCACCACACCGAGGCCCAGTTCGCCCTCCGGGGAGTAACGGCAGACGACACCAAGTTCTACCATGTGGTAGCAGCGCTGGACTCCCACACAGCCCAGCAGGTAGCGAGCCTGCTCGATCAGCCACCAGCCCGCAACAAATACGAGGCGCTCAAGGCTGCACTCACCCGGCGCTACACGCTCTCGGAATGTGAGAGAGCAGAGAGGCTCCTGGCGTGGACCGAGTTAGGAGATGGGTCGGCCCTTGACCTGATGGAGAAGATGCTGGCGTTGATGGGCACGGACGACGGGCACTTTCTGTTTGCCCACCTTTTCCTACGGAACCTTCCAACAGAGGCAAGAGCGGTTCTGGCCGATTCGTCATTGCTGGCTGCGCGTGACTACCGTGTGCTAGCCCAGGAGGCAGATAGGATCATCCTCACCACCAAGGCAATCACAGTCAACGCGGCGGCGGCGGAGCCCAGCGAGACGACCAGGGGAGGCAAGGAGCCACCGACAGTAGCGGCAGCGGGGGCCAAGCAGGGCCAGAGAGACACGCTCTGTTTCTACCACCGCCACTTCGGAGAGAACGCGCGCAGATGCGCGCCACCGTGCCAGTTCAAGCGCTCGGGAAACGCCAAGGCCGGCAGTCGGTAGCAGCTGCGACTGCCGGTGAAGAGAACAAGCTGCTCTACGTGACGGACTCGCGCTCGGGGAGACGCTTCCTCGTCGACACCGGAGCTCAGAAGAGCGTCATCCTGCCATCCTACGCTGACCGGCTGGCAGGACCTAGCGGCCCCGGAATGGTGGCAGTAAACGGCTCGGAGATTAAGACGTTCGGTGAGAGAACACTGACCTTATCCCTACATGGCTGCTCATATGAGCGGACTTTTATCATAGCAGCACTGTGTTGCCCGCTCCTGGGCGCTGATTTTCTGTGTGCGCATGGTTTACTTGTGGATGTTGCTAACAGGCGCCTGGTTAATGCACTGTCCTTTGACTCTCTCCCCTGTATAGCTCGAGGGACCCGGCCAACAGCACAAGCCAATGTCACAGCTCCAGGCGGTAAGTTCCACGCACTGCTCACTCAGTTCCCAGCACTCACGATCCCGACGTTTTCGGCGGCCATCGCTAAACACGGGGTGGAGCACTTTATCACCACCACCGGGCCGCCCGTTTTTGCAAGACCTCGGCGCTTGGACTCAGGTAAACTGGCCATAGCGCGCGAGGAGTTTGCCAACCTGGAAAGGTTGGGCATCATCAGGCGTTCGAACAGCCCATGGGCATCCCCGCTACACATGGTCCCTAAGGCTGAGGGATCGTGGCGACCGTGCGGTGATTTCCGCAGGTTGAACAACGCCACAGCACACGACCGCTACCCGATATCCCACATACAGGATTTTTCCGTTCGCCTCGCCGGAGTACCCGTTTTTTCCAAAATAGACCTGGTCCGCGGTTACCATCAAGTCCCAGTGCGTGCGGAGGACGTACCCAAAACAGCGGTAATAACTCCGTTCGGTTTATTCGAGTTCCTGCGCATGCCATTCGGGTTAAAAGGCGCAGCACAGACGTTCCAGCGCATGATGGATGCAGTGCTGCGCGATCTCCCGTTCGTGTTCGTCTACCTGGACGATATCCTGGTAGCCAGTGCGTCTGAACACAAAACCCACCTCAGGACGGTTTTCCGGAGGTTGGAGGAGCACGGGTTGATAATCAACCCTGTGAAATGCCAGTTCGGCGTGACGGAGATTGATTTTTTGGGGCACCGCGTCTCTCTGGAAGGAGCGATCCCGTTGCCCGACAAAGTGCGCGCCATGGCAGATTTTCCCCTGCCTCAGACGGTCAGGGCACTGCAGGAATTTTTGGGGATGGTGAATTTTTATAACCGTTTCCTTCCCCGCGCGGCGCGGCTCATGCAACCATTGTACGCCACGCTCAAGAGACAGAAATCCGTGGATGGAGTCGAATGGACCCTGGAGCGAGAGCGGACGTTCTCGGAGGTTAAAGCAGCCCTGGCAAACGCCGCACTGCTGGCGCATCCGGACCCGACGGCCCGGATAGCACTCACTACCGACGCTTCAGACGTGGCCATAGGGGCTGTCATGGAGCAGCGTGTCGCCGGGGCTTGGCAGCCGCTCACCTTTTTCAGCAGAACTTTGCGCGACAGCGAACGTAAATACAGCGCATTCAACAGAGAGTTGCTGGCTCTCCACCTGGCCATACGCCACTTCCAGTTCTGGCTGGAAGGGCGCAGTTTCACCGTGTTCGTAGACCACAAGCCACTAACGTTCGTGATGGCCAAGGTTTCAGAACTGTGGTCGGGCCGGCAGCAGAGACAACTGGCCGCAATCTCAGAGTTTACTACCGATATTCAGCATGTGTCGGGTAAACTGAATGTGGTGGCGGACTGCCTCTCGCGCGTCGTGGTGGCCCCGGTCTATGTGGGGATAGATTACGCAGCCATGGCCGAGGAGCAAATTAGCGATGCAGACGTGCGTGCGCTCCAGTCTGGACCAACAGGGTTAAGGCTGGAGAGCAGGGTGCTGCGAGATGGCGCCCCCCCCCAATCTGCGATGTCTCCACGGGACGCCCACGTCCGGTGGTCCTGGTCGCGTGGCGCCGCCGCGTGTTTGAGTCAGTTCACACTCTGGCGCACCCAGGAGTGCGCACTTCAGTCAAAATGGTGGGAGAGAAGTTTGTGTGGCCGATCCTACGCAAACAAGTGAAAGAGTGGGCTGCAGCCTGCGTGGCGTGCCAACGAGCCAAGGTACACAGACACACGAAGGCTCCTTTGGAGCCGTTTCCGGTACCAGCTAAAAGGTTCGACCATGTGCACGTGGACCTCGTGGGCCCCCTCCCGCCATCACAGGGGTGCAACGCACCTCCTGACAGTGGTGGACTGCACTACGCGCTGGCCAGAAGCAGTCCCGCTGGCGGCAACCACCTCCGCGGACGTAGCACGCGCTTTTTTAACAGCATGGGTGGCGCGTTTTGGAGTCCCGTCGGACATTACGTCCGACAGGGGCCCTCAATTTGTTTCCAACCTCTGGTCCGCAATGGCCCGCAGCCTGGGTGTTGCAATTCATTGCACAACCGCGTACAACCCACAGGCCAATGGGTTATGCGAGCGTTTTCATAGATCACTGAAAGCAGCGCTCAGGGCTTCACTGACGGATGCAAATTGGGTAGACAGGCTGCCGTGGGTTTTATTGGGGTTGCGCTCTGCGCCAAAAGAGGATTTGGAAGCTTCCCCGGCAGAGCTCGTTTTTGCGCAGCCCCTACAGCTGCCCGGGGAATTTCTACCAGATAATCCTGCGCCGGGCAGCTGCCCGTCTCAGCTTTTGCAGTGTAGCGCAAACACAGGCACGCTGCCGGGCCCTGCCCACCACAGTTTTCCTCGTGCCTTCGTACCTAAAACTTTGAAGAACGCGGAGTTCGTGTTCGTCAGACACGGCGCCCACCGCCCTCCATTGCGCCCACCCTAGGATGGACCATTCAGAGTGTTGGAAACAGGGGATAAGCATTTTGTGCTAGACTTGGGGGGTAGACGGGAGAAAATTGGCATAGACAGATTCAAACCCGCCTTTGTAGCAGCGGATGAGCAAGTGCTGTTGGCTAGGGCCCCTCGGCGTGGAAGACCCCCACGGAGAACTCCCCAGGGAAACGATTCACCAGAGCAGCCACACAGACAGAGCGAAGTCCCCCCCCCCCCCCCCTCACCACGGCTCACCCGCAGCCAGACACACTCCCAGCAGCCCCCCACCGGTACAGCAGCGCCACGGAGGCGGTAAACCCCAGTTACAGCAGATATGGGAGGAGACTGAAGCCAAAAACGAGTGTGGACTGATGTTCTGTCTTAGATGCTGGGGGGGGGGGGGGTGGTTTGGGACCTTGGGGAAGTCAGGTTATTTAGCACCTCAGACAGAGACAGGGAATAAGCATGGGAGAACAATGCCCAGGAAGGACAGAGGGGGTTGAATGCAGTGTAGTATAAATATCATGCTGTGTGATGTGAAGTGCCATGAAACTTGTGAAGTGTGACTTGTGATATAGAGAGGAGAGCTTGCTTTAAGCAGTCAGTCCATTCTGTGCTTGTGAGATGTGAGTGTGTAATAAATCATCTGCCATGAATCTGCCTCTACATTTACATACTCCACAGTACCACTATTTCTCATGGATTTTTTTTAGCTGGACTCAGTGTTGTTGGATAGTATAATATATATATATATATATATATATATATATATATATATATATATATATATATATATATATATATATATATACATATATATATATACATACACACACACACACACAATGTAAAAATTTATATATGTATATGTATATTTCTACGTTTAGAGAGTGAGTCGGGTGTACATTTTGGGTGGGCCTAATTGGTGTGACTGCATTTTTTTCAAGGGGGGGGGTCATGTTGGATTGTACTGTATATTATATATATATTTATATGGCGGTGCCCTGTAGTATAGAGGGGTGGCGCCCCGCCTCCGGGGGGTGGTGTCACCTGGGGTATAAAAGGCCACAGTGGAAGACATCTTGTCTCTTCGCTGTGGCTCTCAGGCCAGCGTTAGTGACTCCTGTGTTCCTGGTCTCGTGTTCATGATAAAACTATAAAACGTCACCTCAACTCCTCATTAATTAGAGACATAACATTTGGTGACGAGGATACACGGCATGGAGAGGGCATCTACCGCATTTCAACCATTTCTGGAGGCTCCGGGTGATCCGCTGGTCCCATGGGCCAGATGGTATGCCGCCTTCGAGAACTATCTTACAGCGTTGGACCTTGGCAACCAGGACAAATTACGGGCGAGGGCTATTTTGGTCTATAACCTTGGTATGGAGGGCCAAAGGATCCTGAGCACACTTGGAGGAGGTCACACATTTGGAGACGTCGTGAGGCTCATGGTGGGTTACTTTCGCGCCCTTGAAAACACCATTATGAGGCGCATACAGTTCAGACAGCGATGCCAGCGACCCAGAGAATCAGTTCAGCAGTTTGTGGTGGACCTTCGGCAGCTGGCGGGTGAGTGCAGGTTCGGGGCTTTGGAGGAGGAGATGATTCGCAACCAGCTAGCTGAGCGCGTGGCATATTCCTCTGCGATGGTCGGTCTGCTAACTCATGCTGGTGAGCCAACGTTGGTAGCAGCCATGGAGCTAGCGCAACAACACGAGGCAGCAGAAAGAATAACGAAGAATCTCGGTGACATGGAGGCCCTACTCAGGAACAATAAGCAGTGGAAGGCACTGGCCTTGGATCCGGACGATGGCAGCGATGACGAGTATGCAGCCATTGTGAAGATTAGGCCCGCCCCGGGGACGCCGAGATGTTACGGCTGCGGGGCCAGCAGGCATCAATATAGAGCGAGGGAGTGTGCAGTGAAAGGGAAGCGTTGTGGATGGTGCGGACTGTTTCACCACTTCCCCAGGGTTTGTCAGAATTTTGAGAAGGAAGAACGGGGACCAGGTAAGGGGGCTTTGGCTAAGAAGATGCCCACGGTGGTCCACACAGTCTCGCCCAACACAGACGGACGAATTCTGTGTGATGTTGTGTTGGACAGGGTGCCAATCCCATTGATGGTGGACACGGGGTCGGCAACTTCCATCTGGAATCTGGCGACGGTGATGAAGTTCTTCCCACATTACACTGTAAGACAGACATTGCCTGTTATGGGTATGGCAACAACTCCCTGGACATTGTGGGCTAAGTGTGGCTATCGGTGAGGTACAAAGTGGCCTCAGTGTGTGCAGTCGAGCTCATGGTGGCCCGTGAAGGTAACAACTTAATGGGCTGTGATTTGTTTTATGGGCTTGCTTTCTCCATTGCCTGCGGTGTCGTGGAGGAGTGATCAGGTGGTGGATTGTGGGACCGACCATTTTATGTGGGAAGTGGTGAAGAAGTGTGGGACTTGGGCTGGCCCAGACTGGGTGAAGAGGGCTGCCACCAGCACCAGAGTACGCTGCCACGGCGAGCACTCCGTGTCAGTGTTTGGGGTTCCTTGGATGAGGGACCCGAACAGCATGGTTTAGCGCCCATGGGGCCGGATGGATCCAGAGAGCAGGCGCAGCAAAGCTCCGGTGGCCGACCAAGTACCACCGTTGAGCCGGGCGCTGTCAGTGCCGCTCTGACGCAAGAAATGAAAGAGATCGGGGCGGAACCGGATGGCACGAACCCTAGACGTGCCCAGAATGAAAACAAGGGACGAGGCTCGAGTCGGATCGGTGGGACGCTAAGGAGCCAGGTACAAGTTCATGATGCCGTAGAAGAAGGAAGCCAGTGAGCACTCCCCTGGGTGTGAGTGATGACGTGCACCCTAGGGTTGAGTCTCGGCTTGGACGGGTTCGCAGGTCAAGGGAGCAGCGAGGTGACCAGGGTGGCCTGCGTGTGGTGCGGACTGGCAACAACGGGTACCTGGAACTGACGGATGGGTCGAGACGGCACCCGAACGAGCCGCAGCGTTTGGAGGGGAAGAAACGCCAGGGCAGCCCGTCTTCGGCGAAGAACAGACAGAGATGCTCTGGGAGCGGGCCGCGGGATGGACGCTCCAGAGAGGAGCCTATGTGAGACCTGTGTTGGGACTTTTGTTGTAGTGTTTTTTTTTTTTTTTTTTATAAAGGGCTAACAGTGTGTTGGGTTGTGTGGCGTTTCTGACATTTATATATATTGTAGTTGTTACTGAATGGATGTACAAAAGAAAATATAAAAGAAAAGGGAATTGTGAGGAATGACCACCATTGTGTGTGCGTGGGGAGCGCTTGTGTGTGTGTGAGGGTGTTAGGAGGTTACACTGAGGTGTGAATGTTTGAATGGAGCTAATGTGCCCTGTTTTCTTTCTTTCCATTAGTGCGGAGTCTTGGGATCGCCATTGTGTGATGTACGTAGTTTTATTGCTTATAGTGTCTATAATGTATATAGTTCTTTCGGGATTAATTTATTGTGGTGAGTGGCCCTGTTTGTTTACTGACTGTTTAACTCTGAAGGCGGAGTGGTCCGCCGGGCCAGTGTGGTATGAATGGATAGGTCTGTATATTTCTATGTTTAGAGGGTGAGTCGGGTGTACATTTTGGGTGGGTCTAATTGGTGTGACTGCATTTTTTTTCAAGGGGTGTGTGTGTGGGATAGTATACTATATACGTATATATTTATATGGCGGTGCCCTGTAGTATAGAGGGGTGACGCCCTGCCTCTGGGGGTGGTGTCACCTGGGGTATAAGAGGCCACAGCGGGAACCGTCTCAGGCTAGCGTTAGTGATTCCTGTGTTCCTGGTTTCGTGTTCATAATAAAACTATAAAACATCACCTCCACTCCTCATTAATTAGAGGCATAACAAGTGTGTTTCAGTTTACTGTAGATCCCATCAGTAGCCTCCATCCGAGGCCCCCTCTCTGCTACCACCACTGAATCTTCTGTCTCCTTCAGCGCAGCCTGCATGCGTGAGACAATGCGTAAAGCAGTATGTATGCGCACTTTGTGCAGGATCTGTATCCTGGCTGTGTTTGCTAATGTATTAACTTAGCCACGTAATGAAAGGGTCAAATTATTGTACATTATGGGACTTTTGAAATTATTGATCGTACGTTGTACATAGGGTAAAATTATCATACAAAAATGATAATTATCGTACGTCTGGCAACACTGTTGTCTGCTGATTACAGTGGTGTGGCTGCTGTTATGCATGAAATGAGCGAGCCGTGAGCCATCTTATGCCAAACAATGAACTCCCCTTTATTGTAGAAAAGGTAGATATACATACAGTGGCCGCAGCCCGCCTGACGTCATCCCGTCTGATGTCTGACGTCAGCTACGGCAAGCCCCAGAAGTCAAACCCACACATCACATTCCCCCCTTCACAAAATGCAGAACCACTATTAACTTTAGCAAATCAACCCCCCCTCCCCCAAACACCCGTAAATATGAACATAACTTTTAGAACATTAGCAACCTGAATCAGAGAACACCCTTAGCTAACTGGGCACTTGGGTGGACTACCAAGATACCCGCGTGTTGAGGTGGATTATTCTGCCAGCTGTTAACCAACACGTTCTGACTATCCAAGTCCCACAACAAAGTCCCTCTGATGACCCAGTCTCTGACGTACTCTCGCCGAGCTCCTCACTGGTTGAGGTCCTGCTGCTGGCCCCGTCGGCTGTTCTCATGTGCCCTTCAGCGCCTCGTCAGCTAAGTTCCAACTGGTGTCCATCTCATCCATTGGTGGTCCCAGATCCTGGGCCAGCGATGATTTCCTGAGGCGACTAGTGTGCCAACATGACCCATCCGAGAGGCGAAATGTGTCTGGACCCAGCTGTTCCGTGATGTGTAGAGGTCCCATCCAGAATGACTGCAGCGCTTGCGTGCAGTTGGGGCGCCTGATCCTAACCCAGTTTGCTACTCTGAGTCCATGTGTTCTCGCCCTGTGCTTCCTGTCGAAATGTTTCATTTGCTGCTGTTGTTCAAGTACCTGCCCCCTTGGCGATATTGCGTCCGCTGAAGGGGTCGCTGCAGGAGACCGCAACCGGTCCGGGGGAAGGCTTAATTCACGTCCCAGCATGAGCTTCGCTGGGGAGCACCCCGTTGTGGTGTGGGCTGTCGCTCTGTAATGGAGGAGTGTGTTCTGAAGAGCATCAATGAACCTGAAGCCATCCGCCAGGTGTGCTCTTAGTCCATTTTTTAGCGTCTTGTTGAAATCCGCCCCCATTAGCCTGAGGATGATAGAAAGCTGTTCTTATGTGTTCCACGCCCCTCTCTTCCAAAAACTCCTCTCCTCATACCCCTCAGAGATGAACTGCAGCCCACTGTCCGTCATAATGGCGTCTGGAACACCCCACTGAGCGAAGAGCAAAATGAGAAAACTAATGACCACGTCAGTTGTGACCGATCCAGTGGGCAACACCTCTGGCCGTTTTGAATACAGATCATAGGCCACCAACAGGAAGCAGCTGTTCTTGGGGGCCATGTGTAGCTCGCCACAAGTGTCCAGCTGGATGTGTTTCCAGGGACCCTTCAGGTACTGTAATGGATGCAGAGGCGGGGGTGGTGGTGTCCCATTTTTTCTGTTCTCCAAGCACGGTACACAGTCTTTTACCAAAACCTCAATGTCCTTGTTGATGCCTGGACACGAGACTGAGTCCCTGCAGCGCTGTTTCACCCTAACTACCCCCAGGTGGCCCTCATAAAGAATGGCCAAAACGTGAGCCCTCAGTGACACCGAAACCACTCTGCTATGTCCTCTTGCCATGTATACGTTGTTCCAGCAGCTCAGCTCATCCCTGACCCTGTGAAAAGGCGCCAGTTCTTCCTACATCTTCGTGGGCCACCCCCCTCTGATGAACGAGCGTAGTTGAGACAAAATAGAATCCTGCTCCAGCTCCACCTGGAGTTCCTGGAGGGACACGGCATTCTGGAGGGGGTCGTGCAATGCGTTGATCAGGTCTGCCTTCAGGGGATCACAGTCGTCAGTTTGTTCATTGTTGGGTGTGGCACGGGACAGAAGGTCATCCACGACGTTCTCTCTGCCCAGAGTGAACTGGGTAGCGAAGTTGTAGGCCTGCAGCCTTTCCATCCACCTGTGGATCCGCAGGGGCCTGTGTTCCAATCCGGTCATTTCCAGTAAAGTCATCAGCACCCTGTGATCCGTTCGCAGAGTGAAGTGTCATCCATAGAGATAGATGTGCCACCGTTCGCATTCCCAAACACGAGAGCGCTTCCTTTTCACCTACTGCATACCTCTGTTCTACCGGTGTGAGGGACCTCAATACGAACCCCACCGGGCGATCCATTCCATTCTTGAATTGGGACATGACTGCCCCCACCGCCGAACCAGATGCGTCACAAGTTACAAAAGTGGGGCATCGTGGGTCAAAATGAGCCAACACCGACGGGGAGGTGAGCTGAGATTTTAATTTAGTGATGGCAGCTGAGCAGGCTGGAGTCCATTCCCACGGAGCATTCTGCTTCAGGAGAGCACAGAGTGGTTCTATTGTCTCCAAATATCAAGGAATGAAGCATGTGTAGAAATTTGCCATGCCCAGGAACAACGAAATCTGCGCGGGCGTTGTGGGGTCCGGAAGTTACAGGATGGCCTCCACATTCAAGTGCAAGGAGCTCAGGCCCTCAGCGGACAGGCGAAACTCCACAAACTCTGTAGTTTCAGCCACAAAGATGCACTTTTCTTCATTCAGTGTGACTCCGTGATCCAATAGCACCTCAATTACATGTCCCAAACGTTCATCGTGGGTGGCTCGTGATGTGCCATGCACCACGATGTCATCCAGATATACCACCACACCCCTGAGGCCGGCAAGAATTGCAGACATGATTTTCTGGAAGCAACTCAAGAGCTGAGCTGAGTCCAAAAGGCATGTGGGTATATCTGAAAATGCCCATGTGGGTCACGAACACCGTCAGGTTGCGACTAGCCGGGTGGAGATGCACTTAAAGGCAACCCTGACGGAGGTCCAGCTTTGAAAACACCCTGGAGCCACTGAATGTCACAGTGAGCTCTTCCATCGTGGGCAGGGGGTATTTATCCAGAATAATCGCTTTGTTGACCATTCTGAGGCCGATGCATGGTCGAATGCCACCTGACTTCTTTTTAGCCATCACGATATTTGAGATTCATGGTGAGGCATCCACTCTTTCAATGATCACAGCGACTAGAAGTTTATTCAGCTCTGCTGTGACATCCTGCAGTGCGAGGGTTAACCAGCGAAGGGGTTGAATCTTGGGCATCACCCCTGGGTCAATGAGCAGTTGGTGGTTGAAAGCCACTATGCAACCCAGGCCTGCAAACAGCACCAGCTAGCGAACATGCCATGCTGGTGAAACAGTTAGCACCGTGGAGCCCGTCGGGTCCGTAATGGAGAACCCCAACTTGCCCAATAAGTCAATACCTAACAAGTCAGCCCCATGGCACGAAACCCAAAAGCTGAACTCGCGAATCGTCCTTGGCCCCCACGACACTGAAAAACTGACCGTGCCCACCATGCCAATTTTCACATGGCCATAGCCAAACATGTTATCAGCCCCCGCTACAATTGTTTTTCTTTGTGAAAAGCTTTCTTATCGTGGACATGTTCAATATGGACTTAGAAGCACCCAAATCCACCATGAGCGACACGTCGACTCCATCAAGCTGTACAACGTACCACTTTAGCGGCCAGTTCTTGGCGCCTGCTACACATACTGAGGCTACATCTGCGGGTCCTGCATCGGCTCTCTCGTGGGCGGTGGGACAAACTCTTGCCAGGTGGTTAGCTTGACTGCAGTGGTAGCATCTCTTCTCTCTAGCGGGGCAGACGAACAAGCTCGTACGGTGATGGGAAGAACCATAGCTGCCACACGGTCTCCAGGTTCCCACTCCTGCCCATGCCATGGTCCGCCTCCGCGTGGAGGTCCACCCAAAGTAGTTAGCTGTGTTGCTATCGGCCTGGCATGTTGGGGTTGTTTGGCTGGCTAGTCTTTCTTCTTCTTCTTCTTTTAGATTTGATTGGCAGCTGGCAACCAGCTTACAGGTGAATTACCACCACATACTTCACTCTACATCATCACTTTATCTCTATTCATCACTCTATTTCAAAATCACCAGACATTTAAATCTGGCTAGTTTTTCACTAGCTAGTAGCTGCCTCTCTGGCTGGATGGCGGATTCCATTTGGCTAGCCTTCTGCATCACCTGGCTTAGCATGAAATTGTACTTTGTTAGCAGTAGCTTCTCCCTTAGCCACCATTATTTGTGCTATATGCTAGCTTGTCACAAATTAGCTCCTCTTCTAAAGGCCCAAAGGCGCACGTGCTTGCTAGGTTACGGAGCTCCATAACATAATGTTGCATGGACTCACCTGCTACTTGGCAGCAGTCGAAGAATCTGCATCTTCGTGCCATGACGTTACACTTTTTGTCAAAGAACTCGTCCATTAGGCTCAAATGTCCGAAGAATCCGTACGGCCCAGAGCAGGAAGCACCCACTGTCCTTCTTTGCCTAGACAATGAATCAGGATGCTCTTCCATCTTTCTTCGTCGGCGCCGTCCAAACTGGCCATGGTAATATATTCATTGAACAAGCCCACCCAGCGGCGCCATGGTGTGGCTGCCACACCCGGTGACGCCAGGAAAAGAGGTGGTGGTCTCGCACATGCTCCCATGGTTTTACCTCCCATCGCCAAATGTTATGTATGAAATGAGTGAGCTGTGAGCCATCTTATGCCGAACAGCGAGCTGCCCTTTATTGCAGAAAAGGTGCATACATACAGTGGCCACAGCCTGCCTGACGTCATCCGTCTAACGTCCAACGTCAGCTACAGCAAGCCCCAGAAGCCAAACCCACACATCACAGCTGCCAAATCAGTACCCGGAACAAGATTGGTACCCCGCATGCGCAGAAGTGCTTCACTTGATGTTACACACACGCATAACGAATTTACACTGTGACAAATGTATTTAATTTACAACTGAAAACATATGGTTTTGAATAAATTTCAGATTTTTATTGAGTACTTGGTCACATCTGCAATATACAAATGTATAATTTTTAAACAATATTCTGTCTTTGATGCTGGGTACCGATCTTGTTCCGGGTACTG
Source organism: Pholidichthys leucotaenia (assembly GCA_020510985.1). Taxonomy (NCBI): domain Eukaryota; kingdom Metazoa; phylum Chordata; class Actinopteri; order Cichliformes; family Pholidichthyidae; genus Pholidichthys; species Pholidichthys leucotaenia. The sequence continues at coordinate 218,085,038 of CM035840.1, forward strand.
AGAAGGCAGCCACAAGTGGATCAGACATCATTTCACTTTAACATTTGGAACATGTATGTCCTTGGAATGATTTTTTTAACACAAAAATGTTCAATATTAATAGAAATTGCTGCACATTCTCTGATTCCAAAATCGAGACAGTAGAACATCATCCTGGCCATGGCATATATCAGACCAACTCTTTACTCTCTAAAGAGTCCTCGAGGGTTTGTAGGAGTTTGCCCAACCAATCCCCATGTGTTTTGTGGACTTGGAGGAAGCATTTGACTGTGTCCCTCGTGGTCTCTTGTGAGGGGTGCTGCAGGAGTATGGGGTATCGGGCTTGTTGTTACAAGCTATCTGGTACCTGTACAACTGTTGCAGCTTGCAAGAGTTTGGTTCATATTGCTAACACCCAGTAAAACTCGTTTCCAGTGAGAGTTGGACTCCGCCAGGGCTGCCCGTTGTCACAGATCCTGTTCATAATTTTTATGGACAGGATTTCTAGGTGCAGCCAGGGATCGGAGGGTTTCATGTTTGGTGACCACAGGATCTCATCTCTGCTGTTTGCAGTTGAAATCGCCATGTTGGCATCAAATAACCTACAGGTCTTGCTGGGATGGTTTGCTACTGAGTGTGAAGCAGCTGGGCTGAGAATCAACACCTCCAAGTCCAAGTTCATGGTCCTTAGCTGAAAAAGGGTGGATTGCCCTCTTGGGGTTGGGGACAAGCTCCTGCCCCAAGTAGAGGAGTTTAAGTGTCTCAGGGGCTCATTCACGAGTGAGGGGAGAATGGAGCAAGAGATTGACAGACATTTTGGAGCAGCATCTGCAGTGATGCAGACATTGTACCGGTCTGTCGTGGTGAAGAGGAAGCTGAGCTCTAAAGTAAAGCTGTTGATTTACAGGTCAATCTACGTTCCTACCCTCACCTATGTATGGTCACGAGCTTTGGGTAATGACTGAGAGAATGAGATCGCAGATACAAGTGGCTGAAATGAGCTTTCTCCATAGGATTGATGGATTCACCCTTAGAGATAGGGTGAGGAGCTCAGTCATCCAGGAGAGGCTCAGAGTAGAACCGCTGCTCCTTTATAATGAAAGGAGTCAGTTGAGGTGGTTTGCGCATCTGATCAGGATGCCTCCCACTTGAGGTGTTTCGGGCTCATCCCATTGGGAGACCCCGGGGCAGACTCAGGACATGCTGGAAAGACTATGTCTCCCAGCAGGTCTGGGAATGCCTTGGTATCCTCTCTGAAGCGCTGGAGCAGGTGGCCGGGGAGAGGAAAGTCTGGGCTTCTCTGTTTGAGCTGCTGCCTCCGTGACCCGAACCTCCAGAAAAGTGGTAGAAAATGGATGGATGGAACTTTTATATTGCTATATTCAGTAGGTGATTTGTTATTTTTTAATAAGGGGGATGGAGGATATTCACAAATTTAGCATCAGATCCAAATATATAATTATAAATTAGGTACAAATTTGCAAGAATAAATGTGCACAAATATGATAAAAGATGACAATTAAAAAATTTTAAAAAGTTGCAAATGATGATTTAAATACACCGGATAAAATTTTTTTTTACCAGAATTCAAATGAATGTGAAAATTTACAAGAAAAAAGGTAAAAAAAAAAATTACAGGAAAAAAAAGTTTAAAAATTTTCAGATAAAGTTGCAAATTTATGAGAACAAAATTGCAAATTCATGAAAAACTTCAATCTTTAAAGGGAAAGAGCTACAAATTTATGTGAAAAACACTGAGAATTTACAAGAAAAAAAATTGCAGTTTTAAGAAAAAAAACTTGTAAATTCGTAACAAAGAAGTTTCAATAGACTATATATATATATACAGTATATATATATATATATATATATATATATATATATATATATATATATATATATATATGCATTTATTTGTGGGTGAAATATCCCCCCTCCAATTCATACCTATGAATTTTCTCATAAATTTGTAACCTTTTCTTATAAATTTGTGACTTTTTTCTCATATTATTACTTTTTCTCATAAATTTGACTTTTTACTCATAAGTTTGTGACTTTTTCTTATGAATTTGTTGCTTTTGATTGTAAATTTGTGACTTTTTTCATAAATTTGTGACTTTTTTCTCATAAATATGTGACTTTTTCTTATGAATTTGCTGCTTTTTTATTGTAAATGTGAAACTTTTTTCTCATAAATGTAGAGATTCTGTTTGTGTTGTATAAAGCAGTATTACACTCAAGGTCCTGCAGTATCATGACTATAGCACCATGCTGATTTCTACAGGTCTGGCGGGCAGCAGAGAGCGAAGACATCATTTCATCTGAAGGGGCCCAGAATTGTTCTGTAGCCCAGGGGCCTCCACCCTCCTTAATCTGGCCCTGTTAGTTAGGGTCTAAATTGGCTCCAAGTGTCAGTTTTTGTTGAGAAAGTTTGATTTCCTGCACAGGTGCATTTCCCACCATATCTGTTTGAAGCCTTCCTGTTTGAACCCGTCCATGATGACAGAAGCACAGCAAAGGTTGGGAACGGAGTCGCAGTCTTCAGTCTGCCAAAGAGGATCAATAAACACTGGGACCATCTGATGATAGCTACAAGTAAGAGTCATGCAGGTTTCACTGATCGGCAGACTTTCTCACTTGTGTTAATGTAATGTATACTACCCTCTGCACAAATGCTCATAATTATACATAACTGTAACTTCTGACATCACCACTAAAGACAGCCAATGAAAGCTTCCTGGATCAGCAGCTTCTGCTATAACCAAACAAAAAGAAAAATCTGTTTTCTTGTGATTACCAAAGACAGTCAGTAGGTGGCAGCAGGTGCGCATCCATCCACTTCATCATGACTCAACTCACAACGAGTCTCTGAACTCTAGGGCAGTATTACAATAACAGGGTTGGTTGATCAATTGTGACTGACGCAGAACATGTTTATGAGTATTTCCAAGTTCATTTCCTTATCACAACGGCATAAAAATAAATTTTCCACCGGCGCATGATGCAAAGAGGCCAGTCCAATCATTCAGAGGTGTGTTTTGGATAATCCAATCCAAAGCGCGCCTTCCCATCCCTTTAATGCACAGAGCCCATTATCTAAAGTGAATTGTGATCATGATGGTTTAAGACGGGTTTTACACTGGCCAAAGCCTGTGTGTGTGAGCCAAAATACACGTGATAGTAATGCTGCTTGGTAATAAGGAAGACATCGATTACAGTTGATGCCCAGTTAGTTATGTTAGAAAGAACGCATGGGTAAGAATGGGCTGAAAGAATCAGCTGAATGATATAATGTGCGCATGGATGCAACACAGACATGAATGGTTTGACACTTCAGAAAAAGAGGATAATGCCTGTGCAAACTTTCATTAACTTTTATTAACAATGCCTCGGGAGTCGTGCCATCGACTCCTGGAGATCTGGCGCAGCTTCCCATGGATGTGGACGCATCTCTTGTCTCTGTGGGGAGTTACAGTGAAAAGTATATCATCATCATCATCATCATCATCATAGCAGTCTGTCGTGGGCAACAATGATTGTTTCATTTAGGTCTGATCAGATTCCTCCATGCAGCTCTGTCCTTAGCCTTCCGCTGCCAGGAACTCCTGTCTATGTCCAACTTCATCAAGTTTCTTTTTACAGTGTCTTTAAATCTGAGCCTTGGTCTACCCTGATTGCGTTTGCCCTCGCATAACTGTGAGTAGAGTAACTGCCGAGGGAGACGCTGGTGGTCCATCCTCTCAACATGTCCAAGCCATCTCAGGTTCATCTGTATTAGCATGTCCTCCATTGATGGTAGACCAGCTCGTTTCAACACTTGTATGTTGGTTATCTTGTCTTTCCATGAGATGTTCATTATGGCTCGAAGGTGTCTCATCATGTACGCGTAGAGTTTCTTCACCTGCACTCTGTAGATAGTCCAAGTTTCAGCACCGTACAATAGAGTAGCCAGTACTGTCGCTCTGTACACTTTGCATTTCACGCGGATAGACACATATCGATTGTTCCACAGTCTCTCCCTCAAGTTTCCAAACACAGCGCTCGCTCTTCCCATTCTGAGAGAGAGTTCATCCTCCAGCCTAGCATTCTCTGAAACAGTACTCCCTAGATACTTGAAAGTCTTGCACTTGACTAGTGGCTCTGTACCAATGCTGATCTCTTCTGGTAGTGATGTTGATAATTGGAACTTTGGTGGTTGATAAAGGCACTCTATCTTCTTGATGTTGATTTGGAGACTGAATTGGCTAGCTGCTCTTGCAAATTTCTCCACTAAAGATTGCATATCTTCCACACTGTGTGCAACTAGAGCACTGTCGTCAGCAACGAGCATTTCTCTTACTACCTTTATCGATGTCTTACTCTTGGCTTTAAACTGTGCTACATTGAACAAGTCTGCTTCTTTCCTTGTTTGAATGTATACTCCTTCTGAAGTGTCTTTGAAGGCCACCTCTAGCATGGCTGCCAGATATAGTGAGAAGAGTGTAGGCGCCAGCACACACCCTTGTTTCACCCCGTTGCTTACTGAAAAGTCTTTAAATACTGAACCACTCATTGCCATGTTTGCTTGCATACCTGTATGGAGTGCCTCAATCAGGCTGACAAACTTCTCTGTACAGCCATATTTCTTGAGTACCTGCCAAAGTCCTTGTCGCGAAACAGTATCAAAGGCTTTACTGAAGTCTATGAAGACTACTATAAAGCGGCATGTTCTGTTCGATACACTTTTCTTGAACCTGTTTCAAGCAGAAAATCATGTCCATTGTGCTTCTTCCACTTCTAAAGCCGCACTGGGTTTCCGGTAGTACATTCTGCGAGTTGTGTTCATTGAGTCTGTTCAGTAGTAGACGTGAGAGAATCTTACCAACAGTGGCTAGCAGTGATATACCTCGGTAATTTCCACAATCTTTCCTGTCACCTTTCTTGAACAAAGGCACAATACTTGCATCCTTCCAGTCTTGAGGTACTTTCTGGGCATTCCATATCTCTTGGATGAGCTTGTGCAAGCAGTTGGTCAGCTGAACACCACCAAATTTCCACACTTCTGCTGGAATTCCATCCCTTCCTGGAGCTTTACCATCCTGTGTTGTCCTGATAGCTGCCATTAGTTCATCAAAATTTGGTGGTTCATCCAGACTTGATACAGCTGGTCGCTGCACTAGAGCTTCTTTAGCTTCTTCAGTGAGATCTCCAGGGTTGTTTAGTAGTTGGTCAAAGTGGTCTGCAAATCTGTCCAGGATCTTGTCTTTCTCCTGCAAAACCGTTTCACCTTCCATAGCCTTTAGTTGGATCAATCCTCTTGGTTTATAGCCATAGATTTCTCTCAAACCTGTGAAGAATGTTTTCATGTCCTTCCTGTCTGCTGCTGTTTGAAGTTCCTCCGCTTTTTCATCCCACCAGTTGGACTTCATCTCTCTGGTGTACTTCTGTAGCTCACTCTGAGCCTTTGAGTATTTCTTCTTCTTCGACCTTGTGTTACACTGTAGGTTTTCCTGCCTAGCTGTATTCCTCACTTCTAGTAGTTTCTTCAGGTGTTCATCATGCTCATCAAACCAATCTTGATGTTTCCTCTCAGGGTGGCCTAATACATCACTCGCAGTCTGATACATCGTATCCTTCAGTGTTGCCCATTTCTCTTCTATGTCATTCTCTGAGTTGTTGCTGTCCCAGTCTTTCAAGTTTTCATCCATTTCCTGTGTAAGTTCTTCCTCCTTCTTTTGGCCTTTCAGTGCACTAGTGTTTAGCTTCCGTGGTGGCTTTGCACCCGTCCTGCAGTGCTGTTTTCATCTCCAAATCCTTAATCTAGATCTCAGCATAACATGATCAGTACCACAGTCAGCGCCTCTCATTGCTCTGGTGTCCAATACATCCCTTATGTCTCTCTGCCTGACTATGATGTAGTCTAATAAGTGCCAGTGCTTGGATCTTGGGTGCATCCATGTCTTCTTGTGTGTGTCCTTGTGCTTAAATAGAGTGTTGGTTATCACAAGGTTGTACTCTGAACATAGTGCAAGTAGAAGTTCTCCATTAGCATTGCACTTGCCTACTCCATGACTGCATAGCACTCCTTTCCATTTCTCAGTGTCCGAACCAACTCTGGCATTAAAATCTCCAATGAGTATCAGCCTGTCATCAGTCGGTACACGCCTGATAGTCTCATGTAAATCACTGTAGAACTCTTCCTTCACCTCTTCTGTGTTGGTCACTGTTGGGACATATACACTGATGAGTGTCGCATACATCTTCTGCTGTAGTGGGAGTCTCATAGTCATTATCCTGTCATTGATTGGCAACCGTTCCTCATCAAGCATTGCTGCTATCTCCTTTCTAACTGCAAAACCCACTCCTGCTTCTCTCCTTTCTTGAGTTGACCTCCCACTCCAAAAGAAGATGTACCCATGGTCTTCCAAGCTGTCATATCCAGGCAATCTTGTTTCACTAAGTGCAGCTGTGTCTACATTGTACCTATTCATTTCCAGGGCCACAAGCGCGGTCTGTCTTTCTGGTCGCTGTGATGTTGTTCTGTCTAACAGAGTGTGTACATTCCATTCTGCTACACACAAGGCTGCTGTTTTCCTCTTCTTTTGTCGTCCTGCTCCTAGCTTACTTTTCGCTGCCTGTCGGAGTGTGAACAGATCAGCATGGACCTTGTAAGCCCGGGTGACGTCCGAGCCGGTACGAGTTGCTTTCTGATTGACCATTTCATGAAACTGCTTGCAAAGTATTTGAGTATTGCTAGCTTTTGCTGGACTAGCATCACATTCTTGGCAGATAAAGGTATTATCAGTGTCTGTTGCAGTGACTGACCAGATGATAGGTTTGTTTATCTCTGCTCTTTGTGTAGTGCATGTCACAGTGCACCGACTGGCACAGTCCACCACAGACCTTGCGACAGATGTGTTTATCTGCCAGCATGTCCAGTCTCACCCTGTGTAACTGGGAGTGATCCACCACAGACCTGTGGCAGATATTGTTTTTAGTTTTGCCAGGATGCCCTGTTTTACCCTCCACACCCTCGGAAGGGCGGGGATGCCGGTTGAGTCGCCGACGGCCCAACCCATGTGACACATAGTACCGGTTTTCATGGTTATCCAGTAGCAAGCAAGCCAATGCCTGACCTGACTCAAAAAAAAAGGGGGGGGGGGGTAAGTCTCAGTTAAAAGCTGCCAATTTCTGACCAAAAAAGTGGAATTTTATGGGTAAAAAGCTGCAACTTTAGCAAAAAGACAAAAAAAAGGTGTAAATTTCCAACTGTTTACAACCTAAAAATGCTATAGATACAAGATTTGAGTAAAATGCTGCAAGTTTAAGCTTTTTTTTAATACTGCAAATTCAAGAGTAAGAAAAGTTTTAAATTCATGAGGAAAAGCTGCAAAATTATGAATAATAAAAAGCTGTAAAGTTTCAAGTAAGAAGCTGCACATTTGCAAGCTGCCGCAATGAACATCTCATGGAAAGACAAGATAACCAACACAGAAGTGTTGAAACGAGCTGGTCTACCATCAATGGAGGACATGCTAATACAGATGAACCTGAGATGGCTCGGACATGTTGAGAGGATGGACCACCAGCGTCTCCCTCGGCAGTTACTCTACTCACAGTTATGTGTGGGCAAACGCAATCAGGGTAGACCAAGGCTCAGATTTAAAGACACTGTAAAAAGAAACTTGATGAAGTTGGACAAAGACAGGAGTTTCTGGCAGCGGAAGGCTAAGGACATAGCTGTGTGGAGGAATCTGTTCAGACCCAAATGAAACAGTCATTGTCGCTCATGACAGACTGCTATGATGATGATGAATTTTAGATAATCACATTTAAGATTTTTTTATGTAGACAATAATGAAGTGGCTGTTTTTCTCCTTGTTTGTGTTCTCACAGAGAAATTCATTCCACAACAACCATACATGAATGCAAATGAATCTGCCCCCACAGAATTAAACTGTCTATTTTCCTCTGTGATTTTACTTTATCTGGATCTGTTCATGTCTTACCAAGAATGGCAGGAAGCGGCTGCTATCTGTACTTCTCCACCTGCACCGAGGACGGAGAGGCTGAGTGGCTGTCCGTGCATCTGCCGTCAGATGTGACAATAATAAATTAAAATAAATAAATTAATAAACATATATTTTATGTTCATAAAAGTATGCATTTCCATTGTGAAATGTGTCCAATTGCAATAAACAATAACTTAAAAAATAAAATAGTTAAAATGAGCTTCATTAATTTCCATGTTTTTTGAGATATAACTGCAGGGAGCTGCAGCGTGGGGACTGAAGGGCTGTGGGTTGCCGACCCCTGCATTAGAGTAACACGACCCCCTTCCCCCCTCACCACACATCACACCGCCTGCTCATTCATTTATTCCCCTAAAAAAAAAATCCTACATTAATACCTAATCTATAGACTCCAGTGGTAAGTCCACAATTAAAATGATAGTGTAGATGGAATAAAAAAAAACAAAAACAAAAACAAAAACTAGTGTGTGATCATCATATAATTAAAATTAGAAAAACTGGTGTATGATCATCATATAATTAAAACTAGAAAAGCACTCAGAGAGTGCATACCTCTTCCAAGGCTCCTTTTGTGCCTCATGGATCACCTCCAAAATGTAATGGGTTTGTGTGTAGGCCTAGAGCCAGTTCTGGTAAAAAATGCATCAAAGTCTATCCAGTTGTTTTGAAGTATTCTTGCTAACACACTGTGAGAAGTTAAGAGCCTTGGCAGAGGTATGCATTCTTGGATCATCACCAAAATGTGGTGAAAATTTCATCCAAATCCATCCAGTAATTTTTGTATAATCCTGCTGCACAAATACAAACAAGGTCCTTGGTGGAGGTATACACTTTCAGACCATGACCAAAATTTATTGGGTTCATCCTTGGCCCAAGGGCTACCTCTGGTGAAAATTTAATCACAATCTGTACTGTAGTTTTTCCGCAATCCTGCTAACAAACAGACAGACAAACCACCCCGATTACATTTATTTTTTTGCAGTTACCTTGGCGGAGGTAATGATGGGCGATTAGAGGATGATTGTTACAACTTTCTCTATTAGAATAAGATCAGCACATGCTCCTCATGAGCTTCGGCGCTGTGTGATAGCAAAACACGCCACTGAAATATCATTAAACTAGAGGGCAATCAGAAAGCGCATGCCTCCGCCAAGGCTCCTTCCCGCCCTCCCTTTGTCCCTCCCTTTATCCATCCCTTTGTCCGTCCATATTGCCATCCATCTGTATATTGTGAGATAGGGCTTTGGTGGAGGTATGCACTCATAGAGCACCTCCAGCATTGAATGAGTTCATCTTTGGGCCAAGGGCCACCTCTGGTGAAAATGTCTTCCAAATCCATCCAGTAGTTTTGGAGTATTGTTGCTAACACTGTGAGAAGATAAGAGCCTTGGTGGAGGTATGTATTTTGAGATCATCACCAAAATGATCTCAAACAATATGACTACATTATCATCATAATAATAATAACAAGACTGTCATAATTGTATTGACCATACATTGGGGCTGGGCAATTCCACCTTAAATCAACATCATGGTTTATTGAATCTTTCAGGTCAGTTTTTGTTTTTTTTCCTCCTCTCTTCTCCATTACAGTTTACTGACAGGGTTCATAATTGGGCGGTGCGGTGGCGTAGTGGTTAGCACTGCGGCAGCACAGCAACTCACCCTTGGCCATGGGATCCCTGGTTCAATCCCAGCCCCTGACCATCAGTGATCTGTATGGAGTTTGCATGTTCTCCCCGTATCTGCGTGGGATTTCTCCGATTTCCTCCCACAGACCAAAAACATGCAGGTTAGGTTAACTGGAGACTCTAAAGTGGCCCTAGGTGTGAATGTGTGTGTGAGTGGTTAAGGGATAGTGCCGTACCGTGGCTGCTTCATCCATCCAGGTGGATGCCCTCAATTTCCCCTCTGGGGATCAATAAAGTATACAAAATCCCCCAAAAAAATATTATTAAACAATATTACACAACAGTGCGGTATCATACCATTTTTTTTTTGCAGTTATCAACTACAAATTCACATTGTTTGATGCAGCAAAGTTAAGCCTCCACTTCCTCCACCGTCACCTACTGTTCTCATCTTCCTGCACTGGCGTCCTATGTTCCACCCTTCCTTAATTCTGATTGGCTGCTTAGAAAGGTCTGACATTGATGAGTGCAGCTGTACAGTAGTCTGACAAATTGAACTTTTTTCAGCCCTGAGAACTACAACAAAAAGCTGCCACCGCTCAAAGCGTTTCAGTGCCAAGGGCGCTCAGTGCTGTAAATGCTGGACTACATAGAGAATGAACAGAAAATAGTCACCCACAGCAGAAAAAATGAGTTTGGTGAACACGCTCCCTAATATGTTTTCTGCAGTGTTTAGCTTCTGAGTTGCCGAGGCGTGTGATCACACACACGTAACTGAGTGGACATGTCTTAAAGGGGTAGTACATGAAAAGCACCAGATTAATACATAAAATAATATTCAAAAAATCCCTGTATCCACATAGTGATCCGAATCGCCACCAAAACCTAATCGTCTGTTCCCCATGCCATTACACACCTTTCCTGAAAATTTTATCAAAATCCATTTGTAACTTTTTGAGTTATGTTGCTAACAGACCAACCAACCAACCAACCAACCAACCAACCAACCAACCAACAGACAAACCAACCAACCAATGCCACTAAAAACATTACCTTTGGCCTCCTTTGGTGGAGGTAACAATGCGCTTCTGATGACAGACCTTTTTCCTGATCAAAAGCGGATTCTCGTGGAATGCACTATAATAGTAATGCACTACGGCACACTACGTCCTGGCTAGATCATTGCATCAGCACTGGTGATGCACATGCTTCTTTGGGTGGCATGAGTATTTATTATGGGTTAGCAATGTCTGATCATATACCGTTTGAGATGATAATTAATGTTGACTGTCTACCTGCACTTTGTCAAAATGTCAGTCAGGATGAGGTGGGAAAATTAGACTGGGACACTCTTTCTGAGGAAGAAATTGTAGAATATTGTGTTCGTACAGATAAATCCTTGAGTAAAATATGTCTTCCTAGAGATGCTGTAATGTGCAGCGATGTGAACTGTAGCATTGTTGAGCATAAGAAAGACCTTTGTAGTTTGTACAATGCTATAGTTAACTCCCTGTATAAGGACAGTAATGAAGCGGATGATAAAATAAAGGCAGCGTTGGATTTTTAAATAGCTTTATTATCATTATCATCCGCCTTCATCAGAACTCGGCTGCAGCCCATGGCTTGAGCAGGCTGCAACCTCATTCCTCCAGCTCTCAAAGAGGAGACCCGTGCGTGTCTCCTCACAGTACAGAAATCAAGATGCAGTAGTCAGAGTGAGAGAGAGAATCACACTTTGGCACAGCATTTATACCCAACTCAAACAATAGATCAAAGGACCTTCACAGCAGTCAATCTGGCATTTGCATGTCAAAGGAACAGACAGGATGCATGAGCACAATGCATGGATAACACATGGATGATACATTAACTCAAAGCAGTGACATGCATAACCGGCAGACCGCAGCAGAAACAACCAGAATGTGAGGTGATTGCCTTTAGCCTGTTGTGGGGGTTAAATCAAACCGCTACAGTAAGCCTTATTATAAGAAAATACGTAAAACACATAATGTTAGACCTGGCTGGAATGAGGCCGTAGCTGTGCCTTATTCTGAAGCTCGGGAAGCATATAAAGCATGGGTGGTGGCTGGGAGACCCAGACAAGGGCCAGAATTTGAGATGAAGAAATGTACAAATGCAAAGTTTAAGTATGCTATTCGTCATATTTCTAAAAATGAGCAGTTAATGAGAAGTAATTCCTTGGCCAAGAAGTTGTTAGATAAGAATGTCACAGATTTTTGGAAGGAGCTTAGACGGATTAGTAACAGTAAAACATCTTTGCCCTGTACCTTGGAAGGCATTTCAGGTACAGAAAATATTGTGGATCTATGGCGGCAGCATTTTTATTCATTATTTAATTCAACTAAGGATGATTAATTCAACTAAGGACGATTCGAAGGACGATTCTAAGGACGATTCGCTCCTGAAAATCTGTCTCTGTAAGCTATGCGGCCAAAACCTAAAAGTCCATGGTTACTTATTTCATTGATGTGATAAAATGTTATTCAATTTAGTTTATTGCTTTTATGAGAGTGATGTCAAAGCACAACCAGGATGTCAAAGCACAACCAATCCTTTCTTTCAGCCTCCAATGTCACAAAAACACGCCATATGCATGAAGTCACAGCAAGCTGCCTCTACATGCTACAAAAGGAGGCATATGAGTATCACTGTGCAGAGGAGATGACGCCCTGAATTTTGATGAATGGTGTGAGACACGCAGGAAAGAAAGTCCACAGTTTCAATTCTGGGAGCTTGTCCTGTCAATGGAGTTGGTGGTGTTCTCGTTGGTCAGATCTTTCAGAGAGGCTAACTTCAACTTGTACTGTCAAGCACTGTCTGCTTTAATCCCATTCTTCTTTGCTAACAACAATGTGAACTATGCTCGATGGCTCCCCATCCACCTCAAAGACATGGTTTCTTTGGAGCAAAGTCACCCTGGAGTGTTCCACGAATTTCAGCTGGGAAAGTTTGTGGTCCACAAGACTCACAGGGAATTCTCCGGCATAGCCATTGACCAAGCTCATGAGCAGGCCAATGTTGTCGTGAAAGGTGATGGTGGTGCCATTGGAGTTACTGAGGATCCATCTGCACTGAGGCGATGGATGGTTTCTGGACCAGAAGTTAGCCAGTTAGTTAACCAGTATGAGTTGGCTTCACAGGTTAAAGCTGCAAATGAAGATATCAAGCATCATGAGCAGAACAGCCAGTCTCAGAAGTCCTTCACTGACAAGGTCAAGAAGTTTTTTGGTGTGATGAAGGACCTGGGCAATCCTTTCCTGGAGGAATCCAAGGATCTGCTCACACTGGACACAAAGCTCATCGCACATCCCAGTGCTGCAGAGCTTGTTAGGACTCATTTTGAGAAAGGTGAAGTTGCCTTCAAAGACTTTTTCAATGGTCTGGGTGATGAGGCTTCCTTCTACAAGCCAATCAAAAAGAACAAAACTGACTTCTTTCGGCAACAGGCAGCTGTAGATTCCAGCGACAAAAAGAAGGAGGTACTTAAAAGTGACTGCAATCTGTTCTCGCAGCTTTTCATATCATGTCAAGCTCGAGAGTGTGATCTACTGGAGTTCTTCAGGCACGAGAATCAGTCCTTTCCTGCAGCACTGAGTGACATGGGGAATCTCCATTCTGGAAAGAAGTCTGACCTTGCTGACCGTCTGGAAGATGCCATTTCTCTCCCTGACACTCAACCAGAATGTGATGCTATCATCATTGATGGTTCTGCTCTTGTTCACTCACTGTCTCCAAAGACATCAAAGACCTTTGAGGAATATGCTGTACGTGATGTAGTACCAAAGATCCAGTTTTACTCGTCAAAGTATGAATGCACAGACATAGTTTTTGATGTATACAAAACATCAAGCCTGAAAGCTGAAACAAGGTCAAAGCGAGGAAAGGGAACTCGGCGTAGAGTGACAGACAAAACCAAACTACCACCCATCTGGTCAAGCTTCCTGAGAGACAGTGACAACAAGACTGAGCTCTTTCACTACCTTGCAGACAAGATTATATCCATGTGTCCCAACAATGTTGTAATTGTGACCAAGGATGATCGGGCATTGTCAAACAAGACCTTCAACCTTGATGGCTTAAGTCCTTGCAACCATGAAGAAGCTGACTCCAGGATATTCACACATGCTCTTCATGCAGCAAAGCAACAGACGAAGTCTGTCTTGATCAAAGCATGTGACACAGATATTCTGGTTATTGCAGTCAGTGTCTTTGCAACTCTTCAGGATGCAGGCTTGGAAATGGTGTGGGTAGAATTTGGTCAGGGTCAGTCCATAAGATGGTTTCCTATTCACGATCTGGTAGATAAGCTTGGTCCAGAGAAAGCTAGTGGTATGTGCTTCTTTCATGCTTTCACTGGTTGCGATGTGGTGTCAGCCTTTCGAGGTAGAGGCAAGACAACTGCATGACAAACATGGGGGTTTTGTCCTGAAGTGAGCCCAGTCTTCAAGAAGCTCAGTCAATACCCACCTATCATAGAAGATGCTGACCTCAACATCCTTGAGAAATTTGTTGTCACCATGTACGACAAGCACAGCAACACCACCAAGGTCGATGAGGCAAGACTGCACTTGTTTGCTCGGAAGCAGAGATCTTACGATTCTATTCCACCAACCAGTGCATCTCTCACTCAGCATGTTAGACGTTCTGTCTTCCAGGCAGCCTGTATATGGGGCCAGGCAACATCGTGCAAAATGCAACCTGAAAGCCCTGCCAACTGGGGCTGGCAGAAGAATGGTGAAGTCTGGGCAGCTGTCTGGTCAACCCTGCCACCCATTGCTCAGTCTTGCCAGCAGCTGACAAAATGTCGCTGCACGGGTGAATGTCGTGGACCATGTAAATGCTACCGCCGCACCCTGAAAATGTACACAACTGTGTTCCTGCAAATGCAAGGAGTAAAACAGGTGACCAAGAGTCAATTCAAGCTAGCCAGTTCAATCTATACTACATCTCTGTATTGAGTGGTAGGAAACATACATCACATCATATCAGTATCTTCACTCAGGTAGTGTTTCTTCATTATATTTTCAATATATCATCATAGTAGTTGATAATTATGATATTTGGAAGGCAAAATTGGATTTCTTGTCTCCAAAAACATATATTTTGATATATAGATCATAAAAGTAGCATGATATCGTCAGAATTTAAGCCAAATACTGCTGTAAACCCATATCAGAGGCGGCCATCTTGAAAAAATGGTAGCCATATTGGATTTTCAGCTGGAGAGCGTACTTTTCTTAAAAAGTAGGTCCTGAAATTCATTTGTGCCAATTTTGGTGCTTGTATCACCAAGTGAAAGATTCTTTCACTAATCTGCCCCACTATTAATCTTTATATGGATGAGTTGTCAAAACAACTGAATGCCTGTAAAACTGGGTGTTTAATAGGGAATAAGTTAGTGAATCATTTTATGTATGCTGATGATCTAGTTAGTCTCAGTCCAAGTAGTGCTGGTCTTCAGGAGTTATTAAGAGTGTGTACTGCTTATGGAGAGGAAAATGACATAAACTATAATACAAATAAGAGTTGTGTGCTGATTTGCCGCACTAAAGAAGATTTGTTAATGAAATTCCCTGTCTTTGAATTGGCAGGCAGGGAATTAATTGTCAGGGATAAAATTAATGACATTTTATTAATGATAGAATGACTGATGATGATGATATTTTCAGACAACGCTGCAAAGTCTTCATGCAAGCAAATATTCTTGCACGCAGGTTTGGTTTTTGTTCAGATGAGGTGAAACTGGTTCTTTTTAAAACCTATTGTACACCTTTATACACTGCTCATTTATGGATAAATTATAGGAAACAAAGTATGCAGAAATTACAGGTTGCTTACAATGATGCTTTAAGAATTTTACTTAAAAAGCCTTGATGGTGCAGTGCTTCCGAGTTATTTGTATCATCACGTGTAAATACACTGCATGCAGTAATAAGGAATCTTATGCATAAATTCATCTGACGGCTTGATGTATCTAGAAATGAAATCATTCAAGTCATGTCTAGCATTAAGCTCAATTCTATTCGCTGTCAGTCACAGTTTAGAAGGCACTGGTACAGTAGTCTTTTTAAAGTCTGTACTGTCTTTGTACTTCTCTTAGTAGTTGTGTCTTATTGTTTTTGTAACTTTTTGATTGTTTTTCTTATTAACTGTTTTTCAACTGTCTTGTTTTTATTTTATTTTATCTTTTTTTGATGGACCATGAGTCTGGAATAAAGTCTTTGATTGATTGATTGATTGATTGACCTCTTTGAAATGACTCTCCTTCTCCCAGCGCAGGGCAGGCGCACCATCTACTGGTAATTTGATTGCTTTATGCAAAGCATAAAAAACCACAATGTGCTGACAGAAACTAACAAAAACACTGGCGTACCAAGTGACACTGGCGGAAAGTCTGTTGTAAAAGTGCATGGAGGACTGTCAAAATAGGGCCCCTAGTGTGTCATGTTTGAGCAGGCAAAGGTGGTGCTGCACTTTCTCATCATTTCTCATTTTGACACAGAGGGTTGGAACAGTTCTGTCATCATCAGTTATTACCTGTCATTTAATTTGATATGAGATGATGCCAAACAATTTTTGTTTTGTTCACATGTTCCATTTTAATCACCAACCTACAGGACTATCATGTACAGTAGATCATGTATTTATTCATTGACTGAACTCATGTACCATGAGACATTGCAAATTTGCAGCTTTTCTCATAAATTTACAATTTTTTCTGATAAATTTGCAGGGTTTTTTTTCTTATAAATTTGCTTTTTTATTGGAAATTTAGAACTTTTTCCTCATAAATTTGCATTTTTTTTCTCCTGTAAACTTATGACTTCTTTCTTGAAAATATGGAACTTTTTCATATAAATTTGCAACTTTTTCTCATATATTTGCAAATTTTTTTTCTCAGAAATTTGCAATAAAAAACATAAATAAATCTGCTGCTTTTTTATTGTAAATGTACAATTTTTTTTCTTAAAAATATGCATCTTTTTTCCGTTGTAAATTTGCAACTTTTTCCTCATAAATTTGCTACTTTTTTATTGTAAATTTTAAACTTTTTCTCATAAATTTGCTACTTTTTCTTAAAAAAATTGTGACTTCCTTGTAAATTTGAAACTTTTTCTCAAAACTGCAAATTTTTCTTAATCTGCAATTTTTAAAATAAATTTGTGAATTTTTCATGGTGAATTTGCAACCTTTTTTCTAAAAAAAATGCAAATGCTTTCTCCTAAATTTACAATTTTTTTCTTATGAATTTTAAACTTTTTAAATTTGCATTTTTTTCATAAATTTGCAAATTTATCTTAGAAATTTGCTTCTTTACTTGTAAATTTCCAACTTTTTATCATAAATTTGTTACTCTTTATTATAAATTTTCATCTTTTTTTGTATATGTTACACTTTTTTTTGTCATTAATTTTGGTTTGAGGTGATAAAGAACAGAAGAATGAAATGAGACAGAAGGCCCTGCTGAAATACCAGGAAAAACTTTCTTCAGAGTCCAGAAGGAAGGTAGAGAAACAACGGGCAGAAAAGAAATACACTCTGGAGACGATGATGAAGGTAACGGCACATCAGCAGGCGCCCAAACGCTCCTGAAATGTGACGTCACATCAGAAGGGACTCACAGAAATTTGTGTGCACGTGATGTCAGATCGAAGCAGAGGAAAGAGAGAGTATCCAGGCGATGAAGGATGCAGAAAGAGAGAGAACTGCAGCAGAACTGGCAGCGTGGCGGCTCAGACGGGAGCAGAAAGCAGAGGAAGATGCACGGCTCAGTGCCCAAAGTGCTGGAGAGAGTTCAGAGTCACTGAGAGTCAGGACAGAGAGGCAGGAGGATGGCGCATCAAAGGGAGGAAGGCTCAGAGTGGGTGAGTAAAGTCACGCTGATCATACAGTGGGGCAAAAAAGTATTTAGTCAGCCACCAATTGTGCAAGTTCTCCCACTTAAAAGATGAGAGAGGTCTCCAATTTTCATCATAGGTATACCTCAACTATGAGAGACAAAATGAAAAAAAAAAAATCCAGAAAATCACATTGAAGGATTTTTAATGAATTAATTGGTAAATTTCTTGGTAAAATAAGTATTTGGTCAATAACGAAAGTTCATCTCAATACTTTGTTGTATACCCTTCGTTGGTAATGACAGAGGTCAAACGTTTTCTGTAAGTCTTCACAAGGTTTTCACACACTGTTGCTGGTATTTTGGCTCATTCCTCCATGCAGATCTCCTCTAGAGCAGTGGTGTTTTGGGGCTGTCGCTGGGCAACACGGACTTTCAACTCCCTCCAAAGATTTTCTATGGGGCTGAGATCTGGAGACTGGCTAGGCCACTCCAGGACCTTGAAATGCTTCTTACGAAGCCACTCTTTCGTTGCCCGGGCAGTGTGTTTGGGATCATTGTCATACTGAAAGATCCAGCCACGCTTCATCTTCAATGCCCTTGCTGATGGAAGGAGGTTTTCACTCAAAATCTCACGATACATGGCCCCATTCATTCTTTCCTTTACACGGATCAGTCGTCCTGGTCCCTTTGCAGAAAAACAGCTCCAAAGCATGATGTTTCCACCCCCGTACTTCACAGTAGGTATGGTGTTCTTTCTCCTCCAAACACGACAAGTTGAGTTTTTACCAAAAAGTTCTATTTTGGTTTCATCTGACCATATGACATTTTCCCAATCCTCTTCTGGATCATCCAAATGCTCTCTAGCAAACTTCAGACGGGCCTGGACATGTACTGGCTTAAGCAGGGAGACACGTCTGGCACTGCAGGATTTGAGTTCCTGGCGGCATAGTGTGTTTCTGATGTAGCCTTTGTTACTTTGGTCCCAGCTCTCTACAAGCCATTCACTAGGTCCCCCCGTGTGGTTCTGGGATTTTTGCTCACTGTTCTCTTGATCATTTTGACCCCACGGGGTGAGATCTTGCGTGGAGCCCCAGATCGAGGGAGATTATCAGTGGTCTTGTATGTCTTCCATTTTCTAATAATTGCTTCCACAGTTGATTTCTTCACACCAAGCTGCTTACCTATTGCAGATTCAGTCTTCCCAGCCTGGTGCAGGTCTACAATTTTGTTTCTGGTGTCCTTTGACAGCTCTTTGGTCTTGGCCATAGTGGAGTTTGGAGTCTGACTGTTTGAGGTTGCGGACAGGTGTCTTTTACACTGATAACGAGTTCAAACAGGTGCCATTAATACAGGTAACGAGTGGAGGACAGAGGAGCCTCTTAAAGAAGAAGTTACAGGTCTGTGAGAGCCAGAAATCTTGCTTGTTTGTAGGTGACCAAACACTTATTTTACAGAGGAATTTACCAATTAATTCATTAAAAATCCTTCAATGTGATTTTCTGGATTTTTTTTTTCTCATTTTGTCTCTCATAGTTGAGGTATACCTATGATGAAAATTGGAGACCTCTCTCATCTTTTAAGTGGGAGAACTTGCACAATTGGTGGCTGACTAAATACTTTTTGGCCCCACTGTATGTGCTCTGGCCCGTGTTCGTATGAACACACGTGTTTCTGCGTGTAGATCAAAGAGGCAGCAGTGATGCAAAGAGCCAGAAGAAGCAGGGTGCCCTTCCTCCTCCAAGACAGGCTGGAACCATTCACATCACATTCAGCCCACGACTTTTCCCAACTGCCCTCAGGGAGTCAAGAGTGCCAGAGGAGGAGGAGGTAAGTCTCTGGGTGCCGCTTTGGTCCATTTAATATGTTCAAGTTGACCTGGTACCATCAGTCAAAGCAGAAGAACACGATGACAGCAGTCAGGGGTTCTGACCTGCATTAATTACGGAGCTTGTTATTGGCTAATATGGAACATTTCCATTGATTTTTCATCACCTCATTCCAAAAGTAATAGTTGGTTGGAGGTCCTTCACCATGAATTAGGGGAGACCGGGTGTGGTTGTAACATGGGGAGAGTTGTAACATCACCAATTCCACCAATCAGGGATAAGATAGGAGTCATATGATCATTTCAGTATTTACCCACTTCCTCCCCGATCACACGTGCTGATTGTCAAGGTTGGAAATGGGTGCATGCAG
Organism: Pholidichthys leucotaenia; assembly: GCA_020510985.1. Lineage (NCBI taxonomy): Eukaryota > Metazoa > Chordata > Actinopteri > Cichliformes > Pholidichthyidae > Pholidichthys > Pholidichthys leucotaenia. Next base: position 218,104,717 of record CM035840.1, read on the forward strand.
ATTCTATCAAGAAAAAAAGGATTTTGAGGTAAGAAAGTAAATTATTTTACCAAGACTATATTTTGTTTAGTACCTATACTATTGCAGATAAAACCATGTGACTCATATGAGAATAAACTGTAGTTTCTCAGGCAAAATGTGATGTATTTTTCCCCTGCTAATTTCAAACCGCTAAGTTAATACAGCTAGCTAAACAATGGCAGACTGGGGTGGGGTAGGTTGTAACACATCTTTTAAAAGTGTTACAACCATCCCCTTCCGTACAACTAACAACACTTTCTTGATTTTAATATTGTTACAGAATGCCTAGGCATTGGAAAAGAAAGACAGACAGAGGTGTGCCTGCAGATGTTTTAAAAAAAGCATCTGATGAGGTCACAAAGAAGGGCAAGTCAGTCAGATCAGTCGCAAAGGCACATGGGATCTGCCATGTGACGCTGAGCAGATACTGCAAATCACTGCAGAAGCTGAGAGACCAGGGTTCCAGTGATCTTCCCAGTGTAGGTTACTGGAGCAGCAACAAAGTTTTCTCTGAGGTGCAGGAGGAAATGTTAGCTGATTATTTGACTCAGGCAGCAGACCTGTATTATGGACTGACTCCACGTGAGGTAAGCATATGACAGGTTAGTCACTGGAGCCCAGAGTAGAATTGAATGCTAGTGTAGGTGCCAGACTATGTACTCAAGTTTTCTATTTCACTTTCTTTTAGGTCAGAAAGTTTGCATATCAACTGGCAGTAATACATAACATCAAACACCCACAGACATGGGATGAGAAACAGATGACGGGGCCTGACTGGTTCACATCCTTTATGAGGCGGCACCCCAGCCTGGCAATAAGGAGTCCAGAGGCAACCAGCCTTACACGGGCCACACGTTTTAACCGTACAAATGTGGAACGTTTCTTCAACAGACTTGGACAGGTCATTGAGAGATACAACTTCAATGGGAGTGATATATGGAATGTAGACGAAACTGGTGTAACAACAGTCGAGTCGCCAGACTGTGTTGTTGCACGTTGTGGAGTCAAGCAGGTGGGTGCAATGACATCAGGTGAGAGAGGTGTGCTCGTGTCAGTAGCATGCGCCGTGCAAGCGCTGGGAAATGCAGTTCCTCCCTTCTTTGTATTCCCCCGTAAACTTCACAAGGAATACTTCATTCAGAGTGGGCCAACAGGGAGTGCTGGAAGCGGTAACGGCTCAGGATGGATGCAAGAGGAAGACTTCCTCTTATTCCTTGCTCACTTTGCAACACACAAAGGTCAGCTCAGAGAAGATGGTTTTGCTTTTGCTGGATAACCACTGTTCACATATATCCATGAAAGCAATTGACTTCTGCAAAAAAAATGGGATTGTACTACTTACCTCCCCCCCCCCACACACTGCAGCCATAAACTTCAGCCATTGGATCGCAGTGTCTACGGCCCATTTAAGAAAATGGTGAACACTGCAAGTGATGCCTGGATGAAGATGAATCCTGCCAAGACGATGACGATATATGACATTCCAACTATTGTGAAGACTGCTCTGCCCGCAGCTGCAACACCCAGAAACATTCAAGCCGGTTTCCAATCCACAGGTATTTGGCCCTTTAATCCTGACATTTTTGGGGTGTGTGACTATGCACCCTCCCAAGTCACTGACCGTCCAGACCCAGGTACCTCCTCTCCACCAACTCACCTGGCGACTTCCTCCTCTACTTCAACTCACTTGTCTCCACGTCAGGCGTTCAGTCCTTTGGCTGTATGACCATTTCCAAAAGCAGGGCCAAGGAAAACAACTGACAGGATCAGGAAGAAGAGGCAGTCTGAAGCAAGCATTGATGGAAGAAGAATAGAGAAGAAGCAAAAATGTAGGAAAGAGTAGGCCTATCTTAGGCAAGAATAAAGGCATGCAAAAGAAAAAAGGGGAGACAGCCCACCAAGAAAATGTTGAAAGCCAACGTGGAGGATTCTGAGGCCTCAGATGAGGAAACCTTTTGTGTTGTCTGTATGGAGGCATTTGGAAGGTCGAAGCCAAAGGAAGTATGGGTAAAATGTGCCCTATGCAGTCTCTGGGCCCACCAAGCCTGCACTCAAGGGTTACAAACATTCATTCGTCAGCATTGTGACTCTGATTAAAAAAAAATAAAAATAAAAATAAAAATAAAATATATATATATACTGTATATATATATACATATACATATACACATATATATATATATATATATATATATATATATATATATATATATATATATATATATATATAGGCTACACACACACACACACACATACACACACACACACACACCCTCCTGAGACAAACAAAGTGGATTTGAAAGTGGAGAGAGAGACATTGTTCTGGCTTATTCTTTTATTTCAGTAAACCTCTTTTTGAAACATATCACATGGTGTGGTCTCTGTTTTTGCTTTTTTTGTCTAATTGTTACAACTTACCCCAGCATGTGTTACAACCTACCCCGGTAGTGGGGTAGGTTGTAACAAAGGATCACCATGTCTTTGACATCGCCTCATGAGGTCTGTGATATTCTTGCAGAGGTTTGAATTGGTGGCATTTGTAGTAAACAAATGTAGGTACCTTGTATTAAAGTTTGAGAACTCTAACGCAAAAATTCAGTGAGTTGAAGGTGCTTAAACAAAAAGTGTTACAACCATACCCGGTCTCCTACTGCACCAGTGTGGAGACGGGGCCGTTTCTTGCTTTTTGGGGCACTGTGTTTGTGTTTGGGCTGTGACGTGGAGGCAGATGTTTGTTAGCAGTGCATCAGTTTGGTTCACTTTACGAAGAAAACGCTTGATTTGGCATTCCAAAATTCACGTTAAAGTTCTCACGTTGTTAAGTTTGCAGCGTTTGTCTCTTCAATTTGCATTTTTTAATACATTTGTAACTTTTTTATTGAAAATTTGAAACTTAAAAAAATGGCAATTTTTTACAATAAATTTAGTATTTTTGTTCTAAATTTACAGCTTTTTTTCTCATAAATTTACTACATTTTTCTTGTAAATTTGCATCTTTTTTCTGTAAATTTGCTTGTCTTTTTCTTGTAAATTAGCAGCTTTTTTGCTGTAAATTTGCAGCTTTTTTGTTGTAAATTTGCAGCTTTTTCCTCATAAATTTACAGTTGCGGTGCAGCTGATCCCCATGAAGACGTGACAACAAGGATCCAGTGTAGCCCACCCATTTTAGGGTTACTGGGGCTCAAGGTGAAGCACCTGGCGACTAGGTTTCCGTCCGTAGGACATGGATGGGCTCAGCCCGAGTGAGTGACATGGGTCCGACCTCCAGTGGGCTCAGCATCTGCAGGAGGGATCTTTGGGATGCTGCTGCTGTGTGAACAGTCTGGCCTTCTCTGCAAGGCTGCTGCCCCTGACACCCCTAGATAAGCAGTGGTAGACCTGTATTTAACAGTGTTCCATCTGCCCTCCCAGCTCTACCCTCACTCAGCTCCAGGATCATTTATGAAACTCTCTGATCCGTCCGGCGTCCCAGCCACAGTTCACAGCCTCCATAGCCCCTCTGCGCTCACAGACGAGTGCTCCCTGTTCTTCTTTGCTACAAATTGTTAGTTTTTTTGATGGGACAGACGAGTGAATGGTTTTTGTCTGTATGTCATGAAACAAGCCTTCATTGTTGAAGTTCCTGTCAAACAGAGATTCTGATCCTGTGGATGTGCACACAGTGGCTGAAAAAGCAAGCTGAAGCCAGGAGAGCTGTGAATGCAGACGTGAAAGAGCTGGAGGAGCTGACGGAGAATGAGAGGAACCCCGACTGGCTAAAGGACAAAGGAGAGTGAGTGAAGCCTGCAGCAACATTTGATTTGCTTCATTTTATTCTTCCTTAATGACTGTTTTGGGTTTTTTTTGTTCTTTTTAGCAAATGTTTTGCTAACGGGGACTACCTGGGAGCAGTTAACGCCTACAGCCTGGGTATTAGGCTGAACAGGAAGATCCCCGCTCTGTATTCAAACAGGGCTGCGTGTCATCTGAAACTCAAAAACCTCCACAAAGCTGTAGAAGACTCCACACAGGTCTGTTCATACTCTGCTCCTCTGCTTTTTCTCACAGGGAAACCACACAGCTGTTCTACAGGAGACTTGGTGTCTGTTGGTGCATTGCTCTTCTTTCTGTTGTCTGTCGTTAGCATCATGGGTGAATTTTTCACGTCACTGTTGGGGGGAAAGGGGGGGGGGGCAATAAACAGATCATTTTTTCCAGAGTAAAGATTGAAGGGGACACTATAGGTGGACGGGGCCAATGCAAGATTGTGTTTAGGGGCCCCTATTTTTGTAAGAGAGAAGAGTTCAAAACCTTTAAAACAAAAACTTTATAAAAACAAACTTGAGTCATTGGCTAGATGAAGAGAGAAAATTTAATCATTTACACAGAATAAAAATTAAACCAATCTTCATATGAATGTAGCACATTTAGAAGAAAAAAGTCACAACTTTACAAGAAGAAAGTTGCAGATTTATGACAAAAAAGTAGTGAATTTATGAAGAAAAAATAAGAAAATTTCTGAGAAAAGAGTTGCAAATTTAAAAGAAAAAAGTTTTAAATTCATGAGGAAAATGTTGTAGATTTAAAAGAAAAAAAGGAGCAGGAGTCACGTGATGCAAGCAACCAAGGTGGCGGCTTAGTTTAAGGCTCCGTAGCTAACACGGTTATTTTTGCTTAAAAAATAGAGCTACATATACAATAACGCTTACTAAATCTACAACTGTGGGCTGCAGAGTATTTGTAAATTATATTAGCGGAGACAACATGCCTGGTCAGCAACAAAACATCAGTACTCAATGGCAAGACCTCAGCGGCAAGCATGCTGAAGCAAGCAAGAGCAGCATTACCAAAGTGCACAGTAGATGACTATGACAGCCCCCCCTCGCGGCAGACTTGCAATCCTGACGAGGCCAAAGCTAACACCGACCAAATAGCTAAGGACATATAGCATATATGAGCTTCTAAAGGTAACCTCAGAAGCTCAGGAGAACAAAATGAATGCTATACAGTCATTCATGAGGGCTTTGGAGGCCAAGTTAGCTGACTTCGCTGCTAAGTAATGCTGAATCCCGCATAGACTTTCTGGAAGACATTAATAAAGTGCTTAAAGCTAACCCCTCTACTGCTAAGAGTGAAGTCGAAATCCTAAAGCTAGATTCATGCTGCATTTCCTCTCTGGTCCGCTTTGCTCCGCGTCCACTTTGAACGAGCCCGGCATGCACGCGGTGCTGTACATGCTCACTTTTTTCATTTACCCAGGCCAAGCAGTTGATGCATGTGCACAACCATCATTTGTAGTTTCACCCTTGCCCTATACTGTAGGTAGTGCCAATGCGCTGACGTGCCAGGTTTTTAACCAACTACAGTGAAGAAGTGCAAGGGCAACAAACATCAATAACAATGGCATTATTTAACCGTCACAAAGCGCAAAAGGAGCTGCTGTCACTACAGTGGTGTGGAAAAAGTGTTTGCAACCTTTCTAATTTTTCATTTTTTTTGTATGTTTGTCACACTTAAATGTTTCAGATCATCAAACAAATTTAAATATTACACAAAGATAACACAAGTAAACACAAAATACAGTTTTTAAATGAAGGTGTTTATTATTAAGGGGAAAAAAATCCAAACCTATATGGTCCTGTGTGAAAAAGTGATTGCCCCCTAAACCTAATAACTGGTTGAGTCACCCTTAGCAGCAACAACTGCAATCAAGCATTTGCGATAACTGGCAATGAGGCTTTTACAGCGCTGTGGGGGAATTTTGGCCCACTCATCTTTGTAGAATTGTTGTAATTCAGCCACATTGGAGGGTTTTTGAGCATGAACCGCCTTTTTAAGGTCATGCCACGGCATCTCAATAGGATTCAGGTCAGGACTTTGACTAGGCCACTCCAAAGTCTTCATTTTGTTTTTCTTAAGCCGTTCAGAAGTGGACTTGCTGGTGTGTTTTGGATCATTGTCCTGCTGCAGAACCCAAGTGTGCTTCAGCTTGAGGTCACAAACAGATGGCTGGACATTCTCCTTCAGGATTTTTTGGTAGACAGCAGAATTCATAGTTCCATTTATCACAGCAAGTCTTCCAGGTCTGGAAGCACCAAAACAGCCCCAGACCATCACACTACCACAACCGTATTTTACTGTTGGTATGATGTTCCTTTTCTGAAATGCTGTGTTATTTTTACTCCGGATATAATGGGACACACACCTTCCAGAAAGTTCAGCTTTTGTCTCGTCGGTCCACAGAGTATTTTGTCAAAAGTCTTGGGGATCATCAGGATGTTTTCTGGCAAAACTGAGATGAGCCTTGATGTTCTTATTGCTCAGCAGTGGTTTTCGTCCTGGAACTCTGCCATGCAGGCCATTTTTGCCCAGTCTCTTTCTTATGGTGGAGTCATGAACACTGACCTTAACTGAGGCAAGTGAGGCCTGCAGTTCTTTGGATGTTGTTGTGGGGTCTTTTGTGACCTCTTGGATGAGTTGTTGCTGCACTCTTGAGGTAATTTGGGTCAACCGGCCACTCCAGGGAAGGTTCACCACTGTTCCATGTTTTCGCCATTTGTGGCTAATGGTTCTCACTGTGGTTCGCTGGAGTCCCAAAGCTTTAGAAATGGCTTAATAACCTTTTCCAGACTGATAGATCTCAATTACTTTGTTTCTCATTTGTTCCTGAATCTCTTTGGATCACAGCATGATGTCTAGCTTTTGAGGATCTTTTGCTCTCCTTCACTTTGTCAAGTAAGTCCTATTTAAGTGATTTCTTGATTGAGAACAGGTGTGGCAGTAATCAGGCCTGGGTGTAGCTAGAGAAATTGAACTCAGCTTTCCAATGATGTGATAAACCACAGTTAATTTATGTTTTACCAGGGGAGCAATCACTTTTTCACACAGGACCATGTAGGTTTGTATTTTTTTCCCCTTAATAATAAACAAATTCATTTAAAAACTGCATTTTGTGTTTACTTGTGTTATCTTTGTGTAATATTATCTACTGCCCTAGCTCAATAAATCATGCACTTTTCTTGTCACAGAGCACTTACATAAGACAATGGTCACACCCTCTAGATGCAGGCTAATCAGGTGAGTGCTTTAAATTTAATGACATAGAAGGTCCACGGGCTCAATTATCCAATTAAAAGGAAAAAAGTTATGACTTTTATTAGAATTAAGAAAAGTGATGTTGTGTTTCCTCAAGAGACCCACCTAATAAAGCAGGGATCCAAGAAACTTCATCATAGTACGATTTGGCTGCATTAGGGAGAGCAGGGATGGAGCTGGTCAGATCCTACTGCTTCTCTCCGAGATTCAGGGTCACAAAGTGATCCTAGCCAATGTATGTGCGCCAAATGTAGATGACCCTGCATTCTTCGGGCAACTTGAATGCAAACTTAATTAAATGGGGGACTATCCAGTATTAATGGGAGGCGATTTTAACAAGGTGATAGATGGCTTATTGGACTGCAGCATCCCCTCGAAGTGCCAATGCAGGTCAGCCCAAGTGATTCAAGAAATGTGCAAAGCTATTGAACCAGTTGATGTCTGGCGATTACTTAACCCATCGGCCAGGGACTACACCTTCTACTCCTCGCACCATAGTACATATTCCAGGATTGACTATTTTCTCATTTCTAACTCTGTAATCCCCTCAGTACTGAGAAGTTATATTGGTAACATTCTCCTATTGCATCACACCCCTGTGTTTCTTCACATACTGTATCCCCATTTTCTAATACCACTAAGGTCCCATAGATGGAGGCTCAATTCTAGCCTACTACTCAACTTAACCTTTAAGGAGTTAGTGAGAACTCAGATTAAATTCTACCTAGAGACAAACTTGCCAACGGCACTTTCAGCTGGGGTGGGATGGGAGGCTTTGAAAAGCCTTTATCAGAGGTTACATAATACAATACGCTTAATTTAGGAAGAAGGCAAATCTTTTAAATCAAACTGAGCCGGAGAGGAAGATCTCTCTTGCTGAAGGTGCATTTAAACAAAATATGTCACAGTCAAATTTAATGAACTTAATTAGACTAGAATACAAACTCAATACAATCTTGACTAAAAAGGCAGAATTTTCCCTGTTTTGAGTCAGGCAAAAGCAGTTTGAGGAAGGGGAAAAGGCTGGGAGAATAGCTAGATATATAAAGCAGTGAGAAACAATGAGCACTATTTCAGCAATCAGAACTGAGGATGGAGTTTTGACATCTGATGCTATGGAAATAAATAACATATTTAGGAACTTCTATGTCAAACTTTATACATCAGAAACACAAGTAGATCAGGCAAAGATCAATTCCTTTTTTGCTCCCCTTGCCCTCCCCACTTTAACTGAAGATCAGGTGAATGGGTTAGATACACCAATTACAAAGGAGGAGGAGATCATCAAGGCCAGTCGAAGTCTCTCTTCCAGAAAGCTGGACAGCTTCCCGGCTGAATTTTATAAGGTCTATGCCGAGGAACTCTCCCCTCTATTACTTCAGATGTACAACGAGGCTTTAGAAGTGGGCAGTCTGCCTCCTACATTATCTGAGGCTCTTCTTTCTCTAACATTGAAGAGAGATAAAGACCCCTTGTATTGTAAAAATTACAGACCAATTAGCTTGATTGGGTGTGATTGTAAAATTCTCTCAAAATCTTGGCAACCAGATTGGATAAGGTGATAACTAGCTTGATTCTGTCATAAGTGACCCTCATAAGTGACCCGGGGCAGAGACAAGACCCATGCGCTGGACGGTGAGTGTTGTGAAGGCTTATTATAAACATAAAGCACAACGTGCACAAAATAACTAAAAGCCACAGAGAGATTAATACGATAACAGAGAGAGAAAAAATAGGGGACGTCAAACTTACATCTGGTAGGATACTCATAATCATCAAGACTGCAGCGAGGAGAACATGGAGCAGCGGTACTTAAAAAAAGCATAACACAAATGAAAACAGGTGTGGGAACCAGAGCGGGCAGGAGGAAACAATGATTATAACTTGGATCAGCTGGGAGCAATGAGAGGGGAGAGAACGGGGCTGACAGCTAACAGGGACACCGCCCACCACAGAGCAAAAACCCGGAAGTACCAATGACAGCTGTCAACCCAGAGGGAGAATGCAACAGCCAAGATATCAAAGGAGTGGCTTCAGGACAACTCTGTGAATGTCTTCTAGTGGCACAACCAGAGCCCAGACTTGAATCCAATTGAACATCTCTGGAGAGATCTGAAAATGGCTGTGCACCAACGCTTCCCATCCAACCTGATGGAGCTTGAGCGGCGCTGTAAAGAGGAATGGGCGAAACTGCCCCAGGATAGGTGTGCCAAGTTTGTGGCATCATATTCAAAAAGACTTGAGGCTGTAATTGCTGCCAAAGGTGCATCAACAAAGTATTGAGCAAAGGCTGTGAATACTTATGTATTCACATTACATATTACATGTGATTTCTTAGTTTTTTTTATTTTTAATAAAGCTTCAAAAATTAAAAAAACAAAACTTTTTTCACATTGTCGTTATGGGGTATTGTGTGTAGAATTTTGCTGTAACAAAACAAAATGTGGGAAAAGCGAAGCGCTGAATACTTTCCCGATGCACTGTATATTATTTTTCTCCTTTTGACATGAGGTCCCCACCTTGTTCTCCAGACACTGTCACCTGGTAATCATCTTGTATTTGCAGCTCAGTCTTTTCCCTGTTCAGTAATTAGGTTATCCTGCCTGCTCATGTGTTCCACACCTGCTGTCATTTGCCTTGATTAATTGCTTGCCCTATTTATAGTCTGGCTTTGCCTTCACTCTTTGTCAGAGCCTCATCAATGATTTACTCTTCCCCACCAGAACCCTAACCCTGTTCTGGTGTGTACTCCAGCTTTTTCACCTCGCCGTCTTCCTGTTCACCCCGTTTGTAAGTTCATTTTTGTACACTGTTTGGAATTTGTGTTTCTTTATTAAACTCCACAAACTGCAGTTCAGCTAGTGGTGTTAAAACCGAGGCCTCATGAAACAATGAGCAACTTTGAGATAATTGCTTCATGAGGGACACAGTGTTATGAAACAGCTAATAAAGACTGCCATCTGGTGACTGACTGTCAGAACTGCATCATAGGGACGGGCATATCGATACTGAAGTATCAATACTTTGATACCAGCTGGTTGATCTACTTTTTAAAATATCACGATACCACTATGTTAATACAAAACGCGCAATTTGTTTTCACTTCTGAGAGTTTTAAGCATTAAATTTATGTGGGAAAACCAGTGAAAAACCTGCCCAAGCATATTTTAAAGCTGGTCTGCTGTGTCATGTGATTATGGCAGCCTATCAGATGTCAGAGCTGAAGACTCACAGCGCACTGCGCAGCCAAGCACTCATTACCAGAGAGGAAATAGAGAGCGCCAACTGACGCGATTATCTGTAATTAGCGCCGCCATTTTGTTTTAGTGTAACTGGGCGCCCAGTGTCCCCGGCCAGTGTCATGACTGTATTGTGTTCTGCAGGCTTTGCTGCAAATTTAGCACAGTTTCTGTGACTTTTAAGCGCCTGTTAATGATAAATGGTAGATATTGTGAACTTGTGAGGTGCAATACAATACATAAAAGAGAAATATACTAAGATTATATATATAGAAATTACACGACTGGGTGCCAATAGCCATTGAATAGTAGTGTTAGATCACTTTGACTGTTTGACAGCTCATGTCACATGTGTCATGAAAGATGCACCCCCCCCCAATAAATAAATAAATATTTATTTTTTTACCTTCAGCCTGAATTGGCCGACTGGTATTGCTATCACTTTGTTTTTTAACCAATATTAATTTTAAATAATCATGTTAATCTTTTTTTTTTTCAGGTTTTTTTTTAGCAGTAACTAACATGATAAGTTTTGATAACTGGCAGTCCATTGCAAATGAATGTGTCAAAAGTACTCAAAACAGACCATTTCATCATATTTTACATATCTTTATTGATGCATCTTGTTCATAGTGGGTTTTCCATTTATTAAATAATAGGATAAGTAGCCTATAATTATATTGTATATTAAAAATACTTCAGTTCGTCATTAACACAGTGAAATTGTTATGATTTCTACTGACAATATCAATTTGACAAGTATAATAATATATATTTTAGTCAACCCAACATGCATCCACAGGTGTAGTAACATAAAAAGTCGAACTGAAAAATGTCAATCCAAATAGTGTATACATTATATATAAAGTATAGCTACAGTCACAAGGTCTACACACATTGTGTACACTAAATATGTATACGAGACATGCTGATATAATTATAATATAATAATATTTGATAATTTTCATCAATTACTAATTTTTAAAACACTATACTGGTAACACGTAAGGCAAGACCTTGTGACAAATCATGAAAACATCTCCTAACCATATATACTGTATATATATATATATATACTGTATATATACCATATATACAGTATATATATACAGTATATATATACAGTATATATATATATATATATATATATATATATATATATATATATATATATATATATATACTGTATATATGTATATATTGTGTATATATATATATGTGTGTGTGTGTGTGTGTGTGTGTGTACTATAAAAATAGATATTAATATTCTGTATTCATGTAGTTGTACTTTGCATACCAACTTTAACACACTGCCACTGGTACTTGTTTGCTTATCCAAACATGTAGCTAGATCATCATTGACCAATCATCATTTAAGTTTCTCAAACTATACAGGCCATTCTGACAGCAGCAGAAAAAATGACAACACTGTCAACAGAAACTGAAACACATGAAATATGATGACGTAAGAGTCAACTGAACGTGAATTCAAAACTAATTCACAAATATTAGTAATTAAAACTCAACTTACAGACAGAATGATGCAACTCACCTTTTGCTATCCTTGGGAAAGCTGTGGTAGCTCACATTCTTGTTAATCACTGAATAATTAAAGCAGTTGATAACAGAACATTGTGTTCCTTTAGAACCTGAAGTCTTTTTTCGCGTTGTACCAGTAGAAGCAGTAGAATAGGAATGATAAGCATCAGGTGCTGGCGTAATTTCTTCTTGAAAGTAGCTCGATGCCATGTTGACTTTGCTGTGTCCGGGGACGCAGTTACACAAAAACAAAATGGCGGACACTCGCTGGCCAATAAACAAGCATTTGTATGACAGTTGGCGCTCTCTATTTCCTCTCTGCTCATTACTGTGCAGAGTGAGCTGAGCAGCGTCGGGAGCGGCAGAAGTGTTACACCATTCATCCAAATTCTGTGGTGATACCAAGCAACATAAAATTTGAAAAACAAACAAAATAAGCACTATTTAAGTTTGTAAAATAACAGTGTAAAAATAAAATAAATAATAAAATAAAGCAATGTTGCATTGTGGAAAAAAAAATACACATATATGAATGGTGAAACATTTCAGAAGTAAAAAAAAAATACCTCAATCCAGTTGAGAATCTTCATCAAATTAAGAAATTGAATTAATTTTGCATTCATTTTAAGTCTTAATTATTTTTATTATAATTGGAATTTTTTTTTTTACTTTGCTCATTGTTCTATTTTATTATCATGTTATAAGTATTTCTTTCAAGTGTTTATGTTCATAAGTTTTATTCATATTTCATATTGCCCTTGCAATAAAGTTGTTAATGAAACTGCAATCGTTATTTTGGGCAAAAAGTATCGGTATCGAAGAAAAAATCCAATTAATTAATGGTATCGTATCGAAAGGAAAAATGCTGGTATCGCCCATCCTGACTGCATCAGAGCTGAAAAACCTGAAAAAAATGTCAATACTTTTTTTTTTTTTTTGAGCATTTGGCCAGCCGAGGTCTATTCAGAATCGGACGGCAGGAACAAACAATACAAAGCAAACAAAAAAAAAAAACTAATTCCCTCTCAAATTTCCCACAAAGCCTCAAGTCACGTGATGTGACCATCAAACATTTTAAACCTGATTTAATATTGATGATAATCATTATAATTAAATGACAAATCCTGATTTTCTAATTTACTGAGATGAAGCTGAAGATGGAATCTGTTCTCCTGCTGCTGGACATCACTGAGGCTCATCATCCTACAGTACAGGACTGTGGTCTGCTTTAGAACATTAAAACTAAATGTCAGAGCTGATACAAGGCAGAACATCTAAGTGTTTAGCTACATAATGGTCAGAAATGATACCAGTATGCTTTCATATTTTCTGCTGGTCATGTAATTAAGAATATATTTTAGAGTTCAATCTAACTGGTATACATATTTAAAGTAATTAAAAATTAATTAATCTGTTTTGTGGTTTTAATTTACCTTAATTTTACCTGCTGACTTTAACATGAGTTAAAGACTTAATTTTATCTGGTTATGGTCCTCTGTCTAGTGAAGATTCTCCAGTAAAGGTAAAGAAAATACAATAATAAAAAAAGATTAAAATAAAGTTCTATCTCTGTCAGAAATGTCAGCAAAAAAAACCTCAACTGACGCTGTCATGGCTGCTAGGCAACAGGGTAGTGCATGGTCACACAAACATTCATCCTTCAAAGACTAGATCGTCTCATATACTCAGTCATAAATCAGCCTACCGACCTTTGAGTGTTCTGGCCTCCAGGGCCGCGGTCTATGAGGCTGCAACACCTGAATTGAGACACAGCCGATGTAATCCGCTGCCCCCATGCACTTTATTTCCATTAAACTCCCGTGCGAGATAAAAACCCATCCAGTTCTCTCCCATATGCAGTGGGTTTGGAAAAGGATGGCATACATTTTTAAATTTGACCCCCACCTTCACACTGCAGCCTCTGCCTGGTTGAATCCTAAACTTTGCATAGGAAACTCACCATTTCTTTGGAGGTCATGGATTGATAGAGGAATTATAGTTCTTGGGGACCTTTATCATATGGGCATTCTGAAGTCCTTCAATGATTTGAAGGTCCAATTTCAGATACCTCAGGACCAGTTTTGGAAGTACCTGCAGCTTAGGCATCTGCTACATATCGCCTTTAAATCTTATACAGTTTTGCCACCTATGGTGGATTTTCTTATACAAATATTAAAAGTATTTGATAAGGGACATGAGGCAGGAGTTTCCGTGGACTATGATGTTTTCAGATGACATTGTGATCTGTAGTGAGAGTAGGGAGCAGGTGGAAGAGAACCTGGAGAGGTGAAGGTATGCGCTGGAGAGAAGAGGAATGAAAGATCAGTAGAAGCAAGACAGAATACATGAGTGTGAATGAGAGGGAGGCAGGTGTAATGGTGAAGATGGATGGAGTAGTGGTAGTGAAAGTAGATGAGTTTAAATACCTGGGCTCAACCATCCAAAGCAATGGAAAATGCACAAGAGAGGTAAAGAAGAGAGTGCAGGCAGGGTGGAGTGGGTGGTGACGAGTGTCAGGGGTGATTTGTGACAGAAGCATAGCAGCAAGAGTGAAAGGGAAGATTTTCAAGACGGTAGTGAGACCTGTGATGTATGGTTTAGAGACGGTGGCACTGTCAAAAAGACAGGAAATGAAGGTGGTAGAGTTGAAGATGCTAAGATTTTCATTGGGAGTGACTAGGAGGGACGAGATTAGAAATGAGTATATCAGAGGGACGGCTCAGGCTGAGTGGTTTGGAGACAAAGTCAGAGAGGCAAGGCAGAGATAGTTTGGACATGTGCAGAGGAGGGACAGTAGAGATATTGGACAAAGGATGTTGAAGATGGAGCTGGCAGACAGGAGGAAAAGAGGAAGACCACACAAGATTGATGGATGTAGTTAAGGAGGACATGGAGAGGGTTGGTGTTACACAGGAAGATGCAAGAGAGGGTGAGATGGAGGCAGATGATCTTCTGTGGTGACCCCTAAAGGGAGCAGCCAAAAGAAGAAGATGGAAACACTGGGACAAAGGCCTCTTTGCTCTTAAATTAGCTTGGGAAACAGGCCTCAACATGTCTTTTACAGAAATGGAATGAACTAGGATTTTGCTCAGTCACAATGTCCAGAGAACTGAAAACCAGACTTATTTAATTTAAGATTCTAAACAGGGTGTATTGGACCCCATCTAAGTTACACAAAGTCAAATTAATACAGATGCCAACTTACTGGAGATGCCACAGTGTGGAGGGTACATTGGTTCACATGCTGTGGGACTGCTCCAGAATACAAAGTTTTTGGACCAATATCCATAATAATATGATACACATTATAAACCAGGAAATACCTTTCGCAAAGAGGTTTTTTGTATTAGGGGACCATTACCTTTGAAGATCACCCTCCCCATGTTGCAGAATGGGTGCAGACTGCACTCATGCTGGGACACAAGCTTATCATTTCAGAATGGAAGGCCTCATCTGCGCCCTCTATCAACACTTGGCATAATTACATGGGCAGGAGAGCTGCACTGGAAAGTCTCTCTTATAGGCTTTTAGACAAAGTTGAGACTTATTTTTTGAAATGGGGGAGATACTTATTGAGTATCCAAGGCTCACTCACTGGCCACATCGGAGAGGACTGAGGTTAATGTGTAAATTATGAAGTTTTAAATGTGTGAGGAAAAAAGCTGCAAATTTATGATAAGAGTTTCTTATTTAAATGGAAAAAACTACAAATTTAAAAGAAAAAAGCTGCAAATTTATGAGAAAAAAGTTTGGTTTATGAGAAAAAAAAACTGCAGAATTAAAGGTTTAAAAGTTGTAAATTTATGAGAAAAAATTGCAGATTTTCAAGAAAGAAATATACAAATAAATAATTGTAATTTAAATTAAAAAAAAAGTTGAAAATTTACGAGAAAAAAGTTACAGATTTATGATAAAAATGTGTAGTGGTTCTGGACAGGTCTGTAGCCCCTGTCCACGCTTTATGTTCCCTTCTGTCTTATTTATCATGTTTGCTGTGGATCCCTTCTGTGTCGTCAGCCCTGCCCGTCCGCTCAGTTGGTTCCCTCATTTCTTCAGCCATTGGTTTTGTTTGCTCTCCTCACCTGTATCGTTTCACTGATTATTCCCGTCTGTCCATGTGCTTTGTCAGTCCGTGTTCATCGCTGCATTCTTATGTTAACTTCACCGTTATTTATACCACGCAGTTTGGATTTAAAGGATTAAGCGGAAGATGAATGAATGAATGAATGTTGCTTTTTCCCACATTGCTCGGGTTAATATTCTTGTTTCTGTGCAGTATTATTTTGTGTTTAATAAACAATGGTTTACCAGATTCACTGGGCGATCGGATCCTCTTCTTTTCCCTGAAAGGGAACCCTTGACAAAATGTTGCATACTTACATGAAAAAGTACAGATTTACAATAAAAAATGCAGCAAATTTATGAGGAAAAAGTTACAAATTTGTGATTAAAAAAAAGATGCAGATTCAAAAGAAAAAAAGCTGCAAGTAAACAAGTGAAAAGTACAAGTAAAAAACTGCAGATTTATGAGAAATTTTTAAATGCATGAGAAAGTTGCAAATTTATGAGAAAAAGTTGCAGATTTAAAGAAAAAAGCTGCAAATTTATGATAAAAAAGCTGCAAGTAAACAAGTAAAAAGTACAAGTAAAATACTGCAAATTTATGAGAAAAATGTTTTAAATGTATGAGGAAAAAGTTGGAAATTTATTAGGAAAAAATTGCAGGTTTGCAAGACAAAAGGGGCAAATTTACAAACAAATTGTTGTAGATTTAAAATTTACAAGAAAAAGTTGCAAATTTATGGTAAAAAAAAGTTGCAGATTTCAAAGAAAAAGGCTGCAAATTTACAAGTGAAAAGCTGCAAATTTCTGAGAAAAAAGTTTGTCTAGTAGTTTTTTTGAGTAATCTTGTTAACACATTATGAGAAGATCGAGTCTTGGTGGAGGTATGCGCTCTCAGATCACCACCAAACTCTAATGTGTTCATCCATAGGCCAAGAGCCACCTCTGGTGAAAGTTTGATCCAGATCCATCCAGTAGTTTTTGTATAATCCTGCTAACAGACAGACAAACGGCAGCAGAAACATAAGCTCCTTGGCGGAGGCAAAAAAAATGACCAAAATAAAGTTCCATCTCAGTCAAAAATGTCAGCTGTCATAGTTGCTAGGTGACGGTGTGTGGTCATCCAAAGACAAGGACATGTCATAAACCAGCCTTTAAATGCCACCCCGGGGAGTTTGCAGCCCCTTGACAGAGACGCAGCAGTGGTCGTGTTGTGGACTGTCTAGTGAGCTCTATACAGGACAGAGTCACGGGAAAATCAGCCACTCATTCTACATTACACAACATTCACTTCTTATCATTTCGATTTATGCTGCTCTGTGAATCTGGTAGAAATCGAAGCTGTAGCTACTGGAGTTTTAACATAAATATAACCAACGTTCTCCCACATTTTTCACTCAGGCACTCGATCTGCTGAATCCACCTGTCGCTGCCAACGCTGCTGCCCGAGCCCGAGCCCGAGTCCGCAGAGGATCTGCTTTCTGCCAGCTGCAGCTCTACACAGAAGGTGTGCCGTTTTCAAACGATATGAAACTGCACCGTTTAAACCTGCCACACACCCTGATATCATTCGGCAGATGAATGGAAAGATGGCTAGAAGAAAAAAGTGTGGTAGTAATAGGTGTAGGAGGACAAGAGGATTGTCAAGAAAAGTCGAGTGAAGAACTCGGGGAGCTTTACAATAAGTGGGCGGAGTCTGATATCAGAGCATCAGAAGCCACCGTGCACAGACGTGTTCAGGAAAGGGGCCGAACAGGGGCTAGCTGGGCTCAAGAGAGTGAAGCAGCACTACTTTTTTTCATCATACATGTATTGTTCTCAGTAAACTTTGAGGACTTTTTCTTCAATTTGCAGCTTGCCTTTATTTTCTCAGTCCGTGCCTAGAACAGCAGTGAGGGTTCCTTATCCTGCTCTGGTCCACCGTGTGTTCCTCACGTTAATTGTTAAACATGCGCGTCTGTGTGATTTGATTTCAGGCCTTCAGGACTATGAAGCTGCTCTGAAGATCAGCCCTCACAATGAAGCTCTGCAGGCCGATGCACAGAGAATCAGAGACGTCATTCAGGGCGCCGCAGTAGACACTCGCACACATTAACCACGTCGGTCATCAGCTGACATTTTGTTTTCCTTGTTTGGTTTGTATTCAAGTAAGCAGTAATAAACGCATCAGAAGCACTTGTTTGTCCGTTTGTCTGCTGAGGAATTTCTGCTCAGTGCTGACCTAACCACACCATGATGCCTGAGTCTAAACGCTGAGGTCAGACAGCAGAGTTACAGCTACAATCTGACCTGGCAGTGTCAGCAATAAGAGGTTTTTCTCATGAATTTGGAGCTTTTGATTGCAAATTTGTTAACTTTTTCTTGCAAAATTAGTGTTTTCCAGTAAATTTTGCATTATGTGCAAAAGAAAATTGTGAATTTTTTTTTCTTGCGTGTTGGTGTGGGAGTTTTCCTCACTAAACTGGAATGTTTTTGCAAAATTTGTTGTATTTTTGGAACAAATGTGCTCTGCTTTTTCATAAATTTGGCACATTTTGAAAATTTAATAATTGAAGACTTTAATGTAAATTTGTCATTTTTCTCAATAAAATAAAACTTTTTTCATAGACTTTTTCACATAAAAATGGCTTTTTTGGGGAATAAATTTGTCACTCTTTTCAGGTAAAAATGCAGCTTTTGTCATATAAACATGCCACACTTTTCTAACAGAATTGCAGCTTTTTCTGGTAAATTTGTCTTTTTTTCAACAATTTTCTTGCAAATTTGTGGATTTTTTCCTCATAAAATTGTGTTTTTTCATGATTTTTAAATATTTTTGTCATAAATTTTCAACTAGTCTCATAAATTACATTTTTCTTTGTAAATTTATTACCTTTCACTAGTAAAACTGCAGCTTTTTGGATAAATTTGTTACATTTTTCTCATAAAACTCAAAACTTTTTCCAGTTAATTTGTGATAATTTTTTTTACTAAAAATTTTGTGACTTGTTTCTTGTAAATCATGAGTGTGTTTTCCTCAGAAAATGGCAACATTTTCTCAAAATTTGATGATTTAAAAGAAAGTGTTAAGGTTTTTTTTTTGTTGTTGCTTTATTTACTTATTTTCCTCATGGACGTGCTACCAGTTTTCTTAAAAGATCGTTGCTTCTGTTCTTGGAATTTTTTCCCCCCTTAAGGCCTCAAGGAGCCGCTGGCTTTGGCCAAAAGAGCCACAAGTGGCTCCAGAGCCGCAGGTTGCTCACCCCTGTCCTCAGCACACCTTTTATTGCTGTAAGAGGAAAGTTCACTGCCACCTACTGGCCTCAAATACACACTACAGCAGATTCTGCAGCGGGACAACATCCAAACTCCAGTGCCTGGTGGCAGGTCCAAACCTGGAACTTTTTGCCGTGAGGCCACGACAGTAACCATTAGACCACTGTCCATTTTCAGTCTAGTCTTTGTGTCTGGATATTACTCAGTGTAATCAAAAATCTGAAGAAACTGGACAAGTGGAGGACAAAAGTATCGTGTTATATAAATGAATAACATGACTTTCAGGGTGGCACGGTGGCGCAGTGGTTAGCACTGCGGCGGCACAGCAACTCACCCTTTGCCGGGGGATCCTGGGTTCGATCCCAGCCCCCGACCAACAGTGATCTGTGTGGAGTTTGCATGTTCTCCCCGTGTCTGCGTGGGTTTACTCCGGGATTTCTCCGGTTTCCTCCCACATGCCAAAAACATGCAAGTTAGGTTAATTGGCATCAAACTGGGGATTCTAAATTGTCCTTAGATATGACTGTGAGAGTGAATGGTTGTCTGTCTCTGTGTTGGCCCTGCGATGGACTGGCGATCTGTCCAGGGTGGCCCCTGCCTCTCGCCCAAAGATGCTGGGATAGGCTCCAGCCCCCGCCCCCCCCCGCGACCCGAAAAGGATTTAGTGGAGGAAGATGGATGGATGAAGAAATGAAAAAAAAAATGAGACATTTTTAACTTTTTCTTGTAGATTTTCAACTTTTTTCCTCATCTGCAACTTTTTTTCTTAAAAATTTGTGACTTTTTTTCTGTAAATTTTCAAATTTTTTCTTATCAATTTACAACTTTTTTTTCTCAAAAAATTAGGATTTTTTTTCTTGTAAATCTGATTTTTTTACTATAAATTTTCAACTTTTTGCTCATAGATATGCAACTTTTTTCTTCAAAAATCTTTGACTTTTTTTCTCCTAAATTTGCAGTTTTTTTCTTTTAAATTTGTGACTTTTTTAACAAAAATTTCCAACATTTTTCTAATAAATTTGTTTTTTACCTTGTAAATTTGACATTTTTTCCTGTAAATTTTCAACTTTTTTTTTTTTATAAAAATTGTAAATTTTTGCAACTTTATGAGAAGAGTCACAGTTTTGAGGGAAAAAAAATCTTAAAAATTTGGGACTTTTTTCCCATGAAGTTGCAACTTTTTTTCTGTAAATTTTCAGCTTTTTTCTCACGAATTTGCAAGTTTTTTAATCGAAAATTTTTCTTTTTTTCTCATAAATTTACAACTTTTTTTATTTAAATAATGTGACCTTTTTCTCCTAAATTTGCAAATTTTTTCCTCATAAATTTGTATTTTTACCTCTGCCAAAGGAGGAGGTAATGTTTTTAGTGTTGCTTTGTTGGTTTGTCTGACTGTTAGCAACATAACTCAAAAAGTTATGAACAGGCTTTGATGAAATTTTCAGGAAAGGTGTGTAACAGCACAGGGAACAGATGATTAGATTTTGGTGATGATCTGAGAATACATACCTCCACCAAGGCTCTTATCCTCTCAGTGTGTTAGCAACAATACTCCAAAACTAATGGACAGACTTTGATCCAGTTTTCACCAGAGGCAGCTCCTGGCCTACACACAAACCCATTACATTCTGGAGGTGATCCATGAGAGACGGAAGGAGCCTTGGCGGAGGTATGTGCTTTCTGAGTGCTTTTCTAGTTTTCTTGTAAATTTCCAATTTTTCCCTCAAAACTTTGTGACTTTTTTTCTCATAAATTTGCAACTTTTTTCCTGTAAATTTTCAACTTTTTCTATGAATTTGCATTTTTCCTGCTAATTTGCATCTTTTTCCTCAAAAATGTGACTTTTTTCCCTCATAAATTTTAAAAAATTTTCCTTTAAGTTTTAAACTTTTTTTACACAAATTTGCAACTTTTTTCTAAAAATTGTCCTTTTTTTCTCAAATATTTACTGCTTTTTCTCATAAATTTGCATTTTTTTCCTCAAAAACTTGTGACTTTTTTTTCTCGTAAGTTTGCAGCTTTTTCTTCAAATTTGTGATGCTCATGTGGATGGTGGTTAAATTTTTATTCTGTGTAATTGTAATTTGTGACTTTTTTAATTGGCACCCTTTTTCATGTCTTTGCACCTTTATTCTTGCAAATTTGTACCTAGCTTGCTTTTATTCATTTGTACTTTATGCTAGGTTGATGCATAGCCCCAACACCCTTCTTAAAAAATAACAAATCATGGTTTCAGGCTGCCTCCATGACCCGGACCTCCGGAAAAGATGGATGGATGGATGGTTTCAGTGGTAGATATGATAAGATAAACTGATAGCGTCAGCTAACCACCTTGGGTTTAGGTTAGAGATAATAAGCTAAAATAATGTCTAAGAGTGATGTATGTATATGGTCAAGTGTCGGCAGATGAACAAGAATCCCAGTGGGGGGTGAATAGAATTGATAGAAAATAGCGATCAAAACTGTCCCAATCAACAGCTAAGGTCATGCCAGGAGGCCTAAAGGGAGCAGCCGAAAGAAGAAGAAGGTGACCAAAGGATACATTTCAGAAGGTTAAAACACAGTTTTTCCACTCAATGAACCCTTTAAATGTAACTCAGTGGGTGGGAATTGTAATATTTACCCTTTTAGATACTGATGTCCTTAATAATGAGCTTTGCTCTATTCTGGAGTCAACTGGGTTCATCCAGAAAGTATTCAGCCCCTCCCACTATTTCAGCCACAAACTAGAACTTCTGCTGAAATATGGTGTAGAAAATGCTGATTTATTTGCAGGTAAAAATGCTCTAGGCCTGATTTTTTTTTTTCTGAGCGATTCACAGGTGAACTTTAAAAAGTTACTGCCCTGTATTTTAGCAACCACCTGACCTGTCACTCAAAGCTTGCTTTCAGGGTTTCACACATTTTGCTCTAAAACTCTCTATACTAACAGTGCTAAACTGCATCAGACTGGTAAGAAAACATGCACCCCTCCAGGCTTTTACTGTTAAATATTGATCATGGTGTCCTTTGGTATCCTACAAAATGGGCAAGACTTCACAGAATTTTCCCCTAGCATAATTAGCATTGTATATTTTACTGTGACTGAGAAAATTGTGATAGCAGAAATTAGATTTTTTTTTTTTATCCTTGCACAATTCTTTTTTTGTTATTTCTATGTTTATAACACCATTACAACAATGAATATCTACAGAGATGCTACTGAATCAATTAGTCAACTTTTTAACTGCAACTAGACCAAATTGTGTAGCACTGACACTTTCTGCACAGATTCTTCCCAGTTTTAAATGAGAAAAGGATCAGATGGACTCTGTATAACTTTATGATATAAAATAAATTTAAGTAATGAAATATTTTAAATCTAAATTAAAATGTAAACAATGTAAAGCAAAATAACTGCACTTGTCATACATTGTTGGAAAGCTCACAGGATGTAGAACAATGTCAAAATGGAAGTTTTAACCCCTTAACATTCCAGTGTCCCAACCGTGGGACACTTGAACTTTTCTGCTGCAACACAGTGAAGTGTGGTAAACATGGTTAAAGTGGGTAGTCATGCCCAACGTCATTTGAAAACTTAGAATTTCATCTATTTTGGATATTGAAACAGATTTGAGATACAATCATAACACTGGAATTAAATAGAGCATCAAAGGAGCTAGCACAACATAGCAACATAGCGTTTACTCACCAATGAAGCTTTCCTGGAGTCCTACAATTAATTATAGTCCAACAAGATGGCAGCAAAGTGTCAATGTCTGAATTTACACTTTTTTTGAACTCGTCGGACTTAAAGGGAGATTTTTCTGGTTGGGAAACAGCATTGATGGGAAGAAAAGGAGATGTTCTTAAAAAGTTTATTAGAGAAAACAAGGAATGCAAATGTGTATGAAAAAAACATGCTGTATACTTAAAATTTTTAAACATTTCAACCTCAAAACAATATGAATCTAAAAAAGCTAAGTAAACCCTTATTTACAGCAAACTACATCAAAGCTATTACAAACAACGCTGTACAGAAACTTGGAGAGAAAGTTTGTACATAGCTCATCGAGGCACTTGTAGATTTTCTTCCAAATGTAACTGTGACTCTCATGACACCGTGATCTCCTCACTCTCCGACTCTGACGGCTCTGACTGTTTACTGCTCTCTGATGGAGAAGATGAAGGGTTATGATGGTGGTGGTGGGGGAGAAGACGTGACTTCTGGCTGTCCGCTGCAGTCCGGCTCAGCCTGTGGCCGACGCTGCTGCCCACATCAGTGAGGTCTGGGTGCGGGTTGGTTTTGGTGGGCAGGGTCTGCTGGCGGCAACCACCTGTCGACAACAGCTCCCTCTCCTTGGAGTTCCTCCATTTCATCCTGCGGTTCTGAAACCAGATCTTCACCTTCATGGGACACAAAAAAGACGTAAAGCCTCTTAACTCTTTAGGCTAATCATTTCGCTTCGTTCAATAATTTCCAGCATCAGCGCCACCTCCTTCCCCAATGTAAATTTGTGATTCATTACTGAATATTACCTTCATCCAGTCGTCCTCAATCCATGACTGCTTCTCTTTAGCCCACTGTAACCTTTTCTTCTTCTATTTAGGTCTTAATGCTGGTTTACTTTTGCCTTTTCTGCCAGTAAATCTCATTTCCTCCAGCTGATTTCTTATGAATCAATTACAGACCCTGACTCCTGTGTCTGCCTATGTGTTTAGTTGTGCTTTTTCTATTTTCAAAGGCTGTTGCTTTAGTTTTCTGTCCAGACGCTTTGATGCCTTCCTTGGTCTGTCTTGTTTCCCTTTTACAAGCTTCCCATTTTGTCTACATGTGCTCCAAATTTTAGACACAGTTGGCCAGTAACAAGCAACATCTTTTGCTGCACTTTGCTGCACTTTGTGCAGAATTACCTTTTTTATTATTATTATAATCATTTCAGCTGACAGTTCTCTTGTTTGGGACATGTTTCCTGTCAATTATGTAGCAATATATTGCACATAATTTAGTTATCTATTTATCAGTTTTTATTTTATATTTATTTTTGTAGGTTTTTTTATTTGGGTTTTAAATCTTTTATTGGGTTTTAGACTTTTATTGAGTTTTAATCTCTTTGACTTAGTTTTTAACTTTTTTAATATGACCCTTCTCTCTGATCTCTTAGTTTTTTCTCTTATCTCTTTGTCTTATGTCCTGATTGGTGGAGCCTTGAGTACTTTTATCGTGTTTATAGTCAGCTTCATGTGTGCCTGTGTTTGTGTTCATGTTGAATGTAATTGTGGTTTGTAAATATGTGTCTAAAAGGATGTCACCTGACTGCAAAACAAATCTACCTACGGGTACAAATAAAGTAACTTGAACCTGAATCAGCCTGGTGACATGCCTCATTAATGTTTACAAAGGCTCTCTTAACTGCAGACTTGCGTGTTTAGATACATACACGTGTTTGGGCTTTTTAATGGAAATTACAAGGAGATTCCATAATGTTTTCCTCTAATTGATCTGTAAAAATGCCATTAATTACAGTCATTTTAATATTTCAAAGATATGCTTTATTAAGTCAGAATATGTGATTTTTTTTAACAATTTAAAACTATTACATGAATATCCTGTAAAACTGGTGATAAGATCTGAAAGATAACATTTATTTTTGACTATGTATTATTTTATTGTTGTTTCATTTTGAAATGTGTTCTGCTCAGATAAAACAATTACTGTTTGTTCACATCAGCGGCATGCTATCGCAGTGGAAAAGTACTGAGTGAACTGTTGTACAAGAGGAAAGGAATGCCAGCTCAGTAGTTGATCAGTGTGCCCAGATGTCTTTAAGGCCAGTGACATACTGATAGTGGCTGTTTCTGCTCCCACTCCTGAGATACTGAAGAACAACTCCTTACATGATGTTTGTCATCTATGCAGACAGATACTGCTGTATTGTATTAAAAGCCCCAGGGAAGCATTATTCTTAACTTTCTGTTGTGCATACTGCTCCCTTGCTGCAAGTATTAAACTTGTTTAATTCATCTGATTGATTCTCTTCTCAGTCATTTAAGGGTGATTAATTTTTCCCCAACAAGATCATTTTTTCCAGCGTATAATTTTTATTGATCAGTAGATCTCTTTGTACCTGTGAGTCTTTGAGTCCCAGTTTACTGGCGAGCTTCTTCCTGTCTGGCTTGCTGATATATTTCTGCTTCTGGAAGGTTCTCTCCAATGCCTTCCTCTGGAGGTCCGAAAACACGGCACGCCGCAGCATGCCCCTCCTGGGCTTCCCTCTGGAGGCCAGCGGCCAGGAAAACGTTCCAGGGACAGGAACCACAGAAGAGGAGGCTGAGAAGGGGAGACAAAAGAGGTTTGACAGTGAATCAGGTTTCTCTTTCAGGGGTTTAATTATGTTTAGTTTAAGTTTAATGTTTATTTGAAAGGGACATTACATACTAATGAGCATCATATTATAATGCAAGAAATCTCTGTATGCCTGTCTGTTCTGCGTGTATCTCCCAAATTATTCATTGGACTGGTCTCAGATTTTATATGTGCTTTGCTGAGGTTACCAGGGTGTGCATCCCCGAATTTCTGCCTTCCCGGATATGCGGACGTTTAGGAGGGGAAATCTTTAATGAACATCCTTAGGGGAGCTATGGACGTTCATAGCTATGACATCATAGACACACAGATGTTGCTATGGTTACTGCGGCCAGGCAGACACATCATCAAAGATCAAAGGCAGGCATCACTGAACGAGTGGTGACATCAAAGATCAAAGGCAGGTTTCACCATGTTTACTGTTGCCATGGTAACAGTAACTTTCTATGAGCATGCAGAAATACTTGCTTATACTTGGTTTCTGTGGGCATGCACGGGTATGCACTAGTTAATACAAATGTAAGTATGCCAGATTTAGCAATACTGCTAATTTGCATCTGTAGTCCCTCGGCAGGTCACAAAAACACACAAAGAAACAATCATACATGAGAAGAACATCTGCAATAAAACTGTACAAAGCAGATATGCAGAAGTGCAAGAGTTAAGGTGCTACAAAAGAGAACATTTGAATGTCACAAGTGAAGTGCTGTGTATGCATACGCACACACATGCACCCAAGCACCTCACAACAGCAACAAACAACAGCAACAAACAACAGCAACGAACAAGAGGTGGGGCATATGTGTGTGACACACGGGCACATATATATATGTGCGTGCTGCAGAGCATCCACTAATTATGCGTTGGGTTTGGGTTGTTTAAAAGACAATTTTTAAGATGAGACTGATGCTAAGTGAGAGGATGGATAAAATATTGCTTCAAGTTCATTCTCTTACTCTGGATATCAAGTAAAGCTGTTGTTCCATCACATACAAGGTGTCATTTAAATATCAGCTGATTATTCCTCTGTTATTCACTCTGTCACTTTAATTAATCAATAAAGCATTTATTTACCATCTGCAAACTTGAAGAGAGCAGTACATAGATGCACACAGTCAGGGCCCTCTTCAGTAAGACCGGTATCTACAGGGGACTGCGTGACATGCCTGCAGTACAGACTATCTACACACACAATAGGAGGAAGCAATCCTAACATGTAACGTACCAAAATGATGGCCGGAAACAGCTGAAACACAATTCAAACACCAAGCAATTCTATGGGCATGTAACAGAAACCATGATGAAAATCTGGAGCAAGTAAACCATTCCAAATACCTTGGCTCAGCAATATCCAGTGATGAGACCCTCAATAAAGGAATAAATGTCCGGGTCGGGCTAGCCTCAGGCGCGTTCAATTCCCTAACCAACATCTGGAGGAACAGCAGGATTGACTTCACCCTCCAAGATCAAAAGTTATGAGTGTGGCATTATTACAACACTACTTTATGGACACGCCACTGGGCCCTAAAACAACAGCAGCTACACCGCTTAAGGTACGTTCAGACCAAACACAAATGCATGGCGTGATTATTTGTTAACTCAGTATAAACACATGAAAAGACATGAATTCACCGTCTAAGCAAGTTGCAGATGGGTGACCTCGCCTTTATAACTTCTGCAGCAGTGGAAATCCCCAAAGCACCGTCATGTTTAGGTTAACATTATCCAATGGGGCTCTC
Source organism: Pholidichthys leucotaenia (assembly GCA_020510985.1). Lineage (NCBI taxonomy): Eukaryota > Metazoa > Chordata > Actinopteri > Cichliformes > Pholidichthyidae > Pholidichthys > Pholidichthys leucotaenia. The sequence continues at coordinate 218,131,992 of CM035840.1, forward strand.
ACCTGGAAAAATTGTCCCTGCCTCCAAAACTTAACCTGGATGATGGTTGTTTACACTGCTAGCCCTGGTTAGTACATCTGTGGCAGGACTCCATGGGTGAATAACTCTGACAGTGCGATTCAGCTGCAGAGCTTCCGTCCATCTGTCTGCAGGTGAGTGGCAGTCTCATTTTCAACCTAGCTTACTCTTCAGTTTTGATACTTTAACTCCGGTGATGGCAGAATCTCAAAGGTGATTACTATGGCTGCCATTCCATTTGCAAGAGCAGCGTGAGGCATTCTTGAGGAATGAGGTGCTCTTCTGTCGTACAATAGCCCTAGAGTTCTTACATTTTTCGTAATGGTGCCTAGGGATCTTCCTACAGCATACTTACTGCCATCTTACAAAAATTTTTGTGCAACTCACGGCACTCTCAAGTCATTGGTAGAAAGATCTTACAGGTTTCGGCACATTTCATCAGCACAAATGTTGCACGGATGACATACTTCTGCCTTATGAGCGTCTCACTACCGCCTTACACACGCTGTACAAATCTCCATACGAAGGGGGAGTCGTACGGTGTTTCATACAACCACTGTAAGGGGCCCTCAAGAACAGCTTAAGGCGTTCTTGAGGCATACTTACGGCCAACATATTGCATAGTTCTTACATTGTTCCTATGGCATTCGTACTGCCGCCCTACGATGAGGGGTTTTCGTGGAGCGTTCATAGAAATCTTAGACAAGACCATCAACCTAGCCATGAACTTATGAACTATAAACACTTGAGTTTTCTACAGCTGCCTTAAGAAGACCATATGAAATGGTCCAAAAATCGTTCAGTGTTCGCAGTCATTCGTAAGCCATTCGTTGTGACCGAAGCTTAAGCAAAAACTTGAAAATGGTGCAGGCCCACTTTAGTGCTTCTGGTGATTTCACCACGTCAAACAAAACACAAAACAAGGTGTCATGTGAAAGCAGAGACACCGCAGATTACAAAGATGTCCGTCTCATCACTATGTGGTGAAAACTTGGTGAGCTAGCAGCAGAAGAGTAACATTGAAAAAAAAAACGCTGCTAACGTCTACTCCAATGACTGCGTTAGTTTGAAGTGAATCACGAAGGACACCGGTACTTCCGAGAGTGAGGGGTGGGGCCCCTTTAGGGAGTTCTGCACCAGCCTACCACTGTTATTGCAAACTCTCCACAGTGTCACTACTGTAGTGATGCACAGTTGGTCAGCCCTCAGGAAGGGGGAGCGGGCTGCTGGTTACAACATAAATTACTTCAATTATCTCTCCAGCAGGTGGCGCCCAAGGCAACAGCCTCTATGGCCTATATGCCAGGGGTCAGCAACCTGCACGGCACAAAGAGCCACTGTGAGTGATTTTTGTGTAAAAAAAAATCTGCAAGGAGCCACAAAAATTCTAAAAAAAAATCTGAATTCTAACTATAGTCTGACCTCAGCATTTTTTCTTATAAATTGGCAGTTCTTTTTTTTATTGTAAATTTGTTACCTTTTTCCTCACAAAATAGCTACTTTTTCTGGTAAATTTTTCATCATTTGCAAAAAATTTGTGTCTTTTTTTTTCAAAATTGTGTGAGAGGAGAGAGGTTTCCTCATTAAACTGTAAGATTTTTTTTTCAAAATATTTTATTTTTTTTGGCATAAATGTGTTTTGTTTTTTTCCTAAATTTGGCATATTTTTCTTTGCAAATTGAATACTTTTATTGTGTAAAATTGAAGACTTTCTCCATGTAAATTTGTGACATTTTTCCCAACAAAGTTATAAGCTCCTTTTTGTAAATTTTGATAATTTTGGCATAATCTTCTACTTTTCTTATAAGATTGTCTTACCCGATTGTTACTCTTTTTGAAGGTAAAAATGCTGCCTTTCTGATATTAATTTGAAACCATTTTCTAATAAAATTGAAGCTTCTTCTGGTAAATTTGTGACTTTTTTTGCCAGTTTGTGGGTTTTTTCCCCTCATAAAAATCATAACATTTCCCCCTAATTTCGAGTATTTTTGGCATAATTTTTTAGATATTCTCATAAATGTATTATAAGAGATAAGATAAGATAAGATAAGATAAGCCTTTATTAGTCCCACAATGGGGACATTCCAGGATTACTGCAGCACAGGGATAGCAACACTCAGAGCAATAGTTACAGTAATAAGATAAGAATGAATGAATGAATCTTTATTTCAGATAGTACAGGTTAAAAGGAACTGAATAATAAAACAAAGAGGGAAAGAAAATCCAACAAGGTCAAATTAGACAATAACTCCTCTGATTATACAGTTCAACATAAGTTATCCGAAATGGGTGATGGCTGAAGCTGCAGCTTATATTGCCCACCCATATTCCATCCAAGAATTCAAAAGAAAAAAAAAACAAAAAACAAGACAAGAGCGATTACAATTCAAAAAAACGAAGCTAAGACAAGGTGTGACAGAAAAAAACTAAGCTACAACACAACACAGGCTGGATATGACAATCCTTATGTGATTTTACATGTCATCTTGTAAATATGTTTGGAGTATTTCTTCCTTTAGTTTTAGTTTAAATTGTCCAAGCGTTGTACATGATTTTAATTCAGGTCCAAAATCGTTCCATAATCTGACTCCTTGCACTGAAACACAGTGTTGCTTGGTGGTAGTTCTCACTGTAGGTTTTTGAAATATACATGTTCCTCTGAAGTGATATCGTTTCTCCCTTATTTGGAACAACTTTTGGATATTTGCGGGCAGTGATAGATTCTTCACTTTAAACATTATTATTGCAGTTTTAAAGTCAACCAGATCTTTCAACTTGAGAGCTTTTAGTTTAAGAAAAAGTGGGTTTGTTGGTTCCCTGTAAGCTGCTTTGTTTATTATTCTAATAGCTCTCTTCTGAAGCATAAAGAGTGGATATATGTTTGTTTTATATGTGTTTCCCCATACTTCATTACAATATGTCATGTATGGGAGTATTAATGAATGATACAAGGTATATAGTGTGGGTTGATTCAGCAAATATTTCACTCTATGTAATATTGCAATTGATTTGGATATTTTACCTTTAATATAATTAATATGTGACTTCCAACACAGTTTATTATCAATTATTACTCCAAGAAATTTAGTTTCAGATACCCTTTCAATCTCTACACCATTTACACTGAGTTTAGATACTGAGTTGTTGTGATGGTTGTTAAAGACTATAAATTTTGTCTTACTTAAATTGAGCGTTAATTTGTTTGAATCAAACCACAGTTTAAGCTTTCCTAATTCCTTTCCGAGTGTATCCAGAAGTTGTTCCAAATTGTTTCCACTGCATAATAGATTAGTGTCATCGGCAAACAATATTAAGTCCATTTTTTCTGAAACTTTACATATATCATTTATATACATATTGAATAATAATGGCCCCAAAACTGAACCCTGTGGGACTCCACAAGTAACCTTCAGTAACTGTGAGTTTTTGTTACCAACACATACATACTGATATCTATTCTTTAAGTAACTACTTAACCAGGACAGTGCTACCCCTCTAATACCACAATTTTGTAGTTTCTTTAATAATAAATTATGATCTACTGTATCAAATGCTTTTTTAAGATCCAGGAATACTCCAACTGAATACTCTTTATTTTCAATGGCAGTTGATATTTTTTCTATAAATTCAATTTGAGCAAATGCAGTTGTCCTCTTGTGTCTGAACCCATATTGCTGCTCACACAATAAATTATTCTTCAGTATGAAGTTGTCAATTCTCTCATAGAATATTTTTTCAAGTATCTGTATTCCGTGGGTTTACTCCGGGATTTCTCCGGTTTCCTCCCACATGCCAAAAACATGCATGTTAGGTTAATTGGCTGTTCTAAATTGTCCCTAGATATCTGTTTCCTATAGGCCCTTAGAATAGAGGGTTAGTATTAATGAAAGCGCTTTGAGTGGTCTTTGTGACTAGAAAAGCGCTATATAAGTGCAGGTTAGTTAGTTAGTTAGTTAGTATCTTGGAAAATTGCGGCAATAGTGAAATTGGTCTATAGTTTGAGAATTCCCCTCTGTCACCCGTCTTGTATATTGGAATTACTTTAGCTATTTTCATTGCATTGGGAAATATACCTGTTTGGAGAGACAGGTTACAGATATACGTCAGTGGTTTCACTAAGAATTCAATAATAGTTTTGACTAAGAGCATGTCAATACCATCACAGTCCATAGATGTTTTACTTTTAAACGATTTAACTATTTCAATGACCTCTCTCTCGTCTGTGTTCTTTATGAAAATGGAGTCTTTTATAGCAGTGTTATTGCATATTGTATCACCTGTAGGCGCCGTAGTGGGTATTTCTTGAGCCAAATTAGGACCAATGTTAACAAAAAAGTTATTAAATTCATCTGCAGGTGAAGCTGCAGTCACACTCTGAGTCGTTTTATTATTTTTTGAAAAATCGGTTGGGTAGCTTGTATTTCTGCTTTTATTTCCAAGAATACTGTTAAGTATTGTCCATGTATTTTTAATATTGTCTCTGTTTTTCTCCTGTTCTTTACTGTAATAGTCTCTCTTACTACATCTTATTATACTGTATATGTTAACTTATTTTTGTATGTTTTATACCGCTGCTCTGCTTCTTTTGTCCTTTTCTTTAGGAAAGCTTTATATAATAAATTTTTCTCTTTACACGCCTTTTGTAATCCTTTGGTTAACCATGGCTTATCGGCAAATTTATGTTTAAGCTTTTTTTTTACTAATGGACAGTTTTTTTCATAAAGAGTGGTTACAATGTTTATAAATGTGTCATAGGCTTCATTTACATCTGATACATAGACTTCTGTCCAGTCTTGCTTCAGCAAGTCCTCTTTAAAAGAACTGATTGCATTTGGTGATTTATATCTGAACGATTTTAAAATTTTTTCTGTATTGGCCCCCATGTGGCCATGGATAAGTGCAAAGGTTGGCAAGTGGTCACTTATATCATTTACCAATAATCCACTTTCTATTTTCTTATCAATAATATTAACAAACAGGTCTACCAAGTCTACCTACGGGTACAAATAAGTAACCAAAAAAACAAAAAAAAAACAGGTTGTCAATAAATGTAGCAGTGTGAACTGTGATTCTACTGGGATGTGTTATTGTGGGATATAGACTCATGCTGTACATAGAGTTCATGAACTCTGTAATTACATTTTGTTGATGTGGATTTAGTAAATCAATATTGAAATCTCCACAAATTGCTACCATTTTCTTACTAGTAATATTATTGTACAGCTCGACTAATTTATCTCTGAATGTCTCAATGCAAGTTCCCGGCGTTCTATATATACAACTTATAATAGGAAGCAGGGTTTGGGGACGAGGGGGATGACTCGCCTATCACAGGGGCTGAGGTCACCAAGGTGGTTAAAAATCTCCTTGGTGGCCGGGCCCCGGGGGTGGACGAGATTTGCCCTGAGTACCTCAAGGCCCTGGATGTTGTTGGGTTGTCATGGTTGACACGCCTCTGCAACATTGCGTGGAGGTCGGGGGCAGTGCCTTTGGCATGGCAAACCGGGGTGGTGGTTCCTCTCTTCAAAAAAGGGGACCGGAGGGTGTGCTCCAACTTTAGAGGGATCACACTCCTCAGCCTCCCTGGGAAGGTCTATGCCAAGGTACTGGAGAGGAGAGTCCGGCTTGTTGTTATGAGCTATTCGGTCTCTGTACGACCGTTGTGAGAGTTTGGTTCGTATTGCCAACACTCGGTCGGAGTCATTCCCAGTGAGAGTTGGACTCCGCCAGGGCTGCCCTTTGTCACCGATCCTGTTCATAATTTTTATGGACAGGATTTCTAGGCGCAGCCAGAGAATGGAGGGTGTCATGCTTGGTGACCACAGGATCTCATCTCTGTTGTTTGCAGATGATGTTGTCCTGTTGGCTTCATCCAGCAATGACCTACAGCTCTTGCTGGGACGGTTTGCCGCTGAGTGTGAAGCGGCTGGGATGAGAATCAGCACCTCCAAGTCCGAGTCCATGGTCCTCAGCCGGAAAAAGGTGGATTGTCCTCTCCGGGTTGGGGACAGGCTCCTGCCCCAAGTGGAGGAGTTTAAGTATCTTGGGGTTTTGTTCACGAGTGAGGGGAAAATGGAGCGAGAGATCGACAGACGGATTGGAGCAGCATCTGCAGTGATGCAGACGTTGTACCGGTCTGTCGTGGTGAAGAGGGAGCTTAGTTCTAAGGCAAAGCTGTCGGTTTACCAGTCAATCTACGTTCCTACTCTCACCTATGGTCACGAGCTTTGGGTAATGACCGAAAGAACGAGATCGCGGATACAAGCGGCTGAAATGAGCTTTCTCCGTAGGATTGCTGGACTCACCCTCAGAGATAGGGTGAGGAGCTCAGTCATCCGGGAGAGGCTCAGAGTAGAACTGCTGCTCCTTCACATTGAAAGGAGTCAGTTGAGGTGGTATGGGCATCTGATTAGGATGCCTCCTGGACGCCTTCCACTTGAGGTGTTTCAGGCACGTCCCACTGGGAGGAGACCCCGGGGCAGACCCAGGACTCGGTGGAGAGACTATGTCTCCCAGCTGGTCTGGGAACGCCTTGGTATCCCCTCTGAAGAGCTGGAGCAGGTGGCTGGGGAGAGGGAAGTCTGGGCTTCTCTGCTTGAACTGCTGCCTCCGCGACCCGGACCTCCGGAAAAGCGGTAGAAGATGGATGGATGGATGGATGGGTAATTAGATTTTTTGTTTTATCTTGGTCAGTCTCGACAGCAACACATTCCAAGATCCCTGGTAGTGCAAAGGACATTCCATTTACAAGCTTACACCTATACAGGTCATCAATATACAGTGCTACACCACCACCCTTTTTTTGAGATCTGTTAACATGAAACATCTGATATCTCTCCATTGCCATTAGGGGAGCCTGCTCTTCATTAAGCCAGGTTTCAGAGACTGCAATAGCTGTAAATTTTCTGTCTAGCTGTTTTAAATAGTCCTGAATCTGTGGAAAGTTTTTGTTAAGACTTCTGCTGTTGAAGTGTATTATTGATAGTTTACCATCTAGTTGCACTTGACTTTTGAATTGCTTTTCAGTGTAATATTCACAATGGTTATGGATATTATTGAAAAAGTGGTTATCAGGATCAATATCATTCTCCATCTCTTGTAGTTTATGTTCAGCATAATGGCATATTTTCAGAGTTTGAATTTCCTCACTCTGTGTCAAATGACTTCCTCCAACTGGGGATAATTGATGTCTACTCAAGTCAGTCATAAGTTTTTGTTTGTTTTGCCTTTTTTTTTTAAAGTACTTTGACATGGTATATCAAAAGAACTATTCTTACCGTGTGTGTGAATATGGATTATCATTGTCTCTTAATTTTCTTAATCAGTGTTCATCTGTATTTATTTAAGTCAGTAACATCTCTGATCATTATACTCTTTGCTTGCTCAGGTGTTCCATTTAGTTTGATCCAAACTCTACAATTTCTTGTCCATGTTGCTTGTATCTTATTTTGTCTTTTCAGCATCCGTGCTTGCTGTGCTATTTCAGCATTTGTTCTTGTTCGATGTTCATTTAAGTAAACTTCTGTTCCCCGTAAACTTCTGTTCCCCGTAGCTTTCTGGCCTACCTCAGTATGTCATTCTTTACCCTTCTGTTCACAAAGCGCATCACAATTGATTTCTTTGTTTTATTATCTTTCCTGGGTAAAGCATAACAGGCTGAAATTGCATTTGCTTCTACCTTTATATCTTTACTGCCAAGGAACTGAAGCACCTGGTTTTCTAGGGAGACTGATTCACTCAGGGGAGCCTCCTCACCTCTCAGTCCTGTTGTGGCATGAGCGTATGACTGATATTTGATGTCTAGTCCACTTATAACTAGGTCATCCATACGAGAACCTTGTTCAAGATCCTCGATGCGTCGCTCCAAGTCCGTAATTTTTTTTGTCTTTTTCCTGAATTGTTAATTTTAAGTCTCGTACATCTTCCATTAGGCCTATTATTTTGGCCTGCTGGCTAACCATTTTGGCCACTTCTTCTGACAAGAAGTTCAGAGATTTTTTGATCTCTTCCATCTCCTCCTTCTTTGGTGGCATTTTACTGACCTGTGGATAGTAAAAACAATCTCTGCTTGTGTCGCCGGTATCCGATCCGACCGTCCTCGAATCCAGCTGGGCCTCAGCTAGCCCCTCCGCTGCTGGTCCCGCTGCTCACCGCCGCCACAACCGAGCTCCTGTCCAGCTCCTCCACCGAGTCCCGCCGCACACCGCCGGTGCAGCCGAGCTCCGCTGGGGCCCCAGTAGATCCTCCGCTGAGCACCGCCGCCTACCGCCGTCTGCCTGGGTAGTACCTCTGCTGAGCCCCGTCACCAACCGCCGTCTGCCTGGTAGTTCCTCCGCTGGGCCTCGTAACTGGGCTCCGACTCAGGCTATTGTCTGGCTGGGTCCTGGTGGTCCTCCACTGGTCCCCGTCTCCCACCAATGCCGCCCCCGAACTCTGATCCAGCTCACGTCCAACTGCCGCCTCGGTTAGTTCCTCCGGCAAGCCCTCACCAAGGGACTGAGTCGCTTCATGTCGGTGTTAGGCGGCACGACTAGCGCCAGCGTTAAGCTAACTAGCGTTAGCTTGGCAAACGCTTCGGGTAGAGCGCAGCAGCGAACCACAAAGAAACGCTAGTCAGTTTACTCACAGTGGCCAGTGAAAGGCGATTAAAGGGGTATTCCAACGGAGGTGGAAATTCAGCCCGTGCGTGTCCATCACGAGCGCCGATCGCTGTTGGTTAGTTATTTTTAATGGCAAAATCAGCAACTTTGTCTCAGCACTGAAAAAGTGTGACCATCCCGGTCGCCATCTTGTCTCTGATAAGAAGAACTGGTTAGCCAAAAGCAGTAGATGAAAATACATATGTACACAGATATATATACACAGTGCAGGAGCATTGCATCTAGATGGTATCAACAGCATTACAGTTTGTTAACCTCTTGCACTCCGTTGTACCGCGGGTGGGCAAGTCTCTGCGTCCCAGAGTGCACGAGGGCGCTCTCGTGTGCTCTAGGACGCATGAGGGCGCTGCCTCCAAGCGCACACTGAAAAAAAAAAAAAGTTCTTCCACTACAGACACAGCCGCGAACAGATCAGATATGATTGACCTTTCATTCGACTAATAAGAGCCTTGAATTGGGTTTCTGAAACCTTGAAGAACCAATGACTGAAAACCTAGCAAGAAGGACCCGCCTACCAACGCTGTGAATGCAGCCAGCCAATTGAAGCACAGAAGTTTGCGAGCTTTTTTGTGTAAGGCTGGGTGAAGAGAGACTGCTGCAGCAGATGAAAAAAGGACCCGCAGGAAGAACCCCACAGACCCAGCAGCACAGAGACCATCCACAAGTGCAACCTGTATGACAGGGACTGCCATTCGCGCATCGGCATGTTCGGCCACAGGCGGTGCTGTCCCAGCAGAGTAGATGTTTAGGATTCTCTTCCATGGTCATAATAGACCGACGGAGGCCGATTACGAAGGCTGAGTGACACACGCGTTCGCCAGTCTATTTTTAATTACTACTGTTATTTGTTTTGAAAAATCGTTCGCCAAAAACCGCAATCATGGAAGCGCAAAACCGCAATAATGGAATTATGTTTTGATCGGGTTGCGAGACCAGTGTCGCGTTCGTCTGACAATGAGGAAGAAGTTCACCAGCTCTGCTTCTGCTGTGAAGAGGTAAGTGTTCTAAGCTAAATTATTCTTTATCCCTGAAAACTGTAATCAAAATGACTTTTGACCGATTGGTAAATTACAGCTGTGCGTCATCGCTGCATGACGGACCGTGGCGCAACGGGTGATGTCCGTCCTCTGTAGCGAGGGGGGGACAACCCCCCCCCCCCCACACACACACACACAGCCCTGAGTTTCACCTTTCATTGTTACGTGTGGCCCTCGCGAGCCACACAATGAGAGCCAAGGGCGAGCCGGTGAGTTGTGATGTTTTATTAAGGTAGGGAACAGGGGAAAAGGAACACGGCCTCGTGGGGCCAAAAGGTACAAATAATCATACAAGAGGAACACTCACATTTACTGCAGAGCAAAGGGCAGGGGGCTAGTGCCAGGCGAAGGGGTTCCAGCCTATGGTGAGCGAAGTCGCAGCCCTGAATGATCAGAGCTGCTCCTTTTTAAACCCATTAGCAGCGCCTCAGCTGATGAGGGATAATTGGGCTCCAGCCGTCCCGTGATACTGACAGCTGGGAGCCCGCTGAGATGCTGTCAAGGAGAGGACCGGGTAGAAGAGGGATATGGTCTGAGTGCCGGATGATATGGCGTCTCATCCCATGGTGACAGAGCGTCCCCCTCACGGTCGGGCTACGAATGACCCGAAACCCCCCCCCCACCACCACCTAGGGTGGGCGGATGGGAGGCAGGACCGGAGGGAGAGGATCAGAGAAGAAAAAAGACAAATGGACAATGAACAAATACAGAGTACCAGGGCAGAGAAAAAAACCCCAAACACAATACTCCATACGATATAACATGAAAGAACTCAGAGAAAGGGGAGAAAAAAAAGACAAGCCAATACAGTTTCAGGGAAAAAAAAAACCCCAATCACAATACTCTATACAATACAGCGAGGGAGAAACCCATACAGGCAGAGGATAATTGCAGGAATACAGTCCAACACACAGGGAAGAGAACCCCCCCCCCCACAATACTCCACAAACCCTGTACAGACAAATACAAAATAAAACAACCCCGGGGACCCCAAAACGAGAGGAAAAAAAAAAACCAAGGGCGAAAGGTAGAACACTACAGCCATCCCTCAAACAGGAGGGGAAACCTAAAACAGAAAACCACGCTAAATGCGGGACAGGTATAACAATTTAGCTGTACCCACCCAAACACAAGTACAGCAACAGACATTCAGTTCGGGGGGTCTCCCCGCACCCAGCGTCCATACCGCTAACGAGGGTGATGGGAAGAGTTCCGGTGGCCTACCCGAACCCCAGGCCAGAAAACGCAGTTCCTCGGGCGGCCGAACCAGATCGCCGAACAAACAGTCGAACGGGTCGGGCGGCCGCACAAGTGGGCCGAACGGGCACAGCAGACCCTCTGGTGGCCGACCCGCATCACTCAACCACCAGGCCCGTAGGGGAAAGGGAGAAGTCCAAACGGACCCCAGTGGAAGAGGCTTGGGGGAGAGCTGAGGATGAGGTGGTCGAGGGTCAGATGACAGGAGATCCGCAGCTCCCTCACTGGACCTGGACACCGCTGGAGCAGAACCCACGTCGGACCCCGATTGGGTCTCAGGCGAACCCACGTCGGACCCCGACTGGGCCAGCGCCGCACCAGGACTGACCTCCGACGTCGAACCTGGACCCTCTAGCACCACAAGAGACGGCAGGTCCTCGCCGGCGACCCTGGGAGAAGGCTCAGGAGAGAAGACAGAACCGAGATCAGGATCACCGGCAGCGCCAGAACCTGGCGAGATGAGCATGGATGCAGCGGACGGCTGCACCCGGCTCACCTCCCCTAGAGACAGGCTAAAGTGCTCTAAGATTAGGAGAAGAAAGATGAGATAGAGCACTTGCCTGATCTCGGGTTCTGACGCCGTCCAGGACTGCGAAGATCCGGGATCCAACATCAGGAGGTCGTCATCAGGCTCCCACTCAGCTACGTCGGGCTCCGCAGCTGGCATGATGGACAGTGCAGCTTGTGATTCCTCCTGCACCGATGCCCACGCCGACAGCCCACACGGCGTGGTGGCAGGAGAACCTTGTCCCGCTGGAACGGACCGCACCTCCATGGAGACCCGGGGATGCTTGGTCGTCGGCGCAGACTCCACGTAGCAATCCGTCTTCCTCCTCTGTCCACGGTGTAGCTGCGGAACCGGAACCAGGCTGACAGGAACCGCAGGCCCCCTCCTCATCCCACGACGTTGGCCTGGCGCCAGGGACCGCTCAGCGGAGGGAGACACAGAGGGTGCAGGATCAGTGACACAGACTACAGCAGGTGGTGGGAGTTTGGGGAGCTGCGAACCCCGAACTCCTCCTCCAGGAATTTGACAGAGCAAATCATCAGATGAATGTGAAAAAACCGAGACTTGCCTGTCACCTGGAGGCTGGATGGTGCCTGCTGTCATGGACTTTGCTCCTCCCTCTCCCCGCCGGGCGGTGATGGAGGACCCCCTGGGAGAACGTCGGGGAGCTGCTCGTGTGGATTCCGGGATGGATTTCGCCAGGTCTGGATTCAGGATGCACACAGCAGTCGGGGGGCACGTCGAGGAGGAGGGGGCGACAGCCGAGATGAGCCGGACCTGAAGCGCTGGCGTGACAGCGGAGGGAAGTGGCTCGGGAGAAGAGGCTGAGAGATCTCCTCTCTGAAGAGGCGCAGGGAAGACAGCTGCGTGGGAGGATGAGACCTTGCGGTTACCCGGAACTGGATCCGGACGGGGTGTTTGCTGAGAGGACGATGCAGTGTGGCGACGGCTACTCACAGGGGGCAGAGCGAAGGAAAGATCCAGAAATCGCCGCTCCTGGGCAGAGACAGAGGCAAGGAGGGCGTCGAACTCTGGGAAGTCGCGTAGCCCCCAACTCCTCTCCACCAGTCTAACGGCGGCCGCCACATGCCTCATAATGGCGGACGGGTGCACAGCGGAACGAGCAGCAGCCACTCGGTCCCGGACCTTAATTGCCATCAGCTGCAGATCCTCCGGGGGAATCCCGAGTGACATCATGCAGGACGGGGAAAGCCCTCTGGGTGGCGCGAACTCCCGGGCCGGAGTGGAGGCAGGAACGGGATCCCGAAGCGAAGGGTAACGTCTCCTCCTCTTCGGCTTCCTGCCGGGATTTCCCTCCAACCCACGGAGCTCCTCTCACTGCGCAGCGATGGCGTTCCTCCTGGCACAGACCTCAGGATGGGTGGAATGGCGAGAGAGACAGTCCAGGAGATTCTCAGCAAACTCTAAGTGCCAGCGTCTTTCATTGGGGTTGTCGTAAAGGGAGGCGGTGAAGAGCGACCCGTCGACATCCTCCAGGATGGCCGTCAGCTCGTTGCCCTGGAGCCGAACGTGACTCCGGGGAGACGGCATGCTCAAGCGCAGACACCCAGACAGGGAAGACACAAGCCCAACGGCAACTCACGGCCGCCGGCAACTCGCCTGGCTGTGACTTACTGTTACGTGTGGCCCTCGCAAGCCACACAATGAGAGCCAAGGGCGAGCCGGTGAGTTGCGATGTTTTATTAAGGTAGGGAACAGGGGAAAAGGAACACGGCCTCGTGGGGCCAAAAGGTACAAATAATCATACAAGAGGAACACTCACATTTACTGCAGAGCAAAGGGCAGGAGGCTAGCGCCAGGCGAAGGGGTTCCAGCCTATGGTGAGCGAAGTCACAGCCCCGAATGATCAGAGCTGCTCCTTTTTAAACCCATTAGCAGCGCCTCAGCTGATGAGGGATAATTGGGCTCCAGCCGTCCCGTGATACTGACAGCTGGGAGCCCGCTGAGACGCTGTCAAGGAGAGGACCGGGTAGAAGAGGGATATGGTCTGAGCGCCGGATGATATGGCGTCTCATCCCATGGTGACATTCATTAGAGCCCAAGATGAAGCTTCTATATTGAATCATTCAAAAGTTACAGACGTTTTTCCAAACTGTGCCATTTGGCACAATTTGGCACAGTTCAAAAACGCCTGGGAACTACCTGAGGAAAAAGCTTTGTAATATATTCACTTTTTGTGGTATTGTTACAAAATTTGGACCTCAGCTGGATAACACTTGGTTCTACATTTCTGTTGCATTTTCCAGCCCGGATCTGAAGCTGTGTGTTATTTGCAAGCATTTGTATCCGAAAAAACACCCAGGCCAAATTTATTTTCTTCAAGTTCACTATGTTTAGATGACTGTAACTCAGTGGCCGGAGCACTTAGAGAGATTATGACTATTTTGCCAAAAAATTCAAAGTGTTTTCTTTTAAATGAGACCAACCCCATGAAGATGCTGCAAAGGGTTGAAGAACAGCTTTCGATTTACTTTGGGCACGTTTTTTTTTTTTTTTTTGTGTTTTTAGGGAAATTGACCGGAGTGCAAGGGGTTAAGTTACCCTGCAGAATATGAATATGCACCCAGACAGTATATTTTGTATTTGAATCAACAGCGTTGTTGTTACCCTCAGTAATGATTGATATTGTCCTAGCTGTATAATGGAGGGGACGAATTATTGTGCAAAGTTGTTACGTTTAGTACATTCAATACGACCTCTATGAGCAGCCCTGGTTAGGTTATAAAGTCTGACAGCCGTAGGTAGGAAGGATTTGCGGAACCTCTCCGTTGTGCACCTAGGATGACACAGCATACTGCTAAATGAGCTCCTCAGTGCATTAAGCGTGTCCTGCATGGGGTGGGACTCGGACTCCAGCAGAGATAACAGCTTATCCGCCACCCTCCTCTCTCCTATCTCTTCCACTTGGTCAAGGCGTCGCCCCAGAACAGAGCTGTTTTTTTTGATCAGCCTGCTCAGTCTCTTCCTATCGGCTGCCGTGATGCCACTGCCCAAGCAAATCACTCCAAATGTGATGACTGATGCCACCACCGAATCATAGAAGGTCTTCAGGAGTGCCCCTTGTACTCCAAAAGACCTGAGTCTCCTCAGGAGGAACAGCCTGCGCTGCCCCTTCTTGTCGAGCATGTCGGTGTTGTGTGACTAGTCCAGTTTATTGTTCAGGTGAACACCCAGGTACTTGTAAGATGTCACTATCTCAATGTCTGTTCCCTGGATGTTTACTGGTGCTGTGGGGGTTGTCCTCGCCTGCAGCAGTCCACCACCAGTTCCTTAGTTTTCCTCGCATTGATCTGGAGGCAGTTCCGTTGGCACCAGTCCACGAAGTCCTGGTTAAGTCCTCTGTGCTCCGCATCATCTCTATCAGAGATGAGGGTGACAACTGCAGAGTCGTCAGAGAACTTCTGTAGATGGCAGTGTGGTGTGCTGTGTGAGAAGTCTGCATTGTAGAGGATAAACAGGAAGGGAGCCAGAACTGTTCCCTGGGGGGCCCCCATAGTGCAGATGATGGTGTCAGACACACATTCCTGGGTTCTCACAAACTGTGGTCGGTTTATGAGGTAGTCCAGGATCCACGATGACAGGTGCTGGTCCACCCCTGCACACAGTAGCTTGTCCTTCAGGATCACTGGTTGGATGGTGTTGAAAGCACTGGAGAAATCAAAGAACATGATCCTCACAGTGCTCCCAGGCTTCTCCAGGTGGGACAGAGAATGGTGTAGGAGGAAGATCACTGCATCCTCCACACCGAAGCCATGCTGGTAGGCAAAAAGAAGTGGATCCATCGCTGGTCCCATCAGTGGGCGGAGGTGGGCAAGGAGCAGCGTCTCCGTGGGTCTTCATCAGGTGTGATGTGAGGGCCACTGGTCTGTAGCTGTTCAGGTCCTTGAGGTGAGGGGTCTTCGGTATGGGTACCACACAGGATGTTTTCCATAGCTGTGGTACCCTCCCCAGCTTCAGGCTGAGGCTGAAGATGTGCTCCATGATCCCACACAGCTGGTCTGCGCAGGACTTGAGGAGCCTCAAGCTGATGCCGTCCGGACATGCAGCCTTCCTCACCTTGATCTTCCTCAGTTCAGCTCTCACCTGGGTCTTAGTGAGGGTCAGGTTGGGGCAGGGGGGCTGTGTGCTGGGGGGGGGGGGGGCTGTGGACAGCGGGACAAGATGAAGGCGGAGGCAGCTGTGGTTGGTGGGCAGGAGGCAGCTGTGGTTGGTGGGCAGGTGGAGGAGAGGGCAATTGGCCAAACCTGTTAAAAAAAAACAAGTTCAGGTTGTTCACCCATTCCCTACCCCCTGTGGCCTGGGAGGAGGTATTCTGGTGCCCAGAGATGGTTTTGAGGCTTCTCCAGACACCGCTGATGTCACTCTGTTCCAGCTTGTCCTCCATCTTCCTGTAGCTGTCCTTCCCCTCTCTGATCTTCCTCCTTAGCTCCCTCTGACTGGACTTCAGCTCCTCCTTGTTTCCCAACCTGAAAATCCTTTTCTTCTCCACCAGCAGTGACTTTATCTCAGGGTTGATCCAGGGTTTGTTGTTTGAGAAACACTGTATGGTCTTGGTGGGTATGGTGTTGTCTACACAGAAGTTGATGTAGTCTATGATGGTGTGTGTGAGGCCGTCGATGTCCTCACCATGTGGATTACAAAGCTGCTCCCATACAGTGGATTTAAAACAGTCCTTCAGAGTGTCCTTCACTTCCTCAGACCATATTTTCACTGTGCAGGTGACAGGAGGTTGTCTGTGTACCAGGGGTTTGTACACAGGCAGGAGATGAACCAGGTTGTGAGCCGATCTTCCGAGGGGGGGTGTGGCGATAAGGTGTAAGTGTCCTTGGTCTTTAAGAAAAGTCCAGTGTTTTATTGTCTCTGGTGTGGCACGTGACATACTGGGTGAAAGTGGGCAGAATGGAGGACAGTGAGGTATGGGTGAAATCACCAGAGATGAGCAGGAGAGCACTGGGTGTTGTGTCTGCATCCTGCTAGTGACTAAGTGGATGACGTCACACACTGCCTGAGCACTCGCACAGGGGGTACATAAATAACAATGCTGACAACATGTAAAAATTCTCTGGGGAGGTATGCCGGTCACATGCTAACAGCTAGTAACTCAATGTCCTTGCTGCAGTGTTCGTGATGTGCCCGGGATTACACCATCTGTCATTCACATACAGTGGAGTAAAAAAGTATTTAGTCAGCCGCCAATTGTGCAAGTTCTCCCACTTAAAAGACGAGAGAGGTCTCCAATTTTCATCATAGGTATACCTCAACTATGAGAGACAAAATGAGAAAAAAAAAATCCAGAAAATCACATTGTCTGATTTTTAAAGAATTTATTTGCAAATTATGGTGGAAAATAAGTATTTGGTCAATCACAAAAGTTCATCTCAATACTTTGTTATATACCCTTTGTTGGCAATGACAGAGGTCAAATGTTTTCTGTAAGTCGTCACAAGGTTTTCACACACTGTTGCTGGTATTTTGGCCCATTCCTCCATGCAGATCTCCTCTAGAGCAGTGATGTTTTGGGGCTGTCACTGGGCAACACGGACTTTCAACTCCCTCCAAAGATTTTCTATGGGGTTGAGATCTGGAGACTGGCTAGGCCACTCCAGGACCTTGAAATGCTTCTTACAAAGCCACTCCTTCGTTGCCCGGGCGGTGTGTTTGGGATCATTGTCATGCTGAAAGACCCAGCCATGTTTCATCTTCAATGCCCTTGCTGATGGAAGGAGGTTTTCACTCAAAATCTCACGATACATGGCCCCATTCATTCTTTCCTTTACACCAGGGGTTCTCAAAGTTTTGATGGGTGAGGGCCAATTTGGGAATCCAAAGTTGAACCGAGGGCCACCAAAGGGACGGAGGCAAAAAAAAAAAAAAGACTGAAAATTCAATTCCATTTGTAATCCTTTTAATTATCAGATTTAATTAGTTTGGGTAAAGTCATATTAACAGTAAGAAATTGGGACTGATGAAAATACAATTTTAGTGTCAACATACCTTAACTGCAGTGTGATTTGTGGTGCTGTTTTCGGTTGGCCACGAGTCCTCTGAAGTCTGGCTCCATCTCCGTCGTCGCGATGCGAAGGACTGCATGTAGGTGGGCATCTGTCATCCTGGATCTCAGCTTAGATTTGTTGATGGCCATGGTGGAGAAGGTCTTTTCACAGATGTAGGTGCTTCCGAATAAAGACGCCATTCTGACAGCATGTTGACGAAGAGCAGGGAATGTGGATGGGGAAAGTCCTTTGTAGAACTCGATCAGACTCTTGTCACGATATGCAGCTCTGGCCTCGGAGCTTTCCTGTAGGTCGATGAGCTCAAACTGCATGTCTGCAGGCACTGCCTCGGGCACACATGAGAAGGGATTTTGGAAAAGGTTGAAATCACCCTCGTGGTCCCTGAAGTCAGAGAATCGGTGGTCGAACTCGTCTCGAAGCTTTTCGATGAGGCCATGGTTCTTCTCTGAACGCAGGTGACGCAAAACTTCACTCCCGTCCGTGTCTGGGTCATCTACCAGCGCCCTGCAGGCAGGGAAATGAGCGAGATCTCCTTCTCTGAGCTGTCCCTGGAGCAGTTGGAGTTTTCGCTGGAAAGCTTTCACGTTGTCAAAAAGTGTGGAAATGAGTTTTCCATGGCCTTGCAGCTTCAGATTGAGATCGCTCAGACAATTATTCAGGTCGGCGAGGAAGGCTAGGTCACAGAGCCATTTGCTGTCCGTTAACTCAGTCACGTCTTGTCCTTTTGCCTGCATGAACTCGCAAATTTCTTTTCTCAGGTTAAAAAAACGTTTCAGTGTGGCACCTCTGCTCAGCCACCGGACGGCAGTGAAGTAAATGACGTCTCCAAAATCTGCCTCTGACTGCGCCAAAAAGGTTTTAAATTGGCGATGGTTCAGACCTCTGGACTTCAGGTAATTAACTGTCTTCACAACTACGGCCATGACGTGTTTCATTTCTAGCGTCTGAGCAGCGAGGGCTTCTTGGTGAATTATGCAGTGGTAGCTGACTGGTTTCTTACCACCGCTGTTCACCACTTTCTCAGCCAGCAGCGACACTGCACCTGTCCTACTCCCAATCATTGCTGGTGCTCCGTCTGTCGTGACACCGACCAAGGATGCCAGGTTAACATTGTGTGTGTCCAGACTGCGATACACTGCTTCGCAAATATCCACTCCCTTCGTTGTGTCTTTCATACTCTCCATACTCAGTAGCTCCTCGCCGACGTCAAAATTCTCAGTGACAGTTCGGATGAAAATCAACAGTTGGGCAGTGTCGGAAATATCCGTGCTTTCATCCAGTGCGATGGAAAACGCTCCCTTTTCTAGCCCCTCCACACGTATCACCAGTTGGTCCTTCAAATCATTTGCCAGATCTTCGATTCGTCTTGTGACTGTGTCATTCGACAAACTTACGTCACGGAACTTTGTTTTTTGGTCTGGGCATACACGCTCTGCCACTTTTAGCATACAGTCTCGAACAAATTCTCCGTCACTAAACGGCTTGCCCCATTTAGCTATTTCATGAGCTACCACATAGCTAGCCTCTGTTACTGCTTCGCTGGTTTTTGAAAATTGCGTGAAGACTGACTGTTGTGCTGTGTAGCCCCTTTTAAGTTGTTCCATCTTTGTGGTGCGATCCTTGCCACTGAATTTTTCATAATTTTTGTGTTTTGTTTCGTAATGGCGCCTGATGTTAAAGTCTTTTCGCACTGCGATTACCTGTCTGCAGATGAGGCATACAACTTTATCTGACCCGTGAGGTTCAACGAAGTAGTCCAAAGTCCATTTTCCCTGAAACTGCCTTTTTTCCTCGCTGACAGTTCTCGGTTTCCTCGAGTGAGCGGTCTCCATCTCTGCCTCTTTCTCTCGCTGATCCATCTTTATTTCCACACTTCGACTTCCACAAGCACTAATATTTATTTCTTATTCTTCTTCTGACTCAAAATGGTGCTCCGAAACCGTTGCCAACCAACACTTCTGCACTGTGCGCTGAACGTTCCATCTCCCATAATACAATTGGACTAGCTGCTGCAATGAAGTGATCGCAAGGTCGACAACACATGTAATTACGGCTTGTGCCTACAGATGCCGCCAAAGACCACTAAACGTAGATGTGTATCGGAATTTTTCCAAAGCAATTAGTTCAGATCATATATTGGTTAAGACGTTAACAGATTGGCCGCGGGCCGCCAGAAATGTTTTCGCGGGCCGCCATTGGCACGGGGGCCGCACTTTGAGAAACATTGCTTTACACGGATCAGTCATCCTGGCCCCTTTGCAGATCAACAGCCCCAAAGCATAATGTTTCCACCCCCATCCTTCACAGTAGGTATGGTGTTCTTTGGATGCAACTCAGCATTCTTTCTCCTCCAAACACAACAAGTTGAGTTTTTACCAAAAAGTTCTATTTTGGCTTCATCTGACCATATGACATTCTCCCAATCTTCTTCTGGATCATCCAAATGCTCTCTAGCAAACTTCAGACGGGCCTGGACATGTACTGGCTTAAGCAGGGGGACACGTCTGGCACTGCAGGATTTGAGTCCCTGGCGGCGTAGTGTGTTACTGATGGTAGCCTTTGTTACTTTGGTCCCAGCTCTCTGCAGGTCATTCACTAGGTCCCCCCGTGTGGTTCTGGAATTTTTGCTCACCGTTCTCGTGATCATTTTGACCCCATGGGGTGAGATCTTGCGTGGAGCCCCAGATTGAGGAAGATTATCAGTGGTCTTTTATGTCTTCCATTTTCTAATAATTGCTCCCACAGTTGATTTCTTCACACCAAGCTGCTTACCTATTGCAGATTCAGTCTTCCCAGCGTGGTGCAGGTCTACAATTTTGTTTCTGGTGTCCTTTGACAGCTCTTTGGTCTTGGCCATAGTGGAGTTTGGAGTCTGACTGTTTGAGGTTGTGGACAGGTGTCTTTTATACTGATAACGAGTTCAAACAGGTGCCATTAATACAGGTAACGAGTGGAGGACAGAGGAGCCTCTTAAAGAAGAAGTTACAGGTCTGTGAGAGCCAGAAATCTTGCTTGTTTGTAGGTGACCAAATACTTATTTTCCACCATAATTTGCAAATAAATTCTTTAAAAATCAGACAATGTGATTTTCTGGATTTTTTTCCCCTCATTTTGTCTCTCATAGTTGAGGTATACCTATGATGAAAATTGGAGACCTCGCACATCTTTTAAGTGGGAGAACTTACACAATTGGTGGCTGACTAAATACTTTTTTGCCCCACTGTACATTATCAGCCCCCCGCCTCTGCTCTTCCCACTGTCCGTTGTCCGATCTGCCCGCATTGCATGGAAACCCTCCAGATCGAAGTTAGCATCTGCTGCTAGTTCTGTAAACAACATAATGCAAATCTCTCTGGACGCTCTCATACCAGGACATAGCCGCCAGTTCATCAGTCTTGTTAAGCAGTGATCTCACATTTCCCATAATCATGGCTGGAAGAATGGGTCTCCAGGAGGCGGTCCTAGAGGGGAGAAGGCCCTGTCATGGGCAGCGGGAGCGCGCCCCTCCCATCCTGCCTTACATTCACTAACTCATCACGACACCTGAGGCAGAGGACACACCTGCATCCGCTCATCAGTCAGCGTACTTAAGGAGGCTCTCTCCGCGCAGTCAACACTGGCTTGTCTGGGTATACTGCCCGCTATAGGCAAGCAAGTCTAAGCAATAAGTGTGAAAACGTTATCTCACCTTATTTCTCCTTTTCCTCAGGTTGCTGCCACCATGTAGGTGTGTCTCTCGGACTGCGCGCACTCTCCTGCCACATCTCACTGTCCTCAGCTCCTGCTCCACCCGGTCAGGCACCATCAGCTCATCTTCCCCCTTACCCTACTGGTTCATCTATTCCTCACTGGGTTCTGCCGGTCATCCATGGATTTCCCAAGTAAGTGGCAATTTGGCTCGCCCATTTCCCCCTACTCCATTCCTCTGCTCACAGCTTCTGTCTTCTCTCCACAGGGCCATTCCTGTGGCGAGTTACTGTTTCTGCAGCTGTGCGCTTTGGGTTTTTGAGATTTAATAAAACTTTCAAACGTGCCCCTCTGTGTGGTTCCTCCTGTGCATTGGCATTGTGCATGTGTGCTGTCAAGCTTTATTAATCATGACAGAACGAGCTTGGGCTTACGCTGTAATGATGAAGCCCAGCTACGCAAACCTCTCGTATGACCGGTTCGTGCGGGACTTTTTAGAAGTCTTTGATCATTCCCGTCTCGACAGCATCCTCGCTGATCGGCTCCTTAGTCTCTAACAGGGAGGCCGGTCAGCGGCGGAATACGCAGTCGACTTCCAGGTGGCAGTGGAGGAAGTGGGCTGGGGAGAGGCTTCTCTCTGCAGCATTTTCCTCCGTAGCCTCAATTCTGGTCTGAGGGATGAGCTAGCCGGTCAGGATCTCCCAGGGCGATTCTCTGAGTTGATCTCGCTCACGATTAGCCTGGACAACAGGCTAATCGGGCTGTGGAGCAGAAGTCTTACAGCCGCTCGCACGGAGCTTCCCTCCGCCCAGCTCAGTCGTGCCCCCTGGCGTTACCGGCTCCGGAGTCCGCCGACGAACCAGAGGCCATGGCCATCGGGCGCACTAGGCTCCCTCTAGCGGAGAGACAACGCCGGCGGGAACAGGGTCTCTGCATGTATTGCGGAGATGACCGGCATCCCGTGGAGCTGTGCCCGGTTAAGCCAAATGGGGAGGTCCGCGAGTCACTGTAGGGGGCCTCGCAGACTCTAACCGGCCAAATCCCCTATCTTCATGCACACTGCCCATACGTTTCTGCCACAACTCCACCGGGCATTCCACTCACGCACTGGTGGATTCTGGGGCAGAGCAGAATTTTATCTCTAAGAGCCTGGCAACCCATTTGGGCATACCCTGCCAACTGCTGCTTACCCCCTTGAACTTGGTGACGCTCTCACGCTCTTCCCTGGGTACAGTTACACACCGCACTAAGCCAGTTCCCATCATCATCTCCGGCAACCACCGGGAGGATCTGACCCTCTGCGTCCTGCCCTCCTTGTTGGACCGTGTCATTCTGGGTTACCCCTGGCTGCGGCTGCATAACTCTGTCCTGGATTGGAGAACCGGCAGCGTCCTGTCTTGGAGCACCTTCTGCCTGTGCACCTGCCTCCAGTCGGCGGCTTGTGCTCCATCCTCTCCTCCGCCGGCTCCGGTTTCTGAGCCCCCGGACCTGACTCTAGTGCCGCAGGAGTTCCATGACTTGGGGGCAGCATTCAGTAAGTCCAGAGCCTTGTCCCTTCCTCCGTATCGACCATACGACTGTGCGATTAACATCCGCCCGGGGGCTCCCCTGCCGTCTGGCCGCCTATACAGTCTCTCTGCACCGGAACGCGAAGCGATGGACACCTACATTAAGGAGTCACTCAGCGCTGGGATCATCCGCCCCTCCTCGTCCCCGCTTGGCACGGGTTTCTTCTTCGTAGGTAAGAAGGATGGGTCCCTACGCCCCTGTATTGACTTCAGAGCGCTTAATGACATCACTATAAAGGACTGCTACACACTGCCGCTCATGGACACTGCCTTCCACTCCCTCCAGGGGGCGACCTGGTTCACCAAGCTTGACCTCCGCAGCGCTTACCATCTCATTAGGATCCGGGAGGGAGACGAATGGAAGACGGCCTTTAGGACACCCAGCGGCCACTTCGAATATCTCGTGATGCCGTTCGGGCTCACCAATGCACCTGCCGTCTTCCAGCATCTCATTAACGACGTTCTGCGGGACTTCCTGGGAGTATTCGTCTTCGTTTATCTCGACGACATACTCATCTTCTCCAGATCACGGGAGGAGCACCAGGCCCATATGAGGCGGGTCCTGCAACGTCTGCTGGAGAATCGCTTGTTTATAAAGGCCAAGAAGTGTGAATTCTACGCCCGGACCACCTCCTTCCTGGGGTTCATGATCTCCCATAATCAGATCCTCCCCGACCCCACTAAGGTTAAAGCGGTGGTCGAGTGGCCCACGCCTACCTCCAGGAAGCAGGTGCAGCAGTTCATTGGGTTCGCAAACTTCTACCGGCACTTTGTTCCCAACTACAGCGCCATCGTCTCCCCCCTGACCCACCTCACGTCATCGAAAGTGCCCTTTCAGTGGTCTGAGGAAGCAGCCACCACCTTCAAGACTTTCCAGGTGGAGTTCTCGTCCTCCCGGGTCCTGACCCAGGTTGATCAGGACCAGGGGGATCAGGATTCAGTGTCTGGTGGTGGTCGACGCATCCGACACGGGGGTGGGAGCGGTGCTCTCCCAGCGATCACCGGTGGATGGTGTCAAGCGGCCCTGCGCCTTTTTCTCCAGGAAGCCATCAGCGGCAGAGCGCAACTATGACGTCGGCGACAGGGAGCTCCTCGCGGTCAAGCTCGCACTACAGGAGTGGTGTCACTGGTTAGAGGGGGCAGCCCAGCCCTTTGTGGTCTGGACGGACCATAAAAATCTCGAGTACTTGAGGTCAGCGAGGCGCCTGAATGCCCGCCAGGCGCGCTGGTCACTATTTTTTACTCGCTTCAACTTTACCATCACGTACCGTCCAGGCTCGAAGAATGGGTTGCCCGACGCCCTGTCCAGACAGTTCGCCCCAGAAGGTCTGGAGAAGTCCGAACATAACATCCTGCCCGATTCGTGCGTCGTGGGGGCGATTGCCTGGTCCATCAAGGACAAGATTCTGAAGGCTCAGGAGGCGAAGCCGGATCCTGGCGGGGGGCCGGAGAGGAGGCTCTATGTTCCTTCGGCGGTTCGGGGTGAAGTGATCCACTGGGCCCATACCTCCAAACTCTCCTGTCACCCAGGCATCACCCGCCTGGTGAGTTGGCTGCAATGCTCGTTTTGGTGGCCGGGTCTCCAGAAGGACGTGACTAACTATGTCCGGGCCTGTCCCCAGTGCGCTACCGGCAAGTCCCAGAACTCTTCACCTGCAGGTCTACTCCAGCCCCTGCCGGTCCCAGGCAGGCCCTGGTCACACATCGCCCTTGACTTCGTCACCGGACTCCCTGTCTCTAACACCTATGACACGGTTCTGACTATTGTGGACAGATTCTCCAAAGCCGCCCATTTTGTGCCTCTTCGGGGTCTCCCTTCGGCACGTGAGACGGCCGATCTTCTGGTCCAGCATGTTGTCAGGCTGCATGGGATCCCGCTGGACGTGGTCTCGGACCGGGGTCCGCAGTTTGTCTCCCAGGTTTGGAGGAGCTTTTGCAGCGCCTTGGGGGCTACAGTCAGTCTCTCCTCTGGTTACCACCCCCAGTCTAACGAGCAGTGCGAGCGCACGAACCAGGAGTTGGAGGCCACCCTGCGCTGCGTAACATCCTCTAATCCTTCATCCTGGAGCTCCTACATAACCTGGGTGGAATACGCCCATAACTCGGCCCGGTCCACTGCTACTGGGGTGTCGCCTTTTGAAGCGTCCTTGGGGTACGACCCCCCCCATT
Source organism: Pholidichthys leucotaenia (assembly GCA_020510985.1). Classification (NCBI taxonomy): domain Eukaryota; kingdom Metazoa; phylum Chordata; class Actinopteri; order Cichliformes; family Pholidichthyidae; genus Pholidichthys; species Pholidichthys leucotaenia. Next base: position 218,156,931 of record CM035840.1, read on the forward strand.
TTTCCTGAGCAGGAGGGTGAGCTAGCCGTCCCTTCCATCCAGGCACACATCAGGCGCTGCCGGAGTGTGTGGACCAAGACCAAGGACACGTTTTTACGCACAGCGGCGCGCAACAGCTCCACCACCAATCGCCACAGAAGGCCGGCCTGCCTACCAGGTGGGTCAGCGGGTTTGGCTTTCGTCCCAGGACATCAACCTGAAGGGTGAGAAGAAGAAGTTGGCACCGAGGTTCCTCGGCCCCTTCACAATTTCTAAAATCATCAACCTGGTGGCTGTGCGTTTGGCCCTTCCCCCTTCCCTTCGTGTGTGTCCCACCTTCCACGTTTCCGAGATCAAGCCTGTCCTTTCCAATTCACTCTGCCCTCCTCCTAGGTCTCCTCCTGTGCCTAGGATGATCGACGGTGACCCGGCGTGGGGTGTTATTGCCATCCTGGACTCCCGGCGTCGGGGTCGTGGGCTGCAATATCTGGTGGATTGGGAAGGTTATGGTCCGGAGTGGAGATCCTGGGTGCGCTCTTCGTGGGTGTTGGATCAAGACCTCATCGCGGAGTTCCACCGGACACACCCAGGTAAGCCAGCGCCAGGAGGCGCTGGTAGGGGGGGGGGGGGTACTGTCATCACCCGCAGCTCACGGGCTGCCACCTCAGCTGCGCGCACATCTGCTCCTCGTTAGTGCGCAGCTATTTATTCCATCCTGCCCTGAGCTGCAGCCTGGAGCCGTCTGTCTCCCTGCGTACTCAACTCAGCAGCATCCTTTCCTTCAGGCCTGCTGACTACTCTCCTAGACACGTAAGCTGTCTGTATTGCCTTACCTTCTCCTGTCAGCCTTCCCCTGTGCACAGGTGGATTCCTCGGCGGTGGACTCACTCCCCCTCGTCTCGCCGCTCCTCTACCTTGCTGCATCATCCCGGACGCACAGCAGGATGCTGTCTCCCAGGCTTGGGACCTTGCCAACGCCAGCCAACGCGTCACTACAAGTAAGCACAGAACACTCTCACTCTTCTGTGTGGTTGCCCAGCTAATCCCTGCTGTCCTCTCGTTATAGGGTTGCCTGGCCGTACGGCATGCTGCTCTGTCCTGACCTGCATCCTCCACCCACATCACACTCGCATCTCGCATACACGCATCCATACACAAACACTGTTGTTAATAAAGCTTTCAAATCTGCCTGAGCCTGCGTGCGTGTTTCCTGGGCCGAACAATATGTCAGCATTCAGCGGAGTGTTCCCCGTCTCTGTCTGTTTCCCTCGCCCCGGCCGAGCCGCCGGACCTCAGCCTTGTTCCCCGGGCATATCACGATTTAGCTGAGGTCTTTAGCAAATCAAGAGCATTGTCGCTGCCACCTCACCGCTCTTATGATTGTGCTATCGACCTCATCCCGGGGGCGAGGCTGCTGTCCAGCTGGCTGTATAGTATTTCTGGCCCGGAGAGGAAAGTAATGGAGCAGTATATAAAGGAATCGCTGATGGCCTTAGTCGCCATCCTCAGCTCCACTCGGAGCCAGATTCTTCTTCGTTGGGAAGAAGGATGCATCACTGCGCCCGCGCATCAACTACCGGGTGCTCAACGCTGTTACCATCAAGGATAAGTACCCTTTGCCTTTGATTAATTCAGCGTTCGAGCTTCTTTAGCGCTCACGGGTTTTCACCAAGTTAGACCTCAGGAACGTGTATCATCTGGTCCACATTTGCGAGGGCAATGAATGGAAGACGGCTTTTAAAACACACCAGGGGAAAATCGAGTACTTAGTGATGCCATTCGGGCTCACTAACGCCCCCACCGTCTTCCAGCGGTTAATAAATGACGTCCTCCACGATATGCTTTACCAGTTCGTCTTTGTCTACCTTGATGATATTCTCATTTTCTCCCGCTGGCCAGAGCCATTTTACAATGGCTCCTGGAGAACCAGCTTTACGTTAAGGCTGACAAGTGTGAGTTCTCCACAACATCTACCACCTTCTTGGGCTTTATCGTGGCTGAGGGGGAGCTGATTGCCGACCCAGCCAAGGTGAGGGCAGTGCTAGATTGGCTAACTCCCCACTCCCATAAGGAGCTTCAACGCTTCCTTGGGTTTGTGAACTTTTACCGCAGGTTCATCAGGAACCAGTGAAAAAAAACTGCAGGTTTACAAGAAAAAAGTTGCAAATTTATGAGAAATACATTGCGCATTCACAAGAAAATGTTGAAAATTTATGAGAAAAAAGTTGCAAATTTACAAGAAAAAAGTAACAAATTTAAAAGCTTTTTTAATTTAGTATTGGTGCTGCACAGTCTTATGTAAGATGATATTAAAGGTTTATGATAATATAGTGTGTGGGGGGGTAATTCTCTGTTTCAGGTTGGGGGGGCATCCCACCACCCCCCGATTTATGCCTCTGGCTTGGACCATGACCAGATTGAGTTTTCTGACATCAGAGTCAATGAAACATTTCTGAAGTCGAAGGGCCTTGTTGGTTTTATGATACACATTAAGAGCAGAGTACACGCTGGTGTATGAGGGCGCATTTGTGTTCTGCATTTGTGCATTCTGCATGGTGCCATGGCAGCTCACGTACAAGCAGAAGTGTTGATGCTGATGTAGCGTGAGGTCTGCTGAGCTATTTCTCTGTCATTTGTCAGTGTCCTGAGAGAAGCACGATCCCTTTTTCTGTCTATAATGAGCACACAGACTCCCCGATGCTCCCCATAATATCCTCGTTCTGCCTCAAATCTGACGCTGAAGAGCCCAATTTGTCCTCTGGTGGAAACAGAGCCTATGCTAATGAGACGGCCTCTCCAAAGCTCAACTCACACTGCCTCTAATGAAGCATGAACGGGGGCTGTATAGGCTGCAAATGCATAGAGAAAGGTGATTGTGTTGTAATGAATTGAGTGGAAAAGGCCATTGACGTGCCAGTATATAACAGGCCCATTAAAGGCGGGTCAGAGTCGCTAGAGAGTATTCACTCGTGCTTTAAGCCTCCTCACCATCTGATTTACCTGCTTCTATACGTTATTCAACATGTTCTCACTAAATGGACATTAATAAAATTGCATCAGGTGGGGTTACATCAGGGATCACCTCTGAGCCCCTTCTTGTTTGCCATGGTGATGGACAGGCTGACAGACAAGGTCAGGCAAAAGTGTCTGTGGACTATGATGTTTGCAGATGACAATGTGATCTATAGTGAGAGTAGGGAGCATGTGGAAGAGTACCTCAAGAGGTGGAGGTATGCTCTGGAGAGAAGAGGAATCTATGTGTGGAGGCTCTTGATGCGTACTGTGAAGCTGCCCCAAGTTCTTCAATCCACTTTTCTTGACAATCCTCTCAAGCCTACGGTCATCCCGTTGCTCATGTACCTTTCTCTACCACACTTTTTCTTCCAGTCAGGTTTTTGCATTAATTAACATGCATTAATACGGCCCTCTGTGAACAGCCAGTCTTTCCAGCAATGTGGCTTATCCTCCTTGTGGAGCGTGTCCATGACTGTCTCCTGGACCAGTCTGCAATGTTTTTCTTTTAAACCTGCAATTTTTTTTTTTATCATAAATCTACAACTCTTTTTTCTTGTAAATATGCAACTTTTTACTTGTAAATTTGTAACTTTTTTTCTTTTAAACCTGCAATTTATTTCTCATGAATTTACAATTTTTTTTCTTTTAAATCTGCAACTTTTTCCATATAAAATTTTTACTTATTCTCACAAATTTTCCACCTTTTTCTCCTAAATTTGCAACTTTTTCTTCTAAATTTATAATTTTATTCTCATAAATTTACTACTTTTTGTTGTCAAGTTGCAACATTTTTCAATCAAATTGTGACTTTTTTCTCCTAAATTTGGCACTGCTGTGCTTGTAAACCTGCAACTGTTTTTTTTTCATAAATCTGCAACTTTTCTCATAAATTTTCAACTTTTTTGCAGAAATCTGCAATTTTTTTCTTTGAAATATCCAACTTTTTCCACAAAATTTTTCTGCTTGTTCTCATAAATTAGCAGTTTTTTTAAATTTATTTTATTCTCACAAATTTGCTGCTTTTTGTTGTACAGTTGCAAATTTTTTTAATCAAATTGCGACTTTTTTCTCATAAATTTGTCACCGTTTTTCTGAAACTTTTTTCTTTTAAATCTGCAACTTTTTTCTCATAAATTTGCAAATTTTTTTCTTATTAATTTGCAACTTTTTTTCTGATAAATCTGCACCTTTTTTCTTTTAAATCTGGAACTTTTTTCTTTTAATTTTTTCTTTTTTGCATTTTGTATTTTGTACGCTTTATTAATTGCAGAGGGAAATTACAGAGCTTTCACCTGGATGGATGATGCAGTCACGTTTCGGTGCCAATCCCTTCACATTCACACATACACTCACAGCTAGGGCCACTTTAGAGTCTCCAGTTAACCTAACTTGCATCTTTTTGGCCTGTGAGAGGAAACCGGAGTACCTGGGGTAAACCCACGCAGACACCGGGAGAACATGCAAACTCCACACAGAAGGGTCACCGATGGTGAGGGGGCGGGCTCAAACCCACGATGGTCAGGGGTGGAATCGATCCCGTGACCTTCTTACTGTGCTGCCACAGTGCTAACCACAATGTTTTTTCTTGTAAATCTGCATCTTTTTTGTCAGAAATTTGCAGCTTTTTCTTGAAAATTTGCAACTTTTTTCTTGTAAAATCTGCAACTTTTTTCTCAGAAATTTGCACCTTTTTTCTTGTAAATTTGCAACTTTTTTTCTTGTAAATTTGCAACTTTTTTTCTCAGAAATCTGCAACTTTTTTCTTTCAAATCTGCAACCTTTTTCTCATAAAAATGCAACTTTTTTCTCATAATAAACGTGAAAATGCCCTTAGAAAATTTCTATTTTCATTCTAGGTCGTTATAATGTGGTCGTATTTATCTGGGCTGATGGGATTTACCATGCCTTGGAACAAACTGACAGCTTACTGCAGTTTTATTGCTCCCTTATTTGTGGGAGCAATAAAACACTAGCAATAAGATTTCGTGACACCCATGCAGACAAATTTTCTTTGACCAAGAAACCAAAAACTCCACATAAGATAACAAGTCACAGCCACCCTCTGTTTGTATTGGTATGAAAAGATCAGCAAATATAACCACCAAATAAAGCCCCCACCTATGACACCTCAGCAGAAGTACAAAGCTAAACATCAGCAGCATTTTTTAACTGAGACACACAGCAGTGCTCATTGTCTGGATCTCAAAGATTCACAACTTTATAAAGCTGGCAGAAATGAGAACTCAGACTTCTAGTGTCAGCAAACACCTTGTGAGTGGCATACCTAACTCATACTGCAGCTTGTTTAATGTTTATTTGAAAGGGACATTACATACGAATGAACATTAATACAAATGTAAGTATGCCAGATTTAGCAATACTGCTAATATGTATCTGTAGTCCCCTGTGGGTCACAAAAACACACAAACAATCATGCATGAGAAGAATAACTGCAATGAAACTGTACAAAGTGGATATGCTAAAGTGCAAGAGTTAAGGTGCTACAAAACAAAACATTCAAATATCACACCAGTGAAGTGCTGTGTATGCATACACACACACACACACACATGCACCCAAGCACCTCACAGCACCAACAAACAACAGCAACAAAAAAAAGGTGGGGCATATGTGTGTGACACATGGGCACATATATACAGTATATGTGCATGCCAGAGAGCAACCACTAGTTGTGGGTACAGTTTTGGTTGTTTAAAAGCCAATTTTTACAATGAGTCTTAAAAGTGTTTAGTGTGATACTTCTCTGATTGCAGGTGGTATTTTATTCCAGATCTTGGTGCCCCTCACTGATAGCACAGACTGAGCAAATGTGGTGTGTCTGTGGGGGACCTCACAGTCTCCTCTAGTGATTGCTCTGGTGGTTGTACCAGTGACAGTTCTCAGTTTAACATATTTTCCCGGGGGGGGGGGGGGTGCATAGCCATTTAATATTTTATAAATTAAAGAGGTGTGGGCGACCCCCACAACAGACTGGGACAAGCAGAGCGCTCAGCTGGAGCAATTAGCAGAACAATGAGATGTATGTATTGAGATCAATAGGCAGCTTCTCTTTGTCTAGCTCTTTCCTGCCAGTATCCTGCTGTTATGTTGACTCAAATGCAGGTGTTCATGACTTCCTGCTCTGTACTGTGATGCAAATGTCCCATGCCTTCCGGCCGTTTACTGTGATGTTAATGTGCCATTCATGCATTGTCTGTAGTGGGATATTTAAACTGCATCGCTCTGTAACTCTTTCTCTCTCTCTGACGACTGCTTCTGACACATGCATTCCGTGTCTCCTGACGAGAGCCTCCGGGCCCGCTCCGGCGCGCCTGCACGGCGCTGGAGTGGGTGTTGTGATGGCGGTATGATTAATAAACTCCCTCAAAAACTCTCAGTTCGCCGCTTATTATTTTGATGCCGCCACACAGGCAACTTTGAGAGTTTTATCATTTTCAAAAGACAGAAAATTATATTTCTTGTAAATGTGACAACAATGATATGTGGGATCTTTCTTATTAAAAATTTTTATGGCTTTTTTGCTACATCAGTGAGTGACCAGTTGGTAAAACAGTAATCGATGTGTGAGAAGACCATTGCATGCAGGAACATTTTGGCTACACTAACTGTCAGCGATGGTCTAATTTGTTTAAAATTTCTTAGATTGAATTTGATTATGTTTGAAATTTTTTTGATGTGTTTTTTAAAGGTTAGTGAGGAGTCTAAAATCACACCGAGGTACATAAATTCCTCGACTAGTTGCAGCTCCTCCCCTTTTAAGAAAACGTTTGAGTTTGTAATATTTGATCATTGTTTGGTGAACATCATGCAAACAGTTTTTTAGTGTTTAGTAGGAGGCATGAGTTATTCAGCCAGTCATGGATTTGGGTCATCGCTGTTGTAAGAATGCAGGTGGCTTCTTGTGTGTTTTTTGCAGGTGTGAATACTACTGTGTCATCTGCATACATGACCATATGAATGTTTCTGCATGCATTTTGTAGATCATTTATGTATAAGGAGAATAATATTAGTCCAAGTATGGAGCCTTGTAGGACTTTGACATTTCAAATATGGTGATTTGACACTGTTGACCATTATACATTGGTGTCTGTCGGTTAAATAGGATTTCATCCATTTGATAGCGTGTTCTGAAAAATTAAACTGAGTAAGTTTGGTTAAAAGGATGTTGTGATCAACGGTGTCAAATGCCTTCTTCAGATCTTAGAATACAGCACCTACACAATTTCACTTATCTAAGAAAGATTTAGTTTTCTCTAAAAACAAGCTTATTGCCGACTCTGTTGGCTGGGCATGGAACCCAAACTGTGCGTGATGCAGGGGAGTGTTTCCATAAATCAGATGTTCACACAATAGTGTGGCCACCTATTTTTCAATTATTTTGGAGATGACAGGTAAGATGCTGATTGGTCTGTAGTTGTTTATAACAGTTTTAATCCCTGTTTTAAAACTTCGTCTAACCACTCCTACCTTCCAAGCAGTTGGGACGACAGCATGTTTGATTGACAAATTGATTAAATGAGTAATTGGACAAATGAGAGATTCTTTATCTTCTTTTAAAAAAATAATTGGTGTTAAGACCATGCTCATCTGTTGCTTTTGAGCTATTCAATGAGATGGTGATATTTGCAACTTTGTTTTCAATTATTTCTAATATATTGAAAACTGGTTGTATGGTGTTAATAGTGTTTATGTGTGTGTGTTTGCATGAGGTTTTGGCTCCAATTGGTCACGGTGTGGGGCTGCTTTGTCGGCGGGCAGAGGGGGCTTGGTGGGAAAACGGCGGCGCGTGAAGAGGCGTGGAGTTCCCGAGCTGGGAAGCTACCCGCCTCTCATTAAGACCATGACAAACAGTGCTGATATATTTAGAGCGGAACAAACCAGACTAATTTGTAGATTAGCAGGACTGGTGCTAATGTCAGCAGTTAGTGCGCCTCATAAATAGGCCCCCAGGTCAGTAGAGCTTGCACCGAGCTGTCTGAAGGGTTCCTGTATTAGCAGAGTTACTTAAGATTAAAAATTTTCAAAAGAGGAGAAGCTACAATAAAGCTTACTTTAACTTCATCCAAAATGAAAGTAAAAATCCAACTGTCTGTGTGTGAAAATATGTCATGAATGTGGATTTGAACTTTTCACTGGAGTTGGCTCCTAACATGGACGAAGGTCGGGGGTCAGCAAAGGCAGCAGTCACTAATTACTATGGCTGCAATATTAACATGAGCATTTCAAGCAATTTCCCTAAATTTAGCATAGGCAAAGAAAATCTAATTCTTTCTTCAATGACTGGCAGTAGAACATTTAATGTGCCCCCCCCCGGTGGAACAGTGGAATTTTAGACTTGAAATTTACAACTTTTTTCTACTCAATTTGCTTTTTTTCTTGTAAATTTGCAACTTTTTCCTCCTCAGTTTGCTTTGTTCCCTTATAAATTTACAACTTTTTCCTACTCAATTTGACTTTTTTTTTCTTGTAAATTTGGAAGTTTTACCTCAAAAATTTGTAATTTGTTTTTTGTAAATTTTTTACTTTTTCTCCAATATTTCAAACTTTTTCCTATAAATTTGCAACCTTTTTCTCAAAAATCAGTAATTTGTTTTCCTGTAAATTTTCACATTTTTTTCTCCTCAATTTACTATTTTTTGTAAAGCTGCAACTTTTTCTCAGAAATTTACATTTTTTTTGTAATTTTTTTTTACTTTTTTGTAAAAATATCTGCCACTTTTCCTATAATTTTGCAACCTTTTTTTTCAAAAATTTGTAACTTTTTTCTTGTAAATTTGCAGCTTTTTCCTCCTCAATTTTGTTTTTTCCCTTATAAATTTGCAACTTGTTTCTACTAAATTTGTTATTTTTTTCTTGTAACTTTGCAAGTCTTTTCTCAAAAATTTGTAATTCTTTTGTACATTTTTTTACTTTTTCTCCAATATTTCAAACTTTTTCCTGTAAATTTGCAACTTTTTCTCAAAAATTAGCAACTTGTTTTCCTGTACATTTTCAACTTTTTTTTCTCCTCAATTTTTTTGTAAAGTTGCAACTTTTTCTCAAAAATTTACAACTTTTTTCTTGTATTTTTTTTTTTACTTTTTTGTAAAATATTTGAAACTTTTCTTATAATTTTGCAACCTTTTTCTCAAAAAATTTGCAACTTTTTCCTATAAATTTACTAAATTTTTGTCAAAAATTTGCAGCTTTTTCTGTAAATTTGCAGCTTTTTTCTGGTAAATGTGGAACTTTTTCACAAAAAAATTCAACTTCATTCTTGTAAATTTGCAGCTTTTTCTCAAAAATTTGCAACTTTTTTCCTGTGTTTTTTAACCTTTTTGTTAAATAATAATAATAATAAGAAGAAGAAGAAAGGATTGCATTTATATACTGTAGCACCTGATACCCAAAGCTCTTTACAATGAGTCCATTATTCATTCACTCCACAGGCAAACAATGGTACTGGTAAGCTACTACTGTAGCCACAGCTCCCCTGGGGCAGACTGACAGAAGCGTCACTGCCAATCCGCACCAACGGACTCTCCAATCACTACTGAACGTTTATACACATTCATACCCAGTGTCATGGACACTGGAGGCAAGGTGGGTAAAATATCTTGTTCAGGAACACAACGGCAGGATGGCTAGGGAGAGTGAGATTCAAACTGCTAACTCTCTGATTATTGGACAACCCGCTCTACCTCCTGAACCACTGCTGCCTCAAATATTTGCAACTTTTTCCTATAAATTTTTAAACTTTTTCTCAAAAAAACTGCATTTTTTTCCTTGTAAATTTACAACTTCTTTCTCAAAAATTTGCAACTTTTTTCTTGTACATTTGAAACTTTTCTTTTAACCCCTTAGCATTCCAGCCAATTTCTGCAAATTTAGCATACAAAATCAATTTCTTTTCAAATCAAATCAAATCAAATCAAACTTTACTGTCATATTGCTGTACATACAACTGTAGTGCAGGCAAGATGAAATTGCGTTTCTCTCGGTATCCATATAAGAAGCAGCATGATTTAAGACACATTCCCACATAGCTCCCCGCCACCCCCACCCCCCCCATCCATTCACACATCTCTGACACATACTTGGGGAAAAAAAAGAATAACTAACTATAATATACAAAATGTCCGTAGGTGCAGTAGTGTGTATGAGAGATTCCGGGTCAACTGTTCAGCATCCTGACAGCTTGTGGAAGGAAGCTGTTGATCAGTCTGGTGGTTCTGCCTCCAATGCTCCGGAATCGTTTACCAGATGGAAGAAGTTCAAAGTGTTTATGCAGAGGGTGAGAACGGTCCTTGACAATGTTTAGTGCCCTGCTCCTACAACGGTTCTGAAAAAGTTCTTGGACAGAGGGGAGGGAGACTCCAATTACCCTCTCCGCCCCCTTGACTATCCTCTGCAGGGCTTTTTTGTCTGACATACTGCAGCTGGAGTACCATGTAGCAATGCAGTACGTCAGAACACTCTCCACCACACCTCTGTAGAAGGTCCTGAGGATGCAGATGGGGAGAGAGGCCTGTTTGAGTTTCCTCAAGAAGTGCAGTCTCTGCTGGGCCCGCTTCCTGATCTCCAAGGAATTCTTGCTCCAGGTCAGGTCCTGCGAGATCTGCACTCCGAGGAACTTGATGTTCTCCACTCTCTCCACTAAACGGCCGCCGATGCTGAGGGGGGCGTGCTCAGGCTGTGACCGCCGGAAGTCGATAATCATCTCCTTCATTTTGTCCACGTTGAGCACCAGATTGTTCTCCCTGCACCAGCCCTCCAGGTCTCTCACTTCTTCCCTGTACATTGATTCCTCATCCCTCTGGATAAGTCCCACCACCGTGGTGTCATCTGCAAACTTAATAATCTGGTTCCCCTCGTGTCTGGATACACAGTCATGTGTTAGAAGTATAAACAACAGTGGACTGAGTACACGGCCTTGAGGGGATCCGGTACTCAGCGTGACAGACTTGGAGATGTTGTTTCCAACCCGGACAGACTGAGGTCTCTCAGTCAGAAAATCCAGGATCCAGAGACATGTGGCGGTGTTCAGACCGAGAAGGAGTAATTTCTCCATCAGTCTCTGGGGAATAATGGTGTTGAATGCTGAACTGAAATCAATGTACAGGAGTCTGGCGTAGGTGTCTTTCTGGTCCAGGTGGGTGATGACAGAGTGTAGGGTGGTGACTATAGCATCCTCTGTGGAGCGGTTTGAACGATATGCAAACTCGAGCGGGTCGTGTGATGCAGGGAGGCAGGCTGTAATGTGTGGTTTGACAAGCCGCTCAAAACACTTCATCACAATTGGTGTCAGTGCAACAGGACGATAGTCATTCAAACAGGACACCACTGGTTTCTTTGCCACCGGTACAATGATAGAGGTCTTGAAGCATCTGGGAACGATGGCCTGACTCAGGGAGATGTTATAAATGTCAGTCAGGACATCTGCCAACTCGCTCGCGCAGTCTCGGAGCACACGTCCCGGAATGTTGTCTGGACCTGCAGCTTTGCGTGGGTTGACTCTGGTTAGGGTCCTCCGTGTGTCCGCTGTGTTGATGGTAAAAGCTGGTTCGACCGATGGTGGGGGAGGGCCAGCCCTCCCTCTGATTGTCGAGTTTGATGCTTCAAAACGTGCAAAGAAGTCGTTAAGCCTGTCTGGAAGTGAAGCGTTGTCATCATCGACCCCCTGCCTAGGCTTAAAGCCCGTCAGTGTCCGAACTCCCTGCCACATCTGCTTGGTGTTCCTAGTGTCACAGAGGTGTCCCTGGATTTTCTCCGCATAGGCGCGCTTTGCCGCCTTAATTCCCTTAGAAAGCGCAGACCTGGCTGAGCGGAGGGCGATCCTGTCCTTCGCTCTGAAGGCTGCATCTCTGGCTGTGAGCAGCGAGCGCACCTCTGCAGTCATCCAGGGCTTATGATTACCCCGCATAGTGATGGTCTTCACTGTAGTGACATCCTTTGTGCACTTCGCAATGTAGCTGGTGACCAAATCAGCATACTCCTCCACATCTGTCCTGTCTTCCTGGGAGGCTGCTATTTTGAAGATCTTCCAGTCTGTGTGCTGAAAACAGTCTTTCAGTGCAGGGGTTGCACTCTCTGGCCAAATCCTGATTTGTTTCACTGCTGGCCTGCTGCGCTTCAATAAAGGTTTGTAGGCAGGCAGCAGCATCACGGATATGTGATCAGAACGGCCGAGATGGGGGCGGGGTATCGCTTTATATGCATCTGTGTTTGTGTACACTAAGTCCAACATATTCTCTCCTCTGGTCTTAAAGTCTACACATTGTTTAAACTTGGGGAGCACAGTTCTTCACTGAGTGGCAGTAGAAAATTTAATGTCCCACCGGCGGATCGCCAGAATTTTAAGAGGTTAACTTTTTCGATTAATGTGGGACAATTAACACATTAAAGAAACTGACGTCAGGACAGGAGTTGCTGAGGTGGGTTGCCAGTGGTGACTGGTTTGTCTCAGCAGCTGGCTCAGCTTAAAATAAGAGCAATTCTTGTTTTTCAGTGTTTAAATTTAGACCGCACTAAATTGATCGTCTGGTATTCAGGATGACCTGATCTTGTGCATGTGGACCCACGCACGCGCGCACGCGCACACACACACACACACACACACACACACACACACACACACACACACACACACACACACACACACACACACACACACACTTGACCTAGCATCATTTATTAGGGGTGCTTATTCAAAAGTACTTCTAATTCACCATTAAGGTCAGGAGCTCTGGAAATCAATTAAGAATTGCTCTTTTTGTTTGCACTTTTTAGGGTTGAGATAATTAGGAATGTTAGCTTAAATAGAAGCATTGACTTCCTCTTTAACTATTTCCAAACAAAACAGGAAATGCCACAATTATAAAAATGGTAGTTTTGCTGAAAAATTGACTCAAATACTGCAAATTGCTCAGTCAGCCATCATATTATCTTATAATCTTATTATTTTATGATCTTATTAACTATTGCTCTGAGTACTACTATCCCTTTGCTGCTGCAATCCTTGAATTTCCCCATTGTGGAACTAATAAAGGCTTATCTTATCTTATCTTATCTTATCTCTTATGCACCCGTGTCATCATGACACAGCTGCGATGGCCTCAACGAAGCAGCAACATGAGTTCCTATTGTGTCGCCCCACGTGACCTCTCCAGGGAAAGGGAGGTGCACCTCGGCGACGCAGGCCGTAAGAGCTGTGATTGGTCCACTTTGTCTCCTTCACATTTTCTGGTTCTTGCCGCTGCTTCGCTCCGACTGTTCTTGGCAGAACAACTTCCAAGACGAGTCGGTTAAACAGCGGACCAAATTTAAAAGAATAAGATAAGATAAGATAAGCCTTTATTAGTCCCACAATGGGGAAATTCCAGAATATTGAGGAAGTTAGCACATACAGGACATTTTGTGGCTCGTCATAACCCCAGTAATTACACAGATTGTCAAAACAGCAGCGACAGTGGTCGCACGCACTGTTTTCTCCAACTTCTCTTTTTCTCTGTGCAATGATCGTATTAAAAGTTGCTTTTTCTTAACATTTTTTTTAGCTCCAACTCTATCACAATCTGCTCTTGTCAATCGCTATTTCATAAACAAAAACACAACAAACAAAAATACACATCGCCTGAAACCCATTTTGGTAATGGAACAATGTATTTCACCCAACACACAAGAAAAAATTGCAGATCACTGTGTCTGCAACGGACACTGGTCATGGCGTTGAAGTGATGTGGGTGCATAAATCCAGCTTTACTGCACCATGAAAGGCTAACAGTGGAAGTCAAACAATATGAAGTGAGCATTAAATTAAAGGAATAAGTGAGATCACACATCACTTTGAACTGTCTTTATCTAAATTTAGAACCCTCAGCACAGGAGCTCCCCAAGGCTGTGTTAGTTCACCATTTTTGTTCACCTTGTACACTGATGAGTGCAGAAGTGTCTATCCAGGCAATCAAATTATTAAATTTTCTGATGACACTGCTATTTTATCACTACTTCAAAAGATTCATGATCTGTCAAGCTATTTTTAGAGAAATTCAGAGGTTTGTCAATTGGTGTGATGACAGTCATCTCATTTTGAATACTGATAAAACAAAGGAGGTGGTGTTTGACCTTCGGGGAGTTGGTGACCACAGGCCTGTGGTCATCCACAACCACACTATAACACAGGTTAGTTCCTATAAATATTTGGGAGTATTTATTGACAATTCATTAACCTGGAACACACATACTGATTACCTCTTTAGTAGACTGCAACAGCGGCTGCATTTCTTGCGTAGATTGAAAATACATGGCGTTGATAAAAGGATTATGTTAATATTTTACCAGGCTGTGTTGGAGAGCTGTGTTAGATACAGCATTACAGCTTGGTTTGGCAACCTCTCTGTGAAACTAAAGAACAGAGTGTTGCGTTTAATTCATACAGCATGGAAAATTATTGGAGTTAAAGAGTATTTACCCATGCAGATCTTATACGAACAGGCAGCCTGTAGACAAGCTCAAAAAATAATCAGTGACATGAGCCATGTACTAAACAATGAATATGTGCGGCTGCCCTCAGGGAGGAGATACAGAGTCCCCAAGTGCAGCTTCAATAGATACAAGAACTCATTTATCCCAACGTCAGTAAAACTTTTAAACTCAGATAAATAGGTCAGGGACACTTATAACTCCTGTTCTTAATGACTGCTGTTATATATTTATGTATGTATGTACTTGTATTATTTATTGGGTTTTATTTTATTTATTATGTACTACATCCATTGAGTATGTGTGGATTGTGTGGTTGCAGCACGGGTGACAAGCCCAAGACAAATTTCCCCTTGAGGGACAATAAAGTTTATCTTATCTTATCTTATCTTATCTTATCTTATCTTATCTGTAAACTGTGTGAGTGCTGCTGGAGGTAACCCACCTGTGAAATAAGACGCCCTGATTAACGGATGGAGGGTCCCGTCAAAGAAAGGCAGCTGGAATGACTTGGAGTGAAGACTGTGGACTGGAGGAGAAGAGTGGCAATCAGTAGAAAATTAAATAAAATAAACAAAAGCAGACATAAGAAAAAGGCATAAGGGGGATGGAGCATTGTGGGGATAGAGGCTGTTTGACAGCCTGGATTGTGCAGGAATCCACACTCCTGTAGCGCCTTCCTGATGGCAGGAGTGAGAACAGACTGTGTTGTGGACTTGGATGGTCCTTGATGGTGTTGTGGGCCCTCCTGATGATCTAGACCAGGGGTCAGCAGCCTCTACTATGAAAAGAGTCATTTTAAAATAATTTTTGTCCCAAAAAATCTGCATGGAGCCACAAAACTTATTTGAGCCTTAAAAAAAGAGGAAAAAGAGAGGGAAAAAAAGTGCAATATTGCTCTCATAAGCAGCTTCTTACTGTTATTTTTCTTCTTCTTCTTCTTTTAGATTTGATTGGTGGTTGGCAACCAGCTTACAGGTGCATTACCGCCACATATTTCACTCTATATCATCACTTTATCCGGTCAGGAGCTCCTCTCCGTGGTATTCAGCAAGCCTGCTTAAAAGTGTTCTGTTTTGGGGTTTTTTTTTGTAAATTTGCACCCTTTTTTATTAATTTACAACATTTTACAGAAAAAAAATGCTAATTTTCACTTGAATTTCCAACTTAAAAAGTTTCAGATTTACAGGGAAATTGTAGATTTTTGAGAAAAAGAAATTAGCAAGAAAATTAGCATTACTAATTTTGGTACTTTCTTACTCACTTTTATTGCAATAAGATAAGGCAATAAAACACACAGGAAGATTAACATCAGATATAAGCCTTTTTAGACAGATGAGTTTTGAGCCAGGATCTGAAAGCTGTGACAGAGTCGGGGAATCGGACGTTTAGAATTCCAGAGACGAGGGGGAGAGCGGCTGAAGGCACCAGCTCACACAGACACTACAGGAGCAGGTGAAGGGGAGAGGTGAGGGGCCAAAGAGGAGAGTAGTGAGCGGGAGAGAGTGTGGAGTAAAAGGTCAGACAGCTAGAGTAAGCTACAGTAGTAGCTTACCACTACCATTGTCGGTGGCATGAATGAATAATGTATCCATTGTAAAGCATCCTTGAGTGTCTATGAAAGTGCTATATAAATCTGATGCATTATTATTATTATTATTATTATTATTATTATTATTATTATTATTATATGGAGGTGCCAAATGCATGGGTTCATATCAAGGGGAAGTTAACTTTTTTCTCACAAATTTGCAATTTTTCTCTTAAATCTGCAACTTTCTCCACATTTTCTACTTTTTCTCAGCTGTTTTCGTTTAAATTTGCAGCTTTTTTCTTTTAAATTTGTAAGTTTTTTTCTTCTAAAGTTGTAATTTTATTCTCATAATTTTGCTACTTTTGTTTTAAAGTTTCAACTTTTAAAAAAAAAAATCAAATCATGACTTTTCTGAAAAATTTGCAACTTTTCTCTTTTAAACCTGGAACTAGTACAATGGGAGGCAGAGCCTTCAGTTATCAAGCTCCTCTCCTGTGGAATCAGCTGCCAATCTGGATTCGGGAGTCAGACTCGATCTCTGTTTTTAAGAATAGGGCTAAAACCTACCTTTTTGATATAGCCTACAATTAGGGAGGGATCATGTGTTTCTGAACCCTCCCTTAGTTATGCTGCTAATAGGTTTAGTCAGCCGGGGGACCTCCAGTAATGCACTGGGCCTCACTCCTTTCCTCACTCTCTATGAAATATTTTTTTTTGCTGGTCATTAACATTTGTTTGTTCTCTCCCATAGATTGAGTCCTCATCGTGCTGTTTGCTCTCTACATGTCTGTTCTTTTCTTTTTCTCTATCCCCTCACCCCCCAGCCAGTCGCAGCAGATGACTGCCCCTCCCTGAGCCTGGTTCTGCTGGAGGTTTCTTCCTGTTAAAAGGGAGTTTTTCCTCTCCACCGTCGCCAAGTGCTTGCTCACAGGGGATCGCCTGATTGCTGGGGTCTTTCTGCAACTGTGGGGGCTCCCCCCTACAGTTGATAGTGCTATGAGATGACTGTTGTTGTGAAATGGCGCTATATAAATAAAGTTGAATTGAATTGAATTGAATTGAACTTTTTCTCAGAAATTAGTTTTTATTTTCTTTCAAATCTGCAGCTTTTTCCACATAAATTTACTACTTTTGCCTATAAATTTGCAACTTTTTCACATTAATTTGCAACTTTAATCTTGTAAATTTGCAATTTTTTTCTCATCAGTCTGCCAGTTTTTTGTCATAAATCTGCAACTTTTTTCTTGTAAATTTGTAATTTTATTCTCATACTGTAAAATTTGCTACTTTTTGTAAAAATGCAACTTTTTAAATCAAATTGTGACTTTTTTCTTGAAAATGTGCTACTTTTTACACATGAATTTGCACTTTAAAAAAAAATTGTCATGTTGTGAGCACAGGGGGATTCCGCCATGCTCAGTCTCATGGCCTTTTTCCGTATTTGTATATTTGTTGTATTTTGTGTTCTTTGATTCCTGTTATTTGTCCTTGGATGGTTTTCTTATATCTTGTGTTACTTCTTAGATTACGTTCATCACAGTTTTGTTATTTATATGTTTGGTATTATCTGCATTTATCCTTCAGTTTATTATGTGTCCTTTTTGTAGTTCTCTCTTTCTCTCTGGGGCTGCAACTGTCAGTGGCACTTCCTGGTTTCGCTCTGGTAGTGGGCGATGCCCCGTCAAGCTGTCAGTCCCGTCTTCCCTTCTCTCTTGACTCTCAGCTGATTCCTGTCATGCAATTAGGTCAACCTACCCGCTCATGTGATCCACACCGGCTGTCTTTCATTTTCATCGGATTATGCCTTATTTAAGACTTTCTGTTTCATTCACTCTTTGTCAGAGCCTCGTCTAAGCTACTCATTCCTGTCAGCACCCATTCCCTTTTCCGACGGTTGCCTCACTACCTTCTAGTGCTACTCATGTGTAAGTTTATTTTTGTGGATTTTTTGTATTTTGCATTTCTGTAATAAATGCCACAAACTCAGTTCAGCATCTGGGTCTTTCCTCTCTGCCCCAGAGGGGCATTCATGACAGAAGGCTCTGACCAGTTCAAGTTGTTTCACTCACCTGTTTTTTTGGGAGCGGTTAACATGTCGCCAGCTCTCATGAACTCTGCAGGTGGGCACGGGTACTCGATGAGCCTGGGGTGGGAGTGCTGCAAAACATCCATGGAGGTGGAGGAACTCATCCCCGCAGCTCACATCGCTCCAACCCCAAAGGATGAACTGTGGTATCTGGGTCTCGCGGAGGCAGCTGCTCGCTGGTGCCCTCAGCTCAAGGAGCATGCTGAGGGAGTGGAGAGGATCTCACTGGTGGCGGCTTTGCCACATGAGAACAGTGGGATGATGAAGAATTCCCCGAAGAAGTGTGCACCAGTGCCGAAGGGGAGGCGTCCCCGAGCTTCTGCGTTATCGGCTCTTCACCAGTTTCAGACACCAGTTCCAGCTCCCACTCCATTTGCTCCAGGACGCCGCTGTCCAGTGAGATTCCGCCAGAAGAATGCCTCCGTCTCTCAGGCAGTAGCTTTTCCCATGCCGAGCCAGACTATCCCTGCAGCAGCCCTTTCTCTAGTTCTCCTTCTCCAGCTTTTCCGTCAGCCTTCACCTCTCCACCTCCTCCTTTGCTGCTGCAACTCCTATCTCCTTGACGTATCCTCCCACTGCTGAGGATCCAGCTGCTTCCTCTCCGGCTCCGTCCATCGCCATGGCTGCA
Organism: Pholidichthys leucotaenia; assembly: GCA_020510985.1. Classification (NCBI taxonomy): domain Eukaryota; kingdom Metazoa; phylum Chordata; class Actinopteri; order Cichliformes; family Pholidichthyidae; genus Pholidichthys; species Pholidichthys leucotaenia. The sequence continues at coordinate 218,175,654 of CM035840.1, forward strand.
GGAGCAGCTCCTCCTTAACTTTCCTCTGGGTGGCCCTCTTCCACTGAAAGCACAGAAAGGGTTGTTCCTACATCTACTGCAGCAGAGAACATTGTGTCCCAGGAACTCAGGCAAGTCTCTTTTAATTTTCAAACACTTTAAGATGATATGCCTTACCTGATTCCCGGTAGTGAGGCTCAGTTTTTACAGTCCCCTGAGTCCTCACCACCTGCTGCAGCCCACAACACCTTACCTGCGCTCTCCGTGTCTCCTCCTGTTTTCCCAGAATGTCCACCGGTCCCAGGGTTGAGCCACCGGACAATGGAGGATCCTGCAGCCCTGGAGAACCTGATTCCAACCCCGCAGCCATGGGTTGGACGGAGGGAGAGCACTGCCAGCGATCTGGAGCCTGTGCCAATGACTGAGCATCCCCAGGCTTCAGCTGAGCAGGATCCAGCACCAGCAGGGAGTGGACCCCCTGTATCCATGCCGGGCGAGCCACCTGCAGGGGTCACTTTGCTGAGGGGTCCTGGGACTGCACCTACCACCATGCCTGCTGCAGGGGCAGCCGCAGCAGAGTCGAAGCTGGACCTCCAGAGGACCAGGCCCGAGATGTTGTCGCCTGGATCGACAGAGTCCTGGACGGCGGTGGAGCTTGAGCTCAGGAAAGTGCTCTTCTTTGTTTTCACTGTCTCTGTTTTGGAGAGATCTTGCCTGGCTCTTGGTGCGAAGAGCCAAGTGCAGCCGTCAACTGCACCTGAGCTCACCTCGCTGGGCTCCACTGCCGCTGGTGACCCTGACCCTGTGTCTCTGTCCCTCTTGTCTGAGCCTTTCTCCAGGGTCACTGAGGTTTGTCCAACTTCGCCAGGGGCCTCCGTGGGTGCTGCTCCCCCTTCAGCTGAGGTCGTCACAGGTGCTCCATCCCAGCCCAGGACCTCCGTGGGTGCTGCTCCCCCTCCACTTGAGGTCATCGTGGGTGCTCTGTCCCAGCCCGGGACCTTCGTGGGTGCAGCTCCTCTTCAGTCCGGGTCTCCATGGGTGCTGCACCCCAGCCTTAAACCAACAGGTGTGCTGTGCTCCAGCTTGGGTCCGCCGTGGGCATTACGCTCCAGCCCGGGGGCCACCGTAGGTGCAGCTCTGGGCCAGTCTGGGTCATCCGTGGGTGCAGCCTTGCTCCAGCCTGGAGTCACCTTGGGTGCTGCTCTGCTCCAGCCAGGAGCCGCTGCGGATGCTGCTCTGCTTCAGCCTGGAGCCACCGCAGGTGCTGCTCTGCTCCAACCCAGAGCCACCACAGGTGCTGCTCTTCTTCAGTCTGGAGCCACAGTGGGTGGTACTATGCCCCAGTCTGGGGCCACCGAGGGTGCTGCAGGGCTTCCTGACGCCGTTGTGGTCCCCCCTTCTCTGCCCGAGGCCGTAGTGGTCTCCTCTATTCTGCCCGAGGTTGTCGTGGTTCCCTCTCCTCCACCTGACATTGTCGTGGTTTCCCCTACTCCTCCGTCCTCTTCATCGCCGGTCTTCCCCGTGGGGCAGCTGCCCCCTGGACCACCCTTTCTGTTTAGGTGGCTAAAGAACTCTGTCAGACCACCTGACAGACTGTGCCGCTGTGTTGGGTGGCCCACCTTCTCCTGCAGGCCACCCGACTCTTTCCACCATGCCATCTGCCAGGTTTGGGACTTTAGCCAACTGCCTGAACTGTCCCGCTCTCCAGTTCAGGGACCCTAGGTGCCTGGTTCTGCTTGGGTGTGGGTCCTGAGTGGGGTTTTTTGTTTTTTTATCCCTCCTAGCCTATTCTCCCTGCCACCCGCCCAGGGTGATTTATTGTTCTACTCCTTTTTTTTGGGGGGGGGGGGGTTTAATGTTACCCTGGGTGTCTGGTATTCACCACTTTAGAGGGGGGCTCTGTCATGATCTGAGCACAGGGGGATTCTGCCGTGCTCAGTCTCATGGCCTTTTTCCACATTTGTATATTTGTTGTATTTTGTGTTCTTTAATTCCTGTCATTTTGTCCTTGGTTGGCTTTCTTATATCTTGTATTATTTCTTAGTTTACATTCATCACAGTTTTGTTATTTATATGTTTGGTATTATCTGCATTTATCCTTCAGTGTCATGTGTCTGGGGCGTTTTGGCCACTCCAGACCCCAGACACAGACTATTATTGTATTTTTCTTTCCTATTTTGTCCACTTATTGCTTAGAGTTAGTTCTGTGTTCTGTTTTGCCTCTTCCTCTACCTCCAGGCATTTCCCATGGGCTGCTCAGCCTGAAGCTGCAGTGTGCAGCCGGTAATCAGTACACCTGTCACCCTCACACACCGGTATTCACTCTGCACCATTAGTTGACTGTGTATTTATTTTCTGTCAGTTCTTTCACTCACTGTCATGGCATTAGTCAGCTTCTTGCTCGCAGCTTGTGCCCTGTTCAGCTCATCTCCTGTGTTTGGGATATTTTTCCTCTGGACTACATTCGATGTTGTTTTCAGAGCCCAGCTGCACTCCGACCCATGTATGTAAGTTCTCCATTATCCAGTTCATGTGTCTTGCTTTCCCTTCAGTGGTCAGTTTCTCCCTGGGGGGCAGACATAAACTGCGCTCCTCATAACCAAACCAGTCTCAGCTGAACTATTCTAGCCTGCTGTGTTATTTATCATTTGTTGGATATTTTGTGTTGGGCACTTGTTGCATGTTAGACTCTTTATTTAATAAATTACACTCTTCACCTACAAGTGGGCTCATCTTTTCCATTTGTGCATGTGTAAAGCGCACGCTCATGACACTTCAGTTTATTATGTGTCCTTTTTGTAGTTCTCTCTTTCTCTCCGGGGCTGCAGCTGTCAGTGGCACTTCCTGGTTTTGCTCTGGTAGTGGGCGGTGCCCCCTGTCAAGCTGTCAGTCCCATCTTCCCTTCTCTCCTGACTCTCAGCTGATTCCTGTCATGCAATTAGGTCAACCTGCCCGCCCATGTGATCCACACCGGCTGTCATTCATTATCATCTGATTATGTCTTTTTTAAGCCTGTCTGTTTCATTTACTCTTTGTCAGAGCCTTGTCTAAGCTACTCATTCCCGTTGGCACCCATTCCCCGCTCCGACAGTTGGCTTGCTATCTTCTAGCACTACTCATGTGTAAATTTGTTTTTGTGCATTTTTTTGTATTTTGTGTTTCTATAATACATGCCACAAACTGCAGTTCAGCATCTGGGTCTTTCCTCTCTGCCCCAGAGGGGCATTCATGACAAAATTTACAACTTTTTTCATGTAAACATGCAATTTCATCATCCATCCATCCATCCATCTTCTACCGCTTTTCCGGAGGTCCGGGTCGCGGAGGCAGCAGTTCAAGCAGAGAAGCCCAGACTTCCCTCTCCCCAGCCACCTGCTCCAGCTCTTCAGAGGGGATACCAAGGCGTTCCCAGACTAGCTGGGAGACATAGTCTCTCCACCGAGTCCTGGGTCTGCCCCGGGGTCTCCTCCCAGTGGGACGTGCCTGAAACACCTCAAGTGGGAGGCGTCCAGGAGGCATCCTAATCAGATGCCCATACCACCTCAACTGACTCCTTTCAATGTGGAGGAGCAGCGGTTCTACTCTGAGCCTCTCCCGGATGACTGAGCTCCTCACCCTATCTCTGAGGGTGAGTCCAGCAATCCTACGGAGAAAGCTCATTTCAGCCGCTTGTATCCGCGATCTCGTTCTTTCGGTCATTACCCAAAGCTCGTGACCATAGGTGAGAGTAGGAACGTAGATTGACTGGTAAATCGACAGCTTTGCCTTAGAACTAAGCTCCCTCTTCACCACAACAGACCGGTACAACGTCCGCATCACTGCAGATGCTGCTCCAATCCGTCTGTCGATCTCTCGCTCCATTTTCCCCTCACTCGTGAACAAGACCCCAAGATACTTAAACTCCTCCACTTGGGGCAGGAGCCTGTCCCCAACCCGGAGAGGACAATCCACCTTTTTCCGGCTGAGGACCATGGACTCGGACTTGGAGGTGCTGATTCTCATCCCAGCCGCTTCACACTCAGCGGCAAACCGTCCCAGCAAGAGCTGTAGGTCATTGCTGGATGAAGCCAACAGGACAACATCATCTGCAAACAACAGAGATGAGATCCTGTGGTCACCAAGCATGACACCCTCCATTCCCTGGCTGCGTCTAGAAATCCTGTCCATAAAAATTATGAACAGGACCGGTGACAAAGGGCAGCCCTGGCGGAGTCCAACTCTCACTGGGAATGACTCCGACCGAGTGTTGGCAATGCGAACTAAACTCTCACAACGGTCGTACAGAGACCGAATAGCTCGTAACAACAAGCCCGATACCCCATACTCCCGAAGCACCCCCCACAAAAATCCACGAGGGACGCGGTCAAATGCCTTCTCCAAGTCCACAAAACACATGTAAACTGGTTGGGCAAACTCCCACGAACCCTCAAGAATTCTCGAGAGGGTAAAGAGCTGGTCCGATGTGCCACGGCCAGGACGAAAACCACATTGCTCCTCCTGAATCCGAGGTTCGACCAACGGCCCTACTCTCCTCTCCAGTACCTTGGCATAGACCTTCCCAGGGAGGCTGAGGAGTGTGATCCCTCTAAAGTTGGAGCACACCCTCCGGTCCCCTTTTTTGAAGAGAGGAACCACCACCCCGGTTTGCCATGCCAAAGGCACTGCCCCCGACCGCAATTTCATCATGAATATGCTATTTTTTTTTCTTGTAAATTCACCATTTTTTGTCATAAATCTGCAACTTTTTTCTTGTAAATTTGTGATTTTTTTCCTTTAAAATGTGCACCATTCATATGAATGCTGGTTAAGTTTTTATTTTATTTAACACCTTAAATTTTCTCTGTTCATCTAGACAATGACTCAAGCTTGTTTCTATGAAGTTTTTTTTTAGAGTCTGAACGCTTCCCTATTTTTGTGGGAGACCAAAGAAGAGAGAATTACAATGATCAGGACAAGTGGTGACCAAATGATGAACACAGTGGTACTGCTGGGCGTCAGCGATGGATGGAGATGACTGATGACACCCAGACACCTCACCTGCGGGGAAGGAGGAGGGACCATGGAGTTGTCCTTGGTTAAAGAGCAGTGGTCTGATTTGGTGACAGTGGATTCTGTACCAGTGAGAAGAAACTTTATCACTGTTTAGTGTGGGAAAATTGTGTGTAAGCCAGGATTTACGCAGGGCACAAGGTTCTGTCTGCTCTGTGGCTGTAAAATTTAGATTTGTGATTTGTTGAATTAAGAACAATCATAACAGATAAAAGTGTATAAAACCAGTGAAAATATCAACCCTCTCAACATTTTAGGATTCTTGCAGTTTTTCTCTAATAAATGTGTGATTTTTTTCTCACAAATGTCATTTTTTCTTCAATTAACAACTTTTCATGATAACTGTGCATCTTTTTCTTATAAATATGCAGCTTTATTCTTCCTCTCTAAACAGTCTGAGCATCATTGTTTATCAGAAATGTGAACTGTTCTATAAATATGTGACTTTTTCATATGTCTGCAACTTTTCTTGTAAATAATTTTTTTCCCTGTAAATTGTGTTTTTTACTCCCTTAAATTTGCAATTTTTTGAGTATTTAATTGAGCATTTTTCCTCAAATGTTTGCTTTTTTTGTAATGTATATTTGATTTTTTCTTATATATACTGTATATTTGCAAAATTATGTATTTAAATTTAAATTTTTTTGGGTATATTTTGTCACTTTTTTGTGAATTTATGATTTTTTCCCCCTAAATTTTAAGTTTTTCTTTTCCATCTGGTAAATTTGTACTATAGCTTTAATAAACTCGTGCATTTTGGGGGAAAAGTAAATACCAAATGTGAAAATTGGACACCAGTGTAACCTGTGAACATTCGGCTAATTCAGGGGTCTGCAACCTGCAGCTCTGGGGCCACATGTGGCTCTCTTGTCGATAGATAGTGGCTCCCTGAGGCCTTGAGGAAAAAAAACTCATAACTTTCCAAGAAAAGAAACAATAAATTTATAAGAAAAATGTTCCACATTCATGAGAAAAATATCCTAAAAAAGCAGAAAATGAGAGAACCTGAAAATTTATGACAAAAAATTTCACATATTTAAGGAAATATTTTGCAATTTTCAGTGAGAAAAAAAAAAAAAACATCCACAGTTTTGCAAGAAAAAAAATCACAAAATTTACTGGAAAAACTTGGAGTTTTATGAGAATAATGTAATAAATTTATGTAAGAAAAGCTGAACCCATGAAAGGTAAAAAATATACAAAGAAAAATACATTTATGAAAACAGCTGAAAATTTACACCAAAAATACTCAAAATTTAGGGAACATTTTGCATCCTTATGAAAAAAAGTCAAAAATTTACCAGAAAAAGCTACAATTTTATTGGAAAATTGTTGTAAATGTATATGAAAAGGTAGCATTTTACCTTAAAAAAGTAAGACAGTCTTACAAGAAAAGCAGATTATGTCAAAAACATAAACTTATTGGGAAAAATGTAAGTTTATATGGAAAATGTCGTCAGTGTTACACAACAGAGGTATTAAATTTGCAAAGAAAAATATGCAGAATTTTAGAAAAAAGCAAAACACATTTATGACAAAAGTAAAAGAAATTTTGAAAAGAAAAAAAATACAGTTTAATGAGGAAAACACCCACACAATTTTAAAAGAAAAAAAAATACAAAAAAATCAAAAATTTACCAGAAAAAGTAGCAAGTTTGTGAGAAATTTAGAAGAAAAAAACTCTTTATTCTGAGGTTGCAAAGGAGTTGCAAATTTATGACTGAAATGTCTTTGATTTAAAAAGACAAATGTCACAAATTTATGAGAAAAACCTCACTGGGGAGAGTAAAATTAGTCAAGCTGTTTTGGGAAGATTGCTCATACTTGTACTCAGTTGGTGATTTGAGGGGGATGAGAGCATCTGGGCTAAAAAGTAATAAATGTATGAGGAAAAAAGTGAACTTTAATTAGAGACAAAAAAGAGACAAATTTACAAAAGAAAAAGTTGCAAAATTTATGAGAAAAAAAATTGATAAATTTGTTAGAAAAAAGTAGCAAATTTATTAGGAAAGGGGTGAAAATTTAGGAAAAAAGTTGCAAATTTACAAGGAAAAAAACCTGCAAAATTACTTGAAAAGAGTTACAGACTTACAGGAAAAAATTAGCAAACTTGCAAGAAAAAAGTCACAAATTTACGAGGAAAAAATTTAGAAAAAGTTTGCAAATTAACAAAAAAGTAGCAAATATATTGGTAAATAAAATTAAAATTTAAGAGAAAAATTTACAAATTTATGAGGAAAAGCTGTAAGTACATTAAAAAAGTTGAAAATTTTTGAGAAAGTTCCAAATTTACAAGAAAAATGTTGCAAATTTATGGGAAAACTTCAAATTTACAAGAAAACAGCAAATTTACAAGGAAAAAGTAACATTTATGAGAAAACAATGCAAGATTACAAGAAAAAAATTGTAAATTTGCAAGAGAAAAAGTCTTAATTTTACAAGAAAAACTAAAAAAAAATTATTATAAAAGATGCAAATTTACAAGAAAAAAAATCAAATTTATTAGAAAAAGTTGCAAGTTTACAGTTAAAAAAGTTGCAAATTTATGAGAAAGTTTCAAATTTTCAAGAAAACTTTATCAAGGTTGTGTGGGGGGGGGGGTCTCAAATTTACTAGAAAATAGCAAATAAAATAGAAAATAAGTTGGAAAAAAATAGGTAAACAGGTAAAGTCCATGTGGGACTCATAAGACAGCCCAGCTTTAACCTTTGGTGGGGCCCACTTGGACCGGCTGGCTGGGTCATGTTCATATTCCTCAGGCTAAAACTAAGAGGCAAACGTCACAAACCGGTGAGAGTAAATGTGCAAGAAAACTGTTGAACATTTATGAGGAAAAAACTTCACAGAAACAAAGTTCTGTAATTCTCTGTGTCCTTGTGCATTTAGGTGGAAAAAAAGAACAAATTTATTATGAATACTGACAAATTTATAGGAGGAAAGATAAGCAAATTATAAGAAAAGGCACAAATTTATCAGGAAAAAAGGAAATTTATCAGAAGAAAGAAAATGTTAAAAGTTTAAAAGAGAAACCCTCTCAAATTTATTAATATATTTCATCCATCCATCCATCCATCTTCTTCAAAAAAATTACAAATTTACGAGATATTTCTATATTTATTTTTGGTTTCTACGTTAATTACTTATACTTGAGCGATCATAAGATAACGATATTTTTACTTAAGTAGAATTTTTACTTAAGTAGAATTTGTGAATACTAGGACTTTTTCCAACAAAAAAGCCGAATCTGCACCTTGTTTATACTAACTTGTGGAACTGACTTGAACATACTTGAGTAATTATAGTTACAGTTACATGAACAGTTTTATTTCAGGATACTTTTTACTTTTGCTCATATTCTGAGTTGCTTATGATTTCACTGCTTTGTAAATTTTAGAGATGCGCTCACTTAAAATAGAACTTATTCTCACGCAAAGCCACTGCATCATTTGTCATTTCATTATAGGCCATGTCGTCTTGTTCTTCTGTTCCAGCTCAGATCGCAAAAGAAAAGAGGAAAAAACGTTATGAATTAACGCGTAAAAAGTTGCAAAATAATGTTATAAAAAGACAGCCAAAAATATATAAGAAAAGAATAATAAATTTACGAAGAACAAGATAGGCTTACAGGGAAAAGCATGGCCAATTTTTGAGAATAAAGTAATAAAAGTAAAAGAAAAGTCGCAAAAAAGTGGACATTTACAGGAAAAAACTTGAACATTTTTGATAAAAAGCTGCAAAATCAAAAAATCAAATCAAATTTATGAGAAAAAAAATAATTTACAGGGAAAAAAAGCTGAAAATTTCTGAGAAAAAAAGTACCAGAGAAACGTCACAAATTTCTGAGACTTTATTATTATTATTATTATTATTATTGTTGCTGTTGCTGGTTCCTCACCTCTCTGGGCTGACGGAGCCAGGATGGCGCTGACGCCAAACTTGAGACCTGACCCTGGTTCCGGGTGTGATCCCAGTCTGTCGGCGCTCTGACACCCGGTCCGGTCCGCCCTGGGTCCCGACGAGCGAACGGAGGAGGCGGCCGTCGGGCCGGGAGGGGCTGCGCTCCCGGGACTCCTGGAGGGGAAGGTCCCGTGTAGGTAGCCCACCGGCTGGCTCAGCCGCAGCAGATCTTCCACCAGGAAGCCGGAGGGCAGCGGCGGGTTGAGGGGCGAGGAGAGAGCCGCGGGGGGACGCATGAAGGCCGGGTAGAGAGGGGGCGGCAGGGCGCTGCAGGGGAACATCATGGTGGTCCGGGACGCGGTTCTTCAGGCGGAGAACAGATGAAGCTGGAATCCGGGCATCCGGTGGGGTTTTGCTGCCGGGCCCCTTGCTCTCACACTGATTTATACCGCACGCGCTCACGTGCACGCGCACAATTTTCACCTCCATGGTAGAAGCCCCCCCCCCGTGCAGTTGGACTATGGACAGGAGCAGGACCCGGACTCTCTACAGACTGCCCACATACTTCCTCCTCTTTCCTGCTATTTTCGTCTCATTTTCTCCTGGGTTTAATCTTGGTTCATTTTCTGAGTATTTCAGTGATGCTGGTTAATCTTCTGCTTCATGGAGTTTGTTTTAAAACACATCGTGGAATATTTCGTGCGACAGCAGTCACTTTTCAACATGCAACCCATGAGCCTTTTGCTCGTATGAGAGTGGGTGCACAACGTGGATTAATCGATATATCGGCGGAAGTCAGCCCTTGTGTGTAGGGGTGTGCAATAACATCACATGCTTATGAAGATGACATCAAAGTCTCTTATGGTTTGTCAGAACAACGTGTGGACTTAAGAGCACACTGACCTTTTCAAACGTCATTTTTGGTAATACTCTACTGGCAAAGAAACAAAAGATAAGTTAGTTTTTAATTATCGTGCTATTTGTAGATGCACAGTCCAGTTGATGCAGATGAGGCAGGATTTCTTGTTCATGTTCTAATGCTCTGAAAGGCATTTTAAATGTTCCCTCAGTTTGCCACACCCATTCTAAAAAATACTGTAGTTTACTGTATTAAAACATTAGCGTTCTGTTGATGGCCTGCATGCTGTTGCTCCATGTTGAACAGCCCACAATGCATTGCAAATCTGGCCTGGATTATCCAGAGGGTTGACCGTGGCAGGAGCCCAGCAGCCCCCACTCATTTGGGGCCCCGAAAGAAGTGCTATTTTTTAAAGGTCTGGTGACTCGTTTTTAATTTCATCTAGTTTTTCAACACGTAATACAATATGACGAAATAGGTTGGTCTGTGCAGTTCTAAGTCAAACAGGCTTTTTTTTCAATGTGAATATCCGACGTTTTCATGAGCGCCACATCACCAATTGCGTCAGTGGCTGGAAAACCCCCCGGCCATGTTGTAACGTCATCAACAGAACACAGCGCTTGGCTGCCCATTGTACACACAGGATGGAAGCGGTAGAAAACATCGATGATGGTTCCAGCACATGTAGTCTGGAATTGGTTTGTGTTGTCCAATCTTCAGACGATTATAGTTCCGAAGAATGGGATGACAATGAAGAATCTGGGGGCATCAGGCCATATAGGTTTGAGCTGTGCCAAGCAGGCATCGTGCCTAGCGAGTCAGACTCAGAGAGTATGACGGTGGAGACGCACAAATGCCCGCCGCAGCAGCAGCAACAAACACACGGCAGGGGAAGACCGAGAGTTATGCTTTTGTTACAGATATTGCAACAAATTATTTGTTCATAAATATAATTTATTTAAACCCGATTTTTCAATAAAATCATAGCAGTGTATTCTCTGTGGCTCGGGCATCGGGTTTATTATATATTATATTTTGAGTTCTTGTTGTTTTTGTTTTGTACATGTGTTTTATGTGCATTTTGACCCACTTTCAGGTGGGCATTGTCCAAGATTCACCAGTGTTCTGCCATTTTATCATAGGTCATCAGAATACCATAGCCATATGCTAAACTGATAGCGCATACTTTGTCAGAAGAGCATATCTATAGTTTATACAGTGCTATGATGTTCTGATGGGTACAGAAAACTACAAAATAACTAGACTTTAATACAGTACAACTTAAGACAAAGGAACAACATAGCATTTAATAAAACATAACAAATTTGCGCAGTGCGGTGGCGCAGTGGTTAGCACTGCGGCAGCACAGCAACTCACCCTTGGCCATGGGATCCCTGGTTCGATCCCAGCCCCTGACCAACAGTGATCTGTGTGGAGTTTGCATGTTCTCCCCGTATCTGCGTGGGTTTACTCCGGGATTTCTCCGGTTTCCTCCCACAGGCCAAAAACATGCAGGTTAGGTTAACTGGAGACTCTAAAGTGGCCCTAGGTGTGAATGTGTGTGTGAATGGTTAAGGGATAGCGCCGTACCGTGGCTGCTTCATCCATCCAGGTGGTTGCCCTCAATTTCCCCTCTGGGGATCAATAAAGTATACAAAATAAAAAAAAAAATAAATCAAATTTAGTTCAGTACACAGGCATGGACTCTCCGCCATTTTCGCCAGTACAACGGCATTTTTTTTAAGTTAACTGCATCCTGACTATATAACAGATGCACTGCAACAACAAAATTAGATACATCAGCTGTATCTATGCTGAAATGATGAGTGGAAGTGTATTTCCTGTTACTACGCATGTGTGCGCATGCGTGCGCATGCTGTGCATGCGTAGTAACCCAGTCTATGGTATTCTGATGATCTATGGTAAAATGGCAGAACACCAGTCCAACGACGCGCCCTCTCTCTTTGACAGTCAGCTGTTCATGGTTTGTGTGCATCATCTGCCGTGTTGTCAGCCAGCCAATATCGCCAACACTATCACGACTTGTTAGCCACTCCACACAGCCGTGGTTCTGTTGTGCCCCTTGAAGCGATGTCAGCCCTGGGGTGCAACCATGGTTAACATGTCTCCTCTCTATGTTCGCTGGGCGATGTCAGCCCTGAATGCCAACTGTAAGTGTTTCTATTTATTTTTGTAAGTCTTCACCTTTTTGGGAACTGCTACCATCATTCTTTTGTTCAATACATGTGTTGTGCTGAATCCTGCACATAAATCCATTCATCATGACCCTCCGTGCGCTCTTACGCAGGGCACGGAGAGGGAGGATGAAATAACGAGGATTTACATGCAGGGTTCACCACAGCACATTTAATACAGAAAGACAGACAATTCCCCAAAAGGTGAAGACATACAAAAAACACAAACACACTTACTGATGGCGTTCGGGGGCCGGCATCGCCCAGAGAACGAATGAGACGAGACGTGTTAGCCACAGGCGCGCCCCAGAGCCGACATCACTTCAAGGACGCACAGGAACCACAGTGAACATGGAGTGAGAGTGCTGAAAATACTGGCAGACTATCAGCACAGATGACAATACTATGGACCAGCAGTGTGTGACTGGCAAACGGCTGCGAAGTACACACACTGCTGGTGATGGTGTGATGAGAAGCACCTGGGCGAGGACCGGGAGACATGATCAGCAGGAGTTTGAATCAGCTGATGATAATGAGAAAGGGGACATGGCCGGACCAGCAAGTGTCAGCATGCGGTCACAGAAAGTAGGTAAAAGTTGCGCATAAATCCATTAATCCTTCCCCTCCTCGTGCGCTCCTCCTGCGTAAAAGTACACGAGGAGGCTTATGACAGTTGGAGCTGAAGCGTGCGATGTGGTCTTTCACGGCCTGCTGTTTTATCTAAGCCTGTGACACAACGCAAAGGCATAGCCGTAAAACTAAAACAAGAAACCAGAGAAACTGTGAGCTACAAAGCTACTGTCATTCCAGTCAACAACACCGGTGTTCTGCCATTTTACCATCGGTCATCAGAATACCATAGCCTGGGTTACTACGCATGCGTGCGCAGCATGCTCTCTATGCTGGAGTCCGAGTCCCACCCTATGCAGGACATACTGAACGCACTGAGGAGCTCATTTAGCAGTAGACTACATCATCCTAGGTGCACGACCAAGAGGTTTCGCAGGTCCTTCCTACCTACGGCTGTCAGACTGTATAACCTAAGCAGGGCTGCTCGCAGAGATAGCAAAAAAACGTGACAACCTAATAGTACTGAATGCAAAAGACGCAACAGACTTGCACAAATGGTCCCCTCCAGCATACAACTAGGACAATATCAGTCGCTGCACGTACATATGTATGGGTACATATTCATTCCATGTAGAGTAACTAAATAGACGGTTATGCTGTTTATTCCATCTAGCTACAATGCTCCGCACTGTGTATATATATTTATATATTTATGTGTACATATGTACTGTATATCACTGCTCTTATTTTCTTATCTTCTTAATTATTGCTGAGTGTTGCTATCCCTGTGCTGTTGCAGTCCTGGAATTTCCCCATTGTGGGACTAATAAAGGATTATCTTACCTTATCTTATCTTATTGATGTTCCTTTTTGCTTTTATAAAGCTTCGACAGTACAGGTGTTAAAGATTTTATGGTTCATTTGTGCTTGTGGTCAGTGCAGCAGCACCAAATTAAAGTTGTGGGTTGATAGAAGATATTTTGTCTGTTGTTAATCCTGATGGCACAATATTTTTCTGCTGTTTAACATAAACCTTGAACTTTGTGGTCATTCCTTATTTAGTAATTTGGGACCTTGAAGGTCCAGGTGATCAATCAATGACCCCGGCTACATGGCCACAACAATCCAATAACTAGGAATAATCAGATAATGGTAATAATTGGATTTGACATTTTTACATGCACTGAATAAACAGGTTATTGGACAATAAACTATGTGTGTTAATGTAATTTCTCAAAACAGTGATTGCCTTTTATCTGATTATTGTTTTTACATGACAGCTTTAATAATCAGATAACTCTAGATATCCAGTTATAAACAGTTTATTACCATGCATGTAACATAACCATTTTGCATATCATACTCCCAAAAATTATATGTGGGAGGGCCCCAAAAATTGCTCTAGTCCAGGGGCCCACAACCTCCTTCAGTCGGCCCTCCAAATTACAGTATAAAACTGTATTACATTAATACAGCATGTTACTGTTGGAAATTGGCTGTAAATTAACACCAGATGCTTACAGGGTAGTCCCAAATCAGTTACAGAGCCATGGTTTACAAAGCAGACCTCTCCATGTCCAACGGCATCACACCACTGGCCAAGAAGGCTCAAACTCACTTCTACTTCCTCCACAAACTGAGGAGAACATGAGTCCCACCCCCCATCATGTGCTCCTTCTACCAGGGCACCACTGCGAGCATCCTCACCAGCTGCATCACGGTGTGGTACAGAAGCTGCACCGCTTCCTTCCGGAAGACTCTACAACGCACAGTGAAAGCAGCCAGCAAGATCATCGGTGCCCCTCTGCCCCTCCTCTTGGACATCTACCACACTTGCCTCACCCGCAGAGCCATCAACATCGCAGGCAACGCCTCCCACCCCTCACACCCCTCACACTCCCTCTTCAGCCCTCTGCCCTAGCGGAAAAGTACCCGAACCTCCGGGCCCGCTCCACAAAACTGCTAAACAGCTTTGTTCATCAGACCATCAGGACCCTGAACTCTGCCCCCTCACCCCCCACCTCTGGACCGTAACGCACTCACCCACACAATAACTGCCTCAGCTGTTTGCACAGAAAGACTGGCACGCCAACAGTAATACATCTGCTGCTGTATGTCTCTGCGCCTTACTGCAACCATTTGCACAAATGCCATACCTGCTGCTGTCTGTTATTGAAATATTGATCATGTGCAGTCCTATCTGTCACTGTCTGCACCTACACTACTGCACTGATCTTGCAACTACAGGTATTACGACTCTACTTTTTCTGTATATAGGATTGCTGTGCTTTATCTTTTATCTTTATTTGCACTATGGGTAGCATTACTGTACATAGACTGTCATGGTCCGTGCGCTGACTTTGTCCGCGCTTGAGTTGTCCAGTGGTTTCCCGTTCTCTGGCGCATCATATGGCCATCAGGGCTTTTATTCTGATAGCGTCATGGCGGGGCTTCCGGCTGTCAAAGCTGGGTCACGTTGTGACAGCTGTTCAGCATCTCTCCTAAGTACACTCTCCACTGATTGGGTTATCTTGGGGATTTAAGGAAGCAGCTGAGGCTTACTTCTCGCTGCGATCTTGTCAGACGTTCACTCGTTGAACATCCCTTCATCTATCATCCATCACTGTAAGTGTATATCCTGAGAGTCTGTATACCTGTGTCTGAGTCAGACCTTAGTTGTGTTTTGCCCCCCGTGGCTCATTATTTTGTCATCTGTCTCTCATTAATAAATTATGCAAACTCATCGGCGGCCTATAGTGTCTTATTAGCGGTCCGCGAGGACCACACCATGACAAGACTGCTGTTGTTGTTTTTTCATCCTTACTCCTTCTTTTCTTATATATTGCACACACCACTAAGAGAAACACCATTTCAATTCTCCTGTATGCCCTGTACATATACAGTAGAAGTATTGACAAATAAAAATCTTTGAAACTTTGAAATAAATTGAAAATTTACACGAAAAAAGTTATAAATTTAGGAGGAAAAAAGTCACAAATTTATGAGGAAAAAACTGAAATTTTTCAGAGAAAAAAAGTTGAAAATTTTTGAGAAAGTTTCAAATTTACAAGAAAAATGTAGCAAATTTATGGGGAAAAGTCACAAGTTTACAAGAAAATAGCAAATTTACAAGGAAAAAAGTAACAAATTTGTGAGAAAAAGTTGCAGGATTACAGTAAAAAAGTGGCATATTTATGAGAAAGTTCCAAAATTACAAGAACAAAAATGAGCAAATATGCAAGAAAAAAGTCACAATTTTACAACAAAAAATAACACATTTATGAGGGGAAGAAAGTTGCAAATTTACAAGAAAAAAGTCTAAATTTTTTGAGGAAAAAGTTGCAAGTTTACAGTAAAGAAAATGCATTTATGAGAAAGTTTCAATTTTTCAAGAAAGTTTGTCAAATTTATGTGAAAAAAGTCACAAATTTACAAGAAAATCACAAATTTATGAGAATGTAAGTTGAAAATAGGTAAACAGGTAAAGTCCATGTGGACCAACCCACATGGGACCCATAAGCCATCCCAGATTTAACCTTCGATGGGGCCCACAGGACATGCTGGCTTGGAGTCTAATAAATTCAGGCTCTTTTTTGCGTAATTGTAAGTTTTTAAGGTCACTTCTCTACGTTTTCCATATACATTTACAAGTTTTCTTCTCATAAATATTTAATTTTTTTCTCACATACTTTTTCATTGTAAAGTTGTGACTTTTTCTTAGTAACATTAATTATTTAGTGGGGAAAAAAAATTGCTCTTATTTTTGTTTTAAATTCCCCCTTTTTAGCTTTTAGCATTCCAAAACCATGGACAGTAACACTGCTTCAGCATTTCTCCTGGATTACTGGCGCGTTCGCTGTGCATTCATCTGTGTCCATGCGTATATGACACGTGAGTGTTGCCTAAAAACACCTGCTCTGCCAACGTTTCAGTCAACGTTCGCCAATGGAGCTCAACTTAGGCTGACTTAGGCTAGCTGCACAATTTAGCCCAGTGCTTTGGAACTTTTACAAACTGAGTACAACTTTCATCAACATTTATTTCCAAACATCGGTCAGTTTTTAGAATGTTGAAAATCTTCAAAGAACACAACGTTCGCCAGCATTGGCCAACGAACACATACTACCATTAAAGGAAACCAGTACTGGTCATTATAACAACATTAATCATGCTTTAGGTATTTCTTATAAACTAAAAATGCATTCAGTAAAAATAACCCCCTAGAGTCAGTATACTGAATAATTTTATCCCATGAAAACTGCTTGTTCAAAATCAATGGGGAACAGTCATCACCGGCTGAAAGTGATGTACAATCACTGATTCCAACTTTACCGCGGACGAGTAAGCGTGTTCAGCAGATGCTCAGTGGGTTGAGATTCGTGTTGCAAACAGCGCAAAATCTGCACTGATTTATACTGCACAAACCGTCCTTGGAAATGACCTTCATTGACGGCATGATCCGCAGGTACCTCCAGGGACTGGCAGCTGAAGGGGGCCTGACGAACAGGCAAGTTCCAATCAAGTAACTTCCGAACACGTTGAATAAATCTTGATATACTAGAATTTTAGAATTCATTAAATTATTTGCAGGTAGATTTGCTTGTATGTGGTTGTAAAAAATTACATAAAATTCTGATGTTAAAACATTGTTGACTGCTGTACTGCAGCCCAGTCGATCGCACAAAGCAATGACTGTGCGTCACTACTGGTGCTGAAACAGCCCATGGAGGAGACGAGATGTCCCTGACCACGAGAGAGAGAATCTTTATTAAGGACTTAAAAACAGTCCATAGAAAAAATAAAATAAAAAAGCATAAAATACAAAAAAAAAGAAAAGAAAAACAGCAAACATATAACATACATAATTCATAAAACCCTCCAAAAGTCAATCCACTGCACCCACATACAGGCTGGAGTACCAGTGGCTCCACAGTCTAGATGAATATCTGACTGAACTAAATTCAGGGTTGCACAAAGCTAAAATAATGCTGTTAACTGACTCAGATAACCTACACATAAATCTGTACATAAAATGACGGGTTACAGAAAAGCAGTGAAGCACACCAACATTTACAAACATTTGACTTGTGCTGCTCCGTCTTGGAATTTTAAGAAGTAGTCTCAAACCATCATTATAAGCCACTTTCAATTTTTGCATACTACTTTTTCAGTAGTAACACCACAAATGAGCAGTATACAGTGGAGTACAAAACATTCTAAATAAAACAGCAAAATAATGTTAACATGACCGACTGACAGAGCAGTGACTTGAAACTCGTGCATATTTGAGAAGCAATCGTGACCAAAATTACTGGGCAGAACCACTAGTATCATATTTGATCCTTTGAAATAGCTTTTGATTAATTTCACTACAGGTACCCTTTAGCTTTTACCAACTTTTGCCAGCAGAGCCAGACATTTGCCAAAATGTCAGTAAACATCGGTCCAAATGATGTAGTGTGGATCCAGCTTTAGGTAGAATTAAATAATAAAGTTTTGTATTCTAATTATAATGACTGTATTTTTCAAATTTTTAAGTGTGATGTTTATACAAGATCTTGACCCAAATGCAAGACACAACAGGTGGAGACAAAAGATGAGGCAAAGGAATGTTCTTTTATTCACTATATACAGTCTTGGTTTCCCACTCTTTTCCTAAAGAGTTCATTAAGGGAGTTGTTCATGAATTACTTCGGGGTAATCCTGGAGTTGGTGATCTAATAGACAAGGGGGTCCACGAGAGAGCTAACACAAAGAATAAGGACCACAGAGACATAGAGCAAGGGGCCAGAAATCCTGAGGGACAAGGGGGTTCTTTTCCTTCCAGAAGCAATGATCGACAACGGAGGAGACACAGAGGTCCAACACAAAGAGGTAAGGAGCACGAGAGGTTAGCCAGATAATAGAATCACTCAGTGTTTAGAGGTCCAGTGGGGAGACCAGGGGGAGGACTTGGAAGCCAGATGAGGAGAGGCAGCTGGGTGAACACGGGAGAAAGAGTTGGAACTTAGCGGCAGAGTACTTGGGAGAGGAAGCAGAAGTCACACAGATGAGTTATAACAGCTGACTGATCTTCAGAGTCATGAGGGGAAGGCTCATGAAACTTATTGGTCCCGTGTCCCACCTGACAGCTGAGTGCGCCTTAAGAAGCTGGTGACACTCAATCCATCAGCTGAGCACGGTATTGTGTTGGTGTTTGGGGACATGTTATGCTGTGACACATGTGGTGGCTCTACCTTTCCTGTCCTGCCGCCGCCTGGGATATAAAGTGGCTGTGAGGGAGAGGGGCGATCTCTTGGCCTCCTCTCAGCCTGACGGACACACATGTACTGTGAGAGTGAGTCTCCAATAAAGCTGTGTTCAGTTCAACACTTGGTCTCGTCCTTTGTTCCTATTACCGACATAACATTTGGCAATGAGGGTAAAAGTATGGACGCAGAGGTTACTTCAATTCACCCGTTTTTGGAGCTTTCCAGTGAGCCCCCCATCCCTTGGGCGAGGTGGTTCGCCACTTTTCAAAATTATTTAGTAGCACTGGATCTTGGAAGACTGGAGAAGTTCCGGGCACGGGCACTGTTGGTTCACAATTTGGGAATGGAAGGACAATGTGTCCTTAGTACCTTAGGCAAGGGTGATAGCTTGGAAGAAGTGATTGAGCTAATGGCGCAACATTGTCGCGCCGTGGAAAATGTCATCGTCTGGAGGATCCAGTTTCGGCAGCGCCGCCAGCGGACTGGCAAGTCAGTGCAGCGGTATGTAGCAGACCTACATCAGCCAGCCAAAGACTGTCAGTTTTCAGCATTGGAGGACGAGATGGATGAGAGAGCGACCAGTTGGCGGAACATACTGTTGGCCTGGCGACAAGGTCGAAGCTCCTCACACACTCGGGCCAGCTGACATTAGCCATGTCCATTGAGTTAGCTCAACAGTTTAAGGCGGCAGACAAGCTATCACGGGAGCTCGGTGAGAGAGTGGCGCATCACCATTTTGAGCCACAGTCGACGGCGCAGGCAGCGGACCCGGACAGCGACGATGGCATGGAGGATGAGGAGGAGCACTCTAAAGCTGCGAAGATAAGGTCTGCCCCGGAATTGCCCAGGTGTTTGGGTTGTGGGTTCACCAAGCACCGTTATAAGGCTAGAGAGTGTCCGGCAAGAGGAAGATGCTGCAGCACGTGTGGACTTGCATCATTTCGCCAGGGCATGTGACAGGTTAAAGCGAGGGGATCCCAGACACATGGAGGATCTTACTGTTTCGCCTCCCACAGTTGTTCACAGTGTATTCCCAAGTGCCAACAGCCGTTCTCACCATATGGTGGAGCTGGATGGAGTGACAGTGCCATTGCTGGTTGACACGGGAGTGGTGGGATCCATGTTGTATTGGGCAACCGTGAGGAGTTCCTTCTCACAGTATCAGGTTGGAGAAGAGCGGTCGGGCTGTGGTTTGTGGGACCGGCTGTTTCCATGGATGATGGAAGGAGCTGTGTGGGACAAACTTTTGCCTAGTAATCTGGACAATGAGCATGACCAATTCAACCCAGGGCCATCACGGGAGGGTCCCGGTGCCAGCGCCCAAGTGACCCTAGTTGAGGGAACTGGGCGGCGTGGTGGGATTCCCGTAATGGCGGGTGGTGCCGAGTGGAGGGCCCATTCTGCTCTCGGAAATCTGTAGGAAAGAACCGGAGAGCAGGGGTCTCAACAGCGATCCCAACAGTGAAAATGAAAAAGAGCGGGGCAGGACCAGCTGGCACGGTAGAACGACGTGCCAAACAGAGATACTGGAAGCTGAATGGGGCCTTTCTGGAGGTCGCGGATGCGGTTCGACCCAGGGAGGAGGCCCGGTCGAGAAGTGGTCAGGCCGAACATCGGAAAGAGGCGTTTGGACTTGGATGTGGGACGTCCCTGGGAGTGAAGAGAAGGTGCACCAGAGTAGAACCGTATGACGGTTTTCTGGGGGGTGGTTCCTCCCCTGGAGCGAGCTGACGGTTGGACAATGTATATTATGCATGGTGATGGAAAAGGCAGACAACTGATGTGTATTTAGTTCTGTTAATGGGATTATTTTGTATTTCATATTATTTTAGGAACCCAGCAGTATTTTAGTTTTATATGGACTGTTATATTTCGCTCAGATGGCAGAATAATCCGTCTTGCCGTGTGGAGGTAGGACAGTAGTCCACCTGTTCCCCCCAGTTTAGTTGTTTTGAGTGAATGTGATAGATGGTTTAGGTATTTCCGTTTAGTTTTTTTAGCGCATGATTCGGGTTCCAAATTGGGGAGGGTCTCGATTGTATGTGTGTTTTGGACCATTTTTGAAGGGGGGGAGTGTTGTGATGGTGTTTGGAGACTTGTTATGGTGTGACACCCTGGTATAAAGGGGCTGTGAGGGAGAGGGGCAGTCTCTTGGCCTCCTCTCAGCCTGACCAACGCGCATGTACTGTGAGAGTGAGTCTCCAATAAAGCTGTGCTCAGTTCAACACTCGGTCTCGTCCTTGGCTCCTATTACCGACATAACACATGGGAAAGCCACCAGCTGTGCCAAGATAGTAGCATGCTCACCCAGAACCACCACATTATGCTGCTGTTTGGTAGTTTCATAAAGTCACACATTGACCTCTGGACTGTTAAGGCCTGACGACATCAGGATTAAGAGTTATTTCTTATAAAATTGCACATTTTTTAATTCAGGTTCAGGTTACTTTATTTGTACCCGTAGGTAGATTTGTTTTGCAGTTAGGTGACATCCATATTTACAAACCACAATTACATTCAACATGAACACAAACACAGGCACACATGAAGCTGACTATAAACATGATAAAAGTACTCAAGGCTCCACCAATCAGGACATAAGACAAAGAGATAAGAGAAAAAAAAACAAAGAGATAAGACAGAAGGTCATATTAAAAAGTTAAAGACTAGTCAAAGAGGTTAAAAACTCAAAAGTCTAAAACCCAATAAAAGATTTAGAACCCAAATAAAAAACCTACAAAAATAAGTAAATATAAAATAAAATTAATAAATAGATAACTAAATTATGTGCAATATATTGCTACATCTTGTTCAACTCTTTAACAGCAGCAGGAACAAAGCTGTTTTTGTAGCGCTGGGTTTTCATTTTTGGGACAGCAAACCTCCGTCTGGAGGGAAGAAGCTGAAAGTTGCAGTGCAAAGGGTGGGAGTCCTCATTTAAAATGGAGGTAGCAATCCTCTGTACCTGTCTGGTGTACAGGGATGTCAGGCTCAGCTGTGACTCACCATGCAAACGACTGGACCATCTAACTACCTGATCCAAGGATTTCCTCTGTTTCAGTTTTATCTGACCAAACCATGACACTAAAGAAAAGGATAAAACAGATTCAATAAAAGCCTAATAAAACATTGTCATTATGGTTCGGTCAATTTGGAAGCGTGCAAGTTTCCTTAAACAATGCAAATGTTGCTGACCCTTTTTGCACACCCTTTCACAGTTCTCTTCAAAGTTTAAATTACTATCAATAATCGTCCCAAGATATTTGTAGGATTGTACACATTCAGTGGTCTGGCCTTTTAGTACAGTGACTTCATGCCTGAGAGTTTTCCTCCTAAAGTCAATAATCATATCTTTAGTTTTTGTCGTATTCGGCTGCAGGTAGGAATCCTCACACCAGTGAACAAAATCATTAACTACTGGGCCGTGGCCACTCTCACCATTCTGAAGGAGACTGACAACAACTGAATCATCAGTATACTTTAAAATGTGTCTGTTGTCATGTCTGCTCCGACACATGTTTGTGTACAGGATGAAGAGTAGTGGTGACAACACACACCCCTGAGGAGAGCCAATAGAAGAACACTTTTGGTCAGACAATGTACCATTGACCCTTACTCTCTGTGTCCTGTTGGTTAAAAAATCCAGAATTCAACCCACCAGATTATTACTCAAATCAAATTGTTGCAGGAGCCTTTCAACTAAAATGTGAGGTTGGATTGTATTAGAAGCAGAAGAAAAGTCCACAAATAAAAGCCTGGCGTGTGTCCCATTAAAATCCAGATGTTTAAAAAGCATGTTAAACAGAGTGACAGTGGCATCCTCCACTCCTCTGTGAGGCCTATAGGCAAACTGCCAAGGATCCAATGCATGCTCAGTCTGCTTTAGGACCTCAAATCTGACCAGTTTTTCAAAAATTTTCATTAAAATTGAAGCCAAAGCAACTGGTCTAAAGTCATTTACTGTTTTAGGACAGCTGGATTTTGGAACAGAGACAACCACGGCATCTTTCCAGACCTTAGGCACATGTTGTGTCTGTAAGGACTTATTAAAAATGTAGTGAAATTGTAATTTTATTACCTTTTTCTAACAAAATTGCTACTTTTTCTTGGTATTTTTTTATTATTATTTTTAAAAAGTTTGTCTTTTTTTTCTTACAAAATTGCATGGGTGTTTTCCCCATTCAACTTTTTTTTTCTTCAAATGTTATATTTTGACACAAATACTTTTTGCCTTTTTAATTCTAAATTTGGCATGTTTTTCTTTGCAAATGTTAAACCTTTATAGACTAAAATTGAAGACTTTTTCCACGTATATGTGATATTTTCCCAATAAAGTTCTAAGCTTTTTTCATAAATTTTGATGTTTTTGGCATAATCTTCTGTTTTTCTCATAAGTTTGTCTTATTTGATTGTTACCCTTTTCAGGAAAAAATGCTGCCTTTTTCATATAACATTGCAATCATTTTCTAATAAAACTGTATCTTTTGTCAGGTACATTTGTGACCTTTTTTCTTTATGGGGTTTTCCCCTCATGAAATTGCAATATTTTCCTTAAATTTTAAGAATTTTTTGAACAAATTTTCATCTATTCTCATAAATTTATTAGCATTTTCTTTGTAAATTTATTAGCTTTCATGGTGTGAAACTGCAGCATTTCTTAGATTAAGTTTTTAGATTTTTCTCATAAAACTCCAACTTTTTCCAGTAAATGTGTGATTTCATTTCCAGACATTTTGTGACTTTTTTCTTATGAATTTGTGGGTATGTTTTCCTGAGAAAAGTGCAAAATTTTCTCCCAGATTTGTGAGTTTTCCCCCAAAAAATCCAACTACTCAAAACCCTCTGGTCAACTCTTAATGTACACCTGTGAATCCAGCAGAAAAAGGAGCTTCTGCATTTCCTCTCCAATCATCTGAAGCTGTAGCAGGTGCCTCTCTACACTTGTGAAACTTAGAACTTCACAGCAGAAACTTGGCAAAACGTCGACATGGCAGTAATGTGGTTTTAGCGCCACATGGTCAGGCTCTCGTACGTGGATTGGGTCACAAACGAAGAGGTTCTACAATGAGTCAGAATGGAGACAGAGCTGCTACGAGCGATCCAACAGAGACAACGGAAGTTTCTTGGCCACTCAATTTGAAAAGACCTTAAAGACCTGAGCCTAAGTGGAAAATTCAATGGAAAGCATTCCCCCGGCGGGTAGAGGAAAACTTTCCTCAATGACTTCAATCTTGGTCCTGTGAGGCACATTTAGAACGATGCAAGAAACAGACCAAAGCAGCAGGCATTTCGCAAAACTGTGCACAACTCCATGAAGGCACCTGCAATATGTATTCAAGTCACTTTTTAATAAACTTTTTTGTGAGCAGTTTTATTGCAGGGTATTTGTTACATTTGTATTTGTATTTGTATTTGTTACATTTCAAAAGAAAAACTACTTTAACTCAACTACACTTAGTTACACTCTTTAAGTTCCTTTTGATTTTACTGTCAGGAGCCGAGCTGGCTTGGTTTCCCCGGCTCGGTCCTGCCCTCTCTGTGGGTCTTAGTTGCCGCAGCATATGTGTATATTATGTATTTCAGTCTACCTCCCATATCCATAGCCACTGTGACCTACTTTCTGTGAGCTCTGCCGACAGTCTGCCGGTCCGGCCACGTCCCCTCTCTCTCTCATTACCATCAGCTAGCTGTTCCCGCCCCGTTAATTATCTTTCCCGATCCTTGCCCAGGTGCTCCTCATTACGCCATAACCAGCAGCGCGTGTACTTAAGTGTCTTTTGCTAGTAACGCACTGCTGGGTCTTTGTCTACTGATCGTCTGCCTGCTTGTGCATGCATCAGTGAACTGTCAGCTCCACTGCGGCGTGTATCCACTCCGCGCAGCCCATGGTTCTCCTGCATCCTGATAGCAATTCCGGCTGTGGGACGCCAACGTGGATACATGCCTCATCTCATGTGTTCGTGGGGCGATGCCGGCCCCCGAACATCCACTGTAAGTGTTTTGTTGTACCTTTTTGTAAGTCTTTATGTTAATAAATGTGTGTTGGTAGAATCCTGCACGTAAATCGTCATTATTTCACCCCTCACCATGCGCATTGGAAAAACACACGGGAGGGTCCATGATAGAAAGACCCAGCCAAAAGAGGATTTAGCGGGTACACCCACACATCACTCTTTTCCTTTTTGAACTGTTTTTTGGACTAACCTGTTTCTGGAAAGCACCATGCCCCGGTCTCGCTGAGGCAGAGGAGGAACGGCAGCAGGGTTTCCCACGGTGGCGGAGGGATGGGCAACCGAGCTTATGAGTTTATGAGTTTTAGAAGATGCTGGAATGCATGGATGGGGCAGTAGGGATCCTGGAGGCACATTTCGGGTTATGGGACTACCCACAGTTCACTGACCTGCTGGCTACAGTCTGCTTGCTCCAGCACTCTTTCGCCGGTTTGACGTTTCCCATGGTGTCGAGATGGAGGTCCGGTAATCAGCAGACCTTCATCCTCTGTGATGATTTGCCCGACTCTCCTCTCGCTCCAGCACAGTCTGAACCAGTTAACAAGCGACAGCTTCATCCAACGTCGAAACACCGGAAGAAGCCCTCCTCGTCTTCAGTGGCTGCCACCTCTCCAACCGCCGAGAGGTCCATGGTTTCCCCTGTTATGCCCACTTCCGTGTCTCCTGAGCCGGCTTTTCCATCAGTCAGAGGGGGAGTCAAAATTGTCATAACCGCAGAGAAGGATGACTGCCGGCTTTCCGCAGCTGTCAATATCAAGCACCGGGAGGACAGGCAAGTGTTTTTTCATTCCATTCAATGCAATAATGATAAACATTGTCTGTCTCCTGGAAGAGAGGCCCAGTCCCAGCAGTTCACTGGGCTCTGCGGAAGTAAACCTTTCTCCTGTCCTTTCTGTGTCTACCCCACCAATCCCTGAGGGTCTGTTGGAGCGGAGCCATAGGATTTTGGAGGAGCTGGGGGCCCCGGAGGATTCCATCCCGGAGCCAGCACGGAGCTGTTCCCCTGCAGTTATGCCGGAGGAGTTACCAGTGTTGGAACTGGCACCTCCATCATTGTTTGAAGGGGCCAGAATTATCATGGTCACGGAGTGGGGTGACTGCCTGCCAGCTGCAGCTGCGAACATCAAACGCCGGGATGACAGGCAAGTGTGTTCTCATTCTATTTGATCAAAGTACTTTGATCCTTGTCTGTCTCCCGAGGGAATCAGAATCAGAATCAGAATCAGAATCAGAATAAACTTTATTGCCAAGCATGTAAAAAACACACGAGGAACTTGACTTGACATTAGTGCGCATGCGCGCGACACAACGACACGGCAGCCATAATAGGCGCCTCATCAAACAGAGATAGATAAGAAAGGGAGGGGAGGGGAGGGAACGACACAAGGGGGGAGGAGAGAAAAAAAAACTTCGTTATCAGAATACAGCTTATAAATATTTAAGCAGATTATGATTACAATGAAAAAAAATCTCTCAATAGCACAGAGCAACAATCAACCACAAAAAACCAAAAGACCAAAAGTCAGAGAGAATCAGTGAATGGATGGGTGTAATTCAGTATTATGAATCAGTGTGTTCGTGTATGTTGAATGCAGGTGGGTGTTTATCAGTTACTGGAGGCAGCAAAATCTCTCCCAGCCGAGATGTTATGTCTTAGTGTCTGAAACTCGGAAGCATGTCCTTGAGGCATGGCAGATGGAAATTTCCTGAGCCAGTCACATGTCAATGAGAGTTCAGATGCAGTCCCAGTATGTTTATGAAAGAGAAGCACAATCTTCTGTTTTGTCTTAATCCAGGAGGAAAATAGACAACAGGGCATCGAAATTCAAGGTCTGATAGACACAGATCACACAGAGCAAAGAATTTTTCATCTCCAGTAATCCTGTGTTCATAATTTCCATACATAGGCTTTAAATCCATTCCTTGGAGGCACCAAAGACGACTCCAGATGTATCCCTTCTAGAACATGGGTAAACATGTCTGGTAGAGTCCATCCCTCTACAGTGCATGCAGATGGTAATTTCCATGTTATCATTGCCGATAGTTAGTGCACTCCCCCGTCCAGTCGAATTGTTGAGAAGCAGCTATGCCGGGACCGCTTTTAATTAGCTCTTCCAGTTAATTTTTCGATACACCAGGAAAAACTCCAGAGCCAATCAGCAGAAAATCCTGTGATCCTAGCCAAACCAGGTAGATGTTTCCACATCCTCAGTCGAATCGTGCAGACACATGCGTTCCAATCCATGGGTCTCTCCATAGGGGCTCCCCCTGGCCCGAATTTATATAAAATGTTGTTAATTTTATTAAAGCCGCTCACCAGATCCATTTTTTTCGTTTGGTTCAAGATTCAGCCAGAAGACAGCGACGCAGACAAGACAGCAAGCTGGGATTCTCAGTTAGGGAGGGAAGGAGGGTAAAAGAGGGAGCAAAGAAAAAGGTGTCTGTTCTCTCTGAAGGGCAGAAGCAAGAAAAGAGGAAAGGCTCAGTTCAAATCAAATCAAATCAAATCAAATCAAATCAAATCAAATCAAATCAACCTTTATTGTCATATTGCTGTACATACAACTGTAGTGCAGGCAAGATGAAATTGCGTTTCTCTCGGCATCCATATAAGTAAAAAGAACATAATTTAAGACACACTCACACACACCCTCACCCCCCACCCCAACACAGCCATTCACACATCCCTGAGACATACTTGAAAACTAACTAGAACTATAATATACAAATAATATACATAATGTCCATAAGGTGCAGTAGTGTGCATGAGAGGTTCCGGATCAACTGTTCAGCATCCTAACAGCTTGTGGAAGGAAGCTGTTAATCAGTCTGGTGGTTCTGCCTCTGATGCTCCGGAATCGTTTGCCAGATGGCAGAAGTTCAAAGTATTTATGCAGAGGGTGAGAGTGGTCCTTGACAATGTTCAGTGCCCTGCTCCTACAATGGTTCTGAAAAAGTTCTTGGACAGAGGGGAGGGAAACTCCAATTACCCTCTCAGCTCCCTTAACTATCCTCTGCAGGGCTTTTTTGTCTGACTTACTGCAGCTGGAGTACCATGTTGCAATGCAGTACGTCAGAACACTCTCCACCACACCTCTGTAGAAGGTCCTGAGGATGCAAATGGGAAGAGAGGCTGTTTGAGTTTCCTCAAGAAGTGCAGTCTCTGCTGGGCCCGCTTCCTGATCCCCAAGGAATTCTTGTTCCAGGTCAGGTTCTGCGAGATCTGCATTCCGAGGAACTTGATGTTCTCCACTCTCTCCACCAAACGGCAGCCGATGCTGAGAGGGACGTGTTCAGGCTGTGACCGCCGGAAGTCGATAATCATCTCCTTCATTTTGTCCACGTTGAGCACCAGATTGTTCTCCCTGCACCAGCCCTCCAGGTCTCTAACTTCTTCCCTGTACGCTGATTCCTCATCCCTCTGAATAAGTCCCACCACTGTGGTGTCGTCTGCAAACTTAATAATCTGGTCCCCCTCCTGTCTGGATACACAGTCATGTGTTAGAAGTGTAAACAACAGTGGACTGAGTACGCAGCCTTGAGGGGATCCGGTGCTCAGCGTGATAGAGTTGGAGATGTTATTTCCAACACGGACAGACTGAGGTCTCTCAGTCAGGAAATCCAGGATCCAGAGACATGTGGTGGTGTTCAGAGCAAGAAGGAGTAATTTCTCCATCAGTCTCTGGGGAATAATGGTGTTGAATGCTGAACTGAAATCAATGTACAGGAGTCTGGTGTAGGTGTCTTTCTGATCCAGGTGGGTGATGACAGAGTGCAGGGTGGTGACTATAGCATCCTCCGTGGAGCAGAGTGCTCCACGGAGGATGCTATAGCGGACTGCTGGAACCGCTCCGTGGAGCGGTTCCAGCAGTCCGCTGAGTCCTCTCCTCCAGCTGCCAATGCTGAATTTATTTCTATCCTCTCCATGTCTCCTCCCTGTTCTCCTGAGAGTCTGTGGGCCCCAGAAGATTGCCACCGGACGACAGAGGAGCCTGGGATCCTGGAGGATTCTGCTCCTGAGCCCACACGGAGCCAACCCTCAGCTTCCTTGCTAGATCTGGGACCTGCACTGGAACCTTTGCCTGAGGGTACTGGGACTGCCACCACCATCATGCCAGCTGCGGGGGCCATCGCAGCAGAGTGGGAGCCTGAGCCGGGCCTACTTGAGGCCGGGCTCGAGATGACATTGCTGGGATCGACTGAGTCCTGGACGGCGGTGGAGGTTGAGCTCAGGCAAATTTTCTCTCTCATATTTCTTATGTCAGTATTAGAGAGATCTTGTCTGGCTCTAGGTGAGAAGAGTCGGGTGCAGCCCTCAGCAGCATCTGAACTCCCTTTGCCGGGCTCCGCCGCTGCCGGTGACCCTAACCTGTGTCTCTCCTCTGTCCCTGAGCCCTCTTTTAGGGTTGCCGGGGAGGCTCCACCATCACCAGGGGCCTCTGTGGATCCGGTCTCTTCACCGGAGGACGCCATGGGTCCAGCTCGCCCTGCAGAGGTCAGCCCAGAGCCAGCTCCCCTCTTGCCTGAGGCCGTCGTGTGGGTCTCTCCACAGACTGGCTCTCCGTGGGTGCAGCGTTCTGGTCTGGACCCATCGTGGGGGCTGCGCCCCAAGGTTAGCCCGACATGGGTGCTGCGCTCCCGTTTGGACCCGTCATGGGCACCCCGCCCCAGTGCGATGTCCACTGAGGGTGCAGCATTGGCCCGGTCGGGGTCCACCGAGGGTGCGACACTGGCCTGGTTGGGGTTCACTGAGGGTGGAGCACTGGCTCGATCGGGGCCCACCGAGGGTGCGGTGTTGGCTCAGCTGGAGTCCACCGCGGGTGCAGCAGAGCTCCAGCTGGGAGCCACCGCTGGTGCTGCAGAGCTCCAGCCGGGAGCCGCTGCAGGTGCAGCATTGGCCCGGTCGGGGTCCACCATGGGTGCAGTTGTGTCCCAGGCCGGGATCACTGAGGGATGCTGTCGGTCAGCCTGAGGATGCCGGGGCCATTGCTCCTCAGCCTGACTCCGGTGTGGTCCCCTTTTCCTCCCAGCCCGACACTGTGGGGGTCCCCTCCTTATGGTCCAGTCACCCACCAGTGAGCCTCCCAGTGAGTAGGCCGCCCCCTGCTCCACTCCCCCGGTCCTGGTGGTGCTACAACATTGGCAGCCCGTGGTTCTCCTGCGTCCTGATAGCGATTCCAGCTGTGGGATGCCAGCTTGGATACATGCCTCATCTCATGCATTCGTGGGGTGATACCGGCCCCCGAACGTCCACTATAAGTGTTTTGTCGTACCTTTTTGTAAGTCTTTATGTTAATAAATGTGTGTTAGTGGAATCCTGCACGTAAACTGTCATTATTTCACCCCTCGCCGTGCGCATTGGAAAAGCGCACGGGAGGATTCATGACATTTACTAATTTAACTCGTGGTTTTTCTCTCTTCTGGCTCTTTAAATATTTGATTGATCACACTGGTCAACATCAAATTTATTGTCTAAATTTTTTTTTAGCTGATTTAGGACAATTTTGATGTGCTGAATCCAAAAATCACATTGGTTTTGCTCAATCAGGTCAACTTTTTGAAGTATGGCCACATGTTTTTTACGTTTTTGTTTACATGTATGGGTATTTTCGCTTTATATGATGCAAAAAAAATTTTTTATTTCTTGAAATTTCTCGAACTCTGAAGAGTTTGCATGCACCAATTTATGACATGATGTTATAAATTGTCATGACATCATGTCATGACAATTTATAACATCATCTCAAAAATTGTCATGATGGCTGATTACTGTTGGACCCTGAAGAGAGACATCCCTGCCACTGAGCATTCTAGAGGTTCGAATAAATGGAAGTTGAAGTTCTGAATTTTGAACAATGATGACGTAACATTCAATTTACATGTACTTACCTTTATTTATTTTATTTCCGATAATACAGTACAGGTTGAAGAAACTGTATAATATAACAACAAGGTCAAATTAGACAAAGACTCCTTCTACTAAACAATTCCACGTGAGTTATCCGAAATGGGTGATGGCTGAAGCCGCAGCTTATATTGCCCACCCATATTCCATCCAAGAATTCAAAGAAAAAAGAGTAAACAAGACAAGAGTGATTACAATTTAGAACAAAGCTAAGACAAAGTGTGACTGAGAGAAAAAAAAAAAAAAAAAAAAAAAAAAAGAAAAAGAAAACTAAGCTAAGCTAAGTTAAGCAGTTACTATTCGAGACAAATCTAAGACAGAATGTCACAGAGAGAAAAAAAAAAAAAAAAACTAAGCTACAACACAACACAGGCTGGAAATGTCAATCCTTATGTGAGTTTACATGTCGTCTTGTAAATATGTTTGGAGTATTTCTTCCTTTAGTTTTTGTTTAAATTGTCCAAGCGTTGTACATGATTTTAATTCAGGTCCAAAATCGTTCCATAATCTGACTCCTTGCACTGAAATACAGTGTTGCTTGGTGGTTGTTCTCACTGTAGGCTTTTGAAATATACATGTTCCTCTGAAGTGATATCGTTTCTCCCTTGTTTGGAACAACTTTTGGATATTTGCAGGCAGTGATAAATTCTTCACTTTGAACATTATTATTGCGGTTTTAAAGTCAACCAGATCTTTCAACTTGAGAGTTTTTTGTTTAAGAAAAAGTGGGTTTGTTGGTTCCCTGTAAGCTGCTTTGTTTATTATTCTAATAGCTCTCTTTTGAAGCATAAAGACTGGATATATGTTTGTTTTATATGTATTTCCCCATACTTCATTACAATATGTCATGTATGGGAGTATTAATGAATGATACAAGGTGTATAGTGTGGGTTGATTCAGCAAATATTTCACTCTGTGTAATATTGCAATTGATTTGGAGACTTTACCTTTAATATAATTAATATGTGACTTCCAACACAGTTTGTTATCAATTATTACTCCAAGGAATTTGGTTTCAGATACCCTTTCAATCTCTACACCATTTACACTGAGTTTGGGTACTGGATTGTTGTGATGGTTGTTAAAGACTATAAATTTTGTCTTACTTAAATTGAGCGTTAATTTGTTTGAATCAAACCACAGTTTAAGCTTTCCTAATTCCTTCCCGAGTGTATCCAGAAGTTGTTCCAAATTGTTTCCACTGCATAGCAGATTAGTGTCATCGGCAAACAATATTAAGTCCATTTTTTCTGAGACTTTACATATATCGTTTATATACATATTGAATAATAATGGTCCCAAAACTGAACCCTGTGGGACTCCACAGGTGACCTTCAGCAACTCTGAGTTTTTGTTGCTAACACATACATACTGATATCTATTCTTTAAGTAACTACTTAACCAGGACAGTGCTACACCTCTAATACCAGAATTTTGTAGTTTCTTTAATAATAAATTATGATCTACTGTATCAAATGCTTTTTTAAGATCTAGGAATACTCCAACTGAATACTCTTTATTTTCAATGGCTGTTGATATTTTTTCTGTAAATTCCATTAGGGCATATGCAGTTGTCCTCTTGTGTCTGAACCCATATTGCTGCTCACATAATAAATCATTCTTCAGTATGAAGTTGTCAATTCTCTCATAGAATATTTTTTCAAGTATCTTGGAAAATTGTGGTAATAGTGAAATTGGTCTATAGTTTGAGAGTTCCCCTCTATCGCCCGTCTTGTATATTGGAATTACTTTAGCTATTTTCATTGCATTGGGAAATATACCTGATTGGAGAGACAGGTTGCAGATATACGTCAGTGGTTTTACTATGCATTTGATAACAGTTTTGACTAGTAGCATGTCGATACCATCACAGTCAGTAGATGTTTTACTTTTGAACGATTTAACAATTTCAATGACCTCTCTTTCGTCTGTGTTCTTTATGAAGATGGAGTCTTTTACAGCAGTGTTATTGCATATTGTATCACCTGTTGGCACCGTAGTGGGTATTTCTCGGGCCAGTTTAGGTCCAATGTTAACAAAAAAATTATTAAATTCATCTGCAGGTGAAGCGATATTCACACTCTGAGTCGTTTTATTATTTTTTGGAATATTAGTTGGGTAGCTTGTATTTCTGCTTTTATTTCCAAGGATACTGTTGAGTATTGTCCATGTATTTTTAATATTGTCTCTGTTTTTCTCCAGTTCTTTACTGTAATAGTCTCTTTTACTACATCTTATTATATATGTTAACTTATTTTTGTATGTTTTATACCGCTGCTCTGCTTCTTTTGTTCTTTTCTTTAGGAAAGCTTTATATAATGAATTTTTCTTTTTACACGCCTTTTGTAGTCCTTTGGTTAACCATGGCTTATTAGCAAATTTGTGTTTAAGCTTTTTTATTACTAATGGGCAGTTTTTTTCATAAAGAGTGGTTACAATGTTTATAAATGTGTCATAGGCTTCATTTACATCTGATACATAGACTTCTGTCCAGTCTTGCTTCAGCAAGTCCTCTTTAAGAGAACTGATTGCATTTGGTGATTTGTGTCTGAACGATTTTGAAGTTTTTTCTGCGTTGGGCCCCGTGTGGCCATGGATAAGTGCAAAGGTTGGCAAGTGGTCACTTATATCATTTATCAATAATCCACTTTCTATTTTCTTATCGAAAACATTGACAAACAGGTTGTCAATAAGTGTAGCAGAGTGAACTGTGATTCTACTGGGATGTGTTATTGTGGGATATAGACTCATGCTGTACATAGAGTTCATGAACTCTGTAACTACATTTTGTTGATGAGGATTCAGTAAGTCAATATTGAAATCTCCACAAATTGCTACCATTTTCTTACTAGTAATATTATTGTACAGCTCGACTAATTTATCTCTGAATGTCTCAATGCAAGTTCCCGGCGTTCTATATATGCAGCTTATGATTAGATTTTTTGTTTTGTCTAGGTCAATCTCAACAGTAACACATTCCAAAATCCCTGGTAGTGCTGAGGACATTTCATTTACAAGCTTACACCTGTACAGGTCATCAATATACAGTGCAACACCACCACCCTTTTTTTGAGTTCTGTTAATATAAAACATCTGATATCCCTCTATTGCCATCAGGGGAGCCTGTTCTTTGTTAAGCCAAGTTTCAGAGACTGCAATAGCTGTGAATTTTCTGTCTAGCTGTTTTAAATAGTCCTGAATCTGTGGAAAGTTTTTGTTAAGACTTCTGCTATTGAAGTGTATTATTGACAGTTTACCATCTAATTGCATTTGACTTTTGAATTGTTTTTCAGTGTAATATTCACAGTGGTTATGAATATTGTTGAAAAAGTGGTTATCAGGATCAATATCATTCTCCATCTCTTGTGGTTTATGTTCAGCATAATGGTATGTTTTCAGAGTTTGAGTTTCCTCATTCTGTGTCAAATGACTTGCTCCAACTGGGGATGATTGATGTCTACTTGAGTCGGTCATAAGTTTTTGTTTGTTTTGGTTATTTTTATTAAAGTACTTTGGCATGGTGTATCAAAAGAACTATTCTTATCGTGTGTATGAGTATGGATTATCATTGGCTCGTAATTTTCTAATCAGTGTTCATCTGTATTTATCTAAGTCAGTAGCATCTCTGATCATAATACTTTTTGCTTGCTCAGGTGATCCATTTAGTTTAATCCAAATTCTACAGTTTCTTGTCCAGGTTGCTTGTATCTTATCTTGTTTTTTTAGCATCCGTGCCTGTCGTGCTAATTCAGCGTTTTTTTTTGTCAGGTGTTCATTTATGTAAACTTGAGTTTCCTTTAGCTTTTTGGCCTGCCTCAGTATGTTATTCTTTACCCTTCTGTTCACAAAGCGCATCACAATTGATTTCTTTGTTTTGTTATCTTTCTTCAGTAGAACATAACAGGCTGAGATTGCATTGGCTTCTACCTTAATGTCTTTATCATTAAGGAACTGAAGCACTTGATTTTCTAAGGACATTGACTCACTCATGGGTGCATCTTCACCACTCAGTCCTACTGTGGCATGGGCGTATGACTGATATCTGATGTCTAGTCCACTTATAACTAGGTCATCAATGCGAGAACCTTGTTCAAGATCCTCGACGCGTTGCTCCAAAAGACGCCCGTGTTGCTCCAAAAGACGCCCGTGTTGCTCCAGGTCCATAATTTTTTTGTCTTTTTCTTGAATTTTTAAATTTAGGGCTTGTACCTGTTCTATTAGGCCTATTATTTTGTCCTGTTGGTTAGTCAATTTGGCCAATTCATCTGACATAAAGCTCAGAGCTTTTTTGATTTCTTCCATTTCCTCTTTCTTTGGTGGCATCTTACTGACCTGTAGATAGAAGTAAACAGAGAATCCGGCTAGGCCTCAACTAGCCCGGCCGCTGCTGAACTCGCCGCAACAGCTCCTGCACAGCTCCTCCGCCAAGTAGCGCTGCTCAGCTCCGCAGATCACCCCTGTCATTCGCCACTGCCTGCCGCCGTCTGCCTGGCCGGTTATGCCGCACACCGCCGGCGCAGCCGAACTTCACCGATCACCGCCGCCACTCGCCGCCGTCTGGCTGGGTGGCACCTCCGCTAGGCCCCGTCACCGGCCGCCGTCAGTCTGGTAGTTCCTCAGCTGGACCTCGCAACTGGGTTCCGACTCAGGCCACTGTCCTGCTGGGTCCAGGTGGCCCCGTCTCTCACCAACGCCGCGCTCGAGCTCCCAACTGCCGCCTCGATTGGTTCCTCCGATAGGCCCTCACCGGGGACTGAGCCGCTTCGTGTCGGAGTTAGGTGGCGCACTGGGGCCAGCGTTAAGCTAACTAGCGTTAGCTTGGCAATCGCTTCTGGTAGAGCGCAGCAGTTCTACCCGATTAAAGGGGCATTCCAACGGGATTCTGACGGAGGTGGAAGTTCAGCCCGTGGGTGTCCGTCACGATCGCCGATCGCTGTTGTTTAGGTACTTTTAATGGGGAAATCAGCGAGTTGGTCTCAGCGCTGAAAAAGTGTGACCATCCTGGTCGCCATCTTGGAAGAAAAAAAAAATAAAATATCAATGTCTACTGTTCAATTTACAGTAATCGAAGTGTGTAATATTTAATCAATAAATTGTGTTAGAAAATGATTTTGTCTTTTCTCTTAAAAATCTATTTCTGATGAGAAATATTAACAAAAATCAACCAATAATGTCACAAAAATGTAATCGATTTAGTCAGAAGATCAGACTTTTTTTGACCTGATCGACAGAAACGGATGTCATTTTCGGATTCAGCAGTGCAAAATTGTCTTAAATCAGCTGAAAAAACACAGAAAACTTACAAAAAAAATTATTCTGTAACCCTGTATTATTCTTCACATGATTATCTGAGAGGATACATCTGGCAAGTTTATATTTGATTTTCCTCAGACTAATACTTCTAAGAGATATAGGCAAAAAGATACTTGCAAATCTGTAAGTAAACTAGAGGACACCCAGAGAGTGCATACCATCTCAAAGGCTCTGTCCACCCAGCTGTCCATCCTGTTATCTCTGGAAACCCGGAATGACCAACAGAGAAGGGAGCTTTGCTGGAACTTGAACTTTATTGAATGCTGCAATGTTGATACGATGCAGGCTTACTGTATACTGAGTCCTCTATAGGTGGCTGAGTCGAGAGAGACCTAAGATGGCTGGATGCCTCCCTATATGGGCTGGCATGATGACAGTACCAGTTGGCTGCGTCATCACGCCTGCTCCCCATTATTAACCCCTTGATAACGTTCATACCCCCCCCTTGGAAAAACACAGAACATATCACCAAATTATAACCCTCCCCAATTTGTTGTAGTAAACTTTAGGAACCCTGGCTAGGGCTAGCAGGTGGACCACCGCGTAGCCCAGCACGGCTGACTGGGTTATTCTGCTACTCTATAGTTCACAGCCATGCCCCTGGCTAACCAGTTCTTTTTTTTTTTCCACAGTCTTCCATGGGGAAGGCAGTTCTGCTGGAGGGGCTTTGTAGCAGGTCCGTGGTGGACGTGCCCCTGGAGGTGTTGGGTCCCACACTGCGTGAGCCGGCTGTCACAAAACCTCGTCCTCTGGAGCTGTCACTTGTACTCAACGGAGATGATTGGCGTGCCACACCAAACTGTTTGTCAGCTGGAAGGTCGTTGGCCCCAGCTGTGCGGCGATCCTCATAGGCATTAGTGGTACTAGGGGCCACGATGTCGTTCGCTGCAGGCCCGGTCGCTTGGTTCTGTGGACCTGAACCCAGTTCATCACTGTGAGCGGCACTCTGGCTGCATTCAGCACTGTGGTTGTGACTTTATAACTCTCACGTCTGCTGTGGGACATCCTCCAGGCTGCGGTGGTTCTGCTACATCCTGTTAGGTCACAGACTCTTCATCTTGCATCTCAGGGGCGGCTCCTAGAGGCTGATGCTGGTCATGGATTCAGAAGATGTCCGGTGGTTCTACTGCATTCCACTCAGTCACGGACTCTTCATCCTGCCGCTCAGTGGTGGCTTCTGGGGGTCAGTGTCGATCGTGGATTTGGAAGACGTCCAGTGACTCTACTGCTTTCTGTATGATCGATGATGGATTCGGCTTCACTCATTTCTTCACTCTCAATGAAATATTTTTGCTGGTCATTAACATCTGTTTGTTCTCTCCCATAGATTGAGTCCCATCGTGCTGTTGCTCTCTATATGTCTGTTCTTTTCTTCTTCTTCTCTATCTCCTCACCCCCCAGCTAGTCGCAGCAGATGACTGCCCCTCCCTGAGCCTGGTTCTGCTGGAGGTTTCTTCCTGAAAAAAGGAAGTTTTTCCCCCTCTACTGTCATCAAGTGCTGGCTCACAGGGGATCACCTGATCGCTGGGGTCTTTCTGCAGTTGTGAGGGTTTCCCCTACAGTTGAAAGTGCTATGAGATGAGATTGCTAGTGTGCTCAGCGAGCTGGTCCCGAACCATTTCATCTTGCAATAAACCAAACCTGCACATGCTAGCTAGGTGACGGTCTGTGATGAATTGTTGTGTTGTTTCACCAATTCTCTGTTGCCGTTGGCGTAATCTCAGGTATTGCAAAGTAGCTAGCTAGCAGTTCTACAGCATCAGCGAATGAGTCCGTTGGTCCTAGCGCGCAGAAAATATGTTGGTCTTCCATGCCCAGATAGTGAATTAACAGAGCTCGCTTCCGTACCTTGACTAGCTCATCCAGGCCTAGTGCTGATATCTACTGTAGGTGGCGAAAGCATAAAACCAACATGGCCACAGAATGGGCAGCTCTCCAGGGTTTTCCAGAAACGGGTGTGGTGGCCTCACGCATGCCTCCGTGGTTTAACTGTCATCGCCAAATATTATGTCTGGAAACCCAGAATAACCTACGTAGAAGGGAGCTGTGCTGGAACTTGAATTTTATTGCATGCTGCAATATTGATGCAATACAGGTTTACTGTATACTGAGCCAATAGGTGGCTATGAGTCGAGAGAGACCTAAGATGGCCAGCTCTCGCTCTATAACGGCTGGCGTGATGACATTACCAGCCGGCTGTGTCATCACGCCGCTCCCTGTTATTAACCCCTTCATAACACAGCCATCCCTTCCTCTGCAAGTACCAATATCTGCCTGTACCTCCAGATTCCTCCATTGTTTTGCATAATCCTGCTAGATGGACAATCTGCAGTCCAGTCCATATATATTTGGACAGTGACACAAGTTTTGTTATTTTAGCTGTTTACCAAAACATATTCAAGATCCAGTTATACAGTATCTCACAAAAGTGAGTACACCCCTCACATTTTTGTAAATATTTATTATATCTTTTCATGGGACAACACTGAAGATATGACACTTTGATACAATATAAAGTAGTCAGTGTACAACTTGTATAACAGAGTAAATTTGCTGTCCCCTTAAAATAACTCAACACACAGCCATTAATGTCTAAACCACTGGCAACAAAAGTGAGTACACCCTTAGTGAAAATGTCCAAATTGGGCCCAATTAGCTATTTTCCCTCCCCGGTGTCATGTGACTCATTAGTGTTACAAGGTCTCAGGTGTGAAAGGGGAGCAGGTGTGTTAAATTTGGTGTTATCGCTTTTACAGTCTCTCATACTGGTCACTGGAAGTTCAACATGGCACCGCATGGCAAAGAACTCTGAGGATCTGAAAAAAAGAATTGTTGATTGTTGATGCTTTGCATGGCAGCGTCCCCCTCTGATTCTACATGTCATTACCATTGTAGATAGGAGAAATGTAATTTAGTTCTACTGTACATGATTGGCTGTATGGACTGATGACAATAGAGATGGCTTCTTCTTCTTTTTGCTGTGAACCCACAACATGGGGTCAAAGGAGCTCTCAATGGAAGTAAAACAAACCATCCTTACACTGAAAAAAAGAGGAAAGCCATCAGCGTGATAGCTGAAGTGTTAGGAGGGGCCAAATCAACAGTTTGGTACATTCTGAGAAAAGAAGAGTGCACTGGTGAACTCAGGAACTCAAAAACTTCTGGAGGTCTATGGAAGACAGCAGTGGTGGATGATCGCAGGATCCTTTCCATGGTGAAGAAAAAACCCTTCACAACATCCACCCAAGTGAAGAACACTCTAGAGGAAGTAGGTGTTTCAGTATCTAAGTCTACCATAAAGAGAAGACTTCATGAGAGCAAATGCAGACAGTTCACCACAAGATGGAAACCATTAATCAGCCTCAAAAATAGAAAGGCCAGAAACACCAAAATAAGCCAGCCCAGTTCTGGAACAGCAGATGAACAGTTGAAACTAAGATCAACCTGTACCAGAATAATGGGAAGAAGAATATATGGAGAAGTCTTGGAGCAACTCATGATCCAAAGCACATTGTATCTTCAGTAAAACATGAATGCAGTGTGATGCATGCGCATGCATAGCTTCCAATGGCACTGGGTCACTAGTGTTTATTGATGATGTGACAGAAGACAGAAGCAGCCGGATGAATTCTGAAGTGTGTAGGGATATACTGGGAAAGAAACCCAGGAATTTTTTAAGGCAAAGAAGTAGAATATTCTGCAATAGCAGAGTCAATCACCAGCTCTCAACCTGATCCAACAGCATTTGACTTGCTGAAGACAAAACTTAAGGCAGAAAGACCCACAGACAAGCAACAGCTGAAGACAGCTGCAGTAAAGGCCTGGAAAAGCATCACAAAGGAGGAAACCCAGCGCTTGGTGATGTCCATGGGTTCCAGACTTTGTGGAAAAAGTCACAAATTTTACTCAAAATGTTGTAAATTTAATAGAAACTAGAAAAGCACTCAGAGAGCGCAGACCTCCGCCAAGCGCCACAGTTCCCCCCATACAGTGTTTGTGTGTACGTTTTCAGATTCCTTGACCATGAAAACATATGACTAGCAATTGGATTCACAATGATAGGATTAGTGGTTCAGTAGTTATTGACGAAAATGGCATTTTCTGTAATGGCGGTTTAGCGCCACAGTTCCCCCCATACAGTGTTTGTGTGTACGTTTTCAGATTCCTTGACCATGAAAACATATGACTAGCAATTGGATTCACAATGATAGGAATAGTGGTTCAGTAGTTATTGACGAAAATGTCATTTTCCGTAATGGCAGTTTTCTTCTGGATGGTGATCCGGATCACCACCAAAATCTAACCATCTGTAGGATACCCCATTTCTGACAATCTGTGAAAATTTCATGAAAATCCGTTCATAACTTTTTGAGTTATCTTGCTAACAAACAAACAGACAGACAAACCAACGGTGATGAAAACATAACCTCCTTGGCGGAGGTAAAAAGTGATAATTATATCAGAAAATTCATATATGAGGAAAAAAAAGTCAAAAATACAAAAAAAATTCTCACAAACTGGGAAGAAAATGACAAATTTCCAATGAAAAAAATGCATCCCATATCTGCATTGTCATTAAGACTTTGGGGCTCCCAGCTTTGACAAGAGTCTTAACTAGTTGCTACTTCAACAGAGACACCGCCTCAGTTGTTTTTTCCCCTCTTTGCATATGTAATCAATTCAGGGAGTAATGTGGGGAGGCTTGATGTGGTAAGACATCAAGAGGCTAATAGCTTTAAAATGAGTCTTAACCAGTGTTTAATTCACCAACAGCTGTTGTGCCTGTTAAGAATCAAGCAGTAGGCCGATCTGTCCACCGGACCAGGAGGAGAAATTAGTTCTGCCGATGCCCATGAGAACCATCTGCTCCACTTCAGTACAATAGAGGGATTTTCTGAAGGAATAAAATGCTTTGAAAGCAACAGTTTCTCTAGCTCTCCTTTAGAAGGGTTTTGGTTAAGGTGTCGAATTTCCCAATGGGGCCACTACTTAGCAAATCTGCTGCAGATTCAATTATTGGTTCCTTTTGTTGAGCAGCAAATCATTTCATTACGATGCCTTCAGACTGAGTAGTTCACAGGATTATACAAGGCACGATGCATTTAAATGCACAGAGATTTGTCTGAGATGAGAACAGTGCACCATAAATACACATCTGACATGAAGCACTGCTCTATTCAGTTCCCATCAAATATCAGTTGCTGAGTTGCTCATTCACCCAGCGAGCACGTCCATGTGGGCCCCACCAAAGGTTACAGCTGGGCTGTCTTATGGGTCCCATGTGGGTATGTCCACATGGACTATTTTCAGCTCATTTTCTCATAACTTTGCTATTTTCTTGTAAATTTGTGACTTTTCCCCTTAATTTGATACATTTTTTTTTTTTTTTGGAAAATTTGCCATTTTTTTACTGTAATCTTCAGGTTCAGGTTCAGGTTACTTTATTTGTACCCATAGGTAGATTTGTTTTGCAGTCTGGTGACATCCATATTTACAAGCCACAATTACATTCTCTTACATACATTCTCTACATACATAATCTTGCAGTTTTTTTCTCATAAGTTTGTGATTTTTGTCTTGTAACTTTACAACTTTTTGCCTCATAAATTTGTTAGATTTTCATGTAAAATTGTTGGGGCGGGGGGGTAGTGGTTAGCAAATTTACTAACTTTTTTCTTGTAATTTTGGAACTTTCTCATAAATTTGCCACTTTTTAACTGTAGTCTTGCAACTTTTTCCACATGAACTTGTTACGTTTTTCCTTGAAAATCTGCTGTTTTATTGTAAATTTGTGAGCTTTTCAAATTTCAGAGATTTGAGATTTTTTTGTGAATTTGGAGCAACTTTTATTTACTGTAAACTTAGAATTTTTCCTCATAAATTGGGGACTTTTTCTCATAAATTTTCAGTTTTATTTACTCATATATTTCCAATTTTTTCCTAATTTTTTTTTCTCATAAATTAGTGACTTTTTCTTTTGTAAATTTGCAAAATTTTTCTTGCAAGTTTGTAACTCTTTTCAAGTAATTGTACTTTTTTTTTCTTGTAAATTGCAAATTTTTTCTCCTAAATGTCCACCTTTTTCTCATAAATTTGCTGCTATGTTTTTTTTGTAGTCTGAGGACTTCATAATAGTAAATGAATCTGTCTGGATGACTAGAATAAGGCTGATCTTCACTGATGCATGTGGCTTTCCTGTTCCCCTCTGATAATAACAGACATTGTGTGCTGTGTTTGCCACTTTTTTCTTACAAATTTGTGAGAAAAAAATGTGAAAATTTATGACTTTTTGCATAATTTTGCCAATGGAAGAAGTGTTACTGAAACCTGCTCACCCATTTTAAGCTCATGTGGGGCCCAGATGGGTTTAAGGTGAGTCACCTGTATCACAGGGAAAGTCTATGTGGGTGAACACAGATGGGGCCCACCTGGCCTGCTCGGTGGGCAGCACTGTTTTCTCTGGTCATCACATGCCGACGGCTTTACTGTCTTTAACTAACTAACTAACTAACCTGCACTTATATAGCGCTTTTCTAGTCACAAAGACAGCTCTTGGAGAAAGACCCTGTTTTGAAGGCAAATTTGCTTTTCCTCAAGTTTGTCCTCACAAAATCATAGTGTTTTCTAGGACATTCTGATTAGGTACAAAAAATTGTGATTTTTTCTTGTTGTGTGCCTGTTTTCATCATTAAACTACAAAATTGTTATTTTTTTTTAAATAAATGTTCTGCTTTTTTTCATATACTTGACACATTTTTCTTTCAAAATTTGATACCTTTGTTGAGTAAAATTGAAGACTTTTTTTTACAGTCAAATTTTTCAGGTAAAAATGCAGCCTTTTTCATATAAATGTGCCACAGTTTTTCTAATAAAATGCAATCTTTTTATGCTAAATTTGTCTTTTTTCAACACACTTTTTTCTTGCAAATTTGGGAATTTTCCCTTCATAAAATTGTAGCTTTTTCATAAATTTTGAATATTTTTGGCATAAATTTTCATCTATTCCCATAAATTTATACAGTTTTCTTTGTAAATTTATTACCCTTGACGAGGAAAACTGCAGCATTTTTAGATAAATTTGTTACATTTTCTCATAAAACTCCAACTTTTTTCTGGTTAATTTGGGATTTTTCTTTTCCCCAAAATTTTGTGACTTGTTTCTTGTAAATCGTGAGTTGTTTTCTTCAGAAAATTACATCATTTTCTCTAATTATGCTAGATTTTTTTGGAATAAAATTTCAGCTTTTCTAATTTTTTTGCTTTATTTACTTGCTATTTTTTTTTTTATCTTGAATGTGCAACCATTTTTCTTAAAAATCTGTTACTTCTTTTCTTGGAAATGTGTGGCAAAAGAGCCACATGTGGCTCCAGAGCCTCAGATTGCAGACCCCTGATCACGGTCAATGGAGACTCCTGCCTGGCCTCATCTCTCAGCCCGTCCATCACCATGGCGAGCAAGAAGAACCCACCTGTCACCCCTGCAGCACACCTCACCACTGTCTCACTGACCTCACACATGTCTTGCACCACCCTCACATACAGCTAGACATTCTGGCTTCATGAAACATACCTTTGAATAGTTAAAGAACTACTAGTCCAACCTATAAAGGGTCTACAAAGACTGCTCTGCAGACGGTTGCATTCAGTCTAAATGTTGTGACCATGTCTGCATAGGGGCCCACACTGACTGTGGTGCTGCCTTCATGTTCTTCCTCCTCATTTGGTTGATCCTGGACGTTCAAATTGGTATGCTGGTGCGTCACAGCCATCTACTGTGTAGGGATATTTAATGCACTTGTGTGAAACCTGACCATGTGGCAGATGGCTCAGCGTCTGAAAACTTGAACTGGAACAGAGCTGTGTATTCATCCGCAGTTTACATGGCACATTGAGCAGGTTTTAGTAAGACTGGTGCCAAAATTACAAGAAAAAGTCACAAATTTATGAGAAGAAAATGTGAAAATTTATGAGAAAAAAGTCACAAATTTAGTAAAAAAAAAAAAAAGTTGCAAATTTATGAGAGTGAAAATTTTGGAGAAAAAAGTTGCAAATTTACAAGAAAAAAATAGTAAAATTATTTCAAAAAAGTTACAAACTTAAATGAAACATTTAGCAAATTTACAAAAAAAGTCACAAATTTATGAGGAAAAATTTAGAAAAAGTTGTAAATTAACAAAAAAGTAGTAAATATATGAGTAAATAAATTGAAAATTTATGAGAAAAACAATACAAATTTATGAGAAAAAAGTTGCAAGTTTACAGTAAAAAAAGTTGGAAATTTTTGAAAAGTTCCAAATTTACAAGAAATATGTCACAAATTTATGAGAAAAAGTCACAAATTTACAACAAAATGTAACATTTATGAGAAAAAGTTGCAAGATTACAGTAAAAAAGTAGCAAGTCTATGAGAAAGTTTCAAAATAACAAGAAAAATTTAGCAAATTTGCAAGAAAAAGTCAAAATTTTACAAAAAAAAAACCTAACAAATTTATGAGAAAAAAGTTGCAAATTTGCAAGAAAGAAAAACAAATTTATGAGAAAGTTGCAAGTTTACAGTTAAAAAGAGTTGAAAATTCATGATGAGAAAGTTTCAAATCTTCAAGATTTTTTTTTCTCAAATTTATGGGAAAAAAGTCACAAATTTACAGGAAAACAGCAAAGTTATGAGAAAATCAGCTGAAAGAAGGTAAACAGGTCAAGTCTGTCGGCACCAATAAGACAGCCAAGATTTAACCTTTGGTGGGGCCCTCATGGACACGCTGGCTGACTGGGACCCTCAGTTGTGGTTAAGCTTTTGGGGTCAAAAGGTCAAAGGTTAAAGGTGACATGATCATGAGCATGGAAAACCCATGCAGACATGTCATTGATGCAG
Organism: Pholidichthys leucotaenia; assembly: GCA_020510985.1. NCBI lineage: Eukaryota > Metazoa > Chordata > Actinopteri > Cichliformes > Pholidichthyidae > Pholidichthys > Pholidichthys leucotaenia. Next base: position 218,220,555 of record CM035840.1, read on the forward strand.
AAGCTCGCATTATGTGTGTTTGACACTTTGTTATGAAAGACGAGGAAGCGATGGGGGAACTACTTAGCTGGAGTGCATGATGATATCGGCACCTTATCAGCGTCGGCTGATAAAACATTTAAAAATATTTATCGCAGCAGCAAAAAATTTAAAAATATAACACACTTTTCCTGCAGTGTGGATGAAAGTTTCAAAATAAACATGTCTGCCTCCCTTTTGTAGGTAGCGCTGGCCTTGCTGCTGGCCTTCGTTACGACCAGTAGGTGATATGAAAGGGGGGGAGGTGGGATGCCATCCCACTGTTAGCAAAATGACGCATCTTCATCCCCCTTGTTAACCTGCCACCCTCCATCCCCACCCATAGGTGTAAATCTTTGTGGGATGGGGGACATTTATTCCCTCCCAAAACCTGGAAAAAAAAAGAATTGTCCCCCCAATGTCATCATAATGTGGAGAGAGGAATAACCAGGCAGAGCGGTCCAGAACAAAGCAGGCTTTATTAATTTATCTCTCTCACATCATCCAGAATCACAAGCATCAGAAAAAGTCACAGGTCACAGGCACCTCTCCTTTTATAGCCTACGACCCTCTCAGTCATCTGTGGTGCTACAGTAACATGAAAGAATTTTCAGTTCCCATTCTCTTTGTCACTGTTTGCATCAACACACCAACCCCCGCATCAACACACAAACCCCCATGACGATTCCCCTTGTCCTTCCGTCTGAGTGGAAACATACTGACATACTGAGTGGGTCCCACAACGCCCCCAGAAACTCAGACTGAGCCTTAGCCCTCATGCCCTTTGGGCTTCAGCCTACGTCCATAGTGGCTGTAATGGGGGGTCCGCGGTTCGGAGGCGCTGCTGTGCCGGTGGGGAGCTCTTGGGGGTGTGTCCGTCTGTGGGGGACATTGGGAGGGGGGAAAACATCTTTGGCATGCCATTGTGACTGATCTGATGAGTCATTTACCTGGGGAGTTCTCAGTGGGGGTCGTCCGCGCCGAGGAGCACGGGCCAACATCACCTGCTCTTCTGCTAAAACAAAAGCGGGCTTAAGCCTGTCTATGTCACGCCTCGCCGCCCATCTGCGGCGCCAGCTGCACGCACACCTGCACCTCATCAGCGGCTAGGGATTTAAGCCGCCTCGACCTGGGCTTCGGCCTGAAGCCGTCAGTCTTCACTCGCTACAATTGCTGTAAGGAATCTCAACCGCTCAGCAACAGTCTGGTAAGAAGCCCTTACCTCATTCTTCTCCCAGTCTGCTCCCCTGTGCACAGGTGATTTCCCGGCGGCGGACCACTCCTCTCCGCCACCATTCCCTCGCTGCTGCACCGGGCGCTCCAGGTCGCTGTCTACCGGGTCTCACCCTTGCTGTGCCAGCCACCTGTCATTCCCAAGTAGCCAGTCACCATTTTCATATCTCCTGTGTTGGTGTGGTGCCCGTACCCTTCTCCCTTTGCTTCTCCCATAGGGTTGTCCGGCTGTACGGCCTCCTGCCTCCGTGCCCGACGCAGACGCCACCACCAACACATTCACATTCCGCAGACACACACTCATACACACTTGTTGTTAATAAAGCTATTAGATCTACCCTGAGCCTGCGTGTGTGTCTCCTGGGCCGTGCATTATGTCAGTACGGCTTCAGCAGAGCGGCTCGGCAGATGGTGGGCTCACACGCCGACTTTCCACCCTCGAGGCTCGAGTGGACCTAATAACCCACCAGCAACGGGTGATTCTTAATCAATTAACCATCATCACTAACCGATTGGACCGCTTGGACCCCCAACAGCCGTTCCCCCCCAGCTCGTCAGGGCGGCACGGCTCCTGCTGCTCCAGCGGCCGTCCAGCCAGCTCCGGTAGTACCGGTTCGGCTCACACCCATTCCGACCCCCGCCCGCTTTAGCGATAAGCTCGGCGGAGCACGGGGGTTTATAATGCAGTGTGAGTCCGTGTTCCACCGTGTGCCCGGAGATTTTCCCTCAGGCCATAGCCGAATTGGCTACATAGGGAATCTCCTGGAGGGGCGAGCGCTTACTTGGGCTTATGCCGTAATGGCGAGGCCCAGTTACACCACCCTCACCTATGGCCAATTCGTGAGACAATTCCTGGAAGTCTTTGATCATTCTCGTACCGAGAGCGTTCAGGTCGATCGGCTTCTCAGGCCTCCAGCAGGGAAGCCGGTCGGCAGCTGACTACGTGATCGACTTCCGGGTAGCAGCGGAGGAGGTTGGCTGGGATGAACGTTCATTCTGCGGCCTCTTCCTCCGCAGTCTCAATGATAGTCTGAGGGACGAACTGGCTGGGACGGGACATCCCGGAGACTTAGCGGAGCTAGACGTCCCTAGCCATCAGCCTGGATAACAGGTTGCGCGAGTGCACCTCGGAGCGGAAGTCGTCTTCTTCTCGCTCTCGTGGTGCCTCGTCGCACCTGTCCCAAGCTCGCCCCCTGGCATCGCCGCCACCATCGCGCCCCGAGGAGTCGGAGCCGATGGTGACGGGCTGGACAAAGCTCCCTCCTGCGGAGAGACAACGCCGCCGTGAGTTAGTTCTCTGCATGTATTGCGGAGACAACCAACACACGGTGGAGCTTTGCCCACAGAAGCCAAACGGCGGGGTCCGCGAGTCACTGTAGGGGGCCTCGCGGACGTCAATCGGTTAAATCCCCTCTCCCAATTGAAGCTGCCCGTCCGATTTTGTCACAACCCCACTGGGCATCTCACCCACGCACTGGTGGATTCGGGCGCAGAGGGCAGCTTTATTTCACTAAGCCTGGCAACCCGATTGGGCATCCGTTGCCAAGCCCTCAAATCTCCTCTCGCCCTGGTCAACCTCTCCCATGTTTCCTTGGGGAGAGTCACACATCAGACCGTCCCTGTTCCCGTGATCATCTCTGGGAACCACCGGGAGGAAATCACCTTCTACGTCCTCCCCAACTCTGTGTCGCCCGTTATCCTGGGGTACCCCTGGCTTCGCCTCCATAACCCCGTCCTGGATTGGAAGTCCGCCAGGGTATCGGCATGGAGTTCCTTCTGCATGAGCACCTGCCTGCAATCCGCTGCCAGCTCTCCGTCCTCTTCTCCAACTCCTATGACGCTGCGCCCCCGGATCTCTCCCTGGTGCCATCAGAATTTCACGACCTGGGTATGGTTTTCAGCAAGTCCAAGGCGATGTCTCTTCCTTCACACAGGCCCTACGACTGTGCGATAAACATCCGCCAGGGGGCACCCTTACCCTCTGGGCGACTCTACAGCCTGTCGGGGCCAGAGAAGGAGGCCATGAATTCCTACCTCAAGGAATCGCTGAGTGCTGGAATTATCCGTCCCTCGTCATCACCATTAGGCGCAGGATTCTTCTTCGTGGGCAAGAAGGACGGTTCCCTCCGTCCTTGTATCGACTACCGCGGCCTGAATGATATCACGGAGAAGGATCGCTACACCCTGCCACTTATGGACACCACCTTCCACTCCCTCCAGGGGGCGACTTGGTTCACCAAGCTGGATCTACACAGTGCATACCACCTCGTCCGGATCCGGGAGGGAGATGAGTGGAAGACAGCCTTCCGTACCCCGAACGGCCATTTCGAGTACCTGGTGATGCCGTTCGGGTTGACCAATGCTCCAGCCATCTTTCAGCGCCTAATAAATGACGTCCTCCGGGATTTCATCGGCCTTTTTGTGTTCGTCTACCTGGATGACATCCTCATCTTCTCCAAATCCAGGGACGAGCACCGGGTCCATGTGAGGCGGGTCCTCCAAAGGCTGCTGGAGAACCGGTTGTACGTGAAGGCAGAAAAATGTGAATTCTACGCTAAGACAACGTCCTTCCTCGGGTTTGTCATCTCCCACGACCAGGTGCTTCCGGACCCAGTGAAGGTGAAGGCGGTGGTGGAATGGCCTACACCTACATCGAGAAAACAGGTGCAACAATTCATTGGGTTTGCAAACTTCTACCGCCGCTTCGTCCCGAATTTTGGCACCGTCGTCGGCCCTCTGACCCGCCTCACGTCCCCTAAGGTCCCGTTCCGGTGGACCGAAGAGGCCGCGGCTGCCTTTCAGGCGCTGAAGGCGGAGTTCTCCTCCTCCCAGGTCCTTAGCCAAATTGACCCATCGCTGCAATGCATCGTGGAAGTGGATGCTTCGGACACGGGAAGTGGGGGGCGGTTCTATCTCAGCGGTCACCAGAATGACGGAGTCAAAGGGGCCTGAGCTTTCTTCTCTTGGCGCTTTGTCCCGGGCGGAACGGAATTATGACGTGGGGACAGAGAGCTCCTCGCCATCAAGCTCGCGCTGCAGGAGTGGCGTCACTGGCTAGAGGGGGCGGACCTGCCGTTCGTGGTCCTGACTGACCACAAGAACTTGGAAGACTTGAGATCTGCAAGCGTCTGAACGCCCGCCAGGGCGCGTTGGTCCTTGTTCTTTGCCAGGTTCCTTTTAACATCACCTTCATGCCTGGCTCCAAGAGACGGCCTGCCCAGACGCCCTTTCTAGAGGCAATTTGCCCCTGAGGCGTCTGAGGACACCGTCCACACCATCCTGCCCAGGTCGTGCATTGTGGGAGCCGTCACTTGGGACATAGAAAGGCAAGATCCGGAAGGCGCAGGAAGTGGAAACCTGACCCTGGCGGCGGACCGGAGGGGAGGCTTTTTGTGCCATCCACGGTTCGGGGGGAGGTCATCCACTGGCTGCACACATCTAAGCTCACCTGCCACCCTGGTTCCTCCCAGATGATCGACCTTCTTCAACGGTCCTTCTGGTGGCCGGGCCTGCGGAAGGACGCTGCCCGCTACGCCCGGGCCAGCCCTGTATGTGCCACCAGTAAATCAGGTAATGCCCCTCCAGCGGGTTTGCTCCAGCCTCTGCCCGTCCCTGGCAGGCCCTGGTCGCATATCGCCCTGGATTTCGTCACCGGACTCCCAGTTTCTAACACCTTCGACACTGTCCTGACCATAGTAGACCGTTTCTCCAAGGCGGCGCACTTCATCCCGCTTCGAGGTCTCCCATCTGCCCTGGAGATGGCGGACCTCCTAATCCAACACGTGGTCAGGCTGCATGGGATTCCGGTGGACGTGGTCTCGGACCGGGGGCCCCAATTTTCCTCAGAGGTTTGGAGGTCCTTTTGCAACGCCCTGGGAGCCAAGGTAAGCCTCTCCTCCGGCCATCACCCCCAAACCAACGGGCAGTGTGAGCGGACCAACCAGGAGCTGGAGGCTGCGCTCCGCTGCGTCACTGCATCCAAGCCTGCGTCCTGGAGCAACCATCTCGCCTGGGTTGAGTACGCCCACAACACCGTCCGCTCTTCTGCCACAGGGATGTCTCCCTTTAAGGCGTCCCTGGGCTACAATCCTCCTCTTTTCCCAGCGCAGGAGAGTGAGGTAACTGTCCCCTCAGTTCGGGCGCACCTCAGGCAGTTCCGTTCCATCTGGGCGTCAGCACGCAATGCGCTTTTACGCACGGCGGAGCGCAACAGATCCACGGCGGACCGGCACAGAAGACCTGCCCCAGCGTACCAGGTGGGTCAGTGTGTCTATGTGTCTACCCAAGACGTCATTTTAAAGGGTGAGAGGAGGAAGCTGGCACAGCGTTTTATGGGCCCATATCCCATCACCAGGATTATCAACCCGGTGGCTGTGCGTGTAGCTATTCCCCCCTCCCTCCGCATCCATTCCACCTTCCACATTTCCAAGGTGAAGCCGGCAGTCTCCGATCCCCTTTGCCCTCCTCCTGCTGCGCAGCCCGCGCCCCGGATGATTGATGGCCATCCGGCCTGGCCTGTCTCCTCTATCCTGGACTCCCGGCGCCGGGGTCGCGGGTTGCAGTACTTGGTGGACTGGGAGGGTTATGGGCCTGAACATCGGCAATGGGTACCCTCGTCATTTGTGTTGGACCCGTCCCTCATTACTGAGTTCCACCGAGCGCACCCGGAGAAATCATCACCAGGAGGTGCTGCTAGAGGGGGGAGTACTGTCATGCCTTGCCGCCCATCTGCGGCGCCAGCTGCACGCACACCTGCACCTCATCAGCGGCGAGGGATTTAAGTCGCCTCGCCCTGGGCTTCGGCCTGAAGCCGTCAGTCTTCACTCGCTACAATTGCTGTAAGGAATCTCAACCGCTCAGCAACATTCTGGTAAGAAGCCCTTACCTCATTCTTCTCCCAGTCTGCTCCCTTGTGCACAGGTGGATTTCCCGGCGGCGGACCACTCCTCTCCGCCACCATTCCCTCGCTGCTGCACCGGGCGCTCCAGGTCACTGTCTACCGGGTCTCACCCTTGCTGTGCCAGCCACCTGCCATTCCCAAGTAAGCCAGTCACCATTTTCATATCTCCTGTGTTGGTGTGGTGCCCGTTACCCTTCTCCCTTTGCTTCTCCCATAGGGTTGTCCAGCTGTACGGCCTCCTGCCTCCGTGCCCGACGCAGACGCCACCACCAGCACATTCACATTCCGCAGACACACACTCATACACACTTGTTGTTAATAAAGCTATTAGATCTACCCTGAGCCTGCGTGTGTGTCTCCTGGGCCGTGCATTATGTCAGTCTATACAGACCGTTTCCCTGCGTCCCCCTAAGTCTAACACAAAATGTTTCTCCCTGGGTTCCAGCACTCTGAACGGGCCATCGTAGGGCGGGTGCAAGGGGGTCTGGTGGGCATCATGCCTGACAAATACGAATGCTGCGTCCTTCAAGGCCTTTGGCACAAAAATGCGTGGAAAACAGTGGTGGGCCAGACCGGGTACCATCCCTGCCACTGCGCTATGCAGTGAAAGCGGGGATGGATTGCTGTTCGGTGCAGGGCTGTCCGGCCAAAATTCCCCTGGGAGCTGCAGCAGCTGGGAAAAAACCAGCTCTGCTGGGGAGGCTGCCAAATCCTCCTTCGGTGCGGAACGCAACCCTAATAGAACCCACGGCAACCGGTCCACCCAATTTGCATCTGTAAGTGAAGCCCTGAGTGCTGCTTTAAGCGACCTATGGAAACGCTTGCATAACCCATTGGCCTGGGGATTGTACGCGGTCGTGCGATGAAGTCATACTGACATACTGAGTGGGTCCCACAATAACCCTTTTTTGATCATGTTACATAACCGAATAAGATTAACTTCACACACCTATTTGAAGCAAAAATGCAAAAAAGTTATAAATTGTCATCTTTTTTCTTGATTTACAACTTTTTCCCCTCTAAATCTGCAACTTTTTTCTCAAAAATTTGCAATTTTTTCCTGTAAATTTGTATATTTTGCCATAAACGCCCTTCAGGGCAGGACGAAGACCCAAACGCTGGAGCTGTGAGTTTGCAAGGAATTTCCATAAAACACAAAAATAAAACTAACACAAAACTTACAGGGCTTGAGGCAAGGCAGGATACAAGATAGGTGAATAGGCAACCGGCTAAGGCAAACGGAACACCTGGAAAAACTGAGACTAGCAGGATTACAAAGAAACTGGATGTGGGACTCACGTATGGCACAAAATGAAGGACGCTGCACCGAGCTGCGATAAAGCGGTCCTTACATAGGATGAGGAGGAATAAACAGCAAGCGATAACAGGTGTGGGTAACCAGAGTGGAGGAATTAATCCAACCACAAACAGCTGTGCAAAACCGTGAACTTGAGCTAAAAGGGGAAGTAAATAAAGCACACTGTCAAAATAAGAGCAAAGACGGGAAGGAAAATAAATCATGATTAATATATCAATTCAAAGAGAAAACTAAGGTGAGGACAAGAAGAATACAATTCTAACTAGAAAAGCACTCAGAGAGCGCAGGCCTCCACCAAGCGCCACAGTTCCCCCCATACAGTGTTTGTGTGTACGTTTTCAGATTCCTTGACGACGAAAACATATGACTAGCAATTGGATTGACAATGATAGGATTAGTGGTTCAGTAGTTATTCACAAAAAATGACATTTTCTGTAATGGCGGCCACAGTCCCGCCCATACAGTTTTTGTGTGTACGTTTTCAGATTCCTTGACGACGAAAACATATGACTAGCAATTGGATTGACAATGATAGGATTAGTGGTTCAGTAGTTATTCACGAAAATGGCATTTTCCGTAATGGCGGTTTTCTTCTGGACGGTGATCCAGATCATCCCCAAAATTTAATCAGTTCTTCCTTGTACCATTTCCAACAACGCCTGAAAGTTTCATCGAAATCCGTCCAAAATTTTTTGAGTTATCTTGCTAACCAACAGACAAACAGACAGACAGACAAACAGACAGACAAACCCCGGCAAAAACATAACCTCCTGGCGGAGGTAATTAATACCCCAGGGAACTGAAAGCAAAAGGCAAGAGTGGGCTCATGTCACAACACAGGGAGAAAATAATTTAAAATACAAGATGAATCATATAAACTGAACTAGAAAAGCACTCGGAGAGCGCAGACCTCCGCCAAGCGCCACAATTCCCCCCATACAGTGTTTGTGTGTACGTTTTCAGATTCCTTGAGCATGTAAACATATGACTAGCAATTGGATTCACAATGATTATTTGTTTATTTGACAGGGACAGTGCAATAAACACACAATTAATCAATGACAATCAATCTGATAGTGATAGGATTAGTGGTTCAGTAGTAAAAGCACTGCCTCCTTGGCGGAGGTAATAAACTGAAGTGTTGCTGTTGTGTCCATCTCCTCCACTGACGGATGCAAATTGGGTAGACAGGTTGCCGTGGGTTTTATATTATATTATTTTGGGGTTGCGCTCCACGGCAAACGAGAATTTAGAAGCTTCGCCGGCAGAGAGCTCGTTTTTGCGCAGCGCCTATGGCTGGCCGGTGAATTTCTGCCAAAGAATCCGTCGGCGGACAGCTGGCCGTGTGAGGTTTTGCAGTTGCGTGCAAACACAGGCATGCTGGCGGGCCCAGGCGAGCAGTGTTTTCCGCGTGCTTCTGTGCCTAAAACGTTGAAGAACGCGGAGTTTGTGTTGCAGACACGACGACCAGCGCCCTCCATTGCGCCTGCGCACATGTTGAAAATGGCTGTATGTCACAGAGTTGAAAAATGCTTTAAAAAATTCCTCTATCCAGACGGTGAACCGGATCACCCCCAAAATTTAATCAGTTCTTCCTTGTACCATTTCCAACAACGCCTGAAAGTTTCATGGAAATCCGTCCAAGACTTTTTGAGTTATCTTGCTAACCAACAGACAGACAGACAGACAGACAGACAGACAGACAAACAGACAAACACACAGACAAACCCCGGAAAAAACATAACCTCCTCCTGGCCTTTTCGGCCTGGAGGAGGTAATAAACAACACTACAGAAATAAACTAAGAAAACAGGAACTCCCGAAACAAAGAGCAAATGGCAAACTCAAATAACCCCATACACACAAAACCAAAACTCAAATTCAATAATAAAACTGAGATGGAGCAAATCCACAAAACAACTAGAAATAACTGAAAGTGTGAGCACTGTACTCCAACCATGCTCCACACCATGACACGTTTTTCTTGAGTTGCAGCTTTTTCTCATAAATTTGCAACTTTTTTCTCATAAATTTGCAACTTTTTCTCAAAAAAAAAATTTCTACCTTTTTCCTGTAGATTTGAAGCTTTTCTCTTGCAAACTTGCAACTTTTTTCTCATAAATTTGTGATTTTTCTCTTCTAAATTTGCAACTTTTTCTCAAAATTTGCAAACTTTTTGCTTGTAAATTTACTGATTTTTTTCCTCAAAACTTTACATTTTTCCTATAAATTTGCAACTTTTTTCTCAAAAATCTGCAACTTTTTCTCAAATTTGCAACGTTTTATCCTGTAAATTTGCAGCCTTTTCCCTAAAAACTTTGCAACATTTTTCCTATACAATTGCAACTTTTTCTCAAAAATTTGTAGATTTTGTCTTCTGAATTTAAAACTTTTTTCCTCAAAAATTTGCAACTTTTTTCCTGTAAATTTGCTGTGTTTTTCCTCAAAACTTTGCAACATTTTTCCTATAAATTTGCAACTTTTTCTCAAAATTTGCAACTTTTTTCCTGTAAATTTGGTGCATTTTTCCTCAAAACTTTGCAACATTTTTCCTATAGATTTGCAGGAAAACGTTAATTTTGGACAACCTCTAGTAAACCCTCAGAAACAGTGTGGATTAGATGCTAATGGTAAATATAAATATTCTTAATAAATGTACCTAAGAGACTATAATTGAATGATTAATGGTAAATGGTGTGGGCTATATTAATCATATATTCCATAACCTACATATGTTGAAGCATGTGGGAAAGTTTGGTGATTACATATGTAAGGCGACTTCACACCTCAGAAAGGACAAAGACTCTCAACCGCCAGTGAAGAACAAAGACGTTCCCAGACACTGCGGTGGAGACCGGAGGAGCTGCCCTCACCCCTCAGGGCCATGAGGAGGAGTACGGAGACAATGGGGGGATTAAGATAATGAGGGATGTCAGCCTTTGATATGCATGTCTTTTGTTATGTGCAAGTATAAGTTCACAGAGCCGGAGGTATTCGGTCTCTTTTCTTGCTTCTGCTTCTGCACTTAGATGAGACTTGTTAGAGGAGTTGATAATAAACTTTGGTTTATATATCACACCGCCTCGTTCTTCCAAGCTCTTCTACACTGGTGACCCCTGACGCGAGTATGGACCTGAGGCGTTCCCCCGCGATCGACTCATCTGTGGCGACCCAGGCAGACGTCGGCGCCCACGCAGACAGGGGAACGGATGGACGATGTTCCCCCCCGGCAGAAGTGATAGAGAGGGCTCAACTGAGCACCAGCGCCGCTGAGAGAACGAGGCAAGGCATTCTCACCCTGCGGACACAGCAGTGATGGTCTACACAAATGCCGTCGCTGTCAAGCTGCCGGACTTCTGGCAGGAAGACCCCGCCTCGTGGTTTCAACAAGCTGAAGCCCAGTTTACACTGGCGGGCATCACGGCCGACGATACGAAGTTCTATCACATCGTCGCCAAACTCGACGCCGCCACTTCGAGGTGTGTGCGGAGCATAATCCGGCGGCCGCCGGCCCAAGACAAATATGAAATACTGAAAGCAACCATTGTGGCAAATTACGTCCCCTCAGCCGAAGAGAGAGCCGAGAGGATCCTGGCGGTCTACGGCCACAGAGGACGCAGACCTAAAGCCCTCATGGAGGACTTGCTGCAGCTTAAAGAGGAGGACAATGACAACTTCCTCTTCCAATTCGTATTCCTCAGCACGCTGCCGCCACACATGAGAGGGACGCTCGCCAACATGCGATGCAACACCCAGCAAGACTTCCGCGTGCTGGCCAACGAAGCTCAACGACTCGTCAACGCCTGCAGGGAACAGACACCCACAGCAGCATCCACAGACCTCAACGCTGATGCCCAGAGCCACGGCGAGCCTCAACCCACGGAGCAGATCCAGCCCGCGGTGACAGCGACACGGCCAAAACGTAACAGACAGAGCGATGTTTGTTATTACCACCACCGCTTCGCCGAGAAGGCTCACAAAGTGTTCCCCCCCTGCAAATTTAAACGCCAAAGCCGAGAGCTGGTTAACGGCAGCGGCTTCTCGGCGAGAAGAGTAAGCTGTTATATGTGACGGCGGACACACGGCAGCAGTTCCTTATTGACACAGGAGCTCAACTGAGTTTCGTCATGCCCTCCCAAGCAGATCTAGCCATGGGCACCCCGGGCAACGGGGCGGTGGCAGCCAACGGCTCAGCATTGACACTTTCGGCGAAAAGAGCCTGAACCTCCCACATCCACGGCCACAAACTACAGATGGACATTTGTTGATGGCGGGTGAGTTTTTAACTTGTTGGGCGCAGACTTTTGTGTGCACACGGGTTATTAGTTGATCTAGTGAATAGACGCTTGGTTAATGCACTGTCCTTTGCTTCTATTCCCTGCTCAGCCCGAGTTTCTCCACCACCTAGTGCAGGCTAGCGTCACCAACGGCAGGAGGTAAGTTTGAAGCAACTCCCTCACCCAATTTCCAGAACTCACAATTCCAAAATTCTCAGCCACTGTGGCCTAAACCACGGGTGTTGAACACTTTATTCCCACAAACGGGCCCACCCGTATTTACCAAGCTCGCCGCTTAGACGCGGCCAAAACTCACCATAGCTCGGACGAGTTTACTACCCTTGAAAAATTAGGCATTGTTAGACGCTCGAAGAGCCCCTGGGCCTCGCCACTTTCACATGGTTCCGAAATCCGACGGTCTTGGAGACCGTGCGGAGATTACCGCAGATTAAACAATGCGACAGCGCATGACTGCTACCCAATTCCTCACATTCAGGATTTTTCACTGCATCTGGCGGTGCGCGCATTTTTCAAAAATAGACACGGTCCGCGGTTATCATCAAGTCCCAGTTTGAGCAGAGGACATTCCTAAAACAGCGGTAATAACCCCTTTCGGCCTTTTTGAATTTTTGCGGATGCCATTCGGCCTCAAAGGCGCTGCTCAAACTTTTCAGCGGATGATGGACGCAGTATTACACAACCTTCCTTTTGTTTTCGTCTACCTCAATGACATGCTGGTAGCCAGCTCGTCTGAGGAAGAACACGAGCAGCACCTCACTACGGTTTTTCAGAGACTAGAAGAGCACGGGTTAATAATCAATCCAGCCAAATGCAAATTCGGCGTGTCGCAAATTGATTTTTTAGGACACAGAGTTTCTCCGAAAGGGGCAGTTCCACTTCCAGACAAAGTTCACGCGATAAAAAGTTTCCCACGGCCACAAACGGTCAAATCGCTGCAGAATTTTTAGGAATGGTTAATTTTTACAACCGTTTCCTCCCCCACGCAGCTCAGCTCATGCAGCCCTTATATGACGCGCTCAGAAAACAGAAAGCTTCCAACGCGGTCGAATGGACCCCGGAGCGCGAACGCGCCTTCGCGAAGTAAAGAGCACTCTAGCTAATGCCACATTGTTAGTTTCACCCCAATCCCTCGGCCCGCATTGCACTAACCACAGACGCTTCGGACCTAGCTATAGGGGGCAGTTGTAGAACAACATGTCAGCGGGATCTGGCAACCTTTGGCATTCTTCAGCAAAACGCTAAACCAAACTGAGCGTAAGTACAGCACTTTTGACAGGGAGCTGCTAGCGCTTCATTTATCCATCCGCCACTTCCAGTTCTGGTTAGAAGGGCGGAGTTTCACGGCTTTTGTAGACCACAAACCGCTCACCTTTGCGATGGCTAAACTTTCAGAACCATGGTCAGGCAGGCAACAAAGACAGCTGGCTGCGATTTCAGAGTTCACCACAGACATTCGACATGTGGCAGGCAAACTTAACGTGGTAGCAGACTGTCTCTCTCACGCTGTGACATCGCCAGAGCACGAGGAGACAGATTATACTGCCTCAGCCGCAGAACTCTTCACTAACGCGGACGCATACGCAGCACCTATCCATGCAGGGATAGATTATGCAGCCATGGCAGAGGACCAAAGCAGTGACGCGGACGTGCGCGCACTCCTGTCTGGACCAACAGGGTTAAGGCTGGAGGAAAGGGGTTTACGCGACGGCGTGCCCCCCCTAATATGCGATATTTCAACCGGCCGACCTCGCCCGTTAGTCCCAGCCACATGGCGCCGCCGTATTTTCGACTCAATTCACTCCCTCGCGCACCCAGGTGTGCGCGCCTCGGTTAAAATGGTCGCTGAAAAGTTTGTGTGGCCGGGCCTGCGCAAAAACGTAAAAGAATGGGCAAAAACATGCATTTCTTGTCAGTGCGCCAAAATACACAAACACACAAAAGCCCCTCTGGAGCCTTTTCCAATCCCTGCTAGAAGGTTCGACCACGTTCATGTCGACCTCGTGGGGCCACTACCTTCCTCCCAAGGTTTCACACACCTGTTAACAATGATAGACCGCACCATGCGCTGGCCAGAGGCAGTCCCTCTGGCGTCAACTACAGCGGAGGAAGTCGCTCGCGTTTTTTTGACAAACTGGGTGGCACGTTTCGGCGTCCCATCGGACATCACGTCCGATAGAGGACCTCAATTTGTCTCGGAGCTTTGGTCAGCCATGTCCAGCAACTTAGGGGCAACAATTCACCGCACCACCGCTTATCACCCTCAGGCTAATGGGTTATGCGAGCGTTTTCACAGGTCTTTAAAAGCCGCCCTCAGAGCCTCACTAACGGATACAAATTGGGTAAATAAACTTCCCTGGGTTTTAATGGGGTTGCGTGCTGCGCCTAAAGTGGATCTAGACGCCTCTCCAGCAGAATTAGTTTTTGCACAACCTCTCAGGCTCCCGGGTGAATTTTTACCAGAGAACCCAGAGCCAGGGCATCTTCCAGCCTCGAGGTTTTTAGGCAGCACCGGACCGGACTCTCTCCCCGGACCGGCACATCACTCTTTTCCACGGGTTTTTGTCCCCCAAGCTCTAAAAAACGCTGAATTCGTTTTTGTTAGGCATGAAGCTTTAAAACCAACTTTCCGCCCAGCATATGATGGGCCATTCAGAGTGCTGGAACTTGGTGATAAACACTTTGTGCTTGATTTTGGGGATAGAAAAGAAACAGTCAGCATTGACAGACTTAAACCTGCCTTCTTGTTGAGAGACGAGCCTGCACAGTTGGCGAGAGCACCTCGGCGGGGTAGACCCCCCAAGAGAAAAGACTCAGCCCCCCTGCAGGGAACAAATAATCACTCTCCTCCCCAAGCTGCAGATTCCTTACAGGAAGGTCCCAGCAGGACGCTTAAGCGGACCCACAGCAGATTCGGGAGAAGATTAAAACCCAGACGGCACAGGGACTGATGCAAACTACTCAACAGTTGTTCACTAATTGTGCTGTAACAGTTTAGGACTGACTTGTGATTTTACTATGCTGTTATGATTACCACTGAACTCTCTTAGGAGCATGGCTGCTGGAAAGTTTTCTTCTGTGGCAAGAGGTATAGCAGGTTAGTATGTCATAGTAATTATCTTAAACTGTGAATTTTTTCTATTGTCCTTTTCTTAGTCGTTTGGGGGGGGCTGTGGGCTTATATATCATATATTCCATAACCTACATATGTTGAAGCATGTGGGAATGTTTGGTGATTACATATGTAAGGCGACTTCACACCTCAGAAAGGACAAAGACTCTCAACCGCCAGTGAAGAACAAGACGTTCCCAGGACACTGCGGTGGAGACTGGAGGAGCTGCCCTCACCCCCAGGGCCATGAGGAGGAGTACGGAGACAATGGGGGGATTAAGATAATGGAGGATGTCCAGCCTTTGATATGCATGTCTTTTGTTATGTGCAAGTATAAGTTCACAGAGCCGGAGGTATTCGGTCTCTTTCTTGCTTCTGCTTCTGCACTTAGATGAGACTTGTTAGAGGTGCTGATAATAAACTTTGGTTTATATATCACACCGCCTCGTTCTCCAAGCTCTTCTACAAATGGGAACATTTATGGGGAATGTTATTAAAGGACTGAATATGCACTGTTAGATATGAACTGTCAGTGAAAGCAGTAGCGTTTCTACGCCATAGGTGCGCTCAGTAGTGATGAAACACTGTGTAGTGTTAGAACACCATAGAAGGAGAGTAGTATGTGTTCTAGTGAGTGTTCCAGAGAATGTTCGAGAGTGTTATGAGACAAGATGGTGTCTAACTATGTGCTATGTAATTGTGGGCCGTGCCGTGTGTGCTGGTAAAGTGAATAAACGGTCACTGCAAAGTCTAAACAGCTTGGCTGAATCATCCTTCCTCCCCTTCGCCCCTCCTGGGTGTAACAAAACTTGGTAGCAGAGGATGGTTCAGTCGTGTCTGAGACGGTGAGTGAGTGCAAATAAAAAAAAAAAAAAAAGAGGCCGTAACAATGGAGCTGGAGCAGCTACAAGCTAAGCTAACTGAGGCCTTGGTGCCGTTACGGGCCGAACAGCTAAATGAGGTCTGTTTATTTGCAAAGATAAGCCCAGCCGAACCGTCTAAGAAGTACACGCTGATACGACTGTTAATCGAGGAGGTTGAAAAAGCCATTGAATGCAAAGAGGAGGATATAGTCCGCGAGTTTCTGCTAAAGCTAATAGCATGTGCTAACGAAGCTAAGCTAAGTGAACCGTTGACGCAGGCAGCGACAGCAGCCGGCACGAGCCGCGAGGCGGAGGCACTCGCCAGTTTACAGAGCCAGTATGCCGCTCTGCATGAAAGTATCATTGATTCAACTAAAAGGGTTGAAGAGGAAATAATAAGAGTTACGGATGATCAGGCCGCGCCGCTACCGGGCCGCCATTTTGTGACACAGCCCGAGGCCGCGCCATCACAGAGCCGCCATTTTGTGACACAGCCCGCGGTCCCCACAGCGCCCCTACCGCCAGAAGTGATCATTAAACGGGAGTTTAAGATAAATGGGCAGATAGGGGAGAGGGGCCAAAAAGACAAGTTGTCTTATTCCAATTTCACTCACCAGATTGATATGGGCTTAAAGAAAAAACACAGTGAGGCTGAGATAATTGAGGCTGTTGTCAAAGCAGTGAGTCCTGGATTGAGTTTGCGCGCTATGCTGGAGATTAAGTCAGATCTCACACTGCCACAGCTGCGCATAATCCTGCGAGGACATTATAAAGAAGATAGTTCCACTGACTTGTATCATCGTCTGATAAATCTCACACAAGACAGTAATGAGTCACCTCAGAATTTCCTGTTTCGTGCCATTGAGCTAAAGGAAAGACTTTTAGCAGCATCCAGAGAGCCTGGCACTGAAGAGCAGTTTAGTTCTGATCTTATTCAGAGGAAGTTTCTGAGGGCGGTGGAAACAGGACTGATCAGTGTTGATGTGAAGTATCAACTGAAACATTATTTGGAGGATCCTGCCGTCACCGACGAGCTACTGATTTCAAAGACGAATGCAGCAGCCAGTCTTGAATGGAACGGGCATCAGAAATTTAAAAGTCACACAAAAAAACTAAAGGTTCGAGAATGCCGAGTGGAAAACCTGACGGGTCAGTATGCAACCGAAAGAGAAGTAGATGGCCAAGAGCGCCCCCTACCATCGACAAAAGGAAAAATCCTTAAATCCCAAAGTACAGTGACCCGTACGGAATTTGAGCTCCTGAACATAGTCACGCAGCTGAAGAGTGACATGGAGGAGATCAAAAAGGCCGTACGTGAGTCTCCCAGAGCACCTCGCGCTCAAAGAGCCAGGAGGACACGTGGCTGCAAGAGATGCCAGTCCACCAGCAATGGCGATTAATGCAACCACTGCTTCAGGTGTGGAGTTAGCGGCCACATGTCAAGGGAATGTTGAATAGGGAGGAGACTCGGAAGAGGAACAGGGCAAGTAGACACGGCGGCCAATACTGTCGCAACCACATCAGAACAAGCTAACACACAAGAACTGTATGAGCTTGTTACTGACAGTATTCGGAGGTTAGAAGCAAGGCTGGTAGCTCAGGCCGAGGTACCTCCTGTAGAAACGGTCTGTGTTAATCTACTGTCCCCTAATCGCCAATTACAGTTACTCAAGTTGGTTGGGAAAAAATATGTCATCACCTGCTTTCTTGATGACAAGGAGACACAGGCATTGTGGGACACAGGTTCACAGGTTTGTTTAATGAATGACACCTGGAGACAGGAGCACCTGCCACACACCACCGTCAGAGACTTAGCCGAGTTGGTGGGTCCAATTATCCTGAGTGGGAGGGCAGTGAACCAGACACCGATTCCATTCTCAGGGTGGGTCGAAGTCACATTTAAGCTGCCGACAGTTAGTCGCCCACGGGTGGAACTCTTAGTTCCTGTGCTAGTGGTGAAGGAGGACGGAGTGGCAGAGCCGCCTATCATTGGGTTCAACGTGATTGACCATGTCCTGAAGATGGGCATTAAACCCCCTTTTGCCATCAGTGAAGCTGTTAGAGCAGCCTTCTCATTTGACTGTAAGAAAACAGAGGTGTTTTTGAAAGTGATGCAAAGTGAGGAGGATAGGCTGGGGGAAGGAATGGTAAAAGTTGGCAGTGAGTTGGTTACCATCCCTGCTGGCCAAACCAAAACAGTCAAAGGTTGTGTCAGAGCAGGCTCACTTCCAGACACACAAGACGTCTTATTTGAGCCGAGTCAGTACACCCAGTTACCAGAGGGTTTGCAGCTGCAAAGTGGGTTGGTGCAGTTATGGAAAGGGAAGCGATCTATGCTCAAAATACCTATAACAAACAGTACGTCCCGTGATATCCAGCTGCCCGCTAAGACCATTTTGGGGGAAACGCAGAGAGTTAAAACTGTTTATCCGGCAGATATTAGACCCCCTGCTGTAAACCAAGCGACCGTCGACCCGACGATGAGTGAAACAGGAAGAAATAAAGAGACCAAGATGAACTGTGCTGTCAAAGAGACTATGGACATGTGGGACCCTCCAGTTCCCCTTGATCATCTCTCGCCCATACAGCAAGAGTAAGTAAAACAGCTACTACGGGAGGAACGGCAAGCGTTTTCCCGTGATGAGTATGATGTAGGGACAATTCCCTCTTTACAGTTGAAGATCAGACTCAAGGATCACGATCCTGTCAAAAAGACTTATGTTTCTGTTCCCAAACCAATTCATAAAGAAGTAAAGGAGTATTTAGAAGACCTGCTTAACGGGCTGGATCACCAAATCCAAGTCATCGTATTCCAGTCCAATCGTCTGTGTGCGAAAGAAAGATGGAGGTCTGCGTTTGTGCTGCAACTTTAGAGAGCTGAACAAGAAGTCTATCCCAGACAGACACCCAATTCCCCGCATACAAGATATGCTAAACAGTCTGAATGGGAGTGTGTGGTTTTCAGTCCTCGACCAAGGGAAGGTGTATCATCAGGGTTTCCTGGAAGAGTCGAGTAGACCCCTCACTGCATTTATCACTCCCTGGGGTTTGTTCGAGTGGGGTAAGAATTCCATTTGGTTTGTCCTCAGCACCAGCAGCATTCCAAAGATCTATGGAGGAGTGCTTGTGGGGGTTGAGAGATGATGTTTGTCTGCCTTACCTTGATGATAACCTTGTTCATTCACAGACTTTTGAAGATCACTTGCGAGACCTGAGAAGCGTCCTGCACCGCTATCAAAGCCATGGGGTGAAGTTGACTCCCCGGAAATGTGAGTTATTCAAGCAGCAGGTACGTTTTCTTGGTAAAATGGTAACAGGACAGGGTTACACCATGGACCCTGCGGACATTGCCCCAGTGCAGACACTCAAACAGCAGCAACCTTCCACTGTTGGAGAGCTAAGGAAATTGCTAGGTTTTATTTCATATTACCGCAGCTATATTCCAAACTTCTCCCGTATAGCAAAGCCTATTTACGACCTTCTGGCTAACGATCACACAGACAAAGCAAAAAAAAACCTCAAAGAAACATGTCAAAAAGAACGATGGAGGCCACTTACCCTCATCCCATGTGATCAGGTGGCGCCCAGAGCATCAAGCAGTAGTTTGTCAGCTTGTTGACCTTCTTACCCAACCCCCAGTGTTAGGTTACCCGAACTTTGAGGAACCCTTCATTTTACACTGTGACGCTTCACAGGAGGGGCTTGGGGCGGTGTTATACCAGTGACAACAAGACAAACTGGTGGTGATAGCATATGGCTCCCGGACACTGTCAAATTCAGAGAAGAACTACCACCTTCATTCAGGGAAGCTGGAGTTTCTTGCCATGAAGTGGGCCATCTGTGAGAGGTTTCGGGATTATCTGTACTATTCTCCACCATTCACTGTCTATACAGACAATAATCCCCTAACGTATGTGCTCACCACCGCAAAGTTAAATGCAACCACACAGAGGTGGGTAGCAGAACTAGCTGATTTCCAGTTTGTGATTAAGTATCGCCCTGGAAAAGCAAACAGAGATGCAGACGGACTTTCACGTATGCCCCTAGATATGGAGCAGTACATGAACAAATGCACCCAGAATGTTGATCCTGATGTGATGAATTGTGTGACACAGGCAGTCAAGGTAAAGTCACAAGAAAATGAACCATGGCTCTGCCCAGTCACCATTTCTACTCTCATTAGTGAAGCAGATCAAGAAGCCAGCTCTATAGCTGAAATATCAAAGACTGATCTAAAAAGAGCTCAAGAAGAAGACTCCATGATTGGAGAGGTGTTGCGCTATGTGTTGTCAAAACAATGGCCAAGAAGTGTAAAGGAGCAGAACAGTAAAATTTCAGCTTTAGTCAGGCAAAAACAGAAGCTGTACTTGGAAGATGATGGACTGCTTTACAGGAGAACAGCAACACATGACCAGCTACTCCTACCCCAGAAGTTTCACAAACTCGTGTTCAAAGAGCTCCACGAAAACATGGGCCATTTAGGGGTAGAGAGAGTGATGAACCTGATAAGAGAGCGTTTTTATTGGGCTCACATGCAAAGAGATGTGGAGCACTACATCACTAAAGTTTGCAGTTGTTTAAAGAACAAACGTCCCAATAAGATAACAAGGGCACCACTGACTAACATTGTCACTACGTACCCATTTGAATTAGTGTCAGTGGATTTCCTGCATTTGGAGAAGTGCAAAGGAGGATATGAGTATATCCTGGTTGTAATGGACCATTTCACTGGTTTTGCCCAGGCTTACCCATGTCATAACAAAGCTGCCCACGCCGCTGCTGAGAAGATCTTTGGAGATTTTGCCCTCAAGTTTGGTTTCCCCTCACGACTCCATCATGATCAGGGAAGAGAGTTCCAAAATAAACTTTTTGCAAAACTCCAAGAGTACAGTGGTGTGCAGGGGTCCCCAACAACGCCCTACCATCCCCAAGGGAATGGGCAGGTGGAACGATTTAATCGTACACTGTTGGCAATGCTCAGAAATTTGCCTGAAGCAGCTAAGGAAGACTGGAAGTCCTCTCTGGCAAAAGTGGTTCATGCCTATAATTGTACGCGTAGTGAAGCTACGGGGTACGCACCATATTTTCTGTTGTTTGGCCGTAGTCCAAAGTTGCCTATTGATCTGATGTTTGGCCTCACAACAAGAGAGCAGAGTGTTTCTCAGCAGGACTATGCTGAAAAGTGGAGAGCTACAATGACTGAAGCTTACAAACTCGCTTCTAAAACAGCAAAAAAAGAAGGGATGAGAAGTAAAGCACTTTATGATAAAAAGGTTCACGGTGCTGAGTTACTCCCTGGATCCAGAGTATTGGTCTGAAACTTGACCGAAAAAGGTGGGCCAGGAAAATTAAGATCATTCTGGGAAGACAAGGTGTATGTCGTGACCCAAAAGAAGTACCCAGACAGTCCGGTATATGAAATCAGACCTGAAAATGGCAAGGGACGCACTCGGGTCATGCACAGAAACCTTTTGTTACCATGTGACTTTCTTCCCATGGAAACAGTGAAACATGCCTCTAAGAAAATAAGAGAAAGGGACTTTAAAAGACAAAGGCATGTGGACAGACAAAGCAACACGGATGATGAAGATGAAGAGGGTTGGAATGCCATAATCGGATTACGAGCTGGGAAGGATCAAGAGCAGCGTCCACTGAGAGCCGATGCACCGGAGTTCTACCCGCATGATGACACTACTCCGGAGGATGAGGACCAGGACCCAGATGACGTCACGCAGGTGCAGCTGGCACCAGAGGTCGACAATCCGGTGGTTCCAGATCCAGCTGAGGCAGACCAGGACCAGAGTGATGAGGTGTCGGAGTCCAGTTCCAGTGACCAGGAGGGACCTGACGAGATTCCTGTTGAAACGTATCCTTCAAGAATAAGAAAACAGCCATTGGAGATTGACTTATGATAAGTTAGGCCAACCTTGCACTTCATTGCATTTCATCTGTCTAGAACAAAGGTGTAGAAGCTAAAGATAACCATTGTTCAAACATAAATGTTTTGAAAAGTAACTTGGTAGTTACTGTGATGGTTGATTAAAAAAATTGGAAAAAAGAACAAAAAAAATTTAAAAACACAAAAAAGAGACTTGCAGTGTGTTACGAAGGCACAGACATCACACCAAGGTTTATTTGGTAGGTTATGACTAGATTGAGTACCCTTACTCTCAGGAAAGATGCAGATACCCACCATGATGGATGGAGCGGTTGAAGGTTATCGTGCACAAAGACCTCTTCTGCAAATGTATTGCATGGAATAGGAGATACATGCTGTACTATGGACAATTACCAGTTGCATCTTTATAGACTTTAATGAACTCTGACTCCTGTGTAGTAATACCCTACTTACATGTAATACATGATTACCAAATGTGAACTGACAGAAGAAAAGAAAAAAAACTACTGTTTTTTAAGAAAGGCGTAATGTCGGGGCGACATTAACTTTTTGAGGGGTGAGTGTAGGAAAACGTTAATTTTGGACAACCTCTAGTAAACCCTCAGAAACAGTGTGGATTAGATGCTAATGGCAAATATAAATATTCTTAATAAATGTACCTAAGAGACTATAATTGAATGATTAATGGTAAATGGGAACATTTATGGGGAATGTTATTAAAGGACTGAATATGCACTGTTAGATATGAACTGTCAGTGAAAGCAGTAGCGTTTCTACGCCATAGGTGGCGCTCAGTAGTGATGAAACACTGTGTAGTGTTAGAACACCATAGAAGGAGAGTAGTATGTGTTCTAGTGAGTGTTCCAGAGAATGTTCGAGAGTGTTATGAGACAAGATGGTGTCTAACTATGTGCTATGTAATTGTGGGCCGTGCCGTGTGTGCTGGTAAAGTGAATAAACGGTCGCTGCAAAGTCTAAACAGCTTGGCTGAATCATCCTTCCTCCCCTTCGCCCCTCCTGGGTGTAACATATTTACAACTTTTTCTCAAAAACTTGCAAACTTTAATCCTGTAAATTTACAGCTTTTCCCCTCAAAACTTTGCAACATTTTTCCTAAAAATTTGCAACTTCTTTCTCAAAATTTGCAACTTTTTTCTCACAAATTTGTTATTTTTTTCCTGTAAGTTTTAGCATTTTTCTTGTAGATTTGCAATTTTTCTCAGAAATTTGCAACTTTTTTTCTCAAAAATTGGTAACTTTTTTTCTGTAAATCTACAGCTTTTTCCTCATACATTTCCAGATTGTGTAAATTTGAAATTTTTTTCCTCATAAATTTGCAACTTTTTTCTCTAAAAATCTGTAACTTTTTCTCAAAAATTTGCAAAATTTTTCCTATAAATTTGCAACTTTTCTCCTGTAGATCTGAAACTTTTTCTTGCAAACTTGCAACTTTTTTTCTCATAATTTGTGATTTTTCACTTGTAAATTTTCAATTTTTTTCTCATAAATCTACAATGATCATTTGCTGGCGCACTCTATAACTGCATTTAAGAATGCAGTTCTAAATATGTTCAAACAGGATAGAAATAAATAATTGATTTTTGGAACTGGACTGACGGGCTGCAGCGGATGACGTCAGGCCGCATGCGGCCCAGTTGCCCATCCCCGGTCTACTTCCGAATTTAAGCGTCAAATGTTGAATTATTAATATTCAATATTACACTGGATTTTTGAGATCAGTGTGTTTGTCAGCTTTCTGCTCTTTCTCTCTCTAACTCTGTGTGTGTGTGTGTGTGTGTGTGTGTGTGTGTGTGTGTTTGTGTGTGTGCGTGCAGGCAAGAATGGCTGTCTCCCAGCGCTGTGGAACAGAGCGGATTAGCGGAGTCTTGGGTGTCGGAGTGCGGTGACAAGAATTAGAGCCATATTAACTTTCTATTAAACATCGCCTCACTGTTGAGGGGGACAGAGAGAGAGAGAAAGAGAGAGAGAGACATAAGCCCCGGGATAAAGCTCCTTGTAGAGAGTGAGTTGGTGTCAGTCTGAATGCACCTGTTCCCTCAACGCACTATTGTATTCCTGAAAAGAAAGGACAGAACAATACTAGTTGAGTGACACGCTGTAACATTTTACATTTACACTCTCTGTAGTTCTGTCATGTTTAGTATATTGTAAACCATGGGCACTGCTGAAGAGAGTATGTATCATATTATTCAGTCATCTTCACACCATGAGCATTTGTAAGTGTCTGTTGTATTTGTAGCAGGCTATGCAGGATTTTGTGACATTATATTTTCTTCAAAGTCAAACAGCCTAATGTCCACCTACATAGGAGTGTCATGGTTTCACAAGGCAGGAAGACAAGTGAGGACCCAATTGCAGGTGTGACATCAGGGATACAACAAGGTTTCTGCTGGTAACATTTCTGGCTACTATACTCGCCTCTGATCATATAATTTAAATATGCAGGAGTAAATTACTATTATGAATATCTTTCCCTTCCCTTTCCTACTCTTTTGCAATGGGAAAAAAGAAACACTAGAATAAAATAGAAAAAAAAAACCAAACATATTTTTGTCATTTATGCCAACCATGACAAAAAATCCTGCAGGACAAAACATGACACTTGATATTTTCTAACCTGTTTGTATACCACCATAGAAAGAGAGAGAACCTGAATTAGACAGAGCTCAGAGAGGGAAAGATGAGATATGTACAGTGGTGTGAAAAAGTGTTTGCCCCCTTCCTGATTTCTCATTTTTTTGTATGTTTCAGGTTCAGGTTCAGGTTCAGGTTACTTTATTTGTACCTGTAGGTAGATTTGTTTTGCAGTCTGGTGACATCCATATTTACAAGCCACTAATTACATTCAACATAGACACAAACACAGGCACATAGGAAGCTGACTATAAACATGATAAAAATACTCAAGGCTCCATCAATCAGGGTATAAAAAGACAAAGAGATGGGAGAAAAACCAGAGGTAAGAGAGAAGGGTCATATTAAAAAGTTAAAAACTAGAAACTAGCACAAATGTTTCACATCATCAAACAAATTTAAATATGAGACAAAGATAACACAAGTAAACACAAAATGCAGTTTTTAAATGAAGGTGTTCATTATTAAGGGGAAAAAAAAAAATCCAAACCTATATGGCCCTGTGTGAAAAAGTGATTACCCCCTAAACCTAATAACTGGTTGGGCCACCCTTAGCAGCAACAACTACAATCAAGCATTTGCAATACACTGACAATGAGTCTTTTACAACGCTGTGGAGGAATTTTGGCCCACTCGTCGCTGCAGAATTGTTGTAATTCAGTCACATTGAAGGGTTTTCGAGCATGAACCGTCTTTTTAAGGTCATGCCACAGCATCTCAATCAGATTCAGGTCAGGACTTTGACTAGGCCACTCCAAAGTCTTCATTTTGTTTTTCTTAAGCCATTCGAGGTGGACTTGCTGGTGTGTTTTGGATCATTGTCCTGCTGCCGAACCCAAATGTGCTTCAGCTTGAGGTCACGAACAGATGGTTGGACATTCTCCTTCAGGATTTTTTGGTAGACAGCAGAATTCATGGTTCCATTTACCACAGCAAGTCTTCCAGGTCCTGAAGCAGCAAAACAGCCCCAGACTATCACACTGCCACCACCATATTTTACTGTTGGTATGATATTCCTTTTCTAAAATGCTGTATTTTTACGCCAGATGTAATGGGACACACACCTTCCAAAAATTTCCACTTTTGTCTCGTCAGTCCACAGATTATTTTCCCAAAAGTCTTGGGGATCATCAAGATGTTTTCTGACAAAACTGAGACAAGCCTTTACGTTCTTTTTGCTCAGCAGTGGTTTTCATCTTGGAACTCTGCCATGCAGGCCATTTTTGTCCAGTCTCTTTCTTATGGTGGAGTCATGAACACTGATCTTAACTGAGGCAAGTGAGGCCTGCAATTCTTTGGATGTTGTTGTGGGGTCTTTTGTAACCTCTTGGATGAGTCGTTGCTGTGCTTTTGGGGTAATTTTAGTTGGCTGGCCGCTCCTGGGAAGGTTCACCACTGTTCCATGTTTTCACCATTTGTGGATAATGGCTCTCACTGTGGTTTGCTAGAGTCCCAAAGCTTTAGAAATTGCTTTATAACCTTTTCCAGACTGATAGATCTCAGTTACTTTGTTTCTCATTTGTTCCTGAATTTCTTTGCATCATTCCATGATAGCTAGCTTTTCAGGATCTTTTGGTCTACTTCACTTTGTCAAGCAGGTCCTATTTAAGTAATTTCTTGATTGAGAACAGGTGTGGCAGTAATCAGGCCTGGGTGTGGCTAGAGAAATTCAACCCAGCTTTCCAAAGATGTGATAAACCACAGTTAATTTATGTTTTAACGGGGCAGGGGGCAATCACTTTTTCACACAGGGCCATGTAGGTTTGGATATTGTTTTACCTTTAATAATAAACACCTTCATTTAAAACCTGCATTTTGTGTTTACTTGTGTTATCTTTGTTTAATATTTAAATTTGTTTGATGATGTGAAACATTTGAATGTGACAAACACACAAAAAAAATGAGAAATCAGGAAGGGGGCAAACACTGTATATGGGAAAGAAACATTCTCTTATTTTACTCCTGTATTTTTTGCTTAACCCTCTTCTTACCAAAGAATACATTTAACTGTATGTGCTTTTGTTTTATGTCACACTTGCTTTGGCAATGTAAATGTACGTTTCCCATGCCAACGAAGCCAAATTGAATTGAACTGAAAGATGAGACAGGCAAGATGAGCCAAGGAGAGGAAAGTGTTCAGGCAGAGGGTCCAAGAGAGGAGAGAGCAGAGGAAGGAGAGAAGGATGACACCAGAAAAGGTCCAAATACAGGACGTCTGGGTGGGATCCCAACTGACCCAACATTCCAACATTCAAGCCTTAGTTGCACAATACTTCAAATGGTAAGTTCCATATGCAAAGTTACTGTGCAAAATTTAAAAAAAAGGGAAAGAAATAGTATAAAATTAACATATCCCGGTTACAACAGTGTCATACATCTTCCCCCTCCCCCCTGGAAAAATATGTTGCCCCCGCACCAAGGTCTTTAAGCCAGAGGAAACGCTGTTGCAGGTTTTATTTAATAACAAACTGCCAAACCAAGAACCATGCCACAGGTGTGGGAAATACTAACAAAATCCTCGCCTGGCCACTTAAGTGACCATTGTGGCCAACCATCTGAAGGCAGGGCGGTCCTGGGCTAGGGCAATAAGGTTGGCCAGGGGTCTTACCACTGTGACCTGGGTCATCCAGGGCAGGCTGGGCAGATCTTGGGGGTGATGCCAGCCCCCAGCACCCCCCCCCCCCGGGAAGGAAACAGTGGCAGAGAGGGCCTACTTAGCCGGTATCCCATCATTCAACCTGGACATGTGACTGAGGAGCCACAGCCTCCCTCTTCTGATGATGGTGGAGATGTGGATGGAGTAACTGGCCCTCCTGTAGACCTCGTCATTTGTGTTGTGGTGGAACCATCGAATGCAGAGGATGTTACAGAGGCAGGTTCAGTGGAATACATCCAGATGGTGGGTGGTTGTGTTGGAGAGGGTCCAGATCTCAGTCTCGTACAGGAGGACAGGGACTACACAGATGTTGAAGATTCGCATCTTCCTGGATGTGCGAATCTTCTCACACTGCCAAACTCTCTGGAGTGAGCCAAAAGTGCTACGAGACAGCTGCAGGCAGTGAATAATCTCTGGGTCTGACGAGCAGGAGCTGGTGATCTTAGATCCAAGGTAGATAAAGTCATTGCTGACCTCAACGAGCTCATTGTTGATGGTGATGATCTGTGGCGCTGGCGGCAAGAAGTTGGACAGTGACTGGATCTTTGTCTTCACCCAGCTGATGGTGAGGCCCAGGGGTGATGCTTCCTCTGCAAGAAGCTCCAGTGCCTTGGAGATTATGTCCAGGTGCCTGGCAAAAAGCACAATGTCATCCGCATAGCACAGGTCTGTGAAGTAGGAGTTGAAGTCAACTCTGACAATGGGGCAGTGTTCCATCACATTCTTGACCCAGTAGTCAACTGCAACATTAAAGACGTTTGGCGAGGCTGACACATCCCTGCCAGACTCCTGAGGTGGTGACGAAAGGGTCCGACATGTCACCCTTGGTGCGCACCCTGCACATAGTGTTGGAGTAGAGGTACTGGAGAATATTGATGTACTTGGACAGGACTCCAATGCCATGGAGGAGTTGCCAGAGGGCATTCCTGTCTAGGGAGTCAAAGGCAGCCTTGAAGATGATGTAGGCCACATAAAGAGGTTGTCGATACTCCCTCTGTTGCTGCAGAACGATACTCAGGGCAAGGATGCAGTCCACTGTGGACTTATGAGGGGTGAAGCCAGCCTGCTAGTGGCAGCGCTTGACGAGGCACAGGGGGCGGATGTGGCTCAATCGGGAAATAAGCTAGCAAAAAAAAAAAAAAAAAAAAAAAACCCACACTGAGAAAACTACAAAACAAAACTGAAACATCTGGGTGGGAAAGAAACTACCAAAAAATACTGAGGAAGGATTACATTTTGTCATGAACGTGCACTTTTGCACAGCACACAAATGAAAAGAGACAAGCCCACTTGCAGGTAAGGTGTGTGTTTTATTGACTAAAGAGTCAATCATACAAAAAGTGTCCAACATAAGTAAAAAACGTAATAAGCTACACAGCAGATGAGTACAGTTCAGGAGAGTCTGGTTGGCTATGAGGAAAAAGTTCACATCACACCCCAGGGTAAAACTGGCCACTGAGGGGAAAAAAAACGTGGACCAAGAAAAGGAGGACTTACATGAGAGTGTCGGAGCGCAGCTGGGCTCTGGGAAAAACAACACCAAACGTAATCCAAAGGGAAAGCAGACTGTTGCGCTAAAATATCTTAACCTCCGGTTTGTTTGGTACGAAGGCTAAATAACCAGACAGAGAGGTGAAGTATAGTTTCACTTATTTTACTGAAGCTGAGATATGGTACAAGATACAGCGCCGGGGCACTACTCTCAAGACGTATCAAGACAGAGTGCTACTCCAACAGTGGCTCCTATGGTTTTTATAGAACTCTGCCACTCCCTCATGCAGGAGGGAGGGCTCCCCTCACGTGTATCAGTGTCCTTCCGCTATGTGCCAGCTCAGCTGAGGGCAGAGCTGATTCTATCTGGTTTCAGCGAGTGAGTCCTTGGATGTAATCTAACGGCGGCAGTATGGTGTGCAAAGCAAGCAGAATGAAGGATGAAAACCATAGTTACAGAATAACTGACATTCTCAAAGCAAACAGGATGAAGGTTGGAGAAACATAGTTGCAGAATAACCAACATTCTCAGACAGACAAGGGCATCATAGAAATTTACCAACAATTCCCCCTGTTGAGGTGTCCTAATGGGCACCTCACTAACTTAATAGCAACTTATATTCATGTTTTTGCATCTCCCCCTGTTGAGATGGGCATAAACCCATCTCATAACCCTACTCTAGCCTCTGAGTGTAGTGTTTCTAAGTTTCTATATGTAACTGATGCCCCCTCCCAGCAGTCACGTGGACCTGCCCCCTTCAGGTCGCCATCTCTCCGGTGGACATCAGGTGTGGTGCAAACATTGTGGGTCAATATGGCTAACAATTCTGTGTAAAATATATCAAAATAATATATCCCCCTATATGCATCTACATCCCATGAATCATATCTCACAAAAGAAACCTGTGGGGCAGAGGCACAGCAAAGCAAAGACAAAGCAAGACATCATGTAAGTGTGCATTGTAGACCCTATTGCAGGCCCTAAACTGTTTCTGGCGCATCTTCAAAGTCCTTGTCCAGGTCCAGTCGTGGCACAAGTTCATCGCCATCCTCGCAGTTGGAAAGTAAGTGGGCAGCTTCCTGGACACCTTGGTATAGAGGAGGATCCTTGAAAGAGAAAGCTGCTGAAATAGTTCTTTCAACAAGTCATTTAATTATGGGAATACAACAACATCCACAGAAGACAAAGATCAATAAACTAATGATAATGCTTACAAGGACCCCTTGAATGATTTTTCCCCATTTGCCAAATGCATTATCAAACCAACTACCTACGTGATTGTCAATGCCAGATCGAGCTTTTAGTTCATCCGATAAGGCTCTTAGTTTGTTTAGGCTTTTGGTTAATTTAATTAAGTTAATTTTGGGTTGTATTCTGTACAAATGGAACAAATATTTACATAATATTTACAAATGTCAGCAAGGTGTGGGTGCCACCAGCACTGAGAAATCTGATCATGTAGGTCCTTGTGTTGTCTGTGACCTACAGAGTGAGTTTCCTTGCATAACAAAAGAAACAAAGCTGCTGAAGCAGCGATATTACCCGTATGGGAGCGCCAAATGCCCTCCTGATCCTTGCGTGCCCCAGATCAAATTATTTTGCTTTGAGCTCCCTAAAGCATTGTTCCCTTAATTGAGTGAGAATCTGTATTGTCTTTGTAGTCGATTCTAAATTAAATCCCACAGTAAAACATAAATTCAGCACAAGTTGGACTTTCCTTAGACATTTGGAAATTTTCTCATAAATTTGCATAGTTTCCTTCTTCCTTATCAGTTTACCTTGTTTCTTATAAACATGATACTTTTTTTTACAATAATCTGCAAATATTTACTTAAATATCAGGAAATTTATTGATGTAAATTTTAACTTCTCCTATTGAATGTTGTGATTTCATTACCAGTTTCATTTATATTTTTCTCTTCATTATTGATCATCTATTGATAATGTTTATGTATTATCTATTTTTCTGAGGATTTTTCTGATTATTTTTCTAATTAATTTCTTTGGTACCCCCCTTTTGATGCATGGAGACGCACACGCAGCAAAGTTACAGGGTATTTGCCTGATGGGTAGTGTCTTTTTACTAGAAGGAAGCGTATTACCACTTTTTATATATTATAGTTAATTTAGATGAAAATTTGTGAGTCGTATAGCTCCTTCAAAACAAGGTTTCAATAATCATGGCTTCTTTTGTGTCGTCTCTTGAACTAATTTACAAATTCCATTTAGGAAAAACCAATATAACTGTCTGTGCACATTTGATATGAGTTTAGTTTTAGCATTGATTACTAAGATCACATCAGTTTGTCCAATTGAACACAGACAGGTTGAATTTGTGTAAGTGAATCCTTGTGAAAAGTTGTGTTACACTCCTTTAGTCAATGGGAAAGGTGGACATTTTGCCTAATTAGAATTTGGCTTAATTTTGTACAATGAATGCCTCATTTTATATATTCTTTGATAAATTATGGGGTGGACTGTAGTCCCAAGGTCCAGCTTGGCCATGGCCGAGCATCGGGAAAACACATTCCTTACTACTGTCACATTTCTGAAATGTGATATTGTCACACCATTATGTGGTGAGTAGCATCAGATGTATCCTGCAGTGTGAAGTCATATGAACACTACCTTTTTAAAGTCAAAATCATTTAAATTATTATGCTTTATGTCATTTGCAATGTCATTTGTTCTACTTAGCTTCAAAAAATGGTTGTCAATTAAGAAGTCCTTTTTCCCTGTAAAGTGCACTGTTATGCTTTAGTCAAAGAAAAAAAAAGGAAAAGTCAGTGATACGTCAAAAAATTGAATAAAAATAGCTCAATGTTTTTCATTTTCCAAAGAAGAACAAAAAAACTGGATGGAATGAAAATATTGGCTTTAAAAATATGTAAATAGTTCATCATTTACGCAAGATTGGAGTTAAAAACCTGCAAAGTTAGATTAAAAAAAAGTAGAACCCCAAAACTTTGCAAAAATACCCATATATAGATTACTTCTCTTTCACTCGCCTGTCACACAGGTCAGCACCTACACAGCCTGTGTTTTTTCATTCTCTCTTTTCTCTCTCTCTCTCTCTCTCTCTCACACACACACACACACACACACACACACACACAAAAATGCTCCTTTCTCCGTTATCTCCACAAGGTCGGACATACACACATACACTGTTACTGCAGCGTGAAGGTCCTTCCATTTTTTCTACACTGCCGTGACATGCACACAACACTAGTCAACTCCTTTTGCTCAAAGCCACTATTTTCAAATACCTATAATTTTAAACATTTCTCAAAAGGATAATAATTAATTAACCAACCCTTTTACACTCCACACATATCAGAAAAAAAAATCACAAACAATTTCACAGCCTGCTCCTTCTGCCTCCGCAGAGAATTCACTTTTTTTCTTCCCCACCAGAGCAGATTACACAGAGACAAAACAACCCAGACTGCAGTAACTTTTATCTAAAACTCACAAAATAAAATAACTGTGTTTCTCATTGTCCATTTTATTGTTATCTGGTTCTGTTGCCATTTAGTCCAATCAGTTTAAGTGTTATAGTCTAATATCAATATCTTATAACATAGAATGAGAGTATTATTATGATCTTATTTATTTCCACTTCTTCACGACAACATACTTGTCTCACACATCACCGTGTTTTTTACTATAATTAGTTTAGTTATTTTATTAAATATCACTTATGAATCAATTGCATCGAGTTTACTTAATACTTATGTGTTTATTTCACACACAGTAGGATTTCCTAACTATTTGCATTAAGACCAACTCTATTTTAGAGATGCACCCATTGCAGTCCTCTGGGAGTTAAAATCTTTTGGTCTGAGCTAAATACGCTAGGGGTGCCAACTCTACTTCTAGGAATTAAGCAATAATTCCAAGGGGTTAAAACCTTTTGCCAAAGCTATGCACAACTGGATAACACTATTTTTTTGGTGACCCTACTGTATATCAGCCACCTCAGGATTAAAACCTTTTACCCAGACTATGCAATGCTCAACGGGGTAACTCTACTTTTCAGTGGACCACATATACTATTTCCACTGCGGGGTTAAAACCGTTTACCCAAGCTATCTCCAACACTACTTTTTAGGGACAGTATTAACGTGTCTGACTTATCCCACGGGGTTAAACCATCTGGAGATTCCCTTATCAAACTCAGTAAATATTCCTTAAAACAACATATCATAAATCCAAGACCATATCTCAGGTTCAGTCCACAAATAAAATCACACGTACGTGAATATTTAATCTCTACAGAAAGGTCTGTCCCCGAAGGGACAGGCAGAAGATTGTTGAAAAAGGTTTCTGCTTACCTTTTATGGTTTGCGGCCGCCGAACTGTAGAGAAAAAATCCTCACGCCGTCTACAAAAGTAAAACTTAGCCTCGTAACCTGGAGGAAATACCAATTTGTTGCGCTAAAATATCTTAACCTCTGGTTCTTTTGGTATGAAGGCTAAATAACCAGACAGAGAGGTGAAGTATAGTTTTGTGGAGGAAGAAGATCAGGCGAGATGCGACGAGCTGGAAGGTTGCAGGGCTTTATTTTCTCCAACATAATGAGACACACTTTGTAGCTCTGTGCGCTACTGTGCTGCTGAGGCATGTATCGCAAGCTCTTTTATACATGTTATACAGACAGAGAGAATGCATGGCACATTAGCATAGTGATATACATATCAGTCAATACATATTATTAGCATGACCAACTGGCACCCGGATGTCCTCTCCCTAATTCCGGGATGTATACACAACAGTCCATTGTTCTGATTGCCCCCAGGGACTCTCTGTCTGTATGTAAATTGTCCTCTGCTTCCTCCAGACCTGCTGAGTGTGAGAAATGTCCAAGTAGAGTGTGGTGGGTCACCACAGTTTCACTTATTTTACTGAAGCTGAGATATGGTATAAGATACAGCGCCGGAGCACTACTCTCAAGACATATCAAGACAGAGTGCTACTTGAACAGTGGGTCCTATGGTTTTTATAGAACTCTGCCATTCCCTCACGCAGGAGGGAGGGCTCCCCTCACTTGTATCAATGTCCTTCCGCTATGTGCCAGCTCAGCTGAGGGCAGAGCTGATTCTACCTGGTTTCAGTGAGTGAGTCCTTGGATGTAATCTAACGGTGGCAGTGTGGCATGCAAAGCAAGCAGGATGAAGGATGAAAACCATAGTTACAGAATAACTGACATTCTCAAAGCAAGCAGGATGAAGGTTGGAGAAACATAGTTGCAGAATAACCAACATTCTCAGACAGACAAGGGCATCATAGAAATTTACCAACAAGACCAAACACAGAGAGACGACTGAACACAGAGACTGACTGTGTGCAGCATACAGACTACCACCGTGACAATAAGTGAGGGAACTGATTGGGAATAAATACACGGTGGACTAATAACCCAGAGTGAATACCGATGAGTAACTGCAGCAGTTGTACTGATTACAGACTGTTTACTGGAGCGGCAGGCTGAGTAACCAATGGCGAGTGCCTGGAGGAAGAGGGGGAGGCAGAACAGAACACAGAATCAGTCTAGACAATAAGTGGACAAAACAAGGAAACAAAATACAATAATAGTCTGTGTCTGGGGTCCGGAATGACATAAGCCCCCAGACACATAACAGAGCCTCTTCCTCAAGGGTGGATTCCAGACACCCCCAGAAAACACCCAAGGCCAAATCCCCCCCCCCCCCAAAAAAAAGGAGAACAGAGCAAAAAAAACACCCAAGGAGGGAGGTGGGGGGAAAATGGCTAGGAGGGAAAAATAATCAGCTCAACACACCTGTGCCCCGGCAACCCCTAAGCCCCCATAGTCCCAAGGCTTCAGGGTTTGGGCGGCCGACCAAAGTCCCAGGCCCAGAAGGCGGCCCACTGAACAGTGTCAGGCCGCCTGGCAGAGCAAATGGGCCACCTGTCGCGGAGACTCAGTCTTTTGGGCGGCCAGTCAGAGTCGTTGAGCCACCAGGACCGGAGGGGTGAATGAGGAGGCAGCTTGCCCACTGGGAAACTTAAAGGTAGGAAGCCGGACCAGAAAAGAGGGACCCTAATGGCTTCTGGTGGAGAAGGATGGTGGACTACAGCGGTGCCTGGCAGGGGAGGAAGGGACACTCCAAAGGCCTCAGGAAGGGGAAAGGAGGCCTTGGTGTCCTCAGGCTGGCCGGCTGCACCCTCGGTGGCCCCAGCTTGGGATTCGGTTACACCCTCAGTGGTCCCGGCTTGGAACTCGGCTACACCCATGGTGGTCCCGCCTTGGGACTTGGCTGCACCCGCAGTGGTCCCAGCTTGGGACTCGGCTGCACCCATGGTGGTCCCAGCTTGGGACTTGGCTGCACCCGCGGTGGTCCCAGCTTGGGACTCAGCTGCACCCGCACTGGACCCAGCTTGGGCCAACAATGTACCTGCGGTGGACTCAGGCTGGGCCAATGCTGCACCCATGGTGGACCAGAGCTGGGCCAACGCTGCACCCATGGTGGGCCCTGGGCTGAGGCACGGTGCCCATGGCAGACCCAAACTGGAGTGCAGCACCCACATAGGACTGATGTTGGGGCACAGCACCCATTATGGTCCCCGGCTGGGATGCAGCACCCTTGGAGCCTCAATCTGAGAAGGTGGAACCCAGACAATGGTCCTGGGCAGAGGGGAAGCTGCACCCATGGCATCTTCAGGTGGTGAGCCTGGACACACGGATTCATCTGGCAGCACTGGGTTCTCTCCGATGACCCTGAAAGAGGACTCGGACACAGAACAAGAGGAGATGTCAGGGTCACCAGCAGCGGTGGAGCCTGGGAAGGCAAGCTCAGATGCAGTGGTTGGCTGCACCTGGCTGTCCTCACCAAGAGTCAGGCAAGATTGCTCTAACACTGAAAAGAGGAAGACAAAATAGAGCACTTGCCTGAGCTCAAGCTCCACCACCGTCCAGGACTCTGACGATCTGGGCAAAGATGGAGGTCCGGGCTCAGTGACCGACTCTGCTGCGGCAGCCTCTGCGGCAGGCATGATGGCTATTGCAGTCTTAGAACCCCCAGGCAATGTTCCCCACGCTGGTGACTCAGCTGATGTGGTGGCAGAGGGCTGACTCACCGCTGGCTCTGGAACTGGATTTTCCAGGGCCTCAGGCTCCTCCATCGTCCAGCGGTTCTGGTCCGGGACTGGTGGATACTCAGGGAGAGAAGGAGGAGACATGGGAAGGACTGGTGAGCTTAGATTGGCTGAATCAGGTGGAGAGGTCTCTGGGGACTGCACACCCAGAGGCTCTCTACCAGGGATCAGACAAGATATTTCAACATAATTAGAAGGAAAAAAGGAGGAAACTTGTCTGTTCTCCTGGTTAATGATGTCTCCCGCTGCAGCTGGTGTTGAGTCGCTCCTCCCCGTGGCTGGGAAGATTCTGGGCCCCCCTGAGGATTGTGGAGGAGCTGTTCCTGTGGAAACAGGAACAGGAGTGGCCGGTGAAGGAATCAAACGCCCCTTGACTGTAGGAGGGACCTGGCCTCACAGCGAAGGTGGAAGGAGGTCAGACAGATGGAACTGCAGATGAGGAAATGGAGGAGTGAGATTCTGCTGCGGGAATAGCCGGAGTTGGTGCTTGGAATGTGGCTGTCAAAGAGGCTGGATTATTCCTCTGGCGGTCCAGAGTGGAACGACGGCATTGTGGAGCAGATGGAGGCGGAGAGGGCGTTGGAGACTGGTGAGTGGTGGAGATGATTGAGGCCTGGGAACGCCTCCCCTTCAGCATGCGCCCAGGCTTTTCCAGGGATTCTCTCACCACTCCTCTGTTCTCTTGCTGTAACACAGCAATCAAAACGATCCTCTCTTTTCCCTCAGCATACTCCTTTATCTGAGGGCATCGGCGAGCTGCTGCTTCAGTAAGTCCCAAATACCACAACACGTCTTCTGATGTGGAATAGGAGCGTGCCACGGAGATTAGTCCATCGATTTCCATGAGAGTTCGGCAGCACTCCCACCCCAGCCACACTGGGTAGCTGCTTCTGTCCGTGGAGTCCATCACGAGCTCCAACCAGGTAAGGAAAAAACACACAAGTGGTGAAAATGAAAACACACAACTTCATTGCTGGGCTGTTTTCTGGTCACGCCGTTCTGTCATGAATGTGCGCTTTTGCGCAGTGCACAAATGAAAAGAGACAAGCCCACTCGCAGGTAAGGTGTGTGTTTTATTGACAAAGTGTCAGTCATACAAAAAGTGTCCAACATAAGTAAACAAGATAATAAGCTACACAGCAGATGAGTACGGTTCAGGAGAGTCTGGTTAGCTATGAGGAAAAAGTTCACGTCACACCCCAGGGTAAAACTGGCCACTGGGGAAAACAAGAAACGTGGACCGAGAAAAAGAGGACTTACAAGAGAGTGTCGGAGCGCAGCTGGGCTTTGGGAAAAACAACACCAAACGTAATCCAAAGGGAAAGCAGACCAAACACAGAGAGACGACTGAACAAGGAGACTGACTGTGTGCAGCATACAGGCCGTGACAATAAGTGAGGGAACTGATTGGGAATAAATACACGGTGGACTAATAACCCAGAGTGAATATTGGTGAGTAACTGCAGCAGGTGTACTGATTACAGACTGCTCACTGCAGCAGCAGGCTGAGTAGCCAATGGGGAGTGCCTGGAGGAAGAGGGAGAGGCAGAACAGAACATAGAATCAATCTAGACATAAGTGGACAAAACAAGGAAACAAAATACAACAATAGTCTGGGTCTGAGGTCTGGAATGACATAAGCCCCACACACACAAACAAAAATTGCAGGAATGCAGGCAACAAAAAACTAATATGAACCAGGGGTCGGAGCAAGGAACCAGGAGCAAGGAGCCAGGGATGAGGAACGTATAGGAGAAATTACAGGGAAGACATTTACAGTGGTGTGCAAAAGTGTTTGCCCCTTTCCCGATTTCTCTTTTTTTTTAATGTTTGGCACACTGAGGATGCTCCCATGAGTGAATCAGTCTCACTAGAAAACCAGGTGCTTCAGTTCCTTGATAGCAGAAATATTAAGGTCGAAGCTAATGCAATTTCAGCCTGTTATGCTTTACCGAAGAAAGATAACCAAACAAAGAAATCAATTGTGATGCGCTTTGTGAACAGAAGGGTAAAGAATGACATACTGAGGCAGGCCAGAAAGCTACGGGGAACACAAGTTTACCTAAATGAACACCTGACAAAAACAAACGCTGAAATAGCACGGCAAGCACGGATGCTGAAAAGGCAAAATAAGATACAGGCAACCTGGACAAGAAATTGTAGAACTTGGATTAAACTAAATGGAACACCTGAGCAAGCAAAGAGTATAATGATCAGAGATGCTACTGACTTAGATAAATACAGATGAACACTGATTAAGAAAATCATGAGTCAATGATAACCCATATTCACACACACGGTAAGAATAGATCTTTTGATACACCATGCCAAAGTACTTTAAAAAATAAGCAAAACTAACAAAAACTTATGACTGACTTGAGTAGACATCAATTATCCCCAGTTGGAGGAAGTCATTTGACACAGAATGAGGAAACTCGAACTCTGAAAATATGCCATTATGCTGAACACAAACCACAAGAGATGGAGAATGATATTGATCCTGATAACCACTTTTTCAATAATATTCATAACCACTGTGAATATTACACTGAAAGCAATTCAAAAGTCAAGTGCAACTAGATGGTAAATTATCAATAATACACTTCAACAGCAGAAGTCTTAACAAAAACTTCCCACAGATTCAGGACTATTTAAAACAGCTAGACAGAAAATTTACAGCCATTGCAATCTCTGAAACCTGGCTTACTGAAGAACAGGCTCCCCTGATGGCAATAGAGGGATATCAGATGTTTCATATTAACAGATCTCAAAAAAAAGTGGGGGTGTTGCACTGTATATTGATGACCTATATAGGTGTAAGCTTGTAAATGGAATGTCCTTTGTATTACCAGGGATCTTGGAATGTGTTACTGTTGAGCTTGACCAAGATAAAACAAAAAATCTAATTATAAGTTGTATATACAGAACGCCGGGAACTTGCATTGAGACATTCAGAGATAAATTAGTCTAGCTGTACAATAATATTACTAGTAAGAAAATGGTAGCAATTTGTGGAGATTTCAATATTGATCTACTGAATCCACATCAACAAAATGTAATTACAGAGTTCATGAACTCTATGTACAGCATGAGTCTATATCCCACAATAACACATCCCAGTAGAATCACAGCTCACACTGCTACACTTATTGACAACCTGTTTGTCAATGTTATTAATAAGAAAATAGAAAGTGGACTATTGATAAATGATATAAGTGACCACTTGCCAACCTTTGCACTTATCCATGGCCACACGGGGGCCAATACAGAAAAAATTTCAAAATCGTTCAGATACAAATCACCAAATGCAATCAGTTCTTTTAAAGAGGACTTGCTGAAGCAAGACTGGACAGAAGTCTATGTATCAGATGTAAATGAAGCCTATGACACATTTATAAACATTGTAACCACTCTTTATGAAAAAAAACTGTCCACTAGTAAAAAAAAAAGCTTAAACAGAAATTTGCCATGGTTAACCAAAGGACTACAAAAGGCGTATAAAAAGAAAAATTTTCTATATAAAGCTTTCCTAAAGAAAAGGACAAAAGAAGCAGAGCAGCAGTATAAAACATACAAAAATAAGTTAACATATATAATAAGATGTAGTAAAAGAGACTATTACAGTAAAGAACTGGAGAAAAACAAAGACAATATTAAAAATACATGGACAATACTTAACAGTATCCTTAGAAATAAAAGCAGAAATACAAGCAACCCAACTAATATTCCAAAAAATAATAAAACGACCCAGAGTGTGAATGTAGCCTCACCTGCAGATGAATTTAATAACTTTTTTGTTAACATTGGTCCTAATTTGGCTTGAGAAATACCCGTTACGGCGCCTACAGATGATATGATAAGCAAAAACACTGCTATAAAAGACTCCATTTTCATAAAGAACACAGACGAGAGAGAGGTCATTGAAATTGTTAAATCGTTTAAAAGTAAAACGTCTACGGACTGCGATGGTATTGACATGCTCTTAGTCAAAACTGTTATTGAATGCTTAGTGAAACCACTGACGTATATCTGTAACCTGTCTCTCCAAACAGGTATATTTCCCAATGCAATGAAAATAGCTAAAGTAATTCCGATATACAAGACGGGTGACAGAGGGGAATTCTCAAACTATAGACCAATTTCACTATTGCTGCAATTTTCTAAGATACTTGAAAAAATATTCTACGAGAGAACTGACAACTTCATACTGAAGAATAATTTATTGTGTGAGCAGCAATATGGGTTCAGACACAAGAGGACAACTGCATTTGCTCTAATGGAATTTATAGAAAAAATATCAACTGCCATTGAAAATAAAGAGTATTCAGTTGGGGTATTCCTG
The DNA here is from genome assembly GCA_020510985.1 of Pholidichthys leucotaenia. NCBI lineage: Eukaryota > Metazoa > Chordata > Actinopteri > Cichliformes > Pholidichthyidae > Pholidichthys > Pholidichthys leucotaenia. The sequence continues at coordinate 218,260,457 of CM035840.1, forward strand.
GATCTTAAAAAAGCATTTGATACAGTGGACCATAATCAATTATTAAAGAAACTACAAAATTGTGGTATTAGAGGAGTAGCACTGTCCTGGTTAGGTAGTTACTTAAAGAATAGATATCAGTATGTATGTGTTGGTAACGAAAACTCACAGTTACTGAAGGTTACTTGTGGAGTCCCACAGGGTTCAGTTTTGGGGCCATTATTATTCAATATGTATATAAATGATATATGTAAAGTTTCAGAAAAAATGGACTTAATATTGTTTGCTGATGACACTAATCTATTATGCAGTGGAAACAAGCTGGAACAACTTCTGGATACACTCGGAAAGGAATTAGGAAAGCTTAAACTGTGGTTTGATTCAAACAAATTAACGCTCAATTTAAGTAAGACAAAATTTATAGTCTTTAACAATCATCACAACAACTCAGTATCTAAACTCAGTGTAAATGGTGCTGAGATTGAAAGGGTATCTGAAACTAAATTTCTTGGAGTAATAATTGATAATAAACTGTGTTGGAAGTCACATATTAATTATATTAAAGGTAAAATAAAGGTAAAATATCCAAATCAATTGCAATATTACACAGAGTGAAATATTTGCTGAATCAACCCACACTATATACCTTGTATCATTCATTAATACTCCCATACATGATATATTGTAATGAAGTATGGGGAAATACATATAAAACAAACATATACCCACTCTTTATGCTTCAGAAGAGAGCTATTAGAATAATAAACAAAGCAGCTTACAGGGAACCAACAAACCCACTTTTTCTTAAATTAAAAGCTCTCAAGTTGAAAGATCTGGTTGACTTTAAAACTGCAATAATAATGTTTAAAGTGAAGAATCTATCACTGCCCGCAAATATCCAAAAGTTGTTCCAAATAAGGGAGAATCAATACCATTTTAGAGGAACATGTATATTTCAAAAACCTACAGTGAGAACTACCACCAAGCAACACTGTGTTACAGTACAAGGAGTCAGATTATGGAACGATTTTGGACCTGAATTAAAATCATGTACAATGCTTGGACAATTTAAACAAAAACTAAAGGAAGAAATACTCCAAACATATATGCAAGATGACATGTAAAATCACATAAGGATTGTCATATCCAGCCTGTGTTGTGTTGTAGCTTAGTTTTTTTTTCTTTTTTCTTTTTTTTTCTGTCACATTTTGTCTTAGCTTTGTTTTTGAATTGTAACCGCTTAGCTTAGCTTAGCTTAGTTTTTTTTCTGTCACATTTTGTCTTAGCTTTGTTTTTGAATTGTAATCGCTCTTGTCTTGTTTCTTTTTTTCTCTTCTCTTTTTTCTCTTTTGAATTCTTGGATGGAATATGGGTGGGCAATATAAGCTGCGGCTTCAGCCATCACCCATTTCGGATAACTTACGTTGAATTGTACAATCAGAGGAGTTATTGTCTAATTTGACCTTGTTGGATTTTCTTTCCCCCTTTGTTATATAATTCAGTTTCTTTTAACCTGTACTATCCGAAATAAAGATTCATTCATTCATTCATTCACTTAAATGTTTCAGATCATCAAACAAATTTAAATATTAGACAAAGATAACACAAGTAAACATAAAATGCAGTTTTTAAATGAAGGTGTTTATTATTAAGGAAAAAAAAATCCAATCCTACATGGCCCTATGTGAAAAAGTGATTGCCCCCGTAGCAACCAATAATGTAATATCTGCCAATAATGTAATACCTGCCTATAATGTAATAATTTTGGCCATTTTAAATGTAATAAAGCCAATAATGTAGTAAGTTGCCAATAATGTAATTAAGTTTTTGAGCCAATAACGTAATAACATTTGGCCAATAATGTAATAAGTTAGGCCAATAACGTAATAACCTGCCAATAATGTAATAATTATTACATTATCAGCAAAATGTTATTGTATTATTTCTCCAAAATTGTATTACGTTATTAGCAACTTGTTCTGTTATTGGCTTTATTACATTTAAAATGGCCAAAATTATTACGTTACAGGCAGGTATTACATTATTGGCAGATATTACATTATTGGTTGGTACACCCCCTAAACCTATTAACTGGTTGGGCCACCCTTAGCAGCAACAACTGCAATCAAGCATTTGCACAAACTGGCAATGAGTCTTTTACAGTGCTGTTGAGGAACTTTGGCCCACTCATCTTTGCAGAATTTTAACACAGCATCAGCTTCCTGTGGTAACGTATCGTCACTTCCTGTATTGCTGGCTTTCTGTGTGACTTGCTCTGTGGTTAGCTCTCCTCATTCTCCTGAGGATTTTACCTTTAATTGTATTTTAATCACTTTTTTCCTTCTACTGTTAGCTCTCACTTCTGTTTATCAAGCCTCCTGCAACTGTGTGCGCACTCAGTGTCATCTGATCACCCTCTTTAGCCTTCTGTTCACCTTTAATCTGTGTTTTTGATAGCTTCGAGTTAGCCACTAGCTATGGCTACTAGCTCTCCTTCCCCTTCTCCTCTGGTGTGCTCTCTCTGTTAGATGTTTAGCTACACCCCTCCTTCTTTTAGTGATAAATGTTGTCTTTTTGGGGTGCTCGAGGCGAGATTGTCTGATTTGAAATCCTGGTTCTGCTGCACTGAAACACCGTCTGCGCCAGTTAATCATGACGGATGCCCCTTAGCTGGAGCAGAGCTCCCTAGCATAGGGCGGCCTGCTAGCGGTCCTCTGGTCCTCCTCAGAAGCGAGGAGACTGGGTGGGTGATGGTGAGAAGGAAGCCTAGCCGCAGAGCCCCGGTTCACCACCAACCTGTTCATGTTTCTAATCGTTTTTCCCCGCTCAGCGACACACCCGCTGAGGAAAAAACTCTGATCATTGGCAACTCTGTAGTCAAAAACGTGAACCTACAGACTCTAGTGGCCATAGTCAAATGCATTCCTGGGGCTGGAGCAGGCTACATCGAGTCAAATTTGAAAGTGCTGGCTAAAAGTAACTGTAAATACTTCACAATTGTTATCCACACTGGCATTAACGACGTCCGACTCCGGCAGTCGGAAGTCACAAAACTTAATGTGGAATCGGTGTGTGACTTTGCAAAAACAATGTGTGCCTCTGTAGTATTCTCTGGGCCCCTCCCCAATCTGACCAGAGATGACATGTTTAGCCGTTTGTCATCCTTCAACTGCTGGCTGTCTGTGTGGTGTCCTGCAAACGATGTGGGCTACATAGACAATTGGAGCTCATTTTGGGGAAAACCTGGTCTTATTAGACGAGACGACGTCCATCACACTTTGGATGGTGGATCTCATTTTTCTAACAATCTGGCATAATTTTTATCCAAATTTCCAAAACCTTGACAACTCAGAGTTGGGACCAGGAAGCAGAGTCGCAGTCTTACACGCCTCTCTGCAGCTCCTCTTCATCCGCCACCCCTCAACTTAGCCCCTGTCTTCCCCATCAGATAATCATTGTCTGCTCCCTCCAAAGTAAATAAAAATAGAATGTTTAAGCATCCCAAAGTGATTAAACAAAAAGTTGGTAAAACTCAAATTAAACATGAAGCCACCACCGGAGTGGTGGCTCAGTTGGTAGAGCATCCGCCCCACATCCGGGAGGCAGGGGTTCAAATCCCGGCCGGGTCATGCCGAAGACCATATAAAAAAAGTGGAACTTCCTGCCATCCAGCTTGGTGCTCAGCAATAAATGGAATGGAAGAGGGAACTCTGTGGCGCCGCCTTGCATGGCAGCGGCCCTCTGATTCTGCACTTGGGGTGTGTGTGATTTACACTGTAGATAGGTAAAGCACAATCTCGTTCTGCTGTACATGATTGGTTGTACAGTTGAATGACAATAAGGGTGATTTAATTTAAATTGAATGATTTAGCCTCTGTTCCTCCTCATTATTTAAAAAATAAATGCGGTTTGTTAAATATTAGGTCTCTAATTGCCAACTCTCTGCTAGTCCATGATGTGTTAATTGATCATCAGATTGATTTAATGTCCCTTACAGAGACTTGGTTAGGGCAAGAGGATTATGTTGGTTTAAATGAATCAACTCCCTCTGGTTATTTAAACTGTCAAAGTCCCAGAAGTTCTGGTCATGGAGGAGGAGTAGCAACAGTTTACCATTCCAGTGTAGCATCATCTCACTTTGGCTCATCAATAGAATTATTCTTCAGCTTAAAGACATTGTTTCAACCAGGAAAAGGACAGCCAGGACCTGCTCTTTTACCCCAGGCCACAATTGAACTCACATTCCTTTGCTAAAACCAGTTTCATGAATTCACCCTAATGCACTTCCTTTTTGACTTTATGGCCCATAAAACATGGAGACATAGAACAGAACTCTGGAGTACGTCATATGGCCCACAAAGATCCACAGCTCAACAATGCCCTCTACTGGCAACTCTGGGACATGCTGGATTTAACCAGCTTTGTTAGGATTCACTTCTCAACATTTCTCTTATTTTTCCAGGACACCAGAAAAAGTAAATGGACCCAGATGTTTGATCTGGACAATCAATGGGTTTGAAATATATTAATCCGTGATTTTAGATATGTGCATGTTAAAATGTTTAAATGAATGTTTATTCCTGCATGTTGATTTATAAGCACTGATTATAAGTTACCTGAATCATTAAGGTTAGCTTAGTTTTATATACAAGGGTATAGAGAAAGATTCCAGTATTGAGATGTGTGTATAAGATTTGTGAAAAGCATCTCAAATCATGTGACCACCAGCAGCCAATCTTTGCTTGACAACAGCTCTCTCTAGGTTCAGACAAAAGACTGTTTGCTCATTTGACTAAAGTTCATAAAAACCCATCCACGAAGGAAAGCTATTGGCTGGGGGCTCCTGTCAATCACGGAGGCCCGCGAAAATTTTCCACAGATAAAAGGGAGCTGCATCATCACTTCACCCTTTTTACTTCTTTGTCTTATTGTCACTTCAAGTCTTGTCTATACAGCAGAGAACTTTTTGGGAGAACAAAGGAACTTCACTGCCTGAACCAAGAAGCCTTATCCCACGTGTTTCTTTTCTATGATCACAGAGCCTGAAATATCATGTTTTGGTTTTTTTTGTAACCTCTTTGTATCTTTAATGTTTTTTCTTTAAATGCCTAGGAACTAATTCTTTCTTTCTTGAGCTCAATTCGAATTAGGAGTTAAAAACTCCAATCATAGACGTCCCTATTTCTATAACTTTTCCTGTTAAACTCTGTAAAACCACCGTTTTAATTTTAATTTAAGTTTTAATCATAACTTTATTTTTATAATTTTATTGACCATTCCCACACAAGAAGTTCTTTTATTTAAAGTCTGAAACTCTTTTGATTTGATATCAGATTAGATATTGCAAATTATTACCGAATTCCCTGGGAAAGCCGCTTGCCAAAGAAGAAAAAAGAAGACGCAGCCTCTGTACCAAACCCTGAAGAAACATCATCACCATCTCGTTTCGACCTAAGCTACAACTGTGAGTCATACAGTCAAAATCCAGCCTTGTTGACCGCTTGACTATAAAGGTCGAACTGTGGACCCCGAAATATCTGCGGGCAGATATTTCCTCTTTACATCCACGAAAGCTTGAGTTGAGGACGCCGTCGAGAGGAAACCGACCATCAGGCCCGGAGTCATGTGAGCTGCAATTTTATTCATCTGTCGAATTAAATGTCTGAGGTTCGATAATAATTTGATATCTAATCAGATGCAAATTAAGGAATCATAAACATAACTCCTCTTTTCATTAAAATTCTGTTTTTATTTTCTTAAGAGTAATCCAGAATTTTCCATAAAATTAATTTAATTTTCCCCATAAATTTGCGTCGTGGCACATATATTGAGTTCATATTTCCCATAAATGTATGGCTGTATGTATATTGGGTGCTTCACGTCTCGCGGGACAAAGAAGGTCTGGGTCTGCAGAGGTCTACAGAAGATGACGAGGAGGTGTGAGTTTTGGCCTTTGTCTCAGAGAGGATGCCCCAGAAGGATTCCCGGATCATCGAGTGATAAGAGACAATAGTGAAACATCAAAGAGTTGCATTGTGACTGGGATTAAGTACCATGTGATTGTATGTTTGCTAAAGCACCATGTGACTTAGATTTCGTGGCTCCAGCAGTATAAGAGTGTGGTATTTCATTGCTCAGTCTCTTTTTCTTGTTGAAAGATTGCTAGAGAATGTGTTCTCATAATAAAGCTGAACCTGAGAAATAAACTCAGCCTCATCCTTGAATGCATTCTCCACACTGGTGACCCTACGACAAATTATGGCTGGGGACGACCTTCCCGCACCGGACTCATCGGGAGCCAGACAGGCTAACGTAGCTACCGCTGTCCAGCTGCCTGATTTCTGGCAGCATAGCCCGCGCTCCTGGTTTAACACTGTCGAGGCGCAGTTCCATCTTCGGGGAATTTCGGCAGATGCAACGAAATTCTACCATGTAGTCACAAAGCTGGACAGCCTCACAGCCCAGCGGGTGGAGAGCCTGACTAACCACCCACCAGACGACGACAAGTACGGCACAATGAAAGCCGCTCTCATCCGTGCTTTCACCCCTTCGCTGGGAGAGCGAGCAGAGAAGCTTCTGGTATTGACTGAAGGCGAGGCAGACAGGCCTGCGGACCTGATGGCGAGGATGCTGAGTCTAAGAGGTGATGATGATGACGGCTTTATCTTCGCCCATCTTTTCCTCAGGACACTACCGTCAGCGGTGAGAGTTACCCTGGCCGGTTCACAGCTGCTGACCAACCGAGATTACCATGAGCTGGGCCAGGAGGCACATGGCACACGACGGCACACGGCCACGACGGCGGCAGCGGAGCTGAGCGCAACGCCCGGAGAAGGCAGGGGGCCAGAGGCTGCAGCACCAGATTCGCTGACGTCAGCAGCGGCGGAGGCCAGGAGACACGGAGCAGGGCAACGTCCTCTGCTTTTATCATCGACGTTTCGCCGAGAGGGCACGCGAGTGCATTCCACCGTGCCAGTTCAAGCGCTCGGGAAACACCAGGACTGGGAGTCGGTAGCAGCTGCGGCTCTCGGCATGAAGAACAAGCTGCTCTACCTTACGGACGCGAAATCAGGGAGGCAGTTCCTGGTGGACACAGGCTCCCAGCTGAGTTTCATCACACCTTCCTACGCTGACCGGCTGGCGCCTTCCAGCAGACCCCTGGTGTTGGCGGCAAACGGCTCGACGATCAAGACCTTCGGGGAGAAGACCCTCCCCCTGTCTTTTCATGGTCGGACATTCGAGTGGACTTTCGTCGTAGCGGCAGTCAGTCATAACATGTTAGGTGCTGATTTTTTGTGCTCGAATGGTTTATTGGTTGATCTTGCTAATAGACGTCTGGTTAATGCACTGTCTTTCCACTCTATTTCCTGTACAGCCTGGGTGGTCCAGCCTACTGCACAGGCCAACGTCACAGCTGCAGGTGGTAAGTTCCAAGCACTACTCATTCAGTTTCCAGCACTCACAGTCCCAACGTTTTCGGCATCAGTGGCTAAACATGGGGTGGAACATTTTATAACTACCGCCGGGCCCCCCGTTTTTGCAAAAGCAGGGCGCTTGGTCTCAGCTAAACTAGCCATAGCGCGCGAGGAATTCGCCAACCTGGAAAAGCTGGGCATCATTAGACGCTCTAACAGCCCCTGGGCTTCACCGCTGCATATGGTCCCCAAGGCTGATGGCTCGTGGCAGCCTTGCGGTGATTTCCGCAGGTTGAATAACGCTTCAGCACACGACCGCTACCCGATTCCGCACATCCAAGATTTTTCGGTCCATTTAGCGGGGGCGCGCATTTTTTCTAAAATAGATTTGGTGCGCGGGTACCATCAAGTCCCAGTCCGCGCTCAGGACATACCCAAAATAGCGGTAATAACTCCTTTTGGGCTTTTCGAGTTTTTGCGTATGCCGTTTGGACTCAAGGGTGCTGCGCAGACTTTCCAGCGCATGATGGATGCAGTTTTATGCAGCCTCCCTTTCGTGTTCGTCTACTTGGATGATATTTTGGTAGCCAGCACGTCCGAAGACGAACATGAAAGCCACCTCACAGCGGTTTTTTCGGAGGCTGGCAGAGCATGGGTTAATAATTAACCCAGCGAAGTGCCAGTTTGGGGTGGCGCAAATTGATTTTTTGGGGCACTGCATTTCACCAGAAGGAGCGGTCCCTCTGCCCGATAAAGTACGCGCAATAACAAATTTTCCCCAACCTCAGACGGTCAAAGCATTGCAGGAATTTTTGGGAATGGTTAATTTTTATAACCGTTTCCTCCCAAGCGCAGCACAGCTCATGCAACCATTGTACGCGGCACTTAAAAAACAAAAACCTGCAAATAAGATCGAATGGTCCCCGGAGCGAAAGCGCGCATTCTCCCAAGTCATATCAGCCCTGGCGAATGCCGTTTTGTTGGCACACCCGGTGCCAACGGCCCGCATGGCGCTCACCACGGATGCTTCCGATTTAGCGGTGGGGGCGGTCGTTGAACAGTTTGTGGCAGGGAGCTGGCAGCTGCTCGCGTTTTTCAGCAAAACCTTGCGCGATAACGAGCGGAAATACAACGCGTTCGACAGGGAGCTGTTGGCCCTGCATTTGGCCATCCGCCATTTCCAGTTCTGGCTGGAGGGGCACCGTTTCACCGTGTTTGTGGACCACAAGCCGCTAACGTTTGCAATGGCCAAGATTTCAGAGCCTTGGTCAGGCCGGCAGCAAAGACAGCTGGCCGCGATATCGGAGTTCACCATTGATATTCAGCATGTCGCAGGCAAACATAATGTAGTGGCAGATTGTCTTTCACGTGCGGTAGCAGCGCCAGGCCCCGTGGGGGCAGACTCGGCAGCCGTGGCCGCGGGCCAGGTTTGTGGTGTGGAAGTGCTCGCAGCCCCGGTCCACGTAGGTTTAGATTATGCAGCCATGTCCGCGGAGCAGGTTAGCGACGTGGATGTGCGCGCGCTCCAGTCTGGACCAACAGGGTTAAGGCTGGAACACAGGGTGCAGCAAATAGGTATGCCCCCTCTAATCTGCGATGTCTCCAAGGGGCGGCCTCGCCCTGTGGTTCCAGCTGCGTGGTGCCGCCGCGTTTTTGACCCAATCCATTCTCTGGCACACCCGGGGGTGCACGCATCGATTAAGATGGTGGGGGAGAAATTTGTTTGGCCGAGGTTGCGTAAACAGGTCAAGGAATGGGCAGCAGCCTGCGTAGCGTGTCAACGAGCCAAAATACACAAGCACACTAGAGCCCCTTTGGAGCCTTTTCACATCCCGGCTAAGCGTTTTGATCAGGTGCATGTTGACTTGGTGGGCCCCCTTCCATTGTCACAGGGGTGTACACACCTTTTGACGATGGTAGATCGCACCACGCGTTGGCCAGAAGTGGTTCCTCTGGCGTCAACTACAGCAGCAGACGTTGCACGCACGTTTTTAACAGCTTGGGTCGCGCGTTTTGGGGTTCCGTCGGACATAACGTCCGACAGGGGTCCCCAATTTGTTTCCGAACTCTGGTCATCGATGGCCCACAGCCTAGGGGTGAAGATTCACCGCACTACCGCGTATAACCCCCAGGCTAACGGTTTGTGCGAACGCTTTCATAGGTCATTGAAAGCAGCCCTCAGAGCGTCTCTTACGGATACAAATTGGGTGGATAAACTTCCATGGGTTTTATTGGGGTTGCGTTCCGCACCTAAGGAGGATTTGCAGGCCTCTCTTGCTGAATTAGTTTTTGCACAACCCCTCCGTTTGCCAGGGGAATTCCTTCCCGACAACCCTGTGCCAAATTGCCCCCCCGCTCAGCTGTTGCAGAGCGGCACAGGATCTAACACCCTTCTTGGCCCAGTTCATCACAGTTTTCCACGTGTTTTTGTGCCGAAGGCTTTAAAAAATGCGGAGTTTGTTTTTGTTAGACATGATGCTCAACGCCCAGGTTTGCGACCGCCTTACGACGGGCCTTTCAGAGTGTTGGAAACAGGGGAGAAACATTTTTTGCTTGATTTAGGAGGCAGAAAAGAGTTTATTTGCATTAACAGACTCAAACCCGCCTTTGTTCTGGCTGATGAACACGTGCAGTTGGCCAGGGCCCCCCGCCATGACAGGCCGCTGGGAAGACATTCTTCAGAGCCACCACAGAGATGTGCTAACAATTCTGATCCACAGATGCAGGAAGTCGCTGCAGAAGGAACAAAGCCGGCTTACAGCAGATATGGCAGGAGGTTAAAACCCAAGCAATTGGTGGATTGATTTGTGATATGTAGTGATGTTTTCTGTCATGCATCTCTGATTATGTTTTGTCCCTTAATAGACGTTTGGGGGGGGGGGGGGTTATGTGGCACATATATTGAGTTCATATTTCTCACAAATGTATGGCTGTATGTGTATTGGGTGCTTCACGTCTCACGGGACAAAGAAGGTCTGGGTCTGCAGAGGTCTACAGGAGATGACGAGGAGGTGTGAGTTTTGGCCTTTGTCTCAGAGAGGATGCCCCAGAAGGATTCCCGGATCATCGAGTGATAAGAGACAATAGTGAAACATCAAAGAGTTGCATTGTGACTGGGATTAAGTACCATGTGATTGTATGTTTGCTAAAGCACCATGTGACTTAGGTTTTGTGGCTCCAGCAGTATAAGAGTGTGGTATTTCATTGCTCAGTCTCTTTTTCTTGTTGAGAGATTGCTAGAGAATGTGTTCTCATAATAAAGCTGAACCTGAGAAATAAACTCAGCCTCATCCTTGAATACATTCTCCACAGCATTATGTTTTCCATAATCTGTTAACTCAAACTGATCTAAATTCATATTACAGTTAACCCTGGTTCTGCAAATGTGTACATTGTTAATCTATCATTTACAAGTTTAATTTCATGCTTAATGAAATCATTGCAATGTCTTTTAATCATCATTTCATTTAATAAATATGAGAAAATGAGAGAAGTTGTCGGGAATATTATTTCATTCTGAGTCTGGTTTAAGTTCCCAGTAACGAATTCACTAAAATTTTGAGACTGATTATTAATTAATTTATTGAGTGATTAAACAGGTATAAGATAAAATTAAAGATTGAATTGCTTCCTAAAAGGAAGCTGGTGCCCCTCCACGAGTGTGAATTTTTCCTGTGTGTATGAACCGAAAATTCATCTCGGGTTCCAAGACATTAATATAAATTAAATAATTTTTATACCTGATCATAATTATTAATCATCATATATATATATATATATATATATATATATATATATATATATATATACACACACACAGTATATATATATATATATATACAGTATATATATATATATATATATATATATATATATATATATATATATATATATATATATATATATATATATATATATATATATATATATATATATATATATATATATATATATATATATATGTATGTATACACTACCGTTCAAAAGTTTGGGGTCACCCAGACAATTATTTTGTGTTTTCCATGAAAAGTCACACTTATTTACCACCATGAATTGTAAAATGAATAGAAAATATAGTCAAGACATTGACAAGGTTAGAAATAATGATTTGTATTTGAAATAATAATTTTTTCCTTCAAACTTTGCTTTTGTCAAAGAATCCTCCATTTGCAGCAATTACAGCATTGCAGACCTAACATGATTGCACAAGGGTTTTCTAATCATCCATTAGCCTTCTAACGCAATGAGCAAACACATTGTACCATTAGAACACTGGAGTGATAGTTACTGGAAATGGGCCTCTATACACCTATCTAGATATTGCACCAAAAACCAGACATTTGCAGCTAGAATAGTCATTTACCATATTAGCAATGTATAGAGTGTATTTCTGATTAGTTTAAAGTTATCTTCATTGAAAAAAAAGTGCTTTTCTTTCAAAAATAAGGAAATTTCTAAGTGACCCCAAACTTTTGAACGGTAGTGTATATACTGTATATATTATTAATAGTGCCCCATGTGAGGCTGGGGTTCAACTTGAAACAAACTCAGAATGAAAAAATTAAGGCATAAGCTGTGTGGTTTGGTCAACTTATAACTTTAAAAACAAAACAAAACAATGGTGCGATGTCTGCAGGGCTGACCCCTGCAGCCATCATCTGTGTGTCTCTGTGTCACGAAGGGGAGGGGGGGAATCTCACTCCCTGGACTCTGCTGCTGTGTGTGTGTGTGCTGCTCGCGAGGGGGAGGAGGGAATGCTTCAACCCCACTTCGCTGAAGTCACTTGTTTGTTTAATGCATGCTTAAGAAGCGTGATTACACGCTGATGAATTAAATAGGCCTGGGACCGAACAGCGAAGCAATCCTGTTTGTACCCTGTTAGTTCAAAATCCCACAGGTGAAGCAAACCCTGGGGAATTTAAATGAACTGACCATTGTGTAAACTAGTTTGAATGAATAAAGTTTTAAGGAGATTGAAGCTCTCCCGCTTTTGAAAAGCAAGGCGTGGTTTTATTGATAGACTTGCGCCCGCATCCACATGTCACATGCACGCTCACAGTCACGTGCACAACTGACAGGCTGTGCACGGGAAAACTGTGCATGTGTAGATAGGCTGAGTGACGCCATCTTAAGTCCACTTAAAGCAGGTACCCTGTAGCCGCCATTTTAGGGAAGGGACCCTGGACTCCCCGAGTGACGTCATTGGGTTTCCTCTTCCGGGAGTGCAGACGAAAATTGCCTCCATCTAGTGGTGAAACATAGGGACTGCATCTTTTGTTTAAACTCTAATCTTTAAAGCCAATTTTTAACCAAATTAAGTCTTCAAAGTAACTTCAAAGCAATCCATATTATTTGGAATAAACTAAATTTAACACCAATTCAAAGTTTTATGCCAAGAACAAAAGGAAATAGATTTGTTGGCTGCTGAAAGTTTTCTCAGTGGGGAACCCCACCCACTTAATACATATACATACAGTAGGAACATATAAAACATCCCTATCGTATTTAATCACTTATGTAACCACATACTGTAATCTTTTAAGTTAAAAGCAAACATATTTACACACTTTTAAGAAAAAGTGCAAACTTTGAAGCTATATGTGTGTTTATTTTGCTGTTTTTAAATGTGACATTGTGTGATTCCTTTCCCACAGAAACCCAGTTTTAGCTTAAGGATTCTAATGCTGATGTTTACTCAAGAGTAATCTTAAAGTAGGATTAAACCTGTGCATTTTAACAAATTTGTATCTTTCCAAATCCACCGCCACATGTCTCTGGATCCTGGATTTCCTGACTGACAGACCTCAGTCTGTCCGTGTTGGAAATAACATCTCCAACTCACGCTGAGCACCGGATCCCCTCAAGGCTGCATACTCAGTCCACTGTTGTTTACACTTTTAACACATGACTGTGTATCCAGACATGAGGGGAACCAGATTAAAAAGTTTGCAGACAACACCACAGTGGTGGGACTTATTCAGAGGGATGAGGAATCAATGTACAGGGAAGAAGTTAGAGACCTGGAGGGCGTAAAAAGGAGTAAAATAAGTATTTGGTCACCTACAAACAAGCAAGATTTCTGGCTCTCACGGACCTGTAACTTCTTCTTTAAGAGGCTCCTCTGTCCTCCACTCGTTACCTGTATTAATGGCACCTGTTTGAACTCGTTATCAGTATAAAAGACACCTGTCCACAACCTCAAACAGTCAGACTCCAAACTCCACTATGGCCAAGACCGAAGAGCTGTCAAAGGACACCAGAAACAAAATTGTAGACCTGCACCAGGCTGGGAAGACTGAATCTGCAATAGGTAAGCAGCTTGGTGTGAAGAAATCAACTGTGGGAGCAATTATTAGAAAATGGAAGACATACAAGACCACTGATAATCTCCCTCGATTTGGTGCTCCACGCAAGATCTCACCCCGTGGGGTCAAAATTATCACGAGAACGGTGAGCAAAAATCCCAGAACCACTTGGGGGGACCTAGTGAATGACCTGCAGAGAGCTGGGACCAAAGTAACAAAGGCTACATCAGAAACACACTACGCCAACAGGGACTCAAATCCTGCAGTGCCAGACGTGTCCCCCTGCTTAAGCCAGTATATGTCCAGGCTCGTCTGAAGTTTGCTAGAGAGCATTTGGATGATCCAGAAGAGGATTGGGAGAATGTCATATGGTCAGATGAAACCAAAATAGAACTTTTTGGTAAAAACTCAACTTGTCGTGTTTGGAGGAGAAAGAAGACCATACCTACTGTGAAGCATGGGAGTGAAAACTTCATACTGTGGGGCTGTTTTCCTGCAAAGGGACCAGGACGACTGATCCATGTAAAGGAAAGAATGAATGGGGCCATGTATCGTGAGATTTTGAGTGAAAACCTCCTTCCATCAGCAAGGGCATTGAAGATGAAACATGGCTGGGTCTTTCAACATGACAATGATCCCAAACACACCGCCCGGGCAACAAAGGAGTGGCTTCGTAAGAAGCATTTCAAGGTCCTGGAGTGGCCTAGCCAGTCTCCAGATCTCAACCCCATAGAAAATCTTTGGAGGGAGTTGAAAGTCTGTGTTGCCCAGTGACAGCCCCAAAACATCACTGCTCTTGAGGAGATCTGCATGGAGGAATCGGCCAAAATACCAGCAACAGTGTGTGAAAACCTTGTGAAAACTTACAGAAATCGTTTGACCTCTGTCATTGCCAACAAAGGGTATATAACAAAGTACTGAGATGAACTTTTGTTATTGACCAAATACTTATTTTACCGAGGAATTTACCAATTAATTCATTAAAAATCCTTCAATGTGATTTTCTGGATTTTTTTTTTTTTTATTTTGTCTCTCATAGTTGAGGTATACCTATGATGAAAATTGGAGACCTCTCTCATCTTTTAAGTGGGAGAACTTGCACAATTGGTGGCTGACTAAATACTTTTTACTCCACTGTAACACTTAAGAGAAGCTCTAGGTGTTATTTAAACTCATTGTGTCATTTCTTGGTTCATGTTTTCTCCACAGGAAAAGAAAAACATTTAACCAACTTGCATAATTTTAAAATTTTTCCAGGATTTAAAAGAGAAAAGTCAAAAGGTGCAAACACTGATTATTCTGTAAATAAGCAATTTTATAGATAACAATTAAACAAATCACTACTAGCATTAATCCTAAGAAATCCTTGGTACCAAAATATTCAAACAATTCACTTGTTTTCTAATTTGTAAACATTTAAAACATCTAATGCTTCAAATGAAAATAGGCTTTACAAATAAAACAAAAGGAAAGCCTTAACTTTAAAGAGTGAAAACTCATAACCTCAAATCTCTAAAGCATTTAACCTCTTTTGTTTTTGTATTTCTTTTTGTCAATAAAATCCTCACTTTCAAAGTGACATTCGGCAAAATTCCAAAGCTAGTTATTGATGAAAAATTCCAATACTAGACTTTGAAAATGAAGTCAATCCACACAATTTAAATTCCTGTTTTGTTTTATGAAACACAAGTTAAACTCAATTTCAATTCAACTTTATCTATCAACATACAGTTTCATAAACAAATTAACTGAAGCATCTCTACATTTCTAAATAATTTCCAAAATTCTACTACCCATCTTGCAAGCCTACAAGTTGGAGCAAATTCTAAAAAGAACTTTTAACACAGTTGTAAAATAAAACCCTCAAGGTTTACCCTTGTCTAACAAATTAACTGTCAGAAGTCTGAAATATAACCTCACAAATACAGAGTACAAAAAGGTATTAGACTGAATCAAAGATCAGACTTAAGACATGCAGAGCCTTTGAAGCTTTTACTTGCACAAGGAGTAATCAACACATACCATTTACAGGATGAGCTGAAATACTGACGAGGCAGTCTCGTACAGTAATTCTTATAGGCAAAGATAAGACAGTGACAGCTTTACAACCCATTCTTTTCCCCCACACAGGGGAAAGCACACACAGTTTGTACAACAGTCTATTACAGAGAAGATAAAACAGTACAGGATATGCAAAAAGGTACAAGATATGAAAAGGATGAGTCCTGGCACACAACGCTCCAGCTACACCCACATGTGGGGACATCAGCTTCATGAATCATTAATAAAATGATAACTGTTTATATACATATATACAATTTTTTCCAACATTTCCCTCCTGTTTATTATTTTATTAATCTTTTTAATCATATGCAATTATCAGTACAATGTAACTTCAAAAGATTTTCATCCTTTTTGGAGAGTGGCATATACGGGCCTTGAACATGATTGGACAAGAATGACTGCTGTAGCATGAAAGTGTGTTGAGTCAATGCATGTGTGATCATTGATCTGATGCAGGGAATGACACACATGAACAATACACAGAAAAGCACTAAAATTATAATAACTGGGGTCAGCCATTTGAGCAGAATCTGCCACCAAGTTCTACTTTGAAACCAATCCCAGGAGCCCCAACCTTTATCTTCATCTAACCCATGCTGTAAGTATAAAATATCATTCAAATGGCTAATTTTTGTTCTTCATTCAAAGTTGTGAATCCTTGCTCCATTAATATAGTCAGATTTTCTATTGTCCATGCTAATGCATTTATGTGGTGTATAGCTAGAGCACTGCCATACATTGGAAAAAAAAGTACCCATTGGTTTTCCAAGAATCCATACCCATCATCATTTGGCCAAAAAACAGTAGGATTATTGCTACAGTTAAAAGTACAATTTTTCCTCTTTAAGGTGAATTTTCCAGCAGCAATATAGGGAAAGTGAAATACATTTCTACAGACAGAATCATAATATGACACTTCACAGGTCACTTCCTTAGTATCATTGCATCTTTGTGAAATACCCAGGTTGAAACTGTTTTTACTACAATTTTGTGAAAGCAGATTGGTGAAGTAAACAGTGTAGGATTTACTTTCATTAAATGCTTCTTAACTGCAGGCAAAGAAGTTCCAATCCCAATAATATTAAATATTCTAATCTTAGACCCAGTGTAATCAGTAATAGTGACATTCAATCTATTAAGATACCTTTCTGACAAATCCCCCACCAACCAATGTCCAACATTATTGCTTGTATTAAACAGACTGAGACGAGAGTTCATCGCTATTGTCGCTCCGGGCGTTTTTCTCTTCACTCAGTGGAACAGGGATCATGGGTATTGTAGTCAATCATGGGTATTGCAGTCTTGTGAAAATGGGGTAGCAATGAACACACATAGCAAGAAGTATCAATTCCCAGTCCTCTCACCGAAACCACCATTGTCTGGTACCATAGGTTATGCGTATTGTTCATTGTCTGTGCTTCGTGGGTTCCTTGTCCTTGAATCAGAAAGAGATTACCACCCCACTGCCAGGAGAAGTGCTGAACACAGAGTCATCAATAATTTTGGTGCCATGCTTCCACCTGAGAGAGTACCCCTCCGGGCCTCTTTCTTCACCAGGGTTGAGACGGCCTTGTCCTTAAAAGGACATGCCCCCTTTGTACTGGACTTACTCAGGGAAACAAGTTAGTTAGTTCACTTACAGGCACCCGTAGTCTTTTAACGTGTGAAAGGTGAATCCGAGATGGTCATTCAGCAATACGTACTGCAGTGGGAGTGGGAGTGTCTAGTGTTGTCGGTGGTGGTTCTTTATGAAGACATAGTCTCCAGGTTGATCCGTTTCTTTCTGTGGAGCAGAGCTTCTGACAGAATCAAAACATTCCCTGAGATGTTCACCAAGATCTGTGTATTTGTTAGGTGTGGTTAGTGGTGGGAGGTCAGGTAATACATAAGGATGGTGAAAAAACACATTCAAAAGGTGATAATCCTGTCTTTGGGTCTAGTATAGAGTTAACGGTTAGTCTGACTAATTTCAGAGCTTCTGGCCAAGTAATACCCTTTCCATGTGTGGTTTTTGCCAGCATTTGTTTGATTGTACTATGAAATTTGATCTTACTTCTTACAGCTTGGATTAAGTCTTGAACTGTTTGTGCTGTAAAATGAGTTCCATTATCTGCATAAATCAGTTCTGGAACCCCAAAAACGGAAAGAGCATCATTCAATAGAGTTTCACACACACAGATGCGGCATTTGCTGGGGATGTGTGATGAATTCCTGTCCACTTTGTGAAGGTGTCAATCAACACCAAGCAATATTGTAACTTTCCATTGCTCCTTGAGCATTATTTTATAAACAAATGATGCACTTTTGGCATGTTTTTGTTACTTCTTTCAAAATATTAGGACAGTTTTTCCCAACATCCTCATCATTGATTTCCTCCTGTTGGCACATGGTTGGCTATGTGCCACCAGGACAGCTCATCTGTATAATGTGGGTGGTAGAGCAAATTTTCATCAGACAAGCCAAATGTATATCTAATTATTTGCACATGAAACAGGAGGAAGGTCCATATTATTTTGACAGTCTTTTAAAACATCAACATTATTAATAAGACAGACGGTTCCTAAAAGACCAATAGCAGCACAGTGAGTAGCGTTATGCAGGTGGCATGTGCTATAAGCATATTTACTATCTGTACAGAATACAGATAAGTTACATTCAGGTTAGTAGCTCATTCAGCTGTTGGAGGTGATGCAGGTTGTGGAATTTTTTACACAATCAGGACCCCAGACAACACCGTTACAGCATAAGCACACTTCTATTTTTTACAGAGCAAGCCTGTCGCTCGCTTCTTCCTTTGCTAAGTAGAGAGAGAGAGAGAGTTGCTGTTCACCTCCTCCTCCACAACATGGGAAATGTGTAGGATAATAGAGGGCATGATCTTATTATTTGTATTATCCCATAAATAACTAGAAAAGCACTCGGAGAGCGCAGACCTCCGCCAAGTGGCACAGTTCTCCCCCATACAGTGTTTGTGGTGTACGTTTTCAGATTCCCTGAGCATGAAAAGATATGACTAGCAATTGGATTCACAATGATTATTTGTTTATTTGACATGGACAGTGCAATAAACAGACAATTAATGAATGACAATCAATGTGATAGTGATAGGATTAGTGGTTCAGTAGTGTAAAACGGGGCTATAAGGGACGCGGGTTAATAAGGGACACTTTTCTGGGAAATGTTTTAAATGTAATTCTGCTTTTTTTATTTTGAGCAGGATGCTGAGTTGTGTTTGTTATTGTCAAATATCCTTGAATCCTTCATCAAATCTAGGCGGAAGCAAAATTAAAAAAGCAGAATTACATTTAGAAAAGTGTCCCATATTACCCCCGCCGTCCCTTATAGCCCCGTTTTCCGTAGTAAAAGCATTGCCTCCTTGGCGGATGTAATAAACTGAAGTGTTGGTGTGTCCATCTCCTCCACTGACGGATGCAGATTGGTAGACAGGTTGCCGTGGTTTTATATTATATTGGGGTTGCGCTCCGCGGCAAAACAGAATTTAGAATCTTCCCCGGCAGAGAGGTCGTTTTTACGCAGCGCCTATAGCTGGGCGGGGAATTTGTGGCAAATAATCGGGCGGCGGACAGGTGGCCATGTCAGGTTTTGCAGCGTGGCGCAAAAACAGGCACGCTGGCAGCCCAGGCCAGCAGTGTTTTTCCCGCGTGCTTTTGTGCCTAAAACGTTGAAGAACGCGGAGTTTGTGTTGGTCAGACATGACGACCAGCGCAATGTGCGCAGCGCCTATGGCTGGCACAGGCAACGCTGGCGGCCCAGGCCAGCAGTGTTTTCCGCATGCTTTTGTGGCTAAAACGTTGAAGAAGGCGGAGTTTGTGTTGGTCAGACACGACGCCCAGCGCCCTCCATTGCGCCTGCGCACATGTTGAAAATGGCCGTATGTCACAGTGTGGAAAAATGCTTTAAAAAATTCCTGTATGCAGACGGTGATGCGGATCATCCCCAAAATTTAATCATTTCTTCCTTGTACCATTTCCAACAACGCCTGAAAGTTTCAATGAAATCCGTCCAAAAGTTTTTGAGTTATCTTGCTAACCAACAGACAAACAGACAGACAGACAAACAGACAAACACACAGACAAACCCCCGCAAAAACATTACCTCCTCCTGGCCTTTCGGCCTGGCGGAGGTAACTAGAAAAGCACTCGGAGAGCGCAGACCTCCGCCAAGTGCCACAATTCCCCCCATACAGTGTTTGTGTGTACGTTTTCAGATTCCTTGAGCATGTAAACATATGACTAGCAACTGGATTCACAATGATTATTTGTTTATTTGACAGGGACAGTGCAATAAACACACAATTAATCAATGACAATCAATCTGATAGTGATAGGATTAGTGGTTCAGTAGTAAAAGCATTGCCTCCTTGGCGGAGGTAATAAACTGAAGTGTTGCTGTTGTGTCCATCTCCTCCACTGACGGATGCAAATTGGGTAGACAGGTTGCCGTGGGGCTTTATATTATAGTGTAACGTGCTGCTCGACATGGCAACGTCCCACCGGAGGTTCGAACTCACGCCTCCCGCTCCGGAGTCCCGCACTCTACCTGTGTCGCCAATAGGGTCAACCCACTTGGGAAGCCAAGTAGGGTGCTCATATTGAGTTCGCTACAATATTATTTTTTTGGGGGTTGCGCTCCGCGGCAAACGAGAATTTAGAAGCTTCGCCGGCAGAGAGCTCGTTTTTGCGCAGCGCCTATGGCTGGCCGGTGAATTTCTGCCAAATGCGCAGCTCCTATGGCTGGCCGGGGAATTTCTGCCAAAGAATCCGTCAGCGGACAGCTGCCCGTGTGAGGTTTTGCAGTTGCGCGCAAACACAGGCACGCTGGCGGGCCCAGGCCAGCAGTGTTTTCCGCATCCTTTTGTGCCTAAACCGTTGAAGAACGCAGAGTTTGTGTTGCAGACACGACGACCAGCGCCCTCCTTTGCGCCTGCGCACATGTTGAAAATGGCTGTATGTCACAGTGTTGAATGAAAAATGCTTTAAAAAATTCCTGTATCCAGACGGTGAACCGGATCACCCCCCAAAATGTAATCAGTTCTTCCTTGTACCATTTCCAACAACGCCTGAAAGTTTCATGGAAATCCGTCCAAGATTTTTTGAGTTATCTTGCTAACCAACAGACAACCAACACACAACACACAGACAACCAACACACAGACAAACCCCGGCAAAAACATAACCTCCTCCTGGCCTTTTCGGCCTGGCGGAGGTAATAAAAAGGTGGTCTGTATTGCCCAGTCTGTATTTGAGTTATAACTGCAGCCATATGTTTATCCTGGGCACTACAGAAAATGAAATGAAAAGCACTTATGTAAATAAAATTGCATTTATTGATAATTTTTATGCATTATCTATTTTTCTGAGGATTGCTAATTATTTGCTAATTAATTTCTTTGATACCCTCTGTTTTGATACATGGAGGCTCACATGCAGCAAAGTTACAGGATATTTGTTTGATTCTTTTACTGAAAGGAAGTGTGTTACCATTTTTAGTTTTAAATAAAATTTGCAGGTAGCCCAGTTCCTTCAAAGATGAGATCTCAATAATTATAGCTTCTTTTTGTGACATCTCTTGAAATAGTTTACAAATTTCATTTAAGAAAAACAAAATAACTATCTGTGCATTTTTGATATGCTTCAGCATTGATAAATAAGATCAGTTTGTCCAATTGAACACAGATGGGTTGAATTTGAAATATTGTGTCACATTCTTTCAGTCAAAGGAAAGGCGGACGTTTTGCCTAATTTAGAATTTGATTTAATGTTTTACAAGGAATGTCCCTATTTCATACATTCCTTGGTAAATTATGGAGTGCAATGTAGTTCACCCTGACCCAGCTTGGCCACCGCTGAATCAGGAGAAGCACATCCCTCATTGCTGTCACATTTCTGAAATATATTGTTACCGCACCATTATGTGGTGAGTAATATCAGTATAAAATCATATAAACATTACATTTGTAAAGTCAAGTCATTTGAATCAGTACACCTTATGTTATCTACAATGTCATACAAAGTCATACCTGGCTTCAAAAAGTGCTTATCAATTTAAGGATTCTTTCTCCAAGACCTTTGTCTGATAATCCACAGCCTCTGGCAGATCATATGCACAGACACATTAATTATCAATCTGTTTTGATCCTCTGTGCTCTAAATCATGTGATATAGGGTAAACATAAAATCTTTAGTGATTAGGCATTATTAAATGACATCATAATATGATCATAGTATGGCCTGTAGTCAAATGTCACACGTCAGTCCTTTTTTCCTATAAAGTGCACTGTCATAATTCAGTCAAGGACAAAGGTCAGTAATGCGTCAAAATTGCTTTTTTTTCCTTTTTTTAAAAAATATGTAAACAGTATTATCACGTACGCAACATTAATCAGACCCCACAGAGTTAAATTGAAAAAATAAAAACCCAAACCTTGTAAAAGTACCCATATTTAGACCACTTTCTTCACAGATCAACCACACACACACACACACACACACACACACAAAGAATAGATAAGAGATAAAATGACTTTCTCATTGTCCATTTTAACGTTATCCAGTTCTGCTACCATTTAATCCGTCCGTCTTTAAATGTTATGGTCTAATTATTATGATTTTATGTGCTTCCTCCTTTTTCCCAACCTCTTGGGCTTCTTGTGAAAGAGTGGAATACGGGCCCGCCTTTGGTCCCGGTTTGGGGTATGGGGGTGGATTTTCCAATAGTGGGGCTGTACTAACAGTACTAGTTTGAGTTTTCATTTGTTTCTGCTTTTCTCTGGCTTCATCAGCTTTCCGTTGGGAAGCCTCTGCCGCTTGTGACCACAAGATGGCACATTGGGGCTCCGCACTGGGTTTGCCTGTTTTAACAGGTTTATTAGACGTCTTTTCAATGGTTGTTAACAATGCCTGGTATTCATCCACGTTCAACGTGGGCTTGAATGAGAAATCCTTTTTTCCATTTATTTAAGTATTTTTCTGGATCCTTTATTTTTCCCTTTTCATTTTGTCTGTTATTGTAATTTTTACAGCTGCGCGCGCTATGTCCTGTTTTTTCTTCTGTTTATTCGTCTGCCTATCTGGTCTTCTAACACAATTCCCCAGTTTTAGATGGTCAGGGACGTTATCAGTACGCCCACTGTTAACACTATTACTGCCCAATTTTTGGGGTAGATTTACGTAATCAGGGACGTTATCAGTACGCCGACTGTTAACACTATTACTGCCCAATTTGGGGTGAATTCCTTCACCCTACTTATTTTAAAACCTGACCACCAAACAGTTGTGAATCGCCGTCACACTGTCTCCTGCACCCCTCTTTATTTTAAAACCTGACCGGTCAGTAACCGTGAATCGCCGTCACGTTACTTCCTAAGACCACTGCATTCCTGCAGCGGTTTTTAACCACAAGGAAAAGTACAGGGCGCCGCCTTATACTACCATTACTCGCTTGTCAGCTGACCCGTGGTTCTTTAAAAATGGGAAATTGTGAATTGTGAGGCTCGGTTATTCTTCATATACGTCTACTACAGTCAATCTGAAAAGGGAAAAATTTGTAACTTACTTTTTAGGCTCTATCAGTAGGGACAGCCATCACCAGATTAGAGCCGGGAGAAGGAGAGTCTCTGGCAGCGTTCCCTCAAGTCGGGTTTCCAATACTGATAGATACCATCAGACCGTGCATGTTTTTTCAACCTGCAGGACACACCATCCCTTCCCGCTCCACCTGGATCTCAGCTGTCCCGGGGTTTCGGCACCAGCTATGTCAGAAGTCTGAAATATAACCTCACAAATACAGAGTACAAAAAGGTATTAGACTGAATCAAAGATCAGACTTAAGACACGCAGAGCCTTTGAAGCTTTTACTTGCACAAGGAGTAATCAACACATACCATTTACAGGATGAGCTGAAATACTGACGAGGCAGTCTCGTACAGTAATTCTTATAGGCAAAGATAAGACAGTGACAGCTTTACAACCCATTCTTTTCCCCACACAGGGGGAAAGCACACACAGTTTGTACAACAGTCTATTACAGAGAAGATAAAACAGTACAGGATATGCAAAAAGGTACAAAATATGAAAAGGGATGAGTCCTGGCACACAACGCTCCAGTTACACCCACATGTGGGGACATCAGCTTCATGAATCATTAATAAAATGATAACTGTTTATATACATATATACAATTTTTTCCAACATTAACAATAATCAACAGGCTGATTAATTTTTTTTAAGCTAAATAGCAACAATGGTAAAACATGACGAGTCAACAGACAGCCGACCGATTTACCAAACTGGATGACCTTCAAGCAACATTGGAAGGATGGACTTGTGATTTTATTTCTAGCTTCACAACACGGGTCAAGAAAACACAGCCCGAAGATCTGAAGCAGCTCACTGAAGAACTTTTGGATGAACAAACTGAAAAACCACCAGAAGGCAACGACCTCACCAGTGTGTTAGGTAAGTTCACGCTAGCATTAGTCACGAGATTAAAGGTAGCCGAGAACAAGCTATCAAATCAACAAACAACAATCCTATCTCTCCAGGAAGAGAACAACAAAACTCAAGATCAGTTTGATGAAGCATTACAAGATTTTGGAACCGCGCAGAGTCAGGAAATAAACCGTGATGCTTGATAATGATGTGCTTCACCAAGACAACAATGAACTTGAAGATGCCCTTCAAGACATAAAGAAGGAACTCAGAAGAGTTGAAGGTCAACTTGAAAATGTGAAGAATGACTACAAGGAATGTTCAACTGCTCCTAAAGGAACGCATATGAACACTGGGACATCCGCCACGCTCCCTCACCTGAGTCCCGTTTCGAGTAGCGGACGACCGTGTGGACAACATGTGTGTGCCCCTTCAGACCATGACCTTGACAAGATCGCACGAAACGTCACAAAATTTGGTCCAGGTCCTACAGGTTCATTTGATGCCAAAGTCTATTTACAGGATATTGATTACTACCTACGTAAGTACCCTGATGCTACGGTTGACGATCGCATCTATTTGATTAAACTAACATCTAACAGGTCAGTATCCAAATTCATAAACAGACAGCTGACAAACATCAAAGCAGACTACATGCTGCTCTGCAAAGCCATCGAAAAGGAGTTCTCCGATGACTGCCGACAGGCAGGGCTAACCTCAGCCCGAGCGGTGAAGCAAAGACACTCAGAGCCAACACAGGCCAACTACCAGAGACTCCTGCTTACATATTTCGGATCTCAAAATACACCAGGGATGGAAGAAGACCACAATTTCAAGACCCTCTTCATCCAGAACCTCCATCCCACTGTGAGTCATTACCTTGGAGTTACAACTAACCTAAGGTCAAACTCAATAAGTCAGCTGAGAGAGTTTGCACACTTGGCTTCCGGGCGCATGCGCATGCAGCGACCGGCAGCAGGTGAAAAAAGTTTGATGTCTGTGTCTCTGTTTTTATGCATTTTAATGTGTTTTAACGTAATTCTCTGTGCCGTTTTTGTCCTTTTTTTTTTTTTTTTTGTACCCGTAGGTAGATTTGGTTTGCAGTCTGGTGACAAGCCACCAGCTGCTGGTCGCTGCGTGCGCGAGCGCCCTAAACCTACATGTTTTTGGTATGCGGGAGGAAACCGGAGAAATCCCGGAGTAAACCCACGCAACACGGGGAGAACATGCAAACTCCACACAGCTCACTGTTGGTCGGGGGCTGGGATCGAACCCACGATCTCATGATCCCCGCGATCCCCCGGCCGAGGGTAAACTGTGCTGCCACAGTGCTAAACCACTGCGCCACCGTTTTTGTCCTTGAATGTTTGTGGACTATATAACAAAGAGCTCCCTGGTTCCATCAGTGTGGATTTCCTTCTTGTTTTTGCACTGTCGTTTCTTTCTTACCGGCTCTTTGTCTTGGAGGTAAGCACGATCACGATCATGCCGGGAAGGTCGCAGTATTCCAGAGACATGTTGTTGCATTTAAACATGGATAATGCAGCATCTGTGTCTGAGTTTGTGCCGCAACTGCCGGACTTTATTTTAAGAGATTTTCATGGACACAGCGATGAAAAGAGAGACAAAAGGAGGAAACACGGAAAGCATGGAGGCATAAGATTAAACCTGAAGAGGCGTCAGCTTAACCGCTTTCCTCTTCCTTCCATTATTATGGGGAACGTACAATCCCCGAGAAATAAAGTGGATGAAATTCAAGGAAATGTCCGATATCAGTTAAATCCTGCTTACAGAGGAAAGCACTTGCCTTTAAACATGGGGTTGTTCCTGAGCTGCAGGTTGCCACAAAAGAGCTGAAGGCCGAAATTTTAAGAGCAAAACAGAATTATAAATCTGAGTTGGAAAGCAAGATGGCAACAAAGAAGCTTGGTTCAGCATGGGCCAGTATGAAAACTGCTGCAGGCTTTCAGAGCACAGAGCGCAGTAATCGTGTGTTTTTAGATGGTTTTAGTTCAGAGACAGAGCTGGCTAATGCTCTTAATTGTTTTTATGGTCATTTTGATTCCTTTGATTTTAGCACAGAAACCCAAGATTTGAAACAGAAACTCAAAGACAATCAACACTTTAATATTGAGTTGCAGGATGTTAAAAGGGCATTCTTTGTGGTAAAAGTGAACAAAAGTCAGGGCACTGATAATATATGTGGGCGCTTGGTAAAGTCCTGTGCACATGAACTGAGTCCTGTGTTTCACTACATTTTCAATAAGTCCTTACAGACACAACATGTGCCTAAGATCTGGAAAGATGCCGTGGTTGTCCCAGTTCCAAAATCCAGCTGTCCTAAAATGGTAAATGACTTTAGACCAGTTGCTTTGACTTCAATTTTAATGAAAATTTTTGAAAAACTGGTCAGATTTGAGGTCCTAAAGCAGACTGAGCATGCATTGGATCCTCTGCAGTTTGCCTATAGGCCTCACAGAGGAGTGGAGGATGCCACTGTCACTCTATTTAACATGCTTTTTAAACCTCTGGATTTTAATGGGACACACGCCAGGCTTTTATTTGTGGACTTTTCTTCCGCCTTTAATACAATCCAACCTCATATTTTAGTTGAAAGGCTCCTGCAGCAATTTGATTTGAGTAATAATCTGGTGGGTTGGATTCTAGATTTTTTAACCAACAGGACACAGAGAGTAAGGGTCAATGGTACATTGTCTGACCAAAAGTGTTCTTCTACTGGCTCTCCTCTGTGTGTTGTCACCACTACTCTTCAACCTGTACACAAACATGTGTTGGAGCAGACATGACAACAGACACATTATAAAGTATGCTGATGATTCAGTTGTTTTCAGTCTCCTCCAGGATGGTAAGAGTGTCCACGGCCCAGTAGTTGGTGATTTTGTTCACTGGTGTGAGGATTCCTACCTGCAGCTGAATACGACAAAAACTAAAGATATGATTATTGACTTTAAGAGGAAAACTCCCAGGCACGAAGTCACTGTACTAAAAGGCCAGACCACTGAATGTGTACAATCCTACAAATATCTTGGGACGATTATTGATAGTAATTTAAACTTTGGAGAGAACTGTGAAAGGGTGTGCAAAAAGGGTCAGCAACATTTGCATTGTTTAAGGAAACTTGCACGCTTCCAAATTGACCGAACCATAATGACAATGTTTTATCGGGCTTTTATTGAATCTGTTTTATCCTTTTCTTTAGTGTCATGGTTTGGTCAGATAAAACTGAAACAGAGGAAATTCTTGGATCAGGTTGTTAGATGGTCCAGTCGTTTGCTTGGTGAGTCACAGCTGAGCCTGGCATCCCTGTACACCAGACAGGTACAGAGGATTGCTACCTCCATTTTAAATGATGACTCCCACCCTTTGCACTGCCACTTTCAGCTTCTTCCCTCCAGACGGAGGTTTGCTGTTCCAAAAAGTAAAACCAAGCGCTGCAAAAACAGCTTTGTTCCTGCTGCTGTTTAAGAGTTGAACAAGATGTAACAATATATTGCACATAATTTAGTTACCTATTTATTAATTTGATTTTATATTGACTTATTTTTGTAGGTTTTTTATTTGGGTTCTAAATCTTTTATTGGGTTTTAGACTTTTGAGTTTTTAACCTCTTTGACTAGTCTTTAACTTTTTAATATGACCCTCCTCTCTTATCTCTATGTTTTTTCTCTTATCTCTTTGTCCTATGTCCTGATTGGTGGAGTTTTGAGTACTTTTATCATGTTTATAGTCAGCTTCATGTGTGCCTGTGTTTGTGTTCATGTTGAATGTAATTGTGGCTTGTAAATATGGATGTCACCTGACTGCAAAACAAATCTACCTACGGGTACAAATAAAGTAACCTGAACCTGAACCTGAACACTATGCGTTCCAAAAACAGCAACAAAGTTGCAACAAGCACGCTGAGTCTGCCACAGTGCTAGCTATCAGTGATGCATCCAACACCTTGGAGCTGGAAGGACCTCCTCGCTCTACTCCACCTCCTACACCACAATTACATAAAGAGCCGAAACATTTTTCCAACCGACCTCATCAAGGTCAAAACCGAACTAGGTCCTCTGGAGCTCACTTTGGACCAACTTTGAGAAAACCCGACTACCGTCATAGACCATATCCATCGGCTAGGTCACGAGAATGCGATACAGACTACCATGATGACAGATACCGATACGAAGACATGCGTAACCGCGACAAATGGACTCCATCTCATCACAGATGCTCAGAAGCAGAGACCTATCACAAACCTTGGAAGGAAGAAGGAACTCCTACTCTCAATAGAGAAGATATTGAAATTGTCAAACACATCCTAGCAGAGATTCAAAGCAACAAAGAAAATAAAACTGCTAACATTCTAGCTATATCAGCTATGACAACTCAAAACAAACGTTCCAAATGAAGGAAACGCAAGAAGAAAATCCCTTATGCAAATAAGGAAGGACCAAAGGACTCAACGCAGTCCAGTGCTGTTATGGCAGCCCAACCACAGGTCACAGACCACTCCTCTAACAACATTTCACAACTCTGTGTCGAACCACCAGTTCCACAATTTCTATGCGGTTTAAACAAGAGGGGGGTGGCATGGAAATTCTAAGTTTAAGACACTGCCGCTGACATCACGCTCATGTGACATGACCTTTTTGACAAACTACGTGTAGCCGCTAACCGTGCTCACAAACATTTAAAACTGGAACCCTGTTCATTAGCGGTGCGATCATATGCGCTTACTAAAACAACCCTGTTGGGCGTATCACTACTAAACATCTCCATTGGACCCATGACCTTGACACATCCGGTCTATGTGTCCAAGCTTGACGCCATTCCATTGCTCATTGGCAAAGACCTACTGAACCGTTTTGAGCCACTGATTGATTTCAAGAACCTCACACTATGGGCTCAAACGCAACACCCTCACCCATTTGACCCAACAAGGACAACTGAATCACAGTGCTTTGTTCTGAACACTTTGGACACCCCAAGTCTCACACAACTAGCACTGTTACAACAACTGCAACCGATTGAAAGCCACCGCAAAGACCAAGGTGAGTACTGTCCACAAGAAGTCAAAAGTCACCTTCAAATACAAGGTCAAGCCAAAGAAGCAAATGACCTTGGAAACTCAATGGCCAAGCAGAAAACTCCAAATGGCCCCCTTGATACCCTTGATTCAACGTTGGTGTCACATTTCGACACCCACCCACCCACCCATGAGGCCTGCATGGTCACAAGAGCCACACCAACCTGCTCTCTAGACCCTCCAAAACTGCAAGTTTTTGTGACAATGAATCCAACTTTTGCAAACGCTAGGCACACATTTACTTCAACTTGTGACCAAATGATCCATAAAACCGTCAAACACTTAACCTTGGTTCTGCAAATGTGTACATTGTTAATCTATCATTTACAAGTTTGATTTCATGCTTAATGAAATCATTGCAATGTCTTTTAATCATCATTTCATTTAATAAATATGGGAAAATGAGAGAAGTTGTTGGGAAAATTATTTCATTCTGAGTCTGGTTTAAGTCCCCAGAATTGAATTCACTAAAATTTTGAGTCTGATTATTAATTAATTTATTGAGTGATTAAACAGGTGTTCTGTCCTCAGTAGTGTGTGTTTTATAGGGGTTAAATTAGTTCATAAGTTCATAAGATATATCATAATTCATTTATAATAATTCACGTTATCTAAATAGTCATTGTGTGTTAAAAATAATTTCTGTATAGTTAATAGTAATTTGTCAGTACTTTATGTTGAAAGCGCAACCAGACCAGTTGCCGCTGTGTTTTGTGGGTAGAAGAAACGGACATCGAGAGGGAGAAAGAAAAAAAAAGGCAGAGAGCAAACCTGCCGGCGAATGTCTGTAACGTTCCTCTTGTGTGTTAAACCCTTTTTCTACACCTTCGAAAGCAATGGCTGTAAGTTTGATTAATGTTATGTTATCTTTATAAGTTTCGTGAGATGTGAATTTGGTATCGTTTTTTTAAGAGTGTGTTGTCGCCAGGAATTAGTCCTATCCCAGGGCCCCGCTAGCTTGTTAAATATATTATGAAGTGTTGTTCCAGAAATTAGTCTTACCCCAGGGGCCCGCTAGCTTAATTATATGTATTTATTTTCTGTTTTTATTTCTTTTCAGTTTCACTCGGGCTTTTCATTGAGCTTCGAGCCACAGTTATAAACAACTGTAAGCTGTCTAAGAAGACTGGAAATAAAGGAGCAGGACGCTCGGTTTCCTGGCTCATGAAAAACGAGTTTGGCTTGCTGTTGATCTGCGTTAACATACACAGTGTATACAACACGTAGGGATAACAGTACAACAGGTATAAGGTAAAATTAAAGATTGAATTGCTTCCTAAAAGGAAGCTGGTGCCCCTCCACGAGTGTTAATTTTTTCTGTGTGTATGAACCGAGAATTCATCTCAGGTTCCAAGACATTAATATAAATGAAATAATATTTATACCTGATCATAATTATTAATCATCATATTGCTACACCAAATTAGTAGGTAATGTAAAGCAAAAAACACATCATTCCTTTGAGGGCCTGGTCCTCAGTATTGGGCACTTTAGCAATTTTAGGCTAAACCCAATTTTATTTGCCATAGTTTATCGTCCTCCATCAACCTACTCAGAGTTTTTATCCAAATTTGCCAAATTCTTAGCTGATTTAGTGCTGAAATCAGATAGAATAATTATAGTAGGAGACTTTAATATACATGTAGATAGTGATTGCCTTAATATGGCATTTAATTCAATATTAGACTCGATGGGTTTTCTCAGAAAGTAGGAAATTCTACCCATTATCTCCACCATACATTGGACCTTGTTCTGACATATGGCATAGAAATAGAAAATCTGGTAGTGTCGCCTCATAACCCTGTACTGTCAGACCATTGTCTGTTAACCTTTGATTGTGCTATTTCTGACTATTTGGCTCCTAAAGAAAAATATTACTACAGTAGATGCCTCTCAGATGATGTTGTAACCAAATTAATGTTGACTGTTTCTTCTATGCCATGTGTCAGCACAACGGAAATAAGCTATAGACACCTTGCTCCTTCTGTATTTGATAGCATGGTAGATAGTGTTACAGCTTCTCTGCATCAGACTCTAGGCATGGTGGCCCCTTTACAAAAGAAACAAGTCTAATCAGAGATTTCTAACTCCTTGGCTCAACACAGAAACTTGTAGCTTAAAACAGAAGACTCGTCAATTAGAAAGAAAATGGTGCTCCACTAATTTAGATGAAATCTATTTAGCATGGAGAAATCATCTTTTAATTTACAAAAAATCTCTTAGAAAAGCTAGAACGAGTTATTATTCTACATTAATAGAAGAGAACAAGAATAATCCCAGGTTTCTTTTCAACACTGTAGCCAGGCTGACTGACAAAGAGTCAGGACTCTGTCAATCCTAGCATTCCCTTAGAGCTTACTTGTCAGGACTTTATGAACTTTTTCAATAATAAAATTTCACCTATCAGAGATAAAATCAATCAGATTCCTCCCACCATTAACTTAAATACAGTAACTGCTACAATTCCTTCAATTGATATCTGTTTGGATGAGTTTACTCCAATCGACCTTTTAGAGTTAGACAAAATAATTTCCTTATCAAAGCCTTCAACTTGTCTTTTAAGACCCTATTCCTACCAGGTTATTTAAAGAAGTCTTCCCATTTACTGGTAGCTTTATTCTTCAAATAATCAATTCTTCATTAACTTTAGGCCATGTATCGCAGGCTTTTAAAACTGCTGTAATTAAACCCTTACTCAAAAAGCCAACACTGGATCCAGGAGTTTTAGCTAACTATAGACCAATCTCTAACCTCCCTTTCATTTCAAAAATCTTAGAAAGAGTTGTTGATATGCAATTATTTGACCACTTGCAGGGAAATGGTGTATTTGAAGAGTTTCAATCTGGGTTTAGAATCCATCATAGTACTGAAACAGCCTTAGTGAAGGTCACTAATGACCTCCTTATCACATCTGATAATGGACTTGTTTCTGTACTCGTCCTTTTAGACCTTCGTGCAGCTTTTGATACTATTGATCATAATATTCTACTTGATAGATTAGAACACGATGTTGGACATAATGGAACTTCATTGCAGTGGTTTAGATCTTATTTATCTGATAGGTCCAGTTTGTTCATGTCAATAAGAGTTTTCTTTCAACTCAAAGCTCGTCATGGAGTTCCACAGGATCTGTGCCAGGCCCTACTCTTTTTAATTTATATATGCTTCCGTTAGGAGCAGTGCAGTGGCGGAGTGGTTACCATTGCAGCAGCACAGCAACTCACCCTTGGCCAGGGGATCCTGGGTTCAATCCCATCCCCAGACCAACAGTGATCTGTGTGGAGTTTGCATGTTCTCCCCATGTCTGCGTGGGTTTACTCTGGGATTTCTCCGGTTTCCTCCCACATGCCAAAAACATGCAAGTTAGGTTAATTGGCATCAAACTGGGATTCTAAATTGTCCTTCGGTATGACTGCGAGAGTGAATGGTTGTCTGTCTCTCTGTGTTGGCCCTGCAATGGACTGGCGATCTGTCCAGGGTGTACCCTGCCTCTCGCCCAAAAGATGCTAGGATAGGCTTTAGCCCCCCCCCCCCCGTGCCCCAAAAAGGAAGAAAATGGATGGATGGATGGATGCTTCTGTTAGGCAACATTATTAGAAAGCACTGTATACATTTTCATTGTTATGCAGATGACACACAATTATATCTGTCAATGGAGCCAGATGATAGTAATCAATTAGCCAAGTTAGAAGCCTGTCTTAAGGAAATCAAAGTTTGGATGACTTGTAATTTCCTGCTATTAAATTCAGATAAGACTGAAGTCATTCTTGTTGGTCCAAAAAACCTTAGAAATACCTTTCCAAATCAAAACTTTTAATTTGGATGTGGTTACTCTCTCTCTTAATAGCTCTGTGAGGAACCTTAGAGTTATTTTTGATCAAGATCTGTCTTTCAATTCACATATTAAATTTGTTTCTACGACTGCCTTCTATCATTTGCATAATATTGCCAAGATTA
Organism: Pholidichthys leucotaenia; assembly: GCA_020510985.1. Lineage (NCBI taxonomy): Eukaryota > Metazoa > Chordata > Actinopteri > Cichliformes > Pholidichthyidae > Pholidichthys > Pholidichthys leucotaenia. The sequence continues at coordinate 218,293,719 of CM035840.1, forward strand.
GGAACACCTTGTCTCAGAGTGATGCTGAGAAACTGATCCACGCTTTTGTTAGCTCGAGATTAGGTTATTGTAACTCTTTATTATCAGGTTGTCCTAAAATATCTCAAAAAGTCTTCAGTTGATCCAAATGCTGCAGCAAGAGTTTTAACAGGTACTAGAAAGAGAGATCATATCTCTCCGGTTCTGGCCTCCCTTCATTGGCTTCCCATAGAGTTTAGAATTAAGTTTAAAATCCCTCTTCTTACTTACAAAGCTCTAAACAATCAGGCCCCTTTTTATATAAAAAATCTGATACTACCCTATTATCCTAATAAGCACTATGCTCCCAAAATGCTGGATTACCTTGTAATACCTAGAATCTCCAAAAGTACAATGGGAGGCAGAGCCTTCAGTTATCAGGCTCCTCTCCTGTGGAACCAGCTGCCAATCTAGATTTGGGAGCAGACTCGATCTCAGTTTAAGAATAGGGTTAACCTTCCTGTTTTGATATTGCCTACAATGAGGGAGAGATCATGTGCTCTGAACCCTCCCTTAGTTATCTGCTAATAGGTTGAGACAGCCGGGGACCTCCAATAATGCACTGGCTGCACTCCTTCGTCACTCTCAATGAAATATATATATATATAGATAGATTTATACAGTATTAGATAGATGTATTACACTACCGGTTCAAAAGTTTGGGGTCACCCAGACAATTAGTTTGTGTTTTCCATGAAAAGTCACACTTATTACCACCATGAGTTGTAAAATGAGTAGAAAATATAGTCAAGACATTGACAAGGTTAGAAATAATGATTTGTATTTGAAATAATAATTTTTTCCTTCAAACTTTGCTTTCGTCAAAGAATCCTCCATTTGCAGCAATTACAGCATTGCAGACCTAACATGATTGCACAGAGGGTTTTCTAATCATCCATTAGCCTTCTGAGGCAATGAGCAAACACATTGTACCATTAGAACCCTGTAGTGATAGTTCTGGAAATGGGCCTCTATACACCTATATTGCACCAAAAACCAGACATTGCAGCTATAATAGTCATTTACCACATTAGCAATGTATAGAGTGTATTTCTGATTACTTTAAAGTATCTTCATTGAAAAAAAGTGCTTTTCTTTCAAAAATAAGGAAATTCTAAGTGACCACAAACTTTTGAACGGTAGTGTATTTTGCTGGTCATTAACAGCTGTTTGTTCTCTCCATAGATTGAGTCCCCATCATGCTGTTTGCTCTCTACATGTCTGTTCTTTTCATCTTCTCTATCCCCTCACCCCCCAGCCAGTTGCAGCAGATGACTGCCCCTCCCTGAGCCTGGTTCTGCTGGAGGTTTCTTCCTGTTAAAAGGGAGTTTTTCCTCTCTACCATCGTCAGGCGCTTGCTCACAGGGGATTGCCTGATTGCTGGGGTCTTTCTGCAACTGTGGGGGGTTTCCCCTACAGTTGAAAGTGCTATGAGATGACTGTTGTTGTGAAATGGTGCTATAAAAATAAAGCTGAATTGAATTGAATTAAATTGTTGTAATTCAGCCACATTGGAGGGTTTTCGAGCAGGAACCGCCTTTTTAAGGTCATGCCACAGCATCTCAATCCGATTCAGGTCAGGACTTTGACTAGGCCACTCCACAGTCTTCATTTTGTTTTTCTTAAGCCATTCAGAGTTGGACTTGCTTGTTTGTTTTGGATCATTGTCCTGCTGCAGAACCCAAGTTTGCTTCAGTTTGAGGTCACGAACAGATGGTTGGACATTCTCCTTCAGGATTTTTTGGTAAACAGCAGAATACATGGTTCCATTTACCACACCAAGTCCTCCAGATCATGAAGCAGCAAAACAGCCCCAGTCCATCACACTACCACCACCATATTTTACTGTTGGTATGATGTTCCTTTTCTGAAATGCTGTCTTACTTTTATGGCGGATGTAATGGGACACACACCTTCCAAAAAGTTCAACTTTTGTCTCGTCAGTCCACAGAGTATTTTCCCAAAAGTCTTGAGGATCATCAAGATGTTTTCTGGCAAAACTAAGACGAGTCTTTATGTTCTTTTTGCTCAGCAATGGTTTCTGTCTTGGAACTCAGTCATGCAGGCCATTTTTGCCCAGTCTCTTTCTTATGGTGGAGTCATGAATACTGACCTTTACTGAGGCAAGTGAGGCCTGCAGTTCTTTGGATGTTGTTGTGGGGTCTTTTGTGACCTCTTGGATGAGTCGTTGCTGTGTTCTTGGGGTAATTTTAGTCAGCTGGCCACTCCTTTGAAGGTTCACCACCATTCCATATTTTTCACCATTTGTGGATAATGACTCTCACTGTGGTTCGCTAGAATCCCAAAGCTTAGAAATGGCTTTATACACCTTTTTCCAGACTGACAGATCTCAATTACTTTGTTTCTTATTTGTTCCTGAATTTCTTTGGATCGCAGCATGTTGTCTGGTTTTTGAGGATCTTTTGGTCTACTTCACTTTGTCAGGCAAGTCCTTTTTAAGTAATTTTTTGATTGAAAACAGGTGTGGCAGTAATTAGGCCTGGGTGTGGCTAGAGAAATTGAGCTCTGCTTTTCAAGATGTGATAACCACAGTTAATTTATGGTTTTAACGGGGGGCAATCACTTTTTCACACAGGACCATGTAGGTTTGGATTTTTTTTTACCCTTAATAATAAACACCTTCATTTAAAACTGTATTTTGTGTTTTGTTTGTGTTCTCTTGTCTAATATTTAAATTTTGTTTGATGATCTAAAAACATTTAAGTGTGACAAACATACAAAAAAAAAGAGAAATCAGGAACACTTTTTCACACCACTGTAATGACATGCCAAGGGAGAGACAAACAGAACAGACTTTATAGTGAGGCAAGCAATTAAAGGGATGGGCAACAGTTGGAGAAATATCAAACAGGTGAGAGGAATGACAAGTAGGAAGACAGATGGGCAAATGCAAAACAATTGAGGAGGGAATACATACACAGGGTGAGACAAGAATGACAAGGAATCAGACACATAAGAACAAAACCTAACTAGAACACGGAATCAACTAAGGAGAAATACATTCAACTAAAAACAAAGAAAGAACTTAACAAGAAACAACACACCAAGCACAGAAACAAACCTGAAATAAATCCAACAACAAATTGAGAATTACAAACAAGGAGTAAACAGGAAGTGCTTAAACCTTAAAACACGGACCTGCCAGATGCAGATTCATTGTGAACGAGGCCAAAAAAAATGGAGTGCTCTAATGCCCCCATCTCACTTATTCAGAATCAGCAGGAATCAAGTAGAACCAGTCAGAATGAGAAGAATTTTCAAAATTAATGCCACATTCAGGAGGGGAATTTCAAATTGACCTAAATTCTTACCGAGGGAGGGGCTGTGGACTCAGCTGACTGACATTCCAGTGCAGCTGGGCCGGGATTTTATGCTATTCAGCTCTCCCTGAAATGCGATCAGAATGTTTCGGATGCTGTTTGAATGCCGTACGAATATTTTGAATGCAGTCGTAGTGCCATTAGAATACATTCCGAATGCCGTTTGATATTTCCCCACTTCAAATGCACCTGGAAAGTTTTGAGCATGAGCAAAACATTCATTCCGGCCACAAGAATGGGCCAGAATATTTGGAATATACTCAGAATGCAGTCAGAATTTTTTGAATGCACTTTGATATCCAGGACTATCATTCTGACGGCATTCCTGCTCATTCCACCTCTAGTGTGACTAGGGCTTAAGACAGGGGCGTTAAACATGAGGCCCGTGGGTCAAATTCGGCCTGCCAGAGAGTCCAAACTGGCCTGAAGGATGAATTTGCAAAGTGAGAAAATTAAGTAATACCCGAGCAGTACTTTTTCAAAAAAATAACTGCTATTCCCAATTTGTCCATTTGGGGTCGCACAAGAGTAGCAGACACAAAAGTGATCCCTGATTTTCACTGAGGGAGTCTGTTTTGCAGTAGGTAGTGAGGACAGGATTTCTTTCAGAAAGACTCCAAGGCAAACCTTTCCCACCTGCTTCTGTTATTATCCCTTCTTGTCCATTGCTAAAAATATGCAAGTCTTATTATGGATGCCGGATCCAGCACAGACTGAAATGTCACTGTATTTACTGTATTTAATAACTGTTCTTTAAAAATACATTTACCCCGTGTCTCACAGCTCAGGACGGGAAGGGGGACAGTTCTCTGTTGTTTGTTGATGCTTTTACGGTCGGAACCAATTCTTCTTGTTCTCAAATTTTTTGAACATGTTCAAAACAAGAGACGCTGTCTGTGTTGTGCCAAAAAGTGATGGCCACCAGAAACTGATTGGCTCGCTGCAGGAGCACACCTGCCTCGCTCGGCTAAAACTGTTTCTCTTCTGATTTTGAGGCTTATGACTGCTTTTGAGCAAAGCAGACGTAACTTTTTGTCTATGCAATGCATTAGCGAAAGTATGTCTGTGAATATTTAATGAGGTGAGGGATTAGTCATAATTTTAGCCCCATGAGTTTTGTGTTAGAATAATCAGATATGACATTTTATCCTGTAGCAGCTTTTAATGTTTTTCCTTACATGTTAAGAAAAGTGTGCTGAAATTAACAAAATCTGTGCATAACGATGTAAAAGTCGATAAAGCTTTTCTTTCCCATGAATACTAGTGTTTGTGCATTATTTACCTCCTATAATTATATATTGTAAATAGAATCCATAAAATGCATGCTTCATCTGCCAAAAAATCATTAAGGCTCCCAATTTGGATTCAAACATTTTATCTGTCAAAAAATTACTTGATTTGGTTCTTCAAGGTTGAGTTGTGAAGATTATAACAAAACATGTTCTGTCCAACTTGTGAAGAGTCTCAAAGGGCTGTCATAGCTTATAAATGTGTTATTTCACCTGCCAAAAATTAACCAAGGGTCTTAATGTTGTTTGCAACAATTTTCATGCTTTAAAAATAACTTGATTTTGTTGTTCAAGGTTAAATTGTGAATATAATATTGTAACTTGCTCTGTCACACTTGTGAATAGTTTCAAAGGGCTGTTACTGACATGGGATTACACTGAGCAGACACGGAGAACAACGTTTTAGGTGAGTGTAACAATAATCTTTATTTACACTAATGTTGTGATTTGAAGATGGTGGTGAGGACCTGGCAACCCTGCAGGGGAGAGAGTAAAACTATGGTGAGATTATGATAAGGAGACAGGGACGTAATACTGTGATTATGCTTACAGTTTTCTTCTGGTGGAAGCAGCGGTTTGTTGAAGCAGATAGTAAGGTGGAATTCTCCAGAGAAGGAATCCTGAAGGTGCTGGTGAGGGGCAAAGGGGGAGAGGCTGGCCAGGCCTGAGTGCTGGGGAGACAGGGATGAAGGAGCTGGTGACAATGATGGTAAGTCGACTTACTTGTTAGGGGAGTAGTGTGTGTTACATATGGGAATTGTACTTCGGGGCTTGCCGTAGCTCAGCCAGGGTGGGGGGTGAGTGATGTCAGGCGGGCTATGGCTGGGGATATATACAGTATTGTGATGTGAAGTTCAATAAAGTGTGTTCAGTGATCAGCAGAGCAAACTCTCCGTTCTCCATTATTCAGACACCACATTTGGCGACGAGGAAAATGGGTGCGTGCGTCAGAAAGCAACCTCCATTCCTACAGTGCCAGCGCACACCGACAATACTGTGGGCTCGCTGGAGAAATACGTTCAAGGTGTATGTGGCGGCGGCCGGACTCTGTTGTATCAGCGAGGAGAGACGCAGGAGCCTGCTAGTACATTATCTTGGCGCCGAAGGGCAACGTATCTTCTTCGGGCTGTGTGGCGGCGGTTCGCTGTAAGACGGGCTAACTCTGATGGACTGTACTTTCGGTGACCATTCCACTATCACTGAATGGAGGTATGAGTTTTTTGAGCGTCCTCAGCAGGCGGGTGAGTCCATGCAGTCATTCGTTATGGCGCTATGTAGCTTAGCAAAGAAGTGCGCATTTGGGCCTATCGAAGAGGAGCTAGTGCGGGACAAGCTAGCTCACAGCACCAGCAATATGTGGCTGAGGAACATGCTAAGGCTAACCCGGGAAACCGTGTCATTGGAAGGTGTGCTGGACTTAGTCAAGCAAAGGGAATCCATGACCCTGCGGACGCTAATAGCATCAGCTAGCGAGGAGCAAGCTACATGTGATTTCCCTGCCAAGAACAGAGGTTAGCATGCTAGCTAGACCTCGAAAACGAGCTAAGAAGAAGAAGAGGCAGATGAAGGTGCATAACAGAGCCCACACTTTGTCTCCTGGCCTGGTAATGGCAGAGCCCAGCAACCCAGAATGGGTGTGTGTAGCTCGCATGGGGAAAGGGCCGTTAAAGTGGTACATGCTCCAGCTTGATGGGGTTGACGTGCCCCTCATGGTGGACTCAGGGGCCAGGAGATCCATCTTGTGCTTGACTACACTATGGAAGCTGTTCCCCACAAAAGCTATTAGCGGGGGCACAGTGAAGATGTTTGGGTACAATCATGCAGCAATTGAGATGGTCGGCACAGTGGAATTCTCGGTAACATGCGGGTCGAAGACGGTATCCAGACTGACCTTTCAGGTGGCACGCCAGGGGGCAGACCTATTGGGAATCGACCTGCTGGGGGAACTAGGTTTCTCTATAAGGGACCCGGAGGGCTCAACGGTGTTGACTGTGTGTCCAGATTGGCACCTCCGCTGGCCAGCGTTGTTTAGGGGCCTGGGTCATATTGGAGCTTTTCACCATTGCCCTTTCATCGACGAGAACCTGACACTGAAAATTCAGCCACTGCGACAGCTTCCCCTTGCACTGTGGGATGAGGTCTCAGCGAAGCTGTCCAAGCTACTGGAGTCTGGCATCATCGAGAAAGTAGATGCCTTGCCATGGATCTCCAACCTGGTGGTGGCCAGAAAAAAGGGGGGAGGCATCAGACCCTGCATAGATCTCAGGGTGGTGAACAAGGCAGTCATTCCAGACAAATATCCCCTCCCGACTATGGAGGAGCTCACGGTGACATTCAGTGGGTCTCAGGTGTTCACGAAACTGGACCTCCGCCAGGGGCTATCTGCGGGTAACGCTCCACCCGGACAGTAGAAACCTGACGGCGTTTGTGACCCACATGGGGGTTTTTTGGTATACCCGGATGCAGTTCGGCCTGAGCTCTGCACCATGCTGTTTTCAGAAAGTCATGTCAACCATGCTGGCTGGTCTCAAGGGAGTGGTGGCATACTTAGGTGACATCGTGGTGCATGGGGCGCAGTGGGATGAGCACGATGCAAGGTGGGAGAGGGTCCTGGACACACTTCAAGAGCACGAGCTTACCCTGAACGACGAGAAATGTATCTTCGCAGTGGACACCGTGGAGTTTGTGGGATTTCGGCTGACTGGTAGAGGGCTGCAGCAGCTGCTCTCAAACGTGGAGATGATTCTACACATTCCAGATCCTTCCACTCCCGCTCAGATCTTGTCATTCCTGGGCATGGTCAATTCCTATGGGCGGTTCATCCCTCACTATTCGGAGATGATCGACCTCCTCTGGGCTCTGTTGAAGCAGGATGCTTCGTGGGAGTGGACCCCAGCTTGCTCGGCAGCAGTCGCAAAGTTAAAGTAGCAGCTCACCTCCCCGCCGATGCTGGCTCATTTTGACCCCACTCAGACAACCATTGTGAACTGTGATGCATCCGGTTCAGCATTGGGAGCAGTCATGTCCCAGGTGCAGGATGGTACGGAGCGCCCAGTGGCATTTGCATCGAGGTCCCTCTCGGCGGCGGAGAAAAAATATACTGTAGGTGAGAGGGAGGCGTTGGCCTGTGTCTGGGCATGTGAGAGGTGGCACATCTACCTCTACAGGCACCACTTCATCCTAAGGATGGAACATCGGGCGCTCACGACTTTGCTGGAGATGTTGGGGTCGGGTCACAGACCGTTGAGGATCCACAGGTGGTGAGAGAGGCTGAGAGCCTATAACTTTACAACCAAGCTCATGACTTTACTGGAGATGTTGGGGTCGGGTCACAGACCGTTGAGGATCCACAGGTGGTCAGAGAGGCTGAGAGCCTATAACTTTACAACCAAGTTCACCCCGGGTAAGGATAACATTGTGGTGGACCTCTTGTCTCGCGCCACAGTAAATTCCTCCTTACCGGACGACAGCGATGATGACCCAGCCAAGGCGGACCTGATCCACGTGCTACACGGAATGCTCCAGAAGATAGTGTCTCCTCAGGAGCTCAGGGAGGAGTGGGAACGGGATCTGGTGCTGGCGAAGTTACGCTCGGCAATCAGAAAAGGTTGGCCAGCAGGGGTGCTGGGCGATTTGGCACCTATCACCAGGTAAAGGATGAACTGAGCTGCTGGGGCGAGGTGTGCGGGGCCAGGGAACATTGCGCCCTGATCCCGTCATCCCTGAGGGCGCGTGTTCTGGCGATGCTGCATAATGTACCATGTAGGATAACTAAATAGACGGTTATGCTGTTTCATCCCACCTAGCAACAATGCTCTGCACTGTGTGTGTTTATATATTTACATATTTATTCCATCTAGCTACAATGCTCTGCACTGGGTGTGTTTATATTTATATATCTATATATTTATTCCATCTAGCTACAATGCTCAGCACTGGGTGTGTTTATATTTATATATCTATATATTTATTCCATCTAGCTACAATGCTCCGCACTGTGTTTTTATATATCTACATATTATTCCATCTAGCTACATTGCTCCGCACTGTGTGTGTTTATATACTTGCATATTTATTCCACCTAGCTGCAATGCGCCGTACTGTGGGTGTTTATATATTTACATATTTATTCCATCTAGCTACAATGCTCTGCACTGTGTGTTCATATATTCATATATTTATTCCATCCAGCTACAATGCTCTGCACTGTGTGTCTGTGTGTGTGTGTATATATATTTTATAGTAATATGTACATATGTATATTAGCTGCTCTCGCTTGCTTGTTTTTTTTTCTTGCCTTCTGATTGTTGCTCTGAGTGTTGCTATCCCTGTGCTGTTGCAATCCTGGAATTTCCCCGTTGTGGGACTAATAAAGGCTTATCTTATCTTATCTTATAAGGGCCACCTGGGGGTGGTTAAGCAGTAGAGACTCTGTCTGGTGGCCGGGTATTGATAAGGACATCAAGGCCATGGTGAAACAATGCGAGCCGTGCCTGGAGAGCGGCAAGACTGGCAGACCACCTCCCCCACCCCTACAGCCGGTACCATACCCGGATGGACCCTGGAGGCATGTTGAGCTGAACATCTGTGGTGAGCTGCATGCGGCACCTTCGAATAGCCAGTTTCTTCTCATGGCCTATGACAAGTTCTCGAAGTGGCCAGAAGTGCTTCCAACCAACTCTGTCACGACGGAAGTGGTCACGGGGTTCCTGGCGTCCCTCTTTGCTAGGTGGGGGACCCCGAGCACGGTTACCATGGACAGTGGCCCGCAGTTTGTCTCCGGAGCTTTTGAAGAGTTTCTGAGCACCAAGATGTGGAACATGTTAAGATAGTGTTCTATTACCCGCAGGCTAACGGAGGGGTTGAGCACTTCAATAAGACATTAAAGAATGGACTGAAAGCTCACTTGGTAGTTGGCTTTGCATTTGCGGACACTCTGCACAGCACGTTGCTACACTATAGAGCGTCTGTCCATGCCACGATGGACTGTTCCCCGGTGGCCCTCATGCTGGGACGGGAATTACCTTTGTCGGTGACTCGGCTGAGACCCACAACGACGAGTTCTCGGGCAGACATGGAAGCAGTGTGGAACCGGGTCGCCAGGCAGCAACATAGGATGAAACGGAGGTTCAACAGGAAGCACAGGGTAATAGATCATGGACTGAAGGAAGCGGACCAGGTATGGATCAAACACCCTGTCCACACCCACAAGTTTCAACCGTTGTGGATGGGGCCACAGCAGATCGTGAGGCAGCGGGGCCCGGACACGTTTGAGCTGGAAGATCGGTCTCAGGGGCATGCCAGTAGACTGAGAAGGTCTCCACCAGAACAGGGGACTGAACCCGTAGCGGGACATTTCAGTGAGAGCTGGGACTGGGTGGGCCTGACTGGTGAGGACCCACAGGCTAGGCCGCTGGTTCCAGGTGCAGGGTCCCCCCTTGCGGGACATCCGGCTAGAATTCACCGGAGGCCTAGGTACTGAAAGGGTTAATGAAAAGTTAGAGTGCCTAAATAATAATTCTGTAGGTAATCTCTCATTGTGCTCTACACATATTCCATACAGTACATATTCTGGTTGCATTCTTATGGACAAATATGTTGTGTTATACTCTGATATACTGGAATTAGGCAGAGCTATAGAGCATTCTCATTCTTATTCTGCTCTCCCTCTCGCCTTTCCTTTGGTCAGGTCTAATACATTAGGTACACATCCGGAAACAACACCCACACACACTGTTGATTGGCATTCTAGAAACAGCAGTGTGATCAGCGGATGGCCTGTTCACGTCAGAGTTAAATTGGCCAATCAGACAGTCATGTACAAGCCCATCCTATTGTACGGGATTGGCCCAATGAACCAACCCAAGAGGATGAATGTAGGTTGCGTCCGGAAGTTGGGATCAGTCTGACGACGTTCCCTAGGGGGCCGCATCACACTGATCCAGTGCTGCTTGCTTTACATGTGACCTCTAAATAAATGCTACATCTTTAAATTGAAGAAATCTCTGGCTTGTTCTTGGATCTTCAATCAAAGAATCGGGTATTTTTCTAACAATTTGGTGCCGGTGACCCAGATTGAACTATTCCGAGGCGAGCCTGGAACACATCGAATTATTCTGAGGCGAGCCGAACACATGAATGAATGAATGAATGAATGAATCTTTATTTCAGATAGATTAAAAGTAAAGATTAAAAAAAAGAAACAGAATAATATAACAAAGGGGGAAAGAAAATCCAACAAGGTCAAATTAGACAATAACTCCTGTGATTATACAGTTCAACATAAGTTATCCGAAATGGGTGATGGCTGAAGCCGCAGCTTATATTGCCCACCCATATTCCATCCAAGAATTCAAAAAGAAAAATAAACAAGAGCGATTACAATTCAGAACATAGCTAAGACAAAATGTGACCAAAAAAACTAAGCAACAACACAACACAGACTAGATATGACAATCCTTATGTGATTTTACATGTCATCTTGTATATATGTTTGGAGTATTTCTTCCTTTAGTTTTGTTTAAATTGTATTGGAAGGACCCCATCAGACAACTGTGGTGCCTGAACAAAAAGGTAAGCAGGAAAACCTTTTTACACAAATTTCTGCACTTTGGCCATACTAAATTTACAGTTGTCTGATTAAGGGGTATATCTGATCCCAAATATTATAATTTAGTTCGGAGTTTGCATGTTCTCCCCGTGTCTGCGTGGGTTTACTCCGGGCACTCCGGTTTCCTCCCACATGTCAAAAACATGCAAGTTAGGTTAATTGGCATCAAAACTGGGATTCTAAATTATCCTTAGGTATGATGTGAGAGTGAATGGTTGTGTGTCTCTCTGTGTTGGCCCTGCGATGGACTGGCGATCTGTCCAGGGTGTACCCTGCCTCTCGCCCAAAGATGCTGGGATAGGCTCCAGCCCCCCGCAACCCGAAAGGATTAACGGTAGAAGATGGATGGATGGATGGATAGTTGGGAGTCACATGTAAAATCTAAACAAATAGTCAAATAGTTTCAAAGGAAAGTGCACATGTTCTATTTCAGTCTGAGGTAGAACGGTCGCGATCATGGACATATAACTCATGGGTGTATGGTCCATCAAATAAAACATTTTGGAGTCAGTCTGAACCAAAATAGCAAGACTTAGGAAGCCAGGGTGACTAATAATCACCCAGGTATGTCTCCTCAAATGAAAAGAGCCAGGGTTAGTGTCCTGGTGCCGGGGGGAGCCAATTTCAGGTTTGACCCGATGCCGCTGTGGAGCAAAGCCACAATCATTTAAATCAGTATAGCACTGAGTTTTAGACATGGCACCGCTTGTACTGGGGTACCCTGCCGAGGCCTCAGTGAAAGTGTCCTCTTTCTAAAAGTTAAATGCATTGGTGAGGTCCTAGGATGCAGTCTGTACCTAGACTTAATAAGACTTAGGGGCAACGGCTGTGCTTGTCTTCTCAAATGGAAAATAGCCAGGATTAGCCTGATGCCAGGGGGATTTAAGTGTCCGACCCGATGCCGTTAGGAACGATGCCACGTGGGTGAAGTATTTTGGATGCAGTCTGTGCCGAAATAAGAGTCTTAGGGAACAGCGGAATCAACCGTGTTTGTCTCCTCAAATAAGGGAACCGGGGCTAGCCTGGGGCCGGTACGAAAAAAAAAAGAAAAAATGCAAGAATCTTTTTTACATCAATAGTGAGCATAGATAAAGGTACTCTAATACATTATAAGAATCTCAAACTTAATCATGAGTGAGTAATGTAGCAAGCAGCCACAAAAACACTTTTTTTAAGACCTTTAGCGAGTGAACTGGTAATAAAAAATGCAAGAATCTTTTTTACATCAATAGTGAGCATAGATAGGCACTGTAATACATTATAAGAATCTCAAACTTAATCATGAGTGACTAATGTAGCAAGCAGCAGCAATAATAATAATAATAATAATTTACAGTACACAGCAATAAAAATCACTTGTTTAAAATCAGTGTAAGACTGAACTTTATGATACGATACCTCTTGTATCAATGACCTGATGAGGTCTCGATGAAAGTACCCTCTACATAAAGTTAAGCTATAAGGAAACAAGTACATGCAAATCTGCGGCATATTCTCCACATCGTGCAAGCTGATCTCTGTTAAAATTCTGTGTCTTTAGAGGATACATGTGTGGTTTGAGAAATACCGGGGGTTGGAAATATCTACTAAACTTGTCCCACAGTATGATTTAATTAATGGAGCTCTTCTGGTAGAATAAAGGTGAGTGGGTGCTTTTCCACAAAGGGGGAGGTAATTGGGCTGCACGGAGTGGCGCAGTGGTTAGCACTTGCAGCAGCACAGTTTACCCTTGGCCGGGGGATTGTGGGGATCGTGGGATCGTGGTTCGATCCCAGCCCCCGACCAACAGTGATCTGTGTGGAGTTTGCATGTTCTCCCCGTGTTGCGTGGGTTTACTCGGGATTTCTCCGGTTTCCTCCCACATGCCAAAAACATGCATGTTAGGTTAATTGGCTGTTCTAAATTGTCCCTAGATATCTGTTTCCTATAGGCCCTTAGACTAGAGGGTTAGTATTAATGAAAGCGCTTTGAGTGGTCTTTGTGACTAGAAAAGCGCTATATAAGTGCAGGTTAGTTAGTTAGTAGTTAGTTAGTAGTTAGTTAGTTAGTAGTAATTCGCCCCCCCACTCCTGCATGGAGGTGCTATTGTTAAAACAGGTTACTGAGAGGGATTATTTGAGGTAACAGCATTAAAATGAAGCACTGAATTAAAGTTGTAAGGTTATTCTGTCATGTTTACAGCTGAAGTTAAGGAGGCAGCACTCCATTTTCTTAAAAAAAACAAAAATGGTTTGTACACAATAGGCTCCGGAGCCATCTTATGCGTTCACAGTTACACATGGCAGAGGTGGCCACGTGGCATTCAGTGAGCATGTGAGGAGAAACGCCATCTTGAACCGCCTTCAAGCTGCGGCACAGTCTCCATCGTGTGGCCAAATGTAGAAGTGCACTCTTTCATAAAAATACTGCCAATTTGAGCTTCAAATCTTCCTAATAAATGTGGAACCTTATCTCTCTGGCTGAAAGGAAAGCCTTAAGACCTTTCACGGCAAAATAAAGTCCTCCTGCGCCCACCTATGTGGGTTTGTTTGTAGTGAGGCAAAAACATGCCCATTCATCTGGAGAGAAAAGGCTCAACTTTAAAATTGGGCAGAGGGGGGTATAAGAATAATAACTATTCCTACTTATGCAATAAAACTGTAGATAAACATATTTTTTCCTCAATAAGAGTATAGAAAAATCCTAGGTGGACAATATATAAAGGTGAGGTAATTTAAATGAATAAATAAGGAAAATTGTAAATTGGAGTAATAAATAAATTAATACAAAATAAATGAATAAATAAATTAAATAAAATGAATGAATAAAAGTAAATAAATAGGAGTTTTTTGTTGTGGAGATGAACTTTGTGGAAGTGACAGTGGGCAGAAAATGGAAAGGGAAATCTGTTTTTTGAGAATATTGAAAGCTGATGAATTGTTAAAGTTTTGTGCAGGACACAAGAAAATATGGAGAAACGATTGGAGGAAGGAAAGAAAAACATAAGAATAAGAGACTTACGTATACTGCAACGGTTGAGAACAAATGCAAAATAATCAATAACCCGATAAAATGGAAAAGGACAAAAAAACATGCTGTTTAACAGCTTGTCTGTTTCTCTATTAAATCTGAGACGATGTGGTGGCTGTGGACCATCCCTCCCCCCAGCAACCCTGGAAATGGCTTGTGCCCACCCTGCCCCTCCACGCCATCGCCTAGTGACCCCCTCCTCCCTCCTCAGCAACAGTAAAAGAAGGCAAAACAAAAGGACATCAAAAGACGGGTCAAAGAGGAACAATTGAGCACATGTAAGTACAGAAAATTATATTGTTGCTTTCCATTTACCTTTGGACATAGTCTCAAATAATGAATCTCATTCATAAACATTTAAGTGTTAGATTGACGAAGTGCCAAAATCACATACTGAGCAAACTGAAGTATCTTTAGAAAAAGCCATGCCCATTCCCCACCTAATCTGCCCTATCAGTATCAGCTGCAGGGCCACAGGAGGTCAGAGTTTTAATAATAGAGTCAGAGGCCCCCATGGGACTAATAATTCCTATGTCAGAAATTTGGCCACTGGCTCAAACACCCACAAGGACACCCAGGGGGTCCCCCAATTAGCAACACAATGGGAATCCTCCCCTACAGGATGTTGAAAAAGAACGGCTTTGATATTAAGCCGTTCTGTTTGCAAGGGGGGAGAGTGGGACAGGAACGAATAAAAAAGTTACTAGGTCATTTAAGTTTGCTGTCTTGAAGTCTTAAATTAGGCATTTTGTGAGGTGGCATCCTCTTTAACAAGCAGGGAGTCAATCTAACGGTAAAACTAAGATAATTGATCACAATGTCTCAGCCTTATAGCGAGAGGTCGGTGTGCTTTCTCATCTAAAATGATACCATGTATGCAAACTATTGAGTAGCTACATAAGAGTGTATAAATATGAATGAATCTTTATTTTTGGACAGATTAGATTAGAAGATTAAAAGAAAGGAACAGAACAATATATCAAGGAAAATCCAACAAGGTCGAATTAAACAATAACTCTGATGTACAATTCAATATAAGTTATCCAAAAAGGGTGATAGCTGAAAGCCGCAGCTTGTATTGCCCACCCATGTTCCATCTAAGAAACATCTAATAAATTTTGCATGCAATTAAGACAAAATCGGAAAATTCTTGATGTTTGAAAGATCATTTTCCCACAGAATATCAGGCAGTCTGACCTTGTGCTACAAGAAAACTAGCCACCTGCTGGCCAAGAGAAAGGATGCAGGTTTAGGCTCCTTTATACTCAAGGGTCAATAACATATTGGAGATTCCCAGACCCTCCTACCTGTATTTTTTGCACATTTCCTAAAACTTTGTGGATATGAACCAAACTTATTAGCGCTTTTTCCTCATCTCAAGGACCACCACTGGTACTAGTCCTCTATTCTAAGGGCCTATAGGAGAAAGAGGTCTGGGGACAATTTAGAACAACTAATTAACCAAGTGCAACCAGTATGAACATGTAAAGGCCAATCAAGTACAAATTTGTAAGATGGAGGTGCAAAATATGATAAAAATGCTAATTTATAATCACCAACTTAAGACAAGGTGAAAATTTATGCGAAATAGGTTGCAAGTTTCAGAGAAAATTGCACATTTGAGGAAATTTGCCAAATATTAGAAAATGTCACAAATTTTCTGAAAAAAACTTGCAATTTACAAAGAAAAATCCAAATTTGTTAGGAGGGAAAATGACTATTAGAGAAAGAGGTTGCAAAGTTGCAAGGAAAATGTTTTAATTCATGAGGAAGGTGTAAGTTTAACATGAAAGTCACAAATTTGGGAGGAAAAAGTCACAATTATGACAAAAAGTGAAACTGAAACAGTTTTTTTTTTTTAATTTGCAAAGTTTTCTAAATCCTTCAATACTGTACATTTGCAGCTATACTCTCACTGAGCATATTCTATCCTTTACACTCATTCTTTACACAGGTCCTTACACTTTGTATGGGGACGGGGGATGGCAGCTTAATTAGGGTGATGGTTTTGATCATCCAGAGATGAGTAAAAAAGCGTTATAGAAGAAGATAAATTAAAACAAACATGACTAGAGTAGACTAGAGAAAAAAGAAGATAATTTGAGGTAAAAGCAGAAAACACTGGCCAAGTAACTCAAAAATTAAGCAGATATATACATATACAGTGGGCAAAAAAGTATTTAGTCAGCCACCATTGTGCAAGTTCTCCCACTTAAAAGATGAGAGAGGTCTCCAATTTTCATCATAGGTATACACACCTATGAGAGACAAAATGATAAAAAAAAATCCAGAATCACACTGAAGGATTTTTAATGAATTAATGGTAAATTCTCTGTAAAATAAGTATTTGGTCAATAACAATAGTTCATCTCAATACTTTTTATACAGTGATCCCTCACTTATCGCGGTTATGGGTTCCAGAACCGACCGCGAAAAGTGAAAAACCGCGAAGTAGCGTCACCCCAATGACGTCATCCATAAATAATACGTACGTTCATTCTCTCACTCTCTCTCTCTCATATGATACGTGTGTGTGTGTGTACGTGTACATACATACGTAGATGTAAACAAAGTGTACATAAATATGTTTTTAGAACTCTTTTATTCTTATAACAAGATACGTAACTCAAGATGAAAATGATTTACTGCACAGGTTAATGAGAGCTTTACTGCTCCTCAGGTGACGCCTCATCGTGAGGTGCTGGAGGCGCAGGATCATCGAGGGCAGCTTCCGATAGAGCTGAAGCTGCAGGAGGCGGCGTAGTGCCTCGACGGGAAGACTATTTCGCACAAAATGGCACAAGAGAACAGCAAAAAGTTCCACGCGGCGAGACTAAGTAACACGAGCGATAAAAAGCAATGAATGCAGTCTTCCTTCCCTTCATGAGTGCTCGGCAGGGAGAGGAGGTGGGTGAAACGTCTCGGCCAATCAGCTTGCGGGGTGAAACGTCTCGGCCAATCAGCTTGCGAGATTTCCGAGCCGAGCCAACACGAGAATAGCGAACAGAGAGTTGTGCGGCTCTCCGTGTTGACACGTGATGATCTAATGTAGTCTCCCTGCCTTCTGCTAACGCCCGCCCATTATTTCTCAATTTTGAATTTTTGATGAATATTTTTGAAAAATCCGTGATGCACTGAGGGCGCGAAAGGTGAAGCGCGAAGTAGCGAGGGATCACTGTATACCCTTTGTTGGCAATGACAGAGGTCAAACGTTTTCTGTAAGTCTTCACAAGGTTTTCACACACTGTTGCTGGTATTTTGGCCCATTCCTCCATGCAGATCTCCTCTAGAGCAATGATGTTTTGGGGCTGTCACTGGGCAACACGGACTTTCAACTTCCTCCAAAGATTTTCTATGGGGTTGAGATCTGGAGACTGGCTAGGCCACTCCAGGACCTTGAAATGCTTCTTACGAAGCCACTCCTTCATTGCCCGGGTGGTGTGTTTGGGATCACTGTCATGCTGAAAGACCCAGCCGCGTTTCATCTTCAATGCCCTTGCTGATGGAAGGAGGTTTTCTCTCAAAATCTCACGATACATGGCCCCATTCATTCTTTCCTTTACACGGATCAGTCGTCCTGGTCCCTTTGCAGAAAAACAGCCCCAAAGCATGATGTTTGCACCCCCATGCTTCACAGTAGGTATGGTGTTCTTTCTCCTCCAAACACGACAAGTTGAGTTTTTACCAAAAAGTTCTATTTTGGTTTCATCTGACCATATGACATTCTCCCAATCCTCTTCTGGATCATCCACAAGCTCTCTAGCAAACTTCAGATGGGCCTGGATGTGTGCTGGCTTAAGCAGGGGGACACGTCTGGCACTGCAGGGTTTGAGTCCCTGGCGGCGTAACGTGTTACTGATGGTAGCCATTGTTACTTTGGTCCCAGCTCTCTGCAGGTCATTCACTAGGTCCCCCCATGTGGTTCTGGGATTTTTGCTCACCGTTCTCGTGATAATTTTGACCCTACAGGGTGAGATCTTGCGTGGAGCCCCAGATCGAGGGAGATTATCAGTGGTCTTGTATGTCTTCCATTTTCTAATAATTACTCCCACAGTTAATTTCTTCACACCAAGCTGCTTACCTATTGCAGATTCAGTCTTCCCAGCCTGGTCAGGTCTATAGTTTGTTTCTGGTGTCCTTTGACCAGCTCTTTGGTCTTGGCCATAGTGGAGATTGGAGTCTGACTGTTTGAGGTTGTGGACAGGTGTCCTTTTATACTAATAATGAGTTCAAACAGGTGCCATTAATACAGGTAACGAGTGGAGGACAGAGGAGCCTCTTAAAGAAGAAGTTACAGGTCTGAAAGAGCCAGAAATTCTTGCTGTTTTTAGGTGACGCAAATACTTGTTTTACACCAAGGAATTTACCAATTAATTCATTAAAAATCCTTCAATTGATTTTCTGGATTTTTTTTCATTTTGCCCTCATAGTTGAGGTATACCTATGATGAAAATTGGAGACCTCTCTCAACTTTTAAGTTGGGAGAACTTGCACAATTGGTGGCTGACTAAATACTTTTTGCCCCACTGTAGCTGTGTGCGCACGCGGCCTTATCCAAAGGGTACAAGCATCATAGATGCACGGCACAGAGCAAGGTGGAGCATAAACAAGGCTTTAAATGTCATGCACATTAGATCTGCAGCTCTGACACACAAGACAACTAGTACAGCTTGATAAATAAACCAGTAGTTCACACACAGATGGACCGTGTGTCTGTGGTTGTTGATTCTTGATTTAAATATCTTTAGACCTGATTTGGGGGGGCTAATGAAAGTTTTACATTTTTGTATCCTTCTAAAATTGTTATAGTTTTTGTAGGCATGGTGTTACTCATCTGGAGGTTATCTGTTCAGAAGAAAAAAGGACAGAAAACTCACCACACCAAATACAGATGACTTTGTTATACTTTAGTTGTCAGAGCATTCAGCAGACGTCCTATTTTTATACATTCCTCGAAAGCAGATGTTCAAACCCAGAGGTATTATTTAATTCCAAGCAAATCAAAAGGGTCAGTAATGAAAAAGCATCCGACACCTGGGTAGAGATCAAGAATTGACGAGTTTTGTCACGAGACAGAATTTTGAACTGAGCCACGTTGGTTTATTATACTGTAAAGCTGACTTTTCAGAATGAAACCAATCACTTTATGTGCAGGATCTTGTGTGCAGGATCATTAACTGTGGACAGTAGAGTCAGTAGTATGAATGACGGGACAGTGAATCATGAAGAAGACAAGCAGGTGGTAACAGAATGTTGATGAAGGCTGAAGAGAACTGAGACCAGATGAATGAAGGGAAGTTTTAATACTGAAAGAGATGATAAATGTGAGATCTGCAGCTTCATCAGCTAGTCCAGGGAAATGTGAAGTCTTGTACACAGATGGATAGTGGATGGTAAAAATCGAGTGAGTATTTCTGATGGAAAAAGTATGTAGGTGAAGAGTGAAGAACGGTGGATTAAGCATAATATTTTTGGTTTTGAGATGGAAATGGAAAAAGAAATGAAAGCAGAGTAGGTGTGACCAAAGAAAAATAGAGATCCATGTAAGATTTGCAACTGTAGCTAAAATAAATAAATAAATTAATTAATTAAATTTTGCTTAATCCTGAAAAGTGGCAGGAAGAAGACACAAACACAGGCACCATCTTAAGTGTTTCCAAGTACTTAAAGCAGAAATGAGGCATTAGGTATCCATTCTTTCAGTGCATTTCTTTTAACTGTGAATATTAACATTAAGTAATGAGCAAACACTCACAGCAAAGATTATAGCTTTACTGTATACTCAGTCATTTAAAGTCAATCTAACACCCCAGTTATGTTCCTCCCCAATAGAGGGTATGCATAGGATGTCACCGAACAGAACTCTTGGAAGATAAACACTGAGTGGCAAAAATGAGTAGCAACATGAAGGTATATGCAGTATAACATAAAAAAAAAATCAAGAAAGTTCCTTTCTTGACTCAAGGTTGGAAATCTAAATAAGAAGGGAAAATAGAATGTGAAGAAAAAAACACGCACTTATTTATGGACTGGCTGACACACGGGGAGCCCGGGGATCCCCATAAATCTGTTTCTCTTATAAAAGGAGGCCAAAAGGAGGAGGGGGAGGACAGCAAGGAGAAGGAGGGAGCACGCCCTACAATGGAAACTGAGTGATGGCCGAACCGGTTGCTGGCGGGAGGGAGGCTCCCACACCCATCACGGAAAAACTGGACCGCATGCTTAGGACTAGAACAGATAAGTGGACTCACTTCTACACATATACAGAAAATTAGCAAAAATTAAATTATTGAAAAAAATGACAGACATCTTCAATTTACCTGACTCTGAGGTTTAAGGTACTTTGATTAAATTTGTATGGTGCAGATGCATGTAAAATAGGAACTCCGGGTAATGACATACAGGACTTTTCAAGGTCAGAAAACGTAACAATCAAATTCTGCAAATGGCAAGCTACCAGTAGAACACCTATCTACAGGCAATTGAACAAATCTGATCCAAATTATGAACAAACATTATCTGCAAATCCATCCCCCAGATTGGTCATAAAATTTGGACTGGTAAACAAGGAAATGTGTGGAAGCATCCATTGTCCTAATTGAAGAGGATAAGAGAATTTCAACCTATGCGGGGGGGGGGGGGCACACATCCCGCTGGTTAGACCCAAACACATGGATTGGAAAATATTGGACATTTTGTCACCTCTACTGCGGAATATAGCCATCCATGGAAAACCAATACCTGACCTTAACACAGAATATTCTCCCAAATTAAAAAAACATGCGCATTGTCTCTTAGCTGGGTGACCACAACACAGAGGGCTGTACACATTGATGCCCAGAAATCTCCTACATGACCAATCTTAAAATTAGCAAACGAGGGGATGAGGAAAATTTGAAGCAAATTCCAAACTGGTTATGGGAAAAGGTGTTAACAAATGCAATTTTCCACAGTGGTAGTCATCAGCAAATCTTGCACATCTCATATCTCCTCATAGAGACCAATTGCTGGGTCGAGAGGAAAAGCTGAGGATCCCAAGACGGAGGGTGATGAAGAGGAGGACCATTCTGCCATCACAGATTGTTTGTGAACACAATGTGCTACCGATAATACCTAAATCATACATTGCTCACCACACATACGTAGGGGTGTGAGACTTACACGTAGTATTCCTGCGTATTTATTTCCATCATGCTAATTACGGTTAGGTAGTCTGGATAATTGTGAAGGTTAGAAGCTCTGAAAGCCTGAATACAACAAGCATGGAATGGGGATGTCTCCTCTACTACCTACCCACTGCTGAACATATAGGTCCCATTACCCATCACACTCACCACAACACAACCACTGCTTGCAGATTTCATATGGTCAACAATCACACACTCAAGGCTATTGGGAGATAACTTACAACTGCACTTAGTCAACCACAGATGTTGTGAATAAGGATAAAACGGTACAGGCTCCAGCCATTATGGTGACAACCCCTCAGGACATTATTGGTCCTGCCCTGGCCGAGCCCTTTGTATCGGTACTCGATTAAAGGTGTAGGGTGCAGGGAAGGTGCATCATCCACCACACCTCCAGCATCCGCGGGGGAGCCAGATCAGCCACACGGAGGAGACAGCATTTTCCAACGCTACCCCTCAGAGTGGAAGCTACGGTGGGCACAGGGGCTCGAGATTCATCGACACCAGCATCTCTACCTCTGTCCAGCAACAGGTGGGGGGGGCATCCTTGGGACAGCATCACTGAACTGTTCACTGGCTGGACTGGATGTCATCTACCCTCTGTTGCACCCACCAGACTGTCCTATAGACCTCATGGGACGAGATGTGCCTCTGAGGGCGTGGGCTCACAGTTGTTTCGAATGGTACCGGTGTGTGTAAAAGAGATGGGACTGTGCTCCACAGCTGCGGATACAGGAAGCAGACACAGAGGAAGTTCAAACCCCTGTCACAACCATGTGATGACTGTAGCTGAATGATGTGAGCCCTGGCAAAGGTCAACCGGTGGACAAAGGTTTCATGGGCTTCATGGATTGACCCCTGCTCGACCTTATGCCCCCCACATGGTCCACTCCACCGGACAAAGAACTATTATCAGGAGGAGACCTCGGTGGGGGTGCAGGACTTGGCATCTGGACAAGGCCCCTTAGACATCGCTACACCGTGCTGGGGGTGTCGACAAGGGGGGAAGCAAGGTAGCAGAACCAATGGTTGACTGACTGGGTTGACGCACTAATGCAGGGATCTTGCCTTATTCACCATCTGTTAATCGCTAGCGTCTTATCACACCATGCATGGTTTGACATGATAAAATCATGTCAAAGGGGGGAGTGAAAGGGTTAATGAAAGTTAGAGTGCCTAAATAGTAATTCTGTAGGTAATCTCCCATATGCTCTACACATATTCGCATACATATTCTGGTTGCATTCTTATGGACAAAGTGTTGTGTTATACTCTGATATACAGGAATTAGGTAGGGCTATAGAGCATTTTCGTCTTCATTCTGCTCTCCTGCTCTCCTTTTCCTTTAGTCAGGTGCTAATACATTAGGTACACACCCGGAAACAACACCCACACCCACTGTTGATTGCACATTCTAGCAACAGCGGCGTGATCAGCGGATGGCCTGTTCTCGTCAGAGTTAAATTGGCCAATCAGACAGTCATGTACAAGCCCTTCCTATTGTACGTGGTTGGCCAACAAACCAACCCAAGAAGATGAATGTAGGTTGCCCCCGGAAGTCGGGATCAAGTCTGATGACGTTCCCTAGGGGGCCGGCATCACACTGATCCAGTGCTGCTTGCTTTACATGTGACCTCTAAATAAATGTTACATCTTTAACCCCTTGACGCTGAATTATTTCCAATTGTGAACAATTTTTTTTTTCATAATTGAAAATCATTGTTTTTTTTTTTGGATTGATGCGAATTCGTGACAACAGGCGTCAAGGGGGTTAAATTGAAGAAATCTCCAGCTTGTTCTTGATCTTTCAATCAAAGAATCGGGTATTTTTCTAACAGTACCTAGAGGATTTTGTCACAAGGACTGTTATGTTTGACGCCGGTTGGATCTAGTGGCAGAATAATCTGCTCCAACTAGGCGGGATGTTCTTGGTAGTCTACCCAGATACCCGTGGAGTTCATCTGTTTATAGCTGTTCTTGTTCATGGTAAAAAAAAAAAAAACTAAAAAAAAAAACAGGGATATGATGTTGATGTGTTGAATTTCATTTTTATTGAATTAATGGCAAGGGGGGTGGGGTCTGGATCTTTGTCGTGTGTGTGTGTGGGGGGGGGTACATAATTGGAATTGTACTTCGGGCTGTTGCCCGTAGCTCAGCCGGGGTGGGGGGGTGAGTGACATCAGGCGGGCTACGGCTGGGGCTATACAGACGTGGACAAAAATTATTGGTACCCCCTGTTAATGAAAGAAAAACCCACAATGGTCACAGAAATAACTTGAATCTGACAAAAGTGGAAATAAATAAAAATTCTATGAAAATTAATCAATGAAAATCAGACAATGCTTTTTGAATTGTGGTTCAACAGAATTGCTTAAAAACAAACTCACAAAAACAGGCCTGGACAAAAATGATGATACCCCTAGAAAAGATTGAAAATAATGTGACCATAGGGACATGTTCAACCAAGATGTGTCCTCTAATTAACATCACAGGTGTCTACAAACTTGTAATCAGTCAGTCGCCCTATTTAAAAGGGTGACAAGTTGTCACTGTGCTGTTTGTTGACATGGTGTGTACCACACTAAACATGGACCAGAGGAAGCAAAGGAGAGAGTTGTCTCAGGAGATTAGAAAGAAAAATATAGACAAGCATGTATAAGGTAAGAGGCTATAGACCATCTCCAAGCAGCTTGATATTCCTGTGACTACAGTTGCACATATTAATCAGAAATTTTAAGATCCATGGGACTGTAGCCAACCTCCCCTGGACGTGGCCGCAGGAGGAGACGGATAATACGAATGGTAACAAAAGAGCCCAGAACAACCTCTAAACCACATCCCATGGTGACTCCAGGGTCAAGGTACATCAGTGTTAGATCGCACCATCCGTCATTGTTTGAGCCAAAGTGGACCTTCATGGAGAAGCCACCAAGGAGGACCACCACTGTTGAAAACAAATCATAAAAAAGCAGACTGGAATTTGCCAAACTGCATGTTGACAAGCACAAAAGCTTCTGAGGAGAATGTCCTATGGACAGAAGAGACAAAACTGCAACTTTTTGGCAAGGCACATCAGCGCTATGTTGACAGATGCAAAAATGAAGCATACCAAGAAAAGAACACTGTCCCTACAGTGAAACATGGCGGAGGATCTGTATTTTCTGGAGCTGCTTTGCTGCATTCTGCACAGGGTGTCTTGAATCTGTGCAGGGTACAATGAAATCTTAAGACTATCAAGGTATACTAGAGAGATATGTGCTGCCCAGTGTCAGACAGCTTGGTCTCAGTCGCAGGTCATGGGTCTTGCAACAGGATAAAGGACCCAAACACACAGCTAAAAACACCCAGGAATGGCTAAGAGTGAAACATTGGACTATTCTAAAGTGGCCTTCTATGAGCCCTGATCTAAAACCTATTGAACATCTGTGGAAGGAGCTGAAACATGCCATCTGGAGAAGGCACCCTTCAAACCTGAGACAAGGTAGAGCAGTTTGCTCATGAGGACTGGCCAAAATACCTGCTGAGAGGTGCAGAAGTCTCATTGACAGTTACAGAAATCGTTTGATTGCAGTGATTGCCTCAAAAGGTTGTGCAACAAAATATTAAGGGTACCATGATTTTTGTCCAGGCCTGTTTCATGAGTTTGTTTTTTAAAATAATTCTGTTAAACCACAATTCAAAAGCATTGTCTGACTTTCACTGGTTAATTTCAAAGAATTTTATTTATTACCACTTTTGTCAGATTCAAGTATTTTCTGTGACCATTGTGGGTTTTTCTTTCATTAACAGAGGGGTACCTACAATTTTGTTCCACATCTGTATATTGTGATGTGAAGTTCAATAAAGTGTGTTCAGCGATCAGCAGAGCAAACTCTCCGTTCCTCCATTATTCAGACACCAGTGTGCACAGTGAAGTAATCCACAACAATCCGGTCAGGCGGTTTTCTGGTGCCAGAGGCGGCTAGAGTCAGGGCACGGCAAGGCTAGGACAGAACCAGACAGATTATTCCATTAAACAGCCAGGCTCAGGGTCAAGAGGCAGACTAGTGATGCTACACTTAACACCGCCCACTCAAGACTGACTCGAGCAATATAACAGGGAAGTGTCGTGAGCAGAGTGTCAAGCACTGTGTCAATATGCCCACAGTCACGTGACCATAGCGAACGAGGCCTCATTGTCACATCACGTGATTTGAGACCTGGTGAGAAATTTGAGAGGACTGGGCGTTACATACGTTCCCGCGAGCCCTCAAGTCACATGATGTGACCGACATCACGTCATCGAGCGCTGAAATAGCACTCGATGCACTGCTCATGATGCAAAAAAAAAAAATAAAAATTGCGAGACAATTCAATTCAATTCAATTTTATTTATATAGCGCCATTTCACAACAGTCATCTCAGCACTTTCAACTGTAGGGAAACCCCCACAGTTGCAGAAAACCCCCAGCAATCAGCAAGACATTGGACAGCACCTATTCCTATTGTGGAGGGCACGGAATAGTGCAGCAGGACACGGCGAACTGAAGTTTAAAAGGGTGTATTATTCATCCTCCATCACACGAGTTCAACCCCAGCGCTGTGGCAGCGCGCTGGAGCGATCCCTCCGTCTCTAGTAGCAGCAAGTCATCAGAGTGGTCAAAAAGAGAGAAATAAGAGAGAGAGCAAGTGATATACAGTTGACTTATATACCCAGCTAGACAATGCATGCATGGCACATTAGCATCCACAGTAAACAGCAGAAGGCATGGACATTTGCATTAGAGTCCACACATATCAATAGGCAGGATTACTGGCGCCGGGATTAGACAAAGAGAGGCTGCCTATTGATATCAGTCCATACATGTCACTGTTCTGCTAATTGCTCCAGCTGAGCGCTCTGCTTGACCCTAGGCTGTGGGGGTCACCCCACACCACTCCCCCCCAGAGGCTCAGCAGGCGGTCTGAAGCGTCGATTGTCCGGCTTTGGGAAGTGAACTGCGGGAAAAGCTCTGTGCAAAGCGAGGTTGGCAGGAGGGGGGATGGGGGTGTAGCAAGTGCCGGCCCGGGACAGCGAAGTAGTCCGGGCCACGCAAAAATTGCATGTGGATCCAAGAGGGTGAGGGGCTGTCCCATTAAACGTGGCGGAGGTTCCACAGCGGCTGTGAGAAGAAACATTGTCTCTGACTCCTCTCGCGGTTAAGTCCTGCGAGGATGCGTTAGCGGCCATGAAGGAAAAACAGGAGCTGAAGCTGTGTGGGGACTTGGCGTTTGGCCTTTAGGTGCGCGCGCTGCCCAAAAGCCCCTCGGGGACAGCTGACGGCTGAATTCCCATTGTGCGCCGTGGCTGAGACCCATACAAAGTCGTGGTGTGCTGCGTGTCTGCTTCAGGTGTGTGAGCAGCCCTGAAGGTTCCGGGAATGGCGGTCCGCCGTGTTTCTCGGGCGTGTGCAGCGGCGGAGGAACGATGGCAGTCTATGGAGCCGGTATTGTCCCGTGCGTGGTGCGCTGTCCTCGTAACCCCCCGGTGCGTGTGCGGGGGTTCGGTGCGTGGGTGGTCTGCTGTCGAGAGGCGAGTCAGGGTCAGGGACCTTGATGGAAATCAGCGTCGTCGGCGCCGATGGTCCTCCCTGTTCGGGCTGTTGCTGTCGTTCACTCGTGTCGGGTCATGGTGCGTTCTGGTCCACGCGCTGCATTCTCCGTCCGGCCCTGGAGGTCGCCGTCGTGAAGAGAGGACGAGGTGCATGCGCACTCGTGTGGATGCGGGAGGAGCGTGAGAGGGAGTAGATGTTCTGTGTCCCTCGGGCCGGTCCCAGAGTGGATGTCCAGATCTCAGGCGAGGGGTCGCACCATGACGCTTTCTGCAGCTTTCCCGGTCGTGGATGATCTCTGGGGGACTTCGCCTGGTGTTTGGTTCTGAGTCGAGGTCTCCCGTGTGGCAGAAGGGAGGGCAGTCCATTTGCGTCAGGCAGCTGCGTTCGGTTTGTCGTCGGAGTCACCCCGGAGGCTGGCGTTCGTTCGTCGTCAGGGGTCACCAGTGTGGAGGCACGGAATAAGTGCAGGGCAAGACACGGTGAACTGAAGTTTTAAAACGGTGTTTTATTCATCCTCCATCACGAGAGTTCACCCCAGCGCTGTGGCAGCGCGCTGGAGCGATCCCCTCCGTCTCTAGTAGCAGCAAGTCATCAGAGTGGTCAAAAAGAGAGAATAAGAGAGAGAGCAAGCGATATACAGTTGACTTATATACCCAGCTAGACAATGCATGCATGGCACATTAGCATCACAGTAAACAGCAGGAAGGCATGGACATTTGCATTAGAGTCACACATATCAATAGCAGGATTACTGGTGCCGGGATTAGACAAAGAGAGGCTGCCTATTGATATCAGTCCATACATGTCACTGTTCTGCTAATTGCTCCAGCTGAGCGCTCTGCTTGACCCGTAGGCTGTGGGGGGTCACCCACACTATAATAAAAAAAGACTATCAGAGAATTGTTGTTCTCTCTCTCTCTCTCTCTCTCTCTCTCTCTCTCTCTCTCTCTCTCTCGCTATATATATATACTGCTCAAAAAAAATAAAAGGAACACTTTTTAATCTGAGTAAGTTTTGGAGTGTTTTGAATTCAGCCCTCTGTAGGTTGTAGGTTGATAATTTTCATTTCCATCAAAAGATGTGGCATCTTTTCATTCTTAACACATTATCCAGTCCATATCAGTGTAGATATCCAGATTATTTTTTCCCATTAAAATCTGATGTGTTTTCAAAGTGTTCCTTTTATTTTTTTGAGCAGTATATATATTTATCAGAGGTTTTGTTCACTGAAAATTGTCCTTCCACAGAATTTTTTCAGCAATGACTACAAATTCTGAAAGCTGTCTACCATTTGACAGATATATTGGAGAGTGATCTAATTAAAGCCAATTAAAATGATAGATAACTTTGACAGAATTTTTACAAGCCTGTCTGAGAAAATAACATAAAAAGTGTAGTGCAACATGTGATATAGAGTACAGTGATCCCTCGCTACTTCGCGCTTCACCTTTCGCGCCCTCAGTGCATCGCGGATTTTTTCAAAAATATTCATCAAAAATTCCAAATTGAGAAAAAAATGGCGGGGCGCTAGCAGAAGGCAGGGAGACTACATTAGAACATCAGGTATCAACACGGAGAGCCGCACAACTCAAAAAAATCCACCTCTTTGACCACCGCTCCACTCCTCTCCGCCCACCTCTTCACCGCTCGGGAATCTCGCAAGCTGATTGGCCGAGACGTTTTACCCAGCTTCTCTCCCTGCCCATATCCAGCGAAGGAAGACCGCATTCATTGTCCTTTATCGCTCGTGTTGCTTAGTCTCTCCACGTGGAACTTTTCGCTGTTCTCTTGTGCCTTTTTGTGCGAAATAGTCTTCCCGTCGAGCCACTACGCCGCCTCCTGCAGCTTCCCTCGACGATGTTGCGCCTCTAGCACCTGACGATGAGGCGTCACCTGAGCAGTAAAGCTCTCATTAACCTGTGCAGTAAATCATCTTCATCTTCAGTTACGTATCTTGTTATAAGAATAAAAGAGTTCTAAAAACATATTTATGTACACTTTATTTACATCTACGTATGTATGTACGCTTACACACACACACACACACACACACACACGTATCATATGAGAGAGAGAGTGAGAGAATGAACGTACAAATTATTTATGGGTGACGTCATTAGGGTGTGACGCTACTTCGCGGTTTTTTCACTTTTCGCGGTCGGTTCTGGAACCCATTAACCGCGATAAGTGGGGGATCACTGTATTGCCCTTTTTCAATAAACTCAGATGCAGTTCTGACAGTCAGTCACCAGATGACAGTCTTTATAAGATGTTTCATAACACTGTGTCACTCATGAAGCAATTGTCTCAAAGTTGCTGGCAGGCTAGGGTCGGAGCTTGGCAGAATAAATCACAAAATGGACTCAGGATAACCACAAAGCAGGATGCAGGCAGGATGTGAATCAGACGTGACCAGACAGAGTGGAGTGAGAGTGTCCTACTTGTACTGCCCGACTAATTGACTGCAGGTGTTGATTGCAGCTGCCAGGATGAGTACTCAATCAGTGGGGAGAGAGAAAAGCAGACAGGCAGGACAGACAGGAACCCTTACAGTTATAGCTTATAAATGTATTATTTCACCTGCCAAAAACTGATTAAACGTCTTAATGTTGATTGAAACAGTTTGCACGCTTTAAAAAGGATTTTTTTTGGTTCAAGATTAAATTGTGAATATAATACTGTAATTTGCTCTGTCACATTTGTGAAATAGCCTCAAATGACAATAATTCTGTATTTTGCCTGCCAAAAATTGATTAAGGATCATAATCTGGATTTAAACTCCAGAAATTCAATCATAACCGGTTTATTCATGTGCATGCAAACATGGTCAATGATCAGGTTTATATGCACACTAATAAACCGATTATGATTGGATTTCTACAGTTATCTGATTATTCAAGTGTAATGTAAACAGAATAATCTGATAAAGGCCATGTAACTGGGGTCATTACTCCAACTCATTTGGGTTGTTCCATCCATCTTCAACCGCTTAATCCTTTTCGGGTTGCGGGGGGGGGGGGGGGGGCGGAGCCTATCCCAGCACCTTTGGGCGAGAGGCAAGGTACATCCTGGACAGATCGCCAGTCCATTGCAGGGCCAACACAGAGAGACAGACAACAATTCACTCTCACATTCATATTGAAGGACAATTTAGAATCCCCAGCTAATGCTAATTAACCTAACCTGCATGTCTTTGGCCTGCGGGAGTAAACTGGATTAATCTGTGCAAGGGGGAGGGGGATCTTCCCCATCCCTGTTGCCCTCCTTCTGCCGGGAGCCTGGGAGACTGGCGGGGGGCCTGGGACCCATCATGGTGTCAAAATCCCTGGGTGCTGCCAAATGAATAAGATACAAGCAAGGGAGTGAGAGAGATTAAACAAGAGAGTAAGCGAGAGTGAGAGAGTGAGTGGAGATGGTAATGGGTCAGTTTTGTGTGGCGCTTTGCGTGTCGGGTGGCATCTTGGAGCGCCTCCAGTGGTCTGCTGATCAGTCACTCAGGTGGGTGCTGGGGGTGGTGGTCTGCTTCTGTGGCCGCGGCGTCTCTGGGGTGGATCGGCGAGGAGGTGGCTGCTGGCCTGCACTGGCGGTCTCCCTGGCCACTGCTGGGCGCTTGTGCGCATTCAGGCTTGCTGCATCTGCATCGCGGTGGCCCTAAGTAATATGGGTGAATGAGTGTGGGTGAGTGTGTGAGGGAGAGCACGAATGGATGGGAGTAGGTCGGAGTGTGAGTGAGAGTGCATGTATGGGTGAATGTGAGTGAGTGTGGGTGACCCTGAGAGCAAGTGGGAGTGAGATTGAGCAGGTACAGGAGTGAGAGAGAATGTGGTGGGTCCTGGAGTGCGAGTGTGGGACTGTG
Organism: Pholidichthys leucotaenia; assembly: GCA_020510985.1. Classification (NCBI taxonomy): domain Eukaryota; kingdom Metazoa; phylum Chordata; class Actinopteri; order Cichliformes; family Pholidichthyidae; genus Pholidichthys; species Pholidichthys leucotaenia. The sequence continues at coordinate 218,324,602 of CM035840.1, forward strand.
TGGGGGAGTGGGTGAACGAGAGTGAGTGACTGCATGTAGGTGCGTATGAGAGCATGAGGGTGTGAATGTCTGGGAATGGGTGTGTCTGCTAGTCGGAAGGTGCTGGATTGAGGAGGTAGTGCCTCTTGGCTACGTGGGCTCCCCTGGACGGGGGGGGCGGGGTGCTTCTTTGGGTATGAGGGTCCCTGGGGTGTGCAGTGGTGGTGCTGGGGGGAGGGGGGCCGCTGTGGGGGTGCCTGGGGGGCCTGCGGCAGGGGCGCAGGCCAGCCTCCGGCCCAGGGGGTTGGGACACTGGCCTCCTGGAACCTGGGACCCAGGGGTTGGCGTTGGCCCGGCTGGGGGGGTGGGGGGGTTGGCGGCCCCGGGGGTGTAGGCCCGCCGTGCTGGCCGCCTGACAGCCTGGCCTCCCTCGGCCATCCCTCCTGGGGTGGATGCCTGGCTTTCCTGGGGCTTGTTGGCCTCTGACATTTGTGCTCTGTGGAGGTTGGTTGGAGTTGAAGGTATCTGTCACACTGTAAAAATGAAAATCTCAGTAAGATAAAATATCTTAAATCAAGGCTTTATGTTGTTTTTTTCTCTCACAAGATAATTTTGACAAGAATTTCTTTTTGTTGTGCAGTTTTCTGTAAGATTTTACTTGCTTTATGAAAGTTTTTCTTGTTTTAAACAATTTAATCTTACCTTATTTGCAGATATTTTTTCTTTTTTGTTTATTTTTTTGTAAAATTATCTGCCAAAAGAACAAGAAAATTTGACTTATCAAATTGTTTAAAACAAGTTAAAACTATCCGAAAGCATGTAAAATTTTCTTACACATAAACTGCACAGCAAGAATAAATATCTTGTCAGACAAAAAAACAAGCATATGCAGCTTTAATTTATTTCATTTTACTTAGATTTGACTTTTTGCAGTGTAGTTGTGTTTTCTAACTCAAAGTTGCGTTGTATCTCCAAGAGAACCAAAAATGAGGCCGTAGTGGCTCAGGAGGTAGAACAGGTCGCCCAATAACCAGAGAGTTGATTGTTCAAATCCCGCTCCCCTCACCTTGCTGCTGTTTCCTTGGGCAAGACACTTTACCCACCTTGCCTCCATTGTGTTCATGGTTCATGACACTGGAGTATGAATGCGAATAAATGTTCAGTAGTGGTCGATGAGGCCATTGGCATGGATTAACAGCCATGTTTTCATCAGTCTGCTCAATGGCATGTTATAAACTGGCCCAATAGGGGCGGAAGGAAGACCCAAAAACTGAACTGTGAGTTGCTAACGTTGAATAACAAAAACACAAAAATACAACTGAGGATCAAAACTTGCAAACAGAGGTAAAGGCAGGATGCAGGAGGTTGAATAACTGATGGCTAAGGTGTGTAGAAATGCTGTGGTAGAACAGAAGGCTGAAGCGTGGGACTCACGCCGGAAAACCAGGTAACCAAAAATAGAAAATAAGCATGGAACGCATGCACGATTATAAGGATAAAATTAGACGTGGGATTCACTGTCATGATTTGCTCCTCAGGGCAGAGAGACAGACCCAGACACCGACTGCAGTTTGTGGAATTTATTACATAAAAACACAAAGTCCCAAAAAGTGCATGAACACAAAATCCAAAAACAGACACTGAGGAAAACTTACAGACTGGAATGAACTTGAGACAAACTCACCAGAGCAGGGTTAGGGCTCTGGTGGTGAGGAGGAAGAATAATCTTAAGACTGCTGCAGTGAGAACAGCAGAGCAGGGGAACAAGATGAGACTATGGGCGGCAGGTGCGGGCTACATGAGCGGGCAGATGACCTAATTAAACAAAACTCACAGCTGAGATGACTAGGGAATAGACAGTGAGATGATGACAGGGTGAGAGTGTCTGAAAGAGAAGGTAAGGCACTCATGTCACAAAGAAACAAAATATAAATCCCAAACTACAGAAACTGACAAAATAATAATAATACTTAAGACATAAATAACTAATAGAGAATACACCACCAAGGAGACATCATAACTCAATATACAGGAAAATAGCACAACACTGGAAAAATACAGAAAATACTCAGAAATAAATTAAGAGCCTGAACCCGGTGATACACCACGTTCAGTCTCATGACAGAGCCCCCCCCCCACCTCCATCCTTAAGGGGTGGATTCCAGATACCCCAAGGTAGCACCAAAAAAGAAAAAAGCCCCCTCCACCCAAAAAAATAAAGATATAACAATGAACCACCCCAGGTGGGAGGTGGGGGGAACAGGCTAGGAGGGAACAAAAACACAAACCCCGCTCAGGACCCACACCCACGCAAAACCAGGCCCCTAGGCCCCCCTAGGCCAAAGAACTAAACAGTTCAGGCAGCCGGCCGAAGTCCCAGGCCTGACAGATGGTTAGGTGGTGTGAGTCGAGAGGTCTACCGGAGAGTAAGGGCAACCCAACCTGGCACAGTCCTTCTGGCAGTCGACCAGAGTTCTTTAGCCACCTAAACAGAAGGGGTGGCCCAGGAGGCAGCTCCCCCACGGGGAGGCCCAAAGAAGGGAAGGAGAACCAAAGAGGGGGAACCATGACGGCCTCGAGCAGGAGAAAGGGAACCAGGACCGTGTCAGGCAGAGGAGAGGGGGCCATGACGGTGTCTGGCAGAGGAGAGGGGACCACGATGGCATCTGGCAGAGGAGAGGGGACGACAACGGCATCCTGCAGAGGAGAGGGGACCATGATGGCGTGAGACAAGGGAGGGGGGAACCTCGACGCCCTCGGACTGGTCAGCAGCACCTTCAGTGGTCCTGGACTGGGACATGGTTGCACCCGCGGTGGCTCTGGGCTGGAACAAAGCGGCACCCATGGTGGCTCTGGGCTGGATCAAAGCGGCACCCGTGGTGGGCCCAGACTGGGCCAATGCTGCACCCACGGAGGCCCCAGGCTGGAACAGAGCACTCGCGACGACCTCCACTGGAAGGGAAGCAGCACCCACGGAGGACCTGGACTGGGCCACAGCTTCACCCTCAATGGACCCAGACTGGGCCAAAGCTGCACCCAAGGTGGCCCCCAGGCTGGAGCGTAGCATCCACGGTGGGCCCACCCTGGAACGCAGCACCCAAGTGGGTCTCAGGCTGGTGCGTAGCACCCACAACAGTCCCCAACTGGGACACAGCACCCACAGAGACCCAGACAAGGGAGGAGCTGCACCCACGGAGGTCCCGGGCTGGGATGGAGCACCCTCGATGACCCCAGCAGGAGGAGTTGGACCCATTATGATCTCATGGTGGCCAGGTGCAGCTGGTGGCTGCACCTGGCTCCCCCCACCAAGAGCCAGGAAAGACTTCTCCAAAATAGAAACAACAAAGACAAAGGAGAGCACTTGCCTGATCTCAAGCTCCACCGCTGTCCATGACTCCGTCGATCCAGTCAACGGTATTTTGGGTCTGGTCCTCTGGTGGTTCAGGTCGAACTCTGCTGTGGCAGCCCCAGCAGCAGGCATGATGGTCAATGCAGTCTTGGGACCCCCAGGTGAAATGACACACGCAGGTGTCTCGTCCGGCGTGGCAGCAGTGGGTCGGCTGACCACTGGCACTGGATTCTGCGTAGCCGAAGCCAGGGGATGCTCTGCCATCGGCACAGGCTTCGGGTCACTGGAAGAGCTCTCCCTTATTCCAGACTGTGGTTGCGGGGCAGGAGCCAGGTCCTCCAGGGCCGCAGGTCCCTCCATTATCCGGTGGCTTAATCTCGAGGTTAGCAGACACTCAGGGATGATAAGAGGAGACACGGAGAGGGCAGGTGAGAAATTAATAGCTGCAGCAGGTGGTGAGGGCTCAGGAGACTGCAAGCCCTAAGCCTCACTACCGGGAATCAGGTAAGGCACATTATCATAAGATGTTGAAAAATGAAAAGACACTTGCCTGTTTTCCCGGAGTACAATGTTTCCTGCTGGAGACAGTCTCAAGTCACCCCTCTCGGTGGCTATGGTGGGCATGGGCCCTTCAGTGGATCGTGGAGGAGCTGCCCCTGTTGACACGGAGATGGGCGGAGCTGGGAAGGACGCAGAGGGCCTCTCAGCAGTGGGAGGAATTGCCGAGGGGATGCAAGGATCAGCAGCTGCACAGAGGGAGGAAGCTGACGATTCAGCCGGAGAAAAAAGGCACAGAGGGTGTACTGCTGCGGGAGTCTCCTGCCTTGGCAAATGAGAAACTGCTACCTGAGAGGTGGAGGCATTCCTCCGCTGGGATTTCCCTGGATGGTGGTGTTCTGGAGCAGGTGAAGCGGGAGCGGGAACAGGAACAGGTGCCAGAGACTGGTGAGGCACCGATACTTCAGAGGCCTGGGAACGCCTCCCCTTCAGCACAGCCCCAGGTTTCCTCGTGGAGTTCCTCACTATCTCTCTGTTCTCTCATTGCAGCGCCACCACTAGAGAAATCCTCTCCACCCCTTCAGCATGCTCCAGAAGCTGGGGGCACTGGTAAGCAGCTACCTCCGCGAGGCCCAGGTACCATAATGCGTCCTTCGGGGCAAAAGCGGTGCACGCTGTGGAGATTAGCCCATCGATCTCCATGAGGGCTTTGCAGCACTAGCACCCTAGGCTCATCGGGTAACTGCACCAACCTGCAGAGTCCGACATCATACAATCCAGGGAAACAGGAGAGTGAAACAAAACAAAACAAAAAAAAAACAGGCAAAAATCCACAAGCTGCAGCAGCTGGGTCTTTTACTGACGGCAGTCTTCCATCATGATTTGCCCCTCAGGGCAGAGAGACAGACCCAGACACCGACTGCAGTTAGTGGAATTTATTACACAAAAACACAAAGTCCCAAAAATTGCATAAACACAAAATCCAAAAACAGACACTGAGGAAAACTTACAGACTGGAATGAACTTGAGACAAACTCACCAGAGCAGGGTTAGGGCTCTGGTGGTGAGGAGGGAGAGTAATCTTAAGACTGCCGCAGTGAGAAAACAACCTGGCAGTCTTTAAATAGCAGAGGAACAAGATGTGACCTGGCAGGTGACCTAATTAAACAACAACTCACAGCTGAGACGACTAGGGAACAGACAGTGAGATGATGACAGGGTGAGAGTGTCTGGGAGAGGAGGTAAGGTACTCATGTCACAAAGAAACAACATATACATCCCAAACTCCAGAAACTGACAAAAGAATAATAATACTAAAGACATAAATAACTAACAGTGTGGAGGAAAAAAATAAGTTCAGGCGAGGTACGATGAGCTGTGAGGTTGCAGAGTTTTATTTTCCTCCAACATCATGAGACACACTGTAGCGCTGTGCGCTGTGTTGTGCTGTGTGTGCTGTGCTGTGTGTCCTGTTTTATATGTTATACAAACAGAGAGAATGCATGGCACATTAGCATATTGATATACATATCAGTCAATACATATAATTAGCCTGACCCTGGCACCTGGACGTCTTTTCCTTAATCTGGGGATGTATAAACAATAGTCTATTGTTCTGGTTGTCCTCCCAGGGGTTCTCTGTCCGTACACAATCCCTGTTGAGCGTGAATTGTATCAGTGTGCATAGTGCTGGGTCACCACACAACTCCCCCCAAAACGCTCAAAAGGGGCTGTGACCCCCCCCCTCCCCCCCCCTGTCGTTTGGGCTCCAGCTCCAGTAGAACTGTCGGAGGGCATGTCAGTCCGTGGGGGGATGGGGTGGGGTGGAAAAAACAGTGTGCTCCGCTCCGGGGCCGTGGATCGTGGGCACACGGGCCGGTATGCAGTCGTACGTAATGGAATCAGACGGCGATCGGCCGGCTTTAGGGAGTGAGGTGCGGGAACAGCGCTGTGGAGGAGTAGGGGGAAGGGTGTGGGAGTAAGTGAGTGCCGGCCCGGGACATCAAAGGTGTCTGGTCCGCGCAAACATTGTGTGTGGATCCACGATGGTGAGGGACTTCCCCGGTAAACTTGGTGGAGATCCACAGCAGCTGTGAAAAAAAAAAAATTAATAAGTCTCTGACTTCTCTCGCGGCTCGATCCAGCGAGGATGTGGGGAAGGTGAGCGGCCAAATTCCCCGAGGATGCGTAGCGGCTGTGAAACAACTGCAGCTGTGTGAGGGTGTGAGGCGGATTGGCTTTAGGTGCGGGAGCAGCCCTAAAGTCATCGGGGAAAGCAATCGGCTAAATTCCCCTTGTGCGCCGTGGCTGAGAAACCCATACAAAGTCCTGTGTGCGGGCTGCACATGTGCTTCAGGTGCATGAGCAGCCCTGAAGGTTCCGAGGGTGGCAATCGGCCGTTTTTTCTCAGGCATGTGCAGCGGCGGAGGACGATGTATCAGTCTGTGGAGCCGGTTCGTCTCTGTGCATGGTGCGCGCTTGGGTAGTGACCACATAACTGGCAGTTGCACTGTCCTCGTAATCCTGCGGTGTTCGTGCGGGGCATCTGTGCGCGGGAGGTCCACTGTCTTGTGAGTCAGGGTCGGGGAGCTTGGTGGAAATCAACGCAGTCGGCGTCGATGATTTCCCCATTCAGGCTGCTTCCTTTGTTTCGCTTGTGTCGCGGTTCATGGTGCTTGTCAGTCCAAGCGATGTGCGCTACGGGACACGCTCTCCAGTAAGGATGAAGAGGTTGCGGGCGTTCTCTGGTCCTCTGGGATCTACAGCGCGGTGAGAGGCAGGAGACGGTCATTCTCCCTCGTCAGGTCACCAGTGTGGAGGTAAAAGATCAGGCGAGGGGCGCACCATGCCGCTTGCTGAGGCTTCCCGTCCGGGTCATCTCTGGGGTGTTCACCTCGTGTTCCATTCTTCGTCAAGGGTCACCAGTGTGGAGGAAAACATAAGTTCAGGTGAGGTACGACGAGCTGTAAGGTTGCAGTTTTATTTTTCTCCAACATCATGAGACACACTGTAGCGCTGTGCGCTGTGTTGTGCTGTGTGTGTGGCAATGTGCTGTATGTCCTGTTTTATATGTTATACAAACAGAGCGAATGCATGGCACATTAGCATATTGATATACATATCAGTCAATACATATAATTAGCCTGACCCTGGCGCCCTGACGTCTTCTTCTTAATCCGGGGATGTATAAACAATAGTCTATTGTTCTGGTTTTCCCCCCAGGGGTTCTCTGTCCATATGCAATCCCTGTTGTTGATAGTATCAGTCTGCATAATGCTGGGTCACCACAACAGAACAATAAACCACCAAGGAGACATTACAACTCAACACACAGGGAAGTAATGTAACACTGGAAAAATACAGAAAATACTCAGAAATAAATTAAGAGCCTGAGCCCGGTGATACACTGTGCTCAGTCTCATGACATTCATGTCTGGACATTGAGAGTTAAGGACGCTGCAATTAACTGCTGTGCAGCCGCCCTTAAATAGCACAAAGGGAAATGAATACAAATGATAACAAGTGTGGGTTACAGGAGCAAGGATAATCAAACCAACAACTGACAGCTGTGACAGCCCACAAACTTGAGCTACAGAGGAAATAAACACACACTGTCAAAGTAAAAACACAGACTGGGAATATGATAAAAAGGTAACTGACTATAAATATGAAGTGAATACAGGATGAGAAACAGACCAGATTAAACTAACAGGGAGAAATGAACCTCAAAGGGGAGGATGAGATAAATACAAAACAAGAGATGCAAATACTGGAATACTACTATCAAAATTACAAAAAGATGACTGAGAATAAAGGTGAGGGTAGGCTCATGTCTAAACAAGGCAGATTGTGGTCTATATTAATCATATATCCCATAACCTACATATGTTTAAGCATGTGAGAGTGTTTAGTGATTACATATGTAAAGCAACTTCACACCTCAGAACAGGACAAAGGGTCTCAACCGCCAGTGAAGATTAAAGAGCATCCAAGGCGCTGCGGTGGAGACCGGATGGGTTGCCCTGACCCCCCAGGGCCAGGTGGAGGAGTACGAAGACAAAAGAGGGGATTAAGATAGTGAGGGATGTCAGCTTTTGATATGCATGTCTTTTGTTATGTGCGAGTATAAGTTCGTAGAGCCGAAGGTGTTCGCTCTCTTACTTCTTCTGCTGCTGCACCTAGATGAGACTTGTTTGAGGAGCTGATAATAAACTTTGGTTTATGAATCACATCGCCTCGTTATTTCAAGCTCCTCTACACTGGTGACCCTGACGCGAGAATGGACCAGAGGCGTTCCCCCGCGATCGACTCATCTGTGGCGACCCAGGCAGACGCCGGCGCCCATGCAGACAGGGGAACAGATGGACGACGTTCCCCCACGGCAGAAGTGATAGAGGGCTCAATCGAGCACCAGCGCCGCGGAGAGAGCCGAAGCAAGGCACTCTGACCCTGCGGACACATCAGTGACGGTCCACACAAACGCCGTCACCGTCAAGCTGCCGGACTTCTGGCAGGAAGACCCCGCCTCGTGGTTTCAGCAAGCTGAAGCCCAGTTTGCACTTGCGGGCATCACGGCTGACGATACAAAGTTCTATCACATCGTCGCCAAACTCGACGCCGCCACTTCGAGATGTGCGCGGAGCATAATCCAGCGGCCGCCAGCCCAGGACAAATATAAAGAACTGAAAGCAACCATCGTGGCAAATTATGTCCCCTCAGCCGAGGAGAGAGCCGAGAGGATCCTGGCGGTCTACGGCCACAGAGGAGGCAGACCCAAGGCCCTCATGGAGGACTTGCTGCAACTTAAAGAAGAGGACAATGACAACTTCCTCTTCCATTTCATATTCCTCAGTACGCTGCCGCTACACATGAGAGGGACGCTTGCCAACATGCGATGCAGCACCCAGCAAGACTTCCGCACACTGGCTCACGAAGCTCAACGGCTCGTCAACGCCTGCAAGGAGCAGACACCCACAGCAGCATCCGCAGACCTCAACGCTGATGTCCGGAGCCACGAGGAGCCACAAATCACCGAGCAGAATCAGCCCGCGGTGACAGCGACACGGCCAGGACGCAACAGACGGAGCGACGTTTGTTATTACCACCACCGCTTCGCCGAGAAGGCTTACAAATGCGTTCCCCACCTGCAAATTCACGATTTCGGGAAAAAGCCGAAGCCGAGAGCCGTTAACAGCGGCGGTTCTCGGCGAAAAAAGCAAGCTTTTATATGTGACGGACGGACACACCGGCAAGCGGTTCCTTATCGACACGGGAGCTCAACTAAGTTTTGTCATGCCCTCCCAAGCAGACTGGGCCATGGGCCCCTGGGGCAATGGAGCGGTGGCAGCCAACGGCTCCATCATCGACACTTTTGGCAAAAAGAGCCTGCCCCTCTGCATCCACGGCCGCAACTACAGATGGACATTTGTTGTAGCGGCGGTGAGTTTTAACTTGTTGGGCGCAGATTTTTTGTGTGCACATAGGTTATTAGTTGATCTAGCGAACAGATGCTTGGTTAATGCACTGTCCTTTGCTTCTATTCCCTGCTCAGCTCGACTTTCTCCACCACCCGTGCAGGCTAGCGTCACCACAGCAGGAGGTAAGTTTGATCAACTCCTCACCCAATTTCCAGCACTCACAATTCCCAAATTCTCAGCCACAGTGGCTAAACACGGGGTCGAACTCTTTATTCCCACAACGGGCCCACCCGTATTCGCCAAAGCTCGGCGCTTAGACACGACCAAGCTCACCATAGCTCGGGACGAGTTTACCACCCTTGAAAAATTAGGCATTATCAGACGCTCGAAAAGCCCCTGGGCGTCACCACTTTACATGGTCCCAAAATCCGACGGTTCTTGGAGGCCGTGCGGCGACTACCGCAGATTAAACAATGCGACAGCACATGACCGCTACCCAATTCCTCACATTCAAGACTTTTCACTACATCTGGCAGGTGCGCGCATTTTTTCAAAAATAGACCTCGTCCGCGGTTATCATCAAGTCCCAGTTAGAGCAGAGGACATTCCTAAAACAGCTGTAATAACCCCCTTCGGTCTTTTTGAATTTTTGCGGATGCCTTTCGGCCTCAAAGGTGCTGCTCAAACCTTTCAGCGGATGATGGACGCAGTATTACGCGACCTCCCTTTCGTGTTCGTCTACCTCGACGATATGCTGGTAGCCAGCTCGTCTGAGGAAGAACACAAGCAGCATCTCACTATGGTTTTTCAGAGACTAGAAGAGCACGGGTTAATAATCAATCCAGTCAAATGCAAATTCGGCGTGTCGCAAATTGATTTTTTAGGACACAGAGTTTCTCTGAAGGGGGCAGTCCCACTGCCAGACAAAGTTCACGCAGTAGAAAGTTTCCCACGGCCACAAACGGTCAAATCGCTGCAAGAATTTTTGGGAATGGTTAATTTTTACAACCGTTTCCTCCCCCACGCAGCTCAGCTCATGCAGCCCCTATATGACGCGCTCAGAAAACAAAAACCTTCCAACGCGGTCGAATGGACCCCGGAGTGCGAACGCGCCTTCGCGGAAGTAAAAAGTGCCCTAGCTAATGCCACATTGTTGGTTCACCCCGATCCCTCGGCCCGCATTGCGCGAACCACAGACGCTTCAGACCTGGCCATAGGGCAGTTGTAGAACAACACGTCAGCGGAATCTGGCAACCTTTGGCATTCTTCAGCAAATCGCTAAACCAAACTGAGCGTAAATACAGCACTTTTGACAGAGAGCTGCTAGCGCTTCATTTATCCATCCGCCACTTCCAGTTCTGGTTGGAAGGGTGGCGTTTCACGGCTTTTGTAGACCACAAACCGCTCACCTTTGCGATGGCTAAAATTTCCAAACCGTGGTCAGGCAGGCAACAAAGACAGCTGGCTGCGATTTCAGAGTTCACCACAGACATTCGACATGTGGCAGGCAAACTTAACGTGGTAGCAGACTGCCTCTCTCACGCTGTGACATCGCCAGAGCGCGAGGAGACAGATTATACTACCTCAGCCGCTGAACTCTTCGCCAACGCGGACACATACGCAGCACCAATCCACGCAGGGATAGATTATGCAGCCATGGCAGAGGAGCAAAGTAGTGACGCGGACGTGCGCGCACTCCTGTCTGGACCAACAGGGTTAAGGCTGGAGGAAAGGGTTTTACGCGACGGTGTGCCCCCCTAATATGTGACATCTCAACCGGCCGACCTCGCCCGTTAGTCCCAGCTGCAGGGCGCCGCCGTATTTTCAACTCGATTCACTCCCTCGCGCACCCAGGTGTGCGCGCTTCTGTTAAAATGGTCGCCGAAAAGTTTGTGTGGCCTGGCCTGCGCAAAAACGTAAAAGAATGGGCAAAGACTTGCATTTCTTGTCAGCGCGCCAAAGTACACAAACACACAAAAGCCCCTCTGGAGCCTTTTCGAATCGCTGCTAGAAGGTTCGACCACGTTCATGTCGACCTCGTGGGGCCACTACCTTCCTCCCAAGGTTTCACACACCTGTTAACAATGATAGACCGCACCACGCGCTGGCCAGAGGCAGTCCCTCTGGTGTCAACCACAGCGGAGGAAGTCGCTCGCGTTTTTTTGACAAACTGAGTGGCACGTTTCGGCGTCCCATCGGACATCACGTCCGATAGGGGGCCTCAATTTGTCTCGGAGCTTTGGTCAGCCATGGCCAGCAGCTTAGGGGCGACAATTCACCGCACCACCGCTTATCACCCTCAGGCTAATGGGTTATGCGAGCGTTTTCACAGATCTTTAAAGGCCGCCCTCAGAGCCTCACTAACGGATACAAATTGGGTAAATAAACTTCCCTGGGTTTTATTGGGGTTGCGTGCTTCGCCCAAAGAGGATCTAGACGCCTCCCCAGCAGAATTAGTTTTTGCACAACCTCTCAGGCTCCCAGGTGAATTTTTACCAGAGAACCCAGAGCCAGGGCATCTTCCAGCCCCGAGGTTTTTAGGCAGCAACGGACCGGACTCTCTCCCCGGACCGGCACATCACTCTTTTCCACGGGTTTTTGTCCCCCAAGCTTTAAAAAACGCTGAATTCGTTTTTGTTAGGCATGAAGCTTTAAAACCAACTTTCCGCCCACCATACGATGGACCATTCAGGGTGCTGGAACCTGGTGATAAACATTTTGTGCTTGATTTTGGGGATAGAAAAGAAACAGTCAGCATTGACAGACTTAAACCTGCCTTCTTGTTGAGAGACGAGCCTGCACGGTTGGCGAGAGCACCTCGGCGGGGTAGACCCCCCAAGAGAAAAGACTCAGCCCCCCTGCAGGGAACAAATAATCACTCTCCTCCCCAAGCTGCAGATTCCTTACAGGAAGGTCCCACCAGGACGCCCAAGCAGACCCACAGCAGATTCGGGAGAAGATTAAAACCCAGACGGCACAGAGACTGATGCAAACTACTCAACAGTTGTTCACTAATTGTGCTGTAACAGTTTAGGACTGACTTGTGATATTACTATGCTGTTATGATTACCACTGAACTCTCTTAGGAGCATAGCTGCTGGAAAGTTTCTTCTGCGTCAAGAGGTGTAGCAGTTAGTATGTCATAATAATTATCTTAAACTGTGAATTTTTCTATTGTCCTTTTCTTAGTCGTTTGGGGGGAGGCTGTGGTCTATATTAATCATATATCCCATAACCTACATATGTTTAAGCATGTGAGAGTGTTTAGTGATTACATATGTAAAGCGACTTCACACCTCAGAACAGGACAAAGGGTCTCAACCGCCAGTGAAGATTAAAGAGCATCCAAGGCGCTGCGGTGGAGACCGGATGGGTTGCCCTGACCCCCCAGGGCCAGGTGGAGGAGTACGAAGACAAAAGAGGGGATTAAGATAGTGAGGGATGTCAGCTTTTTATATGCATGTCTTTTGTTATGTGCGAGTATAAGTTCGTAGAGCCGAAGGTGTTCGCTCTCTTACTTCTTCTGCTGCTGCACCTAGATGAGACTTGTTTGAGGAGCTGATAATAAACTTTGGTTTATGATCACATCGCCTCGTTATTTCAAGCTCCTCTACACAGATAACATTTACGTATAATATAACACTAGATGGTCATGGATGCATAATATAAATGACAAAATAATAATACTAAACTAAAAACAGAAACATTCATAAACAGGAACAGATGGCAACCTCAAATGGCATAATACATCCAAAACCAAGAACGAAGTCAATAATAAAACTAAGATGAGTAAATACAGAAAAATAATCAGAACAAACTGAAAGCATGGGCACGGTGCTCCCTCGGTGCTCAGCATCATGACAGGGAAGCTGTGGCTACAAAAGTAGCTTACCACTATCATTGTCTGTGGAGTGAATGAATAATGGACTCATTGTAAAGTGTCTTTGGATTATTATTGACCATTATTAAAAACATAGCTATTACACATTTTTAAACTGAGATTCTGTTTGGGGGGGGTGTACAAAATCTCTCAGCCCCAGGGCCTAATGGCAAGTTAAGGTGGCCCTGTTCCTTACTGAGGTGCATCACCCAAACAAACACTGAAATGAAATGATGAAGTGATAGATAGAGGGATGATATAGAGTTAAGTACGTGGCAGTAATGCACCTGTAAGCTGGTTGCCAACCGCCAATCAAATCTAAAAGAAGAAGAAACAATTTAATACAAATATGTACAGAACAGTGAAAATAACGTTTGTGGTTAGGGAGTGGACTCTTGGAGCTCAGCTAAGGAATAGTCCCACACAGAAGCTTATTTTTGCTCGGACCAGCGATGAGGACAGCCATCTCCCTGCTTCTCTTTATTAATTTTCGTGTGCCTTGTGCCTGAAGAAGACAAAACAGAGTTGAAAAACACGTTGCACACAGTGGCACATATTTGGGACATGTCATTTTGAGACCAAATTTGGGGATTTTCTTTTTACCTAGGGGATGGACCGTGCACCTCCTGCCCCTTCTTGGGAACAGGAACAACTACCTCCACCCTAACCAGCCTGTGCCTCCCTCATGTTTCTTCAAGCCTAAAATTGAGCAACTTACATTCCAATTTACCCTAAATCTAACCACATCTTAGATTATGTTTCACTGTCAGAACTTAAAAATAAGTGCAGAGGCAACAAAGATAAACAAAGTCTGAGGAATGTATAAAAAATCAAATAAGCTTACAGAGACAATGAAAAGAAACAATTTAATGCAAAAATGTACAGAACAGTGAAAATAACGTTTGTGACTAGGGGGTGGAGTCTTGGAGCTCAGCTAAGGAATAGTCCCACACAGAAGCTCATTTTTGCTCGGACCAGCAATGAGGACAGCCATCTCCAAGCTTCTCTTTATTAATTTTCGTGTGCCTCGTGCCTGAAGAAGACAAAACAGAGATGAAACGTTGCACACAGTGGTATATATTTGGGACATGTCATTTTGAGACCAAATTCGGGAATTTTCTTTTTACATGGGGGATGGACCATGCACCTCCTGCCCCTTCTTGGGGACAGGGACAACTACCTTCACTGTAACCCTAAACCTATCCTTACCACCCCCACAAACGCGCCAGGGCATGGGCTGGTCTCCAGCCCAGGGGATGGGGGCACTGGCCTCCTGGTGGCTGGGACCCGGGGTTGGCGTTGGCCCCGCTGGGGGGGCGTGGGTCTGCCGCGCCGGCCACTTGGCGGCCCGGCCTCCCTCGGCCATACCTGGCTGTCTTGGGGCTTGTTGGCCTCGGGACATTTGTGATCTGTGGGGGTTGGTGGCATTGTCCTGTTTGCTCGGGGTTTCCGGGAAGGGGGGGGGGGTCTGGGAGTTGTATATATATATATATCACGTCGTCGGCCTCCGTCGATCTATGATGACCATGGAAGAGAATCCTAGATGTCTACTCTGCTGGAACAGCACCGCCTGTGGCTGAACAGGCCGATGCGCGAATGGCAGTCCCTGTCACACAGATCGCACTTGTGGATGGTCTCCGTGCTGCTGGGTCTATGGCAGTTCTTCCTGCGGGTCCTTTTTTCATCTGCTGAAGGAGTCAGTTTCTCTTCACCCGCCTTGAGCTGTCTGGTCAGGGTGCCTCTCCATTTGGAGCGGTCCGTTGCGAGGTCCTCCCAGCGCTCTGTGTTGATCTCCAGGGCCTTCATGTCTCTCTTGCAGACATCTCTGAAGCGCAGCTGTGGGCAGCCAGCGTCTCTCCTGCCAGTCGCCAGTTCTCCGTAGAGGATGTCTTTGGGGATTCTGCAATCCTCCATATGGTGAACATATCCTAGCCAGCGGAGCCTGCGCTGCCTGAGTAGAGTGAACATGGAGGGAAGGCCGGTGTGGGACAGGACTTCTGTGTTGGGCACTTTGTCCTGCCAGGATATGTCCAGGATGCGGTGAATGCAGCGCAAGTGGAAGGAATTCAGTCTCTTTTCCTGCCGGGCGTATGTTCTCCACATCTCACTCCCATAGAACAGTGTGCTGATGACGCAGGCGTTGTACACTGCCATCTTCATCTTGACAGAGAGTTTGGGATTCTCCCACACACGTGTGGTGAGGCGAGCGAGTGTGGAGGCTGATTTTCCAATCCTCTTGTCGATCTCTGTATCAAGGGAGAGGTTGCTGCTGATTGTGGACCCCAGGTACGTGAACTGATTCACAACCTCCAGCTCGTAGTCATCGATGGTGATGGTTGATGGTGCTTCCGTGCCTTGCGCCAAGACGTTAGTCTTCTTCAGGCTGATGGTAAGCCCGAAGTCCATGCATGCCTGGGAGAAGCGGTCCATCAGGGTCTGAAGCTCCTGCTGTGTGTGGGTCGCAACTGCAGCGTCGTCTGCAAACAGCATATCTCTGATTAGATCCTCACGTACTTTGGTTCTGGCTTTCAGACAGGCGAGGTTGAAAAGCCTGCCGTCAGATCTTGTATGCAGGTAGATTCCCTCTGTTGCTGTGCTGAAGGCATGCCTCAGGAGCATAGCAAAGAAAATCCCAAAGAGGGTTGGTGCAAGTACACAGCCCTGTTTCACTCCACTGTGTATATTGAATGGCTCTGAGACGTTGCCGTCGTACTGCACCATCCCCTGCATGTTGGTGTGAAACGATTCGATGAGGCTTTGAAACTTTGGTGGGCATCCTATCTTTGGCAGGATTTTGAAAAGGCCCTCTCTGCTGACCAGATCAAACGCTTTGGTGAGGTCGATGAAGGCGACGTACAGGGGCATGTTCTGTTCTCTGCACTTCTCCTGGAGTTGGTGGATGGAGAATATCATGTCCATCGTTGATTGCCCAGGGTGGAAGCCACACTGAGACTCGGGGTAGACACGTTCGGCAAGCTTCTGTAGACGAATGAGGACAACTCGTACGTAGACTTTGCCAACAATGCTGAGGAGGAAGATGCCCCTGTAGTTGTTGCAGTTGCTTCTCTCCCCTTTGTTTTTGTAGAGGGTGATGATCTTGGCGTCCCTCGTGTCCTGTGGTACGGCACCTTCCTTCCAGCACTGGCAGAGGATGTCATGCAATGGCAGCAGTAGGGCGGTCTTGCAGTGCTTGATCAGGTCAGGGGGTATGCCGTCGTTGCGAGGTGCCTTGCCAGCGGCCAAGCTATCGATGGCCTTGCTGAGTTCGTCGATGGTTGGCTCGGCGTCAAGTTCATCCATGGATGGCAGGCAATCGATGGCATCAAGGGCTGACGGTGTCACGGTGTTCTGTCTGGAGTAGAGGTCAGAGTAGTGCTCCACCCATCTCTCCATCTGCTTGTTCTTTTCTGTGATCATCTCCCCAGTGGAGGATTTGAGGGGGGCCGTCTTGCTCTGAGCCGGACCAAGTGCTTTCTTGATGCCGTCGTGCATACCACGGATGTTCCCTGTTATTGCAGCAGTTTGAATGTCTTGGCTGAGCTGAGTCCAGTACTCGTTGGCGCAGCGCCGAGCAGTCTGCTGAACTTTGCTTCTCGCAGCCCTGAGGATCCGGAGATTCTTCTCATTTGGGTACTTCTTGTACTCAGCAAGTGCCGAGCTCTTGGCTTCAATGACAGGGGTCATCACGGTCGACTTGGCATCAAACCAGTCCTGTGACTTCAAGGTCTTCCTCCCAAAGATAGCCAAGGCTGTGCGGTGGATGATGTTTCGCAGCTCTTCCCATTTCTGCTTTGCGGACTCTCCTTCTTGTGGTTCACCAAGTTCCTTCACAAAGGTGGAGGCAAACTGCTCGACAAGTTCTGGTTGGGCCATCTTGCTGGTGTCAATCCGTGCCTTTCCAGGCTGTCTGGCATGGTGGAATTTCTTCAGCTGCAGCTTGACCCTGCAACACACCAATGAATGGTCTGTGTTGCAATCTGCACTCTGGAATCAGCAGGTGATTAGCACGTTCTTCAGTGAGGTGCGCCTGGTCAGGATCAAGTCCAGCTGGTGCCAGTGCTTTGAGCGTGGATGTTGCCAGGAAACCTTGTGTTGGGGCTTGGTCTTGAAGAACGAGTTTGTGATGCACAGATCATGATGTGTGCAGAATTCGAGCAGCCGCTATCCGTTGTCGTTCATTCTGCCCATGCCGAATGGTCCAAGACAAGAGGGCCAGGAGTCGTGGTCAGCACCCACTCTGGCATTGAAGTCTCCAAGGAGAATGAGTTGTTCAGAGTTGGGGATGATCCTGACAGTTGTTGCGAGATTCTCATAGAACTCGTCTTTTGCCTCTGGTGTGGCTGTCATTGTTGGGGCATACACACTGACGAGGGTGACTGGGCCTTGAGTGGTGTTAAGGTGGAGGGTGAGGAGTCATGCAGAGCCATTGCTGCCCGGTTCCACCATCTTCAGCAAGGAGTTCTTCACTGCGAAACCCACTCCGTGTTCCCTGTGTTCGTCACTGCCCTTTCCCTGCCAGTAGAACGTGTAGTCCTTCTCTCTCAGCATGCCTGCGTCAGCCAACCGTGTTTCCTGGAGAGTAGCGATATCCACTTCCAGTCTCTTCAGCTCATTATTGATGACGGCAGTCTTCCTGGTGTCACTGATGTCCTTAAGGTTAGCAGCGAGTCTTGTCATCATAGTGCGGATGTTCCAAGTTCCCAGTTTTAGAGTTGGTCTCTTTTGTTTTTTTGTCTTGCCTGGTGCGAAGGTTCTCAGCCTGCCGTTCGGACTTCACCTCATCCCCATGCACCCAATGAGGAAAGCAGGCTGTGGCGGGACAACACCTTATTGGCTGGGGGCTGCCCAGCTTGAGGCGGGCGGTAGCTGTCCAGTGAGATCAAATGAGCCCTCCCACCGTCGGGAACAACCCCTGGCGCCACGCTCTACGCCACTTGAGTGGTGGCTTATAACTGGTAACTGTCATTCCCCATGTTTTGTCTACGCCAAAGGCGAAGCTGGAGTGTCCTCCCCAGTGATCCGGTGTTCTACCTTCCAGCGTTGGGCGTTGGTAGGATTCAAGCCTGGGCAGGAAGATATGGAAGACAAGATGTTGCCCATACAGCATGTTCCCCCTCTCCACGTCACTGATGAATCCAAAGGAACAGCAGGGCTGCTACAGTTTGGCACCAGCGCCGTCGCAGGAGCTGCCAGAATGATTTTGAGCACAACAGAGAACTGCCTTAGGGACTCCGATTCCGGATTTTTCCTCAGGGTTGACTCCGGAAGCCTTTCCCGTGACCGGGTATGCCTCAAGGCAGCGGAGGTTTGAAATCAGGGTTTACCTTCCCCCAGATGGGCTACCTTCCCAGGTTAACGGGCCACCATCTACCCGAAGCATCTGGTTTTAAGGCGCCAGAAATCCGCCCTCGTCCCTTCTCCTATTAGTAAAAGCAGTTCCGCCGGGCTTAGAAACTAAACCACACGGGCAGGCTAGGAGTTGGACTTAGTTGTCAGAGGCGTTTTGAGACGTACGCTATAAAGAGCATTTTATAAGCACTGGGAGCTTAACCCCAGTGCCGCTCCTGGCTATGACAACCTTGGAAAAAATGTATGTATATGATTATAACCAATGTATATGTACACTACCGTTCAAAAGTTTGGGGTCACTTAGAAATTTCCTTATTTTTGAAAGAAAAACACTTTTTTTCAATGAAGATAACTTTAAACTAATCAGAAATACACTCTATACATTGCTAATGTGGTAAATGACTATTCTAGCTGCAAATGTCTGGTTTTTGGTGCAATATCTAGATAGGGGTATAGAGGCCCATTTCCAGCAACTATCACTCCAGTGTTCTAATGGTACAATGTGTTTGCTCATTGTGTCAGAAGGCTAATTGATGATTAGAAAACCCTTGTGCAATCATGTTAGTTCTGCAATGCTGTAATTGCTGCAAATGGAGGATTCTTTGACGAAAGCAAAGTTTGAAGGAAAAAATTATTATTTCAAATACAAATCATTATTTCTAACTTTGTCAATGTCTTGACTATATTTTCTATTCATTTTACAACTCATGGTGGTAAATAAGTGTGACTTTTCATGGAAAACACAAAATAATTGTCTGGGTGACCCCAAACTTTTGAACGGTAGTGTATATAACCTATATATATATATATATATATATACTGTATATATATATATATATATATATATATATATATATATATATATATATATATATATATATATATATATTAGATTATTTGTTTATTTGACAGGGACAGTGCAATAAACATAGACAATTAATCAAATGACAATCAATCTGATGTGTTGCACAAAGAGTGTATAGCTATTACCTAATTTGCAACTCTTGTCCCTGGATGGGCTTTAGAAAGGAGAAACAAGTAAAAAGAAAAAAGGATAAGGAAAAGTAAAAATGAAAACAGAATAAACAATAACCACATACATCAATGCAAAAAAGATTATAAATACATTATAAATACACAATTATAAATATTATAAATATTATAAAGATATTATATTATATACACTACCGTTCAAAAGTTTGGGGTCACCCAGACAATTATTTTGTGTTTTCCATGAAAAGTCACACTTATTTACCACCATGAGTTGTAAAATGAATAGAAGAAAATATAGTCAAGACACTGACAAGGTTAGAAATAATGATTTGTATTTGAAATAATAATTTTTTTCCTTCAAACTTTGCTTTCGTCAAAGAATCCTCCATTTGCAGCAATTACAGCATTGCAGACCTAACATGATTGCACAAGGGTTTTCTAATCATCCATTAGTCTTCTGATGCAATGAGCAAACACATTGTACCATTAGAACACTGGAGTGATAGTTGCTGGAAATGGGCCTCTATACACCTATGTAGATATTACACCAAAAACCAGACATTTGCAGCTAGAATAGTCATTTACCACATTAGCAACATATAGAGTGTATTTCTGATTAGTTTAAAGTTATCTTCATTGAAAAAAAGTGCTTTTCTTTCAAAAATAAGGAAATTTCTAAGTGACCCCAAACTTTTGAACGGTAGTGTATATATATATATATATATATATACTGTATATATATATACTTTTGAACGGTAGTGTATATATATATATATATATATATATATACTTTTGAACGGTAGTGTATGTATATATATATATATATATATATATACTGTATATATATATACACTACCGTTCAAAAGTTTGGGGTCACTTAGAAATTTCCTTATTTTTGAAAGAAAAGCACTGTTTTTTCAATGAAGATAACTTTAGACTAATCAGAAATACACTCTATACATTGCTAATGTGGTAAATGACTATTCTAGCTGCAAATGTCTGGTTTTTGGTCCAATATCTACATAGGTGTATAGAGGCCCATTTCCAGCAACTATCACTCCAGTGTTCTAATGGTACAGTGTGTTTGCTCATTGCGTCAGAATTCTCCAGATTCCCTCAACAAATTAACAGCTAGAATGCCAAAGGTCTGCAATGCTGTAATTGCTGCAAATGGAGGATTCTTTGACGAAAGCAAAGTTTGAAGGAAAAAATTATTATTTCAAATACGAATCATTATTTCTATCCTTGTCAATGTCTTGACTATATTTTCTATTCATTTTACAACTCATGGTGGTAAATAAAAGTGTGACTTTTCATGGAAAACACAAAATTGTCTGAGGTGACCCCAAACTTTTGAACGGTAGTGTATATATACTACTCACAAAAGTTAGGGATGTTCAGCTCTCAGGTGAAATTCTGTGATGTACCTAAAATGCACTATAACCTTTAGAGGTGAACTTAATTTGACCTTCTCTAACCTTTTGAATGCACATGTCCAACTGTTCAGTGTTTCAGTACCTTTTGCATAACTTGCTGTTCTCTAACAAGATGCTTAAAGGAAAAATTCACAACAGGTGTTTGACCCATGAATTGACCAATAAATTTTCTGGTTGCATTAGAACTGATATTTAAACAGACTTCTTCGTCATGCTGTTCACATTTTGACATCATGAGACCAAGACGACACCTAACAATTGATCAACAGTACCTTGCCATTGCGAGGCTTCAAACAGAATGTTCTCAGAGGGAAGTGGCCACTGAGCTTAGAGTGTCACAGAGTGTCATCAGCAGGTTTCAACAGAGATACAGAGAGCCTGGAAGAGTCACAGAAAGGCATAGAAGTGGACATCCTTTGGCCACATCCCACACTGAGTACCGCTTCATTGTGAACAGTGCCCTGCAGAACCGGATGATGAATGCCACTCAACTCCAGGCACATTTAAGGGAGGTGAGAGGCATCCAAGTGTCACGCCAGACCATTCAAAACCATTTACCTCAGTGTGGTTTGCGTGCTAGATGACCTGCAAGGGTACTTGGCCACACCATCAAGCACAGGCGTCATCTTCTTGCATGGGCCAGTGAACATTTACGCTGGACAAGGAAACAGTGGGCCTCAGTGCTGGTCTCTGATGAAAGTCGATTCACGTTGAGCAAAAATGATGACCACCAACGATGTTGGAGACATCAAGGAGAGCGCTATGCATCAGCCACTGTTGTCACCAGACGAGCCTTTGGTGGTGGTGTTACAGTCTGGGCAGGTGTGTCTAGTCAATACAGAACTGCCCTACACCTTGTGAATGGTACAGTGACAAGCCAATACCACCTGAATAACATCATTAATTTCATCTTCATGGAAGACAATGCTCCAGCTCATTGAAGTTACATCATTAGGGAATGGCTGCTGGAGGTTGGGGTACCTCAAATGGAGTGGCCTGCACTTTCTCCAGACCTGAATGCCATCGAAAACCTATGGGATCAGCTGAATCACCGTGTAGAGGCTGGTAACCCTGCACCCCACAACCTCAATGACCTGAGGGTCACTCTTCAAGAAGAGTGGAATGCCATGCCTGAGCAGACAATAAGTCAACTTGTGAAAAGCATGAGACGTCATTGTCAAGCTGTAATTGATGCTCAAGAGCACATGACAAGTTAATGAGACACTGACATTTTTTGTTGTGGTATACCCACCACTGTTGTTGGCTTTTGTTTTAATAAACTGTTTGAGATGAGGAACTCAGCATTGCATGCTTCTACTTATATGCCCTACTTTCAGATATAATATCACTGTAGCATGAACTTTTTATATTTTCCATAAATTTCACCCGAAAGCCAAATATCCCTAACTTTTTGTGAGTTGTGTATGTATTTAATACTTATATGTTTATATATACAATCATGTGAAAAAATTTGGACACCCCTTTAAATATTCAGGGCTTTATTAAGAAACATTCATATACAGTATCTATGTCTAACCTTGTTTTTGTTTTTATTTGCTTTTTTGACATTTATTTTAGCCATTTTAAGTGGAAATGAATGTGGGGTGTCCTAAAAACGATAGGGGGGGGGTGTCCTAATTTATTCCTCACTGTTTGTTTAGAATTAAATTTTACAGAAAATTTGAAAAAAAGTCTCTTTCATTTTTAATTGCTTAGTTGCATTACATGAATCTCCCAGTATTTTTAACATTGATATTAAATATCCATATGTCCAAATATGTTTAAAAAAAACACACAGGCTTATAGAGTTTGTCCTAATTTTTTAATGACTGTATATATATATATATATATATGTCATGGTCCGTGCACGGCGGGGCTTCCGGCTGACAAAGCCGGGTCACGTTGTGACAGCTGTTCAGCATCTCTTCTAATCACTCTCTCCACTGATTGGGTTGTCTTGGGGATTTAAGGAAGCAGCTGAGGGTTACTCCTCGCTGCGATCTCGTCAGATGTCAACGTCAAACTTCCCTTCTTCAGTCATTCGTCGCTGTATTTCTTTGTCTGTGCCATTACCTTTGTTGTGTTTTTCACCATGAGTTTGTGTTGGGCTTGTTTGTTTTTCCCTGTCTTCCCTGTACCAGCATGTTGGAGATGGCAGCGCCGGGAGAGGGCTACTCTTTAGACTTAGGTTACAGTCTGATCATATTCCTAATTGATCTAGATGGCCTGCTCTCCAACGCTCGCCGCAGCATCACTCCCGACGACACACGCTGGTACTTGGACCTCGCAGAGGCGGCTATTTCCCGCAATCCTCACCACGCCAACCACGCCGAGATAAGGAGGAGGATGGCAGAGAATACAGCTCTCTGGGAGAGGACCCGTGGACCGGAGGGGAACTCCGGCAGGAAACCGAAAGTGAAACATACCCGTTCCTCGCCTCGGAATCCAGTTCCTGTCGCCCATCCAGCCCAGGAGTTCACGTCACCCAAGGGTCATCCCCAGCGGAGGATGACATCAGCCGGGATTCCTTCAGAGGAGACGCAGTGGTCAGCTGTGATCCTCCAGGACCGTGTGGCTGCGGCTCGCTCCACTTCTCATCCGTCGGAGATCATGAGGCATGTGACGGCGGCAGTTTGGCTGGTGGAGCTCACCCCGGAGCTCCATAATCATCCCAAATACGCTGAATTGCTGGCTTCTGTCTCCGCGCAGCAGCGGCGGTTCCCTGACCTGACCTTCGCCTCGCCCTCTGCCGGTAGACGTCGTCACAATGCCTGGATCAAGCCTCAGCAAGAACCCCGTCCGGATCCAGCACCGGTTCGCCGGAAAGACTCTATCTCCCCACCAGCTGATGCTCCTGCATCACGACGGAAGGGAATAACTGCAGCCATTGCCTCCGGGGCATCTGTTCCTGCTGTCCTGTCAGCTCCTCATCTCCGGTCTGCCTTGGCTGCTCCTCCCCCCTCCTTGACGCTCTCCCCAGCTGCGGTGAGCTCCGCGAGCCCTGCTCCGGCAGTGCCCGTGATCAATCCTGTGCAGGCGGTTCCTCCTCGTCTTCCTGGGGGTCCTTCGTTACCATCCTGAGGGGAAAGGGAAGAACAAAGCCCGCTACAGCAGGCACCATCGAGGCAAGTGCAATTTCTTTCTTCTCCTCACCATTATGATTTGCCTTGTCTGACTCCTGGGGGTGGAGTTCGGGGTTTGCAGTCTCCCGAGCTTCCTCCACCTGCTGTAGCCTCTAATTATGAACCTGCTGGCTCTGTGTCTCCTTTTCTTGAGCGTTCTCTGGAGTCAGGCCCACACCACCGGACGAGGAAGGAGCCTGTGGCCCTGGAGAGTTTGGGTCCAGCCCAGCAGCCATGTCACAGGCAGAGGAGGAGGGCAGATTGCTTCTTGGAGCCTGCGCCGACAGCTAAGCGCCCCCGGGTCTCCATGGAGGAGCGGTTCAACCCAGCAGGTCAACGATCTCCTGCCACTACGCCATGCAGGTCTTTGGCGTGGACGTCAGCGTTGGGAGGTCATCAGACTGCGGAAACCATCATGCCGGCTGCGGGGCCCACTGTAGCCAAGTGGAAGCCAGAGGATGTCCTTCTGCCTTCTGAACCCGGATTGTCGAAGTCCTGGACGGCGACAGAATTCGAGATCAGGCAAGTGCCCTATTTTGTCTTTATCCTATCAATTCTAGAGCATTTTTGCCTGTCTCTCGGGGAAACTAGCTGGGTGCAGCCATCCGCTGCATCCGAGCTTGTCTCGCTGGGCTCTGTCGCTGCCGGTGATCCTGATCCCGGTTCTCTTTCTTCTCCTGAGCCTTCTCCCAGGGTCACCGGTGTGGAGTCGATTCCGGTTGCCATTCTGGAGGTTCCGGGTTTGGGTTGGGAGGTCGTCTCTGGTGCTGCCCCGGTCCAGTCGGGGTCCGTCGTGGGTGCAGCTGCGACCCAATCGGGGTCTGTCGTGGGTGCAGCCGCGACCTAATCGGGGTCCATCGTGGGTGCAGCCGCGATCCAATCTGGGTCCGTCGAGGGGGCAGCGCGGCCTCATTTGGGATCCGACTGGAGGGCAGTGCCAGTTCTAGTGGAGTTCAGAGGAGGTGCTGCAGAGCTTTCGCTGATCAACGCTGGACTGGTCCCTCATCCTTTCCCCATTCCTTTTTCCCTTCCATCGGGGGCCGCTGGGATTCCCTGTTATTGGCTCGGCTCTCCTTCATTATCGCCCTCTACAGGGAAGCCGTCTCCGAGTTCTCCCCTGCGGTCCTGGTGGCTGAGTGACACGGGTCGGCCGCGTGGAAGACTGCCTCGCCCGTTTGGCGTTCTGGGTCGGCCACCCGACCAACTTGACTCTCTGTTCGGTGATCTGGTGCGGCCGCCAGAGGGACTGTTTTTCCTGGCCTGGGACTGGGGTAGGCCACCTGAACTTTCCCTTTTTCCCCTGCCAGCAATCTGGACGCTGGACGCAGGAAGACCCCCTGATCTATTGGGTTTTGTGTTATGGTGCTCTGTCTGCCGTCATCCCTAATTTTTTTGCTCTGCCTGCTCCTCAGGAATTTTAGGGATGCTCTGGTGTTTTGTTATTAGGACTATTGTGAACTGTATTTAATGCCGCTCTTTAGCATGTGTTTTTTTTTCTTTCCTCCTCACCTGTGTTATTTTTGCGACACTGAAGTGTGTTTTTCGCTGTCCCTTGGCATAAGTGTTTTTTTTTCTGCTCTGGTATTATGATTGTTGTGCCTGTATTTGAGTTTCCTGTATTCCCCTGTGGGTTGTGAAGATGTTTTTCTTTTCCTGTGACCTTATAGGATTTATCAGGGTGTTCTGTTTGTAGCCTGTTTTTTCTTTCTGTTATTCTGCTGGTTGGTTCTCGCCCTCCGAGCCTGTTTTCCCCCACCCCCCTCCCTAGGCGGTCCTCTTGGCCTTCTGGGTGGTGGTGGTGGGGGGGGGGGGCTCGATGTCACACAGCATTTGGAATCCTCCTCGGGAGTGGGGGATACTGTCATGGTCCATGCACTGACTGTCTGCGCTCGGGTTGTCCGGCTGTTCTCTGGCCATCAGGGCTTTTATTCTGACAGTGTCACGGCGGGGCTTCCGGCTGTCAAAGCCGGATCACGTTGTGACAGCTATTCAGCATCTCTCCTAATCACTCTCTCCACTGATTGGGTTGTCTCAGGGATTTAACCCCTTGCACTCTGGTCAATTTCCCTAAAAACGCCAAAAAATAACGTACCCAAAGTAAATCAAAAGCTGTTCTTCAACCCTTTGCAGCATCTTCATGGGGTTGGTCTCATTTAAAAGAAAACACGTTGAATTTTTTGGCAAAACAGTCATAATCTCTCTAAGTGCTCCTGCCACTGAGTAACAGTCATCTAAACATACTGAACTTGAAGAAAATAAATTTCGCCTGAGTGTTTTTTTGGATACAAATGCTTGCAAATAACACACAGCTTCAGATACTGGCTGGAAAATGCAACAGAAATGTAGAACCAAGTGTTATCCAGCTGAGGTCAAAATTTTGTAATAATACCACAAAAAATGAATATATTACACAGCTTTTTTTCTTAGGTTGTTCCCAGGCATTTTTGAACTGTGCCAAATTGTGCCAAATGGCACAGTTTGGAAAAACGTCTGTAACTTTTGAATGATTCAATATAGAAGCTTCATCTTGGGCTCTAATGAAAGGTGAAGGGCTGTGTGTGTGTGTGTGGGGGGGTTGTTTATTCATTCATGAATGAATGAATGAATGAACAAACAAGCCCCCACACACAAAGAAGCATGCCACGTAAAAAATGTGTGGCTTTTTTTTACAAGAAAAAAAAACCTATAGTGCACAAAAAATTATACTAAAATATTTGTAATGTAGAAGATAACAACCCCCCCCCCCCACTACAGAGGACGGACATCGCCCATCGCTATATGACGGAAAGCGGTGACGGTGCGCCGCGGTCTGCTACGCATAGTTGGACTAAAATATCTGCAACATATCTGCAATCCGCTACAGAAGAGTAGCGGGGGGTGGGGGGTGGGGTGTTCACAACATGACGGACCCGGACCGGGTCCGTTATGTTGCGATAACGCACAGTTGTAATTTACTGATCGGTCAAAAGTCATTTGGATTACAATTTTCAGGGATAAAGAATAATTTAGCTTATAACACTTACCTGTCCACAACAGCAAAGTCGGTGGCAAACTTCTCTTCCTCATTGTTAGACGAACATGACGCTGGTCCGCTTGTTACGGACTCATGGTTCTGGTCACGTGACCCGGTCAAACCATAATTCCATTATTGCGGTTTTGCGCTTCCATGATTGCGGTTTTGGTGAACGATTTTTCAAAACAAATAAGAACAGTAGTAAGAAAAAAAAAGTGTGTCACCCAGCCTTACACAAAACAGCTTTCGAACTTCTGTGCTTCAATTGGCTGGATGTATTCGCAGCCGTTGGTAGGCGGGTCCTTCTTGCTAGGTTTTCAGTCATTGGTTCTTCAAGGTTTCAGAAACCCAATTCAAGGCTCTTATTAGTCGAATGAGAGGTCAGTCACATCTAAACCAATCAAAGCACTCCTTTGGCTTTCTGTTCGCGGCTGTGTCTGTAGTGGAAGAACGGAAATGCAGCTTTTTTTTTCAGTGCGCTCTAGGACGCAGCGCTCTCGTGCGCCCTCGTGTGCTCTAGGATGCAGAGACGTGTCCGCCCACGGTACACCGGAGTGCAAGAGGTTAAGGAAGCAGTTAGGGTTACTCCTCGCTGCGATCTCGTCAGACGTTCACTCGTTGAGCATTCGTCAAACTTCCCTTCTTCAGTCATTCGTCGCTCTGTTATCCTGAGACTCTGTATTTCTTTGTCTGTGCCATTACCTTAGTTGTGTTTTTGCCCCCCGTGGCTCATTATTTTGTCATTTGTCTTCATTAATAAATTATGCAAAGTCATCGGCGGCCTATAGCGTCTCATTTGCGGTCCGCGAGGACCGCACCATGACAATATATATATATATATATATATACTACCGTTCAAAAGTTTGAGGTCACCCAGACAATTTTGTGTTTTCCATGAAAAGTCACACTTTTATTTACCACCATGAGTTGTAAAATGAATAGAAAATATAGTCAAGACATTGACAAGGTTAGAAATAATAATTTGTATTTGAAATAATAATTTTTTCCTTCAAGCTTTGCTTTCGTCAAAAAATCCTCCATTTGCAGCAATTACAGCATTGCAGACCTTTGGCATTCTAGCTGTTAATTAGGTTGAGGTAATCTGGAGAATTCTGACGCAATGAGCAAACACACTGTACCATTAGAACACTGGAGTGATAGTTGCTGGAAATGGGCCTCTATACACCTATTGTGGCGACATGGAATAATAAGCGGAGAACTGAGGAGTTTAAAGTGCATTTATTATGTCACATCGCCATCACGCGCTCATTCTGGTGCTGTGCAGAGTGGCCCAGAGCGAGCCCTGAGGGCTCTCAGTAGCATGAAGACAGGTGCAGTCAGTTGAGCAGTAGCAGAGAGTGAGAGAGATAGTTACAGGATATGTGCGGTATTTATACCAGTTACAGACAATGTATGAAAGAGCATGGGCATTTGCATATGAGAGAGACATACATATCAAATAGGCAGATTGCTGGCCCCTGCTCCAGCTTGCAGGACAAAGAGGTGACAAGTCACATCTACATATTGATCTGTCTCTAGGTCACAGTGAGGACAGGACGCGTGAACACAAAGCATGAATGGCACATTAACATCACACTGCATGAATGGCACATTACATCACAGTAGTGCTGCGGAAAATAACCAGGAGTAGCGAGCTGTCTGTCCTTAGTCTGTGGGGGTTGTCCCACACTATGTAGATATTGGACCAAAAACCAGACATTTGCAGCTAGAATAGTCATTTACCACATTAGCAATGTATAGAGTGTATTTCTGATTAGTTTAAAGTTATCTTCATTGAAAAAAAAACAGTGCTTTTCTTTCAAAAATAAGGAAATTTCTAAGTGACCCCAAACTTTTGAACAGTAGTGTATATATATATATATATATATATATATATATATATATATATATATATATATATATATATTTTGCCCAAAAAAATTAAAGGAACACTTTGAAAACACATCAGATTTTAATGGGAAAAAATAAGCTTGATATCTACACTGATATGGACTGGATAATGTGTTAAGAATGAAAAGATGCCACGTCTTTTGATGGAAATGAAAACACTCCAAAACTTAAAGTGAAGAAATTGTGGCAGGCTAGTCCAGCTTACTCAGATTAAAAAGTGTTCCTTTAATTTTTTTGAGCAGCATATATATATATATATATATATACGTATATATATATATATATATATAGGGACGATGTTATACTATGACTGACATGATAGATTAGTGGACAGAATATTTTGTCACAGAAGAGAGGTTTGTAGTTTAAAATCTTCAGTCTGACAGTATCCCACCATGCCTCCCCCATGCACCACATCCACACCGGAAGGCACATACATTCCTTGTTCATTCATTCATTCCTCTAAAAAAATACATTAATGCCTACTCACCTACACATTCTTTATCAATGAGCAGATGTGTCCAAACTTTTGACTGGTACTATACATCTGTCTGCAAACAACATACAGCTGTGATATATTTAACTGGAAAACACAACAGGAATGTAGCGCCAAGTGTTACCAAGATCAGGTTTAAAGTTTGTATCAATGCTCCACAAAATTAATATACTACAGTTTTTTTCTCAGGCTCCAATCATCCATCCATCCATCCATCTTCTTCCGCTTAATCCTTTTCGGGTCGCTGGGGTGCTGGAGCCTATCCCAGCATCTTTGGGCGGTATGGCAGGGCACACCCTGGACAGATCGCCAGTCCATCGCAGAGCCACCACAGAGAGACAGACAACCATTCACTCTCACATTCATACCTAAGGGCAATTTAGAATCCTCAGTTTGATGCCAATTAACCTAACTTTCATGTTTTGGGGGCATGTGGGAGGAAATCGGAGAAATCCCAGAGTAAACCCAAGCAGAAACGGGGAGAACTTGCAAACTCCACACAGATTGGAACATATTAAGATAAAACATTTAAAACATAAAAAAAACCCAGCTTTCTATAGCTTTTGAATGTGTCCTTGGGGATTTTTTTCTAATAAACCTGACAATTTTCCAAAAACATTTGAAAAAGGTAGCACTATTAAAAGTTCTGTTCCTTTAAACCATCCCTTTAAATCTCTTCAGTGGAGTACGTATTACAGGCCAAGAGCTACTGTAGCTAGTATTTTAGTTAGTCCAACTGAAGCTAAAAGCTGACATTAGCCTGAAACATAATTCTCTGTGAAATGAAAAAAGGAGGGAGGTGGAGCTAATTAGCATTTAAAGCAATATGTCATAAAGCAGCCGATTTTGAGGAGGTCTTTTTTCCATGTGGAAACTGGTACTGCATTAAATAAAACCTCCAGTGTTTTGACCAAAGCATGTCAGACGTTTCATCAACACCTATAGGAACTGGGGCACTTTAAAGGGGTTACTGACTGCACTTTTTCCACATTTTTAACAACTCACACGTCTTAATGAAGTGTTTGTGACATATTTTGTTGACATTTTCTTTTTTTTAATTATTGAAGCAAATCTGTTTTGTATTTTTACTGGCTTTCTTGAAATGCTCTGATTTAAAGCCCATCACTTTAAGAAACATCCTTCACCGATTCAACTCCGAAATAATCTATCCGAAAACTCTGCCCTCCCTCTTATGTCAGTTAGCCATTAGCTGACTAGCTTCTAGCATGTACTTTTTAGCCTACTTCTAGCTCGAATGAGCTGTGCTGGTTCACTGATCCACAGTCAGTGGTGTATAGCGCGTCACTCTGGCCCATTTCCCAATAATTTTGCCATGATTCCACTGCAAATCACTAGCACCACGTGCCGGGCGGCCTCCCAATCGCTACAACCGACCTGGCCTGGGACCCGAAGCTGCTGGCCAAGCTGAGCCGCCAAGCCACAGGATCTCAAAGGGCAGTGTCTCGCTCTGTGCAATCCCACTCTGTTTCCATGGCCAGCTGGGGGACGCCCTGTCATAAGGCAACTCCTCTACGCTGCTCGTGAGAGTGGAGCAGAGTCATGTGGAGCTCTGGAGGACGTGGGGGAGCTGGCTGTGAGAGCCAGCAGCCTCCAGCCAGTAGCCTTGGGTCAATTGCCATGACCGGTGCACTGGTGCTGGTGATTTGCTGTGGAATCATAGCAAAATTATTGGGAGACATGCCAGAGTGATGCAAGGTATATTGTCAACTGTGGATTGGTGAACCAGGTGGTTTCAGGGATGGCTATTAGGGTGACCAAGATCTGAGGAAATTAACATTATAAGCCGCACTTGGTGTGAGTCTCCTGGTACCAGTGTTAGCCTGGGGGGCTAATAGGTCAGGGGCTAATAGGCTACCTTTAGCACGCCTTCCATCTACATGATGGACAGCTAGGTGGGCCAATAATAGAGCAGTGGGCAGGTCTCAAGGATGGTGGTGGGTTGACTGTGTCAACTCTTGATGAAAACAATTTAGCCAGAAGGGTCAAAAACATTTCCGCCATTTCTGGGACAGGAAAAACAAGATAAAGACTGCATTTTTTTCAGAGAATTGATTGTTTTTGTCATGAGTCTGAGCTCAGTGTTTCTTTGGAGCTCAGACTCTCTTTTTATTTCTGTTTATTTTATGTCTATTATGATTATTCCTGTCTAGTTTTTGTGTTATTCTGGTTTGTTGACACGAGCCTCCTTCCTCTGCTCCCAGACACACCCACCTTCCTCTCGCAGCCTGTTTCCCCAGTCACCTTAGCTGTGAGTCATTTAAGAATAAGGTCACTGCCCGCTCCTTGCCACTGTCATGATCTGCTCTGCTCATTATTCCCAGCTGCGCACACACCTGTTCTCCATCACGTCTGGCCTATTTCTACCGCGCTGCCCAAACCTGCAGTGCGGAGGTGTCTCACTGTACTCCAGATGAGCTTCACCTGCCAACTCCACGGCCTGTTGTAGTCTTCAGCCCAAGCCTGCCTCCACCGTCATCGGGGAATTCCTCCAGCTGCTCACGTAAGCTCATTCTTTCAACTCACCTTGTCTTCCAGTCCCCTGTGCACAGGCAGAATCCTGTGATGGTGGAATCTCCTCTCTTCCTCCTTGGCGGCAGATTCCCTCTCCTCTTCCACCACACTACCACTCCCTAGACACTCTCCAGCAGGAGCTGCTCTCACCCCAGAAGGCACTGTCTTCCTGGCCGTAGCCGCCGTGCAGAACCTGGGACTCTCGCCATCTACTCTCACAGCAAGCCTCAGTGTAACTGTCTACCTCCAGCAGTGGCTATCATTAATCACCCCCCTCTGTGTGTTCCCAGGGTTGCCAGGCCATACAGTGTCCCGCTCTGTTCCCTGCAGCTCCTGCCTACATTTACACACACCAACACTCATTATCTGTTGAATAAACCTAATTGCATCTATTTGGAGTCTGTGTTTTGTCACTGGGTCACTAAACCATGTCAGTACATCTCCGCCAGAACAACCCAGCTGACAACGCTTTGGTGCGCCGAGTAAACCACATGGAGATCCGAGTAGATCAAATGGCTTATCAGCAGCAAACCATTTTGACCCAATTAGCTCATGTCACTGACCGGTTAGACTGGCTAACTAGCTCCCAGGCTTTTCCCCCAGCTTTACCGACTCCCAGCAGCTCCTCAGCACCCGCTAGCATACCAGCTAACCAACTCAGACAGGGGCCCCCGGCTCGGCTGACTCTCGTTCCTACTCCCAACCACTTTAGCGGCAAACTAGGAGAGGCCAGGGGTTTTGTCATGCAATGTGAGGTTGTTTTCCAGCAGGTACCTGAGGATTTCACTACCGACCACAGTAAGATCAGCTACATGATTAACTTGGTGGAGGGGCGAGCGCTAGCTTGGTCTTATGCGGAGCTATATAAGTGCAGGCTAGTTAGTTAGTTAGTTAGATGGCTAGGGCTAACTTTTCTAGTTTGACTTATGGCCAGTTTATTGGGGAGTTCAATGAAGTGTTTGACCATTCAAATCGGGACAGTGTGCTTACCTCTCGCTTGCTAAACTTGTGTAGCATCATTGTCTCCTCAAACCAAGACAGAAGATCACTTCCCTCCATTCTACAGGAATTTCACTTTTCTTCCTTCTACAGGAAAATCACTTTTCTTCATTCTACAGGAATATCTCTTGCTTTCATATTAACTACACTCACTCAATGCCTGACCAAGGATGTTTTTCCTAGGACCCCAATGTAAACAGTTGCCTCTTGCAGAGATGGTAAGGATCAGAATTTGCTTTTAAAGGCTTAAAGGGACCATAAAAACTCCAGACCAGACCCCCAACGTGAACAATGCATGTGGATAGCATCCGCCCTACAGGAAACTAATGCTCTTAAAGGGTCATAAACGGCTTAACCAGACAGTTTTATGACTTTCAACGATTACCAGATCCTCTGTCCACATATCATGGACCTAAAGAAATTATCTACAGCTCAACAGTACCTCCTAGTGGATAACTACGGAATGTGTTTCATTATGTGTAAATTGACTGTCAATTCTCACTAAGTATTAAGTTTCTTTCAGCTTATCATCTCCCCCAGATCCTAAGGACACTGAAAATCATCTTTTTGATCACCGACCATGGCTTGCAGTACTTCATTAATCTTTGATCTAAATATGAGTGCATGTATTATAATTATGTATAAGAAATGCTATGTTCATGAGTGTTATTCAAACAAATGTAATATCAGAATAATGGTATAAATGCATGATTACCAAATATTAGCCAAGTCATTTAATTTAGTTAGATCTTATATTGAGCACCTAATTTTATAAGAACTGAGTAAGTATTAATTCTCCTCTGCATTTTCATGGGATGGTGTCGTCGTTTGATTGGCTGCTCTCAAACAAAGAAATGTTTTCACATTGGATGGTGGCCATTTCAAACTGCTTTTTATAAAGTTTATTGGTCCGTCTTGCAACCGGCCCAGGTTTTATGACCCAACGGCGCGCTCAGTTAAAAGGAGTGAGGAGCCGCCCTGCATGTAAGATTAGAAGGCAGAAAAGAAAAAGAAGATTAAATGTTAGATAAAAAGAGACAGAATGAGATCAGAGATGTCTGGGAAGATTAGGAACTAGATTAAGATTAAAGAAGCAGAATAGCGATCTAGATCTCAGAGGAAATTTTTATTCCACCGTTTCAAGGTTCCGTGTAGTTTTATTTTATCTAAAGTGTTCTGTGTGAAGCTTGTCAAATCCTGCGTTAGTTTTTCTGGTTACTGAGGAGAAACCACCTTTTTCTTTAGAGCTCGCTTTCTCAGAGAATCATATTCTCAAAAATAATTTTTTCTTCAACTCAGAAGCCATTCTTATCCTAGTAAATGTTTTTCTCAGATTTTCTGACTTTTCACGCCGTTAAAGTGGACCTTTAATTTTTCTAATTCAAAGTGAACAGAGATTGTGTTTTTGGACTCTCTTTCCAGCCTCACACCCGCCTGACTGAGAAGTTTCTCCATCAGTTTTTTTTTGGTCTATCCCACTACCAGAGACCTCAAATTTGGATTTGTTTCCAAGGACTTGTCACGCCGCTCTGGGACAATTATTCACCGCTGCCACGGTCCTGTACGAGCCCCCGGCTGGGTCTACACTTCTGACAGCTGTGAGGAAGCAGCAGCCACTTTCTCCCGATGTCCTGACTCTAAACTCAGCCGGTACCAACCCGCTGAACACGTGGACCTTCAGCTGTTTGTAAGTGAGACTCTTCCTTTTTCTATCTGCAGGGTTAAAAACGTGATGTCCGAACAATTAAATTACAATTGAATATAACCAGTATTTCATGGTACAATTAGTCTCTCAGCCACAGGACAAAGCTATAAACTGAAGGAAGACTCTTAATCATTTTTAAGTAACTTTAAGTAAGTAATTTTTGTAGATTAATTCAGACGTTCATTTTAGATAATCAGCTTATGAATTTTCCCCATAAAATTGCGTTCTGTTTTGTTAGACATTTCAGCCTTCATTTACCATTGAAACATAAGTCTGGTTTCGCTTTGGTTCTACAAAGGTTTAACGCTAGACTTCAGGAAAATAATAACAGTTGATGCAATATCGGACACCTGTTATCATTTGAATCCGTTTATCCATCATTTGAATGCCATATCATGTAACCTGAATGAGTTTAATAAAAGGGTGAATGAGAGAAGTTGAAGCGTTTTCCTTTGCATATGTCTGTTTCTTAGATCACGGCAGGAGAAGAACTCCCCTAAATTTTGAGACTGATCCATTAAGTAATTGAAGGTACAAAATTAATCAAAACTAAGTTTAATATAAGTGTCCGTTAGGACTGGTGCCCCTTTTAATGAGTGCTTATTTATTTTATTTAGCGGGTGCAGAAGTGACGGTTTAACTCCGCTCCCTTTCACACCCATTATTAAATAAAATAAATAATTCCTGTACCTTATTACAATATTTTATTAAATATCCCCTACACTTGAGACAGGGTATCAAGGCTGTCACCGATTATGCTGTTGACTTCTGTGTAGCGGCTACCGAGGTGGGATGGGAGGACGCTTCCCTCTGTAGCATTTTTACCAGGTGCCTCAGCCCTAGCCTTCGGGACGAGCTAGCCCCCTTAGAGAAGCCGACTAGGCTGTCTGAGATAATCTCCTTAGCCATTAGTTTACATAATAGGCTAAGGGAACGGGCAGCGGAACGAAAATCTTGTGGTCGCTCAGGGGCCCAGTACCATCACACCCCTCAAACCTCCCTATTGGCTCTGCCACCTTCTGACTCTTCTGTGACCCCGGAACCTATGGTAGTGGGACAGTCTAAGTTGACTCCGGCAGAGAAACAGCGCCACCATGAGTTAGGGTTGTGCCTCTATTGCAGGAGTGAGGAGCATGAGGTAGCATCTTGTCAGCTTCGGCCAGAAAGGGGGAGTCCATGCGTCACAGTAGGGGGACTCACAGACTCACCCCAGCCTAATCCCCTATCTAGACTCCTTCTCCCCATTCGTTTTCTACATAAACATAAAGAAATTCCCACACAGGCATTAATCGACTCAGGGGCTGAGCAAAATTTTATTTCTGAGGACCTGGCAACCCGGTTGGGGCTTCACTGTTCCCCTCCTAAGTCTCAGCTACGGCTGATTGCACTGTCTAAGACCCCCATGGCTGTAGTGTCCCAGCAAACTGCCCCAGTCGCGGTCATTATCTCAGGAAATCATCGGGAGGAGTTGCAGTTCTTTGTACTGCCGACTTCATTGTCACCAGTCATCTTTGGCTACCCCTGGCTGCACCTCCATAATCCCTCCATTGACTGGCACACAGGTAGTATTTTGTCTTGGAGTTCGTTTTGTCTTAATGCCTGTCTCCAATCAGCCGCTTGCTTGCCGTCCATGCCCTTGGGGGCTCCCACCGCCTCGCCCTCCAACCTATCTAAAGTTCCCCCTGAATATCATGACCTCGGAGCCGTCTTTAGTAAGACCGAAGCCCTATCCCTCCCCCGCCCCCCCCCCCCCACCAGCCGTATGATTGTGCCATTAACCTCCGCCCGAGAGCTCCACTTCCATCTAGCCGGCTGTACAGCCTTTCTCCCCCGGAGCAGGCAGCTATGGAGGCGCATAGATAGATAGATAGATAGATACTTTATTTCGAACAAAAAAGTTATATATATATATATATATATATATATATATATATATATATATATATATATATATATATATATACTGTATATAGTATATCAAGGAATCATTGAGTTCTGGCATAATCCGTCCGTCTTCTTCAGCAGTGGGGGGCGGGATTTTTTTTTGTTGGCAAGAAGGACAGCTCATTGAGACTGTGCATTGATTTCAGGGAGTTGAACAACATCACCATCAAAGACAAACACACTGTTCCTTTACTCAACACTGCCTTTGACTCTCTCCATGGGGCGTCTTGGTTCACCAAGCTGGATCTCCGCAACGTCTACCATCTGGTGCGGATCGCCGAAGGAGATAAGTGAAAGATGGGGTTTCGGACCCCTAATGGTCATTTTGAGTATCTGGTGATGCCCTTCGGTCTAACCAATGCATCTGCTGTATTCCAGCAGCTTATTAATGATGTGCTGAGGGATTTCCTGGGTGTTTTTGTATTTGTCTACCTGGATGACATTTTAATCTTATCCCAGTCTCTAGAAGAACACCAGGTGCAAGTGAGGCGAGTGCTACAGTGGCTGCTGGAGAACCAACTATACTGTACATCAAGGCCGAAAAATGCGACTTTCATGCCGTCAAGACATCCTTTTTGGGGTTTATCATCTCGCATAAGGAAATTCTCCCGGATCCTGGCAAAATTAAGGCGGTGGTGGAGTGGCCGACCCCTTCCTCCAGGAAGCAGCTCCAGCAGTTCCTAGGGTTTGCAAACTTCTACCGCCACTTCATCAAGAACTATAGCAGTCTGGCCCTTCCTCTGACGCACCTCACGTCAACCAAGGTACCTTTCCAGTGGACTGAGGAGGTGGCTACAGCCTTTACGGACCTAAAGGGGCAGTTCTCCAAGTCCCCCATCCTGGTGCAGGTGGATCCTTCTCTTCAGTGTCTAGTGGAGGGATTCTGGAGTGGGTGCTGTTCTGTCCCAGTGCTCCCCGGCGGACGGTAAGGTTGCCGTGTGTCTTCTTCTCCTGGAAATTGTCCCCAGTGGAGCGCAATTAGAGTATCAGTGACAGGGAGCTCCTGGCTGTTAAATTGGCACTGGAGGAATGGCGCCATTGGCTGGAGGGGTCCTCGCAGCTGTTCGTGGTCTGGACGGACCACAGGAACTTGGAGTACCTTTGGACGGCCAAGCGCCTGAATGCTCGCCAGGCCCGCTGGTCCTTGTTCTTTGGACAGTTTGACTTTATCATCACATACCGCCCGGGTCCAAAAACACCAAGCCGGATGCCCTCTCCAGGCAATTCGCCACTGATGCCCTGGACCTTGAGGATCACCCCATCCTGCCTGCATCTTGTGTCGTGGGCGCCCTCTCATGGGGAATCAAGGAAAAGGTCCTGAAGGCGCAAGAGTCTGAGAGGGACCCGGGCAGGGGGCCAGTGGATAAGCTGTTTGTTCCATCGGACATCCGGGGTGACGTTATCCACTGGGCCCATTCCTCTAAGTTTGCCCGCCACCCAGGAAGACGACGCACAGAGGAGCTCCTGCAAAGGTCCTTCTGGTGGCCCTCTCTCCAAAAGAACGTCGGGGAATACGTCCGTGCTTGTCCCCATTGTGCCACCGGCAAGTCCCCATCATCTTCTCCAGCTGGGCTGCTTCATCCTCTCCCGGTCCCCAGCAGGCCCTGGTCCCATGTGGTGTTGGACTTCGTCACTGGCCTCCCTCCGTCCAACAGCCACACCGTCGTACTCACCATTGTAGACAGATTCTCCAAGGCAGCCCATTTTGTTCCCCTTCAGGAGCTGCCTACGGCCAGGGAAATGGCGGACCTGTTGGTTCAACATGTGGTGAGACTGCACGGGATCCCCCTGGACATCGTCTCCAATCGGGGGCCCCAGCTTATCTCCCAGGTGTGGAGGTCATTCTGTAATGCCCTTGGGGCCATGGTGAGCCTGTCGTCGGGTTACCATCCTCAATGTAATGGCCAGTGTGAACGGACCAACCAGGAGTTGGAAGCAGCGCTGCGGTGTGTGGCCTCTACCAACTCAGCTTCCTGGAGTTCGTATCTGCCATGGATCGAGAATGCCCACAACTTGACGGTTTCTTCTGCCATAGGTATGTCTCCCTTTCAGGCCTCGCTTGGGTATTCTCTTCCCTTATTTCCTGAAGAAGAGGGCGACATCGCCGTGCCATCGGTTCTGGCACACATGAAACGCTGTCGCTGACTGTGGAGGGCAACCCAGGCTGCGCTGCATCGCACGGCTGAACGCAATTCCCTGGTGGCCAACCACCACAGGACCCCAGCCCTTTCGTACCAGGTGGGTCAGCAGGTTTGGTTGTCCGCTAAAAACATCAATCTGAAGGCTGAGCGCAGGAAGATGGCACAACGTTTTATTAGTCCCTTTGCTATCTCCCACATTATTAACCCGGTGTCTGTGCGGCTGGATCTCCCCTCCTCCCTCCGCATATGTCCCACCTTCCACGTCTCACAAGTGAAACCTGTATCTTCCAGCCCTCTGTGTCCCCCTCCCAGGTCTCCACCTCCTCCAAGGATGATTGACGGTAGCCTGACGTGGGGAGTGACCACCATCCTGGGCGTCCGTCACTGAGGCCGCGGTCTGCAATATCTGGTGGACTGGGAGGGCTACGGTCCGGAGTCCAGGTCCTGGGTGCGTCCCGCCTGCGTGCTGGATAAAGATCTCATCAGGGAGATCCATCAGGCGCACCCAGGTAGGCTAGAACGACCGCCAAGAGGCATTTGTTGGGGGGGAGTAGTGTCATGGTCTGCTCTGCTCATTATTCCCAGCTGCACACATACCTGTTCTCCATCACATCTGGCCTATTTCTACCGCGCTGCCCAAGCCTGCAGTGAGGAGATGTCTCACTGTGCTCCAGATGAGCTTCACCTGCCAACTCCACGGCCTGTCGTAGTCTTCAGCCCAAGCCTGCCTCCACCATCATCGGGGAATTCCTCCAGCTGCTCACATAAGCTCATTCTTTCAACTCACCTTGTCTTCCAGTCCCCTGTGCACAGGCAGAATCCCGTGGTGGCGGAATCTCCTCTCTTCTTCCTTGGCAGCGGATTCCCTCTCCTCTTCCACCACGCTACCACTCCCTAGACACTCTCCAGCAGGAGCTGCTCTCACCCCAGAAGGCACTGTCTTCCTGGCCGTAGCCGTCGTGCTGAACCTGGGACTCTCGCCATCTACTCTCACAGTAAGCCTCAGTGTAACTGTCCACCTCCAGCAGTGGCTATCATTAATCACCCCTCTCTGTGTGTTCCCAGGGTTGCCAGGCCATACGGTGTCCCGCTGTGTTCCCTGCAGCTCCTGCCTACATTTACATACACCAACACTCATTATCTGTTGAATAAACCTCCCCCATCTTCTTCCACTTAATCCTTTTCGGGTCGCGGGGGGGCTGGAGCCTATCCCAGCATCTTTGGGCGAGAGGCAGGGTACACTCTGGACAGATCGCCAGTCCATCACAGGGCCAACACAGAGAGACAGACAACCATTCACTCTCACAGTCAGACCTAAGGACAATTTAGAATCCCCAGTTTGATGCCAATTAACCTAACTTGCATGTTTTTGGCATGTGGGAGGAAACCGGAGAAATCCCGGAGTAAACCCATGCAGACACGGGGAGAACATGCAAACTCCACACAGATCACTGTTGGTCGGGGGCTGGGATCGAACCCAGGATCCCCCAGCCAAGGGTGAGTCACTGTGCTGCCACAGTACTAACCACTTCGCCACCGCGCCACCCTGTTGAATAAACCTAATTGCATCTATTTGGAGTCTGTGTTTTGTCACTGGGTCACTAAACCATGTCAGCCACACCTGCTGCTTATCACTCCCCATTACCTCCATGTATTTAAGCTCTGCCTTTTCATTGTGTTGTTGCGGCTATATTGGTTCTACTCCTGTTCACTCCTGTTTCCCAGCCTCTGAAGTATTTCTGCAACTTCTCCAGAGTGCTCCCTGCTCTGAGGCTCATTGTTATAAGTTATCATTTATTACCTTTTTGTACCTGTCAGCACTATTTTTGGACTTTATGTTTTTTCTGTTAATAAATGTCACTAATACAATTCAGCGCCTAGGTTTGTCTTCCTGCCCCGTAGGGACATTCATGACAGTTTTGATATTTGTTTGGATAATTACGTGACCAATAGACACATTTCAGACAGTTAAAACCTACAAACACACCATTTTTCCGTCAATGACCCGTTCCCCATTCCCTTCCATTTGCAGCCGCTGATGTGACATGTTTTAAAAATATATTGTTGAAACACAGAATTAAGCATTTCCCTCTATAATCCTCACTTGTCTTTGAAAAGCCCCATGGTATTTTCAATCAGGCAGGGGAAGGCTGTAAAGATATCCCCCGCATACTGAATTTCTACAACACAAGTAAAAGCTGGCCAGAGTGATTAGCCTGTGCTGTTGACAGTTATGAGAAATTGCTCGCCTCACCGTCCCCGTCACAGCCTGTGGACACTTGTGACATAGAACACGCTCATTGAATGCTCATTAGCTATTATTTGGTCACGGGAGCTCAGAGCAGCACATTGCTGTGCTAACAATCTTTGCCGAGAGCCACTATTCTTCCATTCACAACCTTTTCTACTCTAATCATATTGGAGTCTGATAAGTAACATTGTGTGGCACTTCAGCGGGAGGCTTAAAGCACCTGGAAGGTTGTTTAGAGGGGAGCTTGTAAATGCCCATGGTTAAAAAAGGGCTCAAACACAAGCCAAGCACTGCCGGGGAAACGGGGGAGGGGGGGACCGATGTGCTTGTCACATCTAGTTTACTTTTTTAGGGGAGTGGGAAAACAAAGTAACCCAGCGGTGACGCCGACCTGTTGCTTCAGTGCTCCATCTCAACGCAACGAGAAACCACACAAACACAGTCAGCCATGGGAAATAATTTCATGTTTGCATTTTTTATGCCAATATAATGCATACAACTGTGGGTCTTTCACAGCACTTTCATTTAGCTGGTGTTTGAACGTGTCTTCAGAAAAAATTATAGCACCAGCACTGAATACAATTTCATTACATTAATGTGTCATTACAGTTGTCATGTAAATCTCACAATTACGTTTGTGCAGCCCCTTGCTGTGGCTCCCTGCAGTCACATCTCAAAACATGGAAATTAATGCAGATCATTTTAGCTATTTTATTTTTCAAATTATTGTTTATTGGATACATTTTTTCAACTGAAATGCATGCAAAATATATTATGTATTATTTATTATATTGTCAGTTATATGCATAACATCTGACAGCGGTTCGTATACATGGAGCCGCTAAGCCTCACCGTGTGTACGAGACCACAGAGAGCCCAACAGCTTCCTGCTTCCTCCCCCACCCTCAGTAAGACATGGATAAATCCAGAAAAAGTAAAATCATTGAGGAAAATAAAGAGTTTAATTCTGTGTGGACAGATTAATTTGGATTTATGTATGTTTGTTATGTGGAAAGAATTTCTCCACAACAACACAAACAAGAAAAAAAAACAGCCACCTCATTAGTGTCTAGAGGTCCATAAAAATTCTTAAATGTAATTATTTAAATCAATGCCTTAATTATACTTAAAAATGAGAAGAAATCCTTGAATTTCTGCTCTATAACCTTAAAATTAGTCGCCTGCACTGCAAATGCTGGATTCACCAGACATGACCGAAGTCTGAATTAGTGGGAATTTATCACCATCACAGCTCAATACTTCCTGAGTTATTTAAAAGAATGGTTGTTTCTGTTATGTTCTTTTATTGTGAAAGACCATCAATCGGACATACTGTACTTGTCTGAAATCAGCAACCCACAGCTGGCAGTTTTTCCTAACAAGCTGTAAATAAAAAAAGAAAAAATAGTAAAAGGAGTTGAAATGAGTGAAAAAAGAAGATTCTCTGACAGTGATGTACAGGTGAGCCTTTTATTTTAAGGATGTTGTCATCATTTTCTCTGCAGGATAACTGCTAGCTTGTTACCTGATGTTTTTAACAGGGTTTTGGGCAAACAGTAAATTATATGTGCAGACTGTCAATGCAACACATTTTTGTTCCCCTCCGGTCAAAGCCCAAAGGGGTTGACGAGCCCTTTGGGTGAAGACCGAAGGGGGATTATGTTATGGGTTTGTCTGTCTGTCTGTCCATCTGTCCCTTTTTTGTGAAATCAACTCCTCCTACAGTTTTGTTCCGATTGTTTGGAAACTTGGCACCATGGTTTGAGACACTCTGATGATGCGCATATTGCAATTTCACTCTCATTGGATGACCTTGAGGTCAAAGGTCAGGCCAGATTTTTCCCTAAATCTTCTAAACATAGTAACAGCTGAAAGAAATGATCTAATACATATCTTGGATGACTTACACCCTTACCTGACTATGGGTTTGGAATCAAGGGGTCAAAGGTCAAAGTTAACATTGCAGTTGTACTATGGTAAATGCTACATTTATTATTACTATAAAATGAGTAAAGCTACGGCCCCCAAACCTGCTATATGGGTTCACCTTGGAATCCAGACCTCTGACTATGGGTTTGGGGTCAAAAGGTCAAAGGTCAAGGTGAACATTCCCTATTCCTTATTACTGTACACTGAGTAAAGGTCACCAAACTTAGTACACAGGTTCACCCTGTAACCCTGAAGCTTGACTATGGTTTTGGGATTGCAAGGTCAAAGCTCAACATCAAAATGGAACAACAAAGAAAGCTAGGGTCACCAAACCTGATGTACAGGTTCACTCTGAGACTATAATCTCTGACTGCAGGTTTGGGATCAAAAGGTCTAAGGTCAAGTTTAGCATTTCTTTTGCCCTCTTACTGTAAGCGAGTAAAGCTAGAGCCATCAAACCTGATACACAGGCTCACCTTGAGATCCTGACCTCAGACTATGGGGTTGGGGTCAAAAGGTCAAAGGCCAAGGTTAGCATTTCTTATGCCTTATTACTGTACAACGGGAAACATTAGGGTCACCAAGCTTGGTACACAGGTTCTGTCAATGATGGCCCTCACGAGTCATCAATAAGACGCCGAAAACCAGCCGATGAGTTTGCATATTTTTTTAACAAAAAGGCAAGATTGACAAAATAACAGCCACGTGGGGCAAAAACATGAACAAACACTTTGGTACAAAAACAGACTATGAGGAAACACACTTACTGTGAGGAGAACGAATCATGAATCTTAGACGGAGGTTTGACGAG
Source organism: Pholidichthys leucotaenia (assembly GCA_020510985.1). Classification (NCBI taxonomy): domain Eukaryota; kingdom Metazoa; phylum Chordata; class Actinopteri; order Cichliformes; family Pholidichthyidae; genus Pholidichthys; species Pholidichthys leucotaenia. The sequence continues at coordinate 218,368,357 of CM035840.1, forward strand.
GTCGCCCTGAGGAGTAACCCTCAGCTGCTTCCTTAAATACTAATGACAACCCAATCATAGAGAAATGTAATCAGGGAAAATACTGAACAGCTTTCACAATGTGACTCTGCTTTGACAGCCGGAAGCCCCATTGTGACACTGTCAGAATAAAAGCCCTGAAGTGGCCATATGCCAAACACAGAAGAACGGGGAAAATACCGGACAACTCGAGCGCGGACAGACTCAGCGCCCAGGCCATCACAGTACCCCCCCGTTCACAAGGCGAATACCAGGCGCCAACGAAACATCGAGCCCCCCCCAACCAGAAGGCCACTAGGGCCGACCCAGGGAGGGTGTAGGGGGAACAGGCTAGGAGGGCAAGAACCAAAAAAAAAAAAGAAACACCATATCAAGGAGAAAAAAAGAGACACACAAAGGAGGGCAACAGCAATCAAAGGGATGAGGCCAAAACACAGAAAGAGAAAAAACAACAACAAAAAAACAAAACAAGGCAGAACATGCTACAAATGACCCCAAAGAACAGGTGAAAATACCTAACCTTCCCATCAGCAAGGGAACATGAAAACCAAAAAACAGGAACATAAAAATACATAGTACCCTAACATACCAGGAAAATAACTCAAAATGCTACAGAACAGCAATAAACAAGCACAGGTCAATGTCAACAACCCGGCAGGGACAAAAACAAAACTCCCCTTCAAATTATGGAGAAAAGAAAAGCAAAATATAAGTACATAACAGGCTAACTAGGAAAAAAAAAAAACTCAAAAGCTACCAAGTAGAGCAGCACACTACAAATAGTGTCCTACAGAATACCAGAGAGTAAGGGAATTGCAGTGCACTGGTTATAGACAAGCAGGTAAGGAATCCTTCCCGAAAAAGAATGAAAGGGGTACACAGAAACACACCAACTTAACAAAATACATTTGACAGCAAATTCGGTTTCCACAAGTCTTAGCTGCAAGGTAGATATAAAAAACGCTGAATATATTATCGACCTAGAATATGCGATGTCTTTAATCACAGTAGCATGGTTTCAGCAAAATATGTAAATAAGCACAAAACTAGTGCTTAAAAAAAAAAAAAAATCCAGACAAATTTCTCTTCCTTCTTGCAAACATCAGCGTGAAAAAGAAAAAAAATGTGTGTGAATGACTGTATGATTTATGTTGACCAAATGAGTCGCATTACAGAAAACCGTTTCTGAAAAAAAAAAATATAAGTATTGCACATAATGGCTCGAAGTTAGCTTGCAACATTAGATCACATTCAAGTTAAGTCCCAAAGCATGCCACATCACATTACTGTAAAATGGTAAATGGTAAATGGCATTCACTTATATAGCGCTTTTATTCTCATCTCTTGATGACCAAAGCACTTTACAGATCCTGCTATCCACCCATTCACACACACATTCACACACTGATGGTGGCAGTACAGTAAAGCCTCAGAAATTGCAAGAACAATTCATTACCACAAAAGAAACTTAATCCAGAAAATAAAAATCCACAGATGTTACAAGACTACAGCACCTCAAGTGAGAGTTCTCATGAGAACCCAAAGAACTGAATGAAGCATTTCACACATTTCTGACAAGACTACAGCTTCTCACTTGGGCAAAATCTCACATGAATTGACAATACTGAACATTTCCCCAATGCAAATACAGTTCAAGATCAACCACCCAACAGGAACAAAAAAAAGCATCCCTTCACATTACAGAGAAAGAAAAAAGACACCCACAGGGACGTCGGCAGGCAGAGCTCAGAGGAAAGAAAAAAAAAAAACGTCCGGGAGGTCTATCCACATCCAGCCTCCAAATTGCTGGCAGCGGAAAAAGAAACAGTTCGGGCAGCCTACCCCAGTCCCAGACCCGCGAAAATAGTACCTCAGGTGGCCGAACCAGCCAGCGGAACCAACACGGCAGTTCTTCAGGCGGACAACCCAGAACGCAGAACCCACGAAGCAGTTCTTCAGGCGGCCGAACCAGGTTGCCGATCCAACAAGACGGCTCTTCAGGTGGCCGTCCCGTGTCCTTAGACCACCAGGACCAGAGGGGGAAGCTCAGATACGGCCTCCCTATCGAGAGGGATGCAGGGGAGAGCCGACCTGAATGAGGGGAACCCCAACGGCACCCGGTGGGGAAAAATAGGAGGAAAAAGAAGGAACCAGCCCGGCGTCCGGCCGAAGGGAATCCCCAGCTCCCTCACCGGCCTCAAACCGAACCGGCACTACGTCCTCGACGGGCCCCGATTGGACCAGCACTGCGTCCTCGACAGGCCCCAATTGGACCGGCGAAACATCAGGGATGACCTCCGAGCACGAACCTGGCGCTTCCACAACGACGACCGGAGCTGATTCGTCTCCGGCGACCCTGGGGGAAGGCTCAGAGAAAAAGAAAAAACCGGGATCAGGATCACAGGCAGCCGCAGACCCCGGCGAGACAAGCTCGGATGCAGCGTTTGGCTGCACCAGGCTCGTTTCCCCAAGAGACAGGCAAAAATGCTCAAGAACAGAAAAGAGAAAGACAAAATAGAGCACTTGCCTGATCTCGGGCTCTATCGCTGTCCAGGACTCCGATGATCCAGGTTCAACGAGCTGGAGGTCCACTCCTGGTTCCCACTTGACTGCGGCGGGCTCCGCAGCTGGCATGATGGTCCTCACAGTCTGGGGACTCCCTGGTGCTGAGGTCCACGCTGAAGGCCCGTTCGGCGTGGTGGCAGGGGATCCGTGGCCTGCTGGATCGAACCGCTCCTCCATGAAGACCCGGGGATGCTTGATCCTCGGCGCAGGCTCCAACCAGCAGTCCGCCCTCCTCCTCTGCCCGTGACATGGCTGTGGGACTGGCACCAGGCTCTCCAGGGCCGCAGGCTCTTTCTTCATCCGATAGTGTATTCCTGGCACCGGGGGACGCTCAGGGGAAGGAGCCACAGAGGATGCAGGCTCACAATTAATGGCTACAGCAAGTGGAGGAAGTTCAGGGGACTGTGAACCCCGAACTCCACTCCCAGGAGTCAGACAAGGCAAAATAATATGGAGGAGTAAAATGAAATAGTACTTGCCTTTTCTCCAGAGGGCCGATGGGGCCTGCTGTAGCGGGCTTGGTTCTTCCCTTTCCCCTACGGATGGTGACGGAGGACCCCCCGGGAAGATGAAGAGGAGCCACTTGCACAGGATCGATGACGGACACAGCCGGAGCAGAACTCGCGGAGCTCACAGCAGCTGGAGAGAGTGTCGAGGAGGAGGGAGGAGCAGCCGTGGCAGTCCGGGGATGAGGAGCTGACGGAACAGCGGAAAAAGAAGACCCGGAGGCGGAGGCTGCTGTCTTTCCCCTCTGTCATGACGCAGGGGCAATAGCTGGCTGGGAGGTAGAGTTCTTTCTGCGGCCTGGCACTGGATCCAGACGGGGATCTCGCTAAGGCTGGGCGTGAGCAGGGTGACGGCGTTTACCGGCAGAGGGCGAGGCAAAGGTATGGTCTGGAAACCACCGCTGCTGTGCGGAAACAGAGGCTAGCAGTTCAGCATACTCAGGATAGTCATAAAGCTAGGGATTGACCTCCACCAGTCTGACTGCTGCCACCACATGCTTCATGATTAGAGTTGGATGGAGGGAAGAGCAAACCTCAGCCACACGGCCCTGGATGAGCTCAGCTGCCCACTGTGTCTCTTCCGGGGGAATCCCAGCTGACGTCCTCCTCTGCTGTGGATGGGAACAACTCTTGGGTGACGTGAACTCCTGGACTGGATGGGTGGCAGGAACTGGATCCCGAGGCAAGGAGCAGGGATGCCGCACCATCGGCTTCCTGCTGGAGTTTCCCTCCAGTCCGTGGATCTTCTCCCTCATCGGGACGACCATGTCCCGGAGGGAAGGCGGAGGATCCTTGGCTGCCTTCTCTCTTTGTCCCCGGAGCGCCACTATCAAAGTCACTGTCTCCTTTCCTTCCGGAAAGGAGGTCAGATGATATTTTAATAACGTCCTCTGTGCGAGATCCAGGTGCTCATATGCAGCGTAGGTGGGCATAAGGAGACGGGTGTTGGCCAGATAACCATCCACCTCCCACAACCACTCGGGGCAAAACCCACGCTCGAATGCTGACATTGTTTATCAAAAAATACTGGCACCTAGGGAGGGGGAAAAACTCAAGCCCAAAAACACAAACTCACGGCGACCGGCATCTTGTTTTGGCTGCGACCTACTGTCAACGATGGCCCTCACAAGCCATCAACAAGACGCCGAAAACCAGCCGATGAGTTTGCATATTTTATTAACAAAAAGACAAGATTGACAAAATAACAGCCACGTGGGGCAAAAACACGAACAAACACTTTGGTACAAAAACAGACTATGAGGAAACACACTTACTGTGAGGAGAACGAATCATGAATCTTAGACGGAGGTTTGACGAGGAGTAACCCTCAGCTGCTTCCTTAAATGCTAATGACAACCCAGTCATAGAGAAATGTAATCAGGGAAAATACTGAACAACTTTCACAACGTGACTCGGTTTTGACAGCCGGAAGCCCCGTTGTGACGCTGTCAGAATAAAAGCCCTGAAGTGGCCATATGCCAAACACAGAAGAACGGGGAAAATACCGGACAACCCGAGCGTGGACAGACTCAGCGCCCAGGCGATCACAGGTTCACCCTGTGACCCTGAAGTGTGACTGGGGTTTTGAGATCGCAAGGTCAAAGGTCAACATCAAAATGGCTTATAAACTATATCTCAACAACAAAGAAAGCGAGGGTCACCAAACTTGCTACACAGGTTCACCTTGAGATCTTGACCTTGGAACCAGCAATCAAATTTAGAGACAGACAGACAGAGGACCCAGACCTTAGATAGATAGATAGATAGATAGATAGATAGATAGATAGATAGATAGATAGATAGATAGATAGATAGATAGATAGTTTATTTCGAACACAAAAATATAACAAATACAAGCAAATGGCAAATGCAATAAAGTAACATTATACACTGTTCGAAAGGGAGAAGGAAGAAGTGAACACTTATTAATTCCATCTCCTCTTTTCCATAGATACACCCATGTGAATTTTATACAAATTACCACCTTTAAGACCCCAAGTAAACAATTTACTGTATTTTTTACAAATCAACATTAACACCCATCCATTCTAACATACAATGATGTCCATACAACAAAACCAGCCTCAAACAACACAGATATACACAGTGCTGTCCTACCCACCATTCCATAGTGTCCCATAATATCCCAGAGTGAACATAATGAATCGTACATATAACTACTACCCTTCTAACATATACCCTTTCAGCAAATGATGCTTATACCTCTTTTTGAATTGATTTCTGTTTGTACATAGTTTCAGTTCCGGCTCTAGACTGTTCCACAAATCCACCCCACAGACAGATATGCACATACTTTTCTTGGTAGTACGTATCTTGGGTTTTGTAAAGTTTAAGTCTCCCCTCAAATTATGATCATTGTCTCTTTTTTTAAATATTTTTTGTATATTAGTTGGTAGTTGATTATTAATTGCCCTGTACATTACTTGTGCTGTCTTAAATTTAACTAAATCGATGAACTTTATGACATGTGACTTTAAGAACAACGAATTGGTATGGTCTCTATATCCTGCATTGTTTATTATCCTTATAGCTCTTTTTTGTAATGTGCATATTGACTGTAGGTTGGTTTTGTAGGTGTTTCCCCAGACTTCTACACAGTAGTTAAGATAAGGTAAAAACAGTGAATTGTACAATAAGACCAATGATTTATAGTCCAAGAAGTGTCTTGTCTTCCCCAGTATGCCTATACATTTTGCTAATTTGGCCCGGATGTGACTGATGTGAGGTTTCCAGCAGATTTTATTGTCAAGCGTCACCCCCAGGAACTTATTTTCCTGTACTGTTTCTATTCTGGTATCATCTATCGTTACCATTATTTCATGATTTATTTTATAATTTCCAAACAACATAATCTTTGTTTTTTTTAGATTTAGAGATAATTTATTTTTGTTGAACCACTGCGTTAATTTTTTCATTTCAGTTGTGACCACCTCTAAAACCTGCTGCAAATTCTCACCAGTGCAGAGGATATTTGTGTCATCCGCAAACAAAATAAATTTCAGAATTTTTGATACTTGGCATATGTCATTTATATATAAAATAAAGAGTTTGGGTCCCAAAACTGACCCCTGGGGCACACCACAAGTGATGTCCCTGAAGGGTGATTTGTGCTCTCCAATTTGTACAAATTGTTGTCTGTTACTTAAATAACTTTCCACCCAACTCAGTCCAACCCCTCTTATCCCATACCTTTCCAGTTTCCTTAGTAGTATTCTGTGGTCAATGGTGTCAAAAGCTTTCTTTAAATCTATAAATACTCCTACAGCAACATTTTTTTTATCTATACAACTAGTAATTTCTTCTATAAGTTCGATCAGTGCCAAAGATGTAGATTTATCTGCTCTAAAACCATACTGGCTATCTGTAAGGAGGTTGTGTTTTTCAGTGAAATCATCCAGTCTCTATATATTCCTTCAAATAGGAATATATGGTAGGTGGCAGTAATGTGCCTGTAAGCTGGATGCCAAGCGCCAATCAAATCTAAAAGAAGAAGAAGAAGAGATCCTGACCTCTGATTATGGTTTTGGGGTCAAAAGGTCAAAGGTCAATGTTAGCATTTCTTATCCTTATTACTGTACAACAAGTAACGTTATGGCCACCAAACTTGGTACACAGGTTTACCCTGTGACCCTGAAATGTGACTGTGGTTTTGGGATGGCAGGGTCAAAGGTCAACATCAAAATGTCTTATAAAGTATATCTCAACTACAAAGAAAGCTAGGGTCACCAAACCTGTTACACAGGTTCACTCTGAGATCATAACCTCTGACTACAGGTTTGGGGTCAAAAGGTCTAAGGTCAAAGTTGGCAATCCATATGATCTCTTACTCTAGAACATGTAAATCTCTCTACGGTCACCATACTTGTTACACAAGTTCAGCTCGAGATCCTGACCTACAACTATGAGTTGTATACTTTATTGTATATTCGTGGATGATGGGCTTATCATAATTTGATTCTCTCACAGTAATTATTTTGAAAAGTTGAAAACTGCTCCCTGTCAGTAAGTACTGGGATCGCCAAAGAAAATGGAGGTGCAGGATATTGCACTCGCCTCAGAGTGCTCTTGTTTTCTCATAATTTTGCCTATGGCAGACGTGTTACTGAAACTTGCTCATCCATATTAAACCCATGTGGGGCCCAGATGGGTTTAAAACGGATAAACAGATTACCTGCTTACCTACACCACAGGTAAAGTCCATGTGGGCAAACACAGATGGGCCAACACGGAACCTGCAGACAAACCCCCATGGGACCCATAAGACAGCCCAGTTTTAACCTTTGGTGGGGCCCACATCAGCATGCTGACTGGGATATGACTGTAACATGTTTTTTTATGACTTATTTCTTATCAAGAGCAAAATCACTCAAGTATCTCATGTCTCTGTTTTTTTTTTTTTTTTTTTTTTTTTGCTTTAAAGTTTCACTTATGTCCCACCCCCTGAAAAAAGGCAGGTTAAGACAGAACATTTTTGGTGACGTAGCTATACACAGCACTGGCACATCTGTAGTGTTGAGCCAGTAAGGACTCTCTGGCCTTACTTAAGTTAGCCTCCATGGCCAGTTAGCATTGTTGGGCTAGCTGCTTTGAAAACTTGACCCAATTTAAGATGGGTTTTACAATTAAACTGCTTTTATGGGCGGATGCAGGTTCAGTCATTATCCTGAGCCACTATGCATACAACTGGGCATGTCCCTCATCCAGTAAGTATTTTTATTACAGGATTTATTCTGTTTAATGTAGTGCTCACCACTGTTAGCCTTGTGGGATGTGTGTGGGATTATTCACAGAACCTGGCGTTTGAAAAAGGAGGAAAAGTGAAAAGATTTTGTGACAAAACTGTAAGACAATCAAATGTTATGTTTGTAGAAAAAAGGGCATAAGATACCATTTTAGACAATGTAGATTTGTTTATATAGGCAGGGCTGCACATAAGTGGTACTCACTCCATATGTAGCAAGGTCCTAATAACTGCAGACTTCCTTGCTGTCCTCCTCAGTGTCTTCCTCACATCCATTTCCACTTCATGCATTGTAGATGATGATGAACCTCGCTGGTTGAGCCTCCACTAAGCTATGCACCACTTGAGTACCACTTACTGTATGTGCACCCCTGTTTATAGGGGATTTATAGCCACTGGAGTACATCTTTGAAATAAAACAAAAAAAGACAATCTTGCAACAAAGATATAAAGTTGTCTGTGATGTACAGCCTCCATCCATTTTAGATGCATTTTATGTTTGCCTTCACATTCTAACAGCTATCAAACAATAAAGTGCCATGAAAAAAAGTCTAGTCTGTGGGGCTATTACATTCAGAATGAATTCATTGGATTCAGACTGTAAGAAAAATTCTAAGTGTAACAGCAAGTTGAAATAAACTAATCACAAAGTACATACATACTGTTCATCTTTTTGGCCCCCCTGAGGCTTAAGCATGATTAAGCATATCACATTCTTGTATGACAAATACAAAGGTCATACAGAAGAAGCATAAAGATAAAGAACCTAATAAACACAATTATTCCTTCACAGACCAAATAGAATCACTGGTCTACCTGCTAACTCACTGCACTCTGGTTGTGCAATAATTTCATGTGGGGAGGTTAATATGAGAGAAATATACTGTAATCTCTCTTTTTAGTGCCTGTTCATATTCTTGCTGCAACATTTTGGATTAAGTGGAGAATTTTTACAGAGTTTTTAGGACAATCTGATAGTAATGAGTTACAATAATCTAATCTAGAAGTGACAATGGCATGGATTAGTTTCTCTGCATCAGTCTGGGACAAGATGTTTGACAATATTATTAAATGGAAGTAAGCAGTTTTAGAGATTTGTTGATGTGTTAATTAAATAACAAATCCTGATCAAAAATGACTGAGATTCCTGACAGTGGTGTCAGGAGTGAGGGTAAAACCATCTAAACTACATATCTATTTAGAGACAGTTTCTGAGATTTTGGGGGCCAATTACAGGAACTTCAGTTTTGTCTGAGTTGTAAAAAGTTATAGCTTTTTAAGATTCTCATGTCTTTAAGACGTCCCTGTAGTCTTGTCAATTGGTTTGTCTTCTGTGTTCACTGATAATTGTGTATCATCAGTATAACAGTGGAAATGTATGGATCACCTCCAAAATGTAATAGGACCAGCTGTAGCCCAAAATTTAATCAAAATCCATCTAGTAGGTTTTTTTTGTAATATTGCTATTAGTCAGACAAACAAATAAACCACCCAATCACATTATTAGAACACCGCTTAAGTGGAGTGATGTTCTATATCTGGTCCAAGAGCAGTTATTCGGGAATGGAGCAACTCCTGGAATCCCTACTGTCCACACAATTTGCCCAGTCAGAACTAATTGATGTATAATGTATACATAACTATTCATTTCTACTGTCGGTTTGAGCCCTTTGGGTAGTTTAGAGGGGATTTTGTCTTAGTCTTGCAGATTTAAAGAGCCTGGGGAAGCACCTTGTCCAAATGCTTGGATTAAGCTGGGCTGATGGGTTGAGCATCAGGTTGAGGGCAGGCTCAGAGCTTGCTGAGGTGAAGAGACCAAGGTTAGCGCTAAGCTTGGAGATGAATACGGCCACTCTTATTTCTGAGGCGGGCTGAATACAAGGACGCCAGCAAAGCACTGCATGACTAGCAGGTATCGAGGCGGGCCACGCCACATAATTGGATTGAAAGCCGGCCATGGTATTTATGTCACTTTTCGTCTTGTCAATCCCATAACAGGCATGGCAACAGCGTGGGGATCTCCCATGGTGACGGGACTTTAGCTTATTCAGACAGAATGGAAAGAAAAGAACCAAGCCTCATTTAATTCACATTTAATTCTCACTCAAAGCATTTTATTGGCTGATGTTATTTGCATAACAGGGGAAAAAAGGATTCTGCCTTTTCTGTGTCCCTCGGTGTGAGTGTGTGTGTGAAAGAGAAAGAGAACAGGAACAGTGTTGTAATTGAAAGTGTATAGTAGGCTTATATATGCATACGCTGAGGGACAAGCGTTCTCACACTGATCAGCAGACAGAGAGATTCTGTTGCAGAACGCTCATGCGTACTGCTGTTTATCTACACATTCAAATGATTTATGTGATGGCATCCCTGCACAGCGTGACACATGTACACACACACACACACACACACACACACACACACACACACACACACACACACACACGTTGGGGGGGGGCAGAAAAATTGCTTACCAATTCAATTTTTTTAAAAACAACCACTAACAACATTTCTGTAAATCACATCAAACTACATTATCATGCAACCACTGTTTGTGCCAAATTGGTTGAAATACTGAATTCAAAACACTTCACAACACACTCCATATCCTCAAGCTTTTCAAAATTTATACATTTCACTTTGCCCTAAAATGCTTATCCGTCCTGCAAAACACTGGCACACCAATCACATTTAGCTGACATGCATTATGTAAATGAGAAAGAAATTAACGCAATATTTTTTTTTGTTATGAAAAATCAGTTATAAACAAAATAAAAAACGAACAGAAATTGTTTTTGTGCAACAATGATGAGTTCTTATTAAACATTTTATTGAGATTTATATTTTATTATAAATTTAAAATGAACCTAGAAAGATCTACTAGGAAAAGTTTTTGTGTGTCTGTGTGTGGGGTAAAATTGTGGAACGGGTTGAGAACGGGTTGAGAACGGGTTGAGAAACACAGGCAATGCAATATATGCATTCATATATGCATTCATGCATATATTCAAATCAACATATAAAGAAATGATTCTTGAACAATATAAAGGACGGTAGTATTATAATGTGTCGTTAATGAAGAATGGCTGTTACTGCTGTTATTGTTGAACATATATATATATATATATATATATATATATACAGTATATAGTATATATATATATATATATATATATATATATATATATATATATATATATATATATATATACATACATACAGTGGGGCAAAAAAGTATTTAGTCAGCTACCAATTGTGCAAGTTCTCCCACTTAAAAGATGAGAGAGGTCTCCAATTTTCATCATAGGTATACTTCAACTATGAGAGACAAAATGAGAAAAAAAAAAAATCCAGAAAATCACATTGAAGGATTTTTAATGAATTAAATGGTAAATTCCTCTGTAAAATTGGGTCACTTGGGTCAATTGGGTCAATTGGGTCAATCCCACCAATTGGGTCAATTGGTGGGATTTAGTCAATCCCAAAAGTTCATCTCAGTACTTTGTTATATACCCTTTGTTGGCAATGACAGAGGTCAAACTTTTTGTGTAAGTCTTCACAAGGTTTTCACACACTGTTGCTGGTATTTTGGCCCATTCCTTCATGCAGATCTCCTCTAGAGCAGTGATGTTTTGGGGCTGTCGCTGGGCAACACAGACTTTCAACTCCCTCCAAAGATTTTCTATGCGGTTGAGATCTGGAGACTGGCTAGGCCACTCCAGGACCTTGAAATGCTTCTTACGAAGCCACTCCTTCGTTGCCTGGGCAGTGTGTTTGGGATCATTGACATGCTGAAAGACCCAGCCACGTTTCATCTTCAATGCCCTTGCTGATGGAAGGAGGTTTTCACTCAAAATCTCACGATACATGGCCCCATTCATTCTTTTCTTTACACGGATCAGTCGTCCTGGTCCCTTTGCAGAAAAACAGCCCCAAAGTATGATGTTTCCACCCCCATGCTTCACAGGAGGTATGGTGTTCTTTCTCCTCCAAACACGACAAGTTTAGTTTTCATCAAAAAGTTCTATTTTGGTTTCATCTGACCATATGACATTCTCCCAATCCTCTTCTGGATCATCCAAATGCTCTCTAGCAAACCCAGATGGGCCTGGACATGTACTGGCTTAAGCAGGGGGACACGTCTGGCACTGCAGGATTTGAGTCCCTGGCGGCATAGTGTGTTTCTGATGTAGCCTTTGTTACTTTGGTCCCAGCTCTCTGCAGGTCATTCACTAGGTCTCCCTGGGTGGTTCTGGGATTTTTGCTCACCATTCTCGTGATCATTTTGACCCCACGGGGTGAGATCTTGTGTGGAGCCCTATATCAAGGGAGATTATCAGTGGTCTTGTATGTCTTCCATTTTCTAATAATTGCTCCCACAGTTGATTTCTTCACACCAAGCTGCTTACCTATTGCAGATTCAGTCTTCCCAGCCTGGTGCAGGTCTACAATTTTGTTTCTGGTGTCCTTTAACAGCTCTTTGGTCTTGGCCATAGTGGAGTTTGGAGTCTGACTGTTTGAGGTTGTGGACAGGTGTCTTTTATACTGATAACGAGTTCAAACAGGTGCTATTAATACAGGTAACAAGTGGAGGACAGAGGAGCCTCTCAAAGAAGAAGTTACAGGTCTGTGAGAGCCGGAAATCTTGCTTGTTTGTAGGTGACCAAATACTTATTTTACCAAGGAATTTACCAATTAATTCATTAAAAATCCTTCAATGTGATTTTCTGGATTTTTTTTTTCTCATTTTGTCTCTCATAGTTGAGGTATACCTATGATGAAAATTGGAGACCTCTTTTAAGTGGGAGAACTTGCACAATTGGTGGCTGACTAAATACTTTTTTGCCCCACTGTATATGCTGAGTTATTGTTGAATATATATACCGAGTACTATTATTATTGATATCATTATTACTAGAATATTACAACGGTATTATAGTATTATGATTGTTGTTTAAGATGGAATTATTTAAAGTATTATATAGGCCAGGTGGTATTATTATTGTTGTTATTGTAATTAATATATCTACATATTATTATGGTTATTATTATATGGTTATTTATTGCGCCTAGGTATTGTAAGCCATGTGGGGGTATATGGTGGTATATATGGTGATTATGATGATGGTAATATTGTCTATAATTATATTAACATACCATAAGTATTTACTTATTATTATTACAATTATTATTAGATGTTGGTATTATTGTCATTATAAACTGTCATTGTTGTATTATTTCTATTGCATAATTTCATTATGAGATGCATTATATATTATGGTATTGTATAATGAATGTAATCATTGTATGGATAATGACTAGAATGATATAAGTTATTGGTTATGGAGAAGGGGTGGGACTATATAAGCGTTGGCTTCTTCCCACTCCTTTTGAACAAGGCATTTTTTCTGTTATGTTTATATATTTTTTCTTTGATTCCTTGTTTTTAATTTTATTGTCTTGATGTTCAAATAAATAATAAAATGAAATGAATATTTGAAAAGGTATTTGCTCCTCCCTGACTGTGTGCTGTGATGAGGTGATTCTGGAGGTCTTGGCTGAACCACTAGATGGACTCTCTCTCTGACATTTGGCTCTCTTGCAACTTCACTCCCAAAAAGAGGGGCACCACCCTGGGCTTACTGGTTCTGTCCCAGTGCTCGGTCCCTCTCCAAAGCGACCAGATTGAGCTGCTTTGTAAGGGTTTCATATTTCTCATTGATCCGCTTTAACGCAGGCTCGTAGCTGTTGCACTGCGCTCTCAGCTTTCTCATCTCTTCTATGAGCTGGTTTCTCTCCTGGACCATACGCCGATGTTGCAGCCGATGGAAGTCTCTGGCTTTCTGCACCCTTGCCAAAATCCCGGGTGCAGCAGATACCGCCTCCCTGTACTCTTCCCTTTCCCTCAGGGCATTTTTCAGCTCATTATCCAGACGCTGGTTTTCAGCATACACATCAGGAACTACGCTGTCTTGTCCCTCACCCACAACACCATTGTGCACCATCTCGGCCCACTCACTTTGGAAACAGTCAAGTGTTTTTGTCATGCCTGCATGGAAGAGAAAGTTGCGTAAAAAGTAGACTACTCTTGTTGGTCGGTGTGTGCTGGTTCCATCGGGCCTTTGCACAACTCGGTCCTGGACGGCTCTCAGCGTTGCTTCAAAGTCTTCTTCTTCTGTTAAACTCCATCTATCTTCAGTAGAAACTTCCTCATATTTAAAGTCATCTTCACTGATAGTTCGTATGCTACCGCTGTTTTCAGAAATGTCCATTGTTTTTCATTAAAACTAGTGCATACCCGCATGCCCGTTGAAACGAAGTATAAGCAAGTAAGAAAGCTCAGACTTCTGTTGGTAAACTCAGTCCTATGATGTATCTATGACATCAAAGGCACACTGTGTTCCTATGATGTCACATGACCATATCAGCAGTTGTTCAGAACTCCTTTTATGATCATGTGACCGGAATTCTATGACCGCATATCAGAACATAGCGTATCTGTGATGTCATAGAGTCCTTTGATCTCGCTATGACATCATCATAGACAAACATCTGCTATGTCATAGCTATGAACACCACAGCTCCCCTATGGATCCCCTAATGAACGTCCATATACAGTAGCTCCCCTATGGACGTTCATTAAAGATTTCCCCTCCTAAACTTTCGCATATCCGGGTAGACTGAAATTATTTTACATTATAATGAGTGATGCCTGCCTTTGATCACACACAGATTTCTTGACTCACTCTATACTATGGTGTCTATGTGACGTCATATAGTCATCATGTAGAGATCATAGACACCATCTTCTTCTTCTTCTTCTTCTTCTTCTTCTTCTTCTTCTTTTAAATTTGATTGGCAGTTGGCAACCAGCTTACAGGTGCATTACTGCCACTGACTTGATTATCATCACTCTATATCTTTGTATAAGGAGTTCTGAACAACTTGTATGAAAAAATTATCCATCCTTGGACTGCGTCCTAGGAACAGCCTGCTGTGGAGTGAGACGTTTACCATAGACACGATAGTCATAGACACCATATTTATAGCGAGTCCTATGATCTTTGATGACGTCATAGTGAGTCGTTTGATCTTAGCACTGTGTGCCTATGGTGTCTACAGTAGACACCATAGGCTGATAGCGTAGTGAGTCCTATGATGCCTGCATTTGATCTTTGAGATGTCATAGCAAGTCCAATGATCTTTCTTGAATCACTCTATATACTATGGCGTCTATATGACATCATATAGACATCAAATATCTCTGTCTGTGTGTCTGTCACAACCATAGGACTTGCTAAAAGATCATAGGATCGCCTATGATGTTCCTATGATTGCTACATGATGTCTGTATGATGTCATATAGACACCATAGTATAGAGTGATTCAAGAAAATCTGTGTGTGTGTCTGTGTGTGATCAAAGGCAGGCATCACTCACGATCATAGGACTCGCTATGACATCATCAAAGATCAAAAGCAGGCATCACTCATGCTCACTCACAATCATAGTGTCATGAACTCCCCATGTGCTTTTCCACAGCGCACAGAGGAGGGGTGAAAGGATGAGGATTTACACGCTGGGTTTACACCACACACATTTCATCATCGTCATCATGGGCTGCACGGTGGCGCAGTGGTTAGCACTGCGGCAGCACAGTTTACCCTCGGCCGGGGGATCGCGGGGATCATGAGATCGTGGGTTCGATCTCTGCCCCCGGCCAACAGTGATCTGTGTGGAGTTTGCATGTTCTCCCCGTGTTGCGTGGGTTTACTCCGGAATTTCTCCAGTTTCCTCCCACATGCCAAAAACATGCAGGTTAGGGATATGGGGCGCTTGTGCATGCAGCGACCAGCAGCTGGTGGCTGGTCACCGGACTGCAGAACAAATCTACCTACGGGTACAAAATAAGTACAAAAAAAAAAAAATCATCATCATAGCAGTCTGTCGGGGGCGACAATGACTGTTTCATTTAGGTCTGATCAGATTCCTCCATGCAGCTCTGTCCTTCGCCTTCTGCTGCCAGGAACTCCTGACCTTGTTAACCCGGGTGACATCCAAGCCGGTATGAGTTGCTCTCTGACTGACCATTTCATGAAACTGCTTGCAAAGTATTTGAGTACCACTAGCTTTTGCTGGACTAGCGGCACATTCTTGGCAGATAGAGGTATTATCAATGGCAAGGACAGCACGAAAACTGACAAACAGTCCCAATGCATATATTCCACAACAGCTTAAGGAGTCCTCCAGGACTCTCAACAGTCTCAGGTGAGGATTACCGGGGAAAACACACACAGATTATACTCACAGGACTGGAGCTGTCCAAGTAGCCCAAATACAGCACCAAGTGAAAGCAATCCTTTAATGACTTTGACTATCATACGGCAATTAACGACCGCATGTCTAGTGCAATGACCCAGCAATGCATGACTGGCAAAAGGCTCCTTAAGTCCACGCATTGCTGGGGATGGTAAATTGGTCGCACCTGGGCGAGGCGCGGGGAGATGGCAAACAGGAGTGGGAACAGCTGACAGTAATAAGAGAGGGGGCATGATCGGACCGGCAGACAGTTAGACAGCACTCACACCAGCATGAGCCCAAGGGGCTGCCTCACCGCTGCCGGCCAGAAAGCCGTGGCTATGGGTACGGCAAAGCACACAGAACTGCATACTAACATACATACAAAGTGGCATCTAACCCACAGAGAGGCCAGGACCGAGCCGGTGGAAACCAAGCCGGCTCGGCTCCTGACACATAGGACATCAAAGATCAAAGCAGGTGTAAGCAAGGGTATAAGCAAGCACGTCAGCACTCGTTCAGTGATGCCTGCCTTTGATCATTGATGATGTCATAGTGAGTCCTATGATCCTAGATGATGGCATAGTTAGTCCTATGATGCCTGCATTTGATCTTTGATGATGTTATACCAAGTCCTATGATCTTTGATTATGTCATAGCAAGTCCTCTGATTGGGAGTGATACCTGTGTTTGATCTTTGATGATGTCATAGCGAGTCTTATGATTGTGAGTGATGCCTGCCTTTGATCTTTGATGTCCTATGATTGTGAGTGATGCCTGCCTTTGATCACACACAGATACACACACAGATTTTCTTGAATCACTCTACACTATGGTGTCTATATGACATCATATAGACATCATGCAGACATCATAGGCACATCATAGGCGATCTATGATCTTTTAGCAAGTCCTATGGTCCTGACTGAGACACACAAACACACAGAGATTTCTTGAATTATATATAGAGTGAAGCAAGCGAGACAATGTTGTGGCAGATATATAGAGTGATAAATAAATAAAGTACGTGGCGGCAATGCACCT
Source organism: Pholidichthys leucotaenia (assembly GCA_020510985.1). Taxonomy (NCBI): domain Eukaryota; kingdom Metazoa; phylum Chordata; class Actinopteri; order Cichliformes; family Pholidichthyidae; genus Pholidichthys; species Pholidichthys leucotaenia. The sequence continues at coordinate 218,385,549 of CM035840.1, forward strand.
GTAGGCTAGCTGACAACCGCCAATCAAATGTAAAAGAAGAAGAAGAAGAAAACGTTGTCATTGTTACTACTAGTCCATACCCGTGCATGTCCATGGCTGTGCACACACACACACACACACACATGCACACCACACACACACACACACACACACACACACACACACACTTTTTTAAAAGGAGATATAAAGGCCTTTGATGTCAATGATGTAATAAAGGCCTGTGATGACTTTGGCTGATGTCAGTGATGTCACAAAGGCAGGCAGGCAGTTTTGGGGTATTACAAACACACACACACACACACACACACACACACACACACACACACACACACAGTCAATAGCTGTGCCAGCTGGCTGGCCGACTGGCTGGCTGGCACAGCTATTGACGCTGCCAAGGACACAGTCCAAGGATGGATAATTTTTTCACACGTAAGGAGTTGTTCAGAACTCCTTATAAGAACTCCTTATACAAAGATATAGAGTGGATGATAGAGTGAAGTGTGTGGCGGTAATGCACCTGTAAGCTGGTTGCCAATAGCCACTCAAATCTAAAAGAAGAAGAAGAAGTTATAGTAATGATAATCAAGTCAGTGATGGTAATGCACCTCTAAGCTGGTTGCCAACCACCAATCAAATCTAAAAAAAGAAGAACGCAGAGATTTCTTAAATTACTAGTGCACTAGTGCATACCCGTCCATGCCCGTAGAAACCAAGTATAAGCAAGTATTTCTGCATGCCCGTAGAAAGCAGGTGTAAGCAAGCACATCACCACTCGTTCAGTAATGCCTGCCTTTGATCTTTGATGATGTCGTAAGGAGTCCTATGATCTGTGATGATGTCATAGTGAGTCCTATGATCATGAGTAATGCCTGCCTTTGATCTTTGACTATGTCATAGTGAGTCCTATGATCCTAGATGATGTCATCATATAGACACCATAGGCTGATGGTGTAGCGAGTCCTGTGATGCCTGCCTTTGATCTTTGACGATGTCATAGTGAGTCCTATGATCTTTGATGATGTCATCATATAGACACCATAGGCTGATGGCATAGCGAGTCCTATTGTCAGGAACCGAGCTGGCTTGGTTTCCCCCGGCTCGGTCCTGGCCTTGCTGTAGGTTCGGTGCCACCTTGTATGTATGCTTATATGTATTTCTATGTGCTTTGCCGTGCCCATAGCCACTGCTTTCTGGCCGGCAGCGGTGAGGCAGCCTCTTGGGCTCAAGCTGGTGTGAGTGCTGTCTAACTGTCTGCCGGGCCAACCACGGCCCCTCTCTAATTACCATCAGCTGTTCCCATTCCCGTGTGCCATCTTCTTGCTCCTCGCCCGTGCCAGTGCCAGTGCGGGTATTTAGGTGCCTTTCACGAGTCACACACTACTGGGTCATTAAATGAATTGTCTATTGATGTACAGTCTTGCTTATGCTGTGTGCCACGAAGTGTTCGCCACTCCACCTCTGCCGTGGTTCTCCTGCGCCATTGAAGTGATGTCAGCTCTTGGACGCAGTTGTGGTTAATTACTTCCCCTCATGCGTTTGCTGGGCGATACCGGCCCAGGAACGCCCAATGTAAGTGTGTTGTCTTTTTGTATGTTTTCACCGTTTGCGACTGCTTGTGTTCTTTAATAAATGTGTGTGATGTTAACCTGTGTGTAAATCCTCATCCTTCACCCCTCCCCGTGTGCATTGGAGAAGCGCTCGGGAGGGTTTATGACACCTATGATGCCTGCATTTACTCTTTGATGATGTCATAGCGAGTCCTATGATCTTTGATGATGTCATAGCGAGCCATATGATTGTGAGTGATGCCTGTTTGATCTTTGATGTCCTATGATTGTGAGTGAGCGAGAGTGATGCCTGCCTTTGATCTTTGATGTCGTATCATGTAGACATCATAGGAACATCATAGGACATCATGTAGAGATCATAGGAACATCATAGGCGATCCTGTTATCTTTTAGCCAGTCCTATGGTCGTGACACACAGACACACAGACAGATTTCTTGAATTAAATATACAGTGATGATACGCGTGCATGCCCGTAGAAAACAAGTGTAAGCAAGCATTTCTGCATGTGGCAGCTCCTTGTGCAGGGATGTGGAGTGATGGTGGTCGGGTCAATGGTGGTGGTGCACCTGTGGGCTGGTTGCCAGCCGCCGATCGGGTCTGGAAGAAGAAGAAGAAGAAGAAGAAAAGTATATAGTGATGATATAGAGTGAAGTACATGGCGGTAATGCACCTGTAAGCTGGTTGCCAACTGCCAATCAAATCTAAAAGAAGAAGAAGAAAGTTACTGTTACCATAGCAACAGTAACCATAGTGAAACCTGCCTTTGATCTTTGACGTCACCACTCATTCAGTGATGCCTGCCTTCCTCCGGAAAAGCGGTAGCAAATGGATGGATGGATGAATGGATGGATGGATGGATGGATGGATGGATGGATGGATGGCTGGATGGCTGGATGGAGATTGCATCCACATCATCCCTCTCTCAGACAGACATTAATAGGTCTGATAGTTGATGGAATTAACTTAATTTCAGTAGTGGACACTATATGATTACACATTTCTATTTATTTCCTACACGGCATGATTACATATCAGTGCTGATATTCCACAGTTACCTGGAGAATAAATTAGTTTGAAAATGAGACTTACCAGGGGCTGATAGACGGATAACCCGGCTCAGACTCTCGCCTGGTTTTGCCTCATTCCCAAGGGTTCCCTGATACAGAGGAGGCCAGGGAGCACGACCATCTCCGGCAGCTGAGGACCGACATCAGTCTTTGCTTGTTCGGGTCTCCCTTCAGTTCTGCTCTGTGCTCGTTCGTGCATCACGGCCCCACATTAATGCTCTGCTCCTTTCCATAACAGCCCCTCCAAAAACAAAAATGTATCCCGCTTTGTGTGGCTTAACAAGAAATGCGACACAAAAGCGCACAGCCCCACCAAATAAAACACACATATTTTCTAAAAACTTGTTACCGATCTGTAAAGCAAAAATGATGCTACGGCTGCACACCAGTCAAGGCAGTTGTGGGAGGGGCCGTTATGTGTTTGGAGAGAGAGAAGGGAGGAGGTGGAGAAGGGTGATTGCGCTGCAGATGGGACGGAGCATCCCACCTGTAGAGGGCACCCATTTACCACAAATAAACTAAACAGAATAAATCTGAATCTGTTTTTGCCCTTATTCTCGTGGCACCCCCTAGCGAAAGCTGCCCTGGGCAACTTCCCATGTCACCCTTATCTGAAACCACCACTGCTGTGAGTAGCCATGTGGAGGGGCAGGGCAGCCGCTGAGCTGCTGCTCACTCTTCAGCAGCGGCAGCTGGGAAGAGCATGAAGTCACTGCTCATATTAGCATAACAAACACTCGAATATGCACAATACAAACATTTTATGTATCACGGGCCACCAAATGTACCAATACAACAAATATATTCGGTATATTGCCCAGCCCTACCCTGTAATGTACAAAATTATCCATAGAATTCTATGTAATCTGGAATTCGATAGACTGCAGGTTTAAGGGTGCACTCTCTTTCTTCCCCTTTGCTCCAGACCATGCTGAGACATGTTTGCACGAAAACCCAGAAGCAGACACAGACTCGGTATAACTCACAATGATCTTTTATTAATGTAGTGAATGCATGTATGAGTGAGTGGGTGTGAATGCAGAGCGGGAGAGAACTGGCAATTCTGAGGGAGGAGAAGAGAAAGGGAATTAACAACAGTTCAACCCCAGAGCCTTGAAATAGCTGAATAGTAGATAACCTTACTGGGCCCAGGAGTCATTGAAGCGCTGAAGAATCAAACAGGCCTCTCCAGGTTGCCGGAGCCCCGCTCCGGAGGTGTAGTGTGCGAGGTGAGGGAGAAGGAACAGGTGCAGCACCAGCTGAGGGAAGAGGGAGTGAGTGCGTATGGTGCACTGGTCTGGTCCGCTGCCTGGAGGAGGGGTAAGTCCGCCGCCAGGAGGGAAATCCACCTGTGCACAGGGGAGAGAGGAGGAGAGAAGCTGGGGATGAAGGTAAGGATTCCCGAGGGAACAGTCTTACTGTTAGTTAGGGAGCCGAGGCTCCCAGATGACAGGAGTCGAGATAATGTGAAGAAGGGAGGCGTGACTCCCAGTAGATGCAGTAGGTGAGCTGAGGCGAGGAGAACTTCACCCAAGGAGCGTAGACGTCTCCGTGCCGGAGAGCAGGATTCCACTCCTGATAAAGGGTGCCTAACTGAGGAGAGCAAGTGTGAAAGCAAGCACAGCTGGGAATGGTAATTAGTGAACAGAGGCACCCAGCGTGGATCACTACATGCTGAAGTCCAGTTGTCCCTCCTTTTTTCTGCCCATTGAACTGCAGTTGCAAATTCTCCCAAATACCTCCACATTCATTTTATCAAAGGTCATATTTCAAAGATCAAAGGCAGGCATCGCTCATGATCATAGGGCTTCCTATGACATCATCAAATATCATAGGACTCGCTATGCCATCATCAAAGATCACAGGACTCACTATGACATCATCAAAGATTAAAGCCAGTCATCACTCACGATCATAGGACTTGCTATGACATCATCAAAGATCACAGGACTCACTATGACACCATCAATGATCAAAGGCAGGCATCACTGAACGAGTGCTGACGTGTTTGCTTACACCCTTGCTTACACCTGCTTTCTATGGGCATGCGGAAATACTTCTATAGGCCTGCACAGGTATGCACTAGTAAATCATTCTTTCTTTGTATGCGGGCCCATAGTATAGCGTGATTCAAGAAAATCTGTGTGTGATCAAAGGCAGGCATCACTCACGATCATAGGACATCTTGACATCATCCCTGTCAAATAAACTAATCTACTACTACTATCAAAGATCAAAGGCAGGCATCACTATATGACATCATCAAAGATCAAAAGCAGGCATCACTGAATGAGTGGTGGCATCAAAGATTAAAGGCAGGCATTACTGAATGAGTGGTGGCATCAAAGATTAAAGGCAGTCATCACTGAATGAGTGGTGACATCAAAGATCAAAGGCAGGTTTCACCGTGGTTACTGTTGCCACTAGCGGTAATGCACCTGTAAGCTGGTTGCCAACCGCCAATCAAATCTAGGAGAAGAAGAGGAAGAACCATGTCAAAGATCAAAGGCAGGCATCACTGAACGAGTGGCGGCATCAATGATCAAAGGTAGGCATCACTGAACAAGTGCTGACATCAAAGATCAAAGGCAGGTTTCACCATGTTTGCTGTTGCCACTAACCATGTCAAAGATCAAAAGCAGGCTTCGCTGAAGGAGTGGTGACGTCAAAGATCAAAGGCAGGCATCAATCACGATCATAGGACTCGCTATGACATCATCAAATATCATAGGACTCGCTATGCCATCATCAAAGATCACAGGACTCACTATGACATCATCAAAGATTAAAGCCAGTCATCACTTACGATCATAGGACTTGCTATGACTGACATTGTTCTTTGACCCAGAGACAAGACACAGACCTCGAATTGATACAGTTAGGTTTATTACAGCAAGAATGTGTATGTTGGTGCGTGAGAGTGTAGGCAGGAGCAGCAGGGACAGAGTGGCACATCGTATGACCCGGCAACCCTAAAGGCACACAGAGAGGAATAGTTAGTGAGCGTCGTAGCTGGAGTTAAACAGTTACACTGTTGCTTACTGTGGGAGTAGATGGTGACAGGCTCGGGTTCAGCACGACGGCTTCAGCCAGGAAGACAGTGTCCTTCGGTCGGAAGTGCAGCTCCTGCAGGAGAGTGTCTGGGAAGTTTGACAATGAAGGAGGGAAGGGAGAATCCGCCGTCACAGATGCCGCCTGTGCACAGGGGACTAGAAGACAGGGTGAGTTGAGGATTGTGCTTATGTGGATGACTGGAGGGATTCTCCGGCGAGGAACGAAGCAGGCTTTTGATGAGAACACGACGAGTAGAAGGAGTTGGCGATGAAGCTCCTCTGGAGCGCAGTGAGACATCGCCACACCGCTAGTCAGGGCAGCACGGTATAAGTAGGCCAGCCGTAAGGGGAACCAGGTGAGCGCGCAGCTGGAAATGATTAGCAGAGCAGGCCATGACAGTACTCCCCCCCAGTGAGCACCTCTTGGCGGTCGTTCTAGCCTACCTGGGTGCGTCCGATGGAACTCCCTGATGAGATCTTTATCCAGCACGCAGACGGAACACACCCAGGACCTCGCCTCCGGACCGTAGCCCTCACAGTCCACCAGGTATTGCAGGCCGCGGCCCCGGCGACGGTCGTCCAGGATAGCTGTCACACCCCATGCCGGACTGCCGTCGATCATCCTCAGAGGGGGTGGAGACCTGGGAGGAGGACACAGTGGGCTGGAAGACACAGGTTTCACCTGAGACACATGAAAAGTGGGGCATATGCGAAGGGAGGGGGGAGCTCAAGCCGTACAGACATGGAATTAATGATGCGGGAGATGACAAAAGGACCAATAAAACTTTTTGTCATCTTCCGGCGTTCGGCTTTCAAGTTGATATTTTTAGTGGATAACCAAACCTGCTGGCCCACCTGGTATGACGGTGCTGGCGTCCTGTGGCAGTTAGCCAGCTTAGAGTTGCGCTCCGCCGTCCACCGCAGCGCTGCCCGGGTAGCCCTCCACAGCTGACGACAGCGTCTCCGGTGTGCCTGGACAGATGGCACGGTGATGTCGCCCTCCTCCTCAGGAAACAACGGGGGAGAATACCTAAGTGAAGCCTGGAACGGGAACATACCTGTAGCCGAAGAGACCGTTGAGTTGTGGGCATACTCGATCCACGGCAGGTAAGAACTCCAGGAGGCCGAGTTGTGTGCTGTCACACACCGCAGCGCCGCCTCCAACTCCTGGTTGGTCCGCTCACACTGGCCATTCGACTGCGGGTGGTAGCCGGATGACAGGCTCACCATGGCCCCAAGGGCATTACAAAATGACCTCAACACCCGAAAGACGAACTGGGGACCCCGATCGGACACGATGATTAGGGGAATCCCCTGCAGTCTTACCACATGTTGAACCAGCAGGTCTGCTGTCTCCTTGGCCGTAGGCAGACCCGGAAGAGGGACAAAATGGGCTGCCTTGGAGAACCGGTCCACTTTGGTGAGCACCGCGGTGTGGTTGTTGGAGGGAGGGAGGCTGGTGACGAAATCCAACGCCATATGGGACCAGGGCCTGCCAGGAGTCGGGAGAAGGTGGAGTAGCCCAGCCGGAGGGGATGATGGGGACTTGCCAGTGGCACATCGAGGGCAGGCACGGATGTATTCCCTGACGTCCTTCTGAAGAGAGGGCCACCAGAACGGACGTTGCAGAAGCTCCTCCATGTGCCGTCTCCCTGGATGGCAGGCAAACTTAGAGGAGTGGGCCCATTCGATAACGTCACCCCGGACGGCCGATGGGACAAACATCTTTCCCGCTGGCCCCCCGCCCGGGTCCATTTCTGACTCTTGCTCCCTCCTGATTTTCTCCTTGATCCCCCATGAAAGATCGCCCACGACACAGGAGGCAGGAAGGACGGGATGATCCTCAGGTTCCACGGCATCTGTGGCGAATTGCCTCAAGAGGGCGTCCGGCTTGGTATTTTTGGACCCGGGACAATACGTGATGGTGAAGTCAAATCGCCCAAAAAAACAGGGACCAGCGGGCCTGACGGGCATTCAGGCGCTTGGCCGTCCTCAGGTACTCCAGGTTCCTGTGGTCCGTCCAGACCACAAACGGCTGCGAGGCCTCCTCCAGCCAATGGCGCCACTCCTCTAGAGCCAACTTACATGCCAGAAGCTCCCTGTCGCCGATGCTGTAGTTGCACTCCGCAGCAGACAGCCGCCGGGAGAAGAAGGCACACGGTCGGACCCACCCATCTGCCAGGGAGCGCTGAGATAAGACGGCCCCCACTCCGGAATCTGAGGCGTCCACCTCCACCAGACACTGAAGATCAGGATCCACTTACACCAGAATGGGGAACTCAGAAAACTGCCTCTTGAGGTCTGCAAAAGCCGCAGCCGCCTCTTCCGTCCACTGAAAGTGCATTTTGGTCAACGTGAGGCACGTCAGGGGAAAGGCCAGGCTGCTGTAGTTTTTGATGAACCGACGGTAGAAGTTTGCAAACCCCAGGAACTGCTGGAGATGCTTCCTGGAGGATGGGGTCTGCCATTCCACCACCGCCTTAATCTTCCCAGGGTCTGGGAGGATCTCCTTATGCGAGATGATGAACCCCAAAAAGGATGTCTTAGAGGTGTGGAACTCACACTTCTCTGCCTTGACATAAAGTTGGTTCTCCAACAACCACTGCAGCACTCGCCTTACATGCACCCGATGTTCTTCTAGGGATTTAGAAAAAAATCAGAATGTCATCAAGGTAGACAAATACAAAACCCCCCAGAAAATCCCTCAGCACATCATTAATGAGCCGCTGGAATACAGCAGGCATGTTGGTAAGCCCAAAGGGCATTACTAAGCATTCAAAATGACCACTGGGGGTGCGAAAACCTGTCTTCAACTCATCTCCCTCACGGATCCACACCAGATGGTAGGCATTGCGCAGATCCAGCTTGGAGAACCTGGACACCCCCTGGAGAGAGCCAAAGGCTGAGTTAAGCAAAGGAAGGGTGTATTTGTCCTTAATGGTAATGTTGTTTAGCTCCCTGAAATCAATGCATGGTCTTAAAGAGCCGTCCTTCTTGCCAACAAAAAAGAACCCCGCCCCCACTGCCGAAGAAGATGGACGGATTATGCCCGAACTTTGGGATTCCTTGATGTAAGCTTTCATACTGTAGCTGCCCGCTCCGGCGGGGAAAGGCTATACAGCCGGCTAGATGGCAACAGAGCTCCCAGACGGAGGTTAATGGCACAATCATACGGCCGGTGAGGGGGCAGGGATAGGGCCTGGGACTTGCTGAAGATGGCTCCGAGGTCATGATATTCGGGGGGAACTTTGGACAGGTCCGGGGCTGAGGCGGTGGGAGACTCCAGGGGAATGGATGGCAAGCAAGCAGCTGACTCGAGACAGGCGCTGAGGCGGAATGAGCTCCATGACCTGATATTCCCCGAGCACCAATCAATCGTGGGGTTGTGAAGACGCAGCCAGGGAAACCCAAGGATCACCGGGGACGACGAGCTCGGTAACACAAAAAACTGAAGCTCCTCCTGATGATTCCCCGAGATGATGACTGACACCGGGGCAGTTTGTTGAGTCACCATGGCCATGGGGGCTTTAGACAGTGCAATCAGTTGTAGCGGGGTTTTGAGGATAAAACAGTGTAGACCCAAGTGGGTTGCCAGGTCTCGAGAAATAAAGCTTTGCTCTGCCCCTGAGTCGATTAATGCCTGTGTGGGTATTTCAGTGTGTTTATGAAAGAAACAGACAGGAAGAAGGAGTCTAGATAGGGGGTTAGGCTGAGGAGAGTCCGTGAGTCCCCCTACTGCGATGCACGGATCCCCCCTTTTGGCCAAATCGGGCAAGATGTTACTTCATGCTCCTCGCTCCCACAATACAGGCACAACCACAGCTCCCGGCGGCACTGTTTTTCTGCCGAAGGCAACCTAGACTGTCCTACAACCATGGGTTCTGGGGTCTCAGAGGAATCAGCCGGTGGCAGGGCCAGAAGGGGAGTAGATGGAGCGCGGCGGGGCTGTGACCCTGAGCGACCATGGGATTTCTGCTCCGCCGCCTGTTCCCTCAGCCTATTATCCAGACAAATGACTAAGGATATTAGCTCAGATAGCCTAGCCGGCTTCTCTCGAGGGGCTAACTCATCCTGGAGACTAGGACTAAGGCTCCTAAGGAAGATACTACACAGAGCAGCGTCCTCCCAACCCACTTCAGTAGCTGCTATCCGGAAGTCCACCGCATAATCAGCTGCAGCCCTAGACCCGTGCCTCAGGTTCAGCAGCCGAGAGGTAAGCACGCTGTCTCGGTCTGAATGATCAAAAACTTCATTGAATTCATCAATAAACTGACCATAAGTCTTGCTAGCGTAATCAGCCCTAGCCATAACTGCGTAAGCCCATGCTAGCGCCCTTCCATCTAGCAAATAAATCACATAGCCGATCTTACTTTGGTCCGAAGTAAAGTCCTCAGGTACCCGCTGGAAAACCCCCCCGCATTGTATGACAAAGTCCCTGGTGTCACCGAGCTTACCGCTAAAGCGACTGAGGGTGGGAACGGGAGTGAGACGCGCCGGAGACCCCTGTCTGGACTGGTTAGCTGGTATGCTAGCGGGAGCCAAAGAATTACTGGGAATAGGTTGGGCCTGTGAAGAAGGCTGGAAGTTAGTCAATCGGTCTAACCGATCTGTGACATGGGCTAATTGGGTCTTAATAGACTGCTGCTGATAAGCCAGTTGATCAATTTGAATTTCCATGTGGTTGATACGACACACCAAAGCGCTGTCAGCTGGGTTGTTCTGGCGGAGATGTACTGACATGGTTCTTTGGCCCAGAGACAAGACACAGACCTTGAATTGATACAATTAGGTTTATTACAGCAAGAATGTGTATGTTGGTGCGTGAGAGTGTAGGCAGGAGCAGCAGGGATAGAGCGGCACACTGTATGACCTGGCAACCCTAAAGACACAGAGAGGAATAGTTAGTGAGTGTTGTAGCTGGAGTTAAACAGTTACACTGTTGCTCACTGTGGGAGCAGATGGTGATAGGATCAGGTTCAGCACGACGGCTTTGGCCAGGAAGACAGTGTCTTTCAGTCGGGAGTGCAGCTCCTGCAGGAGAGTGTCTGGGGAGTTTGATGATGAAGGAGGGAAGGGAGAATCCACCGCTACGGTCTCTGCCTGTGCACAGAGAAGACAGGGTGAATTGAGGATTGCGCTTACGTGGATGGCTGGAGGGATTCTCTGGCTAGGAACAAAGCAGGCTTTTGATGAGAACACGACGAGTAGAAGGAGTTGGCGATGAAGCTCCTCTGGAGCGCAGTGAGACATCTCCGCACTGCTAGTCAGGGCAGTGCGGTATAAGTTGACATAACGCACGGCTCAGGAGACGCACACACACAGGCTCAGAGTAGCTCAAATAGCTTTATTAACAACAGGGGTGTATGAATGTGTGTCTGCGAGATATGAATGTGTTGGTGGCGGCGTCTGCTTCGGGCACAGAGGCAGGAGGCTGTACAGCCGGACAACCCTATGGGAAAAGCACAGGGAGAAGGGTGATGGGCACACACCAACACAGGAGATAAATAAGCGAGAGAGGAGCTTACTTGGACAGGACGGATGACTGGCACAGCAAGGGACGAGGTCCGGTAGACAGCCACCTGGAAGGCCCGATGCAGCAGCGAGGAACAGGCGATGGAGAGGAGTAGTCTGCCGCCGGGAAATCCACCTGTGCACAGGGGAGCAGACTTGGAGGAGAAAAAAGGTAAGATCTTCTTACCGGAATGATCAGCTGAGAATGAAAGGGAACTCACAGCGATGCGTAGGGAAGTCTGACGGCTTCAGGCCGAAGCCCAGGGCGAGGCGGCTTAAATCCCTCGCCGCTGATGATGTGCAGGTGTGTGTGCAGGTGGCGCCGCTGATGAGCGGCGCGGCGTGACATAAGTAGGCCAGCCGTAATGGGAACCAGGTGAGCGCGCAGCTGGGAATGATTAGCAGAGCAGGCCATGACAATGACATCATCAAAGATCATACAACTCACTATGACACCATCAATGATCAAAGGCAGGCATCACTGAACGAGTGCTGACGTGTTTGCTTACACCCTTGCTTACACCTGCATTCTATGGACATGCAGAAATACTTCTACTGGCATGCACAGGTATGCACTAGTAAATCATTCTTTCTTTGTATGCTGGCCCATAGTATAGCGTGATTCAAGAAAATCTGTGTGATCAAAGGCAGGCATCACACAATCATAGGACATCTTGACATCATCAAAGATCAAAGGCAGGCATTACTGAACGAGTGAACGAGAGGTGACATCAAAAATCAAAGGCAGGCATCACTGTATGACATCATCAAAGATTAAAGGCAGGCATCACTGAACGAGTGGTGGCATCAAAGATCAAAGGCAGGTTTCACCATGGTTACTGTTGCCACTAGCAGTAATGCACCTGTAAGCTGGTTGCCAACCACCAATCAAATCTAGGAGAAGAAGAACCATATCAAAGATCAAAGGCAGGCATCACTGAATGAGTGGTGACATCAACGATCAAAGGCAGGCATCACTGAATGAGTGGTGATGTCAAAGATCAAAGGCAGGCATCACTGTATGACATCAAAGATCAAAGGCAGGCATCACTTTATAAGTGGTGACATCAAAGATCAAAGGCAGGTTTCACCATGGTTACTGTTGCCACTAATCATGTCAAAGATCAAAAGCAGGCTTTGCTGAACAAGTGGTGACATCAAAGATCAAAGGCAGGTTTCATAGGACTCGCTATGACATCATCAATGATCAAAGGCAGGCATCACTGAACAAGTGGTGATGTCAGAGATCAAATGCAGTCATCACTCTATGACATTATCAAAGATCAAAGGCAGGCATCACTGAGCGAGTGGTGACATCAAAGATCAAAGGAAGGCATTACTGAACGAGTGGTAACGTCAAAGATCAAAGGCAAGTTTCACCATGGTTACTGTTGCCACGGTAACCATGTCAAAGATCAAAGGTAGGAATGCAGAAATGCTTGCTTACACTACCCGTGCATGTCCGTGGAAACCAAATATAAGCAAGTATTTCTGCATGCCTGTAGAAAGAAGGTGTAAGCAAGTACATCACCACTCGTTCAGTGATACCTGCCATTGATCTTTGATATCATAGCGAGTCCTATGATCTGTGATGATGTCATAGTGAGTCCTATGATCGTGAGTGATGCCTGCCATTAATCTTTGATGATGTCATAGCAAGTCCTATGATCTTTGATGATGTCATAGCGAGTCCAATGATCGTGAGTAATGCCTGCCTTTGATCTTTGATAATGTCATACAGTGATGCCTGCATTTGATCTCTGACATCACCACTTGTTCAGTGATGCCTGCCTTTGATCTTGGATGATGTCATAACGAGTCCTATGATCTTTTAGCGAGTCCTATGATCGTGACATCGGGACAGATTTCTTGAATTATATATAGAGTGATGATATACGTATAGAGTGATGATGATACAGGTTGGTTTTTTTTTTAATTCCATGCACATTTTCATTTTAATCAGGGACTTATTAGGCATTACTGTGCTTGTTTTTAGGGGAATGAATGAATGAATGAATGAATGAATGAATGAACAAGGAGTGTGCATGTTTTACTTATCACTGTAACTTCCAGGAGAGACAGGAAGTGCATCTATGTCTGCCTTGGCTAGTGCGGCCTCTGATCAGTTCTGGACCGTATGGTCTGGACAGATGGGCAGTTCAGTGCCCATCTGTCATTCACCTCAATGCAGTGAATGTTTCAAATTGACAGATTTATGGTTGATATAATCCAGACGTGGGGAGTCAAGATTCTCCAGTGAACAACCACACAGTTTCACAGTGCCATCTGGTGGATGAATCAGGAATATTCTTTTTTTTTTCTCTTTTGCAGTGGAATATATGTATGCAATATGGACAAATGAATTAATTCATGTTCTTTCTCTCAAGACAGTATCCACTACTGAAGACATGGTTGAACTCTTGGGATGGACAATGTGGTTTCAAATGCTTTCATTGATATGTGTTGTTTTATTTTCAGGAAGAAATTAATTTTTGCATGCTTATTATCACAAATTAATTACACTTACAATGTAGAGACATTGTATGTTCCCTTATTATTGAGTAGAATATAATAGTCACGAAAGTTTAAAGAATTTGTGCTTTATTCAGCACAGATACATTAGGAGGATTTCACTCTTCAGCTCAAATGTGTCTATTTCTGCTCTGTGGAAGACCCCCACCTCAGAAATTTTAACTGACCAATAGAGTTCCAGACTTCACTGAATCTCCTTTTTAGGTCGAGTTTATGACTTCTGTTGAACAAGATGCTCCAATGTGACTGGTTCAGCTCAGTTCCATGAAATTCAGTGAGCTTCTGCCACACCTAGGAAAAAACTTTCCTTTGTTTCAGTTTTGGGGTGTTGGTCAAGCTGTAAGGAGCAAACGTTTCTGCTCTTCCATTTTTTTTTCTATCTTCCACGTAAGGCCCAGAGCCTGTCATGCTCTGTGAAATTTTTTCTTTTCTTTAAAATACACTTTTCCTTATTTTAATCCTTTTCTTTAGATTACTGTGTAAGAAGATTTTGTTTGATTTTTTCTAAGCTTAAACCAACTCATTTAAACCACCAACATCGGAAGAAATGGAATTGTGATGTGTTTTTGCCTCAGATTGAATTTCTGATGGGACTTTGTACAATAAACCAATTCCTTCTTCAGTGCTCGCCCAGCTTGCTGAAGAACAGCCCAATTGTGATCTTAGGAGCACAGCTTGTGAGAGAATCTATCAGCCTCTCCATCAACAGAATCCACGGACATCCAGCTGAATCAAGGTTGGCAGTGGACCGCCTGCTACCTACTGGGACACAATGACTCTGCTTGGCTGGCGGTCTGTTGTTTAATTTAAACTTAAAAAACCCTGTGTTATAAGAACACGTAAACATCTACCTTCATAAGCTAAATAATCTCTTTTTAGAATCATAGTTGGCAAATTCAGGACCAAATCCTTCGAATTTCCTCATCCGTGGGCTATTGCGAATGTCCACAATGACGGTCCACGTCCATCGTGTGCTGATATCTCCAAGACGATGAAGAAGAAGGAGGATTTCTTCTTCTGTGGTGTATTACGTGTCATCCATGAGTCCTCCAATGTGTGCCTGCCACCCTGTGAACTGGCATGATCAGTACAAATCTTCAGTAAAGGTGAACAGTGTTTAGGAAAGTAAAATCAGTTGACAGGCGCGGCGCCATGCTCTGCCACTAGGAGCACGTGGAATCTCACACTCAAAGGGTTAATTTTTCAGAATATTTTTGGTATAAGTTCTTTAAACTCAATTTTATGCAAACCCCCATCAGAATTTCAAAATGCATTTTGTCCTTTCATTAATTTATGTTAATTGCATCTGCTTTTCTTAACCAACGCTATTTTATGGCTTTCCAATTTCCAGTATACTGACAAGTATAAAACTAGAGTTCTTTGGTTCCACAAATGCTTGATTCACAAGTAACTCAGTAATAGTCTGTGATGCCCATGATACATGTTGAATTCTCTGCTTTAAAGCTATCCATATATGTTAACCTGTTCTGACATTTCTTATTAAACTATTGAAAGACATATGGGAGTTATTGTTTGATTTCATGTCCAGCTTCTTGATTATCAGCAGACAAGAACTCACAAGGTTTTTTTTGTTTGTTTTGTTTTGTGTTTTTTTTTTTTTTTAGACTGATTCATGATTGGTACAAATAAAGAATTGTTAATAAAATTGTCCATTAACTGGACTGGTGCCCTACGAAGATATGTTTGTGAAAGCAAAGGAAATTTTCATCCCCACTCACATTCATATTTACATTAATACTTGTACCAACAATAAAAACCTATAAAACACATAAACCCACTACAAGGGTATTGTACAAAAAGAAACCATTACACTCCCTGCTTACCTAAGCCGGCTTCCTAGAGTGCACAGGTGCACATTAAATGAGCCTCAAAATAAAATAAATAAAATAAAATCATCCCCTTTGGGAGGTTTTCTTAGCAAAAGGTAAAGTGCCAGATTTAGTTCAGTTCCCAATCTGCACTGCTCCTCTATGGGAAAGGGCTCAAGTCACTGTGCGTATGTATGAGAATGTATTTGTTTTAATCATCTCTATTCAATGTCCAACACTACCCGGGTAGATTTAAAGAGTCAGTCGTATTTGTATCATGAGTGATGGGATGGTTCAACACGTTGTTCTTTGGGGATGGACCCTGCTGCTGGTCACATCGCATTATAGGCTCCTCCACAGTCAGTTCGTCTTGGGTTGGCTCGCCACTGAACCCACAGGTTCAGATCCCGACTCATCCAGTCCGGGTCAAAAAAAAAAAAAAATCAATCGGAGTTCACAACGAGAGAGTCCACGAACAGTTGCTGCTCATCCACTTAACATTCACACAGATTCCAACCAATGTTCTTGTTGGTTGACCTGTGCCCTCAAGGCAATGTCTTCACCAGAAAGGAAGTAATACAGGAGAGGATTTCCCTATGGCGTATGCACCACCCTCAGGCAGGAAGGGGAATTACACCACTTCATTGCAGGCTCAGTAACCACATGTGGGTTACACTCTCCCCCTCAAACTTATGCACTTCCCTGTGCATGGCAATGTTCAAATAGTTATAACTTGAAGGGACAAAACAGGGGGGTGATTGAGTGTTTCACTCTCACTTATGATGTCATTCCAAGCATCAGTCAGTCCTTGGAAGAGTGACTTTGCCACTGTGACTAAGGGGTTTCCCAGCTCAGTATAATAAAGCCACTTAGGTGGTTAATGATTCCTCTCAGACCTCCTGATGCGATCATTAGTGTTCATTTGTTCCTCTTTCTCCTTATTAATCTCCCCTTGTCTTTCATTTCCAGGGACACCTGTCTCATCACAATCTGACATGTCTGAGAGAACTGGGAGCTGTTCAGAACAGCTCTCATCCGACAGGTCTTTCATTGCATTTTCTTTAGGGTGTCTTGGACTATGATTCCTTGGAACATCTTGTGAGACAATATATCTGCTCACCTTAGGCACTGAATCTTCTTGGATCCAGGTAATGGGAATGACATCATCCTCATCTGAGGACTCATCAACTTCACTAGTGTCTCTCCAAGTGTTCTGATGTGTCTTGCGCTGTTCGAATGGTTTGGGTTGTGCACACTCTCCTGTTGTTATGGGGAGAAACCCGCATGGAAGTAAGGGGTCTTGATGCAGCATGTGCCAGGGACCTTCACCAGTTTCTGGTTTGACTGTATATACAGGAAGGTCCAGCTTTTTTCACTATCAAATGAACACTACCAAATGAACAGTGGGCTCCCATTTATCAGCAAGTTTTTGCTTTCCACGAACATGCACGTTCATGACAAGCACTCGATTGCCAATGTCCAGAGCAGAAGGAGTCACACGCTTGTCAAATCTTGTCTTGTTCTTTTCGGCTACCTTGGCAGCACTCTGTGTAGCTATTCTGTAGCTCTCCTCAAGGTGGGATTTAAGGTTTTTCACGTATTGGGAGTGTGATTTATGCTGCTCTTCTTTCACTGGTAAGCCGAATGCGAGGTCAACTGGCAACCCTGGCTGGCATCCGAACATTAGTTCGTATGGTGTGAATCCAGTCACTTCACTTCTGGTACAGTTGTATGTGTGTACCAAAGGCTTTACGAAATCCTTTCAGTGGGACTTGTCCTGGTTTTCCAGAGTTCCAAGCATGTCTAACAGAGTGGAGTTAAAGTGTTCCACTGGGTTGCCTCTGGGGTGGTACGGTATTGTTCGGATTTTTTGTATGCCTGCAATTTGACACAGTTTCTTGATTAGCCGCAACTCAAAATCAGGACCTTGGTCGCTGTGCAGTTTTTCTGGAACACTGTAATGGACAATGAAATTGTCCCACAAGCACTTTACAACTGTGCGAGCTTTTTGGTTTGGTGTTGGGATAGCCACTGTGTATTTTGTGAAGTGATCTGTGATTACGAGAATGTCTTTTGTGTTACTTTTGTCCGGTTCGGTGGACAAGAAGTCCATGCAGGCCAGTTCAAGTGGTCGTGTTGTTATTATGTTCACTAAAGGTGCATCCCTCTCAGGTAAGGCTTTCCTGCACACACACCTATTACATGTTTTGACTTTCTTTTCAACATCAGAAGCCATCCTCAGCCAGTAGAATCTGGCTCTGACTAAATCCAGCATGCGGTCTTTTCCCATATGACCCATGTGGTCAGGCAGGCTTGTCAAGATTATCTCACGAAGTTCTTCAGGTAAGACCAGCTGGTGCTGTGTCTTTCCTTCTTCTTGGTGTGTTCTATAGAGGATGCCTTTTTGCAGTTCAAGCCTGTTCAATTTCCTTAACAACAGGGGCAGGTCTGGGAGCTCTGTTCTCAAAGTGGGTAGTGATTTCTCTCCACACTCAAGCTGGGAGATGACATATTTAATGCACTGGTCAGTTCTCTGTTTGTCTCTGAGATCTGCCTCTGATAGATGTGAAATGATGGGAAGTCCTCCAAACTCATCTTCCTGCTCAAAACTGTCAGGTAAAGCATCTCCAGAGATGGCACGACTTTCAACAAGGGAGATACTTCCATCACTGCCCATTTCATCATTGCCACAATAGACAAGTTGTCTCTCACAGATGGCATGTACAGCCTCCTGATCAATAGTTTCAATGCTATCTGGATCTGACAGATGGTGTTGCGCGAACTGACATATCCTGTCCCACTCTTTCTGAAATGACGGGTCGTCACCCAGGTTGCCATGAGAACATTGCGATAGAGTGTCTTGATTCTGCTTCTCAGGGCGGTACTGGAGCTTAAAGGAGAAGGTAGACAGAGCTGCTAATCACCTATAGCTGGTTACGTCGAGTTTAGCTGAGGTGAGTATGCAAGTAAGGGGGTTGCTGTCAGTGACTACTGTGAACTGATTGCCATAGAGGTAGTCACTGAACTTCTCTGTTACAGACCACTTCAGAGCAAAAAACTCGAGCTTGTGGGCTGGATATCGGGATTCGCTACTTGATACAAGGCCGCTCCGAGGCCAATGGAACTTGCATCCATGTGAAGGATATAAGGTAGTGCAGGATCCACAGAGGCCAGAACTAGGGACATCTTCAACTTGCCTATGATCATTTCAAATGCCTGTTGACAGGCGGGGGTCCAAAGGTTTACAAATGGCTCTTTGGGGTGATAGTACTGACCGCTCTTTGACTACTGTTTCCCTGGAGGTGGGTAACCAGATGTTAAGTCATTCAGGGGTTTTACTATACTTGAATAGTCTTTAATGAACTTTCTGTAGTATCCACAGAATCCAAGGAAGGCTTTCAATTCTTTTAGGTGCTGTGGAACTGGCCAGGTCTTTAATGCTGCTATCTTTTCTGGGTCTGTCTCCACTCCTCTCTCTGAAACCACATGCCCCAAATACTGGACTGAGAACTGAAAGAATTTGCATTTTTCTGGGGATAGCTTTAGTCCATACTCTTTTAAACGGTTGAGAACTTTGGTGAGTCTGGCCTCATGCTCCTCCAAAGTCTTCGAGAAGACTATTAGGTCGTCCAGGAAAACTACAACTTCTTTCAAATTCAGGTCTCCCATGCACTTTTCCATCAGTCTCTGGAAGGTATTTGGGGCATTTGTCACTCCCTGGGGCATCCGATTAAACTTCCAAAAGTCAAGTGGGCATACAAAAGCAGTTTTTGGCTTGTCAGCCTCATTGACTTGTATCTGGTGGTAACCAGACTTCAGATCAAGAACACTGAACCACTTGGAACCAGAGTGCCGTGAAAGTGTCATCCACCCTTGGGAGTGCATAAGCATCTTTGACCGTCTGCAGGTTCAATTTCCGATAGTCAATACAGTGGTACACTTGACCATACTTTTCTTGACAACAACGATTGGAGAGGAGAATGGAGATTCACTTTCCCAAATCACCCCAGCGTTGAGAAGCTCTCGGAGATGGTTGCGAACAGCTTCTATGTTGTGTGGGTGTATAGGTCAAGCTCTGTGTTTGAACGGTGTTTCATCATACAGTTTAATGGGATGCTTTACTTTGTCTGTCCTCCCAAAGTCAAGATTGTTCTGGGCAAAGACCTCAGGCATGCTGTTCAATTTCTGAGCGATTCAGTCTTTCCATTTGAGAGGGATCGGGGATGTGCTGAAGTCAAAGGTCAGGACAGTTTCTTTGGGGGATTCAGATTCAGATGGCGCAGTCATATCCTGTTTGTGAGGCAGAAGAGTCTGGATTGCACTGAGCTCGGCAAGTACACTCTTGGCTGGGATAGTAATGTCATGATCAGACTCACCAATAAGGCAGGGCTTCACTAGCAGCCCTCCAGACAGAGAAGCCAATGAAGGGTACTCCATGATGACAGGCTTCTCAGCATGGAACTCCTTGACTGATACCACTCTGCCCAAAACAACTGTTTCTCCAGCCGGAATGACCTTTTTGTCTCTACCTTGCATCTTCACCAGCCTGATGTTAGTGGCATGGCTCTGTTCTCATCGTAGTTGCAGTACTTTCAGAACTGTCTTGTAACTGTTAAGAACAGGATGGTAGCTCACTGAGTCTGTATCTGTGTACATGTTGTACACAACATCAAGCGTGTTGGTACCGATCAGTACCTGGTACCCTGAACCGCCACTGTCTGGAACTACCAAGGCCAATGTTGGGACTTCATATTCAGCTCCAATAAATTGTTTCAGGAAGGTGATTGCAACTTTAACATATCCTTGTCAAGAATGCCCCTTGCAGGGCATTAATGAGGCGCCAGGAGCCAGAAGTAAATTTGCTTGTTTATTTAACAAAAAGGACAAAATGACAAAATAAACAGCCACGTGGGACGAAACATGTACATTAACTAGAACACAAAATAATAAACGCTGACATTAAACGTGAAGGAATAGCGAGGATGGAACCTACGCTGTGAAACATACTTATGGGAGACGAAGTAAAGATGAATCCAAAGCACAGAGCAAAGACTGGAGTCAGGGTTAGGAACTCCAGTCGGGCACACAAAGGTGTGAGAGTTTGTAGGTCGCAGCTAGGAGTGAGCCTCAGCTGCTCCCTTAAGTACAGGACATTGAATGTAATTAACGAAATAAACAGCTGTCAAGACACCGGCTCGGCTTTGACAGCCAGAAGCATGGCCGTGACGCTGTCACAATAAAAACCCTCAAAAGGTCCTAATAACAAAACCCAAAATAATATGGCAGAAAAGGGAAAATACTGAGTAATCCGAGCGCGGATGGGATCAGCGCTCAGATCAGTGCTCAGATCACCACAGTACCCCCCGTTCAAAAGGCACATTCCAGGCATCAAACGTAACATCCAAGCCCCCCCACCCCCCACTCCCCCCCAACCAGAAGGCTACCAGGACCGACCCAGGGAGGGCGGAGGGGGAAACAGGCCAGGAGGGAGAGAACCAAAAAACAAAAAATGACAACAGCGACGCCCAGAGGAGGAAAAAAAACCCACAAGGAACGGCTAACAACATGGATAACCATAATGGCGTGAACTTCAACACAGAAATGACCAAAACTAAATCAAGTGCAACAAAATAAATAAACAAAAAAAATGTAAGGTACTGCCCGACAAGAAAAACAAGAGGAAACCAAAATACAGGTACACTTCAAAATACCCAAGTACCCAATAACACTTCAACTAGAAAAAAAAAAAAAAACTTCAAGCACTACAGAATAAACAAGAAAAAATATCTGCATTGTACACACGGTAATCTGGGCAAAGAACAGAAAATCCCTTCAATATACATGGAAAAAACACAATTTCAGGGATGCCGGAAAGTAGAGAGCAGGGAAAGTAAAAAGGCAGTTCAGGTGGTCTACCCACATCCAGGTTCCACATAACAGAGAGAAAAGAAAAAAAAAACAGTTTGGGCAGCCTACCCAAGTCCCAGACCCGGGAAAGCAGTCCTTCAGGCGGCCGGACCAGGTTGCCAAACCAACAAAGCAGTCCTTCGGGCGGCTGACCCAGGACGCAGAACCGGAGAAACAGTCCCTCAGGCAGCTGACCCACGTCCTTAGACCACCAGGGCCGGAGGGGGAAGCTTGGAGGCGGCCTCCCTACCGAGAGGGACAGCAAGGGGAAGCCGATCCGAATAAGGGAGACCCCAGCGGCATCCGGTGGAGAAGAATGGGGGGAAGATGAGGAACCAGTCCGGTGTTAGGCAGAAGGGGATCTGCAGCTCCCTCACCGACCTTGAACCGAACCAGCGCTGCACCCTCGGTGGACCTGGACCAGGCCAGCGCAGCACCCACGATGGACCCCGACTGGGCCAGCACAGCACCTGGGATGACCTCCAAACACGAACCTGGAGCCTCAATGGCAACGACTGGAGCTGACTCCTCTCCAGTGACCCTGGAAGAAGGCTCGAAAAGACAGAGAGAACCGGGGTCAGGATCACTGGCAGCGGTAGAGCCTGGCGAGACGAGCTCGGATGCAGTGGTCAGCTTCACCCGGCTCTTCTCCCCAAGAGACAGGCAAGAATGCTCCAACACAGAAAGCAGAAAGACAAAATAGAGCACTTGCCTGATCTCGGACGCCACCACTGTCCAGGATTCCAACAATCCAGGTTCAATGATCTGGAGCTCCATTCCTGGTTCCGACTCAACTGCGGCGGGCTCCGTAGCCGGCGTGATGGTCATCACAGTCCGGAAACCCTCTGGCACTGAAGCCCACGCCAACGGCCCGCATGGTGTGGTGGCAGGGGATCCATGACCTGCTGGGGCCGACTGCTCCTCCACGGAGACCCGGAGATGCTTGATGGTCGGCTCAGGCTCCAAACGGCAGTCGGGCCTCCTCCTCTGCCCATGACACAGCTGCAGGACTGGAACCAGGCTCTCCAAGGCTGCAAGCTCCTCCTCCATCCAACAGTCTACTCCTGGCACCGGAGGATGCTCAGGGAGAAGGGAAGGAGACACAGAGGTAGCAGGATCGATGTTTATGGCTGCAGCAGATGGTGGGAGCTCAGAGGACTGTGAACCCCGAGCTCCACCCCCAGGAGTCAGACAAGGCAATTCATTATACTGAGATTTAGAATGAACCAACACTTGCCTGTTCTCCCCGGGATTGATGGTGGCTGCTGCAGCAGGCTTGGTTCTCCCCTTTCCCCTAAGGATGGTGACGGAGGGCCCCCCGGGAAGACAAGGAGGAGCTGCTCTCACGGGATCGGCGATGAGCGCAGCCGGAGCAGGACTCGCTGAACTCACAGCAGCTGAAGAGAGTGCCAAGGAGGAGGGAGGATCAGCCGAGGCAGTCCAGAGGCAAGGAGCTGACGGGACCGCGGGAACGGATGACCCAGAAACTGAGACTGCTGTCTTTTCCTTCTGTTGTGACGCAGAGACAATAGCTGGCAGGGAGGCGGAGTTCCCTCGGCGGCCCGGATCAAGATCCGGATGGGGATCTCGCAGAGGTTGATTACGGACAGAGTGACGGCATCTTCCGGCAGAGGGCGAGGCTAGGTTCAAGTCTGGAAAGCATCGCTGCTGCGCAGAAATGGAGGCCAGCAGCTCCGCGTACTCAGGATAATCACTGAGTTCAGGATTGGCCTTCACCAGTCTAGCTGCCGCCATCACGTTCCGTAGGATCTCGCTGGGATGGGAGGAAGAGCGTGCTTCAGCCATGCGGCCCCTGATGAGCTCAGCTGCCCACTGTGTCTCTTCACAGGGGGCCCCGGCTGTCCTCTTCCTCTGCTGCGGATGGAGACGGCCCTTCAGTGACACAGAACTTAGGGTTGGATGGGTGGCAGGAACCTGATCCTGGGGTGAGGAGCGGAGATGCCTCACCGTCGGCTCCAACTTCGGTTTCCTGCTGGGACTCTTTACTGGCCCACGGTTCCTCCACCGAAGTGCCGCGAGTTCGGCCATCCTCTTCCTGCCCTCAACGTGGTCAGCCAGGCAAGGATTGCGTTTAATTGCCGCCTCTGCAAGGTCCAGGTTCCAGCGTGCATTTATGGGAGTGGCGAGCCTACGAGCATTGGAGAGGAGGCCATCAACCTCCATCAGAGCCATGACCAGCTCGTAGCCCAGGTCCAAGGAATAACCAGTTCTTGGTGACGCCATCTCCCGAAATACACTGGCACTCGAAAAGGGGAAAAAACTCAAGCCAGTGAAAACAAACTTACTGTGGCTGGCACCTCTGTTGGCTGCGACCTACTGTCATGAATGCCCCTTGCAGGGCATTAATGAGTCGCCAAGAGCCAGAAGTTTGCTTGTTTATTCAACAAAAAGGACAAAATGACAAAATAAACAGCCACGTGGGGCAAAACACGTACATTAACTAGAATACAAAATAATAAACACTGACATTAAATGTGAAGGAATAGAGAGGATAGAACCTACGCTGTGAAACATACACTTACAGGAGACAAAGTAAAGATGAATCCAAAGCACAGAGCAAAGACTGGAGTCAGGGTGAGGAACTCCAGTTGGGCACACGAAAGTGTGAGAGTTTGTAGATCGCAGCGAGGAGTGAGCCTCAGCTGCTCCCTTAAGTACAGGACATAAACCAACCAGGAAAGGGGAATGTAATTAACAAAATGACAAACAGCTGTCACGATGCCGGCTCGGCTTTGTCAGCCGGAAGTATGGCCATGACGCTGTCACAATAAAAGCCCTCGAAAGGTTCTAGTAACACAACCCAAAATAATATGGCAGAAAAGGGAAAATACTGAGTAACCCGAGCACGGATGGGCTCAGCGGTCAGATCACCACAATTCTAGGTAGGGCACAGGTTGACCATTGGCTCCTTCAACTTCCAGAAGATTATGGAGAGCTTTGATCTGTTGCTCAGCTAGGTATTGGTCATAGAAGGACTTGATGACTGTAGTCACTTGTGAACCTGTGTCGAGGAGACAGCTGAACTGTTTGCCTTCGATGGTAACTTGGCCTGTGCTTTTCGTATCAATCAGTCTTTTCTTTTTCAAGGCAACATTGGACTTGGGTTTGGCATCACCTCTATCTTTAGCAGGGCATTGTTGACCTGTTCCAGCCTCAGTTTGCTCTATAACTGAGGCGCCATCTAAAAATCCTCATTGTTAGGCGAATTCTCTTTTGTTTCCCAAAGGCGCTGCCTTTCTCTCAATTGATCCCTTTTTTCATTGACCAGAGTGGGGTTTGGCTTGTTACTGCAAGCTGAGGAGATGTGACCATCCTCGCTGCACTTAAAACAGTACCAAGGCCTCAGCTGGGAGCTTGGCTTTGAGTTGGTAAGTTTCCAGCTTGGTGCTCTAGGATCAAGATTGGATGGTACTGGCCCACCAGATGGAGGCTCAGAGCTCCCCTTAGGTATTGGGGTCTTTTTGGCTCTCTTAGCTGTCAGTGTGGTGAGTTGGCTCTGCAGAAATGCCACCAACTGTTTAAACTCTGCCAATGAATTGGACTCAGGTTGGAGCTCTGCTTGCTGACTGTAGGTGCATACACCTTGAGAGCTTGCCACAGCCCGCTGCCGATGTGAGCTAAGATGCTTCTTCATACGTGTAGTTTTAGGTGCCTGCCTATCCTCTTCAGTGCGGATTAGTAACAGGAGCTTGGAGAATGCTGGAGGGTGACTTTTCTTTCTGTCAAGGTTAAGGTCAGAGAGCAAGTTGTTGTCCTAACACCCGTGACAGAACTGTTTGAGAATGTGTCTATCTTTCTCTCCAGCCGCAGCTCCTCCTCTCTTAACAGCAAGATTCAGGGCAACTTGAAGGCGGCAGAGGTAAGTGGAGGCCCTTTCACCTGGATCTTGAAGAGTGTTCATGAACTTGTCAAAACGTTTCTCGCCATCCTCCACAGTCCCAAAAGCTGCATCCAGCAGTTGGAAGTAAGCTTCGGGGTTTAGTCTTTTGACTATATCCAATGCAGGTGAGAGCAGGCTTTCTAAGATTTTTCGTGCCTTCTGAAGACTGGACATGGTGGGGTCTTTTCTGAGAAGTTCTACATGGGAGCACCATGTATCGTAATCTGTTTCGCTGTTGGGTCTGGGGTTTTTACCAGATAATGAACAAAGTTTGATGGGAAAAGGTGAATGTGTGTTTAATTCATTGTTCCTTACAATGTGTTCTACATTGACCCTGTGAA
Source organism: Pholidichthys leucotaenia (assembly GCA_020510985.1). NCBI lineage: Eukaryota > Metazoa > Chordata > Actinopteri > Cichliformes > Pholidichthyidae > Pholidichthys > Pholidichthys leucotaenia. The sequence goes on from CM035840.1 coordinate 218,411,259, forward strand.
TTTCAGGTGGATTCAGGTCATTATCTGCAATGGACAGACTTTGCCTCACTTCACTGGGTGGGCGTGGTTCAGCACCACTATGACCGTTCAGCTGGGGCTGTGAAGTTTCAATGGTGTCCAGAGATGTGTTGAGCTGTTTAGCTCCAAACTCATCATCACCACCACCATTATCAACTGTCTCACTGATCTCTGACATCATGTCTTTCAGCACCTCTTCAAAATTTCTCCCACTCAGTTTTGCTAACTTCTTTATCTTGTCAAGATAAGTCTTGGTAATACCACAACCAACTTTAATAGTGTAAGCACATGCCAGAGCTTGAACATAGTATTGAAACTGGGATTATCTTTAAGTACATGTGTGAAAGGCAAAAGAGGGGCTAAAGTTTCAATAGCACTACCATCTTGATACTCAACAATCAGGTTTTTATAAATTTCAGAATTAACATCCGTAACTGAGACAAGTCTCAAAGAACCATACTTCTTAAGGAAGTCTATAATCTCTTCATCTTTTGGTGGTTCTAGCAACCCACTCACAATGACCGCATTGGGAATTTTGATACCTAAGCTCATAATGAACTCCATCTTTCTGTCTTTTCTTTTAGAAGGACGTACACACCCAAAACTGTTTCACGCAGTTCAATTGGTTCGCTGCTAACACATGACCAGGCTCCTGGCTGGCTCGCCAAGCTTGTAACGGCTCTTCCACTGATTGATATAACAATATAATAATAGCAATATAAATAATAGTATTAGACTAGTTATAATTTAATAATAGGCCAGTATCAAGAAGATCCAGGAATGACTATGGAGATTGTAAGAGTAGTGATAGCAGAGAAGCCAGACACAACAATCAAGAAAAAGTAGTGTCAATAAAAGTGTATTGTACAAAAAGAAACCATTACACTCCCTGCTTACCTAAGCCGGCTTCTTGGAGTGCTCAAGCACACATTAAATGGGCCCCAAAATAAGTAAAATAAAATAAAATCATCCCCTTTGGGAGGTTTTCTTAGCAAAAGGTAAAGTGCCAGATTTAGTTCAGTTCCCAATGTGCACTGCTCCTCAGTGGGAAAGGGCTCAAGTCACTGTGTGTGTGTGTATGAGAATGTATTTGTTTCGATCATCTCTATTCAATGTCCAACACTACCCGGGTAGATTTTAAGTGTCAGTCTTATTTGTATCATGAATGATGGGATGGATCAACAAGTTGTTCTCTGGGGATGGACCCTGCAGCTGGCCACACCGCATTATAGGCTCCTCCACAGTCAGTTCATCTTGGGTTGGCTCACCACTGAACCCACAGGTTCAGATCCTGACTCATCCGATTCGGGTCAAAAAAGCAATCGGAGTTCACAATGACAGAGTCCGCACACAGTTGCAGTTATTCCACTTTACGTTCACACAGATTCCAACCAATGTTCTTGTAGGTTGCCGCGTGCTCTCAAGGCAATGTCTTCACCAGAAAGGAAGTAATGGAGAGAGAGGATCCCCCTATGGCGCATGCGCCACCCTCAGACGGGGAGGGGATTTACACCACTTCATAACAGGCTCAGTAACCACATGTTGGTTACATGAACAATAATATTTATTACAATAATTGTGCAACACAAATTGCAATGTTGATGAACCCGAGGATCTGGAAACCCTATGAGGAGAGAGTGGAGAGGCAGGTAAGTATAACTGTTAGACAGTATGATGGTGTTTTAAAGTTGATTTCTTTGTGCTATTGTACAAATCCAATAAAGCAGGCAGTCTCAGGGTCTAGAACAAGCACAAGATCAAAAATACGGCAAGGCAGAATAATATCATGAAGCAGAGCTCAGAACATGGTACAGGCTGTATGCAGGTTAATGTTACCAGGCAGAGTGAAGGGAGAGCACACCCATTTAAAGGGCCTCTCTGATTGGCAGCAGGTGAGGAACAAGGCCTCAGGGTGTGAGCCTAATCAGAGGGAGAGAGGAAGGCAGAGTACACACATAACCATTACAGTTCTCCTCCCTCAACAAATGCCTCCTGGCGTCAGTGTGGGCTTGTCTGGGTGCTGCTGATGGAAGGTGGTTATTAGGGAGTCATCTATAATGAAGGACCTGGGGATCCATGAGCTTTCTTCGGGGCTGTTGCCCCTCCAGTCCACCAGGTACTGTATGTCATGACCCCGGCGGCACGCATCAATGATGCGGTTGACTGCGTAGACGAAGCCTCCTTTGACCATCTTCGGGAGAAGGGGGGTGGAGGTTTGGCCGGTGGGCAAAGGGAGCTGGCAAACACCAATTTGACCTGTGAGACGTAGAACACTATGTTTGTGAGAAGTGAGGGAGGGGGACTGAGATGAACAGAGGCGGGATTCACAATTGCCATGAAGGAAAAGGGACCAACAAAGCGAGGGGTTAGTTTCCTTCTGTCCTGCTCAAGGGGAAGGTGTTTAGTGGATAACCAAACCCTGTCACCGACAGAATAGGCAGAGGCGGGGGACCTCCTCCTGTTGGCTCACTTGACGTTCTCTTCCTTTGACTTGAGCAGTGTTGCCCTGGTGTCCCTCCAGAGGTGATGGCATCTGGCCATGTGATCAGCGATGCTGGGGACAGTGATCTCTTCTTCTGAGATGGGAAGGAAGGGAGGACTGTACCCCAAGGATGCCTCGAAGGGGGACACACCAGTGGCCACAGACGTGGCAGTATTGTGGGTGTACTCCACCCAGGGCAGGAGGGAAGACCATGAAGAGGGGTCCAAGGTCGTGACACACAGTAGGAACGCCTCCAACTCCTGATTGGCCCTCTCACACTGCCTGTTGGACTGAGGGTGGTGTCCTGACGACTAACTGGCCGTGGCCCCAATGTATTTACAGAATGAGCACCAGACCTGCAATACAAACTGGGGACCACAATCCGAAACGATGTCACATGGAATGCCATGCAGTCTGATGACATGGGTCGTGAGGAGGTTGGCTGTCTCCAAGGCAGATGGAAGCTTGCGAAGGAGAATAAAGTGGGCCACCTTTGAGAACCTGTCCACTACTGTAAGGATAACTGTATAACCCTGAGACGGTAGTAGACCGGTGACAAAATCTAGTGCAATGTGGGACCAGAGGCGGCCGGGGGTGGGGAGGGGACTGAGCAGACCGACAGGAGGGGTGGTGAGGGACTTACTGGCTGAGTACTGAGGACACACCTTGATGTATTCCCACATTCCCTTTTTGGGGCGCATGCACATGCAGCGACCGGCAGCTGGTGAAAAAGTCTGTCGTCTGTGTGTTTTGTTTTTATGTACTTTTATGTGTTTTTACGAAATCCTCTGTGTCGTTTCTGTCCTGGAATGTTTGTGGACTGTATGGCGAAGAGCTCCCTGGTTCCAACAACATGGACTCCCTCCCCTTTTTTGCACTGCTGCTACTTTTCCTCCGGCTCTTTGTCTATGAGGTAAACGCGACCGGCATCATGGCGGGCAGAATACATTATTCCAGGGACATGTTGCTGCATTTAAACACGGTTGATGCAGCGGCTGTGATTGAGCCTAAGCCGCAACTGCCGGACTTTATTTTGAGAGACGGACACAGCGGTGAAAAGAGAGACGGGAGAGACGGGAGAAGGAAACGCGGAAAGCGTGGAGGTGTGAAATTGCGCCTGAGAAGACATCAGTTTGGTAACATTCCTCTTCCTTCTATGATTTTTGGGAACGTACAGCCTCTGAGAAACAAGGTGGATGAAATTCAAGGGAATGTATGCTACCAGAAGGACTTTAAGAACTGCTGTGTCATGGCTTTCACCAAATCTTGGCTTACTGCGCATGACCGAGACGCAGACCTGTGGATTGACGGCTTTGGAGCCCCACTGCGCTCGGATCGGCAGGAAGAGGTAACGGGGAAATGCCAGGGGGGCGGTGTTTGTTTATACATTAATAAGTAGTACTGCACATCTGTCACGGTCAGAGAGCGCATCTGTAGACCCGATGTGGAGCTGCTGTCTGTGTCACTACGCCCCTTTTATTTGCCTCGCGAGTTCCCCCAGCTTTTCATCACAACTGTGTACATTCACCCGAGGGCAGACGCTGACTCCGCCTCCAGCACTATCTTTGATGTGATCCAGCGGCTGCAATCAATTTCTCCAGAGGTGCCAAACTTCATTCTTGGGGATTTTAACCATGTTTCTTTAAAGAAGACACTTAAAAAAACTTTTATCAGTATGTCTCCTGCCCAACCAGGCAAAAAAAGACATTGGACCTGTGCTATGGACCCATCGAGAGGGCATATAAATCACACCCCCTTCCTCCTGTAGGATCCTCAGATCACAACTGTGTACATTTGCTACCCACATATAAAACTGCTCTCAGAAGAGGCAAGGTGGAGACCAGAGACATTGATGTGTGGACAGAAGATTCAGTACACAGCCTCCAGGAATGCTTTAACTGTACAGACTGGGAGATGTTCACACTGGCCTGCGGGGATGATTTGGACTCTTTGGTGGACGTCACATGCTCATACATGGCTTTCTGTAAAAATAAGATTGTTCCACATGAACGTGTCAAAATATATCCCAACAACAAACCATGGGTTACAAAATCAGTTAAATCCTGCTTACAGAGGAAAGCACTTGCCTTTAAACAGGGGTCTGTTTCTGAGCTACAGGTTGCCACAAAAGAGCTGAAGTCCGAAATTTTAAGAGCAAAACAGAATTATAAATCAGAATTGGAAAGCAAGATGGTGTCACGGCTGGCCCTCACGAGCCAGCATAAGACGCCACAGTTCAGTAAGTTGCACTTCAGTTCCTTTATTTATAACGCACAGGACTTAAGTGTACAACACAACTTGCCACGCAGGCTTCGTTACACAACACAATATAAATTCACAATAAAGGTTGCGGCTAGGGCGTGGGACACTCGTACGCCGCAAAGGCAGGGAATATAAAACGTGGAACAGGGAGAGAGTTATGGCAGAGACGAGGAGCTCTCGTCCGCCGTAATAAGGAAGGAACGTCAGCGAGGGAGAAGACAATTCCAAATAATGAATCACTTACATGCAGCGGGATACATCGAGGAACCCAGGGGGCATGTGGTAAGGAGACAGGGGTAAGTCATAAGACTTCTGACGAGACAGCCGCAGAGTCCAGTTCACTCGCACTGACATTTAAAGCCAGCTGCTCATGATTGGAAACGCGGCGCAGCTGCTCAGGTTCTGACAGCTGAGAGCTCCCGAGCGTCTGGCCAATCAGAGCCCGGGAAACCCGTGTGACGACACCTGCTGTCAAAACCTGACAGGGATGAGGAATAACCCGAGCGCGGACAAAAGCGCTCGGGATATGACAGAGCCCCTCCCTCTACGCGAACTCCTGGTCGCGCGTAACATCCAGACCCCCCCACCCCACCCCAGGAAGGGTGGAGGGGGAAGCAGGTGGAGGGGAAGCAGGGTCAACTCACAACAAGGGGACAAAAACATCGGGGAAGGGAGGGAGAGAAAAAAAAAAAGGCAGGAACCGTACATAAACGGGGACAAAAAGATGAATAAAAAGAAAAGTCAACGCTAGATGGATATCTCTCACATATAACCACAAAAAAGAAAGCCAAGATGAGGATACATGGATCACCAGTCAATACCACAAGGCAGGATCAAGGAAATAAAAGGACAAATAATACCTTTTTCTCCAAGTTAATGTGTACAGAAAATCTTCAAAACCAAAAGACAACACAGGTGCCAAAAAAAGAACTAGACCCGAGTAAGGGAGTAACATAGGAAATATACAATCACACCCTAAAGAAACATACAATACTCATGATAGCATACTGCCAAAATGAAAATGAAATTCTGCTCAGAAGAGTCTCAAATCGGGAGTGCAAGGAACAAACCCAAACAGTCATCCCAGAAAATAACATGAAAGACAGCTACGGCAAGAGAACATATGTCCATCAACGGAAAACAGTCACCTTAAACATGAAGTTCAATCCCCTGTGGGGTATTTCAGTCTGAGAGGGGAGGAGAGAAAAAGAAAACCAGTCACAAGTCAGTGGTGGGGCAAGAGAAGGAGAGGGAAAAAAACCCATTGGGGAATAGTGTTAAATAACTCCGCTCAGGAGGCCTCCCAGCACCCAGCATCCAGGCCGCCAGCAAAAGCAGCGGAACGTGCCCTAACGGCTCAGCCAAACCCCGGGCCGAGGGAAACCATGTCTCCGGCGGGTGGACCAGGGCACCAAAAGAATCATCCTGCTCGTCAGGAAACTGGGCCCGGACGCCAAAAGGACAGAGCCAGTCACCGGGTGGTCGGGCAGTATCGGCCTGCCAATAGAATGGCTGGGGGAAGGTCGGCGAACCGGGCCAGCTGGAATTAACTTCCGCAGTCTCAAAAGCGGGGAAGAAGGGGCCATGGCGAGGACGGGGCATGGCCTGGAAAGTGCTCAGCGGTGGGTCAGCTACACAATCTCCGGAACCCGCCTGGGTCAAAATGACCATGGCGCCGAGCTCCGATTGAGCGATAGCGGCACCCGCGTCGGACCCCGATTGGGCCGGAGCTTCCATGACGTCAAGCTCCAAACGAGCGAGAGCAGCACCCGCGTCGGACCCCGACTGGGCCGGAACCTCCATGACGTCAAGCTCCGATCGAGCGAGAGCAGCACCCGCGTCGGACCCCGATTGGGCCGGGACCTCCCTGACGGCGAGCTCCGATCAGGCGAGAGCAGCACCCGCGTCGGACCCCGATTGGGCCGGAACCCCCATGACGTCAAGCTCCAATCGGGCGAGAGCAGCACCCGCGTCGGACCCCGATTGGGCCGGAACCTCCTTGATGTCGAGCTCCGATCGAGCGAGGGCAGCACCCGCATCGGACCCCGATTGGGCCGGAACCTCCCTGACGTCGAGCTCCGATCGAGCGAGAGCTGCACCCGCGTCGGACCCCGATTGGGCCGGAACCTCCCTGACGTCGAGCTCCGCTTGAACCGGCGGAGCACTCCCGGTGGACCCCATGCCGAGAGCCGGAACCTCCAAGGTGGCACCTAGAGCAGGTTCGCCTCCAGTGACCCTGGGGAGAGGCTCAGAGGGAAAAAAGGAACCGGGATCACGATCACCGGCTGCGGCAGAGCCCGGTGAGACAGGCTCGAGCGCAGCAGACGGCTGCACCCGGCTCGCCCCCCCGAGAGACAGGCAATAATGCTCCAGAAAGAAGATGAGGGATAGAAAATAAAGCACTTGCCTGATCTTGGGTTCTGCCGCCATCCAGGACTTCGATGCTCCAGGTTCAAACAGGAGGAGGTCGTCGTCCGGTTCCCACTCCGTCGTGACGTCATCCGCCCCTGGAGGAGGGGCTCCTGCAGCTAGAGGACCCCCCGACGTCATCGTCCACGCTGGCGGTTCATGAGGCGTGGAGGTGGGGGGCTCTCGGCCCGCTGGACCGGACTGTTCATCTGCGGAGTCCCAGGGACGCCCCATCGTCGGCACAGGCTCCAACCAGTCGTCCGATCTCCTCTGCCCAGAAAATGGCTGCGGGGCTGGGGTCTTCTGCCCAAGGGCCGCAGGCTCACTCCTCATCTGGTGACGCTCCTCTGAAGTCGAAGCGTGCTCAGCAGGGGGAGACACAGAGGCAGCGGGTTTAATAAACATATCAGCAGGGAATTGAGGCTCGGGGGGCTGCAAACCCCGAGCCTCACCCCCAGGAGTCAGACAGAACAAATTTTTAGATGGAAAAAAGTGAACTTGTACTTGCCTGCCTCCCGGGGGGGCGGTGGAACCTGCCGTAGGGAACGTCATTCCATCCTCCTCCCACCGGGTGGTGGCCGGAGACTCTCTTGAAGGAGGAGAGGGGGCCACTCGGGATGGTGTAGCTGCACTGTCCACTGGAGCAAAACTTCTCAAACTCCCAGCCGCTGGAAAAGGCGTCGAGGCGGAGGGGGCAACAGCCAAGTCGGGCCGGGCGTGACGCGCTGACAGCTCAGCGGGGAAAGCAGGCCCGGGGGGAAAGGCTGCAGGGATCTCCTCCTGGTGAGACGCTGGGGAGACAGCAGTGGGATGAATGGGGTCAGCCCAGTGAACCGGAGCGGGTTCCGGAAGGGAGTCGTGCTGAGAACGTCTCTGACCACGGCGCCGACGTCTACGACGGGCCCCGGGTGGTTCGAACTCCAGGACTGGATCGAGGGAAGGATCCGGATTCCAGAGCGGGCAGCGGGAGCTCCGATTACTCTGCCTTTGGCCTCATTCCTCCTCGATATCCTGGAGCGCCTCGCGGTGGGCGGCGATCTCTTGTCTCTTCGCTTGGACGTCCAGGTGGTCGGTGTAGCGGGGAGACAATCGGTCGAGCGTTATCTCAGCGCAGTCCAGGTAATAGTGCGCTTCGGATGAGTCGTCAAGGCTGGCGGAAGTGCTGATGAAGTCATCCACCAACTCCAGCGCCTCAGGCAGCTGGAGCCAGAGATCACCCCACCTTGCAGCCTCCTCCTCTTCGTACATCTGAATTATCTGGCGTTGGGCAGCGATGTCGAGTCTCCTCGCATCGACCTCGGGGTGACCGTTGTAACGGGAAGGCAGACGGTCAAGCACCTCCTCAGCCCGGTCTAAATACCACTGTTCATCGGGCTGAAAACCGAGGAGAGGGGGGACGAGGGAGGTGTCTGGATGCCCATCGAGGTCGGAGGCAATAATGAGGATTTCATCTACCTCCTCCAGCGCCTTGGTCAGCAGGACGTGGGAACCCCGAGAACGACTCCGCTGAGATGGCATATTTCCAACGCCACGCACCTGGACAGGAAGGGGCAAAGTTCCCAGAACGCAACTTACTGAGAACGGCGTCTCCTTCTGGCGGCTGTCTACTGTCACGGCTGGCCCTCACGAGCCAGCATAAGACGCCACAGTTCAGTAAGTTGCAATTCAGTTCCTTTATTTATAACGCACAGGACTTAGGTGTACAACACAACTTGCCACGCAGGCTTCGTTACACAACACAATATAAATTCACAATAAAGGTTGCAGCTAGGGCGTGGGACACTCGTACGCCGCAAAGGCAGGGAATATAAAACGTGGAACAGGGAGAGAGTTATGGCAGAGACGAGGAGCTCTCGTCCGCCGTAATAAGGAAGGAACATCAGCGAGGGAGAAGACAATTCCAAATAATGAATCACTTACATGCAGCGGGATACGTCGAGGAACCCAGGGGGCATGTGGTAAGGAGACAGGGGTAAGTCATTAGACTTCTGACGAGACAGCCGCAGAGTCCAGTTCACTCACACTGACATTTAAAGCCAGCTGCTCATGATTGGAAACGCGGCGCAGCTGCTCAGGTTCTGACAGCTGAGAGCTCCCGAGCGTCTGGCCAATCAGAGCCCGGGAAACCCGTGTGACGACACCTGCTGTCAAAACCTGACAGGGATGAGGAATAACCCGAGTGCGGACAAAAGCGCTTGGGATATGACAGATGGCAACAAAGAAACTTGGTTCAGCCTGGGCCAGTATGAAAACTATTGCAGGCCTTCAGAGCACAGAGCGCAGTAATAGTGTGTTTTTAGATGGTTTTAATTCAGATACAGAGTTGGCTAATGCTCTTAATTGTTTTAATGGTCATTTTGACTCCTTTGATTTTAGCACAGAAACCCAAGATTTGAAACAGAAACTCAAAGACAATCAGCACTTTAATATTGAGGTGCAGGATGTTAAAAGGGAGTTCTGCGCTGTAAAAGTGAACAAAAGTCAGGGCCCTGATAATATATGTGGGCGCTTGGTAAAGTCCTGTGCACATGAACTGAGTCCTATATTTCATTACATTTTCAATAAGTCCTTACAGACACAACATGTGCCTAAGATCTGGAAAGAAGCCGTGGTTGTTCCTGTTCCAAAATCCAGCTGTCCTAAAATGGTAAACGACTTTAGACCAGTTGCTTTGACTTCAATTTTAATGAAAATTTTTGAAAAACTGGTCAGATGTGAGGTCCTAAAGCAGACTGAGCATGCATTGGATCCTCTGCAGTTTGCCTATAGGCCTCACAGAGGAGTGGAGGATGCCACTGTCACTCTGTTTAACATGCTTTTTAAACATCTGGATTTTAATGGGACACATGCCAGACTTTTATTTGTGGACTTTTCCTCCGCCTTTAATACAATCCAACCTCATATCTTAGATGAAAGGCTCCTGCAACAATTTGATTTGAGCAATAATCTGGTGGGTTGGATTCTGGATTTCTTAACCAACAGGACGCAGAGAGTAAGGGTCAATGGTACATTGTCTGACCTAAAGTGCTCTTCTACTTGCTCTCCTCAGGGGTGTGTGTTGTCACCACTACTCTTCATCCTGTACACAAACATGTCGGAGCAGACATGACAACAGACACATTATAAAGTATGCTGATGACTCAGTTATTGTCATTCTCCTCCAGGATGGTGAGAGTGGCCACGGCCCAGTGGTTGATGATTTTGTTCACTGGTGTGAGGATTCCTACCTGCAGCTGAATACGACAAAAACTAAAGACATGATTATTGACTTTAGGAGGAAAAATCCCAGGCACAAAGTCACCGTACTAAAAGGCCAGACCACTGAATGTGTACAATCCTACAAATATCTTGGGACGATTATTGATAGTAATTTTTGTTTTTGTTTTTTTTTTGTTACTTATTTGTACCCGTAGGTAGATTTGGTTTGCAGTCTGGTGACAAGCCACCGGCTGCTGGTCGCTGCGTGCGCGAGCGCCCTAAACCTACATGTTTTTGGTATGCGGGAGGAAACCGGAGAAATCCCGGAGTAAACCCACGCAACACGGGGAGAACATGCAAACTCCACACAGCTCACTGTTGGTAGGGGACTGGGATCGAACCCACGATCTCATGATCCCCGCGATCCCCCGGCCGGGGGTAAAACTGTGCTGTCACAGTGCTAAACCACTGCGCCACCGTGCAGCCCATTTAAACTTTGAAGAGAACTGTGAAAGGGTGTGCAAAAAGGGTCAGCAACATTTGCATTGCTTGAGAAAACTTGCACGCTTCCAAATTGACCGAACCATAATGACAGTGTTTTATCGGGCTTTTATTGAATCTGTTTTATCCTTTTCTTTAGTGTCATGGTTTGGTCAGATAAAACTGAAAGAGGAAATCCTTGGATCAGGTAGTTAGATGGTCCAGTCGTTTGCTTGGTGAGCCACAGCTAAGCCTGACATCCCTGTACACCAGACAAGTACAGAGGATGGCTACCTCTATTTTAAATGATGACTCCCACCCTTTGCACTGCAACTTTCAGCTTCTTCCCTCAAGACGGAGGTTTGCTGTCCCAAAAAGTAGAACCCAGCGCTACAAAAACAGCTTTGTTCCTACTGCTGTCAAAGAGTTGAACAAGCTGTAACAATATATTGCACATAATTTAGGTACCTATTTATTAACTCAATTTTATATTTACTTATTTTTGTAGGATGTTACTTGGGTTCTAAATATTTTATTGGGTTTCAGACCTTTGAGTTTTTAACCTCTTTGACTAGTTTTTAACTTTTAATATGACCCTTCTCTCTTACTTCTGGTTTTGCTCCCATCTCTTTGTCTTTTTATACCCTGATTGATGGAGCCTTGAGTATTTTTATCATGTTTATAGTCAGCTTCATATGTGCCTGTGTTTGTGTCTATGTTGAATGTAATTTGTGGCTTGTAAATATGGATGTCACCAGACTGCAAAACAAATCTACCTACGGGTACAAATAAAGTAACCTGAACCTGAACCTGAATGTCTCAATCCATGGTGGGCCACCAGAAGGTGCGGCGAAGGGTGGTGAGCATCCTGGCTACCCCCGGATGGCAGGAAAACTTAGAGGCGTGCACCCAGTGAATGACCTCACCTTTAATGGTGGCGGGAATAAACATCTGGCCTGGATTGCCTCCACCAGGGCCGGGGTTGGTGGTTTGGGCCTCCCTCACCTTCTGCTCGATTCCCCACGTGAGGGCTTCCATGACAGTGAAGCCTGGGATGATGGTGTCCACCACGGGGTCAGCAGCATCAGGGGTAAACTGTCTGGAAAGGGCATCGGGTCTGGTGTTCTTTGATCTGGGTCTATAGGTTAGTAAGAAGTTAAATCAGTCAAAGAACAGTACCCATCTGGCTTGGCAAGATTTGAGCCGTTTAGCTGCTTTAATATATTCCAAATTTTTGTGGTTGGTCCAGACCAGGAACAGGTGAACTGACCCCTCCAGCCAGTGTCACCACTCCTCCAGCGCCAGCTTCACGGCCAGCACTTCTCGGTCACCGATGGCATAGTTCCTCTCAGGAGGGGTCAAGCACTGAGAAAAGTATGCACATGGGTGAACCTTGTGGTCGGTGACCGAGCGTTGAGAGAGAACTGCCCCCACCCTGATGTCCAAGGCATCCACTTCGATGATAAATTGCCATTGGGGGTCGGGTTGTGTCAGGATGGGTGTCTCGGTAAAACATGTTTTCAGGAGGAAGAAGGCAGTCTCGGCTCCACTGGCCCAGATGAAGGGAACTCTGGTGGAGGTTAACTGAGTGAGCGGGGAGACAATAGTGCTATAGTTCCAGATAAACCTGCAATAGAAGTTGGCAAAACCTAGGAACTGCTGAAGCTGATTTCAGAGAAGGGTGTAGCCCAATCGGTGACTGCTTGAATTTTTGGGGGGTCGGGTTTGATCTGACCTTCCGAAATTATGAACCCCAGAAACGTCATGGAGGTGGTGCGGAATTTGCATTTTTTGGCTTTCACAAAAAGTTGGTTTTCGAGCAGGCGTTGAAGCACCCTCTGCATGTGAACCTTGTGCTCGGCCAGGGTGCATGAGAAGATCAGGATATCATCCAGATAAACAAAAAGAAAAGAGTCCAAAAAATTCTGCAGGCCATCATTGATAAGGTGCTGGAAAACTGCTGGGGCATTGGTGAGACCGAAGGGAGTGACCAGATATTCAAAATGGCCAGTGAGGGTATGGAATCCCGTTTTCCACTCATCGCTTTCACGGATTTGGACGAGATGGTACGCATTTCTGAGGTTGAGTTTAGTGTAAGATTCAAGATTCAAGGTTTCTTTATTGTCATTTAGTATGTGCATGCACATAAAAACATGAAATTATGATCCCCCAGCATAACACAGTACCACAATATACATAGAGAATAAGTTTAAAAACAACAGCATAAAAAATAAAATGCAATAAAATATAAGTTAAAACACTATGGTCAGACCAACCTAACAGAATGCATATACAAGTTTAGCAGAGGTGAGAGGGAGGAAAAGCAATTGGCAGGGAAATAGAGAATAGTCCATTTATAATTCTGACTGCATGTGGAAAAAAACTGTTCAACATTCTGGCTGTCCTGGCCTGAAGACACCTGTACCTCTTCCCTGAGGGCAGAAGAGAAAACAAACTGTGGGAAGGATGGTAGCAGTCTTTAATGATGTTAACAGGCCTGTTAGCACAGCGTTTATTGTAAAGCTCCTCTAAGGAGAGAAGGGGAACACTGATGATCTTACTGGCTGTTTTTACAACCCTATTCAACTGGTGCTTCTCTAAAGCTGTGCAATTCCCAAACCAGGTAGTCAGGCCATATAAAAGGACAGGTTCCAGGGTGTCTTTGTAAAAAGTGGTGAGGAGCTGAGTGGGAAGACCTGCCTTTTTTAGCTACCGGAGAGGGTAGAGTCGCTGATGAGCCTTTTTAATAATGGCTGTGGTGTTGGTGTTAAAGGTCATGTCATCTGCCTGGTAAATCCCCAGAAACTTAACATTATTCACCCTCTCCACAAAAGTGCCCCCAATAGACAGCAGCGTGTGATAGTAGTTGCTCACCTTCCTGCAGTCGATCACCATCTCCTTAGTCTTCTCCACATTAAGGTGAAGATTATGTAATCTGCACCATGTTGTTAGCTGGTCCACCTCCCTTCTGTACGTAGACTCATCGTTTTCATTAATCAGACCGACTACCGTCATATCATCAGCAAACTTAATGATGTGATTGGTGCTGAGTAGACACAGAACCATTACACGCGGTATGGCGCATATTTAGGGCGCATATATGGCATTCATATTCACCCACATATACCTAGTAGGCATGACGGTGCATATTCTGGAAGCTTCACGTCTCAATGGCCAAAGAGGACCTGACCCTGCAGAGACCTACGGGAGGTGTGAAGTTGGTCTTTTAGGAGACGGGAAGTGGGAGAGAATGTCCCAGCAGGAGCCCCGGAGGCTAGAAGGATGAGAGAGACAATGGAGACGCCAAGGAGCCTCGGGGGCTGTATGTTTACTCAAGGACTGTGGGTTGGGGGTGTGTTATTTGATGTTGGGGGTTTTGTGTCTTTGGAGGGTATAAGAACTGTGAAGGATGATTGTTCTACCTCTTTTCTGAGATTCTGTTCTTGTTGGAGGATGTGACCCCTCAATAAACCAACCCTGAGAAATAAACTCAGTCTCGTTTGTGAAAGGCATCCTCTACACTGGTGACCTACGACAAACTATGGCCGGTGGCGACGATCTTCCCGCACCGGACTCTTCAGGAGCCAACCAGGTTAACGCAGCTACCACACTACAGCTGCCCGATTTCTGGCAGCATAACCCGCGCTCCTGGTTTACCACTGTGGAGGCACAGTTCCACCTTCGGGGAATCTCAGCAGACGCAACGAGGTTCTACCATGTCGTCGCGAAGCTGGACAGCCTCACAGTGCAGCGGGTGGAGAGCCTGACCAACCACCCGCCCCAAGACGACAAGTATGGCGCACTGAAAGCCGCCCTCATTCGAGCTTTCACTCCCTCACAGGGAGAGCGAGCAGAGAGACTTCTGGCGCTGACAGAAGGGGAAGCAGACAGGCCGGCAGATCTGATGGCGAGGATGATGAACCTGAGAGGCGAAGATGATGACAGTTTTATCTTCACTCACCTCTTTCTCAGAACACTACCGCCAGCAGTGAGAGTCACCCTGGCCAGCTCACAGCTGCTCAACGACCGTGACTACCACGGGCTGGGCCAGGAGGCGCAGCGGCTCGTCGACGCCCATAGACGACGCGCAGCCACGACGGCGGCAAAGGAGCTGAACGCACCCCCGCGAGACGAGGGGAGACCAGGAGAAGCGGAGCGGACGGCACCCTCTGCTTTCACCATCGACGTTTTGCCGAGAGGGCGTGCAGATGCATCCCACTGTGCCGATACAAGCGCCAGGGAAATGCCAAGACCGAGAGTCGGTAGCAGCTGCTGCTCTCGGCGCGAAGAACAAGCTGCTTTTCGTGACGGACGCGAATTCAGGGAAGGATTTCCTGGTGGACACAGGCTCCCAGCTGAGTTTTGTCAAGCCTTCCTACGCGGACCTGCTGGCGCCTTCCAGCGGACCCCTGGTGCTAGCGGCAAATGGCTCGACGATCAAAACCTATGGGGAGAAGACGCTCCTTCTATCCTTCCATGGGCGCACCTTCGAGTGGACTTTCGTCGTAGCTGCAGTTAACAACAACATGTTAGGTGCTGATTTTTTATGCTCAAACAGTTTATTAGTTGATCTTACTAATAGACGTATGGTAAATGCACTGTCTTTCCACTCTATCTCCTGTACAGCTCGGGTGGCCCCGCCTTCTGCACATCCTAATGTCACAGCTGCGGGTGGTAAGTTTCATGCACTACTCAATCAGTTCCCAGCACTCACGGTCCCAACATTTTCAGCGTCAATAGCTAAACACGGGGTTGAGCACTTCATAACTACCTCCGGCCCCCCTGTTTTTGCAAAAGCTCGGCGCTTGGACCCAGCTAAACTGGCCATCGCGCGCGAGGAATTCGCCAACTTGGAAAAACTGGGCATTGTTAGACGCTCTAACAGCCCTTGGTTGTCACCCCTGCATATGGTCCCCAAGGCTGACGGCTCGTGGCGGCCTTGCGGTGATTTCCGCAGGTTAAATAATGCTTCAGCACATGACCGCTACCCGATTCCACACATCCAGGATTTTTCGGCGCATTTGGCGGGGGCGCGCATCTTTTCCAAAATAGATTTGGTGCGCGGTTATCACCAAGTCCCAGTCCGCACTCAAGACATACCCAAAACGGCAGTAATAACCCCCTTTGGGCTTTTCGAGTTTTTGCGCATGCCTTTTGGCCTCAAAGGTGCCGCACAGATGTTCCAACGCATGATGGATGCGGTGTTGCGTGGCCTCCCTTTTGTGTTCGCCTATTTGGATGATATTTTGGTAGCCAGTGCATCCGAAGTCAAACACGAACGCCACCTCACAGCGGTTTTTCAGAGGCTGACAGAGCATGGGCTGATAATTAACCCAGCGAAATGTCAATTCGGGGTAGCGCAAATCGATTTTATGGGCCACCGCGTTTCTCCAGAAGCAGCGGTCCCGCTGCCCTATAAAGTACGCGCGATAACGGAGTTTCCCCAGCCGCAGACAGTTAAAGCATTGCAAGAATTTTTGGGGATGGTCAATTTTTATAACCGTTTCCTCCCCAGCACGGCACAGCTCATGCACCCACTGTACGTGGCACTAAAGAAACAAAAACCTGCAAATAAGGTCGAGTGGTCCCCGGAACGGGAGCGCGCTTTCTCCCAGGTCAAGTCGGCCCTGGCGAACGCTGTGCTGTTGGCACACTCCGTGCCAGCAGCTCGCATGGCACTAACCACGGACGCTTCCAACGTAGCAGTGGGGGCGGTTGTCGAGCAACTGGTAGCAGGGAGCTGGCAACCGCTTGCGTTTTTCAGCAAAACATTGCGCGATAATGAGCGGAAATACAGCACGTTCGATAGGGAGCTTTTAGCCCTGCATCTGGCCATCTGCCACTTCCAGTTCTGGCTGGAAGGGCGCCGTTTCACCGTGTTTGTAGACCACAAACCATTAACATTTGCAATGGCCAAGATTTCAGAGCCGTGGTCGGTCCGACAGCAGAGACAGCTGGCCGCGATTTCAGAGTTTACCACCGACATTCAACATGTGGCGGGCAAACACAATGTAGTGGCAGATTGCCTCTCGCGCGCAGTTGCAACACCAGGCCCCCAGGGGGAAGACACGGTGGCCGTGGGCGCGGGCCAGGCTTGCGGCGCGGAAGTGCTCACAGCCCCGGTCTGCGTAGGCTTAGATTATGCAGCCATGGCCGCCGAGCAGGTTAGCGATGCGGATGTGCGCGCGCTCCAGTCTGGGCCAACGGGGCTAAGGCTGGAGCACAGGGTGCATCAGACAGGTATGCCTCCTCTAATCTGCGATATCTCCACGGGGCGCCCCCGCCCCGTGGTCCCAGCTGCATGGCGCTGCCGCGTTTTTGATTTAATCCATTCGCTGGCTCATCCGGGAGTTCGCGCATCGATCAAAATGGTGGGAGAAAAATTCGTTTGGCCGGGGCTGCGTAAACAGGTCAAAGAGTGGGCCGCAGCCTGCGCAGCGTGTCAAAGAGCAAAGATACACAAGCACATGCGGGCCCCCTTAGAACCTTTTCACATCCCGTCCAAACGCTTCGACCACGTGCATATCGACTTGGTGGGACCCCTCCCGCTGTCGCAGGGTTTCACACACCTTCTAACCATGGTAGACCGCACAACGCGCTGGCCAGAAGCGGTCCCCCTGGCGTCAACTACAGCAGCAGACGTGGCGCGCGCGTTTTTAACGGCTTGGGTCGCGCGTTTTGGAGTCCCGTCAGACATAACGTCTGACAGGGGTCCCCAATTCGTTTCCGAGCTCTGGTCATCCATGGCCCTCAGTCTGGGGGTGAAAATTCACCGCACTACCGCTTATAACCCTCAGGCCAATGGTTTGTGCGAACGCTTTCACCGGTCATTGAAAGCAGCCCTCAGAGCGGCTCTCACAGACACAAATTGGGTTGATAAACTTCCATGGGTTTTATTAGGGTTGCGTTCAGCACCTAAGGAAGATTTGCAAGCCTCTTCGGCTGAGCTAGTTTTTGCCCAACCCCTCCGGTTACCGGGCGAATTCCTTCCAGAGAACCCCGCACCAAATCACCCACCCGCCCAGCTGCTGCAGAGCGACACGGGATCAAACACCCTCCCCGGCCCAGTTCATCACAGTTTCCCACACGTTTTTATGCCTAAAGCCTTAAAGAACGCAGAATTTGTCTTTGTCAGACACGACGCTCAGAGGCCAGGTTTAAGGCCGCCTTATGATGGACCGTTCAGAGTGTTGGAAACTGGGGAAAAACATTTTTTGCTCGATTTGGGTGACAGGAGGGAGTTAGTCTGCATTAACAGACTCAAACCTGCTTTTGTGTTGGCTGATGAACAAATGCAGTTAGCCAGGGCCCCCCGTCGCGGCAGGCCACCGGGGAGACACTCTTCTGAGCTTTCACAAGGATGTGCTAACGACTCTGATCCACAGATACAGGAAACAGCTACAGGCAGATCGAAACCTGCTTACAGCAGATATGGCAGGAGGTTGAAGCCCAAGCAGTTGGAAGTGTGATATGTTGTGCCATTTTGCTGTTTTGTGTGATATGACATGTTTCTATGCATTTTGGGGTGTACTTTGTCCTTATTTAGACGTTTGGGGGGGGTTATATGGCGCATATTTAGGGCACATACATGGCATTCATATTCACCCACATATACCTAGTAGGCATGACAGTGCATATTCTGGAAGCTTCACGTCTCAATGGCCAAAGAGGACCTGACCCTGCAGAGACCTACGGGAGGTGCGAAGTTGGTCTTTTAGGAGACGGGAAGTGGGAGAGAATGTCCCAGCAGGAGCCCCGGAGGCTAGAAGGATGAGAGAGACAATGGAGACGCCAAGGAGCCTCGGGGGCGGTATGTTTACTCAAGGACTGTGGGTTGGGGGTGTGTTATTTGATGTTGGGGGTTTTGTGTCTTTGGAGGGTATAAGAACTGTGAAGGATGATTGTTCTACCTCTTTTCTGAGATTCTATTCTTGTTGGAGGATGTGACCTCTCAATAAACCAACCCTGAGAAATAAACTCAGTCTCGTTTGTGAAAGGCATCCTCTACAGCGGGATGTTTTTTATGATTGTTTCGGCCCAGAAAGCCTGAATTTGTGGGAGCTTTAAAAAAAAAAATGCAGTAAAATTTGTGATGTTTTGAGAGTTTTTTTGCACTGAAAGTTGTGGGAAGAATTCCAAATTTTAAAACAGATGCTTTTTTCATAGTTTACTGCAATATACTTACATCGTTTACTGCAATATATAACACCACTAGAAAAGTGCAGGATTATTAAAAATTTCCTATTAAACAGGGATTTGTAAATTAAGCAGAAACTTCTGCTATACAGAAAAACTCTAGTGCAAGAGCAAATACAGTCTTTAACACAATTAAGTGAGAATGAAGTAGCTACTCATAAATTTGTCATAAAAATGACCAACATTGTAGGCTACTCTTGCTGAGAACATGAATAAAAGGATGAAAAAATAATTATCCATTTCAACAACTAAATTGCATTCAATGCATGTTAACCTGTTGCACTTCGGTGTACCGCGGGCGGGCATGTCTCTGCGTCCTAGGACGCACAAGGGCGTCCGAGTACACACACTGTGCGTCCTAGGAGGCACTGAAAAAAAAAATACCTGCATTTCCGTTCTTCCACTACAGACACAGCCGCGAACAGAAAGCCAAAGGAGTGCTTTGATTGGTTTAGATGTGACTGACCTCTCATTTGACTAATAAGAGCCTTGAATTGGGTTTCTGAAACCTTGAAGAACCAGTGACTGAAAACCTAACAAGAAGGACCCGCCTACCAACGGCTGCGAATACAGCCAGCCAATTGAAGCACAGAAGTTCGAAAGCTGTTTTGTGTAAGGCTGGGTGACACACAGGCGTTCGCCAGTCTTTTTTTCTAACTACTGTTCTTATTTGTTTTGAAAAATCGTTCGCCAAAACCGCAATCATGGAAGCGCAAAACTGCAATAATGGAATTATGGTTTGACCGGGTCGCGTGAACAGAACCACGAGTCCGTAACAAGCGGACCACCTTCACGTTCATCTGACAATGAGGAAGAGAAGTTCGCCAGCTACGCTGCTGTTGTGAACAGGTATGTGTTATAAGCTAAATTATTCTTTATCCCTGAAAATTGTAATCAAAAATGACTTTTGACCGATCGGTAAATTACAGCTGTGCATAGTAGACCGCGGCGCAACGGGCGATGTCCGTCCTCTGTAGCGGGGGGGGGGGGGGGGGGAAACCATTCAAAAGTTACAGACGTTTTTCCAAACTGTGTCATTTGGCACAATTTGGCACAGTTCAAAAAAGCCTGGGAACAACCTGAGAACAAAGCTGTGTAATATATTCATTTTTTGTGGTATTGTTACAAAATTTTGACCTCAGCTGGATAACACTTGGTTCTACATTTCTGTTGCATTTTCCAGCCTGGATCTGACGCTGTGTGTTATTT
Source organism: Pholidichthys leucotaenia (assembly GCA_020510985.1). NCBI lineage: Eukaryota > Metazoa > Chordata > Actinopteri > Cichliformes > Pholidichthyidae > Pholidichthys > Pholidichthys leucotaenia. The sequence goes on from CM035840.1 coordinate 218,431,513, forward strand.
GCAAGCATTTGTATCCTAAAAAACACCCAGGCGAAATTTATTTTCTTCAAGTTCACTATGTTTAGATGACTGTTACTCAGTGGCTGGAGCACTTAGAGAGATTATGACTGTTTTGCCAAAAAATTCAAAGTGTTTTCTTTTAAATGAGACCAACCCCATGAAGATGCTGCAAAGGGTTGAAGAACAGCTTTCGATTTACTTTGGGCACGTTACTTTTTGGCGTTTTTAGGAAAATTGACCAGAGTGCAAGGGGTTAAAGAGTATAGATTTGAAAATTATGGCAGCACCTTCATTTGAAAACTCCCTAACCGCAGCAGTCCCCAACCACTCAGTAAAAAAGAGTGAAAAAAGCAGAGAAAAAAGCAGAGAAAAAGGTAATACTTTATTCTGTTGCTCTGTATTGAAATCTGTGTTTTTCTGAAAAAAAAAAATAAATAAATAAATAACAATTACTGGATATTGTCTGTCTTTCTATGCCTGACTCCTTCCTGTCTGTCTATCTGCTACACATCTCATCTTTCCTTTACCTGGAGTTTTACCAAGAGCTCTCCTTGGGGGTTTGCTGGGGGCGCGCATTGGGCCATGTCCAGACCAGAGATTCACAGCTTTAAAGCTCATTGACAAGATGTAGTAATGAATTTACCTCTAAAGATGTATAAAAAATTTTCAACACTGGCTGTAGTGTCACACTTGCTCGTTTGTTTGTGATTTTATGGCATCGCTCCTCATGTGCGCTTCCGCAGTGGGGTGCTTTTCAGGCAGGTGGAGTTTTTTCAACACAAACCCAGCACTTTGTACACACGGTTAAGACACAGACATGGGGAGACATCCACCGGTGAGCCAGGGAAGAAGGAGGACGGGATGCTGTGGGAAAACTTGTGGGTGAGTGATTTTTTTTTAAATCGCACACTCTGTTTTTTGCTGATGTGTTCCATTAACTCACTGTAAAAATGGAAGTGAGCGTGGTGCAGTGACACAGTTGATTGGTTAGACTAAGTGTTTGAGTGCTATTCGGGGACAAATCTGATTGGCAAAATTGATGGATGTTGACGAGAATTGGCCAAAATTGCAGGAAAGTTGCGGTCATTGGACAAAAGATGCGGCTAATCACAGATTTCGCATGAATTAGTGTGATCGCAATATTGCGAAATCCTGGAGGGACTGATGAGTGTGAACAAACAACAGATCTTCTATGTGAATTGTTGTCATTTTTTTAATAATAGACAAGAGTCTACATTCAACTTGTTAAACTTCTTTGTTTTTCTACAGATGTGATTCCTAATGTCTGAATGATATCATCATTTGAAGTCTTCTGAGGATAATAAGTTTCAGATAGAATTTCAATAAGGCCTGAAAAGAAAGTGTAGAACAAAGAAAAAGTAGGACCCCATTTCTGTCTTTGCCTTGGACCACAAATGGACTAAGTCCGCCCCTGCCCCCTTGGACTGATCTTTTGTCTGTTCGCACGCATGCATGTCCTTTCCAGGGTAATGAAAAAAACACATTCAGCTGTTGTTTTTCTGTTAGATGTATTAATCTGAGGACAATTAAATACAAACTATCCACCTATACCCTGTATTTTAGACTATTCCAGATCATTTGAAGACTCAGCAGAGTTTTTCTCTGCACAGAGAAAAACAAAAATGGTGTGTGGGTTTATGAAAATATCCAGTGGTTCATCATCTCTTCCCCGTTTGTCCTCTCTAAAATAACTAAATGGGTATCAACTGTGATTAATGCCTTCTTTCTTGCCAAGCAATCATATGAATTTTCACTCACACGCACACCCTTTGGCCAGTGCAAAGCCCATCTTAAACAAACCATCATGATTAAAGTTCGCCTGAGATAATGCACCTCTGTGCATTAAAGGGATGGACTATCCAAAACATGCCTCTGAATAATTAGACCAGTCTCTTTGCACTTTCACCCAGTGAGGAGACCGTTTTCCTGCTGCCATGATAACAAAATGGATTGGGCCTCACCCACAAATGCAATCTGCACATCAGCAACTCACGAGTGAATAGATTGTCATAATACAGCTCTTAACTTAGTCTTAACTTTACTCAAATTGTTTGTGTGTTATTTTGTCCAAACATAAAATGTCTTATGGACAATTTTTGGCCTTTATATGGTAGTGAACGAGGTGGAAGCTACGCAAAAGCCAGGACTGGGGAACTCAAACACAAAGAGCCCTAAATGAAATGAGTGTCCTAACCACTAGGCCTTGGGACTCCTCATATTGTAGATACAAGTACTGTTCATTAAAGATTTAGACTGACTCATTTCCCATGGTATGAAAAGAACCAAACTTGTCACAGTTATCAGTCTTTCTCTACATAGGTACCATCAAGGGTCACACACTTCTCCCATCGCTTTATGATGCTATGGAGACCTCACCTGTAGAAGTCTCGTGGTCATATCAGAAACCACAATTTAACATCAGAAATCAGCATTTCATCATCTTGGAAGTGCTTGCTCTTGAAAAATGAAAGCACCAAGGTGCAGATGCCTCAGTGCCTGTGGTATGGTAGCATGGGAGGCTGTAAAAAAGTCATACTGCCACTTCTAGTGGGCTCTTCTTCTTCTTTTTCTTACTACTCCTGCAGGGTGAGGGCTGAGTGGCCATCACCGTGCGTAGAGCCAATCAAGTTAACCAGTCCATGCCAACATTGCTGGTTTTGTGCCAGCTCCGCTACGTCGTCAACAGCAATTCTGAGTTGTCGGAGGTCTCTCTCCACCACATCGAACCATCTGGTGTGTGGCTTGCCTCAAGGTCTTTTCCACCCTGAGGCCCTGGGGTCGAATATGAGGATGGCTTTTGTCAGATGTTCTTTTGGGAGATGGAGGACATGGCCAAAGCAGCAGATCCGCCACTGTGTAATAAGGTGGGATGCTGCAGGCTGATGTGTGCGGGCTCGGAGCGGGTCATTAGATGTGCGTTGGGGCCACCTGATGTTGTCAATAGTTCTGAGGGCCTGACTATCAAACCCATCCACTCTTGAGGCCAGAGTCTTATTCAGTGGCCGTGTCTCTGACCCATAGAGTAGGATGGAGAGGACTGACGCATTGTATATGAGGAACTTCGTCTTTCGAGAGATTGAACGATGGCACCAGAGAGGCTTGTCATGGCGAGGGAGCTTGTGTGTTCCAATGAAGAGTGTTACCATCTGGAGCTTGCTCCTGTGGGTCAGTCTCTAGGGGAGGTTCCAGACAAACGGTGACCTATGGCATGTTGGCACGCCATTAGATGGCAGCCCCATCATCCGACTATCCTGCGGAGATCTAACAACCTACCCAGGAGAAACCTACTTTGCTACAAAACCTTCTAGTGGGCGGCCATAGTTATTACAATACCTTTTTTTACAGCTGCATTGATGGTAAAGGTGAGTTAAATTTGAGTTTATTTTGCTAATCGAGTAATCGGCCACTCTAATAGATCGATTACTCGAGTAATCGGATACTTTTTTGTATTGAAAAAGCTTGCATTGACCAACATCTGTGAAACTTTCTTTCCTCAAAAGCAGTAGTAATTGTACCAGAATCAGAATCAGAATCAGAATCAGAATCAGCTTTATTGCCAAGTATATTTACAAGTAAACACACAAGGAATTTGACTTGACATTGGGCGCGCACGTTAGGCGCATCCAATGACACGGCAGCCATAAAGGCGCCTGTCTGCAGTGGGGGTAAAGGGGGGAAGGGGGGGGGGAACACAATAGGCAGAGAGAAAAAACATAGTTATCAGAATCACGCTCATATAAGCTCATATAAGCTCATGAGCCAAATTTTGATTACACAGAAAAAAAACCTCTATGCACATTAGCAGACAATAGATACAATCACACAGCAAAGGGAGGGAGAGCAGTGTGTGTATATTTGCATGTCATTGTGTAGTGTGAGTGTAACAGTTGTTAGTGAGCAGCAGAGGGTGCCTCCTGGCAGTGGATAGATGTTATAGTCATGTGACTTATAAACAAGTCCAGAGATCAGAGTCTGTCTCTCTTTTCCTCTTCCTTGCAGAAGGCACATGGGCATTGTCCCTGAGAGACCAATCCACTGACGACAACAACTGATTGTTGATGTATGGGTAGACATAAGCCACTTCTCTGGCGTTATCTTCATCGAGGAGGAATGTAAACAAGGGCACCAACACAAAGTCAAATCTGCACAGTGCACTCAGAGAATAAAAAATTTCTCTCTCTTCGATTCTGTGCTTCAATTTCATACAGGCTTAAATCATACTTTAGATCATTCTCTGGAGAGCACTCAGCGATCCACAGATGTTATCCACCTACCAAAACATAGGTAAAACATGTCCAGAGAGTTCGTTCTCTCTTCAATGCATGCCAGATAGTAAATTCCATGTTAATCCTGCCGCTGACAGTCAGTGCTCCCCCCAGCTGGACGAATTGTTGAATTTGTTAAGGGAGCTACGCCGGGGTCCGCATTTGATTAGCTCACCCAGATAATTTCGATACACTAGGAAAACTCCAGGGGCCAAACAGAAGATCCTGTGATCAGTTCAATCTCAGTCGAATCACACAGACACATGAATTCCAATGCCATGAGTCTCCCTTGGGTTCCCCCTGACCCGATCTTCCTCTTTTAAAGGTGACAATCGCATATAAGCCGCTTTCCAGATCCATAATTTCCATTTGGATTAAGATTCAGCCAGGAGAAGAGTGACATTGCAAGCTGGGATCAGAAGGGAGAGGATTAGGAGGGAGAGGGAAGAAAAGCGTCTGCTCTCTCTCAGAAGCGGAAGTGAAGAGGACCACAAATGGACCACCAAACACTCAATAACACAGGTACACATTTATTGCAATGCTTATTGCATTGTTTATTGCACAACAAAATTGTTAATGTTGTAGGAGTCAAGAATTGAGGAGACTGGATGATTTTCCAGTATCTGCTTTAATTCTCATTCATCCTACGTCCTCTCTCGATCGGAGTGAAAAGAGATAGGACGCAGTCACACACATACATTTATACACTTATCTCGAACAATACATCACACAAAAGTCACAATACTCAGTTACATCCTTTCATCTGTAATAGAACACCCAGAGTCCTTCTGTTCGCCTCTCTGACCCCCAAAAGGTCAGGCCGGGTAATCTTCTCCTCTCTCCTGAGTCCCCAGGGGGTGCAGATACATCATCCTCTTGAGGTGTGAAGTCAATACACATGGCTAGCTCAAAGCCTCTCTTGGCTGAATTCAGCCTAGCCACATGTGAGTCACATAAGTTATAATTATGGGCTCCACATCACTCCCCCCCTTCCACGCGAAAGACTGGGCACACACATACAGTCATACAATAGTCATACAGCACGTCACCCCCCCAACAGAATCTCACAGCAACCTAAACAACCTGATCAAAAAAAAACAAAAAACAAAACATCATTCTGCATGCAGCTTAGGTTTCAGTCTCCTCCCGAATCTGCTGTATGCAGGTCTCCTGCTCTGTGTTGGGCCGTCCTGCTGTGCATCTGTGGAGTGAGGGGGAGAAGGGTTATTTGCCCCTCGTGGGGGGTCCCGGGGCCGCGCCTTTGGAGGTCTGCCGCGTCGAGGCTCGCCCGCTGGTCGCACAGACTCGTTATGCAACACAAAAGCAGGTTTTAATCTATCGATACTGATCGTCTCCCTCCTGCCCCCCAAATCTAGCACAAAATATTTCTCCCCGGCTTCCAGCACTCGAAATGGACCGTCGTAAGGTGGGCAGAGGCTATGCCGCTGCGCATCGTGCCTGACAAAAACAAACTCTGCGGTGCCGTGTGGTCGGGTAAAAACTCGCCTGGCGGCCTGAGCAGTTATGCAAAGACCAATTCTGCTGGTGAGGCATCTAGATCCTCTTTGGGTGCCGAACGCAACCCCAATAAAACCCATGGAAGTTTGTTTACCCAATCTGTGTCCGTCAGTGACGCTCTGAGGGCTGCCTTCAAAGACCTGTGAAAACACTCGCATAAACCGTTGGCCTGGGGATGATAAGCGGTCGTGCGGTGTACCGCCGCTCCTAAGCCGCTGGCCACTGCTGACCACAGTTCCGACGCAAATTGAGGTCCCCTATCAGATGTAATATCTGACGGGACCCCGAACCGCGCTACCCAGGCTGTTAAAAAAGCGCGTGCCACCTCTGCCGCTGTGGTCGATGTTAACGGGACCACTTCCGGCCAACGAGTGGTTCGGTCCACCATAGTCAAGAGATGCGTGAACCCTTGTGATGTGGGTAGGGGGCCCACGAGGTCCACGTGCACATGATCGAACCTTTTAGCCGGAATGTGGAACGGTTCTAAGGGTGCTTTAGTGTGCCTGTGAATTTTAGCCCGCTGGCAAGCAATGCAGGCTTGAGCCCACTCCTTCACGTGCTTGCGCAGGCTCGGCCAAACAAACTTCTCCGCCACCATTTTCACCGAAGCGTGCACCCCTGGGTGCGCTAGGGAGTGCACGGCGTCAAAAACGCGACGGCGCCACGCGGCTGGCACCACCGGGCGCGGTCGCCCTGTGGATACATCGCAAATAAGCGGGGGGGAACCGGTTTGTAGATTTTTGCGTTCCAGCCTTAGCCCTGTTGGTCCAGACAGGAGCGCGCGCACGTCCGCGTCCTCGCTCTGCTCCGCCGCCATGGCTGAATAATCTATTCCCACGTGGACCGGAGCCGCACGCGTGTCCGCGCTGTTACCGCGCTGTTACCGCACTCTGGGTAAGCGGCCGCGCAATCCGTTTCCGCTCGGACGGGTGCTGTTACTGCGCATGACAGACAGTCTGCCACCACATTGATTTTACCGGCTACGTGCTGAATATCGGTGGTAAATTCAGAAATTGCGGCCAGCTGTCTTTGCTGCCGCCCTGACCACGGTTCTGAAGTTTTGGACATCGCAAAAGTGAGCGGTTTGTGGTCGACAAACGCGGTGAAACGCCGCCCTTCCAGCCAGAACTGGAAATGGCAAATGGCTAAGTGGAGCGCCAGGAGTTCCCTGTCAAATGCGCTGTATTTCCGCTCGGGCTCGCGCAAGGACCTGCTGAAAAAGGCGAGAGGTTGCCAAACTCCGGCGACCTGCTGCTCTACCACGGCCCCTATCGCTACCTCTGACACGTCTGTGGTTAGCGCTAAGCGAGCTGCCGGGTCTGGGTGCGCCAGCAGTGCTGCATCAGCGAGTGCTTTTTTTACCGCTGTGAACGCGCGCTCCTGCTCCGGGGATCACTCGATCACATTGGCAGGCTTCTGTTTTTTTAAGCGCGGTGTATAACGGCTGCATGAGTTGCGCTGCGCGGGGTATGAAACGGTTATAAAAATTCACCATCCCCAAAAATTCCTGCAACGCTTTCACTGTCTGTGGCTGGGTGAACTTAGCCACCGCGCGTACTTTTGCCGGCAGAGGAACTACTCCCTCTGGTGAGACATGGTGCCCCAGAAAATCAATTTGCCCTGCGCCAAACTGGCACTAGGCCGGGTTGATTATCAACCCGTGTACTTCCAACTTTTGAAACACTGTAGTGAGGTGTTTTTCGTGTTCCTCCTCTGAGGCACTGGCTACTAAAATATCGTCCAAGTAGACAAAAACAAATGGAAGGTCGCGCAGCACTGCGTCCATCATCCGTTGAAAGGTTTGCGTGGTGCCTTTAAGGCCAAAAGGCATGCGTAAAAACTCAAAAAGTCCGAACGTGACATAACGTTCGGCTCAGGAGACGCACACACACAGGCTCAGAGTAGTTCAAACCGTTTATTAACAACAGGGATGTTTGGGTGCGTGTCTGCGGAATGTTAATGTGTTGGTGGTGGCATCTGCTTCGGACCCAGAGGCAGGAGACCGTTCAGCCGGCAACCCTATGGGAGAAATCAGACACAGGGTGATGAGCACACACCAACACAGGAGGAGAATAGGCGAGGGAGAGAAGCTTACTTGTTGGGGCAGATGACTGGCGCTTCAAGGATGGAAGCCCGGGAGACAGCCACCTGCAGGGCTCGGTGCAGCAGCGAGGAGAGACGAGGGACGGGATAGTCCGCCGCCGAGGAATCCACCTGTGCACAGGGGAGCAGACTGGAGAGATGAGGTAAGCGATTTTCTTACCGGAGATGAGGATGCTGAAGAGAATGTGGTAGAAGCCCATGAAAGGGGAATGAAGTCTACGGCTTCAGGCCAACGCTCAGGGCGAGGCGGCTTTTATCCTTCGCCGCTGACGAGTAGCAGGTGCATGAGCAGGTGGCGCCGCTGATGAATGGCGCGGCGTGACAGTACTCCCCCCTCTAGCAGCGCCTCCTGGCGATGGCTTATCCGGGTGCGCTCGGTGGAAGTCCGCGATGAGCGATGGGTCCAACACAAACGACGGGGGCACCCACTGTCGATGCTCGGGCCCATAGCCCTCCCAGTCCACCAAGTATTGCAACCCACGACCCCGGCGCCGGGAGTCCAGGATGGAGGAGGCGGACCAGGCCGGATGGCCACCAATCATCCGGGGCGCGGGTTGCGCTGCAGGAGGAGGGCAAAGGGGGTCAGTAACCGCCAGTTTCACCTTCGACACGTGGAAAGTAGGATGAATGCGGAGGGAGGGGGGAATAGCCACACGCACAGCCACCGGGTTGATGATCCGGGTGATGGGGTAGGGACCCATGAAGTGCTGTGCCAGCTTTCTCCTCTCGCCTTTTAGAGTGACGTCCTGGGTGGAAATGTAAACAAGCTGCCCAACTCTGTACGCCGGGGCAGGTCTCCTACGCCGGTCCGCCACAGTCCTGTTGCGCTCCGCTGTGCGTAATAGCGCATGGCGCGCGGCAGCCCAGGTGGAGCGGAACTGCCTGAGATGGGCCCTAACTGACGGGACAGTTACTTCACTCTCCTGCTCCGGAAACAGCGGGGGGTCGTAACCCAGGGACGCTTTGAAGGGGGACATCCCTGTAGCAGAAGAGCGAGCGGTGTTGTGGGCATATTCAACCCAGGCAAGATGGTTGCTCCAGGACGTGGGTTTGGATCTGGACACACAGCGGAGCGCAGCCTCCAGCTCCTGGTTGGTCCTCTCACACTGCCCGTTGGATTGGGGGTGATGGCCGGAGGAGAGGCTCACCTTGGCTCCGATGGCGTTGCAGAAAGACCTCCAAACCTCAGATGAAAACTGGGGGCCCCGGTCCGAGACCACGTCCACCGGAATCCCATGCAGCCTGACCATGTGTTGGACGAGGAGGTCCGCCGTCTCCAGGGCAGTAGGGAGGCCTCGCAGGGGGACGAAGTGCACGGCCTTGGAGAAGCGGTCCACGATGGTCAGGATGGTGTCATAGGAGTTGGAGACGGGGAGTCCGGTGACGAAATCCAGTGCGATGTGCGACCAGGGCCTGCCAGGGACGGGCAGGGGCTGGAGCAGACCCGCTGGAGGGGCATTTCCCGACTTGCAGGTGGCACAGATTGGGCAAGCCCGGGCGTAGCGGGCTGCATCCCTCCGCAGGCCTGGCCACCAAAAGGACCGTTGGAGGAGATCTATCATCCGGGAGGTGCCAGGGTGACAGGTGAGCTTGGAGGTGTGGAGCCAGTGGATGACCTCTCCTCGGACCGCGGATGGCACAAACAGCCTCCCCTCCGGTCTGCCGCCAGGGTCAGGTTCCACCTCCTGTGCCTTCCGGATCCTGCTCTCGATGTCCCACGAGATGGCTCCCACGACGCACGACCTGGGCAGGATGGAGTGGGGCGCCTCCTCCGACTCCACGGGGGCGAACTGCCTGGAGAGGGCGTCAGGCAGGACGTTCTTAGAGCCAGGCCTGAAGGTGATGGAAAATTGGAACCTGGTGAAGAACAGGGACCAGCGCGCCTGGCGGGCGTTCAGGCGCTTGGCAGATCGTAAGTATTCCAAGTTCTTGTGGTCCGTGAGGACCACAAACGGCAGGTTCGCCCCCTCTAACCAGTGGCGCCACTCCTGCAGGGCGAGCTTGATGGCCAAGAGCTCTCTGTCCCCCACATCGTAGTTTCTCTCCGCCGGGGACAAGCGCCGGGAGAAGAAGGCGCACGGTCGCTTGGCGCCATCGTCCGGCGACCGCTGGGACAGCACTGCTCCCACTCCCGTGTCCGAAGCGTCTACCTCTACAATGCACTGCAGCGCGGGGTCGACCTGGCGAAGGACCCGGGAGGAGGAGAATTCCGCCTTCAGCGCCTCAAAGGCGGCAGCGACCTCTTCGGTCCACCGGAACGGGACCTTCGGGGACGTGAGGCGGGTCAGTGGTCCAACGATCGCACTGAAGTTGGGGACAAAGCGGCGGTAGAAATTGGCGAAGCCAACAAATTGCTGCACCTGTTTCCGGGATGCAGGTGTGGGCCATTCCACCACCGCCTTTACCTTCTCTGGGTCGGGGAGCACCTTATCGTGGGCGATGATGAACCCCAGGAAGGACGTACTCCTGGCGTAAAATTCACACTTTTCTGCCTTAACGTACAGACGATTCTCCAGCAGCCTTTGGAGGACCCGCCTCACGTGGACCTGGTGCTCATCCCTGGACTTGGAGAAGATGAGAATATCGTCCAGGTAGACGAACACGAAAAGGCCAATGAAGTCCCGGAGGACGTCATTAATGAGGCGCTGGAAGACTGCAGGAGCGTTGGTCAACCCGAACGGCATCACCAGGTATTCAAAGTGGCCGTTCGGGGTACGGAAGGCCGTTTTCCACTCATCTCCCTCCCGGATCCGGACGAGGTGGTAAGCGCTGCGTAGGTCCAGCTTGGTGAACCAGGTCGCCCCCTGGAGGGAGTGGAAAGCAGTGTCCATGAGAGGCAGGGTGTAACGGTCCTTCTCCGTGATATTATTGAGGGCCCGGTAGTCGATACAAGGGCGGAGGGACCCATCCTTCTTTCCCACGAAGAAGAACCCTGCCCCCACGGGTGACGATGATGGGCGGATAATCCCAGCACTTAATGACTCCTTCAGGTAGGCGTTCATCGTCTCCTTCTCCGGCGCAGACAGGCTATAAAGGCGACCAGAAGGTAAGGGAGCCCCCTGGCGGAGGTTGACGGCGCAGTCATAGGGCCGATGAGGGGGGAGAGACATAGCTTTCGCTTTGCTGAACACCATACCCAGGTCGTGAAATTCTGGGGGCACCAGAGACAGGTCCGGGGGTGCAGCGTCCGTCGCAGGGGGAGGAGCGGACGGAGAGCAGGCAGCGGACTGAAGGCAGGTGCCCATACAGAACGTACTCCATGCCGATATCCCAGCTGATTTCCAATCCAGGACCGGATTGTGAAGGCGGAGCCAGGGATACCCCAGGATGACGGGCGACACAGAGTTGGGAAGGACGTAAAAGGTCATCTCCTCCCGGTGGTTTCCCGAGATGATGACCGGTAGGGGGACAGTTTGATGTGTCACTCTCCCGAGGGTGGCACGGGAGAGGTGGATTAGGGAGATGGGAGTGTTGAGTGCCTGGCAGCGGATGCCCAATCGGGTTGCCAGGCTTTGTGAAATGAAGCTGCCTTCTGCGCCCGAATCCACCAGTGCGTGGGTGAGGTGCCCAGTGGGGTTATGGCAGAAACGGATGGGCAGCTTCAATTGAGTGAGTGATCCTAACCGATTGACATCCGCGAGGCTTCCAACAGTGACTCGCGGACCCCACCGACTGGCTTTCCGTGGACAACGCTCCACGGTGTGTTGGTCGCCTCCGCAATACATGCAGAGGCCCAACTCACGGCGGCGTTGTTTCTCCACAGGGGAAAGTTTAGTCCAGCCCGTCACCATCGGCTCCGACTCCTCGGGGCGCGATGCTGGCGGCGCCGCCAGGGGGCGAGCTTGGAACAGGTGCGGCGAGGCTCCACGAAGGCGAGAAGAAGAAGACCTCTGCCCCGAGGAGCGCTCGCGCAGCCTGTTATCCAAACTTATCGCTAAGGACGTCAGCTCCGCTAGCGTCCCAGGGATATCCCGACCAGCCAGTTCATCCCTCAGATCACTATTGAGGCTGCGGAGGAACAGGCCACAGAGGGAGCGTTCCTCCCAGCCCAATTCCTCCGCCGCTACCCGGAAGTCGACCGAGTGGTCCGCTGCCGACCGGCTTCCCTGCTGGAGAGCGAGAAGCTGATCGACCTGGACCGTTTCGGTTTGAGAATGGTCAAAGACCTCCAGAAAGCGCCTCACGAATTGGTCATAGGTGAGGGTGGCATAACTGGGCCTCGCCATTACGGCGTAGGTCCAAGTTAACGCACGCCCCTCCAGAAGATTCCCTATGTAACCAATTCGGCTGTGATCCGAGGGAAAATCTCCGGGCACACGGTGGAACACGGACTCACACTGCATAATGAACCCCCGCGCTCCGCCGAGCTTACCGCTAAAGCGGGCGGGGGTCGGAATCGGCGTGAGCCGAACCGGTGCCACTGGAGCCGGCTGGACGGCCGCTGGAACAGCAGGAGCCGCGCCACCCTGGCGAGTCGGGAGGAACGGCTGTTGGGGGTCCAAGCGGTTCAATCGGTTAGTTAGTTCTAATAATTGATTAAGAACCACCTGTTGCTGATAAACAATCTGATCCACCCGAGCCTCGAGGATGGTAAACCGGTGTGCGAGCCCGCCGTCTGCCGAGCCGCTCTGCTGAAGCCGTACTGACATAACGTTCGGCTCAGGAGACGCACACACACAGGCTCAGAGTAGTTCAAACCGTTTATTAACAACAGGGATGTTTGGGTGCGTGTCTGCGGAATGTTAATGTGTTGGTGGTGGCGTCTGCTTCGGACCCAGAGGCAGGAGACCGTTCAGCCGGCAACCCTATGGGAGAAATCAGACACAGGGTGATGAGCACACACCAACACAGGAGGAGAATAGGCGAGGGAGAGAAGCTTACTTGTTGGGGCAGATGACTGGCGCTTCAAGGATGGAAGCCCGGGAGACAGCCACCTGCAGGGCTCGGTGCAGCAGCGAGGAGAGACGAGGGACGGGATAGTCCGCCGCCGAGGAATCCACCTGTGCACAGGGGAGCAGACTGGAGAGATGAGGTAAGCGATTTTCTTACCGGAGATGAGGATGCTGAAGAGAATGTGGTAGAAGCCCATGAAAGGGGAATGAAGTCTACGGCTTCAGGCCGACGCTCAGGGCGAGGCGGCTTTTATCCTTCACCGCTGACGAGTAGCAGGTGCATGAGCAGGTGGCGCCGCTGATGAATGGCGCGGCGTGACAGAACGGGGTTATTACCGCTGTTTTGGGAATATCCTCTGGTCGAACCGGGACCTGATGATAACCGCGGACCAGGTCTATTTTAGAAAAAATGCGCGCTTTTGCCAGGTGCACTGAGAAATCCTGGATATGCGGAATCGGGTAGCGATCCTGAGCTGTGGCATTGTTCAACCTGCGATAATCACTGCAAGGTCTCCACGAACCGTCAGCTTTAGGCACCATATGCAGGGGGGAAGCCCAAGCGGACTTCGAGCGGCGAATTATGCCCAACCTTTCCAGGTTGGCGAACTCCTCCTGTGCCACGGAGAGCTTAGCTGCATCCAAGCGCCGAGCTTTAGCAAAAACTGATGGGCCACTCGTGGTTATGAAGTGCTCCACCCCATGTTTTGCCACCTTAGCTGAAAAAGTGGGAACTGTGAGTGCTGGAAACTGGTGTAGAAGGGTGTGGAATTTACCACCTGCTGCGGCGACGTTGGTCTGTACTGGCGGCGGGCACACCCGAGCTGCACAAGGGATAGAACAGAAAGAGAGTGCATTTACTAAGCGTTTGTTGGCCAGATCAACTAACAAACCATGTGAACACAGAAAATCAGCACCTAACATATTGAAGCTCACTGCCGCTACAATGAAGGTCCACTCGTAAGCACGGCCGTGGAAGGACAGAGACAAGGTTCTCTCTCCGTAAGTCTTGATGCTGGAGCCGTTGGCCGCTGTTGCTCTGTCTCCGCGGGGTCCAGCCACCCGATCTGCATAAGTTGCAGTGATGAAGCTCCTCTGGGCTCTGGTGTCCACGAGGAATTGCCGCCCAGAGCCCGCATCTGTCAAATAAAGCAGCTTGTTCCGTTCGCCGAGAGTGGAAGCTGCTAACGACTCCCGGCCCGGTCGTTTCCCCGCTTTTTGAAACTGCACGGCGGGATGCATCTGTGCGCCTTCTCGGCAAAGCGTCGGTGGTAATAGCAGGGGTTGTCATGCCCCCTGGCTCGGGATCTCGTCGCCGCCGTCGTCGCTGGGGTGGGATCTGCTGCCTCTGGCTCCACACTGCCCCCAGCCGTCGTGCCGAGGTCTGCCGCTGCCACGGAGGTCTCTTGCTCGTCGCAGGCGTTGAGGAGCCACTCCGCCTCCTGGGCCAGCTCGCGGAAGTCCTGCTGGTTCATACATCGTCTGCTGGACAGGGAACTTCTCGTGTGCGCTGGGAGGGTTCTCAGGAAAATATGCTTGAAAAGGAACGCGTCGTTGTCCGTCTCGATCATCTGTAGCATGTCCTCCATGAGGACAGTTGGCCTGCGTCCACCTCTGTCGCGCAGGTCCAGTAGCTGCCTGGCTTTTGCCTCAACCGACGGCACGAAGCTCCTGATGAGGGTGGCTTTCAGCGCATCGTATTTGCAGGCAGCGGGTGGTTGCTGCACCAGGCTCCGCACACACCGAGCTGTGCGGCTGTCGAGTGTCGCGATGACATTATGGAATTTAATGTCATCCGCTGAAACTCCCCCGAGCAGCAACCACGACTCCACATGATGGAACCACGAGTGCGGGTCGTTTTGCCAGAACTCGGGGAGCTTAATCAGTCTTGTGCCCCTGCTGGCATTCCCCGGTGAATCCGGGTCTGAGTGGCTGTCTCCCAGCTCTTCCATATCGATCACGAGGCTGTTCTCCAGCCTCGGCGTGCTCAGATTCATGCGTAGGTCACCAATTGTAGGAGTCAAGAATTGAGGAGACTGGATGATTTTCCAGTATCTGCTTTAATTCTCATTCATCCTACGTCCTCTCTCGATCGGAGTGAAAAGAGACAGGACGCAGTCACACACATACATTTATACACTTATCTCGAACAATACATCACACAAAAGTCACAATACTCAGTTACATCCTTTCATCTGTAATAGAACACCCAGAGTCCTTCTGTTCTCCTCTCTGACCCCCAAAAGGTCAGGCCGGGTAATCTTCTCCTCTCTCCTGAGTCCCCAGGGGGTGTAGACACATCGTCTACACATGGCTAGCTCAAAGTCTCTCTTGGCTGAATTCAGCCAGCCACATGTGAGTCACATAAGTTATAATTATGGGCTCCACATCGTATACCATTAGGTGCCTAGTATTAATGTAGATAAAACTGTAGGAATAATTACATAATCATTTTGCCACACTTGGTTCTCTTCTCTTTTTTATTTAAACTTGTAGTTACACTCAGAATTTTTCTTACACAAACAAACTTTTAAAGATTTTCCAAAAATTTTAAAATTGTTTAAGTAAAATAAATAAAACAAGCAAAATAAATAAATAAAATTAAAACTGAATAAAATAACAGTTCACTTTTAGAATGTTGTCTGGCACAAGACTCAGCTGTTTTGAAAAAATACAATACATGGTCTCTTTTGCTCACATCCAGGCAGACCAGCACCTACACCCCAGGCTGGGATTTGAAACCATGACACCCTGATCTCAAAACCTCTCACTCTACCATTGAGCCAGAGAAGAATTCCTCACTAACTCTCAGCTAGCCCCCATCTTCACTGTCATCAGAAGAAAGAGGTTTCGGCTCCGCAGCCACGTGGCCAGGCTGGAAGACGGGACACCGGCCAAGCAGGCCCTCTCCGCAGCATTCGTCCTATAATGTAGTTATTTATTGTATTCTATATAGAGCTCTTATTTGTGTGGGACGGGGTGGTGCCTCCATGTTCAGGTCCTGCCAGCCCCATGGGTATAAGAAGGGCTGCAGGCAAGGGGGCGGTCTCTTCCGCCTTTACCTCTGCCAGTGGCTGCGGGTGTAGTTGGGTCCATAGCACCTTGAGTAAGAAACTTATAATGACTCGCTCTGTGCCATCTTCTACAGCTGCGAGCACACCTGCTCCCAATCACCCATGGGCTTTATAGCCTGCTCTGCCTGGAGTCTGGCACGGAGCCGTCTGTCTCCCTGACTACAGAATCTCGACTCTCATCTTCAAGCCTGCGTCCAGGCCTCTTCACTCCAGTCAAGGATCTCCTCATCCTGGCTTCATCCCTTTGAAGGATTCAACCTCATCATATCAAGTAAGCATTATTGCTACTCACCCTTTCCAGCCTTCTCCCCTGTGCACAGGCGGATTCCTCTGGCGGCGGAATCTGTTCTCCTTGGCAGCGGAACGTGCCTTCCTCGCTCCAGCGGGCCACCTGTCCATCACCGGTGTGTACAGCAGACACTGTCTTCCTGGCAGTAGCCTCCGGGCCAACCTGAGCGTCCCTCTACCACCTGCAAAGTAAGCCCCAGTCATTACCTCGCACATTCACTGGTGGACTGCCCTAACATCTGTGCCTTTGTCTTGTCATAGGGTTGCCAGGCTGAAGGGCGCTCTGCTCACCCCTGGCTACAACGTCACTGCTGACAGCTATCACCACATTCACCACACATACACACACTCACACACTTCCACAGTATTAATAAAGATAATTGAATCCACTTGAGCCTGTGTCTATTCCCTGGGTCTGGTAAATATGTCAGTATGGCTCCGTCAGAACGACCCAGCAAACGGCGCGTTAGTACACCAAATTAACAACTTAGATGCTCGAGTGGATCAGATAGCTTACCAGCAGCAGGTTATACTGAATCAGCTGGCACAAATTAACAGCCGGTTGGACCGTCTGGATGGGCAGCAGGCGTTTCCTCCGGCCTTTAGAAGTGTGTCGGCTCCCGTTAGCTCCCCTCCTAGCCAGGCTAGTCAGGTCCCCTTGGCCCGACTCACACCAGTTCCCACACCCGCTCATTTCGGTGGTAAACTCGGGGAGGCCTGTGTGTTCTTACTCCAGTGTGAGACAGTTTTCCAGCGGGTCCCGGGGGATTTTCCAACGGATCATAGTCGCATAGGTTACGTTGCTAACTTGTTGGAGGGGCGAGCTCTAGCCTGGGCATGCGCCGCAATGGCTAAGCCGAGCTACGCTAACTTGACTTACAGGCAGTTTGTTAGTGAGTTTAACGAGGTATTCGACCACTCCGACCGGGATAGTGTGCGCACCACTCAGCTGCTAAACCTTCGACAGGGGGGCAGGTCCGTTGCTGACTATGCTGTCGATTTCCGGGTGGTAGCAGCAGAGGTGGGGTGGGAGGATGCCTCGTTATGCAGTATCTTTACTAGAAGCCTGAGCCCTAGCCTGCGGGATGAGCTGGCCCGCCTAGATAAGCCTGAGAAGCTAATGGAGCTAATTTCCCTAGCAATTAATTTGGATAACAGGCTGAGGTTGCGGGAAGCCGAGTGGAGAGCTTTTGGATGCTCGGGTGCCCAGTTTCATCACTCCTCTCAGCCTCCTCTATTCACCCTGCCTTCGCTTGAGTCCTCAGACGCGCCAGACACTATGGCAATGGGGCGGACCAAGCTCTCGTTGGCCGAAAGGCAGTGCCACAGGGAATTAAACCTGTGCATGTATTGTGGGAGTGATGAGCATGAGGTGGAGTCCTGCCCTGTTCGTCCAAAAGGGGGGGTCCGTGTGTTGCAGTAGGGGGACTCACGGACTCGTCTCGGCCTAATCCCCTCTCCATTTGTCTCCTGCCTATTAGGTTTATCTACAAACAGACTGAATTCCTCACACACGCACTGATTGACTCGGGGGTTGAGCAGAGCTTCATATTGGGGGAGCTGGCAACCCGACTGGGGCTTCCCTGCCATCCACTTAAGTTCCCCCTAAGGCTTATTGCTCTGTCCAAGGCCCCTCTGGCAACGGTGTTGCAGCAAACCGTCCCAGTGTCTGTCATCATTTCCAGCAACCATCGGGAGGACTTGAGCCTGTTTGTGTTACCCGCATCGGCCTCTCCTGTCATCCTAGGCTACCCCTGGCTCCGGCTCCACAACCCCACCTTTGACTGGCATGCGGGGAGTGTCATCTCTTGGAGCTCCTTTTGCCTCAGCGCGTGCTTGCAATCCGCAGCATGCTCCCCATCTGTGTCCCTGTCCGCCCTCGCCTCCCCCCCTCCTGACATGTCCAGGGTGCCACCCGAATATCACGACCTGGAGGCAGTGTTTAGCAAGTTGCATGCACTGTCTCTAACCCCCCCACCCCCCACCGCCCATATGACTGCGCCATCAATCTCCAGGCTGGCGCTCCGCTGCCGTAGAACCGCCTTTACAGCCTATCGGCTCCAGAGCGAGAGGCAATGGACACCTATATTAAGGATTCTCTCAGCTCGGGCATCATCCGGCCTTCTTCCTCGGCGGTAGGGGCAGGGTTTTTCTTCGTCGGAAAGAAGGATGACTCCCTGAGGCCATGTATTGACTACAGGGCTCTTAACAATATCAGCATTAAAGATAAGTACACCCTCCCACTGATGGACACGGTGTTCGACTCCCTCCAGGGGGCTTCATGGTTCAACAAGTTAGACCTCCGCAATGCCTACCACCTTGTGTGGATCAGGGAGGGGGACAAGTGGAAGACGGGGTTCTGGACCCCAAGCGGCCACTTCAAATACCTTGTGATGCCGTTTGGGTTGACCAACGCTCCGGTCGTCTTCCAACGCCTAATTAATGACGTTCTCCAGGATTTCCTAGGGTCTTTCATCTTCGTGTACCTGGATGACATCCTGATCTTCTCCCAGTCACTGGACGAACACCGGGTTCATGCGAGGCGGGTCCTCCAACGGCTCCTGGAGAACAAGCTGTTTGTGAAAGCTGAGAAGTGTGAGTTGCACGCCAGCAAGACCTCATTTCTCGGTTTTATCATCTCGCACAATCAGTTCATCCCCGACTACTGCCGGTTTGTTCAAAATTACAGTGTGATTGCCCTCCCCTTGACCCATCTCTCTTCCCCCAAAGTGGCTTTCCGGTGGATGGAGGAGGGTGCAGCGGCATTCACCGCACTCAAAACTGAGTTCTCCTCCTCTCCTATCCTGACACAGGTGGACCCCACTCTCCAGTGCCTGGTCAAGGTGGACGCTTCTGATTCTGGGGTGGGGGCGGTCCTATCTCAGCGCTCCCCAGTGGACGGGGTGATCCATCCCTGCGCGTTCTTCTCCCGTCGTCCGTCCCCGGCAGAGAAGAATTACGGCATTGGTGACAGGAGCTCCTGGCGGTGAAGCTCGCCCTGGAGGAGTGGCGTCAATGGAATGGAGGGGGCCACCCAACCTTTTAAAGTATGGACAGATCACAAGAATTTGGAGTACCTGAGGACTGCCAAACGTCTAAATGCCCGTCAGGCCCATTGGTCCCTGTTCTTCGGGCGCTTCAATTTCACGATCACTTACCGCCCCGGGGCTAAGAACGCTAAGCCAGATGCCTTGTCCAGGCAGTTCGCTCCAAATGTTGCGAAGGGGCGTGAGCACACCATCCTTCCTGCCTCTTGTGTCATTGGCGCCCTCTCGTGGGGCATCAGGGAGAGGGTCCTGAGGGCGCAGGAGACTGAGCCGGATCCAGGTGGGGGGGCCTGTGGAGAGGTTGTTCATTCCTTCGTCTGCTCGGGGCGAGGTGATCCACTGGGCACACTCCTCTAAACTCTCGTGCCATCCAGGGGTGACCTGCACGGTGGAGGTTCTCCAGAGGATGTTCTGGTGGCCGGCGCTTCGGAAGGACGTCACCGACTACATTCGCGCCTGTCCCCAGTGCGCCACCAGTAAGACACCGTCTTCTCCTCCTGCTGGATTACTTCACCCGTTGCCGGTCCCCAGCAGGCCCTGGTCCCACGTCACGCTGGACTTTGTTACCGGCCTTCCCCCTTCTAATCATTACACCACTGTCCTCACCATTGTTGACCGTTTTTCCAAGGTCGCCCACTTTGTCCTTTTGCAGGGGCTGCCTACGGCGCGGGACACAGCGGACCTGCTGGTGCAGCACGTGGTGCATCTTCATGGGACGACGACATCGTCTCCGACCGGGATCCCCAATTCACGTCCAGGGTGTGGAGGGCCTTCTGTAATGCGCTGGGGGCGACGGTGAGCCTGTCCTCCAGTCACCACCCACAGAGTAACGG
The DNA here is from genome assembly GCA_020510985.1 of Pholidichthys leucotaenia. Lineage (NCBI taxonomy): Eukaryota > Metazoa > Chordata > Actinopteri > Cichliformes > Pholidichthyidae > Pholidichthys > Pholidichthys leucotaenia. Next base: position 218,451,551 of record CM035840.1, read on the forward strand.
GCAGTGTGAGCGGGCCAATCAGGAGCTGGAGGCCACCCTACGTTGTGTCATCTACTTCAGCCCCTTGTCTTGGAGCACTCATCTCCCCTGGATCGAGTATGCCCACAACTCGACCGTGTCTTCGGCGATTGGTATGTCTCCTTTTAAGGCCTCTCTGGGTTATAATCCCCTGCTTTTCCCTGAGGAGGAGAGGGACATTGCTGCGCCATCGGTCCGTGCTCGCCTGAGATGCTGTCGCCGGCTCTGGATGGCTACCCGCACGGCCCATCTTCACACGGCTGAGCACAATTCCAGGTCCGCGAATCGCCGCAGGAGACCAGCCCCGCAATACCAGGTGGGTCAGCAGGTTTGGTTATCTACCCAGCACATCAATCTGAAGGCAGAGAAGAGGAAGCTGGCCCAACGCTTTATCGGCCTTTTCCCCATTGTTCGCATTATTAATCCCATGGCTGTGCGCCTGGCTCTCCCCCCCTCCCTCCGTATCTGTCCTACATTTCATGTCTCCCAGATCAAACCTTTCTGTTCCAGCCCTCTCTGCCCCCCTGCTGGGTCTCCACCCCCACCTATGGTGATCGACGGCGACCCAGCGTGGAAGGTCAACGCCATCCTGGACGTCCACCGCTGGGGTCGCAGTCTGCAGTACTTGGTGGACTAGGAGGGGTATGGTCCTGAATGGAGATCCTGGGTACGTCCGTCCTTCGTGTTGGATAAACATCTCATCAGGGACTTCCACCGGATGCACCCAGGTAGGCTGGATCAGGTGCCGGGAGGCACCTCTCGGGGGGAGGAGTACTGTAATGACTCACTCTGTGCCATCTTCTACAGCTGCGAGCACACCTGCTCCCAGTCACCCACGGGCTTTATAGCCTGCTCTGTCTGGAATCTGGCACGGAGCCGCCTGTCTCCCTGACTACAGAATCTCGACTCTCGTCTTCAAGCCTGCGTCCAGGCCTCTTCACTCCAGTCAAGGATCTCCTCATCCTGGCTTCATCCCTTTGAAGGATTCAACCTCATCATATCAAGTAAGCATTATTGCTACTCACCCTTTCCAGCCTTCTCCCCTGTGCACAGGCGAATTCCTCTGGGGGTGGAATCTGTTCTCCTCGATGGCGGAACGTGCCTTCCTCGCTCCAGCAGGCCACCTGCCCATCACCGGTGTGTACAGCAGACACTGTCTTCCTGGCAGTAGCCTCCGGGCCAACCTGAGCGTCCTTCTACCACCTGCAAAGTAAGCCCCAGTCATTGACTCGCACATTCACTGGTGGACTGCACTAACATCTGTGCCTTTGTCTTGTCATAGGGTTGCTAGGCTGAACAGCGCTCTGCTCACCCCTGGCTACAACGTCATTGCTGACAGCCATCACCGCATTCACCACACATACACGCACTCACACACTTCCACAGTATTAATAAAGATAATTGAATCCACTTGAGCTTATGTCTATTCCCTGGGTCTGGTAAATATCTCACTTGTGTTCAGCTCTACTGCTGGTCTCCTCTTTGGCTCCGAGTTCAGACATAACATTTGGTGACAAGAATAAAAGCGGGTAACACCGAAGATATGGAAGCATGTGGGACACCAATTCAGCCGTTTTTGGAGCTCCCAGGTGAGCCGCCTGTACCGTGGCCTTGTGGTACGGCGCCTTTGGAATATATATGGTGGCATTGGACCTGGGAAGGATGGAGAAGTTGAGGGCGCATGCATTGCTTGTGCACAACCTGGGAATGGAGGGACAAAGGATTCTGGGCATGCTTGGTGATGTGGACAGCGATGAAGAAGTGGTCGAGCTGATGGCGTGCCATTTCAGGGCACTGGACAACATCATCGTCTGAAGCATTAAGTTCCGACAGCGCCGCCAACAGGTAGGCGAACCCATTCAGCGGTTCATGTCAGACTTCAGGCAGCTGTTCGCTGAGTGTCAATTCGGACTGTTGGAGGAAGAAATGGTTGTGCTGCGGTCCAATCTAAGCTGCTCATATTTCCTGGTGAATTGACGCTATCTGGGGCAGTCCAGCTGGCCCTTTAGCTGGAGACAGCGGATAAGCTGACTCGGGAGTGGAGCGAGCGTCTGTCATCGTGAGAGTTACGATCCCCCATGGCTACACAGGTAGTGGACCCGGACAGCGATGGGAGCGTCTATGAGGACGCCGTGGGTGCCAATGCTGTACGGATGAGGTCTGCCCCGGGGAAGCCCAGGTGTATGGGCTGCGGGTCCAAGAAGCACCGCTATAAGGCCAGAGAGTGTGCAGCAAGGGGGAAGCGCTGCGGCAAGTGTGGCTGTCTACACCACTTCGCGAGAGTATGCCAGTCAGCAGAATAGGAGAGCACACGCAGAAATTTGACCCTCCTGCCCCAACAGTAATACATACCGTGTCTCCAAGTACCAGTGGGCGCACACATTGCACAGTTGTGTTGGATGGAGTACCGGTACCGATGCTAATCGACATGGGGGTGGAGAGTTCTCTGCGTAACTAGGCTACAGTTAAACAGTGTTTTAACCATTACAGAATTGGAGGTGACTTGGCGCTGCTTTGCGACTATGGAAGAGGACAGTTGGCCACGGTGGGTACCGTCAGACTGACAGTTTGGTACAAGTCGGCAGAGACGAACAATGTGGAGTTTGTCATGACAGCCTGCGGCACTAACATCATGGGCTGCAACCTGTTCTATGGCCTCAGGTTTTCCATCAGGAGCAGTGCTGGGGAAGAGTGATCGGGCTGCGGACTGAGGGACCAACCGGTTCCGAGAGTTCGGGATGAGGCTGTTTGGGATGAACAATTGCTGGGCACTCCAGAAAGTGGGCAGGCCTTGTCACGCTCAGGGTCACCACTGGAGGCCCCCAGTGTCCGAGTCACCCTGGATGGAGGTACCGGGCGGCACGGGGGAGAGCCTGTGGTGGTAAGCGATGCCCAAAAGATGGTCCCAGGTGTTCCTGGAGCACGGCCATGGCAAGCCGGTGAACACGGGGCCACATCGGCAGGGTCTGCAGTGGATTTACAAGCAGTCGGGGCAGGACCAAGTGGCACTGGGAGAGCGAGTGCCAGGTGGAGACACCGCAAGCCATGCAGTGCCCTGCTTGGAGTCGCGGATTGGGTTCGGGCGGAGGCGAAGTCCAGGTGGGTGAGAGAAAAGTGGAAGATGACACAGTACCAGGGCCGGCTGCAGGTGACGGGCTCGTGGCACGATGGTTACCTTCTGCTGTCGGATGGCTCGTGGCATCATCCTAATGAGTTACGGCGTACCCCAAAGAAGGCAGCTGGGCATGGCCCCAGACGATTGGAGCATCTGGAGATGTGGAGGAAAAGGCGCATCAGGATTGAAGCAACCAGCTGTGGCCCGGGAAACAAGCTACCTCCAGGGGTGGACTGAACAGTGAAGGGTCTGGGGGGATGCCACGGCTCATCCTCACTAAGCTATGGATGTGTTCCTATTGGTTATTCGTTCTGAATTTGTATTTATAGTTCTGGGATTATTTTTTTTGTGTTATGTTTATTAGGAGGCACGGCAGTAATTTCCTTTTAGTTTATGACTGGACTTTTATATTTCATGGTGGCAGAATAACCCAACTCGCCGTGTGGGGGGTAGGACAGCAGTCTACCCGTCTACCCTAATTTTAGTTATTGTGGGTGAATGCCATAGGTCCCTTATGTGATTTTAATTTTGTTTTGTTTAGCGGATGACTCGGGTTCCAAATTGGGGTGGGCTGATTGTATGTGTGTTTTGGATTTTTCTACGGGGGGTGGAGGGGGGTGTAATGTAATGTAATTATTTATTGTATTCTATACAGAGCTCTCATTTGTGTGGCACGGGGTGGTGGCTCCGTCTTCCAGTCCCATCAACCCCGTGGGTATAAGAAGGGCTGCAGGCAGGGGAGCGGTCTCCTGCGCCTTTATCTCTGCCAGTGGCTGCGGGTGTAGTTGGGTGCACAGTGCCCTGAGTTATAAACTTGTGTTCAGCTCTACTGCTGGTCTCCTCCTTGGCTCCGAGTTCAGACATAACACATCCATCCCCCCCCCCCCCCCAACGCCCCCAGGGCTGGCATCGCCCCCGAGGTCGGCCCAGACTGTCCTGGATGACCCAGGTTGCAATGATAAGACCTCTGGCTGACCTCATCGTCCGAGCCCAAGATTGCCCTGCCTTCAAAGGACTGGCTGCAACGGTCACTTAAGTTGCCAGGCGAGGATTAAAAAATAATTAAATAATAAAAACCTCAGCTAGTAACGGAGGTGTACACTGTCGGTGTCATGAACCGCACCACTGACTAATTCCCCATTGAGGGGTATGTAACACTTTCATAAGCCATTTCATTCCACAAATAGCACTTGTTTCTGTGAAAAAAAATACAACCCTGTTACTTTCAACCCCATTACCATAATTAGAGTAACAGGGTTGCACTACAGTGACAGGGTTGTATCTCCTTTACTTTATTCAGAAGGGATAATCTACTGTCTGTAGTAAATTCAAATGTGTGTTTATAATTTATAATAATCTACATGTTTTAAAGTGTTTATCTTAAAGAAGATAAATGACCATTAGCTCATTTTGTTGCCACCAGAAGCCCTAAGAATATTAAGGTTGTAAAACTGAAATGCTCTCAAGTTTGTTTTAATCATGTTTAAGTCATTATGCCTTGGTGAAAACGAAGGCGTACAGTAATCACTGAGTGCGTCTGTTTGTGGCTGTGTATGTGTATCTGTCTGTCTGTCCACCTCTGTTTCATCTCTCCCAGTCAAAATTAATTGTGTTATGGCCCACTCCTTTTTGGAGTGGGGCCTCTTTGTGTTTTTTTCCTGTGCTGTAGATGGAGCTGCGAAGGACCGCCCCTAGCTGAGAGGTGCTCTATTTAAGCCATCTCTGCGCATCTGTCAGGGGCGTTCTGCTCCCACTGTAGGCCGGTCACTTTCTTGGTGTTCGTCCTCTACCTGCTGCTGTGTGTCTGTCGCTTGGTCGAGGTTGTGCTGGCAGCTCCTGTTCTGTGTTGTTGGTAGCCTGTGGGCTTTCTGATTTTGGGTTTGCTGCTGGGCATAGTTACAGCCCCTGACAGGAGCGTGTGGTCACTGGGTTGACTAGTGACTGTTTGTGTTTGCTTCACGCATCTAATACACACACACACACCACTGATTTTTGCAGACACCTTCTATTGCTTTCTTTTAATAAATAAACTTGTGTTTAAATTGGCACCTCCGTGTAGTCTCCCTTTTATGTCCAAGCCAGCGAGCCGGGCTTGTGACAAATGGAACTAAAGGCTTGTATCATTGTATTGCCATACTTTCTCGACTTTTGTAATTTGCTAGAATTTTGAAATAATCCTTTGTTTTTAAAATAAACACAAAAATAGCTCACCGTTACCATGAATGGAACGGCACTGCACATGCGCCCAGAAACTCCCACCAGAGGAAAGTACTGAGCAATCTGCCAATATCTTTTCCACTTCCGGTGCCACACGAGTAGGCTGCCTTTTTGCAACAGTGGATCAGTTTCTGCCTATTTCTATTTACTATCTGGCTCTCTTGCCAGTCTTTCTGACCCAGCATCACGTTTATTCCGTGAAAACACGTAGATCGCCCAAATGTCTCCTGAGCCAGCGGACGGAGCCACTATTTCTTGCAGGAGGCAGTACAATAGAGACCAGCTGTTAGCACTTAACCGGCCCACGATGCTAACGCAAAAACTCGACATACCGGGAGAAATAAGACAGAAACGGCGTGGATGTCGAGCTGGAGTAAGACGGCGAGCGAGGACTATAAGGTACAGACCCGTCCTCCCATCCGTTATTATGGGGAATGTACGATCGCTACTCAATAAGACTGATGAGCTAGCAGCTATCTCCCGCTACGAGAGCGTCTTCAGAGAGAGTAGTTTGATGTTGTATACCGATACGTGGCTAACAGAACTAGCAACAGATGCTAACATCGAACTGGAGGGTTTCCACGCAATACGTGCAGACTGGACACCAGACAGTGGGAAGGCACGGGGCTGTGGGGTGATAATGTATGTCAATAACAACTGGTGCAGACCGAGACATATCACGGTTAAGGAACAGCACTGTAGCAAAGACATCGAGTTGCTAGCTGTTAGCATGTGGCCTACATATCTCCCGAGGGAATACTCACACGTGATCTGCGTTGTTATTTATGCAAATCTGACGGCGAACGCTGGGACAGCGCGTGATGTCATCCACTCAGTAACTGGCAGGCTGCAGACAGAACACCCAGATGCTCTTCTCCTCATCTCAGGTGATTTCAACCATATTTCACTGTCCCCCATTCTACCCACGCTCACCCAGTATGTCACATGCCATACTAGAGACAATAAAACACTGGACTTATTTTATGCAAATACTAAGGAGGCATACACCTCATCACCACTCCCCCCACTAGGGAGATCGGATCACAACTTGGTTCATCTCCTGCCGGTGTACAAACCCCTAGGACACAGACAACCTCCGGTCATGCGCACGGTGAAGTTATGGTCTGAGGAGGCAATGGACGCGCTAAAGGACTGTTTTGAAATCATTGCCTGGGAGCAGCTCTGCGATCCACATGGTGAGGACATCAATGGCCTCACTCACACCATCACGGACTACATCGGCTTCTGTGTGGACAACACTGTACCCACCAAGACCATACGGTGTTGCTCGAACAACAAACCCTGGATCAACCCTGAGATAAAAACACTTCTGAGAGAGAAGAAGAGGATCTTCAGGTCGGGGAACAGGGAGATGCTGAAGTCCGTACAGAGGGAGCTGAGGAGGAAGATCAGAGAAGGCAAGGACAGCTTCAGGAAGACGATGGAGGACAAGCTGTAACACAGCGACATGGGCGGGGTCTGGAGAAATCTTAAAACCATCTCTGGGCTCCAGAATACCTCCCCCCAGGCCACGGGGGGCAGGGAGTGGGCGAACAATCTGAACCTGTTTTTTAATTGGTTTGACCAATCGCCCTCCCCCCTGACTGCACAACAACCACTGCTGCCTCTAAAGTCATCGAGACCTGCTGTCCACACCCCACTCCACCAACACCCCCCCCAACTCCTAGCACACAGCCCCCCAACCTGACCCTCACTAAGACCCAGGTGAGGACGGAGCTGAGGAAGATCAAGGCAAGGAAGGCTGCTCCTGAGCCTGAAGCTGGGGAGGGTACCACAGTTGTGGAAAACATCTTGTGTGGTACCTGTACCAAAGACTTCCCACCCCAAAGACCTGAACAGCTACAGACCAATGGCCCTGACGTCTCACATGATGAAGACCCTGGAGAGACTGCTCCTTGCTCACCTCCGCCCCCTGGTGGGACCAGCGATGGATCCACTCCAGTTCGCCTACATGGCATCGGGGTGGAGGATGCAGTGATCTTCCTCCTTCACCGTTCTCTGTCCCACCTGGAGAAGCCCGGGAATGCGGTGAGGATCATGTTCTTTGACTTCTCCAGTGCTTTCAACACCATTCAACCGATGATCCTGAAGGACAAGCTGCTGTGTGCAGGGGTGGACCAGCACCTGTCATCATGGATCCTGGACTACCTCACTAACCAGCCACAGTTTGTGAGAACCCGAGATTGTGTGTCTGACACGATCATCGGTAGCACGGGGGCCCCCCAGGGAACGGTTTTGGCTCCCTTCCTGTTCACCCTTTATACTGCGGACTTCTCACACAACACAACACACTGCCATCTACAGAAGTTCTCTGACGACTCTGCGATCGTCGGCCTCATCTCCAACGGAGATGAAGCTGAGTACAGAGGACTTATCCAGGACTTCGTGGACTGGTGCCATCGGAACTGCCTCCAGATCAACGCGAGGAAAACTAAGGAGCTGGTGGTGGACTGCCGCAGGCAAGGACAACCCCTCACAGCACCAGTAAACATACAGGGAACAGACATTGAGATGGTGACATCCTACAAGTACCTGGGTGTTCATCTGAACAATAAACTAGACTGGTCACACAATACCAACGCACTCTACAAGAAGGGACAGCGCTGGCTGTTCCTACTGAGGAGGCTCAGGTCTTTTGGTGTACAAGGGGCGCTGCTGAAGACATTCTACGACACGGTGGTGGCATCAGCCATCACTTTTGGAGTGGTCTGCTGGGGCAACGGCATTACAGCAGCCGATAGGAAGAGACTGAACAAACTGATCAAGAAAGCTAGCTCTGTCCTGGGGCAACGCCTTGACCCAGTGGAGGAGATAAGAGAGAGAGGAATGGTGGCAAAACTGTCATCTCTGCTGGAGTCCAAGTCCCACCCTATGCAGGACATACTGAAAGCACTGAGGAGCTCATTTAGCAGTAGACTACATCATCCTAGGTGTGCGACCAACAGGTTTCGCAGGTCCTTCCTACCTACGGCTGTCAGACTTTATAACCTAAGCAGGGCTGCTCACAGAGATAGCAAAAACAAACAAACAAAAAATAACGTGACGACCTAATAGTATTGAATGCAAAAGACGCAACAGACTTACACAAATGGTCCCCTCCAGTATACAACTAGGACAATATCAGTCGCTACGGAGGGTGACAATATGTATGGGCACATATTCATACTATGTAGGATAACTAAGTAGACCAGGGGTGTCCAACCATGTGCCATGGAGAGCCAAGACCCTGCAGGTTTTACCTCCAACCAGTGTCTTCAACAGCAGATTTCTGTGAACTTCTTCCCACTGATTGCTGATAAGTGAAAACACCTGCTGAAGAGACTGGGTAGAAGAGAAAACCTGCAGGGTCTTGGCTCTCCATGGCACCTGGTTGGACACCCCTGAAGTAGACGGTTATGCTGTTTATTCCATCTTGCTACAATGCTCCGCACTTTGTATATACAGTATATTTATATATTTATTTATTTTTTATTATATTTTTATATATATATATTTATTATATTTTTTATTATATACAGTATATTTATATATTTATTATATTTTTTATTATATTTATTTATTTATTTATTATTAATTATATATTTATTTATTTATATATTTATGTGTACGTATGTATATCCACTGCTCTTATTTATATTTTTCGTATCTTCTTAATTATTGCTCTAAGTGTTGCTATCCCTGTGCTGTTGCAATCCTGGAATTTCCCCATTGTGGAACAAATAAAGGCTTATCTTATCTTATCTTATACTGGGTGAACAAATGTTCGTCTTTTTGCCCATCCGTTTTCTTCCTCTGCCATTAAACAGCAAAAGCTCCTGTTTGTCTTGATTGTCGTTGTATTCACGTACCTTCATTGCTTCCGCCATTTAAAACGTCTGCCGCTGTGCTTTTCGTTGTGTTTGGACTGCAGCTGTTCAAATCAGGTTGGTGGCCCTTGGCTGCCGCCAACAGTATAGGCATGTGAACTGCAGATTATTTTCACTGCGCATGCGTGTACTCCAAAACTACTGGATGGATTTGGATGAAATTTTTACCAGAGGTTGTCCTTGGGCTAGATAGGAACCCATAACATTTTGGTGATGATCCGAGAATGCATACCTCAGCCAAGGCTCTGGCACCAAGGCATCAGCACCTTGGTGCTTTCATTGCAATATCATTTTTCCCAGCTTCACTGATGGTAAAAGTGAGTTAAATTTGTGTTTATTTCAAAAACAAAGCCTTATCTTGAAATTCTGGCAAAATAAAAGTTGAGAAAATATGGCCATACAATAATTCAAGCCTTTAGTTGCACTTAATTTTGACTGGGCAAGCTGAAAAGCTTGTAACAGACAGACGGCCGGATGGATGGACAGATACAACCACACACGCACATAGACACATTAACTGATTACTGTATGCCTCCGTCTTCAAAGAGGCATAATAACTATGCCACCCAGTAGAAGTGGCAGTATGACTTTCTTACAGCCAGTATGACTAAGTATGACTAAGTAAGTGGCAGTATGACTTTCTTTTATACAGAGCTCTCAGATACCATTAAGTGCCACTGAATAGCAGAGGCGCCACCATGGAAGGTGTGATGCTGATCCAGACAGGAGGCAACCGTATTTAGAGAAATAGAACTGTGGGCTACCCTGATTAGCTATGACAAATAAATGACAGCAATGAAACACCAGAAGCAATCAGTTCATACATACTTTTTTAATAGACAGATTAATTTCATTGCCAGGTTTTTAGTCGACTACTTTTGTGTTAAATGTAGGCCTGCCATGTTATTTGCTATATCAACTTAACTTAAAACAGATTCATCAAGAAAATTTTCATTCTTATTGTATTCAGTTGTTTATACTGAAATGAGCTGCCTTCATGTCCTTCCTTTTCATTTTATTTAATTCTGGGTGCTCAAATCCATCTGGTGGAGCATAGTTGCCATCAACTATGTGGTCATATGAACAGCAAATATTTTTCTATTTTTCAATTCAATTGTTGATAAATAATAAGTTCAGTTCTCTTTGAAAGGATGTCAGGTTTCCTCCCACAATCCAAAGACATGCATGTTAGGCTGATTAGTTACCCTAGGCCCTGAGAATAGAGGGTTAATGTAGCTACTAGTGAAGCACTTTGAGTGGTCTTTGTGACTAGAAAAGCACTAAGTACAGGTCCTTACCCCTCAAAAGTTTGTTTTATCATCCTGACTTATTGTAGCAATTCCTCTTAAAAACAGTAAATTCCTATTAAACACCATTTCTGTTTTCATGAGTATTTGTTTTTCACGTCATGATCGACAATTAAAAATAGTGAATTTATTCAACCCTGTTACCCAGATTTCAGCCCTATTAACCAATTTGTTTTTATCAAAATATTAATATGTGGTTTCATCAGCTCACAATAATTTAACCTATTTTCTTTGTAATAGTTTGATTAATTATATGCATAGTGTATCTGAGCAAAGGTTTGAAATTAAATAATAAAATTACTAAAATCACCATATATGACTGTTGAAAAGTTGGGTAAGTTTCAAAAGTTTTTTAAATATATCAAGTCTCATCATAAATTACATGGTTAGTTATTATCAGTAGGACTACTTGTAACATAGCAGTCAAAGCCTGATTTAATAATATTTTTAAATCTACTTTTTTAAATCCCAGAGTATTGGTAACAGGGTTGCACTAACTGCAGCGCACTACAGCCAACACACATCATAAAGAGTACCATTGATGCCTGAGCTTTACCAATCTCATTTTTTGATGGTTTATTATTTGTTTTTCATTAAATAATAACAGAAAAGTGCACTTCCGGTTATGGCTGCCACGTAGGACGGACGTGTCTCGCTCTGCTCTGCTCCTGGAGAAAAAAAATCGGCAAATAACTCTCTCATTTGGGACAGAACGTATCTCAGCATTTGGGCGAGGATATGTCGGCGAAGCCTAAGGCTGGAAAACCAGGAAAAGGAAAAAGCGAGCCGCCGAAACAGTCCAAATTAACGGACTTTCAGGTCTGTGACGCAGCAAACAAAACTCCATATATGGCGGAGGAGGCTGGCAACGGTGCGATGTCTGCGCGGGGAGGCACAGATGCGCTGATGGCTGCCATGAGTTCAATGAGAGCGGACTTTTCCTCTAGATTTGATGGGATTATGACAGCGTTGGAAGGAATAAGAAAGGAATTGGGTGACTGTGTAGAACGAACGGCGCAGATGGAGCTCCGTCTCGCTAGTGCTGAAGATGACGTCACCCGTCTTCAATTAAAGGTGCGCACTTTGGAAAAAAAAAAAAAATCTCTGGAAGATAATATTTTGGATTTGGAATCTCGGTCGAGACAGAATAATTTGAGGCTGGGTGGGTCTTCCAGAGGAATCAGAAGGTCGGGACGTATGTTCCTTTCTGGAAAAGTGGATTCCGGAGGTGCTGGGCAGCGAGGAGTTGCAATCAGCAGTGGTTCTGGAAAAAGCACATCGTATTGGCCCACGGAGAGATAAGGGACCGCCGAGGACCTTAATTATGAAGTTTCTTAGCAACAGAGACAGGATGAAGATCTTCAACGCTGCACGTGCTAAAGGAGAGATTAAACACCAGGACCAGCAGGTGCGGTTTCTACCCAGATTTGGCCACAGGAATCCAGCAATTGAGGAAGCAGTTTGATCCCGTACGTAAGGAGCTGCGCAACCTTGGGATTCGTCATGGTGTAATCTATCCTGCGAGACTGCTGACCACGTATGAGGGCAGAACCCACATCTTCAAGACCCCAGAGGAGGCGCAGGAGTTCATCAAGAAGATCAAAGAAGAAGAAGAGACTGGTGGGAGCTAAGCATGAACAAAATATAAGGTAGAATAATTAAGCATTTGCACAGGCATCTGACTGACTTGAAGTAAATAGTAAGTTTACAAAATATAGATTGTATTATATATTAAAAAAACAAAACAAAAACAAAACAAACAAAAAAAAAAACTATGATGTACAAAGTTGTTAAAAATTTTGGAGTTAAGTTGGAAAACTACAGAGGAGAGTTAATGTTACGTCATTAAAAGCAGTAGAGTTAGGGGTGATTGGGGAGGATGAAGAAGGAGTGGCTTAGGCTGTTCCCCGTGGGTGTGGAACGGTCGATGGCTATATCGGGAGACAGAAATTTTTCTTTTGATTTTGGGGGGGTTTGCCACAAGTTTGGGAAGGGGAAATTTTGTTTGTGTGTAGTTTGTAGGATGAATGTTCAACCACTCATGTTTTTGCTTCTCTGTATGATCATGTTTACACTGCAAGGTAATCCCAAACTCTTTATTGATCATGGACCAAAGTGTTAATCTTAATTTAACTTCATGGATTGCAGAGGTCTACAAAATTTAAAAAACCTTAAACAAGTTATGAATAAAATACAGGACATGGTTCAAGAATTGTGTTTTTACAAGAAACTCATCAGATAGAGGAGGATGTTAAAAGAATTAGGAGTAGATGGCAGGGAAGTGTATTCACCTCTTCATTTTCATCCCGAGCCAGGGGGAGTTATGACTCTCATACATAAATCAGTTCCTTTTCAAGTGAAAAATGTAATTGGAGACAAATTTGGAAGATATGTAATCATTCAAGGCTCTTTGCTATTAGAAAATATAAATCTTGTGAACTTATATGGTCCAATATAGATGATCAGAAGTTCTTTGCTAATTAATTCTCATCTTATCATCACTTACAGGGCAACATATAATAGCAGGGGATTTTAATTGTACATTGAATCCAGGTGTGGATAGATCAACAGGACTGGATTGTACGCACATGGATGTAGGATGACTATTAATCATTTTATGAAAGAATTGAGATTGTTAGATATATGGAGAGAAATGAAACCACAAGTTAAAGCCTATTCTTGTTATTCCAGTACCTACAAGACATTCTCACGTATTGATTATTTTTTGATTTCCACAGAATTAAGGTCCAAGATTCAAAACTGCTTTTATGATAACATCGTGATCTCTGATCATGCACCCTGGTGTCTAATATATGTAGATAAAAATTGACAAAGGAATCAGGTAGATGGCAATTTCAGCATAAATGGCTTCAGGATGAGGAATTTGTCAAGTATATAGAAAAACAGATAGACGAGTTCTTTGACATCAATACTACACAACATCAGCATGTGTAAAGTGGGAGGCTTTCAAAGCTTTTATTAGGGGACATATTATTAGTTATACAGGATCAAATCTAAGAAGACTCGAGAGGAGAGAGCTAAATTGGAACATAAAATAAAAAGTCTTCAGGAAAAAGTGTATGCAGGAAGTGATCCAAGGTTGGAGAATGAATTACTGATTTTGAGAGCTGAATACGACAAAAAATCAGCGAATAGAGCTGCCTCGAGTCTTCTAAGATTGATCAATCTTTTTATGAACAAGGTGAAAAATCAGGAAAATTATTAGCATGGCAGATTAAACAATTGGAATTAAAACACCAATAACCAGTATTATAAGTAACGGACAGGTAGTTATAGATCCTTTAGAAATTAATAGAGCCTTTAGAGATTACTATGAAAAATTATATGATACAAAAAATGAACCTGATTTAACAAAACTAAATGGGTTTTTGAACAAACTATCTATACCGTGTATTCCAAATGAAAACAGGGAGATATTGGAGTCTAAAATTAGTCAAGAAGAAGTTGGGCTAGCCATTGATAATATGAAATCAGGGAAAAAGTGCAGGACCAGATGGTCTTCCAGTTGACCTTTATAAAAAATTTAAGAATAAATTAATAAAACCTTTTTTGGAAATGGTTTTAGAAGCATTTCAAAATAATAATTTACCATCATACATAAATAATGCCTTAATTATACTGCTGCCAAAACCAGGTAAGCCCTCTAATAAATGTGAAAATATGAGACCAATAAGCCTATTAAACGCCGACCTTAAGATAATCTGTAAAATTTTAGCAAGAACGAATACAAGAAATTTGACCAAATATTATTAATCGAGATCAGAATGGCTTTATAAAGGGTAGACAAGGCTTCCATAATGTAAGAAGACTATTTAATATTATTTATTTTAATAAGAAGCACCGGATACAGCTCTCCTATCATTGGACGCCGAAAAGGCCTTTGATAGAGTTGAATGGCCCTTTCTTTTGAAGTCCTACAAGGTTTGGACTTGGAAATAATTTCATAAAATGGGTTCAAATAATATACAATAATGCTACAGCAGAAATCCCTAACAAATAACAATATTTCAAAACCAATAAAAATCAATAGAGGATGTCGACAAGGCTGTCCACTTTCACCTTTACTGTTTACTATGGCAATTGAACCTTTAGCGATAGCGATACGTTTACATTCACAAATATATGGAATTAAAGTTGGACCAACAGAACATAAAATCTCCCTGTACGCCGATGATATAATTTTGGTTTATGTCGAATCTAAAAAAATCAATTCAACCTTGTTGAATTTAATAAAAGAATTTTGGGGAAATATCAGGATTATAAAATAAATAAAACTAAATCTTCAATATTAATGCTAAATGAGACCCAGAGAATTACCCAGCCCCTGAGGTAAATCAATTCAATGTTGTAAATCAGTTTAAAATATTTAGGAATCCAAATTGTGCCTAAGCTAGAATCAGTCGCCAGTGTCAACTATGAAGCCTTAATGTCAGATATCAATGAGTTAACTCAGAGATGGATGTCACTACAATGTCGATGATCGGGAGAATCAATATATTTAAAAGTAATATTTTACCTAAAATACTTTATTTATTTCAATAACATTCCCTTATCACCACCTTTAGATCTATTCTCAAGAATAAAAAAAAAGTTAGTGGAATTTATATGGAACAACAGGAGGGCTAGATTACGTTTGTCTTTATTATATTTACCATTTGATCGTGGAGGTCTGAAATGTCCAAATTTTATGTTGTATATTGGTCGGCACAACTGAGGTCTATGAATATTATTTTTCATCAAATGATCTCCCTCACTGGACATGAAATGGAATCATACAATTTACCTTTACCTCTTCCCATATTCATATACTCAGATTCGGCAAAAAAAACTTACAAAAAACAAGTTAAAATCCATTTGTAAAGATATGATCAAAAATATGGTTATGAAGCTAAAATACTATTTAAAAGAACCACAGTTATTGTCACAATTTAGATCCAAAGTATGGGGTAATCAATATTTAAACCAGGGAGAGCGGACGCTGTATTTAAAGTATGGAATTTAAAAGGGATACAAAAGATTCAGGATTTATATTTGCCATGTGCAGACAACATAATGTCTTTTGAAGAGCTGAGGATCATAATTTAATCTCATAGAACACATTTTTTTAAATATCTTCAACTTAGAAACTTTATTCGATCAAATCAAAATAAAGCTCTCAACTTGACCTATTTATTCATCCTTGGAAAAATGATGATGAAAGATAGTAAAAGAAAGGGTATTATTCAGAGTTTTATAACTCATTGACACTATCTTCAAGTGAAAATTCACTGAAAAGATTAAACTACTGGAAAGAAGATCTGCAAATTGAAATTTCAGAGGAACAATGGGAATTGGCTTGTACAGAATGCTCAAACCAAATCAATAAATGCACCGCCTTAAATTGATACATTTCAAATGGTTAATGCGGATGTATGTTACACCGGAGGGAGTTAAATAGATACAACAAAAATTACCAGATACATGCACAAAATGCATGGAAAGTAAAGGAACCCTATTTCATTGTTTATGGGAATGTAGATTATAAGAATGTTTTGGGAAGAGGTGAGGGTAACAATTGAAAAAATAATCTCAAACAAATCAATTGAATCCTAAACTGTTTTTGTTGGGTCTGTACCAGAAAAGCATAATTTTAATAAAAGTGAAAGAACATCATAGACCTCAGTTTGCTTAATGCCAAAAAATGTATTGCACTATTATGGAAAAGACTCATAGACAGATGTGACTCAGTGGTTAAGACAGATGTTAACAAACCTTCCATTAGAAAGAAATAAACATATATACTGAAATCAAGGAAATTGTGTTTGAGAATATATGGAGACCTTTTATTGATTATGTAAAAAATTTAAACATAACTCTTGAAGAAGAAGGTGAATGATGTGTGTGGACCTTGTAAATTCCAAACTGGTGAACATAATATGTATACTTATGTATTGGATTGTCTAGACTAACAGAGGAGCATTGTTGAAGACTTGATTTTGTTGGTGGTTGTTGGTGTTTTTAGTGCATTTTTTTTTTTTTGTAGTACTTTAGCGTTAGTGTTTGATTGTTTGTATCATGTTTGTTAAAAAAAAAAAAGGTTCAATAAAGATATTGTGGAAAAAAAAAAATAATAACAGAAAAGTATAAAATAAAAGGTTGATTTCATTTTTGTACCCTAAATTGTCCTCCAATTCTAGAATGATCCATACATTTATTTTGCCTGTGGACTGTGAAATAGACAGTCTAATCTGAGCATTGAAAATCATCCCCTCTCTGCCTCCATGGCTTTAAACCTGAAGCGTCCCTCCTCTTCTCCTCAGGACTAATCCCATGGTTCAACCTTTGATTTTAACTTCATCTTTTCCCCTTGATCCCACCGTCTGCCCGAGCAGAGAGAGTGAGTGAGAGGGGGATAAAGTGACTAGTCAGCTTCCTGCTGCTTCCCTCTCCTTGTTCTTTGTTGGCTTTCGGCCCCTTCGCCTGGCTCTTTGCTCCCTACATGCACACACACAAACGCACACTCGCACATGCTATGATACGCACAGTCTCGCATGCATCTGAGTGTGTGAGGTTTGATCTGGTGTCCTGGTGTACTCTATTGTGTCTGGGCAGGAAACCACTAATCCAGTCAGATCCAACCCAGCCAGGATCTGCTGCCCGTATAATCTGACTGGTAGGACCTCTGCTGTGGGATATAGAAATAAAAATCTATCACTATGTGGCTTTCTGTTGAGAGTGTGAAGTGGCCACATAAGGTGACGACTGTTTGGGAGGCATTGTGTTTGTAGCCCAGGTGAAGCAGCCTGTAAAAGTTGTTTGATGTGAATTCTTACATCCCCTTTACACTTCATTTTCAAATAGGAGTTATGGTTTAGGAGTTAGAACTGTTTGAAAACAAAACCTTCTCATTTCATGAGCTCAAAAGTGATTGGACAGTTGATTTAAAAGCTATTTCATGAGCTGCATGGGCTATTTCCTTGTTAATCCATCATCAATCGAGCAGGTAAAAATTCTAGAGTTGATTCCAGGAGTGGCATTTTGCATTTAGAAGCCGTTGCTGGGTCCAAGGATTTGCAGACACAGATCACAGGGGCTTCAGTGGTGATACCCAGCCACAGGGTGGAGTTCTGTAAAGAGGCTGACAGATAACGTATGCAGTGGAACTAGCTACTGTATTGCTTGCAGTGCAGTGGTTGGAGGACATGCCTGACAATGATATACTTATCTGCAGTGACTCACTATCAGCATTGGTAAGTCTACAGCAGGGGTGTCCAGTCATGTGCCATGGAGGGTCAAGACCCTGCAGGTTTTCTCTTCTACCCAGTCTCTTCAGCAGGTGTTTTCACTGATTAGCAATCAGTGGGAAGTTCAGTGAAATCTGCTGTTGAAGACACTGGTTGGAGGTAAAGCCTGCAGGGTCTTGGCCCTCTATGGCACATGATTGGACACCCCTGCTCTACAGTCAGGAGAAGCAAAGAGTCATCAGGATTTGTTGTATGAGATAATGCTCACATTGTTAAGGCTGCGAGATCAGGGGAAAAACATTAAAATTATGTGGGTTCCAGGACACCATGGGATTCTAGGGAATGAGAGAGCAGACAAGCAGGCAAAGAATACAGTCAAAAAAGCCAATATTGATGTGGTAATTAAGTTGTCCAAATCAGAAGGGAAGAGCATTGTGTGGAGGAGTATAATGTCACAGTGGCAACATTATTGGGACAGGGAAGTGAAAGGGAGACATTTATAGTGGTGTGAAAAAGTGTTTGCCCCCTTCCTAATTTCTCTTCTTTTTTTGTATGTCTGTCACACTGACAGTGGTGTGAAAAAATGTTTGCCCCCTTCCTGATTTCTCATTTTTTGTATGTTTGTCACACTTAAATGTTTCAGATCAAACAAATTTAAATATGAGATAAAGATAGCACAAGTAACCCAAAATGCAACTTTTAAAAGAAGGTGTTTATTATTAAGGGTAAAAAAAAAAATCCAAACCTACATGGCCCTGTGTGAAAAAGTGATTGCCGCCAAAACCTAATAACTGGTTGGGCCTCCCTTAGCAGCAAGATTCAAGATTCAAAGGCTTTATTATCATGTGCACAGTTAAGAAATGCTACATTTTCGGAGCAATGAAATTTTTACTTTGCTCTCCGAACAAATGCCAAGGTAAAAGGTACAGAAACAACAATTCTAATAGGTCATGACACACTAACTGTTATGTGTGGCTCTCGCGAGCCACACAATGAGAGCCAAGGGTGAGCCAGTGAGTTTGCAATGTTTTATTGTGATGAGGGAAAGGGAATAAGGAACACGGCCTCATGGGGCCAAAAAGCACAAATAACCATACAGGTGTAACACTCACATCTAATGCAGAACAAAGAGCAGGTGGCTGGTGCCAGGCGAAGGGGTTCCAGCCTACGATGTGCGAAGTCACAGCCCCGAATGATCGGAGCTGCTCCCTTTAATACTCGTTAGCAGCGCCCCAGCTGATGAGGGTTAATTGGGCTCCAGCTATCTCGTATAACTTGACAGCTGGGAGCCCGCTGAGACGCTGTCACAGTAAGAGCCGGGCTGTGGGGAAATATGGCATGGAGCGCCGGATGACACGGCGTCTCATCCCATATGACACAGCCCCCTCCTCACGGCCGGACTACGAACGGCCCGTAACACCCAAGACCCCCCCCCCCCACCTAGGGTGGGCGGATGGGGCGCAGGTCAGGAGGGAGAGAATCAGAGAAAAGAAAAAAAACAAAACAATCAACCATAAACCAATACAGAGTACGAGGGAAGAACCCAAACACAATACTCCATAAAACACAACATGAGAGAAAAAAAAAAACCCAGAGAAAGGAAAAAAACAATCAACAATAAACCAATACAGAGTATGAGGGGAAAAAACCGAAACACAATACTCCATAAATCATAACATGAGAGAGAAAAAAAAAACCCATTTAGGCAGAGGGCAACTGTGGTAATAACAGGGAAAAAAACCCCACAATACTCCATAAACCATGTAAGATAAGATAAGATAAGCCTTTATTAGTCCCACAACGGGGAAATTCCAGGATTGCAACAGCACAGGGATAGCAACACTCAGAGCAACAATCAGAAGGCAAGAAAAAAACAAGCAAGCAAGAGCAGCTAATATACATATGTACATATTACTATAAAATATATAAATACGCACACACACACAGTGCACACACTGTGTGCACACACGCACACACGCACACACACATGTACAGGCAAATACAAAGAAAATCAACCCCGGAGACCCCAACATGAGAGGAAAAACTCCCAAGGGCGAAAATTAACCATTACAGCCATCCCTCAAACAGGAGGGGAAACCCCCCCCCCCCAAAAAAAAAATCACGCTAAACGTGGAACAATAATAAGAACTTAGCTGTACCTACCCAAACACAAGCACAGCAAAGGAAATTCAGTTCGGGGGGTCTCCCCGCACCCAGCGTCCATACCGCCAACAGGGGTGAAGGGAAAAGTTCCAGCAGCCTACCCGAACCCCAGGCCAGAAGATACAGTTCCTCGGGAGGCCGAACCAGATCGCCGAACAAGAAGTCTAGCGAGTCGGGTGGCCGCACAAACGAGCCGAACGGGCATGGCAGACCCTCCGGCGGCCGACCCGCATCGCTCAACCACCAGGCCCGTAGGGAAGAGAGAGAGGTCCAAATGGGCTCTAGTGGAAGAAGCTTGGGGGAGAGCTGATGACGAGGTGGTCCAACGTCTGATGGCAGGGGATCAGCAGCTCCCTCACCGGATCCGGACACCGCTGGTGCCGAACCCACGTCGGACCCCGATTGGGTCTCTGTCGAACCCACATCGGACCCCGATTGGGTCTCTGACGAACCCACGTCGGACTCCGATTGGGTCTCCGTCGAACCCACGTCGGACCCCGATTGGGCCGGCGCCGCACCAGAACCGACCTCCGATCTCGAACCTGGACCCTCTGGCACCACGGGCGATGGCATCTCCTCGCCGGCGACCCTGGGAGAAGGGTCAGGAGAGAGAACAGAACCGGGGGATCAGGAATCACCGGCAGCGCCAGAACCCAGCGAGATAGCTCGGACGCAGCGACAGCTGCACCCAGCTCATCTCCCCTAGAGACAGGCTAAAGTGCTCTAAAGTGAGGAGAAGAAAGATAAGGTAGAGCACTTGCCTGATCTCGGGGTTCTGACGCGTCCAGGACTGCGAAGATCCGGGTTCAAGCATCAGGAGGGTCGTCATCAGGCTCCCACTCAGCTGCGTCGGGCGAGCGAAGGGTGAGACCCGGAAATCGCCGCTCCTGAGCAGAGACAGAGGCGAGGAGGCGTCGAACT
The DNA here is from genome assembly GCA_020510985.1 of Pholidichthys leucotaenia. Taxonomy (NCBI): domain Eukaryota; kingdom Metazoa; phylum Chordata; class Actinopteri; order Cichliformes; family Pholidichthyidae; genus Pholidichthys; species Pholidichthys leucotaenia. Next base: position 218,472,423 of record CM035840.1, read on the forward strand.
TGTAGAAGTCACGCAGGCCCTGGACTCCTCTCCACCAGTCTAACTGCCGCTGCCACATGCTTCATAACGAGACGGGTGCACAGCGGAGTGAGCAGCAGCCACTCGTTCCCGACCTTAATTGCAGTCAGCTGCAGATTCTCCGGGGGAATCCTGAGTGACGTCGTGCTGGATGGGGAAAGCCCTCTGGATGGCGCGAACTCCCGGGCTGGAGCGGAGGCAGGAGCGGGATCCCGAAGCAAAGGGTGACGTCTCCTCCTCTTCGGCTTCCTGCCGGGATTTCCCTCCAGCCCACGGAGCACTTCTCGCTGTGCAGCTATGGCGTCCCTCCTGGCACAGACCTCAGGGTGGTTGGAGTGGCGAGGGAGACTGTCCAGGAGATTCTCAGCATAATCTAGGTGCCAGCATCTTTCGTTGGGGTTGTCATACAGGGAGGCGGTGAAGAGCGTCCCGTCGACATCTTCCAAGATGCCGTCAGCTCGTCACCCTGGCGCCAAACGTGGCTCCTGGGAGACTGGCATGGCTCTCAGAGCAGACACCCAGACAGAGAAGAAACAAGTCCAAACGGCTAACTCACGGCCACTGGCAACTCGCCGGGCTGTGACTTACTGTTACGTGTGGCTCTTGCGAGCCACACAATGAAGCCGAGGGCGAGCCTGTGAGTTGCGATGTTTTAGTTGTGATGAGGGGGGAAAGGAATAAGGAACACAGCCTCGTGGGGCCAAAAAGCACAAATAACCATACAGGTGTAACACTTCACATCTAATGCAGAACGACGAGCAGGTGGCTGGCGCCAGGCGAAGGGGTTTCCAGCCTACGATGTGTGAGTCACAGCCCGAATGATCGAGCTGCTCCCTTTAATACTCGTTAGCAGCGCCCCAGCTGATGAGGGTTAATTGGGCTCCAGCCATCTCGTATAACTGACAGCTGGGAGCCCGCTGAGACGCTGGTCACAGTAAGAGCCGGGCTTGAGGGGGAAATATGGGCATGGAGCGCCGGATGACACGGCGTCTCATCCCATATGACACTAACACAGTAACTCAATCCTAATACTAATGATACTAATAACACACAACTGCAATCAACTGCAATCAAGCATTTGCGATACACTGCTAATGTTCCATAATTCAGAACACGGTTAGACACAAACACAGAGCTGCCAGAACGATCACTCAAACTCTGATAAAAAGTTTCACAAGTTTATTGAAAACACACCAGAAAATAAAAGTGCATAAATTACAGAAAACGAAACACAAAAATGGCAACTTAAATTTCCAACAAGATAGGTGCCCCCTGGAGCGCACGTACCTACGGGAAAGAGCAAGACAGAGGTTATTAGGGACAGATTCTCCAAAGGGAGAATAATGCGGGAAAGCACACTTACTATTAGAGCAGCGGAGTCCAGCAAGGAACTCCTGCAAGGACCAGGGGACAGGGGGAAGGCAGAGACCTGAGTGGGATGTCATGGATCTTCCTGTCAGGCGAGCGTGATCAGCTCCAGAGACACACCTGCAGGTGGCAGCAACCCAAAGAGCAAGAAACACAATATGAGTGCACAGCTTACTTTATAACAATAAGATAAAAGCTTGACTTAAAGCGTGGCTGCAAACCGAGACGATCCAGCGATGAGCTCTCCACACGCTGGATCTTCAATACGCTGGCTCATCAGATGCAGCAGGTGTGTAATTATGCAGGTGTGTCCAATCTCCGAGCGGGAAACCAGGAACAGGAGGGGAGGGGGGGAGCACGCTCGCCTGATCATCACACAATGAGTCATTTACAGCGCTGTGGAGGAATGATGGCCCACTCACCTTTGCAGAATTGTTGTAATCAGACACATTGGAGGGTGTTCGAGCATGAACCACCTTTTTAAGGTCACGCCACAGTATCTCAATCAGATTCAGGTCAGGACTTTGACTAGGCCACTCTAAAGTCTTCAGTTAGTGTTTCTAAGCCATTCAGAGGTGGACCTGCTGTTGTTGTGGATCATGTCCTGCTGCATGAACACAAGTGTGCTTCAGCTTGAGGTCATGAACAGATGGCCGACATTTTCCTTCAGGATTTTTGGTAGCAAATTCATGGTTCTATTTACCACAACAAGTCTTCCAGGTCCTGAAGCAGCAAAACAGCCCCAGACATCACACTACCACCACCATATTTTACTGTTGGTATGATGTTCCTTTTTTGAAATGCTGTGTTACCTTTACGCCAAATCTAATGGGGACACATGCCTTCCAAAAAGTTCAACTTTTGTTTTGTCAGTCCACACAGTATTTTCCCAAAAGTCTTGGGGATCATCAAGATGTTTTCTGGCAAAACTGAGCAAACGCTTTATGTCTTTTTGCTCAGCAGTGGTTTTCGTCTTGGATTCGCATGCAGGCCATTTTTGCCCAGTCTCTTTATTACGGTGGAATCATGACCACTGACCTCAATTGAGGCAAGTGAGGCCTGCAGTTTTTTGGATGTTGTTGTGGGGTCTTTTGTGATCTCTTGGATGAGTCGTCACTGCACTCTTTGGGGTAATTTTGGTTGGCCAGCCACTCCTGAGAAGGTTCACCACTGTTCAATGTTTTCACCCATTTGTGGATAATGGCTCTCACTGTGGTTTTCGGAGTCCCAAAGCTTTACAAATGGCTTTATAACCTTTTCCAGACTGATAGATCTCAGTTACTTTGTTTTTCATTTGTTCCTGAATTTCTTTGGATTGCAGCATGATGTCTTGCTTTTTTTTTTTTTTTTTAATTTAAGTTTTTGTAAAGGGTATACAGGTCGTTACAGCAATGCATTGTTTACATTTTCATCACATGTTCCCTTATTTTCTGATATCTGACAACATTGGAAGATTAATTCTTACAACACCCCTTTTTTTTTTAAAGTGAAAGAAAAGGTGAAATTAAAGAGAGAAAAAAAGAACTAAACAAAAAACAAAACAAAAAAACAAAAACAAACAAACCAGCAAAAAACAAACAAAAAGAAAAATTAAGTAAATAAAGGTAAAAGAGCATCTGAGTAGCTTAATTGAAATGGTATTTGTCAAAGATTTAGATCTAATGGAAGACACAGATGCGATCCAGGTTCCAAAGTTCATGAACCCATCCATGGCCTGTCTCAGTGCGAATGTCAACTTTCCATCGAGTAAATGTCTTGATCACGTTAATCCAATCTTCAGGTGTAGGACAGTCCTTCAACACCATTTTTTAGTTAGAGCTTTTTGCTTTGCCAATATTAAAACATTGAATAAGTATTTTTCCTCCTCGTCTTTCCAGTGAGTCCGGGTAGGAAACCCAAATACAAAGTTACAAAAGAAAAGTGAACTGTTATTTTGAATATTTTCCCCAATATGTCTGTACATTGGTCCAATATTGGTGATAACTGGGCATGACCAAAACACATGAAAATGATTTGCAGTCTTTTCACCACACAAGCGCCAACAGTTCAATCCCTTATGGGTAAATTTGTTTTGTGCAGGTGTTCTGAAAAATCTACCAAGTTTTTCCATCCAAATTCTCTCCACTGGCAGGGGATGAGGTACTTTTCCATTGCTGTTTATTTAGCTTTTCCCCATATTTCCAGTTGTAAAGGGAAATTCCCCTCTTTTCGGTTCCCAGCTCGCGTTGATATAAGAGGTGTTGGCTCCCGTTAAGTCTTGAAGACCTTGGTATATTTTAGAAATGTATCTGATCCCGTGGGAAGCCCATTTATTTGCCATTAAGAAGACCTTCAGAACACCTGACTGGGCCCTTCCAAAACCTCCTTTTAAGTATATTGTTTATGTGGTGTCTAAGCTGGAAGAACCTGTAAAGGTCTTGATTTATTAGGCCTTGTTTTTTCAAATCTTCGAAACTTCTTAAGATTTGCCCTTTAAAAAAAAATCGTAATATTTTATCACCCTTTTCTCCGTCCCACCTTTTTAAATCTGGGTGTCTGTTTTATTAGGAGTAAAGTCCTGATCATAGCAATCCCATTGCAGAAGTCGATAGGGCTCTTTAGTTTGATTCTCTCTGACTATCTTAAACAAATTTTTAGTCGGGGGTCTCTATCCACGGGTTAGTGTTATTCAAAAGCTTAGGTAGGCATTGTTCCCTATTATCGCCTGTAGGGGGATGTCATTTGTTATTTGGCATTCGATCTCCTTCCATTGTGCAGTGTAGACTGGTACATATCGCTACTAAAGTTTTAAATTTGTGCGGCTTTAAAGTAGTCCCTGACATTTGGCAGCGCGAGCCCACCTTTGTATTTGTTTAGCTGTAGGGTTTCTATATCTTGATTTCTAGGTCTCTTGCCCTGCCATATGAATCTTGAGATCCTTCTGTCCAGCTCCTGCCATGTTTTTTTGGGAGTTCTACCGTATTGTTTGGGATAAGGTATAGAAGACATGGAAGTAGTATTCAGTTTGACTGCTTCAATTCTTTGTGCAGTACCCAAGAATGGTATCATATTCCATCTTGCTAGTCAGATTTTATTTTTGTCACCAGTGGATCATAGTTTAGTGATATAAGTTTGTTGAGTTGTTTCGGGAGTATTGACCCCCAGATATTTCATTAGATTCCGACTCCCAGTTAGTTTTGAGTTGCTTAGTGAATAATGATTTGGGTCATAGTTGAATGTTAAAACTTGGGTTTAGGCATGTTAATTTGTACCCCGATAAATCTCCATACTCTGAAAAAACTGAGGTTAGTTCTGTAAAGAAGTGTCCGGCTGCCTAGGTATATTAAAATGTCATCAGCAAAGAGTGCTATTTTATGTTCCTTCTGACCAGTGTAATACCTTGAATTTTTTGATTTTGTCTTATCCATTGGCTCAGAGGTTCTATGAAGATTGCAAAGAGCAGTGGAGACAGGGGGCAGCCCTGACGACATCCTCTTTCCAGTTCAAAAGATGATGATAAATTACCGTTAATCCTTATTTTAATTCAATTCAATTCAATTCAATTCAACTTTATTTATATAGCGCCATTTCACAACAACAGTCATCTCATAGCACTATCAACTGTAGGGAGGACCCCCACAGTTGTAGAAAGACCCCAGCAATCAGGCGATCCCCTGTGAGCAAGCACTTGGCGACGGTGGAGAGGAAAAACTCCCTTTTAACAGGAAGAAACCTCCAGCAGAACCAGGCTCAGGGAGGGGCAGTCATCTGCTGCGACTGGCTGGGGGTGAGGGGACAGAGAAGAAGATAAAGAACAGACATGTAGAGAGCAAACAGCACGATGGGGACTCAATCTATGGGAGAGAACAAACAAAGGTAATGACCAGCAAAAAAAAAAATATTTCATAGAGAGTGAGGAAAGGAGTGAGGCCCAGTGCATTACTGGAGGTCCCCCGGCTTGACTAAACCTATTAGCAGCATAACTAAGGGAGGGTTCAGAAACACATGATCCCTCCCTAATTGTAGGCTATATCAAAAAGGTAGGTTTTAGCCCTATTCTTAAAAACAGAGATCGAGTCTGACTCCCGAATCCAGAGTGGCAGCTGATTCCACAGAGAGGAGCTTGATAACTGAAGGCTCTGCCTCCCATTGTACTTTGGAGATTCTAGGTAATACAAGTAAACCTGCATTTTGGGAGCGTAGTGCTCTGTTAGGATGATACGGTAGTATCAGATCTTTTAAATAAAAAGGAGCCTGATTGTTTAGAGCTTTGTAAGTAAGAAGAAGATTTTTAAACTTAATTCTAAACTCTATGGGAAGCCAATGAAGGGAGGCCAGAACCGGAGAGATATGATCTCTCTTTCTAGTACCTTGTTAAAACTCTTGCTGCAGCATTTTGGATCAGCTGAAGACTTTTTAAAGATGTTTTAGGACAGCCTGATAATAAAGAATTACAATAATCTAATCTCGAGCTAACAAAAGCGTGGATCATCTTCTCAGCATCACTCTGAGACAAGATGCTCCTAATCTTGGCAATATTACGCAAATGATAGAAGGCAGTCTTAGAAACAAATTTAATATGTGAATTGAAGGACAAATCCTGATCAAAAATAACTCCAAGGTTCCTCACAGAGCTATTAAGAGAAAGAGAGTAACTGCATCCAAACTGAAAGTTTGATTTGGAAAGGAATTTCTAAGGTTTTTTGGACCAACAAGAATGACTTCAGTCTTATCTGAATTTAATAGCAGGAAATTACAAGTCATCCAAACTTTGATTTCCTTAAGACAGGCTTCTAACTTGGCTAATTGATTAGTATCATCTGGCTTCATTGACAGGTATAATTGTGTGTCATCTGCATAACAGTGAAAATGTATACAGTGCTTTCTAATAATGTTACCTAACGGAAGCATATATAAACTAAAAAGAGTAGGGCCAAGCACAGATCCCTGTGGAACTCCATGACTAAGCTTTGAGCTGAGAGAAAACTCATCATTTACATGAACAAACTGGAACCTATCAGATAAATAAGATCTAAACCACTGCAACGAAGTTCCATTAAGTCCAACATAGTGTTCTAATCTATCAAGTAGAATATTATGATCAATAGTATCAAAAGCTGCACTAAGGTCTAAAAGGACAAGTACAGAAACTAGTCCATTATCAGATGCAATGAGGAGGTCGTTAGTGACCTTCGCTAAGGCTGTTTCAGTGCTATGATGAATTCTAAACCCAGATTGAAACTCCTCAAATAAACCATTTCCCTGCAGGTGGTCAAATAATTGCGTAGCAACAACTCTTTCTAAGATTTTTGAAATGAAAGGGAGATTAGAGATTGGTCTATAGTTAGCTAAAGCTCCTGGATCTAGCGTTGCTTTTTGAGTAAGGGTTTAATTACAGCCGTTTTAAAAGCCTGCGGTACATGGCCTAAAGTTAATGAAGAATTGATTATATGAAGAATAAAGCTACCAATAAGTGGGAAGACTTCTTTAAATAACCTGGTAGGAATAGGGTCTAAAAGACAAGTTGAAGGTTTGGATGAGGAAACTATTTTGTCTAACTCACAAAGGTCGATTGGAGTAAACTCATCAAGACAGACATCAATAGAAGGAGTTGTAGTAGTTACAGTATTTAAGTTAACAGTGGGAAGAATCTGATTGATTTTATCTCTGATGGATGAAATTTTATTATTGAAAAAGTTCATAAAGTCCTGACTAGTAAGCTCTAAGGGGACGCTAGGATTGACAGAGTCCTGACTCTTTGTCACCTGGCTACAGTACTGAAAAGAAACCTGGGATTATTCTTGTTCTCTTCTATTAATGCAGAGTAATAACTCGTTCTAGCTTTTCTAAGAGATTTTTTATAAATTAAAAGATGATTTCTCCAAGCTAAATAGATTTCATCTAAATTAGTAGAGCGCCATTTTCTTTCTAATTGACGAGTCTTCTGTTTTAAGCTACGAGTTTCTGTGTTGAACCAAGGAGTTAAAAATCTCTGATTAGACTTTTTCTTTTTAAGGGGGCCACCAAGTCTAGAGCCTGATGCAGAGAAGCTGAAACACTATCCACCATGTTATCAAGTACAGAAGGAGCAAGCTGTCTATAGCTTATTTCCGTTGTGTTGACACATGGCATAGAGGAAACAATCTGCATAAATTTGGAAACAGCATCATCTGAGAGGCATCTACTGTGATAATATTTTTCTTTAGGAGCCAAATAGTCAGAAATAGTAAAATCAAAGGTTAACAGACAATGGTCTGACAGTACAGGGTTATGAGGAGACACTACAAGATTTTCTATTTCTATGCCATATGTCAGAACAAGGTCCAATGTATGGTGGAGGTAATGAGTAGAATTTCCTACTTTCTGAGAAAACCCAATCGAGTCTAATATTGAATTAAAAGCCACATTAAGGCAGTCACTATCTACATCCACATGTATATTAAAGTCCCCTACTATAATTATTCTATCAGATTTCAGCACTAAATCAGCTAAGAAATCAGGAAATTCGGATAAAAATTCTGAATAGGTTGATGGGGGACGATAAACTATGGCAAATAAAATTGGGTTTAACCTGGAATTGCTAAAGTGCCCAACACTGAGGACCAGGCCTCAAAGGAATTATAACATGTTTTTTTGCTTTACGTTAACTAGTATTTGGAATGGTAAATTGATGCTACTCCTCCTCCACGACCAGAACTTCTGGATTTTGACAGTTTAAATAACCAGAGGGAGTTGATTCATTTAAACCAACATAATCCTCTTGTCCTAACCAAGTCTCTGTAAGAGAAATTAAATCAATCTGATGATCAATTAACAGATCATGGACTAACAGAGACTTGGGAGTTAGAGACCTAATATTTAATAAACCACATTTAATTTTTAAATTATGAGGAGGAACAGAGGCCAAATCATTCAATTTAGAGGCTTTATGTTTAATTTGAGTTTTACCAATATTTTGCTTTATCACTTTGGGATGCTTATACATTATATTTTTATTTACTTTGGAGGGAGCAGACAACGATTCTCTAATGGGGAAGACAGGGGCTAAGCTGAGGGGTGGCGGATGAAGAGGAGCTGCAGAGAGGCGTGTAAGACTGCGACTCTGCTTCCTGGTCCCAACTCTGAGTAGTCAGGGTTTTGGAAATTTGGATAAAAAAGATGCCAGATTGTTAGATAAATGAGAAGCACCATCCAAAGTGGGATGAATGCTGTCTCGTCTCATAAGACCAGGTTTTCCCCAAAAAGAGCTCCAATTGTCAATGTAGCCCACGTCATTTTTAGGACACCACACAGACAGCCAGCGGTTCAAGGATGACGAGCGACTAAACATGTCATCACTGGTCAGATTGGGGAGGGGCCCAGAGAATACTACAGTGGCAGACATCGTTTTTGCAAACTCACACACCGATTCTATATTAAGTTTCGTGACTTCCGACTGCCGGAGACGGATGTCATTAATGCCGGCGTGAATAACAATTGTGGAATATTTACAGTTACTTTTAGCCAGCATTTTCAAATTTGACTCGATGTCGCCTGCTCTGGCCCCAGGAATGCATGTGACTATGGCCGATGGAGTCTCTAGGTTCACGTTTCTGACTACAGAGTCGCCAATGATCAGAGTTTTTTCCTCAGCGGGTGTGTCGCTGAGCGGGGAAAAACGATTAGAAACGTGAACAGGTTGGTGGTGAACCGGGGCTTTGCGACTAAGCTTCCTTCTCACCGTCACCCACCCAGTCTCCTCGCTGCAGAGGAGAGCCGGGGAACCGGTGACAGGGGGACCTAAGCTAGCTAGCTCCGCTGCAGCTAATGGGCGTCCGTCGAGATTAACTGGTGCAGATGGTGTTTCAATGCAGCGGAGCCGGGATTCCAAATCAGACAACCTCGCCTCGAGTGCCTCAAAAAGACAACATTTATTACATTTACCGTTATCACTAAAAGAGGCAGAGGTGTAGCTAAACATCTGACAGAGAGAGCACACCAGAGGAGGAGAGGAAAGAGAGGTAGTAGCCATAGCTAGTGGCTCGAGAGCTGGAGAGCAAACCACACAGGCAGACAGCAAAACAGGAAGTGACAATACGTTACCACAAGGAAGGAAGATTTTAGCTGTTGGTTTTTTATATAATGCCTGTATAGTTCTAATGAAGTTGTTATGAAAATTGAAACTGGATAAGATTCTATATAGAAAAGACCAGTCAACCGAATCGAATGCTTTTTCAGCATCTAATCCCAATATGACTGCATTTAAGTTATATTTTTTTATATGATGAATTATGTGTAAAGTGCGTCGAATGTTGTCTTGTGTCTGTCTTTGTCTTATAAAACCTGTTTGGTCTAAATGAATTAGGTCTGTCAGTATATTTTCTAACCTTTTGGCAAGGATAATGGTAAAAAGCTTATAGTCCTGATTTAGTACACTGATTGGTCTGTAGTTGGAGCACTCTAGTGTATCCTTTTCAGGTTTAGGTATAACTGCAATGACCCCTTCTCTCCAGGAGGGGGGATTTCCCCTGTGTGGAGGACATAATTAAATGTTTTCAGGAGGAGAGGAGATAGTTGCTGTTTAAAGGTTTTGTACCACTCTGCTGTATAGCCATCAGCTCCTGGGGATTTGTTAGCTTCAAGTTTCATAATTGCTTTTTCCAATTCTTTAGGATGTATTTCTGACAGTAGTGTTTTATTTTGTGACTCCGTAAGTTGGGGAAGGTTTAATGTGTTTAGGAATGCCTCGGATGCGTTTTTATGTTTTTTGTGGGAGTATAAGTTCTTATAGTAATTCTCGAAGCTTTTAAGAATATCCTGAATTCTGAATTTTATTTCCTTTGATACTGGGTCTCTGATTTTGTAGATTGCTCTTTCTGTTTGATGTTTCCTCAATTTATAGGCTAGCAATTTTGCCGATTTACTGCCTGCTTCATAGTATTTTTGTTTCAAAAATGTAAGTTTCTTCTGGATTTCTATTGTGTAGAGCTCATTTATTTGGTTTTTAATTTCCTTAATCTTGAGCGAGTCAGTAGAATGAGTGTTGCCTTTGTGTTCTTTTTCTAGGTTCCTAAGTTCTGACTCTAATGTGGATAGTTTTTCTTGTCTTAGTTTCTTTTGGGTTGCCAGTTTTGCAATAATCTTTCCTCTTATTACAGCTTTGCATGCATCCCACAGTATTAAAGGGGATACTTCTCCATTATCGTTATCTTCCAAATATCTGAGAATATCTGATTCCAATTCATCTTTCAATGGTCCTTTCAGGACATTTGAATTTAACCTCCAAGAAAATGTATTATTTGTGTATTTTTGGATATTTAAGTCCATGTAGATCGGACTGTGGTCAGAGAGATCCATCAGTCCTATTTACATGTTTTTACTCTTCCAATGTCTCTATTAAACATAAAAAAATAGTCAATCCTTGAGTAAGATGAATGTGGAGTTGAGTAAAAATGTACAGTCTTTTACACTGGGGTTGAGTTCCCTCCACACGTCACAGATTCCCATTTCTTTTAGTAGCATCCAAGTCTTCCTGTTTTGGGTGTTATTTTGATGTGGAGAATTACCAGAAGCATCCCAGTATGGATTCAGTCTAAGATTGAAGTCCCCACCACATATCACTAAACCTTGAGCTTTAGTTATCATTAGGTCGAATACATTTTTATAAAATTTCCAGTTAGCCCCTGGGGGGAGCATACACATTCAGCAGGGTGATATCTTCTCCCTCTAGCCGCCCAGTTACCAAACTGTATCTCCCTTCTTTATCTTTGTGTTCTGATTTTTTTTTCAAATGTAATTTTGGTTGATATCAATGTCGCTACTCCCCTCCTCCTCCCTGACTTAAATGAAGATGAAGAGATCATTTTAAACCCTTGTCTACTGAGTTTATTGTGTTCCACGTCTGTTAGGTGGGTTTCTTGTAAAAATATTATTCCTGCTTTGTCTTTTTTCATTTTGCCTAGAATCTTGGATCTTTTAACTGGATTCAGGATTCCTTTTACATTATATGAAAATTATTTTTGGTTACACCCTGTTTCTCCATTGTGTTGTTTTGTTTAGTATAACTGTGTGGTGGCCCTCATTTGTGCTACTCAGAAACTGAAAGAACATTAAAAACAAGAAAAACATTAAGAACATAGTGTATAAAACTTTAAAACAAAAAGCTGTCAGAAGAACTTCCTGAGCTGAGGTCTTTTTAAAGACCCTGGAAGAGCCTTGATGGAATGAAGGCCCTGAGGGAAATTCCTCAAACTCTGTTACGTGTTGAGGGCCCTCTCTTACCTCTGTAAGCTGCCCCATGCTTTTAACGTGAGTTTCAGAACCCAATCCAAACTTGTAATGATTTTTTTTTTTCCTTTTATGCCTAAACCCTGTGAAATTGTGTGCACCCTCCCACCCCCATCACATCAAACATTCACGCAAAAACAGTATTTGTTAGTATGAGGAGAACATGTGGATTATTGTCACATTTCTATTTTAACAAGTTTTTTTTTTTTATTACAAAGACTTATTTGTTTCAAATATTATGACTGTTCCGTGAAATGTTTTACCACATGCTAAATACGCATCTCCTTTAATGTTTGTTACCTTGTATGAGGGGGGTTGGATGTGCGGATTGATTCAAGAGAAAAAAAAAAAAAAAAAAGGTCGCTATTCCAACCTGAAACGGATAGTTTATCCGCGACGCTCTGGCGCTCAGTTTCCCGCTGCTGGTCCGTGGATTTTGAAGGTCTTTGTGTTGACCATGTTTGCGCTTTGATCTTCTCACTCGGGTCTGCTGCGGGTTTAAATACCGTTACCGGGAGCCCTCTTTTCGCCATGTCAGGCTGTTGCTTCTTCCGCCGAATTATAGAGACACGTTTCTTCGCCGTAGAAGACCCTTAACTTCGCAGGAAATGGAGTCTGAAAGCGCAATTTCTTCTCTCTTAACACCTTTTTCGCGTCATTGTATTCCCTGGCGCTTTTTAAGGACCTCCGGGGCGTAATCGTGTTCCACGTAGACTTTTCTCTCCTGGTGCATAAATCCTTTTTTCTGCCAGGCCAGTCTTACAACCTCTTGTTTTATTTTGAAATTGGAAAATCTTACCAACACCGAACGTGGGGGCGCTTCCGCCGCCGGCCTAGCGGCTAATGAACGATGTGCCTTTTCTATCTTCAAGTCGGTGGTTTGTGGAATATCCAATTTCTCTCTTAGTAAGGATTCCACGCATTCTGCCATTGAGTTAAAACCGTTTTCGGCTCCTTCTATCAGACCATGAATTCTTATGTTGTCTCTTCTTTGTCTTCCTTCTTGGTTGGCTAGCTTAGCCTCTATAGATGCTTGTCTTTTGCGTAGGTCCAGCACAGAATGTTCGAGCACTTTTATTCATTCCTCTGTTTCCAAGATTCGGTTCTCGGCTGGTCCACTCTGCTGTTTGTCCTTTTCAATTCTCTCTGAATTCCCGAAATTCGGCCGTAACTTCTCGGCGAAATCGTCGTAGCTCCTCAAATAGTGATTTCAGGCTAACCTTTTTGTTAGCTATCACCAGTTCCTCGTCTTCTGAACGGAGATCTTCCAGTTCAGATTCTCCGGCCGATACGTGTCCTGGCCTGGAGAATTTCAGTTTCTTCTGTTTTCCTTTAGACATGATGATTTTGTCTTTTGATTTTCACTCCTCCAAAAATCCGTTAAGTTTGATTTTCAAGGTGTTATCCTGGATTGGGTCTGAGAGCTTCAGTGTTAAGCTGCAGTCACCATGGCGTCCAGACCGGAAGTCCATGATGTCTAGCTTTTGCGGATCCTTTGGTCTATTTCACTTTGTCAGGCAGGTCCTATTTAAGTGATTTCTTGATTGAGAACAGGTGTGGCAGTAATCAGGCCTGGGTGTGGCTAGAGAAGTTGAACTCAGCTTTCCAAAGATGTGATAAACCACAGTTAATTTATGTTAGGGTTAGGGTTAGGGTTCGGGGGTTAGGGTTAGGGTTAGGGTGTGTGTGTGGGGGGGGGGCAATCACTTTTTCACACAGGGCCATGTAGGTTTGGATTTTTTTTTACCCTTAATAATAAACACCTTAATTTAAAAACTGCATTTTGTGTTTACTTGTGTTATCTTTGTCTAATATTTAAATTTGTTTGATCTGAAATATTTAAGTGTGACAAACATACAAAAAAAAATGAGAAATCAGGAGTGGGCAAACACTTTTTCACACCACTGTATATGCCGATAAACAAGAATGTTAGAAGATTAAATAAAAGAAGGGGAAATATGAGAGAGCAAGTCGCAATGAGTCGGTTTAGAATTGGTCACTGTAATTTAAAAGGCACACTTGCAATCATAGGAAAGCATCAAATTGGCCATTGTGATCATTGTCATGTGAAAGACACAGTACAGCATGTGCTTATGGAGTGCCGAGAATATGAGTAAGAGAGGGAGGAGATGATCAGTGGGCCAAGGAGACTGAATACAGGCAGTACATTTGTTGGTATAGTTCAAGATGGTGACACAGTGTGTGTGGGGGGAGGGGGGTTGTACAATTCCTTTCCTCTTCTGGAATCATAAATCAAATTTGAGGTTGTTATAGGGATGTAGAGAAAGGAACCCAGCAGGAGGCAGTAATGCACCATTTAGGATACCAGCTGCAGGAAAAATCCAAAAGAAGAAGAAGAAGCAGCTGTTGCTGTGAACCCACAACATGTGGTCAAAGGAGCTCTCAGTGGAAGTGAAAGAGACCATCCTTAGGCTGAAAAAAAAAGAAGAAACTCATCAGAGATGGTGGAAATGTTAGCAGGGGCCAAATCAACAGTTTGGTACATTTTGAGAAAAGAAGAGCGCATTGGTGAGATCAGGAACTTAAAAAGTCCTGGGGCCTCGTATTCAAAGGCTTGCATGGATTTCCTACTGAAAGATGACGTACATTTAAATCAAGAAAACAATGTAAGCACAAAAAAAATCCAGATGTATGAAACCAAGCACATTTCCTTAACAGATATTAGCAACAACCCAAGTAATCCATACATACAAAGAAATCAAGGCAACTGTGTTCACAAAACCCCCCTCGTGGAACGTCATTCGTCACCTTATCGTGGTGGTGGGGTTTGCGTGCCCCAGTGATCCCAGGATCTATGTTGTCCGGGGCAATTTGCCTCTGATACGGTCACCCAAGACAAACTGGTCCTGGGTGAAGAGCCAGACTAAGAATGAGCCAACAGACTCTCATGATAAATTCTATATCAAGGATTCAGTGTACCCCGCCCGGTATGGGGTTACCGGGGCCCCACCCTGGAGCCAGGCCTGGGGGAGGGGCTCGAAGGCTAGCCTCTGGTTGCCGGGTTTTCACCCATGGGACCCGGCTGGGTTCAGCTCGGAGGAGTTGCATGGGTCCGCCCTCCAGTGGGCTCACCACCTGCAGGAGGGATTGTGGGGGTCCGGTGCTATGTGGATCAGGTGGCAGTGAAAGGCAGAGACCTTGGCGGACTGATCCCAAGCTTTCTAAACTGGCTTTTGGTACGTAGAATGTCACTCTCTGGTGGGGAAGGAGCCTGAGCTGGTGTACGAGTTTGAGAGATACCGGCTAGATATAGTCGGCCTCACCTCAACACACAGCTCCGGTTCTGGAACCAGTCTCCTGGAGAGGGGCTGGAGCTTGGCCTTTTCTGGAGTTGTCCCGGGCAAGAGGTGACGAGCAGGGGTGGGAATTCTTGTATCCCCCCCACCTTGCTGCCTCTATATTGGAGTTTTCCCCGGTGGACGAAAGGGTTGCTTCCCTGCGCCTTCGGGTTGGGAAACGGGTCCTGACCATCATTTGTGCCTATGCACCAAATGATGTTTCAGAGTACCCATCCTTTTTGGAGTCTGTGACTGGGGTGCTGGAGGGTGCTCCTCTTGGAGACTCCATTGTCCTACTGGGGGACTTCAATGCACACGTGGGAAACGACAGTGAAACCTGGAGGGGGGTGATTGGGAGGAACGGCCTGCCCGATCTGAACCCGAGTGGTGTTCAGTTATTGGACTTCTGTGCTAACCACAGTTTGTCCATAACGAACACCATGTTCAAGCATAAGGGTGTCCATATGTGCACCTGGCACCAGGACACCCTAGGTCGCAGGTCGATGATCGATTTTGTTATCGTGTCATCAGACCTGCGACAGTATGTCTTGGACACCCGGGTAAAGAGAGGTGCAGAGCTGTCAACTGATCACCACCTGGTGGTGAGTTGGATCCGATGGCAGGGGAGGAAGCCATTCAGACCTGGTAGACCCAAACGTATAGTGAGGGTGTGCTGGGAACATTTGGCTGAGGCCCCTGTCCGGGAGGTCTTCAACTCCCACCTCCGGAAGAACTTCAACCACATTTCGAGGGAGTCTGGAGACATGGAGTCTGAATGGGCCATGTTCTCCACCTCTGTTGTTGAAGCGGCGGCCCAGAGCTGCGGCCGCAAGGTGGTCGGTGCATCTCATGGTGGCAATTGGTATCCTCTCTGAAGAGCTGGAGCAGGTGGCTGGGGAGAGGGAAGTCTGGGCTTCTCTGCTTGAACTGCTGCCTCCGCGACCCGGACCTCCAGAAAAGCAGTAGAAGATGGATGGATGGATGGATGTGTTCACAAAACAAGTTTTATTTAATAAAGTGGAATGATACAGGGAATAAGTATTGAACGTGCTTTGAGAAATTCATTTAATATTTAGTAGAAAAGCCTCTGTAGGTAGAAACAGCTTCCAGATACCTCCTGTAAGGAGAAACTAGGCGCAGGTATTGCTCAGGAGTGATTTTAGCCCATTCTTCCACACTGTCTTCAAATCTTGAAGGTTCCGTGGGTGTCTTCTATGAACTTTGATCTACAGTTCATTTAATAGATTTTTAATTGGATTCAGTCAGGTGACTAACTGGGCCATTCTAGCAGCTTATTTTCCTTGAGAGTTTCCTTGGTTGTGTGTTTGGGATCACTGTCTTGCTGAAATGTCCAATCCAGCCACAAGCCAGTGTATCTGTAGTGCCGGTCCCATGCTCGGGTAAATAGGGAGGGTTGTGTCAGAAAGGGCATCCAACATAAATGACATAATAGGGGCACGGCCAGGGACCGTGCCCACGCTCTATATTCATTTTAGTCTTGCTTTTTCACAGTATCATTATTATTCTGTTTTTGATTATGATTATTATTAAGTGCCCCGTGTTCCCTGATCATTAATCTGTCATGTCACGTCTTCCCCTGATGTCTGTGTCTTAGGGTGTCTTTTTGTATTTGATTATATATTTTGTCATCCCTGTTTATTTTTACTGTTTAGTATTATTGTGCTCTGCATGTCCATTGTCTTGTCTCATGTGCATTCGCCGTCTGTGAGTGCAGTGTGTGCAGCCCCGCCTGTCCTGTTTCCTCACCTGCTGCACTGGATGATTTTCTCCCAGATGTCTCACCTTAAAGCGTACTGTGGTGGTCGTGAAAAAAAGATATTATATTGAGCCCTGTCTCACGTTCTAGTTCAAGTTTTAAGTCAAGTTCAAAGCAATGTGATATAAATCCATTGCTGATGTGCTGGTTCATCTATGTCAGCAAAACATGGGTGCAGCCATACTAGCGGCTACATGGCTTGCCAGGACGCTTCCTGTGACGTAGTAGCGTGGATACCACGATCTGGATCAATATTGGCTGAGCCTGGAGTGCCCGGATGAGCAGTGGCTTTCGGGAATTCAAATTCAAATTCAAACGATTTATTTCAAACTCAGGGTTCATATTAAATGCAGAACTAAAACGAGTAGAAAATAAATAAATAAATGCTTAAATTCAGCGGGTCGTCTCGCCTGATCTGAGGTCGTAACGGCCGCCAGACGGCCGATGATTCTACAGAGCAGCAGACACTCGGCGCTCTTATAACAACAAAAACATACAATGCGATATGGATATCGCAACATGGTGGAATGTAAAGCCTTTGGATGTCTCAATAATAAGCGAAAAAACAAAGATAAACACTTTTGTGTACCCAAACCCAGCTCACCTTGTCAGAAGATCGTAGCGGAAAAGTCTCGGAACAGGGCACAGACGAATCCTTTCAGACGAAATTGCATTGTGTGCGAGGACCACTTTGTCACTTTCACCTTCAGAAGACCTTTCTGGCTCAAACCTGTAGCCATGTTGGACGAATTCTTCCTCAGAGTCTGACAATTCAGCCATAATAGAATAAAAACACTCACAACAGCACCCTAGTCGCTCATACAGACAGAGTATTGACTTTTCAGTGTCAACGAAATGACGTCACATCCGCATGTGTCATGGCTGCGCGCAGAGTTTTCATTGGCTGGCCATGCCTGCGGTCGTATTTGCATATTTCTCTGGTGGTATATGGCTGGCAATAACTATTCAACCAAATAACGAATACTTTGCCTAATGTTTTCAAGTTGAATGCGTTTAGACGACCACCACAGGTACCCTTTAAGTTCATTATCTGTTTCCCTATTTATATGAGTTTCTGTGCACTCTGCCTGGTGTCCACCAAGATAAGATAAGATAAGGGAGGGAGTGTTATATCTTTCACCCGTTACGTTACTCAATATAACAAATAATAACTCGGACCATTGACGTACCGTTAACGGTTTATTGGCGAGCAGCACTCCTAGCACACAGCCAACAGCAACACACTCAACATACACTACATTACCCATAATGCTTTGCACAAGACACAACTACGGGTGCTGTAGTAAACCAAAATACATGACATCTCCTCCCCTCTTACAATAGATGTCCTATAGGAGATATCAAGTGTCTGCTGCAATTCTTGTGTCTTTGTTTGTCTCTTTTTTTTTCCTTTAATTATTATGCTACCTTAGGAGTGAGGGTAGACTACCTCATCCCATAACTGTACCCCTGGGGATTATTCTGCCCCATTAATGTGGGTCAGTTGCTATCTAGTCTAATAACTCAGACGGACAGGAGGTCGTCGCTCCCTGGTAGGGTATCAGCACTCTGCAGGAACATGAGTCTGTGTTCTTTCTGATTTTCAAGGTTGCTTCTGGTGCTGATGCAGAAGAAGATGTCACATCTCCAGCTGGAACTCCGGTCTCTGAAGTGGTTGAGTTCTGCACTGGTGTAGGTGGATCGTTAGGATATCCAAGAGACGGTTCTGCAGGCGCTGGTGGTGTCTGCAGGAGTTGATCCACGTGCCTTTTCCAAACACTGTCCGTGGTTTGAACTGTATATGAGACTGGTCCAGTTTGTGCAATAACAGTTGCAGGAACCCACTTAGGTTCACCTCTGTAGTTCCTGGCCAGCACAGATTCTCCTGACGTGAACACTCTGTCCTTTGCCCGATGTTCTCTGTGCATAATTTGTTTCTCTTGTTGCTTTTGCACAGTGTCCTTTAATTCTGAGGGTTTCAAAAGGTCAAAGGTAGTGCGCAGATCTCTCTTGAACATCAGACTAGCAGGGGTTGTCTTTGTGATTGCATGTGGAGTGTTGCGGTAGTTTAGCAGGAACTTGTGCAGCCTCCGATGCAGTGTTCCTTGACCTTGTGATGCTTTCAATGCATGTTTCATTGTCTGCACAAACCTTTCTGCAAGGCCGTTCGTCGCAGGATGGTATGGAGCTGATTTAATGTGCTGCACTCCATTAGCTTGTAGAAAAGCATCCATTTCTTGTGAAACCAACTGAGGTCCATTGTCAGAAACTAGTTGTATAGGAGACCCAAAACGACTAAACATTTCTCCTAATGCCTCTGTGGTCTTCTCTGTGGTGGTTGACCTCATAATAGCCACTTCAGGCCATTTACTGTGTGCATCCACAGCAACGAGAAACATTCTGTCCTCGAACGGACCTGCAAAGTCAATGTGCACACGATGCCATGGCTCCTGTGGGAACTCCCAGGGATGGAGAGGAGCCAATTGTGGGTTGTTCCGTACCTTGTGACAAGATGAACAGCTTTTAGCTATTTCTTCAATCTGCTTGTCAATGTTTGGCCACCAAAAATAGCTTCTCGCTATTTCTTTCATTCTCACGATTCCACTATGTCCTGCGTGAAGTTGCTGTAACACTTTTGTTCGACATGACAGGGGAATAATCACTCTCCTCCCCCACAGCAAACAACCCGACTGAACAGACAATTCTGTCCATTTCCCAAGGAAGGGCTTCAAGGTTGCGTCATCACCCGCAGATTGTCCTTTAATGATCAAGTCCATGACTGCAGACAACACAGGGTCATTTCTAGTCCCCTTTTTCACCTGCACAGCTGAAACAGGTGTGTTTTCTACCTCTGTGAAGTAGAAGATGTCCACAGTGCTTGACTCTGGCTTCATGACAGGAAGTGGTAATCTGGATAACCCATCTGCATTACCATGACAGTCTGACTTTCGATACCTGATGTCATAGGAGTGTCCTGACAACAGCAACGCCCACCTCTGCAGTCGGGACGCTGCAAGAGATGGTATTCCTGTGTATGGTCCAAGGATGGTTGTGAGAGGTCGGTGGTCAGTAAAAAGTGTAAACTTCCGTCCATACAAGTACTGGTGGAATTTTCTCACACCAAATACAATGCTCAGAGCCTCTCTTTCTAGTTGAGCATAGTTAGCTTCTGCCTTGTTTAATGTCCTTGACGCAAAAGCGATTGGCTTTTCCTCACCGTCTGGCATTACGTGGGAAATCACCGCCCCTACGCCATAAGGAGAGGCGTCGCAGGCAAGCTGGATCGGAAGTGATGGGTTGAAGTGGGTCAGTACCTCTGATGCAGTCAGCGCATCCTTTGCCTTCTGAAAAGCTTCCTGACAGCTTGCTGTCCACCTCCATGCTTCCTCTTTGCGCAGCAGGTTATGCAGTGGTTTTAATAGTGATGCCAAGTTTGGTATGAAACGTCCATAATAGTTCAGCAGTCCTAAGAAAGACTTCAGCTGACTGACATTTTGGGGTGGAGGTGCATCCACAATGGCTGTGATTTTCGATGGTGCGGTGTGTAGTCCCTTAGCATCGATCACATGACCTAAGTATTCCACGGATGACTGGAAAAACTCGCATTTATCCTTGCGGATTCTCAATCCATATTCCTCCAGTCTCTTGAGAGTTGCATCCAAGTTGCGCAGATGCTCTTCATCATCTGCTCCTGTACACAGGATATCATCCAGGTAGCACTGCACTCCTGGTAATCCACTCAGGATTTGATCCATAGCTTGCTGAAAAAGTGCTGGAGCAGATGTGATGCCAAAAGGCAGTCGCCTGTATCTGAAGAGTCCTTTATGGGTGTTGATAGTCAGCATTTCACGTGACTGCTCGTCTACATGCATTTGTAAGTAAGCCTGGTTGAGATCTATTTTGCTGAACTTTTGTCCCCCACTCAGCCCCGCAAATAAGTCATCAATCAGTGGAAGGGGATACTGCTCTGCTGTTAGTACAGGGTTTACTGTTACCTTAAAGTCTCCACAGGTTCGGATTCCTCTGTCCTTTTTGGGTACTGGAACTATGGGCGTGGCCCACTCACTGGTTGTCACAGGCTCCAGAACTCCATTCTTGACCAGAGCATCCAAGTCAGCCTCCACCTTTGGTCTGATGGCGTACGGCACTGGTCTGGCTTTCATGAACACTGGTTTACTGTCAGGTTTGACATGCAGCTTCACTATAATTTTTTTCATGCTGCCTAGCTCATCACGAAAAACCTTTTTGTGCTTTTCTAGTATGGCCTGCAGCTGAGTGGAACTGTGTGACAGCTTCCTTACTTCTTGCCAGTCAAGTTGGATTTTCTTTAGCCACACACGCCCCATTATAGTTGGACAGTTGTTCTTGGTAACATAAACTGGAAGCTCAGCAGTTTGGCCACTGTACTGAACAGTTACCTCTGTCATCCCTTTCATGGGCACTCGGTGTCCAGTATACGCCCTGAAGACGGTGTCTGAAGGTCGGAGTGGACGATGTTTCAGAAACTTCTTGTAAATGCCATGCGACACAAGTGATGCCTTTGATCCGGTGTCTATCTGCATTTTAATAAAATGTCCCTCCACTTTTGGTTTAGTCCAAAAGCCTTCTGAGCCTTCATTCACATTCATAATCCGGACAGTATTTATTGCAGTTGACACCTCTTCCTCTGAGGAGTCGCTCACTCTGTCCTCGCCATGTTTAACTGTGTGACCATTTCTTTTCTTTTTGTATTTTACCATGTCACTTTTATTCCTTGTCTTTGGGCCTTTGTCTTTGCTCCTTTTGCTTCTACATGCCCGCTGCACGTGGCCTTTTTTCCCACAGTTGTTACAGTCCATCTCTTTGTACCAACAGTCATTAGGAAGGTGTCCCACCTTGCCACAGCGGAAACATGGACCTGTTGCATTGGTTTTACCACTGTTGAGTTTATGTACTCTGCCTGTAGCATGCAGTTGGTGTGCTTCTTTGGAAGCCATCTCCATCATCACACTAATGTTAATGGCTCTTTCAAGCGTCAAATCACTTTCTGTGAGTAACTTCTTCTGTGCTGCTTCATTTCGTAGTCCACACACAAGCCTGTCTCTTAATGTGTCATTTAAAACATCTTTAAATTCACAGTGTTCGGCTAACTTGCGTAGCGCTGCAACAAACATGTTAACAGACTCACCCTCTTCTTGGTTACGTCTGTGAAACCTGTATCTTTCTGCAATCACTAGAGGTTTGGGTGAGAAGTGGTGGGTCAGTGTGTCCACCAGTTCTTTGTAGGTTTTAGAGCCTGGCTTTGCTGGCTGTAGGAGGTTACGTAGTAGGTTAAATGTCTTGGGACCCATCACACTCAGAAAAGTGGGCACTAACTTTTCATCCGTTATTCCATTGGCCGCGACGAAATAATCAAAGCGCTCTGTATAGGAGCTCCATTGCTCCGCGCTCTCATCAAAGGGCCCGATAGAGCCAATAACTCCAGCCATTTTAACACTCCTGGTTGAATGTCGCTCTTTCCCTCGCGGCTCCTTTCTGTAACGTCGTTTCTTCCCTCCGGCGTTACTCACGGAGTTGTTTTTTTTTTTTTTCCTTAACAGTTTCCACTGCTCCGCTCCTCCCCGCTTAGCAGACAGCCCGCAGCATCACCTCAGCACAGTGGCGCGGTGTATCACCCTGTCAGCACGGAGTAGCGGCGGGAAAAAAAAAACGACAAAAAAAACCTCCTCCGTCGCGGACTGCAGCGTCGGTCCAGACGTCCTCGTCGCCACTTTTTGTTATATCTTTCACCCGTTACGTTACTCGATATAACAAATATAACTCGGACCATCGACGTACCGTTAACGGTTTATTGGCGACAGCAACTCATAGCACACAGCCAACGACAACACACTCAACATACACTACATTACCCATAATGCTTTGCACAAGACACTACTACGGGTGCCGTAGTAAACCAAAATACATGACAGGGAGGTCTTCAAAATAGCAGCCTCCCAGGAAGACAAGACAGATGTGGAGGAGTATGCTGAAACGGTCACCAGCTACATCGCGAAGTGCACAGAGGATGTCACTACAGTGAAGACCATCACTATGAGGGGTAACCATAAGCCCTGGGTGACTGCAGAGGTGCGCTCGCTGCTTACAGCCAGGGATGCAGCCTTCAGAGCGAAGGACAGGATCGCCCTCCGCTCAGCCAGGTCTGCGCTCTCAAAGGGAATTAAGGCGGCAAAGCGCGCCTATGCGGAGAAAATCCAGGGACACCTCTGTGACACTAGGAACACCAAGCAGATGTGGCAGGGAGTTCGGACACTGACGGGCTATAAGTCTAGGCAGGGGGTCGATGATGACGACGCTTCGCTTCCAGACGGGCTTAACGACTTCTTTGCACGTTTTGAAGCATCAAACTCGACAATCAGAGGGAGGGCTGGCCCACCCCCACCATCGGTCGGACCAGCTTTTACCACATAACACAGCGGATACAGGGAGGACCCTAACCAGAGGTCAACCACGTGAAGCTGCAGGTCCGGACAACATCCCGGGACGTGTGCTCCGCACTGCGCGAGCGAGTTGGCGTGATGTCCTGACTGACATTTATAACATCTCCCTGAGTCAGGCCATCGTTCCCAGATGCTTCAAGACCTCTAGCATTGCACTGACACCAAGTGTGATGAAGTGTTTTGAACGGCTTGTCAAACCACACATTACAGCCTCCTCCCTACATCACCCGACCCCTCCAGTTTGCCATATCGTTCAAACCGCTTCCACGAGGAGGCTATAGTCCACCACCCTACACTCGTGTCATCACCCACCTGGACCAGAAAGACACCTAGCGCCAGACTCCTGTACTGTGATTTCAGTTTGCAGCATTCAACACCATTATTCCCCAGAGACTGATGAGAAATTACTCCTTCTCATCTGAACAGCCGCCACTATGTTCTCTGGATCCTGGATTTCCTGACTGAGAGACCTCAGTCTGTCCGGGTTGGAAACAACATCTCCAACCTCTGTCACGCTGAGCACCGGATCCCTCAAGGCTGTGTACTCAGTCCACTGTTGTTTACACTTCTAACACATGACTGTGTATCCAGACACAAGGGAACCAGATTATTAATTTTGCAGACGACACCACACGGGTGGGACTTATTCAGAGGGGATGAGGAATCAATGTACAGGGAAGAAGTGAGAGACCTGAGGCTGGTGCAGGAGAAACAATCTGGTGCTCAATGTGGACAAAACGAAGGAGATGATTATCGACTTCCTGCGGTCACAGCCTGAGCACGTCCCCCTCAGCATCGCGGGCCGTTTGGTGGAGAGAGTGGGAGAACATCAAGTTCCTCGGAGTACAGATCTCGCAGACCTACCTGGACAAGAATTCCTTGGGATCAGGAAGCGGGCTTCAGCAGAGACTGCACTTCTTGAGGAAACTCAAAACAGGCCCTCTCTCCACATCGGCATCCCCTCAGGACCTTCTACAGAGGTGTGGTAGAGAGTGTTCTGGACGTACTGCAATGCTACATGGTACTCCACTGTAGTATGTCAGACAAAAAAGCCCTGCAGAGGATAGTCAAGGGGCTGAGAGGGTAATTGGAGTCTCCCTCCCCTCTGTCCAAGAACTTTTTCAGAACCGTGTAGGAGCAGGGCACTGAACATTGGTCAAGGACCGTTCTCACCCTCTCATAAACACTTTGAACTTCTTCCATCTGTTAACACGATTCCGGACATCAGAGGCAGACTGATCAACAGCTTCCTTCCACAAGCTGTCAGGATGCTGAACAGTTGACCCGAATCTCTCATACACACTACTGCACCTACGGACATTTTGTATATGATTTGGTATATTATAGTTAGTTAGGTTTTTTCCCAAGTATGTCTCAGGGATGTGGTGAAGTGGATGGGGGGTGGGGTGGGGGTGAAGCTATGTGTGAGGTGTGTCTTAATCATGCTGCTTCTATTTATATGGATGCCGAGAGAAATGGCAATTTCATCTTGCCTGCACTACAGTTTATGTACACAATAAGCAATAAAGTTTGATTTGATTTGATTTGATTTGATATAGATAAACCTTTATTAGTCCCACAATGGGAAATTCCAGGATTGGCAACAGCACAGGATAGCAACACTCAGAGCAATAATTTAGAAGATAAGAAAAATAAGAGCAGTGAATATACATATGTACACATAAATATATAAATATATATACCCAGTGTGGAGCACTGTAGCTAGATGCAATAAATAGCATAACTGTCTACTTAGTTATCCTACATAGTATGAATATGGTACCCATACATATTGTCACCCTCCGTAGTGGACTGATAATGTCCTAGTTGTATACTGGGGGACCATTTGTGCAAGTCTGTTGCGTCTTTTCATTCAATACGATTAGGTCGTCATGGGGTTTTTTTGTTTTTTGTTGTGTTTTTTTTTTGCTATCTCTGTAAGCAGGCCCTGCTTAGGTTATAAAGTCTGACAGCCGTAGGTAGGAAGGACCTGTGAAACCTCTCGGTCGCACACCTAGGATATGTAGTCTACTGCTAAATAGGTCCTCAGTGCTTTCAGTATGTCCTGCATAGGGTGGACTCGGACTCCCCAGCAAGATGACAGTTTGGCCACCAGCCTTCTCCTCTCCTATCTTCTCCACTGGTCAAGCACTGCCCCAGGACAAAGCTAGCTTTCTTGATCAGTTTGTTCAGTCTCTTCCTATCGGCTGCTGTAATGCCGTTGCCCAGCAGACCACTCCAAAAGTGATGGCTGATGCCACCACCGTGTCGTAGAATTCTTCAGGAGCAACCCCTTGTACACCAAAAGACCTGAGCCTCCTCGGTAGGAACAGCCTGCCGCTGTCCCTTCTTGTAGAGTGCGTTGGTATTGTGTGACCAGTCTAGTTTATTGTTCAGATGAACACCCAGGTACTTGTAGGATGTCACCATCTCATGTCTGTCTCCCTGTATGTTTACTGGTGCTGTGAGGGGTTGTCCTTGTCTGCGGCAGTCCACCACCAGCTCCTTAGTTTTCCTCGTGTTGATCTGGAGACAGTTCCGATGGCACCAGTCCACGAAGTCCTGGATAAGTCCTCTGTTACTCAGCTTCATCCCTGTTGGAGATGAGGGCCGACGATCGCAGAGTTGTCAGAGAACTTCTGTAGTCGGCAGTGTGTTGTGTTGTGTGAGAAGTCCGCAGTAATAAGGGTGAACAGAAGGGAGCCAAAACCATTCCCTGGGGGGCCCCCGTGCTGCCGATTATGGTGTCCGACACACAATCCCGGGTTCTCACAAACTGTGGCCGGTTAGTGAGTAGTCCAGGATCCATGATGGCAGGTGCTGGTCCACCCCTGCGCACAGCAGCTTGTTCCTCAGGATCATTTGGTTGGATGGTGTTGAAAAGCACTGGAGAAGTCAAAGATCATGATCCTCACTGCGTTCCCGGGCTTCTCCAGGTGGCACAGGGAACGGTGAAGGAGGAAGATCACTGCATCCTCCACCCCGATGCCATGCTGGTAGGCGAACTGGAGTGGATCCATCGCTGGTCCCACCAGGGGGCGGAGGTGAGCAAGGAGCAGTCTCTCTAGGGTCTTCATCATGTCAGACGTTAGGGCCACTGGTCTGTAGCTGTTCAGGTCTCTGGGGTGGGAAGTCTTCGGTACGGGTACCACACAAGATGTTTTCCACAGCTGTGGTACCCTCCCCAGTTTCAGGCTCAGCTTGAAGATGTGCTCCACAATCCCACACAGCTGGTCTGCGCAGGACTTGAGGAGCTTCGCGCTGATGCCATCCGAGGCCTTCCTCGCGTTGATCTTCCTCAGCTCCGTCCTCACCTGGGTCTTAGTGAGGGCCAGGTTGGGGGGCTGTGTGCTGGGAGTAGGGGGGTGTTGGTAGAGTGGGGTGTGGACAGCAGGTCTCGATGACTTTAGAGGCGGCAGTGGTTGGTGTGCAGGTGGGGGGAGGGTGGTTGGTCAAACCTATTAAAAAACAGGTTCAGACTGTTTGCCCACTCCCTGCCCCCTGTGGCCTGGGGGGGTGGTTTTTTCTGGAGCCCAGAGATGGTTTTGAGATTTCTCCAGACCCTGCCAATGTCGCTCTGTTGCAGTTTGTCCTCCATCTTCTTCCTGAAGCTGTCCTTGCCTTCTCTGATCTTCCTCCTTAGCTCCCTCTGTACGGACTTCAGCATCTCCCTGTTCCCTGACCTGAAGATCCTCTTCTTCTCTCTCAGAAGTGTTTTTATCTCAGGGTTGATCCAGGGTTTGTTGTTCGAGCAACACCGTATGGTCTTGGTGGGTACGGTGTTGTCCACATAGAAGTTGATGTAGTCCGTGATGGTGTGAGTGAGGCCATCGATGTTCTCACCATGTGGATTGCAGAGCCGCTCCCAGGCAGTGATTTCAAAACAGTCCTTTAGAGCATCCATTGCCTCCTCAGACCATATCTTCACCATGCGCATGACCGGAGGTTGTCTGTGTTAGGGGTTTGTACACCGGCAGGAGATGAGCCAAGTTGTGATCCGGTCTCCCGAGTGGGGGGAGTGGTGATGAGGTGTACGCCTCCTTAGTGTTTGCATAGAATAAGTCCAGTGTTTTATTGTCTCTAGTGTGGCATGTGACATACTGGGTGAACATGGGCAGAATGGGGGACAGTGAAATATGGTTGAAATCCCCGGAGATGAGGATAAGAGCATCTGGGTGTTGTGTCAGCAGCCTGCCAGTTACTGAGTGAATGGTGTCATGCGCTGTCCCAGTGTTTGCCGTCGGATTTGCATAAATAACAATGCAGATCACGTGTGAGTATTCCCTCGGGAGATAGGTAGGCCGCATGCTAACAGCTAGCAACTCAATGTCTTTGCTGCAGTGTTGTTCCTTGACCGTGATATGTCCCGGTCTGCACCAGCTGTTATTGACATACATTATCACTCCTCCGCCCCTTGCCTTCCCACTGTCTGGTGTCTGGTCTGCCCGTATTGCATGGAAACCCTCCAGTTTGATGTTAGCATCTGTTGCTAGTTCTGTTGGCCATGTCTCAGTAAACAACATCATGCTAATCTCTCTGAAGACGCCCTGGTAACAAGCCATAACCGCTAGCTCATCTGTCTATTGAGTAGCGATCGTACATTCCCCACAATAACGGATGGAAGGACGGATCTGTACCTTATATTTCTCGCCCGCCGTCTTGCTCCAGCACGACATCCACGTCACTTCTGTCTTATTTCTACCGGTATGTCTTATTCTTGCGTTAGCATCATGGGCTGATTAAGTGCTAACAGTTGGTCTCTATCGTACTGCCTCCTAAAAGCAGTGGCTCCGTCCGCTGGTTCAGGAGACATTTGGGCGATCCGTGTGTCCGTGATGGATAAGGTCCATCATTTAGTCATTTGAAATGTGTTGTCTTCTGCCCCCATGCAGCCATTTATTTGTTTCTTTGTGTTTTGTTAATAAATTATCATTTGCAACATACTCCTGCCTGCGCTATGAGTCTTGCACTTAAATGCTCCTCTGCCCAGAGGGCAGAGCATGACAGTAGAACCTTCTCCAAATCAAACATGTAGATCATGACGAATGAGACTTTCATACCAGATCGGTCAAGGCCTGGGTTAACAGCAACCGCCACCGGTGCTGTTAACCGACAGGGTGCCAGTGGAAATTGGGCTACTGTTGGTCAAAGATCGAGGAGGAGAAGAGGGGGCAAAGAAAAGGTAGAAGTGTGGAGGTGAGAGTAGGGGCGTTAAATGTAGGGATTATGACTGGTAACGGCAAAAAGTTGGCTGATGTCATCGAGAGAAGAAAGGTAAATATACTGTGTTCAAGAAACCAGATGGAAGGAAAGCAAGGCTAGGAACATTGGAGGTGGATTTAAACTGTTCTACCAAGGTGTAGATAGGAAGAGAAATGGAGTAGGAATAATCTTGAAGTTAAGGTATGTGACGAGTGTTCAGGAGGTAAAGAGGGAATCAGACAGAATCATGAGTTTGAACCTAGAAGTCAAAGGTATGATGTTGAATGTTGTCAGTGCGTATGCCCCACAAGTTGGATGTCAGGTAGAAGAGAAAGAGGAATTCTGGAGTAAGTTGGATGAAGTGGTAAAGAGTATTCCCAGGGGGGACAGAGTGGCAATTGGAGCAGACTTTAATGGGCATGTAGGTGAAGGGAACAGAGGTGATGAGGAGGTTCTGGGTCGGCATGGTCTTAAGGAGAGAAATGTGGAAGGACAGATGGTTGTAGATTTTTCTAAAAGGATGGAAATGGCTGTGGTGAGCACATACTTTAAGAAGAGAGAGGAATTTTAAACACTGAGGGCTTGGGGGGATGGGGGTCCCGCTGCCCATCGCAGTGGCTAGCGGTGCTCCAATCAGCATCCCCCCAATTTTAATTGTACTTTGATAGTCCACACATTTACACACAATCACATCATATAACCGACATACACCCACCATGTTTTGTGCAAGGGGGAGGGGGGTGAGGGTCTTCCCCCACCCCTGTTGCCCTCCTCCTGCTGGGGGCGTGGGGGCCGTCATGTTGTCAAAATCCCTTGGTTCTATTGAATGTATAGATACAACCAAGGGAGTGAGAGCGGGACTGAATATGAGAATAAGTGAGAGTGAGGGGGTGATGAATGGAGGTGGTGATGGTGGGTCGGTTTTGTGCGGCGCTTTGCGTGTCGGGTGGCATCTCGGGGCGTCTGCGGTGGTCTGCTGATCAGTCACTCGGGTGGGCGCCCGGGGCGAGGGTCTGCTTCTGTGGCCTGCACCGGCGGTTTCCCCGGCCGCTGCCGGGCGCTGGTGCGTGTTCAGGCTCACTGTATCTGCTTCACAGCCGCCTTTAGAAACAAGGGTGAATGAGGGGTGAGATTGAACGGGTACAGGAGTGAGGGAGAATGGGTGGGTCCGGGTGAGTGAGAGTGAGGGAGTGCATATGGGTGCGCATGGGAGCATGTGGGTGTGAAGGTGTGGGGAGGGGTGTGTCTGCGAGTCGGGAGGTGCTGGATTAAGGGAGGTAGTGCCTCTCGGCAATGTGGGCTCCCGGGCGGGGGGGACTTCTTTGGGCACGGGGGTCCCTCCCCGGGGTGTGCGGCGGCAGCACTGGGGAGGGGCACTGTGGGAGTGATTGGGGGGGCATGGGCCGGTCTCTGGCCCAGGGGGTGGGGTTGCTGGCCTCCTGGCACCTGGGGCCCGGGGGCGGGCTTTGGGCCCACTGGGGAGGTAGGGGACTGGCAGGTCCAGAGGTGTGGGCTCACTGCGCTGGCCGCCTGGCAACCTGGCCTCCCTCGATTGTCCCTCCGGGGGCAGATGCCTGACTTTCCTGGGGCTTGCTGACCTCGGATGTTTGTGTCCTGTGGGGGTTGGTGGCACTGCCTTGCCTGCTCGGGGTTCCCGGGGGGAGAGCTGCTGCGACCGGCCCCCCGCTTTGTATGTTTCCTGACAAACCACTCATTCGCACACACTTATTTTGTGCACGCTCTCATATATACACATGCAGACGTACACGCACAAGTGTCTCTCCTTTAACAGGTGTGGAAACCAGACTCGTGTTGAGACATCTTTGGCGGAAGAAGCAGTTTGTTGTCATGGGCAGCGAGAACCTCTCCCCAGCTCATCAGAACACCTGCGGGAGAGGACACACCTGCTCCCTCTCATCAGCCAGCGTACTTAAGGAAGCATCCTTCAGTGATTCAACGCTGGCTTGTCTGGGTATACTGCCATAAGAGAGCAAGTAATCTCACACTGGGTAAAGAAATTATTAACCTGTGTGCTTTAATCTCTTTATTCAGGTTGCTGCCATCATGCGGGTATGTCTTGGGGACTACATGTGCTCTCCTGCCACACCATCCCTCACCAACAGTAACCTCCACCTGGTCAGGCACCACCAGCTCATTCCCTACCCTGCTGGTTCGTCTATTCCCCGCTGGAGTCCTGCTGGTGCTCCTTTGGAGCCCACGTAAGTGGTACTTTGGCTCACCCATTATCCCTTACACCATTCTCCCACTTACAGTTCTCGTCTTCTCTCCACAGGCTCTTTCCTCTGGAGAATGACTGTTCTGTAGCTGTGCGGAGTTTTTGCAATTTAATAAACATTCTCAAACATGTATTATTGTTTGATTGTCTTTCTGTTGCTGCATCTCGCACGTGGGCTGAATTATCTAATCAGTCATGACAGAACGAGCCAGCCTTAACATCGGCTCAGTGTGTGCAACAGCAGGGCAATCAGCTCTGGATCGCCTAGAGGTGACCGAGCAACAAGTTACCGTGATGGGCCAGCAGCTGCAAACGATGATGTGGAAATTGGACACCATCACGCAGCATTTGGCCAGGGCAGCTCCTTCAGCTCCTCCTCCTCAGCCTGCTCCCATTGTTCAACCACTGGTGCGCCGTACCACCTCCGTTCCCACACCTGCCCCATGTGTGGGGGAGGAGGGGAAGTGTAAAGAGTTCCTTCATCAGGTACGGATATATTTGGAGCAGGTCGGGGGGGGGAGTACCTGGGGAATGTCGCAAAAATCCAATTTTTCACCCTACTGTTGCGAGACTGAGCCCTTAGTTGGGCTCGGGCTGCAGCCGACAGCCCGGAGGGCCATAGTTACACGTTTGACCAATTTGTGGCCGTTTTTTTGTCACGCGTTCAACCACACCGAGAGTCAAGGGAACATAATGAGCCGCCTTATGACTCTCTGCCAGGGGGCCCACTCTGTGGCCGAGTTCTCTGTGGAGTTTCCAGTTGAAGCGGCGGACTCGGGGTGAAACGAGGTTGCATTACGCAGCGCGTTCCTCCACGGGTTAAACGCCCACCTCCATGACAACGTGGTGGTTTATGCCGTTCCTGACACGCTCGATGGTCTTATTGATCAGGGTGTGGGATTGGACAACCGTTATCGTGAGTGTGAGAAGGAGCGACAGGCCTCCTCTCGCCCGCCCGACAAGCAGGTGCCCGCTTCGGGGACTGACACTGCCTCCCGAGCCGATGGACCTCAGCTGGTTTCATCTAACCACGGTTGAGCGCTGGCAAAGGAGGAGAACTGGCGCATGCTTGTACTGTGCTTCTGTAGAGCACGGTCGGGACGAGTGCCCCCAGCAGCCAAAAGACGTGGCCCGTCAGTAACCGTGGGGGGGTCTGGCGGGCAGGACCAAATTAACTCCTCCTGGCAATTTCTCTATTCCGACCCTCGTGCAATTGCCAGGGGTTGAGAGGAGGGTCTTGGCATTAGTTGAATCAGGGGCAGAGGGGAATTTCGTGTTGACCCAGCTTGTCCAGGACCTGGGTTTTTCCACTCTTAAATTGCTCCATCATCAATGTATTACCACCATATCCGGCCGTGAGGTTGCAGTAGTCACCGAACACATGAGGCCGGTTGCCATCCTCATGTCCGGGAATCATCGGGAGAAACTCACGTTCCTAATTCTCCCAAATTCATCATCCCCAATGATTCTAGGGTATCCGTGGCTCCGGAGGCACAGCCCCATTATTAACTGGGGGTGTAACTCAATCTCCTCCTGGATCCCATTCTGTTTGGCCAATAGTTTAAGTTCAGCCAAATATGCTCCTTCTCTCCCTGTCTCTCTCCCTCCGGTCGAGCTGCCAGACCTCAGCCTCGTCCCCCGGGCTTATCACGATTTGGGGGAGGTCCTCAGCAAGTCGAGAGCACTGTCGCTTTCACCTCATCACTCTTATGACTGTGCTGTGGACCTCATCCTGTGGGCGAAGCTGCCATCCAGCTGGCTCTACAGCATCTCTGGGCCAGAGAGAGAGGCAATGGAGAAGTATGTTAAAGAGTTGCTGAACGCCATCCTTTTTTGGCCATCTTCGGCCCCACTCGGGGCCGGGTTCTTCTTTGTCAGCAAGAAGAATGGTTCACTGCGCCTGTGTATTAACTACTGCGAGCTCAACGCTATAACAGTTAAGGACAAATATCCTCTGCCCTTGATGAATTCCGCATTCGAGCTCCTTCAGCGTTCACAGGTGTTCACTAAATTAGACTTATGCAACGCGTACCATCTAATCTGTATTCGTGAGGGGGATGAGTGGAAGACAGCGTTTAAGACCCATCTGGGGCAATTCGAGTATTTGGTAATGCCGTTTGGGCTAATCAACACCGCCGCTGTCTTCCAACAGTTAATTAACGACATCCTCCGTGATATGCTCTATCAATTTGTGTTCGTCTATTTAGATAACATTTTGATTTTCTCCCGCTCGCCAGAGGAACATGAGGTCCATGTCAGAGCAGTTTTACAACGGCTCTTGGAGAACAAGCTCTACGTTAAGGCCGAGAAGTGTGAGTTCTCCACTACATCTACCACCTTCCTGGGCTTCATAGTGGCTGAAGGGAGACTGATTGCCGACCCGGCCAAGGTGAGGGCAGTGCTCGATTGGCCGACACCCCACTCCCGCATGGAGCTTCAATGCTTCCTCGGGTTCGCAAACTTTTATCGCCGGTTCATCAGAAACTATAGTGGGGTAGCACTGCCCTTAACGCAGCTGACCTCTGTTAAAGTCCCCTTTCAGTGGACCGACTAGCACTCAAGAAAGGAGAGAAGCAGGAGTGGGCTTTGCAGTTAGAAAGAAGATAGCAGCAATGCTTGATGAGAAACCGGTGCCAATCAACGACAGAATAATGACTATGAGACTCCCACTACAGCGGAAGATGTATGCCACACTCATCAGTGTATATGCCCCAACAATGGCCAATACAGAGGAGGTGAAGGAAGAGTTCTACAGTGATTTACATGAGACTATCAGGTGTGTACCGACTGATGACAGGCTGATACTTGTTGGAGATTTTAATGCCAGAGTTGGTTTGGACACTGAGAAATGGAAAGGAGTGCTAGGCAGTCATGGAGTAGGCAAGTGCAATGCTAATGTCTAGAGTCTGCATCAGACTCTAGACTTGGTGGCCCACTTAAAAAAGAAAAAAGTCTAATCAGAGATTTTGAACTCCTTGGTTCAACACAGAAAGTCGTAGCTTAAAACAAGACTCGTCAATTAGAAAGAAAATGGTGCTCCACTAATTTAGATGAAATCTATTTAGCTTGGAGAAATCATCTTTTAATTTATAAAAAATCTCTTAGAAAAGCTAGAACGAATTATTATTCTGCATTAATAGAGGAGAACAAGAATAATCACAGGTTTCTTTTCAGTACTGTAGCCAAGTTGACAAAGAATCAGGACTCTGTCAATCCTAGCATTCCCTTAGAGCTTACTAGTCAGGACTTTATGAACTTTTTCAATGATAAAATTCCATCCATCAGAGATAAAATCAATCAGATTCTTCCCACTGTTAACTTAAATATAGTAACTACCACAACTCCTTCAACTGATAACTGTCTTGATGAATTTACTCCAATTGACCTTTTAGAGTTAGACAAAATAGTTTCCTCATCCAAGCCTTCAACTTGTCTTTTAGACCCTATTCCTACCAGGTTATTTAAAGAAGTCTTCCCACTTATTGGTAGCTTTATTCTTCATATAATCAATTCTTCATTAACTTTAGGCCATATACCGCAGGCTTTTAAAACGGCTGTAATTAAACCCCTACTCAAAAAGCCAACGCTGGATCCATGAGCTTTAGCTAACTATAGACCAATCTCTAATCTCCCTTTCATCTCAAAAATCTTAGAAAGAGTAGTTGCTACCCAATTATTTGACCACCTGCAGGGAAATGGTTTACTTGAAGAGTTTCAATCTGGGTTTAGAATCCATCATAGTACTGAAACAGCCTTAGCGAAGGTCACTAACGACCTCCTCATCACATCTGATAATGGACTTGTTTCTGTACTTGTCCTTTTAGACCTTAGTGCAGCTTTTGATACTATTGATCATAATATTCTACTTGATAGATTAGAACATTATGTTGGACTTAATGGAACTTCATGGCAGTGGTTTAGATCTTATTTATCTGATAGGCTCCAGTTTGTTCATGTCAATAATGAATTTTCTTTTAACTCAAAGCTCAGTTATGGAGTTCCACAGGGATCTGTGCTAGGCCCTACTCTTTTTAGTTTATATATGCTTCCGCTAGGCAACATTATTAGAAAACACTGTATACTGTCATGACGGCCTCTGGGCCGTCATCTGCCTCATCAGCTCCAGCTGCGCACAGACCAGCAGGTGCTAATCAGCGGCTGTTAAAAGCCAGTGTTGCTGACAGCCCGGCACGGAGTCGTCTGTCTTCCTCGTCGGAGCATGAGCCAGAACTTCGTTCTCAAGTCCAGTCAAGAACGTCTCGTCAGGATCAGCCACGTAAGAAAACAATCTGCTATTCAACCCCTTGCCTTTACCCGTGTGCACAGGTGGACCTCCCAGGCGGCGGACCAACTTCCCCAGCCGACGGGGCGTTGCCACCTCTATAACGGAGCTCCTCGTTACCACCACAGCTACGGGTACATCTATCACCACAACTACAGGAACTGTTATTATTACAGCTACAGGAGTTGTCATCATCATGGTCACTGGTACCACCACCACCTCTGCTACGAGAACAATCATCATCACAGCTACAGGTGCATTCACCACCACAGCCATGGGCACTTTCACCACCACGCTGCACGGCCACTGGAAGTCAGCAGAACGTTACCTGTGGAACATCCAAGTAAGCCTCACCATCCACAATTACCCGCTAGCGCTGAACAGCTGTAATTGTTTCTGCTTGTGTGTTACAGGGTTGCCAGGTCGCCATCCGAACTGCTCAGTTCCAGTGACCAGACTTCAATACTTGCACTCACACATGCACTACACTCCCTCACTTTACAGTAAAAGAATAATTGTCTATATCTGCTCATGTCAGTGTCTGTTTCCTGGGTCCAGAACATGTCATATAAATTTTCATTGTTATGCAGATGACACACAATTATACCTGTCAAATACCGTGAGCTGCACGGTGGCGCAGTGGTTTAGCACTGTGGCAGCACAGTTTTACCCTCGGCTGGGGGATCGCGGGGATCATGAGATCGTGGGTTCGATCCCAGCCCCCGACCAACAGTGAGCTGTGTGGAGTTTGCATGTTCTCCCCGTGTTGCGCGGGTTTACTCCGGGATTTCTCCGGTTTCCTCCCGCACACCAAAAACATGTAGGTTTAGGGCGCTCGCGCACGCAGCGACCAGCAGCCGGTGACTTGTCACCAGACTGTAAACCAAGTCTACCTACGGGTACAAATAAGTAACAAAAAAAAAAAAAATGAAGCCAGATAATAGTAATCAATTAGTCAAGTTAGAAGCCTGTCTTAAGGAAATCAAAGCTTGGATGACTTGTAATTTCCTGCTGTTAAATTCAGAGAAGACTGAAGTCATTCTTGTTGGTCCAAAAAATCTTAGAAATACCTTTCCAAATCAAACTTTCAGTTGGAATGCGGTTACTCTTTCTCTTAATAGCTCTGTGAGGAGCCTTGGAATTATTTTTGATCAAGATCTGTCCTTCAATTCACATATTAAATTTGTTTCTAAGACTGCCTTCTATCATTTGTGTAATATTGCCAAGATTAGGAGCATCTTGTCTCAGAGTGATGCTGAGAATTTTGATTTGGATTTGGATTTGGAGAATTTGGATTTGAGGATTTGGATTTGGATTTGAATTTGGATCATTCAATTAGTGAAATCCAAACTTCACACCCGAACAGTTTTGTGGCGGTTGCGGGGGATTTTAACCACACCAGTCCCCAAGTTTAAACAATGTGTAGACTTTAAGACCAGAGGAGAGAATATGTTGGACTTAGTGTACACAAATACAGATGCATATAAAGCAATACCCCGCCCCCATCTCGGCCTTTCTGATCACATGTCCGTGATGCTGCTGCCTGCCTACAAACCTTTATTGAAGCGCAGCAGGCCAGCAGTGAAACAAATCAGGATTTGGCCAGAGAGTGCAATCTCTGCACTGAAAGATTGTTTTCTGCACACAGACTGGGAGGTCTTCAAAATAGCAGCCTCCCAGGAAGACAAGACAGATGTGGAGGAGTATGCTGATACAGTCACCAGCTACATCGCGAAGTGCACAGAGGATGTCACTACAGTGAAGACCATCACTATGCGGGGTAACCATAAGCCCTGGATGACTGCAGAGGTGCACTCGCTGCTTACAGCCAGAGAAGCAGCCTTCAGAGCGAAGGACAGGATCGCCCTCCGCTCAGCCAGGTCTGCGCTCTCAAAGGGAATTAAGGCGGCAAAGCGCGCCTATGCGGAGAAAATCCAGGGACACCTCTGTGACACTAGGAACACCAAGCAGATGTGGCAGGGAGTTCGGACACTGACGGGCTATAAGTCTAGGCAGGGGGTCAATGATGATGACGCTTCGCTTCCAGACAGGCTTAACGACTTCTTTGCACGTTTTGAATCATCAAACTCGACAATCAGAGGGAGGGCTGGCCCACCCCCACCATCGGTCGGACCAGCTTTTACCATCAACACAGCGGACACACGGAGGACCCTAACCAGAGTCAACCCACGCAAAGCTGCAGGTCCAGACAACATCCCGGGACGTGTGCTCCGAGACTGCGCGAGCGAGTTGGCGGATGTCCTGACTGACATTTATAACATCTCCCTGAGTCAGGCCATCGTTCCCAGATGCTTCAAGACCTCTATCATTGTACCGGTGGCAAAGAAACCAGTTGTGTCCTGTTTGAATGACTATCGTCCTGTTGCACTGACACCAATTGTGATGAAGTGTTTTGAACGGCTTGTCAAACCACACATCACAGCCTGCCTCCCTGCATCACACGACCCGCTCCAGTTTGCATATCGTTCAAACCGCTCTAAGGAGGATGCTATAGTCACCACCCTACACTCTGTCATCACCCACCTGGACCAGAAAGACACCTACGCCAGACTCCTGTACATTGATTTCAGTTCAGCATTCAACACCATTATTCCCCAGAGACTGATGGAGGAATTATTCCTTCTCGGTCTGAACACCACCACATGTCTCTGGATCCTGGATTTCCTGACTGAGAGACCTCAGTCTGTCCGGGTTGGAAACAACATCTCCAACTCTGTCATGCTGAGCACCGGATCCCCTCAAGGCTGTGTACTCAGTCCACTGTTGTTTACACTTCTAACACATGACTGTGTATCCAGACACGAGGGGAACCAGATTATTAAGTTTGCAGACGACACCACGGTGGTGGGACTTATTCAGAGGGATGAGGAATCAATGTACAGGGAAGAAGTGAGAGACCTGGAGGGCTGGTGCAGGGAGAACAATCTGGTGCTCAACGTGGACAAAACGAAGAAGATGATTATCGACTTCCGGCGGTCACAGCCTGAGCACGTCCCCCTCAGCATCGGCGGCTGTTTAGTGGAGAGAGTGGAGAACATCAAGTTCCTCGAAGTGCAGATCTCGCAGGACCTGACCTGGAGCAAGAATTCCTTGGAGATCAGGAAGCAGGCTCAGCAGAGACTGCACTTCTTGAGGAAACTCAAACAGGCCTCTCTCCCCATCTGCATCCTCAGGACCTTCTACAGAGGTGTGGTGGAGAGTGTTCTGACGTACTGCATTGCTACATGGTACTCCAGCTGCGGTATGTCAGACAAAAAAGCCCCGCAGAGGATAGTCAAGGGGGCTGAGAGGGTAATTGGAGTCTCCCTCCCCTCTGTCCAAGAACTTTTTCAGAACCGTTGTAGGAGCAGGGCAGTGAACATTGTCAAGGACCGTTCTCACCCTCTGCATAAACACTGTGAACTTCTTCCATCTGGTAAACGATTCCGGAGCATCAGAGGCAGAACCACCAGATTGATCAACAGCTTCCTTCCACAAGCTGTCAGGATGCTGAACAGTTGACCCGGAATCTCTCATACACACTACTGCACCTACGGACATTTTGTATATCATTTGTATATTATAGTTAGTTAGTTTTTTTTTTTTTTTCCCAAGTATGTCTCAGGGATGTGTGAATGGATGGGGGGTGAGGGGTGGGGGGTGGGGGTGAAGCTATGTGTGAGTGTGTCTTAAATCATGCTTCTTCTATTTATATGGATGCCGAGAGAAACGCAATTTCATCTTGCCTGCACTACAGTTGTATGTACAGCAATATGACAATAAAGTTTGATTTGATTTGATTTGATTTGATTTGATTTGAGAAACTGATCCACGCTTTTGTTAGCTCTAGGTTAGATTATTATAATTCTTTATTATCAGGTTGTCCTAAAACATCTTTAAAAAGTCTTCAGCTGATCCAACATGCTGCAGCAAGAGTTTTAACAGGTACTAGAAAGAGAGGTCATATCTCTCCGGTTCTGGCCTCCCTTCATTGGCTTCCCATAGAGTTTAGAATTAAGTTTAAAATCCTTCTTCTTATTTACAAAGCTCTAAACAATCAGGCCCCTTTTTATTTAAAAAATCTGATACTACCGTATTATCCTAATAGAGCACT
Source organism: Pholidichthys leucotaenia (assembly GCA_020510985.1). Taxonomy (NCBI): domain Eukaryota; kingdom Metazoa; phylum Chordata; class Actinopteri; order Cichliformes; family Pholidichthyidae; genus Pholidichthys; species Pholidichthys leucotaenia. Next base: position 218,511,443 of record CM035840.1, read on the forward strand.
ACGCTCCCAAAATGCAGGATTACTTATAATACCCAGAATCTCTAAAAGTACAATGGGAGGCAGAGCCTTCAGTTATCAAGCTCCTCTACTGTGGAATCAGCTGCCAATCTGGATTCGGGAGTCAGACTCGATCTCTGTTTTTAAGAATAGGGTTAAAACCTTCCTTTTTGATATAGCCTACAATTAGGGAGGGATCTTGTGTTTCTGAACCCTCCCTTAGTTATGCTGCTAATAGGTTTAGACAGCCGGGGGACCTCCAATAATGCACTGGGCTTCATTCCTTTCTTCACTCTCAATGAAATATTTTTTTTTGCTGGTCATTAACATCTGTTTGTTCTCTCCCATAGATTGAGTCCCCATCGTGCTGTTTGCTCTCTACATGTCTGTTCTTTTCATCTTCTCTGTCCCCTCACCCCCCAGCCAGTCGCAGCAGATGAATGCCCCTCCCTGAGCCTGGTTCTGCTGGAGGTTTCTTCCTGTTAAAAGGGAGTTTTCCTCTCCAAGCGCTTGCTCACAGGGGATCACCTGATTGCTGGGGTCTTTCTGCAACTGTGGGGGTTCCCCCTACAGTTGAAAGTGCTATGAGATGACTGTTGTTGTGAAATGGCGCTATATAAATAAAGTTGAATTGAATTGAAAGTTGATGTTATGAAGGCAGGACTGTGATTAAAGATATTACAGGTTTGGTTGCAGTTCTCAGACTGACCACTGGGGGCACGGCCTTTTTTGTGAGGAAGGAACTTATTACACTGTTCATTAGTTTGCCCTGAGTATCGTTGATGGTAGCATATGTCCCTTTAGTTGTCCTTTTTATTAGAGTGTGCGTCCGTGAGACAGGTGAGTGATTTGTAGAAGATTATTAAGACGTTTAGTATGGTTATTGTTCACCTGGATAATTTTAAGGACATGATATTCCGCTGTTTACCATTGTTAGCTATAGACTAAGGGGCTAAGCTACACTATGTTCTTGTTACTGTATTATTATTTTAGTTGTTGGTTCTTAGGTCTATATATATATTGTTTAAAGTAGTCACCTGTATTTGAGCTTGTGTAATTATGGGTATATTGTTAAATGAGAGAAGTGTGCCTTTGTTTACTTTAATAATTAGTGTAGTAGTTAAGGCTTTGAGGCCTACCTATAAGGGCAGCACGTGACTGCTATTTAATGTTGGATTTGACCAACATTATTTTAGTTCATTATAAGCTGTTATATTTCCACCAATGCTTTAGTTATATTTTCCTGGTTATTTATGTTATTGAAGTATTAGGTAGAATTTATATCTGATATGCTCTTCCCTTTTATTTGTTACAGAACCCCCCCCCCCCCCACACACACACACACACATGTTGGAACAAGTGTTGAAGCAAGTCTGAATAAAGACCATAGAGAATTCATCCAGCCCAGTTCTTGGCATTCTAACCGATGCCCACTCCGCGATCACAACTATACAGAACCAGATAGATAATTCTCCATAACAAAGTTTTGGTGCCGAAACCCAGGATCTGGTGATTACGGAGTGAAGATGGAGTATGGTCCGCAGAGAGGTGGTGCCCGTCCAAGAAGGGCAGTGCGACCACCAGGATGGATGAACGATTATGAGGGATACATTCTGCCACCTGCCCCACAAGAGCAGTACAGGGCCACAGAGGGATACGCCGAGATGACGCCCCTCCCGCAACACCCAGGACAGATCAGTGACCCATCTCCTGGCTATCTTGGAACCCCCTTCACCGGACCAGTATTATCCGGTGCCCCCCACGGCTTTATGAGCATAGTACAGCAGCTGCAGGAGGACAACAGGCGTCTGCAGATGATGTTTACAGATCTGAGTAGACAGATAGACCGTGGTACTACTACACTGGCTGCTACAAGTCTGCAACCTGTGGAACCAGGAAGCACTACCGTCTCGGCTAATGGTTTGTGGCTCTATACAGATACGCCCACCCAAGCCTCTCTACATCAAGATGCCCTACCTGCAGCAATAGGAGGTGCACAAGAGGAAGAGGAGTGGCCACAACCTCCACCACCAGTTTATTTCCCTAGGGATCATCCTGATCTTCCACATGTGCAATTTGCTCTACCCCAGCAACCACCAGGCATTGTCCAAGAGCTTAGCCAGCGTCTACAAGAGTTATGAGTGCAGCAAGATGCGGCGGCAGTAACTACAAATACAGACACTCAGACCCATATGCAGCAGTCTGCCCTGGCATCTCAAACTCTTGGCCCTTTGGAGGGCAACATCCTGTCTCCAGAGCGAGTGTCTACTCCCACTCAGTCTCTCATTCCGAAGGAGAAGATCTACAGAGGCCCAAAGCCCTCAATCCCAGAATTCACCCAGGCTGATCCTAGGCAGTTCGCTCTGCTAAGACTGGCTTTGGACAACATCCTCCCAACTGACGCAACAGAGAGATTTAAGTATCAAGTGCTCTGTGATCACTTTAAATTTGAGGATGCGCTTCTTCTTGCGGACTCATACAGTAACTCTCTTTGTCCATACACAGACACAATGGCTTCTCTCATTAAGCACTATGGTCAGCCACACCACCTGTCCCTACAAAGAATAGCAGAGCTGATGGATGAGCCCAATATTCGTCCCAGTGACACGGCAGGCTTCAGAAGGTTTGCTCTCAGAGTTCGAACATTAGTTGGGATGCTTGAGCAGCTTGGAGAAGATGGACGAGTAGAGCTACAGTGTGGGTCTCATGTGGCGAGACTCACAAGGAAGCTACCTCAAGACCTCCGAGCTGCCTTCCGCCGCTACCTCTACCCACAAAATAGTGGAGTGCCATCATTAAGAGACTTTGCAGAGTGGTTGGAATATGAGCTGGTCATCCAAGAGGGTGGTGATGAAGCGGACAGAGATAACAAGAGAGACAGCGGTAGTTCAAAGAGAGATAAAAGAGCTGCTAGGAGAGCTACAATGGTCCTCCTCGGCGCAACGCAAGATAGTGAATCAAAAGAATCTCCAGCTCAAACTCATCACACCTCAGATGCACAGGACAAGCCCAAAGCATACTGCCCCTACTGCAGTAATACCCTACATTTTCTGGATCAGTGTGCTAACTTCAAGCAACTGACAAAGGATCAGAAGACTAACTGGATTAAGTCTAGCAACTGCTGCTGGCGTTGTGGTCGGCACCACCAAGCGGCCCAATGCCGACTTAAAGTGCAATGTAAAATATGCAAAGGGAAGCATCTGGAAGCCCTGCATGAAGTGAATCTGCGTGCAGCTGCATCTAAACCAATTAACCTAGCAACCTCAGAGCCAGAGAATAAATCATCCGCAGATGTTCTCTACCTAGATCGTCGAGCAGGGTGCAACCAGGTCCTTCTAAAGATCAGTAAAGTTCTGCTGCGAAATGGTGAGCATACGCTGGAGACATTTGCTATACTTGATGACGGATCTGAGAGGACTATCCTGCTACCAGAGGCTACCCAGAAGCTGAAGTTAAAGGGAACCCCAGAGAGTCTCTCCCTGCGGACTGTGAGACAAGGACTGAGAACACTGCATGGGGCATCAGTGACGGTTAAAGTTTCGCCTGTGAGCCACCCATCGAAGACCTTCACCATCAATAAGGCCTTCACCGCAGATGATTTAGGGCTGGCTGAGCATTCATACCCTGTGAAATCACTTCAGCAGAAGTACAGACACTTGAAGAAGCTACCATTGGAGTCTTTTCACAAATGCCCAGCCATTGCTGCTGATTGGCTCTGACTGTCCCCATCTGGTTACTCCCATCCAACCTGTACGTTTAGGTCCACCTGGAGGCCCTGCTGCAGTTAAGACCAGGTTGGGTTGGACACTACAAGGACCTGTCAACACTTCTTGCCAGAACTATCAGCCTAAACAATGTCTGTTCTTGTCCACAGCCTCCCTTTCAGCAGAGCTTTTCAGTCATGTAGAGAAGCTATGGCAACTCGATGTTCTGCCATACAGGAATGAAAGGCTGGTTACACGGTCTCTGAGAGAGCAACAGGCTATGGACAACCCCGCCGATGACCTCACCAGAAGTAGAAGATTACAAGAGCTCACAAGTCAGTCCCGCTGGGCATGTGGACCTCCCTTCTTGTTGCTCCCCCCCACAGCAATGGCCAGAGCATCCACTTCCCCCTTGTGAGGACTTCACAGAGGAGCAGCGGAAAGCCATGACATGTCTGGCTACATCCGTGAGCACCGACTCTATACCCGATGTAACAAATTATGACAGCTTCAATGACCTACTAAAGGAAACTGCAACCCGCCTTCATAGGGCGGCCAGTACATCAGGAGGGAGCCCATCGGCAGACGATTTCAAGGAGGCTGAGCTCCGCATTCTAAGATCTGCTCAAAGAGACAGTTTTCCTGACGAAGTCCGGTGTCTTTCAGCAGCAAAACCAATACCTACCTCAAGCCGCCTCTACACACTCGCCCCTGAATTTGATCAGTCACTTAAGCTCATCAGGGTAGGCGGGAGGCTCAGACACTGCCCTAATCTGGAAGCTGATGTTAAACATCATGTTGTCCTGGATCCCAAGCATCCTGTAACCAGGTTACTCATCCGGCAGACTGACCGTGACCTGAAGCATCCAGGGACTGAGAGGTTGTTTGCGGAACTGAGGAGGAAAGTTTGGATTCTGCGAGGCCGTGAAGCCATAAAGAGTGAGCAGCGTTCCTGTCCAGAGTGCCAAAGGTGGAGAGCCCAACCAGTGAACCCAAAGATGTCTGACCTTCCTGTGTCTCGTCTCAGGTTACAGCAGCCATCCTTCTTCTCCACTGGCATTGACTGCTTTGGCCCCATGTTAGTAAAAATGGGTTGCCGTAACGAAAAACGCTGGGGCCTGCCCTTTAAATGCTTGACAACTAGAGCTGTTCACATTGAAATATTGTCCAGCATCAGTACCGACTCCTTCCTGATGGCACTACGTAGGTTTATTTCTCGCCATGGGAAACCTGCTGAAATACTTTGTAACCAAGGCACTAATTTCCGAGGTGGAAATCGTGAACTTCAAGAAGCCTTCAATGCCCTGCATCCTTCCCTGCAGGCTCAACTTGCAGAGTACCAGCTCAAGTTTCGCTTTAACCCTCCCAGCGCTCCTCATTTTGGCGGGTCTTGGGAGCGAGAGATTAGATCCATTAAGGCTGCTTTAACATCCACTCTCGGCTCTCAAGTTGTAAGCGCTGAAGTATTCCAAACGGTGCTGATCGAGATAGAAGGAATCCTCAACTCAAAATCATTGGGGTACGTCTCGTCAGACCTGGCCGATCCAGACCCCGTCACCCCAAACATGTTGCTGATGGGGCGGCTGGATCCCTCACTTCCCCAAGTGTTGTATCATGATTCTGAGCTTATTGGACGCCGTCACTGGAGAACTTGTCAAGTATTGAGTGACCGTTTTTGGATGCAGTTTTTACGCCACTATCTGCCAACTCTCCAGACCAGGTCCAAATGGCAAAGGGACACCTCCCCCATTCAAGTTGGCACCGTTGTACTGATAGTGGACCCCCAACTTCCAAGAGCATCCTGGCCAGTTGGTGAGATCAGTAAAGTTTTTCCAGGACCTGATGGCTTAATCCGATCGGCTGAAGTCAAGGTTAAGGACCGCACCTATGTGAGACCTGTGAGTCGCCTCATTCGCCTCCCAGCTGTACCAGACCAATATGGACAGTGAACAGTCATCAAACTTGCTGGAGCAAGTTTGGGGGCGGCTGTGTTATGAAGGCAGGACTGTGATTAAAGATATTACAGGTTTGGTTACAGTTCTCAGACTGACCACTGGGGGCGCGGCAGTTTTTGTGAGGAAGGAACTTATTACACTGTTCATTAGTTTGCCCTGAGTATCGTTGATGGTAGCATATGTCCCTTTAGTTGTCCTTTTTATTAGAGTGTGCGTCCGTGAGACAGGTGAGTGATTTGTAGAAGATTATTAAGACGTTTAGTATGGTTATTGTTCACCTGGATAATTTTAAGGACATGATATTCCGCTGTTTACCATTGTTAGCTATAGACTAAGGGGCTAAGCTACACTATGTTCTTGTTACTGTATTATTATTTTAGTTGTTGGTTCTTAGGTCTATCTATATATATATATATATATATATATATATATATATATATATATATATATATATACAGTATATATATTGTTTAAAGTAGTCACCTGTATTTGAGCTTGTGTAATTATGGGTATATTGTAAATGAGAGAAATGTGCCTTTGTTTACTTTAATAATTAGTGTAGTAGTTAAGGCTTTGAGGCCTACCTATAAGGGCAGCACGTGACTATTTAATATTGGATTTGACCAACATTATTTTAGTTCATTATAAGCTGTTATATTTCCACCAGTGCTTTAGTTATATTTTCCTGGTTATTTATTTTATTGAAGTATTAGGTAGAATTTATATCTGATATGCTCTTCCCTTTTATTTGTTACAGAACCACACACACACACACACACATGTTGGAACAAGTGTTGAAGCAAGTCTGAATAAAGACCATAGAGAATTTATCCAGCCCAGTTCTTGGCATTCTAACCGATGCCCACTCCGTGATCACAACTATACAGAACCAGATAGATAATTCTCCATAACAGTTGAATTGAATTAATGGAGAACTTCTACTTGCACTATGTTCAGAGTACAACCTTGTGATAACCAACACTCTGTTTAAGCACAAGGACACACATAAGAGGTGAGGAGCTCAGTCATCCGGGAGAGGCTCAGAGTAGAGCCGCTGCTCCTCCCCATTGAAAGGAATCAGTTGAGGTGGTATGGGCATCTGATTAGGATGCCTCCTGGACGCCTCCCACTTGAGGTGTTTCAGGCACGTCCCACTGGGAGGAGACCCCAGGGCAGACCCAGGACTCGGTGGAGAGACTATGTCTCCCAGCTGGTCTGGGAACGCCTTGGTGTCCTCTCTGAAGAGCTGGAGCAGGTGGCTGGGGAGAGGGAAGTCTTGGCTTCTCTGCTTGAACTGCTGCCTCCACGACCCGGACCTCCGGAAAAGCGGTAGAAGATGGATGGATGGATGGATGGACACACACAAGAAGACATGGATGCACCCAAGATCCAAGCACTGGCACTTGTTAGACTATATCATAGTCAGGCAGAGAGACATAAGGGATGTATTGGACACTACAGCAATGAGAGGCATGGACTGTGGTACTGATCATGTTATGCTGAGATCTAGATTAAGGATTTGCAGACGAAAACAGCACTGCAGGATGGGTGCGAAGCCACCACGGAAGCGAAACACTAATGCACTGAAAGGCCAAAAGAAGCAGGGAGAACTTGCACAGGAAATGGATGAAAACTTGAAAGACTGGGACAGCAACAACTCAGAGAATGACATAGAAGAGAAATGGGCAACACTGAAGGATACGGTGTGTCAGACTGCGAGTGATGAATTAGGCCACTCTGAGAGGAAACATCAAGATTGGTTTGATGAGCATGATGAACACCTGAAGAAACTACTAGAAGCGAGGAAGACAGCTAGGCAGGAAAACCTACAGTGTAACACAAGGTCGAAGAAGAAGAAATACTCAAAGGCTCAGAGTGAGCTACAGAAGTACACCGGAGAGATGAAGTCCAACTGGTGGAATGAAAAAGCAGAGGAATTTCAAACTGCAGCAGACAGGAAGGACATGAAAACATTCTTCACAGGTCTGAGAGAAATCTAGTCTGGATGAACCACCAAATTTTGATGAACTACTGGCAGCTATCAGGACAACACAGCATGGTAAAGCTCCAGGAAAGGATGGAATTCCAGCAGAAGTGTGGAAATTTGGTGGTGCTCAGGTTCAGGTTACTTTATTTGTACCCGTAGGTAGATTTGTTTTGCAGTCTGGTGACATCCATATTTACAAGCCACAATTACATTCAACATAAACACAAACACAGGCACACATGAAGCTGACTATAGACATGATAAAAATACTCAAGGCTCCATCAATCAGGGTATAAAGACAAAGAGATGAGAGAAAAACCAGAGTTAAGAGAGAAGGGTCATATTAAAAAGTTAAAAACTAGTCAAAGAGGTTAAAATCTCAAAGGTCTAAAACCCAATAAAATATTTAGAACCCAAATAAAATCCTACAAAAATAAGTAAATATAAAATGGAGTTAATAAGTAGGTACCTAAATTATGTGCAATATATTGTTACAACTTGTTCAACTCTTTGACAGCAGCAGGAACAAAGCTGTTTTTTGTAGCGCTGGGTTTTACTTTTTGGGACAGCAAACCTCCGTCTTGAGGGAAGAAGCTGAAAGTTGCAGTGCAAAGGGTGGGAGTCATCATTTAAAATGGAGGTAGCCATCCTCTGTACTTGTCTGGTGTACAGGGATGTCAGGCTCAGCTGTGACTCAACAAGCAAACGACTGGACCATCTAACTACCTGATCCAAGGATTTCCTCTGTTTCAGTTTTATCTGACCAAACCATGACACTAAAGAAAAGGATAAAACAGATTCAATAAAAGCCCGATAAAACATTGTCATTATGGTTCGGTCAATTTGGAAGTGTGCAAGTTTCCTCAAGCAATGCAAATGTTGCTGACCCTTTTTGCACACCCTTTCACAGTTCTCTTCAAAGTTTAAATTACTATCAATAATCGTCCCAAGATATTTGTAGGATTGTACACATTCGGTGGTCTGGCCTTTTAGTATGGTGACTTTGTGCCTGGGAGTTTTCCTCCTAAAGTTAATAATCATATCTTTAGTTTTTGTCGTATTCAGCTGCAGGTAGGAATCCTCACACCAGTGAACAAAATCATCAACTACTGGGCTGTGGCCACTCTCACCATCCTGGAGGAGACTGACAATAACTGAATCATCAGCATACTTTATAATGTGTCTGTTGTCATGTCTGCTCCAACACGTTTGTGTACAGGATGAAGAGTAGTGGTGACAACACACACCCCTGAGGAGATCCTGTAGAAGAGCACTTTAGGTCAGACAATGTACCATTGACCCTTACTCTCTGCGTCCTGTTGGTTAAGAAATCCAGAATCCAACCCACCAGATTTTTGCTCAAATCAAATTGTTGCAGGAGCCTTTCAACTAAAATATGAGGTTGGATTGTATTAAAGGCGGAGGAAAAGTCCACAAATAAAAGCCTGGCGTGTGTCCCATTAAAATCCAGATGTTTAAAAAGCATGTTAAACAGAATGACAGTGGCGTCCTCCACTCCTCTGTGAGGTCTATAGGCAAACTGCAGAGGATCCAATGCATGCTCAGTCTGCTTTAGGACCTCACATCTGACCAGTTTTTCAAAAATTTTCATTAAATTTTCATTAAAATTGAAGTCAAAGCAACTGGTCTAAAGTCGTTTACCGTTTTAGGACAGCTGGGTTTTGGAACGGGAACAACCACGGCTTCTTTCCAGATCTTAGGCACATGTTGTGTCTGTAAGGACTTATTGAAAATGTAAAATAAAACAGAAAGCACAGATAAATGAAAGTTCACCGCTTACTGCAACAAATCACAGTTACTTTTTCTCTGTGCTTAAGAAAACTTTAAATGCATTTAATGCGGACACTAAATGTGAGCTTTTTGCTCAAAAAATACTCATGTTTAGTAGTAGGACCTGTTAGGGGCTACTTACTGATCGGACAACAGGTGACCAGGGCTCGATATGAGAAGTCGCCACCATGGCATTTCTTCCCTGGGTTGTGATGTGAACTGGGGCAGGACAGGAGACGGACTCATGGAAGAGACTGTGTGATGGCTGCATTTGTATTTATTTGGTTACTTATTTGCTTGCCTTTGCCTTTGGCATGACAACCTCCAGTGACTTGAGGCCGCTGGTGGTGCTGAGGCCGACCAAAATTACCCCAAGAGCGCAGCGACGACTCATCCAAGAGGTCACAAAAGACCCCACAACAACATACAAAAAACTGCAGGCCTTACTTGCCTCAGTGAAGGTCAGTGTTCATGACTCCAAACATAAGAAAGAGACTGCCACTTTCAGCTTCTTCCCTCCAGATGGAGGGTTGTTGTCCCAAAAAGTAAAACCCAGCATTACAAAAACAGCTTTGTTCTTGCTGCTGTCAAAGAGTTGAACAAGATGGAGCAATATTTTGCACATAATTTAGTTATCTATTTATGAATTTTATTTTATATTTATTTTTGTAGGTTTTTTATTTGAGTTTTAAATCTTTTATTGGGTTTTAGACTTTTATTGCGTTTTTAATCTCTTTGACTTAGTTTTTAGCTTTTTTAGTATGACTCTTGTCTCTTGTCTCTTTGTTTTTTCTCTTATCTCTTTGTCTTATGTCCTGATTGGTGGAGCCTTGAGTACTTTTATCGTGTTTATAGTCAGCTTCATGTGTGCCTGTGTTTGTGTTCATGTTGAATGTAATTGTGGTTTGTAAATATGTGTCTAAAAGGATGTCACCTGACTGCAAAACAAATCTACCTACAGGTACAAATAAAGTAACCTGAACCTGAACTGGGCAAAAATGGCCTGCATGGCAGAGTTCCAAGACGATAACCACTGCTCAGCAAAAAGAACATAAAAGCTCATCTCAGTTTTGCCAGAAAACATCTTGATGATCCCCAAGACTTTTAGGAAAATACTCTGTGGATTGACGAGACAAAAGTTAAACGTTTTGGAAGGTGTGTGTCCCATTACATCCAGCGTAAAAGTAACACAGCATTTCAGAAAAGGAACATCATACCAACAGTAAAATATGGTGGTGGTAGTGTGATGGTCTGGGGCTGTTTTGCTGCTTCAGGACCTGGAAGACTTGCTGTGGTAAATGGAACCATGAATTCTGCTGTCTACCAAAAAATCTGAAGGAGAATGTCCGGCCATCTGTTCGTGACCTCAAGCTGAATTGCACTTGGGTTCTGCAGCAGGACAATGATCCAAAGCACACCAGCAAGTCCAACTCTGAATGGCTTAAGAAAAACAAAATGAAGACTTTGGAGTGGCCTAGTCAAAGTCCTGGCCTGAATCGGATTGAGATACTGTGGCATGACCTTAAAAAGCTGGTTCATGCTCGAAAACCCTCCAGTGTGGCTGAATTACAACAATTCTGCAAATATGAGTGGGCCAAAATTCCTCCACAGTGCTGCAAAAGACTCATTGCCAGTTACTGCAAATGCTTGATTGCAGTTGTTGCTTCTAAGGGTGGCCCAACCAGTTATTAGGTTCAGGTTCAGGTTCAGGTTACTTTATTTGTACCCGTAGGTAAATTTGTTTTGCAGTCTGGTGACATCCATATTTACAAGCCACTAATTACATTCAACATAGACACAAACACAGGCACACATGAAGCTGACTATAAACATGATAAAAATACTCAAGGCTCCATCAAACAGGGTATAAAAAGACAAAGAGATGAGGGAGAAACCAGAGGTAAGAGAGAGGGATCATATTAAAGTTAAAAGTTAAAAACTAGTCAGAGGTTAAAAAACTCAAAGGTCTAAAACCCAATAAAATATTTAGAACCCAAGTGACATCATACAAAATAAGTAAATATAAAATATGTACAATATATTTTTATAGCTTGTTCAACTCTTTGACAGCAGCAGGGACAAAGCTGTTTTTGTAGCGCTGGATTTTACATTTTGGGACAGCAAACCTCCGTCTGGAGGGAAGAAGCTGAAAGTTGCAGTGCAAAGGGTGGGAGTCATCATTTAAAATGGAGGTAGCCATCCTCTGTACTTGTCTGGTGTACAGGGATGTCAGGCTCAGCTGTGACTCACCAAGCAAACGGCTGGACCATCTAACTACCTGATCCAAGGATTTCCTCTGTTTCAGTTTTATCTGACCAAACCATGACACTAAAGAAAAGGATAAAACAGATTCAATAAAAGCCCGATAAAACATTGTCATTATGGTTCGGTCAATTTGGAAGTGTGCAAGTTTCCTCAAGCAATGCAAATGTTGCTGACCCTTTTTGCACACCCTTTCACAGTTCTCTTCAAAGTTTAAATTACTATCAATAATCGTCCCAAGATATTTGTAGGATTGTACACATTCGGTGGTCTGGCCTTTTAGTACGGTGACTTTGTGCCTGGGAGTTTTCCTCCTAAAGTCAATAATCATATCTTTAGTTTTTGTCGTATTCAGCTGCAGGTAGGAATCCTCACACCAGTGAACAAAATCATCAACTACTGGGCTGTGGCCACTCTCACCATCCTGGAGGAGACTGACAATAACTGAATCATCAGCATACTTTATAATGTGTCTGTTGTCATGTCTGCTCCGACACATGTTTGTGTACAGGATGAAGAGTAGTGGTGACAACACACACCCCTGAGGAGATCCTGTAGAAGAGCACTTTAGGTCAGACAATGTACCATTGACCCTTACTCTCTGCGTCCTGTTGGTTAAGAAATCCAGAATCCAACCCACCAGATTTTTGCTCAAATCAAATTGTTGCAGGAGCCTTTCAACTAAAATATGAGGTTGGATTGTATTAAAGGCGGAGGAAAAGTCCACAATTAAAAGCCTGGCGTGTGTCCCATTAAAATCCCAGATGTTTAAAAAGCATGTTAAACAGAATGACAGTGGCGTCCTCCACTCCTCTGTGAGGTCTATAGGCAAACTGCAGAGGATCCAATGCATGCTCAGTCTGCTTTAGGACCTCACATCTGACCAGTTTTTCAAAAATTTTCATTAAAATTGAAGTCAAAGCAACTGGTCTAAAGTCGTTTACCGTTTTAGGACAGCTGGGTTTTGGAACGGGAACAACCACGGCTTCTTTCCAGATCTTAGGCACATGTTGTGTCTGTAAGGACTTATTGAAAATGTAATGAAATACAGGACTCAGTTCATGTGCACAGGACTTACCAAGTGCCCACATATATTATCAGGGCCCTGACTTTTGTTCACTTTTACAGCGCAGAACTCCATTTTAATATCCTGCACCTCAATATAAAAGTGCTGATTGTCTTTGAGTTTCTGTTTCAAATCTTGGGTTTCAGTGCTAAAATCAAAGGAGTCGAAACGACCATAAAAACAATTAAGAGCATTAGCCAGCTGTGTGTCTGAATTAAAACCATCTAAAAACACACCATTACTGCGCTCTGTGCTCTGAAGGCCTGCAATAGTTTTCATACTGGCCCAGGCTGAACCAAGTTTCTTTGTTGCCATCTTACTTTCCAATTCTGATTTATAATTCTGTTTTGCTCTTAAAATTTCGGACTTCAGCTCTTTTGTGGCAACCTGTAGCTCAGAAACAGACCCCTGTTTAAAGGCAAGTGCTTTCCTCTGTAAGCAGGATTTAACTGATTTTGTAACCCATGGCTTGTTGTTGGGATATATTTTGACACGTTTACGTGGAATGATCGTATTTTTACAGAAAGCCATGTATGAGCATGTGACGTCCACCAAAGAGTCCAAATCATCCCCGCAGGACAGTGTGAACATCTCCCAGTCTGTACAGTTAAAGCATTCCTGGAGGCAGTGCAGTGAATCCTCTGTCCACACATCTATGTCTCTGGTCTCCACCTTGCCTCTTCTGAGAGCAGTTTTATAAATGGGCAGCAAATGTACACAGTTGTGATCTGAGGATCCTAAAGGAGGAAGGGGGAGTGATTTATAGGCCCTCTCTATGGATCCATAGCACAGGTCCAATGTCTTTTTTCGCCTGGTTGGGCAGGAGAAATTCTGATAAAAGTTTTTAAGTGTCTTCTTTAAAGAAACATGGTTAAAATCCCCAACAATAAAGTTTGGCGCCTCTGGAGAAACTGACTGCAGCCGCTGCACCACATCAAAGACGGTGCTGGAGGCGGAGTCAGCGTCTGCCCTCGGGTGGATGTACACATATGTGATGAAAAGCTGGGGGAACTTGCGAGGCAAATAAAAGGGGCGTAGTGATACGGACAGCAGCTCCACATCGGGTGTACAGATGCGCTCTCTGACCATGACAGATGTGCAGTACTGCTTAATATATAAACATACGCCGCCCCCCTGACGTTTCCCCGTTACCTCTTCCTGCCGATCCGAGCGCAGTGGGGCTCCAAAGCCGTCAATCCACAGGTCCGCATCCCGGTCATGCGCAGTAAGCCAAGACTCAGTGTAAGCCATGACACAGCAATTCTTAAAGTCCTTCTGGTAGCGTACATTCCCTTGAATTTCATCCACCTTGTTCCTCAGAGATTATACGTTCCCCAAACTCATAGAAGGAAGAGGAATGTTACCAAACTGATGTTTCCTCAGGCGTAATTTCACGCCTCCACGCTTTCCGCGCCTCCTTCTCTTGTCTCTCTTTTCACTGCTGTGTCCATGAACGTCTCTCAAAATAAAGTCCGGCAGTTGCGGCTTAGGCTCAAACACAGACGCTGCATCATCCGTGTTTAAATGCAGCAACATGTCCCTGGAATAATGTATTCTGCCCGGCATGATCACGATCGCGCTCACCTCAGATACACAGACCCGGTGTGAAAGAATCAGCAGTGCAAAAATGGGGAGGAAATCCATATTGATGGAATTGATGTTCACAGCTGACCAACTGCCTGCACAAGGTCATCCAAGAGATATGGGATGCCCAGAAAGTACCTCAAGACTGGAAGGATGCAAGTATTGTGCCTTTGTTCAAGAAAGGTGACAGGAAAGACTATGGAAATTACTGAGGTATATCACTGCTAGCCACTGTTGGTAAGATTCTCTCACGTGTACTACTGAACAGACTCAATGAACACATCTCGCAGAATGTACTACCAGAAACCCAGTGTGGCTTTAGAAGTGGAAGAAGCACAATGGACATGATTTTCTGCTTGAAACAGGTTCAAGAAAAGTGTATCGAACAGAACATGCCACTTTATGTAGTCTTCATAGATTCAGGATCCACTTTATGTAGTCTTCACAGATTCAGGACTATTTAAAACAGCTAGACAGAAAATTCACAGCTATTGCAGTCTCTGAAACCTGGCTTAATGAAGAACTGGCTCCCCTGATGGCAATAGAGGGATATCAGATGTTTTATATTAACAGATCTCAAAAAAAGGGTGGTGGTGTTGCACTGTATATTGATGACCTGTACAGGTGTAAGCTTGTAAATGAAATGTCCTCAGCACTACCAGGGATTTTGGAATGTGTTACTGTTGAGATTGACCTAGACAAAACAAAAAATCTAATCATAAGCTGCATATATAGAACGCCGGGAACTTGCATTGAGACATTCAGAGATAAATTAGTCGAGCTGTACAATAATATTACTAGTAAGAAAATGGTAGCAATTTGTGGAGATTTCAATATTGATTTACTGAATCCACATCAACAAAATGTAGTTACAGAGTTCATGAACTCTATGTACAGCATGAGTCTATATCCCACAATAACACATCCCAGTAGAATCACAGTTCACTCTGCTACACTTATTGACAACCTGTTTGTCAATGTTTTCGATAAGAAAATAGAAAGTGGATTATTGATAAATGATATAAGTGACCACTTGCCAACCTTTGCACTTATCCATGGCCACACGGGGCCCAACACAGAAAAAATTTCAAAATCGTTCAGACACAAATCACCAAATGCAATCAGTTCTCTTAAAGAGGACTTGCTGAAGCAAGACTGGACAGAAGTCTATGTATCAGATGTAAATGAAGCCTATGACACATTTATAAACATTGTAACCACTCTTTATGAAAAAAACTGCCCATTAGTAAAAAAAAAAGCTTAAACACAAATTTGCTGATAAGCCATGGTTAACCAAAGGACTACAAAAGGCGTGTAAAAAGAAAAATTTATTATATAAAGCTTTCCTAAAGAAAAGAACAAAAGAAGCAGAGCAGCGGTATAAAACATACAAAAATAAGTTAACATATATAATAAGATGTAGTAAAAGAGACTATTACAGTAAAGAACTGGCGAAAAACAAAGACAATATTAAAAATACATGGACAATACTCAACAGTATCCTTGGAAATAAAAGCAGAAATACAAGCTACCCAACTAATATTCCAAAAAATAATAAAACGACTCAGAGTGTGAATATAGCTTCACCTGCAGATGAATTTAATAATTTTTTTGTAAGCATTGGACCTAAACTGGCCCGAGAAATACCCACTACGGTACCTACAGGCGATACAATATGCAATAACACTGCTGTAAAAGACTCCATCTACATAAAGAACACAGACGAAAGAGAGGTCATTGAAATTGTTAAATCGTTCAAAAGTAAAACATCTACTGACTGTGATGGTATTGACATGCTACTAGTCAAAACTGTTATCGAATGCATAGTAAAACCACTGACGTATATCTGTAACCTGTCTCTCCAATCAGGTATATTTCCCAATGCAATGAAAATAGCTAAAGTAATTCCGATATACAAGATGGGCGACAGAGGGGAACTCTCAAACTATAGACCAATTTCACTATTACCGCAATTTTCCAAGATACTTGAAAAAATATTCTATGAGAGAATTGACAACTTCATACTGAAGAATGATTTATTATGTGAGCAGCAATATGGGTTCAGACACAAGAGGACAACTGCATATGCCCTAATGGAATTTACAGAAAAAATATCAACAGCCATTGAAAATAAAGAGTATTCAGTTGGAGTATTCCTAGATCTTAAAAAAGCATTTGATACAGTAGATCATAATTTATTATTAAAGAAACTACAAAATTGTGGTATTAGAGGGGTAGCACTGTCCTGGTTAAGTAGTTACTTAATGAATAGATATCAGTATGTATGTGTTAGCAACAAAAACTCAGAGTTGCTGAAGGTCACCTGTGGAGTCCCACAGGGTTCAGTTTTGGGACCATTATTATTCAATATGTATATAAACGATATATGTAAAGTTTCAGAAAAAATGGACTTAATATTGTTTGCCGATGACACTAATCTGCTATGCAGTGGAAACAATTTGGAACAACTTCTGGATACACTCGGAAAGGAATTAGGAAAGCTTAAACTGTGGTTGATTCAACAATTAACGTTCAATTTAAGTATAGACAAAATTTATAGTCTTTAACAACCATCACAACAACCCAGTACCCAAACTCAATGTTAATGGTGTAGAGATTGAAAGGGTATCTGAAACTAAATTCCTTGAAGTAATAATTGATAACAAACTGTGTTGGAAGTCACATATTAATTATATTAAAGGTAAAGTAGTCCAAATCAATTGCAATATTACACAGAGTGAAATATTTGCTGAATCAACCCACACTATACACCTTGTATCATTCATTAATACTCCCATACATGACATATTGTAATGAAGTATGGGGAAATACATATAAAACAACATATATCCACTCTTTATGCTTCAAAAGAGAGCTATTAGAATAATAAACAAAGCAGCTTACAGGGAACCAACAAACCCACTTTTTCTCAAACAAAAAACTCTCAAGTTGAAAGATCTGGTTGACTTTAAAACCGCAATAATAATGTTCAAAGTGAAGAATTTATCACTGCCCGCAAATACCAAAAGTTGTTCCAAACAAGGGAGAAACGATATCACTTCAGAGGAACATGTATATTTCAAAAGCCTACAGTGAGAACAACCACCAAGCAACACTGTATTTCAGTGCAAGGAGTCAGATTATGGAACGATTTTGGACTTGAATTAAAATCATGTACAACGCTTGGACAATTTAAACAAAAACTAAAGGAAGAAATACTCCAAACATATTTACAAGATGACATGTAAACTCACATAAGGATTGACATATCCAGCCTGTGTTGTGTTGTAGCTTAGTTTTTTTTTTTTTTTTCTCTGTGACACTTTGTCTTAGATTTGTTATGAATAGTAACCGCTTAACTTAGCTTAGCTTAGTTTTCTTTTTTTTCTCTCAGTCACATTTTGTCTTAGCTTTGTTTTTCAATTCAATTCAATTCAAACGTTTATTTCAAACTCAGGGTTCATATTACAAATAGATAAATAAATAAAGTATATACAGATCAGCAGACACTCGGCGCTCTTGTAACGACAAAAGACATAATGGGCTCAGTGTAAAATGGAACGCCACCACTTCCAGATGCTGGAATGAAGTGTGAGTGACGAGTTGACAATTGCTGATATAAGATGATTGTTACATTCCAGCAGTCTTCTCAAAAAACTGTAAACATTCTTACGTATCAATTCTCCAAAAGACGGAATGTTCACAGACACAAACAGCTTGCTTGCACTTGACCTTCGTGGAACATTTAACAACCTTCTTAGGGAGTTATGATATGCAATGCGGATTTTGTTCCTAACAGCAACATTGCTATTAAACCATAACGGCGAGCAGTACATTGAGGTACAGAAGGTCTTGAACAACATACATTTGACTTCAGGAGAACATCTATGGAAATTACGCAACAGTAAATTGGTTTGAGCGTACAGTTTCCTGAGATGCCTGTTACAATCAGCATTGGTCTTATCAGATTCAATCCACACACCTAGGTATTTGACTTTTTCGACAAAGTTCAAGCTATTACCACAAAGTGACATAACAGGATTCGACGTATTGACGCCCTTTGGTTTGAAAGCCATACACATAGATTTAGTACAGTTGAACAGGATGTCATTTTTTTAACCAAATTTTTCACATACAGAAAGGAGATGTTGCATCGCTGCGGTGGATAAACTTAACAAACAGAGGTCATCAGCGTAGAAAATGTGATTTAACAGTGCACCGTTAAAGGAGCCACCCACATTAGTATTGTTCAACAGTATACTGAGATCATCAACATAGACATTAAACAACAAGGGTGACAGTATACCACCTTGTTTAACACCGTTGGTCACATGAAATTTGGATGAGGTGACATTGCCCCATCTAACAACCATAGACTGCCTTCTGTACCAGTATAGCAGGATGCTAACAATGTAAATAGGGATACCTCGATCGATCAATTTTCTGAACAAACCCCAGTGGTTAATCCTGTCAAAAGCTTTGCTAGCATCTAGGAACGTAGCATAAACACTAGTGGAGTGGCTTCTGAAGTAGTCAACAAATTCATGGAGTAGGTAAACAGCCTTGTCAGTTGAAAGAGCTGATTTGAAACCAAACTGATTGTCGTTTGTCCACAGATAAGTCCACAGATTTAAATTGTAATCGCTCTTGTCTTGTTTTCTCTTTTTTCTCTTTTGAATTCTTGGATGGAATATGGGTGGGCAATATAAGCTGCGGCTTCAGCCATCACCCATTTCGGATAACTCACGTGGAATTGTATAGAAGAAGGAGTCTTTGTCTAATTTGACCTTGTTGTTATATTATACAGTTTCTTTTAACCTGTACTGTACTATCCGAAATAAAATTCATTCATTCATTCATAGACTTCAGTAAAGCCTTCAATACTGTTTTGCGACAAGGACTTTGGCAGGTACTCAAGAAATATGGTTGTACAGAGAAGTTTGTCAGCCTGATCGAGGCACTCCATACAGGTATGCAAGCAAACGTGGCAATGAGTGGTTCAGTATCTAAAGACTTTTCAGTAAGCAATGGGTGAAACAAGGGTGTGTGCTGGCACCTACACTCTTCTCGCTATATCTGGCAGCCATGCTTGAGGTGGCCTTCAAAGACACTTCAGAAGGAGTATACATTCAAACAAGGAAAGAAGCAGACTTGTTCAATGTGGCACAGTTTAAAGCCAAGAGTAAGACATCGATAAAGGTAGTAAGAGAAATGCTCTTTGCCGACGACAGTGCTCCAGTTGCACACAGTGTGGAAGATATGCAATCCTTAGTGGAGAAATTTGCAAGAGCAGCTAGCCAATTCAGTGTCCAAATCAGCATCAAGAAGACAAAGTGCCTTTATCAACCACCAAAGTTCCAATTACCAACATCACTACCAGAAGAGATCAGCATTGGTACAGAGCCACTAGTCAGGTGCAAGACTTTCAAGTATCTAGGGAGTACTGTTTCAGAGGATGCTAGGCTGGAGGATGAACTATCTCTCAGAATGGGAAGAACGAACGCTGTGTTTGGAAACTTGAGGGAGAGACTGTGGAACAATCGACATGTGTCTGTACGTGAGAAATGCAAAGTGTACAGAGCGACAGTACTGGCTACTCTATTGTACAGTGCAGAAACTTGGGACTGTCTACAGAGTGCAGGTGAAGAAACTCCATGCGTACATGATGAGACACCTTCGAGCCATAATGAACATCTTATAGAAAGACAAGATAACCAACATAGAAGTGTTGAAACGAGCTGGTCTACCATCAATGGAGGACATGCTAATACAGACGAACCTGAGATGGCTCGGACATCTTGAGAGGATGGACCACCAGCGTCTCCCTCGGCAGTTACTCTACTCACAGTTATGCGAGGGCAAACACAATCAGGGTGACCAAGGCTCAGATTTAAAGACACTGTAAAAAGAAATTTGAAGAAGTTGGATATAGACAGGAGTTCCTGGCAGCAGAAGGCTAAGGACAGAGCTGTGTGGAGGAATCTGATCAGACCTAAATGAAACAGTCATTGTCGCCCACGACAGACTGCTATGATGATGACGGTGGACCGAGGCAGCAGAGCAGGCCTTTTCCAAATTAAAGGGCCTGTTCACTGAAACACCAATCTTGGCTCAGGTCGACACGCAGCTGCAGTTTGTCCTCGAGGTGGATACATCTGATTTGGGGGTGGGCGCTGTCCTCTCACAGTGCACATCCTCCGATCAGAAGCTCCACCCGTGCGCATATTTCTCCCGTCGGCTCACGCTGGCCGAGAGGAACTATGGCGTGGGGGACAGAGAGCTGCTCACCATTGAATTGGCACTGGATAAATGGAAACATTGGCTAGAGGGGGCTATTCACCCCATTGTTGTGTGGACCAACCACAAAAACCTTGAGTATTTGCGGTTGGCCCGCCGACTTAATGCCAGGCAGGCTCGCTGGGCTTTGTTTTTCCAGCGATTTAATTTTAACATCACCTACCAGCCTGGCTCTCAGAACACCAAACCGGACGCGCTATCGTGCCAGTTTGATTCCAAGGAGGTAGCGCCCCCTTCCCACCCCCAACCCATTCTTCCCTCTTCAAGGGTCCTTGGTGCCCTTACATGGGATATCGAGTGGAGGGTCCGTCAGGCCCAGTCTCGTGATCCTGTGCCAGCAGGGTGCCCCCGGACCTGCCTGTACGTCTTCGCTGCCCTCCGCAGTGACGTCATCCAGTGGGGTCACACCAGCCGCTTCGCCTGTCATCCTGGTATCACCCGCATGATGGACCTTGTTCAGCGGGGTTTCTGGTGGCCCACGCAGTGGCGGGATGTACGGGAGTATGTACAGGCCTGCCAGACCTGCGTCCGGGGCAAGTCCGACTCTTTTCCCCTGGATGGACTTCTCCATATCCTTCCCATCCCTGGTTGCCCGTGGTCTCACATCGCCGTGGATTTTGTAATTGGTCTTCCCCCCTCCCATGGAAAAACAGTTATTCTGACCATTGTAGACCACTTCTCCAAGGCTGTGCATTTGCTGGCTCTCCCCAAACTCCCCTCGGCCTTGGAGACGGCCAACCTCCTGACTGACCTTATGATCCGCTTCCATGGGATGCCGATGGACATCGTGTCTGACCGTGGGCTGCAGTTTACCTCGCAGGTTTGGAGGGCCTTCTGCTGCACCCTGGTAACGACGGTGAGCCTCTCCTCCGGTAATCACCCCCAGAGCAATGGGCAGGCAGAGCACACCAACCAGTCCTTGGAGGCCACCCTGCAGTGTGAAGCAGCCGAACAGCCATATTCCTGGAGCACGCACCTGACCTGGGTGGAGTATGCTATGAACTCGGCTGTTTCCATGGCAACCGGGCTCACTCCGTTCAAGGTGTCCATGGGATACATGCCCCCCCTGCTTCCGATGGCTGAGAGAGGGGTCGGTTCCCTCCGTGGAGGCGCGTGCTCACCGTTGCCGACGTCTTTGGAGATCCACGCGTGCCTCCCTCATCCACTCTGTCGAGTGCAACCATACTACAGCGGACAGACGATGGGTGCCTGCCCCTAAGTACACCGTAGGGCAGCAGGTTTGGTTGGTGGCCAGCCAGGTCCCCTTGAAGACAACATCAAAGAAGCTGTCTCCTTGCTTCCTGGGGCCCTTTCCTATCTCCAGGATCGTCAATGACACGTCAGTTCAGCTCAAGTTACCACCTACTGTACGGGTGAACTTGACTTTCCATGTCTCCCATATTAAGCCTCTTTCAGTCAGTCCACTCTGCCTCCCCCTAAGCCGCCTCCTCCTCCCCGGATTATCGACGGTCGCCCAGCCCATACGGTCCGCTGGATCATGGATGTTCGCCGTCAGGGCTGGGGGCTCCAGTATTTGGTTGATTGGGAGGGCTACAGCCCGGAGAAACGTTCCTGGGTCCCTTCGTTCTGGATCCTGGACAAACAGATGCTCTGGTCCTATCATCGTGCCCATTCCAATAAACCGTATAGACCGCCAGGAGGAGCTCCTAGAAGGGGGGGCCCTGTCACTGGCAGGGAGATCACGCCCCTTCCTTCCCATTCATCTCTCCCCGGCTCATCAAAACACCTGCGGAAGAGGACACTACTGCGCCCCCTCATCAGCCAGCGTACTTAAGGAAGCATCCTTCAGTGATTCAACGCTGGCTCATCTGGGTATACTGCCATAAGACAGCAAGTAATCTCACACTGGGTAAAGAAATTATTAACCTGTGTGCTTTAATCCATTTATTCAGGTTGCTGCCATCGTGTGGGTGTGTCTCGGGGACTGCATGCGCTCTCCTGCCACACCATCCATCACCAACAGTAACCTCCACCCGGTCAGGCACCACCAGCTCATTCCCTACTCTGCTGGTTCATCTATTCCCCGCTGGAGTCCTGCCGGTGATCCCTTGGAGCCCACGTAAGTGGTAATTTGGCTAGCCCATTATCCCTTATGCCATTCCTCCACTTACAGCTCTCGTCTTCTCTCCGCAGGCTCTTTCCTCTGTCGAGTTACTGTTCTGTAGCTGTGCGGAGTTTTTGCAATTTAATAAACATTCTCAAACATGTATTATTGTTTGATTGTCTTTCTGCTGCTGCATCTTGCACGTAGGCTGAATTATCTAATCAGTCATGACATTTGTCTTCTGTTTGTTTTAGTTGTTGGTTTGTTTGACTTTTTGTCTGTTCCCTTCCCTTTTCTTTCCCCCTCCACACACTTCCTTTCCCTCTTCCCCATCCTGTCGGGTCTTCCATGGGTAAAATAATTAAAATAAAGTATTAAAAGTTATTACAGGAGGAGTTTACAACAATATACAATACATAGTTAGGTACTGTATAAGCTCCTCTTGGCAAAGTAAATCCATTTTGGCATAATAAGGGTGACAGATCCCTGTTCTGCTTGCCTAGCTGCCTGACAGGACAAGGGTTAAAAAAAAAAAAAAAAAAAAAAGAGCGAGAGAGGAACATAGGGTGACTTACAAGAGTGGAGGAAGGTGCACACAGGTGGACTACACCTTATGCAGAAGGAGAAATCTGAAAGAGATGGGAGACTGCAAGGTGGCAGGGGAGTATGTAGCTAGACAGCATCGGATGGTAGTCTGTAGGATGACTGGAATGCAAGAAGAGGAAGAGAGTGAAGGCAGAGCCAAAGATTAACTGGAGAAAGTTACAGAAGGCAGAAGGTTGCACAGAGTTTAGGAAGGAGTTGATACATGCTCTGGGTGGTAAGGAAGAATTACCAGATGACTGGGAAAGTACAGCAAAAGTTTTGAGGGAAATGGGTAGAAAGGTATGTGGTGCATTCAGTGGACAGAGGAAGTAAGACAAGGAGACTTGGTGGTGGAATGAGGAGGACAAGGGAAATATTCAAAGGAAGTGGTTAGCAAAGAAAAAAATGGGATAGTCAGGGAGATGAAGAAAGTAGACAGGAGTATTTGGAATCTAGGTGCATGGCAAAGAGAGAGGTGGCAAAGGAAAAGGCATATAGTGAGTTGTAAGAGAGGCTAAACACAAAGGAGAAAAGAACTTGTATAGACTGGCTAGACAGAGAGATCGAGCTGGAAAAGACGTGCAGCAGGTTAGGCTGATTAAGGACAGAAATGGTAATGTACTGTAGTGTTTTTTAATTTATAATTATGATCAAGTATAAAGTTTATTTAATTTCAACTTGGAAGGATATGCGTGAATGGGAATTTGCCTCCCAGTTCACCCACACACACCAGAAAATAATATATTACTCGTTGGGGCACCAGATCACTTCTTTCTCGGTGAACAATTAATGATTAATCTTATACCTGAAATTGATCAATCAGTTAATTAATAAATCAATAAATTAATAATCAGTCTCAAAATATTAGTGAATTCGATACTGGGGCTTTCACATACAGTGGGGCAAAAAAGTATTTACTCTGCCACCAATTGTGCAAGTTCTCCCACTTAAAAGATGAGAGAGGTCTCCAATTTTCATCATAGGTATACCTCAACTATGAGAGACAAAATGAGGGGAAAAAAATCCAGAAAATCACATTGAAGGATTTTTAATGAATTAATTGGTAAATTCCTCAGTAAAGTAAGTATTTGGTCACCTACAAACAACCAAGATTTCTGGCTCTCATAGACATGTAACTTCTTCTTTAAGAGGCTCCTCTGTCCTCCACTCGTTACCTGTATTAATGGCACCTGTTTGAACTCTTTATCAGTATAAAAGACACCTGTCCACAACCTCAAACAGTCAGACTCCAAACTCCACTATGGCCAAGACCAAAGAGCTGTCAAAGGACACCAGAAACAAAATTGTAGACCTGCACCAGGCTGGGAAGACTGAATCTGCAATAGGTAAGCAGCTTGGTGTGAAGAAATCAACTGTGGGAGCAATTATTAGAAAATGGAAGACATACAAGACCACGGATAATCTCCCTCGATCTGGAGCTCCACGCAAGATCTCACCCCGTGGGGTCAAAATTATCACAAGAACGGTGAGCAAAAATCCCAGAACCACATGGGGGGACCTAGTGAATGACCTGCAGAGAGCTGAGACCAAAGTAACAAAGGCTACATCAGAAACACACTACGCCACCAGGGACTCAAATCCTGCAGTGCCAGACATGTCCCCCTGCTTAAGCCAGTACATATCCAGGCCCGTCTGAAGTTTGCTAGAGAGCATTTGGATGATCCAGAAGAGGACTGGGAGAATGTCATATGGTCAGATGAAACCAAAATAGAACTTTTTGGTAAAAACTTAACTTGTCATGTTTGGAGGAAAAAGAACACCATACCTACTATGAAGCATGGGGGTGGAAACATCATACTTTGGGGCTGTTTTTCTGCAAAGGGACCAGGACGACTGATCTGTGTAAAGGAAAGAATGAATGGGGCCATGTATCGTGAGATTTTGAGTGAAAACCTCCTTCCACCAGCAAGGGCATTGAAGATGAAATGTGGCTGGGTCTTTCAGCATGACAATGATCCCAAACACACCGCCCGGGCAACGAAGGAGTGGCTTCGTAAGAAGCATTTCAAGGTCCTGGAGTGGCCTAGCCAGTCTCCAGATCTCAACCCCATAGAAAATCTTTGGAGGGAGTTGAAAGTCTGTGTTTCCCAGCGACAGCCCCAAAACATCACTGCTCTAGAGGAGATCTGCATGGAGGAATGGGCCAAAATACCAGCAACAGTGTGTGAAAACCTTGTGAAAACTTACAGAAAACGTTTGACCTCTCATTGCCAACAAAGGGTATATAACAAAGTACTGAGATGAACTTTTGTTTTTGACCAAATACTTATTTTACCGAGGAATTTACCAATTAATTCATTAAAAATCCTTCAATGTGATTTTCTGGATTTTTTTTTCCTTATTTTGTCTCTCATAGTTGAGGTATACCTATGATGAAAATTGGATACTTCTCTCATGTTTTAAGTTGGACAACTTGCTCAATTGATGGCTGACTAAATACTTTTTTACCCCATTGTAGACTGGATGTGTCAAGGTCATGGGTCCAGTGGAGATTTTTACCAGTGATACGCCCAGCAGGGTTGTTTTAGTGAGCGCATATGGTCACAGGGCTAATGAACAGGGTTCCAGTTTTAAATCTTTGTGAGCGCGGTTAGCGGCTACATGTAATTTGTCAAAAAGGTTGTGTGACATAAGAGTGGTCAGCGGCAGTGTCTAAAACAGCATCCTGACACATCACATCTTCAAAGGTCAGTGGAAGGTAGAATTTTCGTGCCACCCCCCTCTTGTTTAAATCGCACAGAAATTGTGGAACCGGTGGTTCAACACAGAATTGCGAAGTGTTGTTAGAGGAGTGGTCTTCTTTTTGTGGTTGGGCTGCCGTAACAGCACTGGACTGCGTTGGGTCCTTTGTTTTTTCTCCATTTGTAGGAGGATGGGATAGGCTCCAGCCCCCCGCCCCCCCCGCGACCCAAAAAGGATTAAGCGGAAGAAGATGGATGGATGGATGGATTTTCTTCTTGCCTTTTCTTCATTTGGAATGTTTGTTTTGAGTTGGCATAGCTGATATACTGTAGCTAGGATGTCAGCAGTTCTATTTTCTTTGTTGCTTTGAATCTCCGCTAGGAAATGTTTGACAACTTCGATATCTTCTCTACTGAGAGTAGGAGTTTCTTCTTTCTTCCAAGATTTGTAATTGGTCTCTGCTTCTGAGCTTCTATGATGAGTTGGAGACCATTTGTCACAATTACGGGTGTCTTCGTATCGGTATCTGTCATCATGGTAGTCCGTACCGTGTTCTCGTGACCTATCCAGTGGATATGTGTACAGCTGTAGTCAGGTTTTCGCAAAGTTGGTCCTAAGTGAGATCCAGAGGACCTAGTTTGGTTTTGACCTTGATGAGGTCGGTTGGAAAAATGCTTTGCTTGTTTATGTACTCACAGTGTAGGAGGTTGAGCAGATCGAGGGACTCCTTCCAGCTCCAAGGCGTCAGATGCAGCGCTGATAGCTAGCACTGTGGCAGGTTCAGCGTGCTTGTTACGACTTTGTTGCTGTTTTTGGAACGCATAGTGTGCGAACTCTCTCAGCTGACTTATTGAGCTTGACCCTGGGTTAGCTGTAACTCCTAGGTGATGACTCACAGTGGGATGGAGGTTTTGGATGAAAAGGGTCTTGAAATTGTGGTCTTCTTCCATCCCTGGTGTATTTTGAGATCCAAAACATGCAAGGAGGGGTATCTGGTAGTATGCCTGTGTCAGCTCTGAGCGTCCTTGCTTCACGGCTAGGGCTGCGGTTAGCCCTGCCTGTAGGCAGTCATTGGAGAACTCCTTTTCGATGGCTTCGCAAAGCAGCATGTAGTCTGCTTTGATGTTTGTCAGCTGTCTGTCTAAGAATTTTGATACTGACCTGTTAGATGTCAGTTTAATCAAATAGATGCGATTGTCAACCGTAGCATTAGGATACTTTCGCAGGTTGTAATCACTGTCCTGTAAATAGACTTTGGTATCAGGTGAACCCGTAGGACCTGGATCAAATTTCATGACATTTCACCTGATCTTGTCATGGTCGTGGTCTGAAGGGGCACACACACGCTGTCCACGTGATCATCCGTACTCAGAGCGGGAATGGGGCGAGAGAGCGTGGCAGACGTCCCAGTCCTTATGTGCTTCCTTTAGGAGCAGTTGACATTCCTTGTAGTCACTCTTCACGTTTTGAAGTTGACCGTCAACTCTTCTGAGTTCCTTCTTGGTGTCTTGAAGGGCATCTTCAAGTTCACTGTTCTCTTGGCGAAGCAAGTCATTGTCATGCGCCAACAGTTTATTTCCTGACTCTGCGCGGTCCATATCTTGTAAGGCTTCATCAAGTTGATCTTGAGTGTTGTCGTTCTTCTCTTGAGATTGTTCTAAGCTTTCTTTCAGTGTTTCGTTCTCTTCCTGGAGAGACAGGATTGTTGATTGTTGATTCGCTAGCTCGTTCTCGGCTACCTTTAATCTCGCGACTAATGCTAGCGTGAACTTACCTAACACACTGGTGAGGTCCTTTCCTTCTGGTGGCTTTTCAGTGTGGTAATCCAAAAGTGAGTTGCTTCAGCTCTTCGGGCTGTGTTTTCTTGACCTGTGTTGTGAAGCTAGAAATAAAATCAGAAGTCCATCCTTCCAGTGTTGCTTGAAGGTCATCCAGTTTGGTAAATTGGTCAGTTGTCTGTTGACCCACCATGTTTTACCATTTGTTGTCAGTTAACTTAAAAATCAGCTTGTTGATAATAGTTAATTTGTTAGTCAAGGGTTAACCTTGAGTGTTTTATTTTACAACAGTGTTAGTTAAAAGCTCTTTTCAGAGTTTGTTTCAACTTGTAGGCTTGCAAGATGGGAAGTAGAATTTTGAAATTATTTAGGAATGTGGAGATGCTTCAATTATTTGTTGTTATATTTTGATAAATAAAGTTGAATTGAAATTGAGTTGAATTTGTGTTTCACAAAAACTATGTGGGTTGACTTGTTTACTTTAATTTTCAAAGCCTAATATTGGAATGGTCATCAATAACTAGCTTTTGAAATTTCTGTTGAATGTCACTTTAAAGTGACAATTTTATTTACAAAAAGGAACACAATAAAAATAGAAAAGGTTAAATGCTTTAGAGATTTGAGGTTATAAGTTTTCACTTTCTTTTAAAATTAAGGCTTTCCTTTTGTTTTATTTGTTAAAGTCTATTTTCATTTGAAGCTTTAAATGTTTTAAATATTTACAGATTAGGAAACAAATTAATTGCTTTGAGTATTTTGGTACCAAGGATTTCTTAGGATTAAAGCTAATGGTGATTTGTTTTGATTGTTATCTATAAAATTTCTTATTTACACAATAATGAATGTTTTCACCTTTTGACTTTTTCTCTTTAAAATCCTGGAAAAAAAATAGTGAGTTGGTTAAATGCTTTCCTTTTCCTATGGAGAAAACATGAACCAAGAAATAACACAATGAGTTTAAATAGCACCTAGAGCTTCTTTTAAGTGTTAATTGCTTAATGTGGTTTCCTAAATTTAAAAATTTTGATAAATATTCAGTGAATCACTAAATCTAGATCTACATGTAAGGGTTAATACTTTAAGATCACTGTTGAATAAACATTAGCATTTGTTAGAATCCTTAAGCTAAAATAGGCTTCCTGTGGAGGGAAACACAATGCCACATTTAAAAACAGCAAAATAAAACACACATATAGCTTCAAAAGTTTGCAATTTGTTGCATAAAAATGTGTAAATATGTGCTTTTAACTTTAAAAATTAAAATATGTGGTTACATAAGTGATTAAATACAATGTGGACGGTCTTATGCGTTTCCCGTCATCATAGCAGTCTGTCATGGGCGACAATGACTGTTTCATTTAGGTCTGATCAGATTCCTCCACACAGCTCTGTCCTTAGCCTTCTGCTGCCAGGAACTCCTGTCTATGTCCAACTTCATCAAGTTTCTTTTAACAGTGTCTTTAAATCTGACCCTTGGTCTACCCTGATTGCATTTGCCCTCGCAAAACTGTGAGTAGAGTAACTGCCGATGGAGACGCTGGTGGTCCATCCTCTCAAGATGTCCGAGCCATCTCAAGTTCATCTGTATTAGCATGTCCTCCATTGATGGTAGACCAACTCGTTTCAACACCTCTATGTTGGTTATCTTGTCTTTCCATGAGATGTTCATTATGGCTTGAAGGTGTCTCATCATGTACGCGTGGAGTTTCTTCACATGCACTCTGTAGACAGTCCAAGTTTCAGCACCGTACAATCGAGTAGCCAGTACTGTCGCTCTGTACACTTTGCATTTCACACGGATAGACACATGTCAATTGTTCCACAGTCTCTCCCTGAAGTTTCCAAACACAGCGTTCGCTCTTCCCATTCTGAGAGATAGTTCATCCTCCAGCCTAGCATTCTCTGAAACAGTACTCCCTAGATACTTGAAAGTCTTGCACTTGACTAGTGGCTCTGTACCAATGCTGATCTCTTCTGGTAGTGATGTTGATAATTGGAACTTTGGTGGTTGATAAAGGCACTCTGTCTTCTTGATGTTGATTGGAGGCTGAATTGGCTAGCTGCTCTTGCAAATTTCTCCACTAAAGACTGTATATCTTCCACGCTGTGTGCAACTGGAGCAGTGTCGTCAGCAAAGAGCATTTCTCTTACTACCTTTATCGATGTCTTACTCTTGGCTTTAAACTGTACCACATTGAACAAGTCTGCTTCTTTCCTTGTTTGAATGTATACTCCTTCTGAAGTGTCTTTGAAGGCCACCTCAAGCATGGCTGCCAGATATAGCGAGAAGAGTGTAGGTGCCAGCACACACCCTTGTTTCACCCCATTGTTTATTGAAAGTCTTTAGACACTGAACCACTCATTGCCACGTTTGCTTGCATACCTGTATGGAGTGCCTCGATCAGGCTGACAAACTTCTCTGTACAACCATATTTCTTGAGTACCTGCCAAAGTCCTTGTCGCAAAACAGTATCGAAGGCTTTACTGAAGTCTATGAAGACTATATAAAGTGGCATGTTCTGTTCGATACACTTTTCTTGAACCTGTTTCAAGCAGAAAATCATGTCCATTGTGCTTCTTCCACTTCTAAAGCCACACTGGGTTTCTGGTAGTACATTCTGCGAGATGTGTTCATTGAGTCTGTTCAGTAGTACACGTGAGAGAATCTTACCAACAGTAGTGGTAATCTGGTAAGTGGTGATCTTACCAACAGCAGTGATATACCTCGGTAATTTCCACAGTCTTTCCTGTCACCTTTCTTGAACAAAGGCACAATACTTGCATCCTTCCAGTCTTGAGGTGCTTTCTGGGCATCCCATATCTCTTGGATGAGCTTGTACAGGCAGTTGGTCAGCTGAATACCACCAAATTTCCACACTTCTGCTGGAATTCCATCCCTTCCTGGAGCTTTACCATCCTGTGTTGTCCTGATAGCTGCCATTAGTTCATCAAAATTTGGTGGTTCATCCAGACTTGATACAGCTGGTCGCTGCACTAGAGCTTCTTTATCCTCTTCAGTGAGATCTCCAGGGTTGTTTAGTAGTTGGTCAAAGTGGTCTGCAAATCTGTCCAGGATCTTGTCTTTCTCCTGCAAAACCGTTTCACCATCCATAGCCTTTAGTTGGATCAATCCTCTTGGTTTAGGGCCGTAGATTTCTCTCAAACCTGTGAAGAATGTTTTCATGTCCTTTCTGTCTGCTGCAGTTTGAAGTTCCTCCACTTTTTCATCCCACCAGTTGGACTTCATCTCTCTGGTGTACTTCTGTAGCTCACTCTGAGCCTTTGAGTATTTCTTCTTCTTCGACCTTGTGCTACACTGTAGGTTTTCCTGCCTAGCTGTATTCCTCACTTCTAGTAGTTTCTTCAGGTGTTCATCATGCTCATCAAACCAGTCTTGATGTTTCCTCTCAGGGTGGCCTAATACATCACTCGCAGTCGATACACCATATCCTTCAGTGTTGCCCATTTCTCTTCTATGTCATTCTCTGAGTTGTTGCTGTCCCAGTCTTTCAAGTTTTCATCCATTTCCTGTGCAAGTTCTTCCTGCTTCTTTTGGCCTTTCAGTGCACTAGTGTTTAGCTTTCGTAGTGGCTTCACGCCCATCCTGCAGTGTTGTTTTCGTCTGCAAATCCTTAATCTAGATCTCAGCATAACATGATCAGTACCACAGTCTGCGCCTCTCATTGCTCTGCTGTCCAATACATCCCTTATGTCTCTCTGCCTGACTATGATGTAGTCTAATAAGTGCCAGTGCTTGGATCTTGGGTGCATCTATGTCTTCTTGTGTGTGTCCTTGTGCTTAAACAGAGTGTTGGTTATCACAAGGTTGTACTCTGAACATAGTGCAAGTAGAAGTTCTCCATTAGCATTGCACTTGCCTACTCCATGACTGCCTAGCACTCCTTTCCATTTCTCAGTGTCCGAACCAACTCTGGCATTAAAATCTCCAACGAGTATCAGCCTGCCATCAGTCGGTACACACCTGATATCCATCCATCCATCCATCCATCTTCTACCGCTTTTCCGGAGGTCCGGGTCGCGGAGGCAGCAGTTCAAGCAGAGAAGCCCAGACTTCCCTCTCCCCAGCCACCTGCTCCAGCTCTTCAGAGAGGATACCAAGGCGTTCCCAGACCAGCTGGGAGACATAGTCTCTCCACCGAGTCCTGGGTCTGCCCCGGGGTCTCCTCCCAGTGGGACGTGCCTGAAACACCTCAAGTGGGAGGCGTCCAGGAGGCATCCTAATCAGATGCCCATACCACCTCAACTGACTCCTTTCAATGTGGAGGAGCAGCGGTTCTACTCTGAGCCTCTCCCGGATGACTGAGCTCCTCACCCTATCTCTGAGGGTGAGTCCAGCAATCCTACGGAGAAAGCTCATTTCAGCCGCTTGTATCCGCGATCTCGTTCTTTCGGTCATTACCCAAAGCTCGTGACCATAGGTGAGAGTAGGAACGTAGATTGACTGATAAATCGACAGCTTTGCCTTAGAACTAAGCTCCCTCTTCACCACAACAGACCGGTACAACGTCCGCATCACTGCAGATGCTGCTCCAATCCGTCTGTCGATCTCTCGCTCCATTCTCCCCTCACTCGTGAACAAGACCCCAAGATACTTAAACTCCTCCACTTGGGGCAGGAGCCTGTCCCCAACCCGGAGAGGACAATCCACCTTTTTCCGGCTGAGGACCATGGATTCGGACTTGGAGGTGCTGATTCTCATCCCAGCCACTTCACACTCAGCGGCAAACCGTCCCAGCAAGAGCTGTAGGTCATTGCTGGATGAAGCCAACAGGACAACATCATCTGCAAAC
Organism: Pholidichthys leucotaenia; assembly: GCA_020510985.1. Lineage (NCBI taxonomy): Eukaryota > Metazoa > Chordata > Actinopteri > Cichliformes > Pholidichthyidae > Pholidichthys > Pholidichthys leucotaenia. The sequence goes on from CM035840.1 coordinate 218,544,028, forward strand.
AACAGAGATGAGATCCTGTGGTCACCAAGCATGACACCCTCCATTCCCTGGCTGCGCCTAGAAATCCTGTCCATAAAAATTATGAACAGGATCGGTGACAAAGGGCAGCCCTGGCGGAGTCCAACTCTCACTGGGAATGGCTCTGACCGAGTGTTGGCCATACAAACCAAACTCTCACAACGGTCGTACAGAGACCGAATAGCTCGTAACAACAAGCCCAATACCCCATACTCCCGAAGCACCGCCCACAAAAACCCACGAGGGACGCGGTCAAATGCCTTCTCCAAGTCCACAAAACACATGTAAACTGGTTGGGCAAACTCCCACGAACCCTCGAGAATTCTCGAGAGGGTAAAGAGCTGGTCCGATGTGCCACGGCCAGGACGAAAACCACATTGCTCCTCCTGAATCCGAGGTTCGACCAACGGCCGGACTCTCCTCTCCAGTACCTTGGCATAGACCTTCCCAGGGAGGCTGAGGAGTGTGATCCCTCTAAAGTTGGAGCACACCCTCCGGTCCCCTTTTTTAAAGAGAGGAACCACCACCCTGGTTTGCCATGCCAAAGGCACTGCCCCCGACCTCCACGCAATGTTGCAGAGGCGTGTCAACCATGACAACCCAACAACATCCAGGGCCTTGAGGTACTCGGGGCGAATCTCGTCCACCCCTGGGGCCCAGCCACCAAGGAGATTTTTAACCACCTTGGTGACCTCAGCCCCTGTGATAGGCGAGTCATCTCACACCATCTATCATACACCTGATAGTCTCACGTAAATCACTGTAGAACTCTTCCTTCACCTCCTCTGTGTTGGTCTTTGTTGGGGCATATACACTGATGAGTGTGGCATACATCTTCCGCTGTAGTGGGAGTCTCATAGTCATTGTCCTGTCATTGATTGGCACCGGTTCTTCATCAAGCATTGCTGCTATCTCCTTTCTAACTGCAAAGCCCACTCCTGCTTCTCTTCTTCTTCCTGAAAGGGGACTTTAACAGAGGTCAGCTGCGTTAAGGGCAGTGCTACCCCACTATAGTTCCTGATGAAACAGCGATAAAAGTTTGCAAACTCGAGGAAGCATTGAAACTCCCTGCAGGAGTGGGGTGTCGGCCAATCGAGCACTGCCCTCACCTTGGCCGGGTCAGCAATCAGTCTCCCTTCAGCCACTATGAAGCCCAGGAAGGTGGTAGATGTAGTGGAGAACTCATACTTCTCAGCCTTAACGTAGAGCTGGTTCTCCAAGAGCCATTGTAAAATTGCTCTAATCAGCTCTCATTCTCGCTGTCCCTCTAGGCTGTGTGTTCCTCGGCGTGTGCTGTTTTCCTTACTTCTGTGTGTTTTCCATAAACTGAACATAAAATGTCTTCCCCGTGTCTGCGTGCTTCCTCTGGTGTTAGTTGCCTTGCATGTGAGCCTCTAGCTAACTAATTATGACAGAACGGTCCAGCCACAATCAAGGCTCAGCGGGCGCTACATCAGGGGAGCACTCCACACACTTCCGGTTACACGCCACGGAGTGACAGATGGCCGTGCTCACTGAGCAGTTGCAAACTATTACACAACACTTAACCACAGTCTCAGAACACCTCTGCCATATGTCTCGTCCGGGGCCTCCCCTCCTCCTGCTGCCTTGGCGGGGTCCACCACCTGTCGGACCATCACTGTTCTGTCACCTGCCCCATACGCAGGGGAGGTGGGGGGATGTAAGGGGTTTTTGCTCCACATTCGCCTCTATCTGCGGCAGGTGGGTGGGGAGTATCCGGATGACACATCCAAGAGTCACATTAAGACCCTCCTGCTCCAGGACCGGGCACTCAATTGGGCTCAGTCCATCCTTGGTAGTTCCGAGGGTTCCAATTACACATTTGAATGATTTGTGCAGGAGTTCTCCTGGGCTTTCGACCATTCAGAGAGCGAGGGGAACATCATGAGCTATCTCATGTTACTTCAGCAGGGGAATCGGTCTGCGGCCGATTTCTCAGTTGAATTCCAGGTCGTTGCGGCGGACTCCAGGTGGAACGATGTTGCCCTATGCAGTGCCTTCCTCCGGGGCCTAAATTCCAACCTCCGTGATGACCTGGCGGTTCATGTGAGCCCCTCCTCTTTGGATGAGCTGATCAAGTAGGCCGTGAGCTTAGATAAAAGTGCAGAAGGCTTTCTTCAACCTGTCCTCCTCGCGATCATCCCCACCAGCTACGTGCTCCACCAAATCGGATTCCTCCTCTGAGCCAATAGTTCTGGGTCAAGCCTGATTGACGCTGGAGGAAGGCCGGTGCTTGCATGTATTGCGGCTCCATGGAGCACAAATTACCGAACTGTCCGCTTAAACTAAAAGATGCAGCCTGTCAGTAGCTGTGGGGGGTCTGGTGGGTGGGTTTTCCATCGATTCCCCCGGTAATTTTTTGCTGCCGGCCCTCATACAGTTACCGGGGGCCGAGAAGAAGGTCTCGGCGTTAACTGATTCAGGGGCTGAACAAAATTTTGTTTCACAGCGACTCGTGCAGGAGATATGTATTCCTATTATAAAACTGCCGGCTCCATTGAACGTTGCGGCACTTTCTCAGAATCAGAATCAGAATCAGAATCAGATTTATTGCCATTGTTCATGTAGTACACAAACTAGGAATTTGTCTCGGTGCAATGCTGCAACATTAAACATGATAAAATAAAAGAAATAAACTATACATGCAATAAAGTGTAGAATAAGAGTGAGTAATACTGGTCAGCAGTTAAATATATTAGCGAGCAGCAGATAATGTGGAGAACCATATAGTGCAGTCGGTAATGCAGGAAGAAAACAGTGATGATTGACATGAGTCTGGTTGAGCTGCTGTACATAGTGCACGAGAGTCAATAAGTCACTTAGTGTTCAGCAGTCTGATGGCAGACTTTCTGGCTATAGATTAGCCTCCGTGACCGACCAAACCGAGACGGTATCCATCCTTTTTTCCAGGAACCACCAGGAGGCTCTCACTTTTTTCGTTCTCCCCAGTTCCTCCTCTCTGGTGGTCCTAGGCTATCCCTGGATCCAAAAACATAACCCTATTATAAATTGGGCGCAGAACTCCATTTCCTCATGGAGTCTCTTTTGCTTATCTTCATGCATCTTCATGCATCTGTTCAGCCACTTGTTCTCCTACGCTCCCCATCTCCTCTCCTCCGGCTGAGCCACCAGACCTCAGCCTTGCGCCCAAAGTCTACCATGACCTTGGGGAGGTCTTTAGCAAGTCGAGGGCCCTCTCGTTACCACCTCACTGTTTCTATGACTGTGCTATTGACCTCCTCCTGGGCGCACGGTTGCCGTCCGGGGGGGGGGGGGGGCGATTGAAAGCTATATTAAAGACTCCCTGAATGCCGGCCTCTTTCAGCCCTCTTTGGCTCCTCTCGGAGCGGGGTTCTTTTTCGTGGGAAAGAAGGATGGATCCCTGCGGCCCTGCATTGATTACCGTGAGCTCAATGCGATAACCATAAAAGACAAATATCCACTGCCCTGATCAATTCCATGTTTGAGATCCTTCAGCATGCACGTGTATTCATGAAACTCGACCTGTGCAACGCGTATCATTTGGTTCGCATACGCAAAGTGGACTAATGGAAGACAACATTCAAAACTCATTTGGGCCATTTTGAATATCTTGTGATGCCCTTTGGGCTTACCAATGCCCCCGCCCTCTTCCAACGCATGATTAATGACATCCTCCGCGATATGGTGAACCAATTTGTTTTTGTGTATTTGGATGACATTTTAATTTTTTCCCACACACCGGACTAACACACAGTCCACGTCTGGGCTGTGTTACAACGGCTCCTGGAAAATCAGCTCTTTGTGAAGGCTGAAAAGTGTGAGTTTTCCACCCACTCCACTTCCTTCCTGGGCTTTATTGTAGCTGAAGGTGAGCTGAGGGCTGACCAGGCCAAGGTAAAGGCGGTGCTAGATTGGCCAACCCCCCAATCCAGAAAGCAACTCCAGCGTTTTTTGGGCTTTGCAAATTTCTACCACAGGTTTATCAGAAACTACACTAAGGTTGCTCAGCCCCGACTCAGCTGACCTCGACCAAAGCCCCCTTTAAATGGTCTGAGGCAGCGCAGCAGGCCTTCACAGAACTGAAGGCCCTATTCTCCGATATACCCATCCTGGCGCAGATCGACCCTCAGCTCCAGTTTATAGTGGAGGTGGATGCTTCTGATTTGGGGGTGGGCACTGTGTTAACCTTTCCTGTTTCAACCTCCAGACCATGAAGCTAGCGTTGGCTCTGGGGTTAGTGCCCTTCTTTTTACTCACAACAGCGGTGGGAAAGCAGAGAACAGGTGGCTCGCCTGAGGAGCTGTAGCATTTATTACTGTACCAAGGCAGCATACACTATACAGTATATTCACTGCTTACTTTTGCTCCGAACACCAGCTCTATACTTTTTCAGTCTCAACATGGCCTAACCGCCAACATTCTCTCTCAAGGGCTGCTCTCTCACCAACACTCTAGCTCGACCGTGGGTGCAGAGCTCACCCCCTTAAAGGGACACATACATCAATCCTGCAACACTACCCCCACTCTGGATGACAATAATGGAATTAATTCCACTCCAGCACACTAGCGGACATAAACCAATATTCATAGCATACAGATATAGATTCTTGTTTGCATTCAGTCCATAAAGAATACTGTGTAACCATATTCACGGTCCATCCTTGGGCAGTTGTGTGGAATTCAGTTCATGAGTGAAATGAGATCACCTGAGAGCACACATTAGACAAAATAAACAAAATCAAATCTGAAAAGGCATTAGCAATACCTTCTATTCAGAATGCATGAATATGGTTAACCCCTACCTAGGCATTCAGGAGCTTATGAAGCTACACTTCTATGTCTACGACACAGAATACAAGGAACAGTGTGAATAGCACAACTACTGTTACTAAGGCTTTTTTTTAGCATGAACATACAAGGTTGGGACAATTTTTTTTTAACCTCAATGTGGAACTATTACTTAGAGGAGCTCTAGAACATTAAATGTCTCTGAACTTCAGCAACTGTCCATAGCACTCAAAATTAATGCATCACCCACTCCCCATACCTGACCGGTGCCCTTCTCCAACGTCTCGCCCTTGGAGAACGCTGGTTCTGGTGGTATGACGTTCTCATACTTACTGCCTGCCCCAGAGGTTGTTCAGCAGCTAAGCCATTTGGAGGAGGAGGGGTGGAAGGGAGTGGGGCACAGTCACAATAGTGTCCTCCGTGGCACGGGATGAATGGGTGCTGTAGATCACCTCCTCCTCAGATCCACGGAATAGCTGGGACAGATCCAATTCAGAGTCTGTAGAATCCTGGTCCAAGGCAGGTGGTGCGACTTCTTCTGGTGTCCAGCTCCGCGCTTGCTTCAGGGCCCAGGTGTTGTCAAGAGGTTTGACAGCGGTAGAGTTTTAGCTGGTCGTGGTGAACCACTTTCACCTTGGTCTGAGGCCCCTTTTGGATGCGGTACAACAAGTCATCCAGCTGACCCAGGACGAAGTATGGTCCTTCATAAGACGGCAGGAACTTCCTGACTTTATTTTTGACTTTACGGGTGCCTTTGACAAGGTACCACACAGCATCACCGACCTTATACTGTGTACTGCAGCAGTTTTTGCATACAGTCTCTTAGCCCGCCTCACTGACTCCCCGAGTACATCTCTGGCGATTTGGGGAGCCATCTCCAAGCGCTCACATATCTGTCGAACATACCTGGGCACTGAGGTAGGTAGATCAGAATCTGGGGGAAGACCAGCTACCAGGTCAATTGGTTCACTCATTTCACAGCCAAACATCATGAAGTTAGGGCTGAAAGCAGTCACACTGTGTTTTGTTGCTCTGTAAGCCATAAAGGCATAGGAAATCATGAGGTCCCAGTCCCAGTGACAACGCTCAGCTGTTGTGACCAGGATCTTTTGCACGGTGGCATTAAACCTTTCAACTTGGTCATCAAATTGAGGTCGAAAGGATGTGGTGTGAATCTTCTCTATGCTAAACTGTGCACGCATTCCCTGGAATACTTCAGACTCAAAGTTCTGGTCTTGATCACTATGCAGCATATGGGGAACTCCATAACGACACACCCACTCTGATGCAAACACTTCAGCCACCGTTTCAGCTTTAACATTGGGCGAAGGAAAAGCTTCAACCTACTTTGTGAAATATTCTTGTATGACCAGAATGTAACGATTCTTGCGCTTTGTTTCATTCAAGGGCCCCATGATGTCCAAGGCCACCTGCTCCATCAGGCCTCCTACTCTAACAGTTCCCATGGGTGCTTGGGGTGTTTTCAAGGGTCTAGCTTTGGACTGACAGCTAGTACATGTATGGCACCAGAGTGACACGTCTTCTCTCATGCGGTATCAGTAATATCAAGTCTGCAGCCGGGCTATTATGCGTTCTACACCAAAATGTTCACCGACTGGCCCTTCATGAGTCTGTCCCATTACACCAGACCGGAGCGCTGTGGCAACATAACTTGAGGGTAAAATTAAGTGTCATCCAAACATTAGAACCGCTGGAGCACTACGCCATCCCTGACGTAGAGCCTTTTCCACTGGCTCCAATATGCTTTGGTGGCTGGACTATGCGATGATATGGTTACCCAAGAAGGGCGTTCACCACCAGCCTCCACCCAGGCTTTGATGGGGGTGATGTCTGGGTCGGCCTCCTGTGCCTGACAGAGCTCCTCCAGGGACCAGCCAGAAAACAGTTCATTTTCATTTGTTTTAGTCAGGCAGATTTTCTCACATGTGTTTAATGTCTCTGTCTCAGTGGGACTATTTTCACCTACCCCCACTAAACTTACAGCTGTAAAATCAGGACTTCCCTCTACCTCCACTGGGCTCAGTGACTCTTGGCCAGCAGATGAGTCCAACTCACACTGCACTGCCTGGCAACTGTTTTTATCAGGAGAGGGAGAGGGGTCTGGAAGTTTGCAGGGACAGGATTGGCAGCAGGGCCTCCTGAACAGGCTATCGGCATTGTTATGTAGCCTGCCAGGGCGGTGGATAATCTCAAAGTTGTATTCACCAAGTCTCTCAAACCACCTTGCAAGTTGACCCTCAGGTTCCTTCATCTTAGTCAGCCAGCGCAGACTGTTGTGGTCAGTGTGTATGATTAAAGGTCGGCCCAGCAGATACTGACAGAAGTGAGATGTGTACTCCACCGCAGCTAACAATTCACGCCACATAGTCCAATAGTTCTGCTCAGTTGATGAGAGTTTACGGCTCCCATACGCCAGCACACACTCGCTGCCCTACTGGATTTGTGACAGTACGGCGCCGATGCCAACATCGCTTGCGTCAGTGTCCAATATCATGTCACCTTGATCTAGTGGATAACCAAGGATTGATGCGGTGGTCAGCAGGTGCTTTAGCTCATTGAATGCGAGCTGGCATTTCTCAGTCCACTGGAAGTGAGCATTTTTTCTTTGTAAGAGCATGAAGGAGCTCTGCAATGGAAGCAAAGTCTTTCACAAAACGTTGATAGTAGGACACGAGACCAACAAACCTGCGGACCTCTTGTAGCGATGTTGGTATTGGCCGCTCTTGAACTTTCTGGACCTTACTGGCTACACCTGCATCAGATACAATGTGGCCCAGGTAGTTTACGCTGTGCCGAAAGAGGCAGCATTTGGTTGGTTTCAGTTTTAAGTTAGCTCCAGAAAGTCTTTGGAAAACCTGACCCAAACGCTGCAACATCTCAGATACATTTCTGCCCAACACAATGATGTCATCTAAGTAGACAAGACAGGTCTCCCACTGCATGCCAGCCAGGACGTGGTCCATTAACCGCTGGAATGTCGCCAGCGAGTTACACAGTCCAAATGGCATGACATGCCACTCAAATAGTCCACTCTGGGTGCAGAACTCCAACTCCAACTCCTGCACCTCCAGCCACCAGTCTGTCAAGTTGATCAAGTTTGCGGACGACACCACCCTCATCGGGCTCATCTCCAACGGCGACGAGTCCGCCTACAGGAGAGAGGTGGCCCAGCTGGCGTCCTGGTGCAACAATAACAACCTGCAGCTGAACGCTCTGAAGACAGTGGAGATGATTGTAGACTTCAGGAAAGTCACAACCCCTCTGCCCCCCCTCACCCTCTCAGGCTCTCCCATCACCACTGCTGATTCCTTCCGCTTCCTAGGCACTACCATCACCAGGGACCTCAAATGGGAGCTGACCATCAGCTCACTCATCAAAAAAGCCCAGCAGAGGATGTTCTTCCTGCGGCAGCTGAGGAAGCTCAAGCTACCCACCAAGATGTTAGTGCAGTTCTACACAGCCATCATCGAGTCCATCCTCACCACCTCCATAACCGTGTGGTACGCAGGAGCCACTGCCAGGGACAGACTAAGGCTGCAGCGCGTCGTGCGCACTGCTGAGAAGGTGATCGGCTGCAAGCTCCCATCTCTCCAGGATCTGTACATCTCCAGGACCCGGAGGCGTGCTGGCCGGATCATAGCCGATCCCTCACACCCTGGTCACGTACTGTTTGCCCCCCTCCCCTCTGGTAGAAGACTTCGGTCCATCCAGACTAAAACCTCCCGTCACATGAACAGCTTCTTCCCCTCTGCCATTAGACTGCTGAACACTAAGTGACTCTCGTGCACCATGTACAGCAGCTCAACCAGACTCATGTTAATCATCACTGTTTTCTTCCTGCATTACCGACTGCACTATATAGTTCTCCACAGTATCTGCTGCTGGCTAATATATATTTTAACTGTTGACCAGTATCACTTAATCTTATCCTACACTTTATTACATGTATAGTTTATTTCTCTTATCTTATCATGTTTAATGTTGCAGCACTGTACTGAGACAAATTCCTAGTTTGTGTACTACATGAACAATGGCAATAAACCTGATTCTGATTCTGATTCTGATTCTGATTCAGAAAGTTGCTGCTTTGCATGCTTTTGGGGACAGCTCCACTTGCCAGTAGCCAGAGGCGAGGTTGAGTGTGCTGAACCACTTGGCAGTGGAAAGGGTATCCAGAGTGTCTTGGATGCGGGGAAGTGGATATGCATCTTTAAATGTGCACTCATTTAATGCTCTGTAGTCTTTGCAAAGTCGATAATTATTATCTTTTTTATGAACCATGACGATGGGTGAAGCCCAGCCGCTATGACTGCGGTAGGCCAGACCAGTTCTGAGACTCTGTTTCATTTGTTTATCAGCATCTTGTTGTTTATCCAATGCCATTCGGCGTGGTGGCTGTTTCACTGGAGGGCCTGGTCTGGTGATGATGTTGTGCTGCACTAGGCTTGTACAGCCTAAGTCATTGGGCCCAGTGGAGAAAACATTGCTGTAAGTGCACAGCAGCTGGGCCAGCTGAAGCTGCTCATCTCTATTAAGTTCACTGCAGCTCTGACGGTAAAGTTCTTGCAGATACTGAGGGACAGTGGGGCACACGGTGGTTAACTGTTCAGGTGGGGATGAGGTATCGCTGGGCTGCATGGTGTTGGCAGGCTGGAGAAGCCCTGCGATGGCCCCCTGTTTAACTGTGACAGCTGTGTTACCAGTGTTTCCAGGGTTGCAAAGGCGAACTAGGACAGCTTTATTAGGCTGGGCTTTCACTAGGCCTCGAGCCACCAGCAATTTGTGCTTTTCAGCAAAACCTTTAGTGGGGCTTAACATCATCTCTCCTTTGACTGGACCCCTGAAGTGTGCTTCACCTCACACCAAGTACTCTTGTCCTGCTTCCAGCACCACAGTCCGAGCTATTTTAACTGCATGGGTCTTTGATTTCTTTAAAGGGTGGAAATATGGAACCTCTTCACCAAACAGCACAATACGTTGATTTCCAAAGCCGAGGCGGGCTCAAACTTGAGGCAAGAATGGGTGCCCCAGGAGAACCTCATCACCTGCAATGTCTGCGATCAGGAAATTCACGCTCACCTGTCTGTTGTTGATCTGAACCAGAATGTGAGCCTCGCCAAGCACAGGAACATCACCATACCCAACGCCTTGTACAGTCTTTACAGCTGACTGTAGGAGGGGAGGCTGGACATTGGGGTGTATAGCATTGTAATGACGCAGGGGCAGCACACTCTTCCCAGCACCAGTGTCCAAAACAGCACGCACTTACAGTTCATGCAGCTGCATGTGAATGCTCATTTCTCGTTGTGGAGTCTTAATATGAAGCACATCGGGCTCAGGGGATTCAGCGCATATTGTCGCATTCTGGGCTCTTATTATTTTCTTTGGTGAGTGGCACTCTCTTTTCCAGCCCAGAGCAATTATGATAGCCCAGATAGCCTCCCTCAGCCCAGATAGCCCATTATGACCCAGCCCAGAGCAATTATGACAGCAAACATCATCCCACTTTATATTAGCTTCAAGGCTTCTTCTGAATGGATTACGTTTGGGTCGGGCAGATCTAGGCAGCCAGTTACCAACAAGACGTGCTGCATCTGTCTCCCACTCCTTTTTGACTCCTTCTCTCATGAGTCCTACGTTCAGCCATGTTGCGGGCCCCTGCCTGCATGAGGTTTGTGACATAGGATGCTGCATGCTTAATGGTTTCATGGTTGTGGGCAATGTCATAAGCTTGGGCTAATGTACTATGCTATGCTGCTGCTCTAACAGTTTTTGCACCATTTCTGTGTCCCCCAAAGCATTAGTAAAAACCTCAACTGCAATTGTTCAGTCTCTGTTCTGTTGCTATATGCAGCTGCAACTTTGCCATATATGTCATCCCTCAAAACATGAAGAGCCTCACCGGGTTTACGAATGCACTGTCTCAGCTCAATAGCCACAGCTACTGCATGCTGTGATGAGGGGCCATACGAATTTTCCATCTCCTCCACTAGGCGGCCATAGTCCCACTTAGAGGAATGTGGGTTTCTGTGCACAATCGCCCCTGCTGCACCCACGAGGCTGAACTTCAACTGGATTGTCATTGTCTTTTCTGACCAGGTATTTGCTTCAGCACAGTTCTCAAACCTGTGTAAAAACTCTCTCCAGGGGTTGGTGCCATCATATTGCCCAGGGCATAAAGTGGGGACTCTCTCTCTCCGGTCATAGTCATTCTCACTATCAGAAGAGGGCTGGCAGTCTATGGTGGAATAATTTGTGTGCTGCTTATATTTTGGGAAAATGTCCTTTAATAGCATAGTCTGACCACATTTCTGTTGCAGTGTTTGTCCATGGTGGGGGTCTTTAAATGGGGTACAACAATATGCATGTGGCTCCGAGCAGGTGGGATAGGAAGCGCTGCAGGGGACAGATGTACTCTGGATGAAATCTTGGGGATGAGCAGGCAGGAATGGATTTGCATGGGGCGGGGGGTGGCAACAGTGGTGAATGAAGATATGGTGGGTGATTGCAACTTTGACTGAGGACAGATTTGGTGATGATATACACTGTAATGTGGGTCTTGGCCCCGAGTACTGCATTGAAAGTCTCCATAATGATCTTTTTCACTTCTAGTGCTGATAAGGGGGTTTGTGCTTGACGGCATTAGCTGGGGAAAAACACATGACGTCTGAGCCATTTCTGCTCTCAGGGCCACCAGCTGTGCATCACTCAAAAATGGGTTGGAATGTCCATGATTCATTAGTTTCACTCACAAGGTCTGTTCTTAGAGCAACATTATTTTCTTCAACCAGAGTTAGCTCCATCAAAGGGTTAGAGTGGCTGGTCACTTGCCCAAACACGTGCATAATGAATGAGGCGAGGCCTGCTTATTAGTTATAGCCATCTTAGCTTAGCTCAATAGCTCAGAGGGGGATAGTATAAGAGTCTTGGGCTTATTTCGCCCTTCAACTGCTCACCAAAACTGCTGCAGTATGTCTGAAAGGGTCCCTTTGTGGTCGCCAGTGTTAACCTTTCCTGCTTCAACCTCCAGACCGTGGTCGAGAAGCACAGGGGAAATGATCCTCTAGGACCGAAGCTAGCGTTGGCTCTGGGGTTAGCTCCCTTCTTTTTACTCACAACAGCAGTGGGAAAGCAGAGAACAGGACACAGTGGCTCACCTGAGGAGCTGTAGCATTTATTACTGTACCAAGGCAGCATACACTGTATATTCACTGCTTACTTTCGCTCTGAATGCCAGCTCTGTACTTTTTCAGTCTCAGCATGGCCTAACTGCCAACATTCTCTCTCAATCTGCTCTCTCACCAACACTCTAGCTCGGCCGTGGGTGCAGAGTTCACCCCCTTAAAGGGACACACACAACAATCCTGCAACAGCTGTTCTCTCACAGCACTCAGCCTCTGATTAGAAGCTCCACCCATGCACATATTTTTCTTGGCGGTTGACCCCAGCCGAGAGGAACTACGATATAGGAGATTGAGAACTGCTAGCCATTAAATTGGCATTAGAGGAATGGAGGCACTGGATAGAGGGAGCCATTCATCCCATCATTGTGTGGACTGATCACAAAAATTTAGAATACTTAAGATCACCCCATAGGCTTAATTCCAGGCAGGCCCGTTGGGCCTTATTCTTTCTCAGATTCCATCTCATTATCACCTATCGGTCTGGATCCCGTAGCATTAAGCCGATGCTCTCTCTCGCCAGTTCGCCTCCAACAAGTCATCTTCCTCTGCTCCTCTCGAATCCATCCATCCAGGCCCAGTCCACTGAGCCCAAGCCCGAGGGAGGCCCTAGTAATCGCCTGTTCGTCCTCTCCGCTCTACGTAGTGACATCATCCGGTGGGGGCACACCAACCACTTTGCCTGTCACCCCGGCATTTCCCGTACTATCGATGTGGTGCAGCAAGTGTTCTGGTGGCCTACTCTACGGACGGATATGCGAGACTACATCAAAGCCTGCCAAGTGTGTGTCACGAATAAATCGGACTCTTCGCCACCAGCCAGCCCCCTGTACCTCCTGCCGGTCCCCAGTCGCCCCGGTCTCATATCACCATGGACTTTGTTATGGGCCTCCCTCCCTCACAGGGCAACACTGTCATCCTTACCATTGTAGATCACTTCTCTGAAGCTATTCATTTGGTGCCCCTTCCCAAGCTGCACTCTGCTTCTGAGACCGCCAACCTGCTTACCCTTCATGTCATCCACCTTCATGGAATACCCTTGGACATTGTGTCTGACCGGGGCCCCCAATTCACATCACAAGTTTGGAAATCCTTCTGCCACTCCCTTGGCACCTCGGTCAGTCTCACCTCCGATTACCACCCTCAGAGCAACGGGCAGGCTGAGCATGCCAACTGATCCCTGGAGGCCGCCCTGAGACATGTGGCTTCTTGCAGCCCACCCACCTGGAGCTCCTATCTGACCTGGGTGGAGTATGCCCAAAATTCAGATGTCTCCTCTGCCACCGGGTTGACACCGTTCGAGGCCTCTTTGGGCTATACCTCCCCCCACCCCATTGTCCATGGCAGAGAGAGAGGTCGGTGTGCCGTCTGTGGAGGTCCACGCTCGCCGTTGCCGTCAGTTGTGGAGGTCCACCCAAGCTGCCCTTCTTCGCTCAGTCGAGCCGAACTGCCAGTATACGGACCGCAGGCGGGTACCGGTGCCCAAATACTCAGTCGGGCAGAGCGTGTGGTTGTCGGCAGATCAGATTCCGTTGAAAACCGAGTCTAGGAAACTGTCTCCCTGCTTCCTGGGTCCCTTTGCCATCTCGAAGATCATTAATGACGTGACAGTTTGCCTGAAGTTGCCGCCAACACTCCGCATCCATCCCACCTTCCACGTTTCCAAGAAAAAGCCCCTCTCCGCCAGCCCTCTCTGCACCCCCCCCCCGATCCTTGACGGTCAGACTACCTACACCATGCAGAGGATTCTGGACATCCGCCGTGGGGGCCGAGGTTTACAGTACCTGGTCCATTGGAAAGGCTACGGACCGGAAGAGAGATCATGGATCCCCGGTTCTAACTTCCATGATAAGGGGATGGTCCGAGCCTTTCACCAGGCTCATCCCAACAAACTTGGTGGGTTGCCAGGAGGCGCCCCTGGAGGGGGGAGGGGCACTGTGATGATCAGGTGAGCGTGCTCCCCCTCCCATCCTGTGTGAGGTTCCTCGTCTGTTTCCTGGCTCCGCAGGTCATCAATGCACCTGCATGAGTGGACGCATCTGCTCCCTCTTTGCTGCCAGTGTATAAAAGGATCAATTTGTGAATGCTTCAGCGCGGGACCATTGGGTACTGCTGCCATCTTTTCAGGTCAAGCTTGTTAACTGAAACCATAGCCTAACTTTCCTTCTCCTTCTCTTTCCCCAGGTTGCTGCCGTTTCAGCGGTGTATCCCCGGGATTGCAGTGCACTCACCTGCTCTCACCATTTCGTCTGAAGTTCTCCAACACCACCCGGTCAGACCTCTCCCCTGCTCAATTCCTGCTCCTCTCCTTCTCCAGCTCCTCCCACCAGCTCAGCCCCGCTGGCTCCTCCATTGCCTCTGCTGGGTTTCACTGCTGGGTCCTCTGCTCATTCCTGTAAGAAATCCTCAGCACATACTCCTCAATTCCCAATGTTATTCCCTGTCTCTAATCAGCTCTCATTCTCGCTGTCCCTCTAGGCTGTGTGTTCCTCGGCGTGTGCTGTTTTCCTTACTTCTGTGTGTTTTCAATAAATTAAACGTAAAACATCTTTACCATGTCTGAGTGCTTCCTCTGGTGTTAGTTGCCTTGCACATGAGCCTCTAGCTAACTGATTATGACATTAAGTTTATTTTTGTAATTCTTTGTGCTTAGTATCAGTATTATCCTGGTTTGTTTTGCATTATTTATGTCTGCTGTGTCTTTAGTTTTAATTTTCATTATGTGATTATTATTCCTGCCTCAGTGTTGTTTGTATGGCCATCATGTTTATTATTATCTTGGTTCTTGTTGCAGTGTTGTCTGTTGTTGTCATGATGTCTCTGTTATAGATATTGTCTGAGTTATGTCATCCCTGGTCCCTTATTCATGTCTCGGGTATACCCTCTGCTTTTGTTTACCTTTGTTTTAGCTCCTCATGTGTCCTGTACCTGTAGCCATTCCCCTGCTGTCTATGTTTTCCCTTGATTGTTCCCACCTGCCCTGAGGTCTGTTGATTACCCCTTGTATATAAGTTTGTCTGTGTTCTGTCTCAGTCCGGTGTGGCGTCATTAACGTTATGTATGAGTTCTCCGTGGTTTCCCATCATAATTCCCATGTGTCCCAAGTTATCCCCATTGAGTTGGCTTGTCAGTTTATGTTTTGTTTTCAGCCCTCGTGTTGCCTTTATTTGTGTTTGGACAATAAATCATCATTTCACCTTATTCCTGCCTGCACTCTGAGTCCTCCTTCTACCTACATCTGCCTGGAAGGCAGACACATGACACCATCAGTATGAGCGCTGTTGTAGGGAGAGAATAAACAGTCAAAAAATAGCTGCTGGTTTCATCATTGAAGTCTACTGACTACTGACTACTGACTGCTAGTGATGCTACAATATGACAAAAACACAAACAGATAGTATAACAATGTGGAAGCACAAATAATTCTTGTGTTGAAGGAAATTTATAAAATAAAAAATAAAAAAAAAGGTACAGGAAGCTGCAAAATTTTCTTTGTATACAACAAAAATCAAAAATAGAGGTTGAAAAAATGTTCATTTTATGTATATTTTTCAACTTTCTGTATCTTTATTTTTTGTTTTATACAATTCCACATTTGTGAATTGGTTCCATACGTTTTCATCTTTCTGCATTTTTTAAATTTTTGATTTATATACTGTATGTTCTACAATTCAAGACTTGTGAATTATTCTTGTTTTCACATTTTTGTTCATCATGTGTTTGGTGTCATAAACGGCCTGGCAGGGGCGGACTGAAGACCCAAACGCTAGATTGTGAGTTGCTTACGTTTAATAACAAAACACACAAAATAACACAAAGACAAATAAACTTACCCATGAAGGCAAAAGGCAGGATAAATCGAGTAGACAAAAAGGCTGAAGCATGGAGCGCATGTCAGATAGAGCAAATAGCCAAAATAGGGAAATAGTGAGAACAGCCTGGACGGCTCACTGGCTGAGGCGTACAGCACACGCCAGTTAGGAAAAAATAGCTTAATGCTAAGATGGGGAAATCCCGTCTGACACTGAGAAGGATGCTGCGTTGCACTGTGGCACAGCGGTCCTTCAATAGGACAAAAGGAAATGATAACAATTCAGTTCAATTCAACTTTATTTATATAGCGCCATTTCACAACAATAGTCATCTCATAGCACTTTCAACTGTAGGGGAAACCCCCACAATTGCAGAAAGACCCCAACAATCAAGCGATCCCCTGTGAGCAAGCACTTGGCGACCGTGGAGAGGAAAAACTCCCTTTTAACAGGAAGAAACCTCCAGCAGAGCCAGGCTCAGGCAGGGGCAGTCATCTGCTGCGACTGGCTGGGGGGTGAGGGGATAGAGAAGATGAAAAGAACAGACATGTAGAGAGCAAACAGCACGATGGGGACTCAATCTATGGGAGAGAACAAACAGATGTTAATGACCAGCAAAAAAAATTATTTTGATGAACAGGTGTGGGTAACATGAGCGAGGAGTAATTAATCCAAAATATCAACAGTTGCACAAAACCGTGACCTGAGCTAAAGAAGGACGTAAACAAAACATGCTGTCAAAATAAAAGCACAGGAGGAAATGGCGAAAAGGTAACTGACTATAAACATGAAGTAATACGGAATGAGAACAGACCAGAATAATGCAGACAAGTGAAATGACCAATAAGGCGAGAACAAGACAAATACAAAACCAAGAGATGCAAGAACTGAAATACTAATATCAATATACAAAAAGAGAACTGACGGTAAAGGTGAGGGTAGGCTCAAGTTTAAACAGATGAATAATAATTACACTGCTAAACTGGATGGACACGGACATATGATATCAAAGACAAAATAATAATAACTAACTAGGAACAGAGACTTAGATAAACAGAAACAAATGGCAAACTCAAATAACAAAAGACATCCAAAACCGAGCAGAATAAATGCTAAACTAAAGTGGGGAAATACAGAAAATAATCAGACTAATAAAGGAGTGTGAGCCCGGTTCCCCAGCCGTGCTCCACAGCGTGACATCTGGTGTATACAATAATTGTTTTCACATCATTACCAGTTTCCCAGCATCACCTCGAAGTTTTGCCAACAGACCAATAACTGTAGAAATGTACGTACGTCAGCCATGAAGTTAATGTCTATCTGCACACATTTCCACAGTCATTTTATTCTTGATAGATTTGAAATTTTGCGTGGAAAAGAATGTACGCCATGTTTTTGTGCGGAAGTACCCTTTGTACATGAGGCCCCTGGACGTCCACAGAAAACAACAGTGGTGGATGGTCGCAGGATCCTTTCCATGGTGAAGAAAAACCCCTTCACAACATCCACCCAAGTGAAGAACACTCTCCAGGAAGTAGGTGTATCAGTAGGCAAGTCTACCATAAAGAGAAAAATTAATGAGAGCAAATACAGAGGGTTCACCACAAGATGCAAACCATTAATCAGCAGTGAAAATAGAAAGGTCAAATTAGACTTTGTCAAAAAAAAAAAAAAAAAAACATCTAAAGAGCCAACCCAGTTCTGAAACTGCATTCTGTGGACAGATGAAGCCAAGATCAACCTGTATCAGAATGATGGTAAGAAGAAAGTGTGACGAAGTCTTGGAGCAGCTCATGATCCAAAGCACACTGCGTCTTCAGTAAAACATGATGGAGGCGGTGTGATGCATGGGCGTGTATGGCTTCCAGTGGCACTGGGTCACTAATGTTTATTGATGATGTGATAGAAGACAGAAGCAGCTAGATGAATTCTGAAATGAATAGGAATATACCGTCTGCTCAGATTCAGCCACATGCAGCAAAGTTGAATGGATGGCGCTTCACAGTACAGATGGACACTGACCCAAAACATACTGAGAAAGAACCCAGGAGTTTTTTTAAGGCAAAGAAGTAGAATATTCTGCAATAGCCAAGTCAATCAAAAGATCTCAACCTGATCCAACAGCATTTGACTTGCTGAGGACAAAACTTAAGGCAGAAAGACCCACAAACAAGCAACATCTGAAGACAGCTGCAGTAAAGGCCTGGAAAAGCATCACAGAGAAGGAAACCCAGTTTTTGGTGATATCCATGGGCTCCAGACTTCTGGCAGTCATTGCGTGTAAAGGATTCTCTACAAAGTATTAAAAATGAAAATTTTATTTATTTATTTATTTACCAGCCACATTCTGAGGGAGTCTGGAGTACGGGTGTGCCATATCGCATCGTTCACGATAATACCGGTATAAATTTTCATACCAGTGTAAAAATGAATATTGCAATATTTGGGGTCTGCTGCATGACGACGTCACACCGATACGCTGCTGATGGAAGTTACATGTCAGCATAGAAGTGGTAAAACAAACGTGGTGCGGGAAGCTGCAGGTCCAAAGTCAGATGTTTATATCCACTTGAGCGGAAATATTTAAGTTTCACTTTCTGTTTCAGACTGCTGTCATGTTTAAAAAAAAAATGGTGCAGCAGCGTGGATAATCTGCCTACACTTTTTCCCGCACATCAACACTACTGCTGGAGCAGTATTAATTAACATCAGACAATGTGCTGCTCCTAGTGGCTGTAGTTGTATTTTAGTTCCATTTTGGCTGCTTCTTGTTGATTTTATTCAACCACCCCAAGAGAGAAGAAAAAATCATCCGTTCATTGCAACAAGAGCCAAAAAGCCCCAGGACAGGTCTGTGCAACAGGAGTAATGCAGGTAAAGTGATTCAGCATAAAATCCGGCATCTGTGTGCAGTTAAGATGTAACGGTTTATATCATTTTCTTGTAATATTTGATACAGAACTAAAAAATATTTAAACTAAATCTGAGCTGCTGTTTATAAACTAAAGAAATAAGTTTTTGTTTTTTTGTTGTAACTGAATATGTTGAAGGTAAATAATGCTGGCCTGTGAAACTGTCCTTATTGCATAAATTTAAAAGAAAAAAACTATGCTGCAATATTGTGAAAAATAATGTTATCGTGAAAATTAACATAAGTATTATGATATTGTGGGGGCATGGTGTGGGACTTCTTCACCCAGAGAAAAAGGCAACTGGGGAAGGGGGGAACAATAGACCAAAAGAGAAGGTGTCATCGGGGGCTATCAGATGGGACAGTAAAGACTATGCGCTCCCCGGGGAGAGGAGTAAATGCCGGAGCTGCTGGAAGAAGAAGGGTGTGAGAGCAGCGCCGGCGTTATGTTAATGTGCCGCGCAGGCTTTGTTCTAAACACAATGTATGATGGTCGAAGATCTGGGTCTCATTGCATGGTATTAAAGATATAAAAGAGGAATGCACAGAGACCCGGGAGCTCTTTTACTGTACTGTATGTTGGAGATGGAATAAAGCTTCTGTGTTGTCCAGCTTGTTGCCTCGCCTGCCTCCATTCTCCACAATATCATTTTTAGGCCATATTGCCCACCCCTAGTCTGGAGACATGGAGTGGGCAGTAGGCCATGTTTTCCACCTCCATTGTTGAAGCAGCTACCCAGAGCTTTGGCCGCAAGGTTGTTGGTGCATCTTGTGGTAGCAACCCCTGAACTAAGTGGTGGACACCATTGGTGAGGTGCACCATCAACGTGAGAAGAGTCCTATTGAGCTTGGTTGTCTTGTGGGACTCCCAAAGCAGCTAAGTTGTACTGGTAGGCCAAATGGAGTGCAGCTCGGGTGGTTGCTGAAGCAAAAACTCAGGTGTGGGAGGAGTTTGGTGAGGCCATGAAACAAGAGTTTTGGTCAGCCTCGAAGAGATTCTGGCAAACTGTCTGGTGGCTCCGGAGGGGGAAGCATTCCCTGTCCACACTGTGCATGGTGCGGATGAGGCGCTGCTGACGTTGACTTGGGATATCGTCGGGCAGTGGAAGTAATACTTCAAGGATCTCCTCAATCCCACTGACACGACTTCCACAGAGGAAGCAGGGCTTGAGGACAAGGGGAGACAACTCTCCCTTCACAGGGGCTGAGGTCGTTGAAGTGGTTAAAAAACTGTTTGGTGGCCGGGCCCCGGGGGTGGATGAGATTCACCCTGAGTACCTCAAAGCCCTCGATGTTGTACAGCTGTCATGATTGACACGCCTCTGCAACATTGCATGGAGGTCGGGGACAGTGCCTTTAGCATGGCAAACTTTGGTGGTGGTTCCTTTCTTTAAGAAGAGGGACCGGAGGGTGTATTCTAACTTTAGGGGAATCACACTTCTCAGTCTCCCTGGGAAAGTCTATGCTAGGGTACTGAAGAGGAGAGTCCGGCCGTTGTTGAAACCTCAGATTCAGAAGGAGCAATGTGTTTTTTGTTCTGGCTGTGGCACATCGGACCAGCTCTTTACCCTCTCAAGAATCCTTGAGGTTTGTGGAGTTCACCCTACCACATACAACCAATACCACATGTATTTTGTGGACTTGGAGAAAGCATTTGACAGTATCCCTCGCTGTCTCTTGTGGGGAGGTGCTTGGGGTATCAGGTTGTTGTTATGAGCTATCCAGTCCCTGTACAACCGTTGCAAGAGTTTGGTTCATATTGCCAACACCCAGTCAAACTCGTTTCCAGTAAGAGTTGGACTCTACTAAGGCTGCCCTTTGTCACCGATCCTGTTCATACTTTTTATGGACTCACTCATAGAGTTGTGTTTTTGGCTGCATAAGAAAGAAAACCTCTTCTTTTAAATTACATGTCTTACAGACATGACAATACAACAGCAATGATTAATTTTATTTGGAAAAACCCCAGTGTCTCTGCTAAAATACCAGAGAGAGGACATGGGTTTGCAGCCTGCATTTTACCCTGCGTGCCAGGGGCGAAGGCTGCCCCAGCTGTGGATGTCTCCCACCCTGGGGCGTGTAGCTCAACAGCGAGTGTGAGGACACGTACGCTGCGCTGAGGTCATGGTTCCACAGCGGCGGGCCAGCACACTGGACCACTGGCCCCAAGCGAGCTGCCCGGCGGGCTCCCATCACCCTCAGGTGGGATCACCAAGAGCCAGCTCGGTTTGGCAGGGGTCAACAGTGGACATGGTGCCACTCCCGCTGGCTCACCTCCTTCAGTCCCTCACAGGAGAGACTCAGAAAGCGAGCCAGGGAGACCCTCAACGAGTGGGCAACCAGAGATCAGAGAGCCCTCCAGCCTTCACACAGGGCCGGGCAGCAACTCTCTGCTCCACTGAGAATGATGCTTCCGCAGTCTCACCTGGAGAGAACCTCTTATGACTTTTACTCCCTCTAGATAGTCAAGTTGGATCACTTTCGCGGAGCCTTGTACAATGTCTTTGTCACGATCTGAGCATGGGAGGATTCCACCGTGCTCAGTCTCTGCTTTTTTCTTTTCCATATTTGTATTGTGTTGTAGTTCTGAGTTCTAATTCCTGCTATTTTATCTTTGGTTGTTTTTTTCATATCTGTATTGTTTCTTAGTATGACTGATTTTCCTGTTAACATTCATTGTAGTTTTATGTACATATTTGGGTTTGCTTGTCTTTATTTTGTCATCACATTATATTTGTATTCTGCTGTGTTTTTTCTCTCCCTCTCAGGGGCTGCAGCTGTCAGTGGCACTTAGGGGTTTGTTGCTCTGCCGTGAGCGGTGCTCCTGTCAGCTGTCAGTCCCATCTTCTCCCTCTCGTTACTATCAGCTGACCCCAGTTGGTCATGATTGTCATCTCCTGCCCACTCATGTGATCCACACCTGCAACCATTTGTGTCTATTGGTTTTGTGTCCTATTTAAGGCGATTGCTTCTTTCACTTTTTGCTTGAGTCTAAAAGGTCATTTGGCGTCGGAACCCTGTCCCCATTCCGATGCTCGTTTCTACGTGTATCCTGTTCTCTTCTCGTTGTTCCTGCTCGTAAGTTTTGTTTTGTGCACTGTTTTTTGTGTTTGTACACAGTTTAGAGTTTTTGTGTTTTCAATAAATATCACAAACTAGCAGTCCAGCACCTGGGTCTTCCTCTCTGCCCCGCAGGGGCCAATCCATGACAGTCTTCTTCTTCCCGCTACTGGTGGGCGGGAGTATGGGTGGAGCTAATTAGAATATTCATTGATCCATGCATTCTTAAGTAGGTGGAAGATGTAAAAGCTCTTTCCAAGTAATCCTAAAGCAATGGGAGCTTTATGTGTATAAAAAGCCACAATATACTATTTTGGGCAATACACATTTATTTTTGAGGTGGTTTTAGAGCCGCTGGAATACATCTTCAAATTAATAATTTTACAAATATGTAAGAAAAAGGCTCAAATTTGCATGGCAAAAACTGCAAATTTGTGAAAAGCAAGGCTAAATTTTTGGAAGAAACTATCATGGGGGGACGTGTGTAAACATGTCCCACTCTTTAAGTTATGTTTTCTCATTTGTCATTTTTGTCACTCTGCCCTCACCTTTTGGCTACGGTTTCAGGTTCAGGTTCAGGTTACTTTATTTGTACCCGTAGGTAGATTTGTTTTGCAGTCTGGTGACATCCATATTTACAAGCCACAATTACATTCAACATAAACACAAACACAGGCACACATGAAGCTGACTATAAACATGATAAAAATACTCAAGGCTCCATCAATCAGGGTATAAAGACAAAGAGATGAGAGAAAAACCAGAGGTAAGACAGAAGGGTCATATTAAAAAGTTAAAGACTAGTCAAAGAGGTTAAAAACTCAAAGGTCTAAAACCCAATAAAATGTTTAGAACCCAAATAACATCCTACAAAAATAAGTAAATATACAATGGAGTTAATAAATAGGTACCTAAATTATGTGCAATATATTGTTACAGGTTCCAAGGTTGTCATAGCCAGGAGCGGCACTGGGGTTAAGCGCCCACTGCTCATAAAATGCTCCTTATGGCATGCGTCTCGAAAAGCCTCTGACAACTAAATCCAACTCCTAGCCTGCCTGTGTGGTTTAGTCTCTAAGCCCGGCGGAACTGCTTTTACTAATAGGAGAAAGGGCGAGGGCGGATCTCTGGCGCCTTAAAACCAGATGCTTCGGGTAGATGGTGGCTCGTCAACCTGGGAAGGTAGCCCATCTAGGGGAAGGTAAACCCTGATTTCAAACCTCCACTGCCTTGCGGCACACCCAGTCACGGGAAAGGCTTGGGGAGTCAACCCTGAGGAAAAATCCAGAGTCGGAGCCCCTAAGGCAGTTCTCTGTTGTGCTCAACATCATTCTGGCAGCTCCTGCGACGGCGCTGGTGCCAAACTGTAGCAGCCCTGCTGTTCCTTTGGATTCATCAGTGACGTGGAGAGGGGGGACATGCTGCATGGGCAACATCTTGTCCTCCATATCTTCCTGCCCAGGCTTGAATCCTACCAACGCCTAACGCTGGAAGGTAGAACACCGGATCACTGGAGAGGACACTCCAGCTTCACCTTTGGTGTAGACAAAACACGGGGAATGACAGTTACCGGTTATAAGCCACCGCTCAATTGGCGTAGAGCGCGGCGCCAGGGGTTGTTCCCAACGGTGGGAGAGATCATCGGATCTCACTGGACAGCTACCGCCCACCTCAAGCTGGGCAGCCCCCAGCCAATAAGGCGTTGTCCCGCCACAGCTTGCTTTCCTCATTGGGTGCATGGGGATGAGGAGAAGTCCAAACAGCAGGCTGAGAACCTTCGCCCCAGGCAAGACAAAAAACCCAAAAGAGACCAACTCTAAAACTGGGAACTTGGAACGTCCGCACTATGATGACAGGACTCGCTGCTAACCTCAAGGACATCAACGACACCAGGAAGACTGCCATCATCAATAATGAGCTGAAGAGGCTGGGAGTGGATATCGCCACTCTCAAGGAAACACGGTTGGCTGACGCAGGCACACTGAGAGAGAAGGACTACACGTTCTACTGGCAGGGAAAGGGCAGTGACGAACACAGGGAACACGGAGTGGGCTTCGCAGTGAAGAACACCTTGCTGAAGATGGTGGAACCGGGCAGCAATGGCTCTGCACGACTCCTCACCCTCCACCTCAACACCACTCAAGGCCCAGTCACCCTTGTCAGTGTGTATGCCCCAACACTGACAGCCACACCAGAGGCAAAAGACGAGTTCTACGAGAATCTCGCAACAACTGTCAGGATCATCCCCAACTCTGAACAACTCATTCTCCTTGGAGACTTCAATGCCAGAGTGGGTGCTGACCACGACTCCTGGCCCTCCTGTCTTGGACCATTTGGCGTGGGCAGAATGAACGACAACAGACAGCGGCTGCTTGAGTTCTGCACATATCACGATCTGTGCATCACAAACTCGTTCTTTAAGACCAAGCCCCAACACAAGGTTTCCTGGCGACATCCGCGCTCAAAGCACTGGCACCAGCTGGACTTGATCCTGACCAGGCGCACCTCACTGAAGAACGTGCTAATCACCCGTTCGTTCCAGAGTGCAGATTGCGACCCATTCATTGGTGTGTTGCAAGGTCAAGCTGCAGCTGAAGAAATTCCATCGTGCTAGACAGCCTGGAAAGGCATGGTTTGACACCAGCAAGGTGGCCCAACCAGAACTTGTTGAGCAGTTTGCCTCCACCTTTGTGAAGGAACTTGGTGTACACAAGAAGGAGAATCTGCAAAGCAGAAGTGGGAAGAGCTGTGAAACACCATCCACCACACAGCCTTGGCTACCTTTGGGAGGAAGACCTCGAAGTCACAGGACTGGTTTGATGCCAAGTTGACCGAGATGACCCCTGTCATTGAAGCCAAGCGCTCAGCACTTGCTGAGTACAAGAAGTACCCAAACGAGAAGAATCTCCAGATTCTCAGGGCTGCGAGAAGCAAAGTTCAGCAGACTGCTCGGTGCTGTGCCAACGAGTACTGGACTCAGCTCAGCCAAGACATTCAAACCGCTGCCATAACAGGGAACATCCGTGGTATGTACGACGGCATCAAGAAAGCACTTGGTCCGGCTCAGAGGAAGACAGCCCCCCTCAAATCCTCCACTGGGGAGATGATCACAGAAAAGAACAAGCAGATGGAGAGATGGGTGGAACACTACTCTGACCTCTACTCCAGACAGAACACCGTGACACCGTCAGCCCTTGATGCCATCGACTGCCTGCCATCCATGGACGAACTTGACGCCAAGCCAACCATCGACGAACTCAGCAAGGCCATTGATAGCTTGGCCGCTGGCAAGGCACCCGGCAACGACGGCATACCCCCTGACCTAATCAAGCACTGCAAGACCGCCCTACTGCTGCCATTGCATGACGTCCTCTGCCAGTGCTGGAAGGAAGGTGCCGTACCACAGGACATGAGGGACGCCAAGATCATCACCCTCTACAAAAACAAAGGGGAGAGAAGCGACTGCAACAACTACAGGGGCGTCTCCCTCCTCAGCATTGTTGGCAAAGTCTACGCGCGAGTTGTTCTCGTTCGTCTACAGAAGCTTGCCGAACGTGTCTACCCCGAGTCTCAGTGTGGCTTCCGCGCTGAGCGATCAACGGTAGACATGATATTCTCCATCCGCCAACTCCAGGAGAAATGCAGAGAACAGAACATGCCCCTGTACGTCGCCTTCATCGACCTCACCAAAGCGTTCGATCTGGTCAGCAGAGAGGGCCTTTTCAAGATCCTGCCAAAGATAGGATGCCCACCAAAGTTGCAAAGCCTCATCGAATCGTTTCACACCAACATGCAGGGGATAGTGCAGCACGACGGCAACGTCTCAGAGCCATTCAACATACGCAGCGGAGTGAAACAGGGCTGTGTACTTGCGCCAGCCCTCTTTGGGATTTTCTTTGCTATGCTCCTGAGGCATGCCTTCAGCACAGCAACAGAGGGAATCTACCTGCACACAAGATCTGACGGCAGGCTTTTCAACCTCGCCCGCCTGAAAGCCAGAACCAAAGTACGCGAGGCTCTAATCAGAGACATGCTGTTCGCAGATGACGCTGCAGTCGCAACCCACACACAGCAGGAGCTTCAGACCCTGATGGACCACTTCTCCCAGGCATGCAAGGACTTCGGGCTTACCATCAGCCTGAAGAAGACTAACGTCTTGGCACAAGGCACGGAAGCACCACCAACCATCACCATCGACGACTACGAGCTGGAGGTCGTGAATCAGTTCACATACGTGGGGTCCACGATCAGCAACAACCTCTCCCTTGATACAGCGATCGACAAGAGGATTGGAAAATCAGCCTTCACACTTGCTCGCCTCACCACACGAGTGTGGGAGAATCCCAAACTCTCTGTCAAGATGAAGATGGCAGTGTACAACGCCTGCGTCATCAGCACACTGCTCTATGGGAGTGAGACGTGGACAACATACGCCCGGCAGGAAAAGAGACTGAACTCCTTCCACTTGCGCTGCATTCGCCACATCCTGGACATATCCTGGCAGGACAAAGTGCCCAACACAGAAGTTCTGTCCCGCGTCGGCCTTCCCTCCATGTTCACTCTACTCAGGCAGCGCAGGCTCTGCTGGCTAGGCCATGTTCATCGTATGGAGGATGGCAGAATCCCCAAAGACGTCCTCTACGAAGAACTGGCGACTGGCAGGAGAGACGTTGGCCACCCACAGCTGCGCTTTAGAGACGTCTGCAAGAGAGACATGAAGGCCCTGGAAATCAACACAGAGCGCTGGGAGGACCTTGCAACGGACCGCTCCAAATGGAGAGGCACCCTGACCAGACAGCTCAAGGCGGGTGAAGAGAGACTGACTGCTGCAGCAGATGAAAAAAGGACCCGCAGGAAGAACCGCCACAGACCCAGCAGCACGGAGACCACCCACAAGTGCGACCTGTGTGACAGGGACTGCCATTCACGCATCGGCCTGTTCAGCCACAGGCGGTGCTGTTCCAGCAGAGCAGACGTTTAGGATTCTCTTCTATGGTCATCATAGACCGACGGAGGCCGACGATATTGTTACAACTTGTTCAACTCTTTGACAGCAGCAGGAACAAAGCTGTTTTTGTAGCACTGGGTTTTACTTTTTGGGACAGCAAACCTCCGTCTTGAGGGAAGAAGCTGAAAGTTGCAGTGCAAAGGGTGGGAGTCATCATTTAAAATGGAGGTAGCCATCCTCTGTACTTGTCTGGTGTACAGGGATGTCAGGCTCAGCTGTGACTCACCAAGCAAACAACTGGACCATCTAACTACCTGATCCAAGGATTTCCTCTGTTTCAGTTTTGTCTGACCAAACCATGACATTAAAGAAAAGGATAAAACAGATTCAATAAAAGCCCGATAAAACATTGTCATTATGGTTCAGTCAATTTGGAAGCGTGCAAGTTTTCTCAAGCAATGCAAATGTTGCTGACCCTTTTTGCACACCCTTTCACAGTTCTCTTCAAAGTTTAAATTACTATCAATAATCGTCCCAAGATATTTGTAGGATTGTACACATTCGGTGGTCTGGCCTTTTAGTACGGTGACTTTGTGCCTGGGAGTTTTTGTCGTATTCAGCTGCAGGTAGGAATCCTCACACCAGTGAACAAAATCATCAACTACTGGGCCGTGGCCACTCTCGCCATCCTGAAGGAGAGTGACAACAACTGAGTCATCAGCATACTTTATAATGTGTCTGTTGTCATGTCTGCTCCGACACATGTTTGTGTACAGGATGAAGAAGTGGAGGAAAAGTCCACAAATAAAAGCCTGGCGTGTGTCCCATTAAAATCCAGATGTTTAAAAAGCATGTTAAACAGAGTGACAGTGGCATCCTCCACTCCTCTATGAGGCCTATAGGCAAACTGCAGAGGATCCAATGCATGTTCAGTCTGCTTTAGGACCTCACAGCGGACCAGTTTTTCAAAAATTTTCATTAAGATTGAAGTCAAAGCAACTGGTCTAAAGTCGTTCACCGTTTTAGGACAGCTGGATTTTGGAACGGGAACAACCACGGCTTCTTTCCAGATCTTAGGCACATGTTGTGTCTGTAAGGACTTATTGAAAATGTAATGAAATATAGGACTCAGTTCATGTGCACAGGACTTTACCAAGCGCCCACATACATTATCAGGGCCCTGACTTTTGTTCACTTTTACAGCGCAGAACGCCCTTTTAATATCCTGCACCTCAATATTAAAGTGCTGATTGTCTTTGAGTTTCTGTTTCAAATCTTGGGTGTACTGTTATCACTACGTGTTGTATACATTGTGTATGTGAACGCAGATCAACAGCAAGCCAAACTCGTCTTTCATGAGCCAGGAAACCGAGCGTCTTGCTCCTTTATTACAGTCTTCTAGACAGCTTACAATTCTTTACAATTGTGGCTTGAAAAGCTCAATGAAAGGCCCGAGTGAAACTGAAAATATAAACAGAAAATTAATATATTTTAGCTCTTCGTCAAGTGAAAAATAAATGCACCAAAAAATGGCTAACGTCAGAAACTTGCACAGAAGTTAACTCTAGCTGCTACTAAAGGCAAACAACACATTTTCGCTATCTTTTTATATGCTAATTAGATCGCTAGTAGCAGTGTTACTATGCTAATACACAGCACTCTCGGTGTAAGGCAAGCTAGTAAGCTCCTGGGATAAGGCTAATTCCTGGTGACATCATATTCACAAAACGATCTCAAAATCACGTCTCATAAAACTTATAAAGTTAACAAGACACTAATTAAACTCACAGCCATTGCTTTCGAAGGTGTAGAAAAGGATATAACACACAGGAGGAGCATCTTAGACATTCACAGGCAGGTTTTTCTTTTCTCCTTTTTTTCCTTCTCTCTCTCACTGACTTCCGCTTCTGCTACCCATAAAACATAGCGACCACTGGCTGTGCCTTCAACATGAAATACAGGTAAACCAGTACTGACTGTATAAAAGTTACTTTTAACCCAATGACTGTTTTTTTTAGCATGAATCATTACAGATGAATTATGACATTTTATTATTAACTTATTGTGAACTATTTTTAACCTTCTATGAAACCACTCTACTGTGGGCAGAACATTGGGTTTCAGTGCTAAAATCAAAGGAGTCAGAACGACCATAAAAAAACAATTAAGAGCATTAGCCAGCTCTGAGTCTGAGTTAAAACCATCCAAAAACACACGATTACTGCGCTCTGTGCTCTGAAGGCCTGCAATAGTTTTCATACTAGCCCAGGCTGAACCAAGTTTCTTTGTTGCCATCTTACTTTCCAACTCTGATTTATAATTCTGTTTTGCTCTTAAAATTTCGGACTTCAGCTCCTTTGTGGCAACCTGTAGCTCAGAGACAGACCCCTGTTTAAAAGCAAGTGCTTTCCTCTGTAAGCAGGATTTAACTGATTTTGTAACCCATGGCTTGTTGTTGGGATATACTTTGACACATTTACATGGAACGATCGTATTTTTACAGAAAGCCATGTATGAGCATGCGATGTCCACCAAAGAGTCCAAATCATCCCCGCAGGGCAGTGTGAACATCTCCCAGTCTGTACAGTTAAAGCATTCCTGGAGGCTGTGCACTGAATCCTCTGTCCACACATCTACGTCTCTGGTCTCCACCTTGCCTCTTCTGAGAGCAGTTTTATACGTGGGCAGCAAATGTACACAGTTGTGATCTGAGGATCCTAAAGAAGGAAGGGGGAGTGATTTATAGGCCCTCTCTATGGATCCATAGCACAGGTCCAATGTCTTTTTTCGCCTGGTTGGGCAGGAGACATACTGATAAAAGTTTTTAAGTGTCTTCTTTATATTTGTATATTATTACCCTTATCCTGTCCATGCTTTATGTTGTTATTTACCATTATCATCACTATTGTATCCTCACTTCAGTATATTCACCCCTAGTTATATTGTTCCTTATTTTCACCATGAACCTGGTTGCTTTTGTGATTCACATTCTGTTCACTGTGCTTCTGTTTATTAGTCCTTGTTGTTGTAATCATTCACCGCTGTGCCGCATTCATTAATTATTTCCACCCACTATATATTGCGTCATGCCCTTCACTCTACACAGTTGTCTCATCACGTCTGCACCCTCCACGCTTCTACGGTGGTGCAGTGGTTAGCACTGTTGCCTTAAAGCTAGAAGGTTCCAGGTTCGAATCCCCAGGCTGGCAGGGGTAGGAACCTTTCTGAGTGGAGTTTGCATGTGGTCCCTGTGCTGCATGGGTTTACTCCGGGGGCTCCGGTTTCCTCCCACAATCCAAAGACATGCATGTTAGGTTAACTGGCTGTTCTAAATTGCCCCTAGATATCTTTCTCAGGGTTAGTGCTAGCGAAGCGCTTTGAGTGGTCTTTGAGACTAGAAAAGCGCTATATAAGTACATGTCCTTATCCCTTGTGAGTAAATTGTTATTTTCAGCAATAAATTATGTTTAAAAGTCGACCAGCACGCGAGTCCTTCATTCTGCCCTGGAGGGCAGTTTATGACAGAAGACAATCGTCAAAAATGGACTCAGCGGGAGACAGCAGAAGGAGGAGGCAGAGAGGGGGAGAGCTGCCAATTACAGAGGTACTGCAGGACCTCATTGCTTCAGCCCGCAGCTCGCTTTCTCCAGAAGATGCTGAAGACTGCTGGGGGAGCAATCACTAACAGCTTGGAAGCCCAACTGTGCCTGCGCTCCCTTCCCTGGGCACAGAGACTTCCTCTCCCGGCCCTACCAGCACTATCAGCCTCCTCCTCGCAGGAGCCAGCCGACTGCCTGCTTGTGTTTACTCCCGTGGAGCAGAGGGAGTTTTTTATGGCAGTGGATTGACACGCGGGGGACCCAGGTGGAAGGACGTTTCCAGGAGACGCCACTCTACTTGACGTTCCATTCCAGCTCCACCCTCGCCTCCTCTTCCGTCCGGCTTCATCGCTCCTCAGAGAGCTCCAGCAGACATACCTGCTCATCCCCAGAAAGTTCCAACTGCTGCTTCCCCTCTCCAGAGAGCTTCACCCGCTGCTGCTTCGCTCACGGCTTCCTCACCTGCTGCCTGTTTCCCGGCTACTTCTTTGGCTGCTCCTCCCCCGATCACCCCGCCCGCTGTTTGTTCTGCAGCTCATCCGGAGGCCGTCACTCCTGCAGCTCATCCTGATGCCATCGTTTTGGCAGCTCATCCTAAGGTCAGTACCCCGGCAGCTCATTCAGAGGTGGTCACTCCAGCAGCAGTGGACAGGCAAGTACTTTTTTCACCTTTTTTGCATCAATATTAGTTAAGTCTTGCCTAGCTCCTGATGATTGTTGTGACACCTCACTCACCTCCTCCATTTCCTCCCTGTCTGAGATGGCTGCCTCAGAGATGGATTCCGGGGCATCTGGGCAGGATGTTCTTCGGCCCCAGTCACCATTCCATCCAGAGGTCAGCCCTCTCCAGCTGTACCATCCTGCCCCAGTACCAGCTCCATGGCACCACCCAGCTCCACTGCCCGCTCCAGTGCCCACTCCACAGCACCACCTGACTCCAGTGCCCACTCCGCATTGCCACCTGGCTCCAATGCCCGCTCCACGGCGCCACCCAGCTCCAGTGCCCACTCCACGGTGCCTCCCAGCTCCTGCACCTGCTTCACAGCGCCTCCTAGCTCCTGTACCAGCTCCATGGTGCCTCCTAGCTCCAGATTGTGAGGTGGTCACCCCAGCAGCAGAAGACCAGGAATTAAGGCAAGTACCTTTTTATATATGCTCAAACACAATTTTTGAAAAGACTTGTCTTGCTTCTGGTAGGGGGACCCAAGAGCACATCCCACCAGCTGCTGAGTCCTCCCTACCGGTCTCTGTTGTTAATAACTGTGATGTCACCTCACTGACCTCCTGTTTCCCTCCATCGTCCGAGGTGACCGTGTCAGGAAGGGAGTCACAGGAGGACCAAACGCCACCCGTCATGGCAGAGGTTAAGGGACCTCCACCCGCCAATGTCCAAGAGGTTGTGGGACCTCCACCTGCTGATATCCAAGAGGTTGTGGGACCTCCATCCGCCGATGTGCCAGGGGTCAAGAGACCTTCACCCATTGATCCACCCTGCTCCCCGGTCAGTAGCCAAGGACAATGGTAGGCCACCGGATCGGTCCTGGATTCCGGTCCAGGGACCTTTGGACTGGGGTGGGTCCCCTGACTCACCTGGTTGCTCAGTCCGATGGTCCATGGTTTATGTTGTTATTTCAGAATCAGAATCAGAATCAGAATGAGATTTATTGCCATTGTTCATGTAGTACACAAACTAGGAATTTGTCTCGGTGCAATGCTGCAACATTAAACATGGAGTAGCACTAAAGATAAAAAACTATGCATGCAATAAAAGGTAGAATATGAATAAGTAATACTAATCTATACAATTTTTAAATATATTAACAAGCAGCAGATATTGTGGAGTTCCACATAGTGCAGTTGGTAGTGCAAAAAGAAAACAGTGATAATTGTCATGAGTCCGGTTGAGCTGCTGTACGTAGTGCACGAGAGTCTAATAAGTCACTTAGTGTTCAGCAGTCTGATGGCAGAGGGGAAGAAGCTGTTCATGTAGCGGGAGGTTTTAGTCTGAATGGACCAAAGTCTTCTGCCTGAGGAGAAGGGGGCAAACACAGCATGTCCAGGGTGTGAAGGATCGGCTATGATCCGACCTGCACGCCTCCGGGTCCTGGAAATGTACAGGTCCTGGAGGGATGGGAGCTTGCAGCCGATCACCTTCTCAGCAGCGCGCACAACGCACTGCAGTCTTAGTCTGTCCCTGGCGGTGGCTCCTGCGTACCACACGGTGATGGAGGTGGTGAGGATGGACTCGATGATGGCCGTGTAGAACTGCACCAACATCTTGGTGGGTAGCTTGAGCTTCCTCAGCTGCCGCAGGAAGAACATCCTCTACTGGGCCTTTTTGATGAGGGAGCTGATGGTCGGCTCCCACTTGAGGTCCTGGGTGATGGTGGTGCCCAGGAAGCAGAAGGAATCCGCAGTGGTGATGGGAGAGTCTGTGAGGGTAAGGGGAGGCAGAGGGGCTGTGACTTTTCTGAAGTCCATGATCATCTCCACTGTCTTCAGAGCGTTCAGCTGCAGGTTGTTGTGGCTGCACCAGGACGCCAGCTGGGCCACCTCTCTCCTGTAGATGGACTCGTCGCCGTTGGAGATGAGCCCGATGAGGGTGGTGTCGTCCGCAAACTTTGTCAGCTTGACAGACTGGTGGCTGGAGGTGCAGGAGTTGGTGTACAGGGAGAAGAGCAGGGGGGAAAGTACACAGCCCTGGGGTGATCCGGTGCTGATGCTAACAGAGTCTGAGACAGTCTTTCCCAGCCGCACATGCTGCCTGCGGTCCGTCAGGAAGTCGGTGATCCACCTGCAGAGGGAGTCAGGCACGTTGAGCAGGGACAGCTTATCCTGGAGCAGAGTGGGGCGGATGGTATTGAATGCAGAGCTGAAGTCCACAAACAGGATCCTGACGTAGGTTCCTGGGGAGTCCAGGTGCTGCAGGATGGAGTGGAGGGCCAGGTTGACTGCGTCGTCCACAGACCTGTTGGCTCTGTAGGCGAACTGCAGCGGGTCCAGGAGGGGAGTGGTGATGGTCTTGAGGTGGGGCAGGACCAGGCGCTCAAAGGACTTCATGACTACAGAGGTGAGCGCGACAGGTCTGTAGTCGTTAAGTCCAGTGATCCGTGGCTTCTTGGGGACAGGGACGATGGTAGAGGTTTTGAGGCAGGCCGGCACGTGGCATGACTTCAGGGAGGTGTTAAAAATGTCTGTGAAGACAGGAGTCAGCTCCTCCGCACAGTGTCTCAGGGTGGAGGGAGACACGCCGTCCGGACCAGGGGCCTTGCGCGGGTTCAGTCTGGAGAACTGTCTGTGCACGTCCTGCTCACTGATGGCAAGGGCAGGGGGGAGGAGGGGGGGCTGCCTTTGATGAAGTGGGGACCATGGAGGCAGTGGCGCTGGGGGGAGGGGGGAGTTGGACACAGCTGACGAGGTGTCAGAACGGGCATAGTGTTGGGACAGTCTTTGACAAAGGGCTTTGTCATCCTGTCCCTTAGAAGCCTGAGGCCGATAGTTGGTGATTTGCCTCAGTCTTCTCTACACAGAAGCAGAGTCGTTAGCAGTGAACTGCTGCTGGAGTCTCTCAGAATACACAGATTTAGTTCTCCTCAGCTCTCTGCTAAACCGGTATTTGACCTCCCTGTAGCAGTCCCTGTCTCCACTTTTCAACGCTGCTTCCTTCTCCTTCCTGATCTGTCTGAGCTTAGCTGTGAACCAGGGCTTGTCATTGGAGTAACTCACCCAGGTGCGCGATGGAAGAATGTTCTCCTCACAAAAGTGGATATATGAGGTCACAGTGTCTGTGTACTCATCCAGATCATGCGTAGCTCCTTTAAACATGTCCCAGTCAGTTATTTTCAAGCACGTGTGCAGCTCCTCCACAGCTTCACTGGTCCATTTCCTCGTAGTGCTCACAACAGGTTTTGTGAGCTTCAGTCTCTGTCTGTATGTGGGAATCAGGTGGACCATCACGTGATCAGATAGTCCGAGCGCAGCGCGGGGAACAGCGCGATACGCGTCCCTAACTGTAGTGTAACAGTGATCCAGCGTCATCACTACTGTATCCTAACTTCAGTATATTCACCCCTAGTTACAGTATTCATTCATTCATTCATTCATCTTCTTCCGCTTAATCCTTTTCGGGTCGTGGGGGTGGGGGCTGGAGCCTATCCCAGCATCTTTGGGTGAGAGGCAAGGTCCACCCTGGACAGATCGCCAGTCCATCGCAGGGCCAACACAGAGAGACAGATAACCTTTCACTCTCATAGTCATACCTAAGGACAATTTAGAATCCCCAGTTTGATACCAATTAACCTAACTTGCATGTTTTTGGCATGTGGGAGGAAACTGGAGAAATCCCGAAGTAAACCCACGCAGACACGGGGAGAACATGCAAACTCTGTATATTGTTCTTTATTTTCGTCATGATTCTGGTTGCTTTTGTGACTCACATTCTGTTCATTGTGCTTCTGTTTATTAGTCCCTGTTGTTGTAGTCATTCACGGCTGTGCCACATTTGTTAATTATTTCCTCCCACTATATACTGCATCACGCCCTTCACTCTACACGGTTGTCTCATCACATATGCACCCTCCATGCTTCTACTTGTGAGTAAATTGTTATTTTCATCAATAAATTATGTTTAATAGTCGCCCAGCACGTGAGTCCTTTATTCTGCCCCCGAGGGCTGCTTATGACAGAAACTGCAAACTTAGGAAACAATAATTTTAATCTGGGATAAACCTATATAAAAAAGCTGCCAATTTATGACAAAAAAGTTGAACACACATGAAAATGTTACATATTTATTACAAAAGTCATATCCCTTTGAGTGTGAGAATTTGCGTGCCCCTAGTGGCAGAGCATGGCACTGTGCCTGCCTTCTCACTTTGACTTTGTCAAAAGTAAGTGAGAAATTTCTGGGGTTTTTTTTATAAATGTACTAATTTCTTGTTCATATACTTTAAAGATAAGATGATGAGGTACCTCTGTACAAAAAACGGTGTCAAAAGACTGAACCATTTTTTGTGTAAATACGTCCAAAGTCCAGTTTTGACTGAGTTATGGAATTTAAAGAGGTGCCGCAACATTATGCAAATTAAATGCGTAAAGTTATTCCTATCTGAAACTTTGAATCCTATTTTACATCTTTCTAATTGACAGTAAGTCATTATCTCTTACCACTTTCAAGTTATAGCCTTGGAAATCTGAACTATTTTACTGACAAAAAATATTTACCACTCTTGACCCCTAGGGGGTATGTCGCAGTTTGGCAACATACACACTCAGAGGGATATTACTAAAAAAAAAAAAATAGTCATTACTAAATAAACATTGTTTTTGATTTGCTGAGAGAAAAAAAAAGACCAGACAGAATATTTGGAGCCAATTTGGTATTTAGGACAGCTCTGATTTTAGATGGTTTTATAATACTATGTTTTCAGTTCTTTTATACATGTTAATATACAATTTTTTCAGCGTCCAAGAAGACAAAGATTGGCCTAGTGTCATAAACCTGCCCTTTAAGGGCTGGGTGAGGATACCAAATGCTGGGCTGTGAGGTTTAGCACATTTATTAACAGAATGACAAACGGAACCAAAATATACAACACACACACACACACACTTATGACCGGGGAACTCCTGGAGAATCACTAAGCGGATGGGGGCATCGTCTGAAGTGGCGGACGTGAAAATGTCTTCTGGGAAGCAAAACCGCTGCAAGGATTGAACTACCCCAGTCTGCTTAAGTAGAGCAGCCCCAGATGATAATCAGATGTGGGTACTTGAGTGAGAACAAAATCAAAACAAGTGACAGCTGTGGAGCCCGCAAACCAGACAGCTGGAAGCTGCACAGCACTGTCAAAATAAAAGTACAGACACACTCCCCAAAAGATAAACAATGTCATAACTACCCAAGACTATAAAAACACAACTAAAAATACAACAGCTCAGCAAAGAACATAAACCAGATACAAAAGATCATAATAAACATAAGACAAAAGAACAGGAAAGAACTAAACTAAGGCTGGAACTGAGCACGGCGTCCATCGGTGCTCAGAATCATGACACCTAGCCTATTCTGAAGCTCAGATATACTACAGTGGAACCTTGGTTCTCTTTATGTACAAATCAGTTCACAAACATATTTTTTGAACGAAAAATGCATCAGTTTTTGCCGGAAACACCTGGAAGAAGACGCCGAAGAAGAAGAATAACTTCCAGTATCCGGCAGAGACGCAGTCAGCAGCCATTCGCTCTTTGTACACGCACGTGAATGCTGTACATATTACGCTCTGGATTTGCAATTTTATGGTTTATATTTTCTCTTTTTGGTCCATTAAGAAGCCACTATGGGATCAAAGAAAGGAGAAAAAACGAAAGAACCGAAAAGGAAAGTTAAGAGAACCACAACAGATTTGAAGAAGGAAATCATATCAAATCATGAAAATTGTCTATTATACTTACTGTACAGTATTTTGTATAAGATGTTATGCATATTCATTGTTTTTGTCTGGCTTTAATGGATGAAATGCTGTTAAAACGGTAAAAACACACTGTTTTGGGGGGGGCAGGAACATTTTACATTGGTTCCTTTGGGAAAATTTGCTTGGGTTTAAGAACAACTCAGTTTAAAAACATTTAGGAACCAATTAAGTTCTAAAACCGAGGTTCCACTGTATTTTGCAGAAGTCAAACGGTGAAGAGCAGCTAACTACAGAGAAAAAAAATTCTGATTGTTATTGAACGTATAAGACTGATTGATGATAAAAGCCTAATGCTCATAAGGCATGAAGCCGTTGACGATGGCAGAAAAGCTTTGAAAATATTAAAAGAACATTATGTTGGAAGGAGCAAGCCAAGAATCATAAATCTATATACATCTTTAACTAAGCTGCACATGATGGACAGTGAAAGTGTGACAGATGATCTGAGTTGAGCCAAGAATATCATCACAGCCCTAAGAGACAGAGGTGAAACAACTAGTGATGGAATAATTATTGCTATGATACTAGGCGGGGTGCCAGACTCCTTCAAGCCACCGGCCATACACGTAACATAAAATGAAGGCAATGTTACACTCACATAAATTAAAAGAAGGCTGAGAATTTATTAAAAGCCTGAAGAAATAAAGCTCACTGAACCCGGAGATAATGTGATTAAAACTAGCATAAAACAAAACTGAGGCCTTTCTGAGATGCACACTGGCAGCAGAAAAGACAGAGGTGGCAATGTGACTTGCTGTCAATGTGGAATAAAAGGAAACATTCCAGAAAAGTGTGGTGCAATTTTTCCAAAAGCAACACACATCAAGGATCCCTATGCAAGAAAAAGAGGGGACAAAATGGCAGAGGAAAGCTGTGCACAGACAGATTTGTATTAGAACAACCAAGGTGCAGCGGTGCTAGCCAAATCTCCAGTGAGCAGACAAATTGCAGGCACACTAATATTAAGCACCAGTCCATAAGAGAAGCTATAAACTCTGCAAAAGTGGCAGTGAAGTACTCTCCTACTAAAAAATGGTTGCTGATGTAATAACAAAGCCAGCTACCAAGCAGAAACTGAAGCGGTTTACACAGGTTTTATTTGGGACTTAAATTGTTAAAAGAGTTTGTGCTGTTAAAGGCTAGGGAGAGATCTAATTTTATGTTTTTACGTAACAGAATTGAGCTAAGTTTGAGTGGGGGTGTTGAGATTTATTCAGTGGCATCCTTATTCAATGTGTAGCTACTGTGGTGCATGAGAGGACGTGACATCACCACATACAGGTTCCTGCGTATTCGGCCCTTACTGAGCATGTGCAACTCTGTAGGGAGCACTTCCAGCTAGCCTCTGTACTGCTAATAAGATGCTGTGTTAGGCTCATTTCCTATGCTAAATAAGTGTTCCCAACTGCTAAAGATAAAATGGAGTCCAGCCTTTGTTTATCCTCCACACACCTGAAAGCAGACCACTGACCAACTGAATCTCCAACGCCGTCCGTGGATGTGGATTGTCCGTGTTCTGAATGCTTCAGTATTTACAGCATTTAAGGTATTATTTCTACAGATACAAATGCAGAATGTTCTGTATTTACTTATTATTTGGTTCATTTTTATGGCTTATTTGTCCTATTTATTTATTAACATTTTTTTTCAGTATTAGGTCTTCCAGTGTGAGAAAGATGGCTGGACATGAAATGGTATGGGAAAAGTAAAGGGAATTATTTTTTGTAGAGATTCATTGTAAACAATTTTTATCCTCCACTGGCTGAAACCCAAAGGGGTCGAAGAGCCTTTTGGGTGAAGACCAAAGGGGAATTATGTTATGGGTCAGTCCGTCAGTCCATCTGTCCGTCCATCCGTCCGTCTGTCTGTCCCACTTTTACGAAATCAACTCCTCCTACAGTTTTAGTCCAGTTGTTTTGAAACTTGGCACCATGGTCTGATATACACTGAGGATATGCATATTGCAATTTGGTTCTGATCAGATTATTTTTGTGGGAATTGTAGCCTCTGACCTATGACCTCCTGTTTCACCTCACTTCATAGACAGTAACTGTCTTGTAAAATCAATTCCTCCTACAGTTTTAGTCTGACTGCTTTGAAACTTGGTACCATGGTATATTTCCTTAATCCTGGGCCGTTTTTATTTCAGTAGTGTGTTTAATTGTATGTTCTGTAACCGTGTTTTATCTAATCCTTCTCTCTTACTTTATTGGGCAGTAGCCGGGTAGAGCACCCACAATTTTGTTGTGCTATACAACTGTACATTGAAAATAAAGCCTATTCTATTCTATTCTATTCTATTCTATTCCATTCTATTCTATTCTGTGGTTTGATATATACTGAGGATGTGCATATTGTAATTTCGCTCTCATTGGACGACCTTGAGGTGAAAGGTCAGAGGTCAGATTTTTCCCTAAATCTTGTAAACACAATAACTACTGAAAAAAATGATGTAGGCTTTTCAAATCAATACAGGGATTGTATCTAATGCACATCTTGGATGACTTACACCCTCACCTAACTATGGGTTTGGGGTCAAGGGGTCAAAGATCAAAGTAAACATTGCAGTTGCACTATGGTAAATGGTAAATGCTACATTTACTAATACTATAAAGCGAGTAAAGCTAGGACCACCAAACCTGGTACACAGGTTCACTTTGGAATCCTGACCTCTGACTGAGGGTTTGGATCAAAAGGTCAAAGGTCAAGGTTAAGTTTAATGTTTATTTGAAAGGTGCATTACATGCTAATGAACAATAATGCAAATGTAAGTGTGCCAGATTTAGCAATACTGCTAATTTGCATCTGTAGTCCCCAGCAGGTCACAAAAACACACAAAGAAACAATCATATATGAGAAGAACATCTGCAATAAAACTGTAAAAAGTGGATATGCTAAAGTGCAAGAGTTAAGGTGCTACAAAACAAAACAATCAAATGTCACACGAGTGAAGTGCTGCGTATGCATACACACACATGCACCCAAGCACTTCACAACACCAACAAACAACAGCAACAAATAATAGGCGTGGCGTATGTGTGTGACGCACGGGCACATATACCTATATATGCGCATGCCAGAGAGCAACCATTAGTTATGGGTAAAGTTTTGTTTGTTTAAAATTTTGTTTAAAATTTTTGTTTGTTTAAAATTGTTGTTGTTTGTTTAAAATGTTTGTTTAAAATTTTTTGTTTGTTTAAAATTTTACAATAAGTCTTAAAAGTGTTTAGTGTGGTACGCTCTCTGATGTAGGTGGTATATTATTCCAGATCTTGGTGCCTCTCACTGAGCAAATGTGGTGCGTCTGTGGGGGACCTTATAGTCTCCTTTAGTGTTTGCTCTGGTGGGTGTGCCTCTTAGCATTCCATTTGCACTATTACTATAAAGCAAGTAAAGCTAGGGCTGTCATAAATGGCCCGGCAGGGGTGAACTGAAGACCCAAACGCTGGAGTTGTGAGTTTGCAGGGATTTTAATTAAACACAAGAATATAACAAGAACAAAAAAACACTTACAAGGAGGTTGAAGAGGTGAATGACTAAGATGTGGAACACACGTCAGGAATGGGGAGAATAGCCGCCGGCTCAGACATGGAACGCACGTCGGGAGAACAGAGTAGGAAAAAGCGTGGGGTACATGCTGGAAAACAGGGTGAAATGAGGTGGGGAACTCCCATCTGAACACTGAGAAGGACGCTGCAATGAATTGCGTTGCAGCGCCCTTTTAAATAGGGCACAGAGGGAGTAATTACAAATGAAGACAGGTGTGGGTAACAGGAGCGAGGGTCATCAGACCAAAAATAATGACAGCCCGTGAACTTGAACCAAAAGAGGAAGTAAACACAGGGTGATATCAAAATAAAAGTAAAGGAGAATATAGATACAAAATGAGATAAGACACAAGAAGAAAATAATAATAATAATCCATCGAGGCTAGGACAAGATAAAATACAGAACCCAACAGCTGCTAATAATATAGAATTAATAAATACCGAAGTTGCAAAAGCAGAACTGAAGGTAAGGGCAGAGAAGGCTCAAATATAAACCCAGGAAGATATAATATAAACACAAGATGATCCAAAAAACCATAATAATAATAAAAACAATATAATGACCAAACTAAGATACCATAACAGGGCAACTCAAAACCAACAGAAACAAAGAGCAAACTCAGATAACATCATCCATATTAAATACAAAACAGAAATGGGGAAATTACAGAAAATAATCAACAATAACTGAAAGCATGAGCACGGTGCTCCCACCGCGCTCCGCATCGTGATAGAGCCCCCTGTCCAAGGGGTGGAATCCAGACACACCAAGGCAACATCAAAAAAGAAAGAGAAAGCGCAAAAAAGACAAAAAAAAACCCCAACAAGAATAGAACACTAACCTAACCTGGAAGGGTGGTGGGGGAAACCAAGTTTGGAGGGACCAGACAAAAGGCACTCACTCATGACCCACAAAACAGAACAGATAAGGTGACCTGCAGAAAACCTAGGACACCGGGCAAAAAACGTACACAGTTCAGGTGGCCTACAGGAGTCCCAAGACCACCAACTCATGTGGTGGAATAAGTCTGGTGGCCTCCAAGAGTTCCTGAACCACCCAAGCAAATGACAAAGTCCGTTGGGTGGTCTTCCAGTATCCCTGAGCCAACGGACCATGGGGCACAATGCACCTCCTCCTGGAAGCAGCAGCTGGAACCCATACCTTTCGCGAACCACAGGGGCTGAGCCATGGAAACCCAATGACGACGATGACTGACCAGTGAGAAAACCAGACGAAGTGGACCGACGGCCATCAGCAAAACCAGGTGGAAATGGACTGAAGACCATCGGTGAAACCAGATGAGGTGGACTGATGACTCACAGCGAAACCAGGCAAAATGGACTGAAGACCACTGGCAAAACCAGACGAAATGTACTGATGACCCTCAGCGACCATAGGCGAAGATTGAGGACCCTCAGCGGCCTCAGGCGAAAATGGATGACCCTCGTCAACCTCAGGTGAAGACGGATGACCCTCGGCGACCTCAGGCAAAGGCAGATGACCTCCAGCGACCTCAGGCAAAGACAGATGACCCTCAGTGACCTTAGGCAAAGGCAGAGGACCCTCAGCGACCTCAGGTGAAGGTGGAGGACCCTCTGTGACCTCAGGCAAAGATTGGCGACCCTCGGTGATCTCACGCGAAGGCTGACGACCATGGGTGAAACCAGATGAGGACTTGGACAGGAGAACAGAGACAGACATGGGGTCAACATCCCCAGTAGCAGTGGAGCCCGACGAGGAAAGCTGAGGAGCAGATGACAGCTGCAACTGGCCCTCCCTACCAAGAGTAAAGCAAGACCTCTCTAATACTGACATTGTTAAAACAAAAAAGAGGACTTGCCTTAACTCGAGCTCCACCGCCATCCAGGACTCCAACAACTCAGGCTGGGGTGTCTCAAATCCATCCATCTGGAAATCCATCCCCGACATGGACACCTCAGATAGGGAGGAAGAGAAAAGAACCGGATCACAGTTACTGGCAGCAGTGGAGCCCGGCGAGGAAAACTCATGAGCAGCTGGCAGCTTCAGCCAGTTCTCCCCAGCATGAGCAAGACAAGATTTCTCAAGAACTGATAATGTAGAAACAGAACAGAGTACTTGCCTTGACTCGAGCTCCACCGCCATCCAGGACTCCAGCGACTCTGCTGCGGCAGCCCAAGCAGCAGGCATGATGGCAAGTGAAGCTGGCAGAACCCCAGACGTGGCGGCTGACACTGGTGGAACTCCAAGTGTGGCAGCTGACACTGGCGGAACTCCAGATGTGGTGGCTGATGCTGAGGATTGTCTCACTGATGACGCCGAGTCCTGCGATGCCGAAACCAGGGGACACTCTCTTGTCAGCTCAGGTTTTGTGACGCAGGGGGCACTCTCCTCCCATTCAAGACATGGCTGTGGGGCTGGAACAGGACTCTTCAGAACC
The DNA here is from genome assembly GCA_020510985.1 of Pholidichthys leucotaenia. Lineage (NCBI taxonomy): Eukaryota > Metazoa > Chordata > Actinopteri > Cichliformes > Pholidichthyidae > Pholidichthys > Pholidichthys leucotaenia. The sequence goes on from CM035840.1 coordinate 218,586,810, forward strand.
ACAGGCCCTTCCGACTTCCGGCAGCTCCCTCCCAGGACTAGTGGACATTCAGGGAAAACAGAGAGGGACACGGGAGAAACAGGTAAGGATGAAGTAGCAGCAGCAGATGGTGAGGGCTCAGCTAAAGTGAATAGCTGCTGCTCAGCCCCCCTCCGGGAATAAGGCAAGACAATTCATTTACAGCTGTTAAAAAATGAATAGGTACTTGCCTTAATTCCCGGGTAATTGCTGTTATCGCTGCAGCAGGACCAGGCGAATCCCTTTTGGGGACTGCGGAGGTCGTCTGGCGAGGTGGGTGAAACACCGGCGTCAGCTCAGACTCCACTCCACCCAGTGAACCTCCAACCATCTGCAGCACTAACTCTGGAAGGAGCCATGGCTTCCAATCCAGCAACAGCTCCATTTCCGCTGCCAAAACCCTTCAGTGCTCCTCCAGCTCCTCAGCAGTGGGACCATCAGGGGGCACGAGGACTGTGTACCCGATCCGGCAGACTCCGGCAGAAGCGCGTACCCGCTCTTCCAGTGCCAAAGTGACGGCAGATGGTGCGGGCCACTATTCAGGAGGACAAGATGGGGCTGCAGCTGAATGATGGCGATGGGCTGGAGACTTCCATACCCGGGGATGGTTCTTTGTCAGCACAGGTACGGATGGGGAAGAGGTTTATCCCAACCCGTGGAGCACATGTTCAGCGTTGGACACAGAGGTGAGGAGAACCGCAAGTTCCGGATAGCTCCACAGGATGGGGTATGCCTCTATTACCTGTGCCGCACTATCCCAGTATTGCAGAGCCTCCTCGGGAGTGTGGGAGCTGGGATTTTAATTAAACACAAAAATATAACAAGAACAAAAAAACACTTACAAGGAGGTTGAAGAGCCAAACGACTAAGACGTGGAACACATGTCAGGAACGGGAAGAATAGCCGCCGGCTCAGACGTGGAACACACGTTGGGAGAACAGAGTAGGAAAAAGCGTGGGGCACATGCTGGAAAACAGGGTGAAATGAGGTGGGGAACTCCCATCTGAACGCTGAGAAGGATGCTGCAACGAATTGCATTGCAGCATCCTTTAAATAGGGCACAGAGGGAATAATTACAAATGAAGACAGGTGTGGGTAACAGGAGCGAGGGTAATCAGACCAAAAATAATGACAGCTGTGACAGCCCGTGAACTTGAACCAAAAGAGGAAGTAAACACAGGGCACTGTCAAAATAAAAGCACAGGAGAATATACTGTAGATACAAAATGAGATAAGACACAAGAAGAAAATAATAATAATAAAAATAATAATAATAAACAAAGAGCAAACTCAGATAACATCATCCATATTAAATACAAAACAGAAATGGGGAAATTACAGAAAATAATCAACAATAAATGAAAGCGTGAGCACACTGCTCCCACCGTGCTCCCACCATCCTCCGCATCGTGACAAGGGCTACCAAACTTGGTGCAAAGGTTCACCTTGGGATCCTGACCTCAGACTACGGGTTTGGGGTCAAAAGATCAAAGGTCAAGGTTAGCATTATGCCTTATTACTGTACAATGATTAAAGCTAGGGCCACTAAACCTGGTACACAGGTTCATCCTGTGACCCTGAAGTGTGACTGTTGTTTTAGGATCCCAAGGTCAAAGGTCCACATCAAAATGCCTTATAAACAGGGCTTGACATTAACTTTCTTGCTCACCGGCCACTGTGGTTTTCTGTGATTTTCCAAAGACACTAGCCACTCAGACTTTTCGCTAGCCACAATTTTGTGGTTGAAAAATTATGTTTAATATGACCAAATTTGACCATGCTAAATTTTACTTGAACTAAATATACAACCATTTTTTATGTAAATGACTCTTATACATACATAAAAATAGCAAGAGAGACACTGTTTAATTATTAACAGGAGTAAATACTGTAAAGCAGTCGAGAAAGATATTTGCAATATGAGAATGAAGTACAGGTAGATTTGGGGTCCATCCAAATTCTCATTTGTACAGTACCTCTTCCCCTTTGCCTAACCCCACCCCTTGATCCTTGAAATCAAAGGCCAAGGAGTAGGGGTGCCAGGCTAAACTGAGCCGGCACAATTACAGAAATGTTCATTAATGTGCACTGTCCCTGTAAAATTAGACCATTAAAAATAAATAAAAATAAAAAATAGGGTTTGAAAATTACCCCTATGAATTGGGACACCCCTTCAGGGCTGCACAACATCATTAGTAATTGCTAATGGATTTAATCTAAATGGACACTACCTGTTTTCACTAGAAAAAAAGAAGAAAAGAAAACTGATGAGAAAAAAAAGTCATCTTAAGGAGAAAAATGTCTCAAATTTACATGAACAATTCTAATCAGTAGAAAAAGTGAGAAATTTACTAGAAAAAAAGCTGTAAATTCAAACTTGGACCTCCTGATGCCACATGTTTGACACCCCTGGACCAACACATTAAAAAATACATAATTAGAGGTTTTACTTATATGAAATAGCTGCAAATCACAGATATCATAGATAAATACAGATAAACAAAAAATCACCTCAGAAGAAGCTTCATTTGCTCTTTACAGCAATATAAAGCTTAGTCACTTTTTCGCTCTCTGTCATATGAAAACTTAAATTTGCACAATTGAATCGGTGAATTCAAAAAGGGCCCAAGTCCACACTTTTTCAAAGGGAACTTGGGCTCTTTTTTGAATTTACCGATTCAATTGTGGACAGTAAATACAAACTTCTTGTTCTAAAAATAATCATATTTAACCACAGAGGTAGGAGCTGATGTGGGTGAGAGGAGGGATGACCCAATCCGATCTGCCATATTGGTATCGGTTTCGATCCAGGCAAAATGGCTGGATCGGTATTGGTAAGGAGTAAAAGTAATTTACCGATCCGATATATTAATAGCATTAAAATAAAATGAAGGTGCAATCATGTTCTCAGCCATGCTCTGTGACGGCTTCTGTGCTCAGCGTCAACGAGTGTCACCTCACTGGAGCCTGTCTGTGGGACTTTCCTTGGTATGCTGCTGTGTGGTACCAGCGTTTACAATTTTCTTCTTTCTTTCTTAATCGGAGCATCAATACCAGCAACTTGATAAAACACTTGCAAAAGTATCACGGTAAAGGAGTATGCTGAATTCTGTCGAGAACGAGCAGAAGGAAGTGCTTTTCCAGCTCAGAGGCTGGACGCTAAAAGTGAAACCTAAGCAAAAGAATGAAACTGAAAGTAAAAACCAGACTGGAGCATGGAAACGAAGACATAAAATGGGCTTACCATTTGACAGAGTTGCACTTGATGAGAGGTAGGTGACAGAAACACAAATAGCACATTAGAACAGTGAACTGGAAGCAGGACTAGAATAACAGGGCTACATGAAATGAAACAGGAATGACTTCAAAATAAGAGCAAACCTAAAATCTAAGAATGGACAGAGAATAATATCAGAAACACTACTAAATAAACCGAGGACCAGGAGAATACTTATGATAAGATATATGAGGTGGCGCGTGAACAAGCAGTGGCCTCTCTTCTCTCTTTGTGTTTTGTGCCACTTAGTGTTGTTTAAATTACGCCTAAGTGTATGTTCATGTGCTTAATGTCGGTATATGATGCTGCGCACAAGCTACAGATGCCACAGCCTTCTGGAGATAAGGATTATGACCAAACATTAGATCCTGGATCAGAGCGTTACAGAGGAACTCTGTGGCCTAGGTCTCCTCCACCAGACCTCCACACCCCGGACTCAACTGCTGTGTCTAATCCCAAATGGAGACACCGTAGATGGTGTGAGCGGCGACAAAAGAGAGGTAAATGTGGAGGTGTCCGAACAAAACTAACCGCTAGCCCACACAGACTGCCGATTCCTTCCCTCCTTCTGGCCAACATACAATCGCTAGACAACAAAATAGACCACATACAACTCCTGAGAACTACGCAACATGATGCGTGGAACTGTTGTGTTTTTGTCTTTACGGAAATGTGGATAAATGACAATATACTGGACTCTGTCATTCAGTTAGCTGGGCTAAAATGCTATCGTAGCTACAGAGTGTTCACAGAAGGAGGGAAAACTCGAGGCGATGGCTGTGTGGACATCAGTGATGCTTGGTGCAGTGATGCAACCGTTGTACATAAACACTGTTCTCCATTGGTGGAGTTGATGATCATCAAGTGCCACCCCTTTTACATTCCGAGAGAATTTTCATCTGTCCTACTTGCCGCCATGTATGCCCCACCCACCGGTATCAGCGAGAGGAGTAAAACACTAAAAAAACTCTATCAGCCCATCAGTGAGACACAAACAGCACATCCAGACAGATTCCTTATAACAGCAGGAGACTTCAACAATGGAGATTTAAAGGCCCCCCTACCAAGTCTTCACCAACAGGTAGACTACCCAACAAGAGGAGACAGTTTGCTGGACCTGGTGTACACAACTCACAAGAAAACATACAAAGCATCCCCCTTCCCCACCTGGGTCTCTCTGATCACATCACCATCTTGTTAAGGTCGGCATACAAACCCAGAGTGAAAACAATCAGACCAACAAAAAAGCAGGTACATGTGTGGCCAGAGGGGCCTCTGATGCTCTAAAAGACTGTTTCGGCACTACAGACTGGGACACTTTCAAGCACACAGCCACTCACAATGGACACACAAACCTAGAGGAGTACACTGAGGTAGTTATAGCATACATACTGTAGCTAAATGCATCAATGATGTCACTCACTGCAAAACCATCACTGTTCGTGCCAACCAAAAGCCATGGATGACAACAGAGGTCCACAGGCTCCTGAGGGCTTGAGACGCAGCCTTCAAGGCCAGTAACACTGCTGCAGCACCTGATACAAAAACTCAGACACTTGGGGCTCAAAACCTCTCTCTGTAACTGGGTGCTGGATTTTCTCACAGGGAGGCCACAGAATGTGCAGGTTGGCAGCAACACATCCAAGACCATCACACTGATCACAGGGGCCCCACAAGGGTGTGTACTCAGCCCGCTGCTCTTCACCCTGCTGACCCATGACTGTGTACCAGCCTACAGCACCAACCACATCATCAAGTCTGTGGATGACACAACGGTGGTGGGCCTTATCACCAACAACAAGGAGGCCAACTACAGAAATGAGGTGAGCCAACTGGTCCAGTGGTGTAAAGACAATAACCTCTTCCTGAATGTAGGAAAAACCAAGAAAATTGTGGTCAACTTCAGGAGAGGACACACACAGCATCCCCCTCTGATCATCGATGGAGCAGCTGTGGAGAGGGTGAGCAGCACCAAGTTCCTGGGGGTGCACATCTCTGAGGACCTCACCTGGTCCAACAACCCCACATCACTGGCCAAGAAGGCTCAAACTGACCTCCATTTCCTCCACAAACTGAGGTGAGCCTGAGTCCCACCCCCCATCATGTGCTCATTCTACCGGGGCAAAAAGCAAATAGTCATTACCAAAGTATGTTCTGTACTTTTGTTGTTTTAAATAAGAGAGATGGTATGGGGTTTGGATCGGTATCGGCCAATGCTCAATGTCCCAGTATCGTATCTGTATCGGACTTGAAAAGTGGTATTGGCTCATCCCTAGGGGAAAGCACAGGTGATTCTCACCACTGGGACAACAGGAGATCAGGGGCAGTTATCCCATGATCTGATCACTGAGAGTGGCTGCTGTCTGTTCAAGGCAGTTTCTTGACTGGAAAGCAAATGAGCCGACCTGCGAGTGCACAGCCAGACTCTTGGGCTGCAGCTGGCTAACAGTGGACTAATGAGAATACACTGTGTTCGCAGATAGTGTTTATGGGAGTTGTAGTTTTGTAGTCTCACTTTGTGATCAGTTTACTGTCATTTCAGAAAATTACAACCCACCAAAGTGGCTAGTGGGAGTCGCTGTCTTACCCACCACAGCCGAAATATACCCGTCAGGGGCAGGTGGGCAGGTGTTAATGTCAAGCTGTGCTTATAAAGTATATCTCAACAACAAAGAAAGCTAGGGTGACCAAATCTAGTACACAGGTTCACTCTGAGACCATAACCTCTGACTACAGGTTTGAGGTCAAAAGATCAAAGGTCCAGGTTGGCACTCCCTATGATCTCTTACTATAGAACATGTAAAGCTCTCTAGAGTCACCATACTTGCTACGTGGGTTCACCTTGGGATCCTGACCTAACAACTATGGGTTGTATACTTTGTTGTATGTATATTTGTGGATGATGGGCTTATCATAATTTGGTTCTGCCACAGTAATTATATTGAAAAGTTGAAAACTGCATTGTACTGTGATCTGCAATACTGTAAGTATTGGGATCTTCAAAGAAAACAGAGGTGGGGGGTATTGCACTTGTCAGCGCATGGGTTGGGTTCCATGTTTTCATCTTTGATGTATAGTTTGTATTTTCTTTAGAGCATGGACTCCAATCCACGTCCTCGCCTTGAGTTTACGTCTTTGAATTTTCTGCATTTATTATAATTTGTTAGATTCATGATTCTGTTAGTTCTGTTAGTTGCCTTAGTTTTTTGTTGATGCTTCCGAACCACAGTCACTAATTTCTGCTAAGCCCTTGAGCTGGGTCTGGATGACCAGCTCCAAATAAAATTGTTTAAAACTTACGTCCAGCGTATTGGGTCCAGTCTCTCCATCCCGTGACAGAAAGAACCCGACAGTATGGACCCAGTGGACCGTAAGTTTTTTCTTATGGGTCTCGACCAGGAGGAAGTTTGAGCTGTTTCCCACATCGAGGCCCTAGTCAAAGACGGCCATGCCGCCAATACACCGGAAAAAGCCATCAGATCCCTTGGGGGCACCACCAAGGTAACTGAGGATTTTCCCATGCTGCGGCATTATTCCCAGCTCACCAAACTCCTGCATCTGATCCCGTTCCTCTAGCTGGGGTCTGGGCACTGGCAGAGATGTTACCAGTGGATGGGGAGTTGCACAAGCCACAGCGAGCCATCGGGAGACACAGCTCGCGCTGGCGTTAATGAGCACAGCGGCCCGGCCCTTCTTCTCCCGCGGAGGTGTTCCAAATCTCCATTTCCTCCTCCCTCGATGCAGCACCACACCACCGTGCAATAGCTCCTCGTCAGGTGAGCCCCATCATATCCCGAGAGGGATTGTCTGACTCTTCAGTGGCAGCAGAGCAGAACAGAGGCAAGTACCTTTTCATTTTGTAACTCCATCAAATGAAAGGTCTTGTCCTGTTTTTGGTGAGGGGGCTCAGTGTCAGCCACCTACCACCACTAAGCTCTCTCCACCCATCTCTGCTGTCATTTTTGCTGCCGCTTACATCCACCCATCCCCACCTACTTTTCCAGTTTCCTGTTCTGTTTTTTGTGAGGAACTGGCCATACTGGGAGGCAACTTGCTGGTCTGAGATGAGCCAGCTGCCCCTGTTGCTGCGCCTGGTCTGCGTGAGAAGAAGAAGAAGAAGAAGAAGAAGAAGAAGAAGAAGAAGAAGAAGAAGAAGAAGAAGAAGAAGCCATCTCTGTTGTCATTCAGCCCATACAGCCAATCATGTACAGTAGAACGAAATTACATTTCTCCTATCTACAATGTTAATCACATGTACAATCAGAGGGGTCACTGCCATGCAAGGTGCTGCCACAAACAACTTCTCCTTCCCCATACTATTATGCTGAGCACCAAGCTAGAAGGTGGGAAGTACCATTTTTATATGGTCTTTGGAATGACCCAGTCGGGATTTGAACCCACGACCTCCTAGGTGTGGGGCTGATGCTCTACAAACTAGGCCACCACTCCGGTGGATCCAGAGGATTATCCAGTACAAGCTCCACACCACTCCCCAGCACCTTCAGCAAAAGCACCTGCTCCACGTCGCTCCCTAGCTCCAGTACCTGCTCCATGCCACTTCCTAGCTCCAATACCTGCTCCACGGCTCTTCCCTAGCTCCTGTACCTGCTCCACAGCGCCTCCCTAGCTCCTGTACCTGCTCCACGGCGCCTGTTCCTGCTCAGCCTGAGGTACATGCTCCTGTTTCTGCTCAGCCTGAGGTGCAAGCTCCTGTTCCTGCTCTGCCCAAGGTGCAAGCTCCTGTTCCTGCTCAGCCCAAGGTGCAAGCTCCTGTTCCTGCTCAGCCTGTCATCACCCCTGCCTCATCTACCACCTTGCCTGCTGGTTGGACTGCAACGGCAGAGTCACCGGGGTCCTCGTCAGCAGTGGAGCAAGAGCTCAGGCAAGTCTTCTTTATATTTTTAACATCAGTTTTTAAAAAAATCTTGCCTAGCTCTTAGTGGGGGGTCCTGGTTGCAGCTACCATCTGCTTCTGGGCTTTCTCCACCGAGCTCCACTGCCACCTGTTATAGTGACCCGGGTGATCTGTTTTCCTTCCCGTCTGAGGCAGCTGTTTCGGGGATAGATTCCCAGACGTCAGGACTTGAGAACCTTCAGCCCTTATTGTCTGGCTTTGCTGATGGTCGACTCGCCTCAGCAGTTCTGGAGGCTGAGAAGTCTCTGTCAAGTGTTCCTGTGGCCGGAGAACCTCAATCATGTTTCCCTGAGACTAGGACACCTGTCATCAGCTACTATTGTTAACGCGCCTCAGTCATCAGTTTTAGAGCAAAAGGCTCTCATGTTACTTTCACCAAAGCTAAAAGTTCCTGTATCATCTTCTGAATTTAAAGTTTTCATGTTATCATCTACTCAGTTTAAGGGTTCTTTGTTATCAGCTACTCAGTTTAAAATTTCCATGTAATTTTCACCTGAGTTTAAAGCACCCCTACAGTTATCTCTGGATCCGTACTGCTTTCTGGTTTGATGGTCCAGAGACTCTGGGAGACCACCCAACTGGTTATGTTTGGAAATCTGGAGGCCCATGAACTGGATTAAGGCCCCCGACCTGCTTTGTTCTCCGGTCCGGTGGTCAAGGGACTCTGATAGACCACCTGACTAGCTCTGTACTTTGGTCTGGGGTCCCATGGACTTGGATAGGCCTCCTGACCCACCTTGCTCTCCGGTCTGGTGGCCCTGGGACTCTTTGGGGTCATGGACTTGGTTTACCATGGTGATGTTTGATTTGGACTCTGTGGGGGATAAGAGTTTGTTTTGGCTCACCTGGCCTTGAGCCCCCACCACCCACTCTGGGGGGGTTTCTTTGGGTTTGTGTTTTTTTTGTTGGTGGCACTTTGAGCGTCATCTGGAAGCCGCCCCTTAAGAGGGAGGTACTGTCAGGATGTGGGTTGGGTCCCATGTTTTCATCTTGATGTATAGTTTGTATTTTCTTTTGAGCATGGACTCCGTTCCACATCCTCGCCTTGAGTTTACTTCTTTGAATTTTCTGCATTTATTATAATTTGTTAGATTCATGATTCTGTTAGTTCTGTGAGTATTATTATTATGATCAGAGTTCAGTTTAGCCATTATTTGCATTATGATTGTCATGGTCTTGTCTCCCCTGATCCTCAGTTCATTTTTTGTGTCTCCTCTGTTTGTGATTGTGTGTGTGCAGCCCCGCCCATCCTGTCATCTCCATTTTCTTCATGTGTCAGCTGTCAGTCATTATTGGTCTCTCCACCTGTGTTGTGTTGTCTTGATTGTCCCTTTGATTATTTAAGTTCTGTTCCACTTCTGTCTGCTCGGGTTCTTTTGTCAGTCATATGGCTTGAACAACATGCTCCTGCCTAATAGTTTCTGTTCTGTTTTTTGCCTTAGTTTTTTGTTGCTGCTTTCGAGCACCAATCCATCCATCTTCTACCGCTTAATCCTTTTCGGGTTGCAGGGGGGAGGGGCGGGCTGGCGTCTATCTCAGCATCTTTGGGCGAGAGGCAAGGTACACCCTGGACAGATCTCCAGTCTATTGCAGGACCAATACAGAGACAGACAACCATTCACGCTCACATCCATACCCCACTCTCACATCCATACCTCATTCATACCTCACTCTTACGTCCATACCTTCCGAGCACCCATCGTTAATTTCTGTTAAGCCCTCGAGCTCCATCTGGATGACCAGCTCCTAATAAAACTGTTTAAAAAACTTCCAGCGATTGGGTCCAGTCTCTCCATACCGTGATAGTGCTCACCTCAGAGTGGTCAATGGCAAGGGTGTATTCTTGGACAAAAAAAAAAAAACCCTGGTTGGTTTTCTCAGTTAAGGTATTCAAATGACTAAAATGACTCAGTTCAGTGAGTGACACTCGTGCAGATAAATCACCATTGATAGTGCAAATGTCATAAACGGCCCTTTCAGGGCAGGAATAAGGCACCACTTGCCTGCTGTGAGTTTGCACATTTAATAATGAACACAAATAATAACCACGAAGGGTGTTTACAAAAAGGCAATCAAAAGGACCACGAGGGGTGACTTACAGAAAAATGCAATCAATGTAAACCACGAAGGGTAACATACAATTATACAGGCCAGGCTGAGTACTAAGCGGAGAACAAAATAGGAATCAGATGGGGGGATTCCTGTTTGCACAATGCGAGGGCACAGCAAGGAATGAACCCCGCAAGCAAGCTTAAATAATAATGGGGGGAAAACCAAAATGTGAATCAGGTGTGGATGCATGAGTGAAAAAGTAATTAAAGACACTAAACAGCTGTGACAACCTGCAAAAGGATTTGACAGGAGGACATGACAAGCGAAGCTGTCAGAATAAAAGCCCAAACCATAATAGATGGAAATCAAGAACAAATACATATACAGAAAAAGAGTAGCAACCAAGAGACCCAAGCACGGCACTGACCCGCACACTCGGCATCATGATAGTGCCCCTTCCTTAAGGGGTGGATCCAAGACACCCCACTGTAACATCAAAAGGGATGAAAGTACATCCACCCCCTCCCAACAGGAATAACCTCAAAAACCGACCCCAGAAGGGTGGAGGGGGGAACCAGACCTGGAGGGAGAGACACAAAAACAAACAAAACAACCCAAAACAAACATGACCCACAACACTGACAAAATAAGGTACAAAGAAGACTAAGCAATACTGGGTAAACAAAGGAACAGTTCTGGTGGCCTTCCAGAGTCCCAGCTCCACCTGACCATCAGGTGGAAAAGGTCGGGTGGCCTACCAAGTCTCCCGCGCCACAAAAATGGAGGAGAGAGTTTGTCGGGTGGCCTTCCAGAATTCTGAAGCCACCCAACCAAGCCAGAGAGTTCCTTGTGTGGTCTCCCCGCATCTCTAGGCCAACAGGTCATGGAGCACCCCCCCTTACCGGAGGCGGCAGTTGGAATCCATGCTTACTGCTAACCCCAGAGGCCAGGCGACGGGCACCTGATGAAGGGGATGGTGGAGAACGAACCACAACAGCACCAGATATAGATAGAGGACCCGCAGCAACCTTGGGCATAGGCGCAGCGCCCTCGGTGTCCCCGGACTGGGGAGTAGTGGCACTGGGGAGTAGCAGCACCCTTGGCGGCCCCAGACTGAGGCATAGCAGCATCCCCCCGTGGCCCCGGACTGAGGCGTAGCAGCACCCCCGGTGGCCCCAGACTGAGGCATAGCAGCACTCTCGGTGGACCTGGACTGGGACAGAGCTGCACCCTCTGAGGTCCCGGGCTGGGACAGAGCACCTGCAATGACCCCAACTAACTGGGAAGCAGCACCCTCGGAGGCCCCGGGCTGAAACGGTGCCCCCACGAAGACCTCGTCCGGAGGGGAAGCAACACACACGGAGGTCCTGGGCTGGGATCACCTGCGATGACCTCAGCGGGAGGAGCTGAACCCATGAAGACCTCAGGCGGTGAGCCCAAACCCACAGAGACCTCTGGCACTGCTGGATAATCCTCGGTGACCCTGGGGAAAGGCTCGGACAGGAGAAAGAAGAGGAGCAGGGTCAGGGTCACCGGTGGCAGTGGAGCCCGGCGAGGTGAGCTCAGGCGCAGCTGAGGGCTGCACCTGGCTTTTGACCCACCAAGAGCCAGGCAAGCTCTCTCCAACACAGAAACAACAAAAACAAAGGACAGCACTTGCCTGAGCTCAAGTTCCGCCGCCGTTCAGGACTCCATCGATCCAGACAACAATGTCTCGGGCCAGGTCTTCTGGAGGTCAAGCTTGGACTCTGCTGTGGCGGCCCCAGCAGCAGGCATGATGGTCAATGCAATGCCAGGACCCCCCCAGCGATGTGACCCACGCAGGTGGCTCGCCTGGCGTGGCAACAGGAGATCTGCTCCTTGCTGGCGCTGAATCCTGCACAGCTGAAGGCCAGGGACACTCATTCGTTGGTGCAGGCTCTGGATTGCAGGCAGCGCTGTCCCTCCGTCCAGACCATGGCTGCGTGGCTGGAACAAAGTTCTCCAGGCCCGCAGGCTCCTCCTCTGTCCGGTGGCTTAATCCTGGTACCAGTGGACATTCAGGGGGCATAGGAGGAGACACGGAGTGAGCAGGTGAAGTCTTTATGGCTGCAGCAGGCGGTGAGGACTCAGTGGACTGCAATGACTGAGCCTCACCCCCGGGAATCAGGCAAGATAATTCATGTGGTAATGATGGAGAAGGAAAAAACACTTGCCTGTGTCCCCAGGGCCCAATGTCTTCTGCTGCAGCCAATCTGGAATCAGTGCTCTCCGTGACTACAGTTGTTGTGGGCCCCTCAGAGGAATGTTGAGGAGCTGCCCCTGCAGACACAGTGGCGGGCGGAGCCGGGGAGGAGATCACCAGAATCTCAGCAGCGGGAGGAGATGCCATGGTGGAGAAGGGAGCAGCAACGGCCCAGGAAGAGAAGGCTGACGAGACAGCCGGAGAGGAAAATCTAGAGGTGGAAGCTGCAGTGGTGCCCTTTTGACACGGCGAAGAGGAAGCTGCAGACTGAGAGGCGGAGAAGTTCCGCCGGTGGCCTGTGGCTGGGTAATGGTGGGAGATTTGTGGCGTCTGGACCCGGTGACTCTCCTCCATCTGATTCGGTACAGCCATGTCTCAGGGAGGAATGGAGGTCTGCACCGGGAGGCGGCGTCTATGGGCTTGTGACGAGCCTATCGCCAACCCAGGGAATGACAGCTAGAGAGTGGAGATGGTTGACAATAGTTCCGCAAACTCAGGATAATTCCTTAAACAGGGATGTGCCTCCACAATCCTGACCGCTGCCACCACATTCTCCAGAACCTTCTTTGGGCCATGGGATGCAAGGGATTCAGCAACATAGCTCTGGATGAATTGAGCTGCCCACTATTCATCCACGCTGGGGCCCCCGACTGCCAACCTCCTTCAGGAAGCTGAGTCCCGGCGCTCTGGGGACATATTGACAGCTCTCCCTCCAGCAACATAAAAGGAGAAAAAAAAAAGGAAAAAAGCAAGCCCACAGCCACTGGCACCTACTGGCTGCAACCTACTGTCATAAATGGCCCTTTCAGGACAGGAATAAGGCACCACTTGCCTGCTGTGAGTTTGCATATTTAATAATGAAGAACACAAATAATAGCCATGAAGGGCGACTTACAAAAAAGGCAATCAAAAGGACGACGAAAAGGGCTCTTACAGAAAAAGAGTAGCAACCAAGAAACCCAAGCACAGTACTGACCCACGCTCAGCATCATGACAGCAAACTGAACATCATCCCCATATTACTGAGAAAATAATTCAAAAGACAAATTTTCAATCACACCAAGAAAAATTATTTAAAAATCACTTTCATTTCCTGTTAAAAAAAAAAAAACCTGGTTCAAGCATCTGTTCTTTGTTCAACTGCCAACAAGCATGGGGACACTAGATTATGACCGCAGTGCCCAGCGTGAGTGCTATTCAAGCTACTTCCTATATGGGATTGGCTGATGATTTCACATGGACTAAAGTCACCAGCCCAGCACACACACATTGATATGCACACTCCTGAATAAAAGGGCAGCCAGGAGGATATCCCCATTTCTTCCATATCAGGACTCCTTGGCTTGAACTCCGAGTTGAATGAGAGGTTTCACTGAAGCCATTCACCTCAACGATTTGCTCTGATCTACTCACAATCAACCATATCTGTCATACATGGTTAGGCTTGAGACCCAGGAGAGGAGAGAGGGGCATGGGTGGGAGGTAGGGTAAAAAAAATAGGGGAAGAGTGACTTTATTTGGAGAGCACCTAGACACGGAAGACTGAATATGAAAAAAAGACAAGTAAAAAGAGTTAAATAAAAACAAGTTGAAGTGAATGATTTTTTTTTAATTTATAAAAAATCTCTTAGAAAAGATAGAACGAGTTATTATTCTGCATTAATAGAAGAGAACAAGAATAAGCCTAGGTTTCTTTTCAGCACTGTAGCCAGGCTGACAAAGAGTCAGGGCTCTGTCAATCCTAGCATTCCCTTAGAGCTTACTCGTCAGGACTTTATGAACTTTTTCAATATTAAAATTTCATCTATCAGAGATAAAATCAATCAGATTCTTCCCACCATTAACTTAAATACAGTAACTACTTCAACTCCTTCAACTGATATCTGTTTGGATGAGTTTACTCCAATTGACCTTTTAGAGTTAGACAAAGTGATTTCCTCATCCAAGCCTTCAACTTGTCTTTTAGACCCTATTCCTACCAGGTTATTACCGCCGCCAAGGAGGTAAATGTTTTTACCGGGGTTTGTTTGTTTGTCTGTTTGTCTGTCTGTCTGTTACCAACATAACTCAAAAAATTATGAATGGATTTTGATGAAATTTTCAGGACAAGTCTAAAATGGGACAAAGAAGAAGTGATTAGATTTTGGAAGTGATCCGGATCACCGTCTGGATCCAGGAATTTTTTAAAGGATTCTTTATCATTGCGAGATAGGGCCATTTTTAGCATATGTGTATATAACTCCACAATAAATGGTCAGGACGCTTGCCAAAAAAATACAGGATAAGATCCCAGTAGGTTGTAGGAAATATCAAAGACTGAGCCGGATCCTGCAAAAAATCCGGATACTGTGATCCACAACAGGAAATAATAGGGGATCTTTGGAATTTTCATCACTGTAAGGTAACAAGTTAACATATAAACATACAACAAACACCAAAATATAGCCAAGACACCGAGGAATCAGTAGTGTGCCAATGGATTTGTTGTATCTTCAAAAGCTATGGAGCTACAGTGGGGGAAAAAAGTATTTAGTCAGCCACCAATTGGGCAAGTTCTCCCACTTAAAAGATGAGAGAGGTCTCCAATTTTCATCATAGGTATACCTCAACTATGAGAGACAAAATGAGAAAAAAAAAATCCAGAAAATCACATTGAAGGAATTTTAATGAATTAATTGGTAAATTCCTCGGTAAAATAAGTATTTGGTCAATAACAAAAGTTCATCTCAATACTTTGTTATATACCCTTTGTTGGCAATGACAGAGGTCAAACGTTTTCTGTAAGTCTTCACAAGGTTTTCACACACTGTTGCTGGTATTTTGGCCCATTCCTCCATGCAGATCTCCTCTAGAGCAGTGATGTTTTGGGGCTGTCGCTGGGCAACACGGATTTTCAACTCCCTCCAAAGATTTTCTATGGGGTTGAGATCTGGAGACTAGCTAGGCCACTCCAGGACCTTGAAATGCTTCTTACGAAGCCACTCCTTTGTTGCCCGGGCAGTGTGTTTGGGATCGTTGTCATGCTGAAAGACCCAGCCACGTTTCATCTTCAATGCCCTTGCTGATGGAAGGAGGTTTTCACTCAAAATCTCACAAAACATGGCCCCATTCATTCTTTCCTTTACACGGATCAGTCGTCCTGGTCCCTTTGCTGAAAAACAGCCCCAAAGTATAATGTTTTCACCCCCATGCTTCACAGTAGGTATGGTGTTCTTTCTCCTCCAAACACAACAAGTTGAGTTTTTACCAAAAAGTTCTATTTTGGTTTCATCTGGCCATATGACATTCTCCCAATCCTCTTCTGGATCATCCAAATGCTCTCTAGCAAACTTCAGATGGGCCTGGACATGTACTGGCTTAAGCAGGGGGACATGTCTGGCACTGCAGGATTTGAGTCCCTGGCGGCGTAGTGTGTTACTGATGTAGCCTTTGTTACTTTGGTCGCAGCTCTCTGCAGGTCATTCACTAGGTCCCCCCATGTGGTTCTGGGATTTTTGCTCACCGTTCTCGTGATCATTTTGACCTCACGGGGTGAGATCTTACGTGGAGCCCCAGATGGAGGGAGATTATCAGTGGTCTTGTATGTCTTCCATTTTCTAATAATTGCTCCCACAGTTGATTTCTTCACACCAAGCTGCTAACCTATTGCAGATTCAGTCTTCCCAGCCTGGTGTAGGTCTACAATTTTGTTTCTGGTGTCCTTTGACAGCTCTTTGGTCTTGGCCATAGTGGAGTTTGGAGTCTGACTGTTTGAGGTTGTGGACAGGTGTCTTTTATACTGATAATGAGTTCAAACAGGTGCCATTGATACAAGTAATGAATGGAGGACAGAGGAGCCTCTTAAAGAAAAAGTTACAGGTCTGTGAGAGCCAGAAATCTTGCTTGTTTGTAGGTGACCAAATACTTATTTTACCAAGGAATTTACCAATTAATTCATTAAAAATCCTTCAATGTGATTTTCTGGATTTTTTTTCTCATTTTGTCTCTCATAGTTGAGGTATACCTATGATGAAAATTGGAGACCTCTCTCATCTTTTAAGTGGGAGAACTTGTACAATTGGTGGCTGACTAAATACTTTTTTGCCCCACTGTATATCCAGAAGATTACCGAAAAAGTGATTTTTGTGAATAACTACTGAACTAATAAAGATATCAATGTGAATCCAATTGCTAAAGGCATGTTTGGATGGTCAAGGAATCTGAAAATATAGATAAAATAAATGTAGGACTATTATATTTGGGGAAAATCCCAATATTAGGGGGAACTGAGGTATTTGGCGGAGGTCTGTGTTCTCCGAGTACTTTTCTAGTTTAAAGAAGTCTTCCCACTTATTGGTAGCTTTATTCTTCAAATAATCAATTCTTCATTAATTTTAGGCCATGTACCACAGGCTTTTAAAACGGCTGTAATTAAACCCTTACTCAAAAAGCCAACGCTGGATCCAGGAGTTTGAGTTAACTATAGACCAATCTCTAATCTCTCTTTCATTTCAAAAATCTTAGAAAGACTTGTTGCTACGCAATTATTTGACCACCTGTAGGGAAATGGTTTACTTGAAGAGTTTCAGTCTGGGTTTAGAATCCATCATAGTACTGAAACAGCCTTAGTGAAGGTCACTAATGACCTCCTTATCACATCTGATAATGGACTTGTTTCTGTTCTTGTCCTTTTAGACCTTAGTGCAGCTTTTGATACTTTCGATCATAATATTCTACTTGATAGATTAGAACACTATGTTGGACTTAATGGAACTTCGTTGCAGTGGTTTAGATCTTATTTATCTGATAGGTTTGTTCATGTCAGCAATGAGTTTTCTTCCAACTCAAAGCTCAGTCATGGAGTTCCACAGGGATCTGTGCTAGGCCCTACTCTTTTTAGTTTATATATGCTTCCGTTAGGCAACATTATTAGAATGCACTGTATACATTTTCATTGTTATGCAGATGCCACACAATTATACCTGCCAATGAAGCCAGATGATAGTAATCAATTAGCCAAGTTAGAAACCTGTCTTAAGGAAATCAAAGCTTGGATGACTTGCAGTTTCCTGTTATTAAACTCAGATAAGACTGAAGTCATTCTTGTTGGTCCAAAAAACCTTAGAAATACCTTTCCAAATCAAACTTTTAGTTTGGGTGTGGTTACTCTTTCTCTTAATAGCTCTGTGAGGAACCTTGGAGTTATTTTTGATCAAGATCTGTCTTTCAATTCACATATGAAATTCATTTCTAAGACTGCCTTCTATCATTTGCGTCATATTGCCAATATACAACTAGTATACAACTAGGACAATATCAGTCGCTACGGAGGGTGACAATATGTATGGGTGCATATTCATACTATGTAGGATAGCTAAGTAGACGGTTATGCTGTTTATTCCATCTTGCTACAATGTTCCGCACTTTGTATATATATTTATATATTTATGTGTACGTATGTATATCCACTGCTCTTATTTATATTTTTCATATCTTTTTAATTATTGCTCTGAGTGTTGCTATCCCTGTGCTGTTGCAATCCTGGAATTTCCCCATTGTGGGACTAATAAAGGCTTATCTTATCTTATCTTATCTTATTAGGAGCATCTTGTCTCAGAGTGATGCTGAGAAACTAATCCACACTTTTGTTAGCTCTAGATTAGATTATTATAACTCTTTATTATCAGGTTGTCCTAAAACATCTTTAAAAAGTCTTCAGTTGATCCAAAATGCTGCAACAAGAGTTTTAACAGGTACTAGAAAGAGAGATCAAATCTCTCCGGTTCTGGCCTCCCTTCATTGGCCTCCCATAGAGTTTAGAATTAAGTTTAAAATCCTTCTTCTTACTTACAAAGCTCTAAACAATCAGGTCCCTTTTTATTTAAAAGATCTGATACTACTGTACTATCCTAACAGAGCACTACGGTCCCAAAATGCAGGATTATTTGTAATACCTAGAATCTCCAAAAGTACAATGGGAGGCAGAGCCTTCAGTTATCAAGCTTCTCTCCTGTGGAACCAGCTGCCAATCCGGATTCGGGAGTCAGACTCGATCTCTGTTTTTAAGAATAGGGTTAAAACCTTCCTTTTTGATATAGCCTACAATTAGGGAGGGATCATGTGTCTCTGAACCTTCCCTTAGTTATTGACAATTATCGGCCCAGGAAACACGCACGCAGGCTCAGTTAAGATTCAATAGCTTTATTCAACAGCAAGGGTGTTTGGGTGCGTGTATGTGATATGTTTATGGATTGTGGGTGGACGAAGCGAGTCGGGAACAGAGCAGCACGCCGTGCAGCCAGGCAACCCTATGGGAAGAGAGGAGACAGGAATATGAGCTGGGCTTAACAAAACGGAGAGATATACTGAATATGGCTTACTTGCAGGTGGGACGGTGGCTGGCGTTGGCTAAGGATCTGCGGCCTGGAAGATAGCGTTCTGCTGCGCACATGATGAGGCATGGAGAGGAGAGGAAAAGAGATGGCGATGACGGGAGAATCCGCCGCCAGGGAATCCACCTGGGCACAGGGGAGAGGCTGGTAGACAGGTAAGTGATTAAACAGCTTACGTGCTGTAGAGAAGGTCGGCAGGACGGGAAGAGACAATCCTGCTGAGGGCTTGAGCATGTAGAAACACAGACGGCTCCAGACCAATGCTCTGGGCTGAGTGGGCTAAATAGCCCGTTCCTGACAAGGCGCAGGTGTGCGTGCAGCTGAGGTGGATGACTGGGAGCGGCGAGTTGTGACAGTTATGCTGCTAATACGTTTAGACAGTCGGGGGACCTCCAATAATGCACTGGGCTTCACTCCTTTCTTCACTCTCAATTAAATATGTTTGTTTTTTTTTTTGTTTTTTTTGCTGGTCATTAACATGTTTGTTCTCTCCCATAGATTGAGTCCCCATCGTGCTGTTTGCTCTCTACATGTCTGTTCTTCTCATCTTCTCTATCCCCTCACCCCCCCCAGCCAGTCGCAGCAGATGACTGCCCCTCCCTGAGCCTGGTTCTACTTGAGGTTTCTTCCTGTTAAAACAGAATTTTTCCTCTCCACCGTCGCCAAGTGCTTGCTCACAGGGGATCGCCTGATTGCCGGGGTTTTTCTGCAACTGTGGGGGTTCCCCCTACAGTTGAAAGTGCTATGAGATGACTGTTGTTGTGAAATAGCACTATATAAATAAAGTTAAATTGAACTGAATTGAATTGAATTGAATGAAATGATGTCTCAGGAGAAACTCTATATTGGAATGTTTTTATCTAAACTTTGGAGTAAGATAAGATACATCTTTATTAGTCCCAGAATGGAAAAATTACAGATATCTAATTTAATTAATGACAGTATCTAATTTAACAGGAAAATAACATAACTGGGCTATTAGCATGAAGCCTGAACAAAACAACAACTGTGCAGCAGTCTTTATCGACTTAGCTGCGGCCTTTGGTACTATCCATTACTCCTGCAGATCATTCTTTTCACCAGGCTGAGTAGCATCAGAATGTCTGCTAACTCATTAGCATGGTTTTATCAAGTCCCAAGTCAGCGTAGCCGTCTGCCAGGAAAGTTTAGAGCACTTCATGCTTCCCTCTGCTTACAAGCTTTATGGAGATGCTGATTTCATTTTCCAGCAGGACTTGGCACCTGCCCACACTGCCAAAAGTAATAAAACCTGGTTTAATAACTATGGTATCACTGTGCTTGATTGGCCAGCAACTCTCCTGACCTAAACCCAGAAAGAATATATGATGTATTGTCAGGATGAAGATAAGAGGCACCAGACCCAACAATGCAGACAAGCTGAAGGCCGCTAACAAAGCAACCTGGGCCTCCATAACACCTCAGCAGTATGACAGGCTGATCACCTTCACGTTGTTCTTTAAAACTGTACAATGACAATAAAGCCGGTTCTATTCTATTCTATGCCACATTGATGCAGCAATTCATGCAAAAGGAGTCCAACACTCAAGTACTGAGTGTGTACATAGACATACTTTTCAGTCAGCGAACATTTCTATTAAAAATCTTTTTTTTAATTAATTTTATGTAATATTCTAATTTTCTGAGAAACTGAATTTGGGTTTTTCATGAGCAATAAGCCATAATCATCAAAATTAAAAGAAATGCATGTGAAATATATCACTCTGTGTGTAATGAATCTACATAATGAGTTTCATTTTTTTAATTGAATTGCTGAAGTGATGACACTCTAATTTATTGAGATGCACCTGTAAATAAAAAGAATGAATGTAAGAAAACAGGAAATATTAAACTCCGTGATTTAGACATGTAAAATGTTCAGGCAAGTCGTCAGTCTTTAGGACTTTCTGGTTTAATGAGTGCTGAATGGTTTCCATGTATTGCTGCCACTCAATCATAAATATTTAATGAGGTGCACCTCGTCAGTGACACCAGCATCATACATGCATTAATAAATAGCAAGCATTTCAAAAGCCTGCATGCATGAGCTGATGAGATACTTAGCTCTCCCATGTTACCATGTCACAAGCACCTAGGCATCAGCACCTATGGTGCTTGCATTAATTAAGTGAAATCAACTAAAACTAACTTTGGCTGCACGGTGGCGCAGCGGTTAGCACTGCGGCAGCACAGTTTACCCTTGGCCGGGGGATTGTGGGGATCGTGGGTTCAATCCCAGCCCCCGACCAACAGTGATCTGTGTGGAGTTTGCATGTTCTCCCCGTGTTGCGTGGGTTTACTCCGGGATTTCTCCGGTTTCCTCCCACATGCCAAAAACATGCATGTTAGGTTAATTGGCTGTTCTAAATTGTCCCTAGATATCTGTTTCCTATAGGCCCTTAGAATAGAGGGTTAGTATTAATGAAAGCGCTTTGAGTGGTCTTTGTGACTAGAAAAGCGCTATATAAGTGCAGGTTAGTTAGTTAGTTAGTTAGTTAAAATGACTGAAAATGCAGTAATTTCTATTACAGTATAAACAAGCACATTTAAACTCAATATTCAATTTGACTCGAAAGGTTACCGCCAAATGTATTTGAGTAGAAGTACAGGTTTTACATCAAAAATACACTCAAGTAAGAGTAAATATTATCTTGCAAAAAAACTACTAAAAATTGCAACTTTAGGAGAAGGTACTTGAGTATTCGGGGGAGAGGGGCCTTAGAGAGGTGACCAAGAAGCTAATGGTCCCTCTGTCAGAGCACCAGCATTCCTCTGTGGGGAAAGGAGAACCTTCCAGAAGGACAACCATTTCTGTAGCAATCCACCAATCAGGCTTGTATGGTAGAGTGGCCAGACGGAAGCCATTTCTTAGTAAAAGGTACATGGCAGCCCACCTGGAGTTTGCCAAAAGGCACCTGAAGGACTCTCAGACCATGAGAAACAAAATTCTCTGGTCTCATGAGACAAAGATTGAACTCTTTGGCATGAATGCCTGGCGTCATGTTTGGAAAAAACAAGGCACCACTACGCCAATGGTGGTGGCAGCATTATGCTGTGGGGCTGTTTTTCAGCGGCAGGAACTGGGAGCAATGTACAGAGACATCCTGGATGAAGACCTGCTCCAGAGCGCGCTTGACCTCAGATTGGGGCAACGGTTCATCTTTCAGCAGGACAACGACCCTAAGCACACAGCCAAGATATCAAAGGAGTGGCTTCAGGACAACTCTGTGAATGTCCTTGAGTGGCCCACAGAGGAGCCTAGACTTGAATCCAACTGAACATCTTTGGAGAGATCTGAAAATGGCTGTGCACCGACGCTTCCCATCCAACCTGATGGAGCTTGAGAGGTTCCGCAAAGAGAAATGGGTGAAACTGCCCACTGATAGGTGCGCTAAGCTTGTGGCGTCAGATTCAAAAAGACTTGAGGCTGTAATTGCTGCCAAAGGTGCAGCAATAAAGTATTGTGAAAAGGCTGTGAATACTTATGTACATGTGATTTCTTAGTTTTTTATTTTTAATAAATTTGCAAAAATCTCAACAAAAAAAAAACTTCTTTCATATTGTCATTACGGGGTATTTATTATGTGTAGAATTTTGAGGTAAAAAATGAATTTAATCCCTTTTGGAATAAGGCTGTAACATAACAAAATATTTAAAAAGTGAAGCGCTGTGAATACTTTCCGGATGCACTGTATCTCATTTGTGCAGCCCTGTTTTCCATGCTCGGTAATTACGTCAACCTGCCCGCTCATGTGACCCACACCTGCTATCATTTGTGATCATCTGTTTCTGGCTCTGTTTAAGGACTGCTGTTTCTCTCCCTCACTGCTGGACTCTCAAGTTCGATTCCCCGTCAGAACCCCATCCTGTTCTGATGGCCTACCTGCCTACTCCCGTTTCGCCTTGTTGTAAGTTTTGGTTTTCATGCACTGTAGGAACTTGTGTTTTTTTCCATTAAATACCACAGACTACCAGTCCAGCATCTGGGTCTTCCTCTCTGCCCCCCAGAGACCAATTCATGACAAAGTTGCAAATTTGTGAGAAAAAGTGAAAATTTAGGGGGGGAAAAGCTGCAAATTTAAAAGAAAAAAAATAATAAAATTACTTGAAGAAAATTACAAACTTACAAGAAAAATTTAGAAAAAGTTGCAAATTAACAAAAAAGGTAGCACATATATGAGTAAATAAATTGAAAATTTATGAGAAAAAGTCACAAATTTATGAGAAAAGTTGCAAGTTCATAGTAAAACAAAGTTGTAAATTTTTGAAAAAGTTTCAGATTTACAAGAAAAAGGTCATAAATTTATGGGGGAAAAATTACAAATTTACAAGGAAAAAGTAACAAATTTATGAGAAAAAGTTGGAAAATTACAATGCAAAAGTGGCAAATTTATTAGAAAGTTCCAAAATTACAAGAAAAAGTTAGCAAATTTGCATGAAAAAGTCACAATTTTACAAGAAAACAAAATAACAGACTTATGAGGAAAAGTTGCAAGTTTACAGTAAAAAAAAGGTTAAAAAAATTATGAGAAAGTTCAAATTTTCAACAAAAATTGTAAATTTATGAGAAAATAAGTTGAAAATACATAAAAAAGTATGTGGTGATCCGAGCGCCGATCTCATCCACGTTCAGGTTACTCAGTATTTTTCCTTTTTCCCATATTATTTTCGGGTTGGTTCCAGGGCTTTTGCTGTGACAGCATCAAGGCAGGTCTTCCGGCTGTCAAAGCCAAGTCAGCGCTGTGACAGCTGTTCGCTATTTCACTAATTACATTCCTCTTACCCGTTTGGTTTATGCCTGTTATGGGAGCAGCTGAGGCTCACTCCTTGCTGCGACCTACACATATACACCTTCGTGTTCATGAGCTGGAGCTCCTACCCCCGACTCCAGTCTTCTGTGTTTTGGATTCATCATTGCTCATCTCTTATAAGTGTTTGCGCTACAGCATAGGTTCCATCCTCACTGCACCTTCTCATTTGTTGTCAGTGGTTATTATTTCGTGTTCTAGTTCATATACGTATTTTGCCTCATGTGGCTATTTACTTTATCCTTTTGTCCTTTTTGTCAAATAAACAAGCAAACTTACTTCTGGCTCCTGGTGCCTCACTAATGCCCTGTAAGGGTCATTCATGACAGTAGGTCGCAGCCAAGACAGGTGCCAGCCACAGTAAGTCTGTTTTCACTGGCTTGAATTTTTCCCCTTTTCGAGTGCCAGTGTATTTCAGGAGATGGCGTCTTCGAGGGCTGGTTATTCCTTGGACCTGGGCTACGAGCTGGTCATGGCTCTGATGGAGGTTGATGGCCTCCTCTCCAATGGTCATAGGCTCGCCACTCCCGTAAACACACTCTGGTACCTGGACCTCACAGAGGCGGCAATTAAGCGCAATCCTCGCCTGGCTGACCACGTTGAGGGCAGGAAGAGGATGGCCAAACTCGCGGCATTTTGGCAGAGGAACCGTGGGCCGGTAAAGAGTCCCAGCAGGAAACCGAAGTTGGAGCCAAAGGTGAGGCACCTCCGCTCCTCGCCTCTGGATCAGGTTCCTTCCACCCGTCCAGCCCTAAGCTCTGCGTCACCAAAGGGCCATCTCCATCCGCAACAGAGGAAGAGGAAAGCCGGGGCCCCCTGTGAAGAGACACAGTGGGCAGCTGAGCTCATCAGGGGCCGTGTGGCTGAAGCACGCTCTTTCTCCCATCCCAGCGAGATCCTACGGAACCTGGTGGCAGCAGTTAGACTGGTGGAGGCCAATCCTGAACTCAGTGATTATCCTGAGTACGTCGAGCTGCTGGCCTCCGTTTCTGCGCAGCAGTGGCGCTTTCCAGACTTGAACCTAGCCTCGCTCTCTGCCGGAAGATGCTGTCACTCTGTCCGTAATCAACCTCTGTGAGATCCCCGTCCAGATCCTGTTCCGGGCCGCCAAGGGAACTCCGCCTCCCAGCCAGCTGTTGCCCCTGTGTCACGACGGAAGAGAAAGACAGCAGCCTCAGTCTCCGGGTCATCCGTTCCCGCTGTCCTGTCAGCTCCTTGTCCCCAGACTGCCTCGGCTGATCCTCCCTCCTACTCAGCGCTCTCTCCAGCTGCTGTGAGTTCAGTGAGTTCTGCTCCGGCTGTGCCTGTCGCCAATCCCAGGAGAGCAGCTCCTCCTCATCTTCCTGGGGGGCCCTCCGTCACCATCCTTAGGGGAAAGGGGAGAACCAAGCCTGCTGCAGCAGCCACCACCCTTCCCCGGGAGAACAGGCAAGTGTTGTTTCATTCTAAATCTCAGTACAATTAATTGCCTTGTCTGACTCCTGGGGGTGGAGCTCGGGGTTCACAGTCCTCTGAGCTCCCACCACCTGCTGCAGCCATAAACATTGAACCTGCTACCTCTGTGTCTCCTTCCCTTCTCTCTGAACATCCCCCGGTGCCACGAGTAGACCATCGGATGAAGAAGGAGCCTGCCGCCTTGGAGAGCCTGGTTCCAGTCCTGCAGCCGCATCATGGGCAAAGGAGGAGGCCTGACTGCTGTTTGGAGCCTGAGCCGACGATTAAGCTTCCCCGGGTCTCCGTGGAGGAGCAGTCGAGCCCAGCAGGTCACAGATCCCCTGCCACCATGCTGTGCGGGCCTTCGGCGTGGGCTTCAGCGCCTGGGGGTTCCCAGACTGTGATTACATCATGCCGGCTGCGGACCTCCAGATCATTTAGCCTGGATCATCAGAGTCCTGGACGGCGGTGGAGCCCAAGATCAGGCAAGTGCTCTATTTTGTCTTCTTGCTGTCTGTTCTGGAGCATTCTTGTCTGTCTCTTGGGGAGAAGAGCCAGGTGCAGCCAACTGCTGCATCCGATCTCATCTCGCCAGACTCTGCCCCTGCCAGTGATTCTGACCCCAGTTCTCTCTGTCCTTCTGAGCCTTCTCCCAGGGTCACCGGAGAGGAGTCAGCTCCGGTCGTTGCCATCGGGGCTCCAGGTTCGGGTTTGGAGGTCATCCCGGGTGCTGCGCTGGCTCAATCAGGGTCCATCGTGGGTGATGTGCTGGCCCAATCAGGGTTTATCGTGGGTGCTGTGCTGGCCCGGTCTGGGTCCACCGAGGGTGCAGCGCCGGTTCAGTTTGAGGTCGGTGAGGGAGCTGCAGATCCCTCCGCCTGATGCCGGACTAGTTCCTCATCTTCCCCCCATTCTTCTCCACCAGTTGCCGCTGGGGTCTCCCTTATTCGGATCGGCTTCCCCTCGCTGTCCCTCTCGACAGGGAGGCCGCCTCCGAGCTTCCCCCTCCGGTCCTGGTGGTCTAAGGACGCGGGTCGGCTGCCTGAGGGACTGCTTCGCCGGTTCTGCGTCCTGGGTCGGCCGCCCGAAGGACTGCTTTGTTGGTTCGGCAACCTAGTCTGGCCACCTAAAGTACTGTTTTCCTGGGTCTGGGACTTAGGTAGGCCACCCGAACTGTTTTTTTCTTTTCTCTCCATTATGTGGAATCTGGATGCAGGTAGACCACCTGAACTGCCTTATTTTTTCTCTCCGCTCTCTACTTGCCGGCGTTCCTGAAGTTTTTTTTTTTCCATATGTTTTGTAGGAATGCTCTTTTCTTTGTTACGTGTGGCTCTGGGGAACCACACAATGAGAGCCAAGGGCAAGCCAGTGAGTTGTGATGTTTTATTGGAGGTAAGGGTGAGGGATGAGGAAAGCACAGATGCTCATACACAATAACACTCATGAACAGTATGGCGACAGAGTAAACCGTTGGCACCGGGCGTAGGGGTACACAACAAGAAAGCTCACAGCGGGTAAAACTCACGGGTTAGGCAGCCAGACGAGTAGAGAGCTGGCACTGGGCAAAGGACTCCAATACACAGGGCACTCATACAAGGTGTTACTCCCAAGTGATACAGTAAGGCAAGTAGCGGGCTAGCACTGGACATGGGGGTACCAAGGCACAAAACTCCTTACGGGAAACACTTACGAGTTATGCTGAAGATGAGGCAGGGGCTGGCACCAGACGAAGGGGCTCCAGCCTAGCAGTGATTATGTCGCAGCCCCGAGTGATCGAGGCTGCTCCTTTTTATCCTCATTGGCAGCGCCCCAGCTGATGAGGATTAATTGGCCCCAGCCGTCCCATAACACTGACAGCTGGGAGCCAGCTGAGACGCAGCCCAATGAGAGGCAGAGATGGGAAAGGGGCATGGTCTGAACGCCAGTCCCGGCGTCATCCCATGGTGACATTCTTTGCCTGGGTGATAGTGTAGGCTATGCCCATATTTTCTGTTTGCATATTCTGTAGCTCTTGAGTATTTTTTCTAGTGTTATGTATATGGTACTTATGTAATTTGAGGGTACCTGTATTTTGTTTATTCATTCTGTTGCACTTGTTTTTTTCTCTGGTTGAGTATTTGTCTAGTTTTGGTCATTTCTGTGTTTAAGTCATGCTGTTATGTTTATCCATGTTATCCGTCCCTTGTGGGGGTTTTTTTTTCCTCCTCTGGGTGCCGCTGTTGTCATTTTTTGTTTTTTGGTTCTCTCCCTCCTGGCCTGTTTCCCCCTCCGCCCTCCCTGGGTCAGTCCTGGTAAGCCTTCTGGTTGGGAGGGGGGGGGGGGTCCTTGGATGATACGTTAGGCGCCTGGAATGCGCCCTTTGAACGGGGGGTACTGTGGTGATCCGAGCGCCGATCTCATCCGCACTCGGGTTACTCAGTATTTCTCCTTTTTCCCATATTATTTTTGGGTTGGTTCCAGGGCTTTTGTTGTGACAGCGTCACGGCAGTACTTCCTGCTGTCAAAGCTGAGCCAGCGCTGTGACAGCTGTTCGTTATTTCACTAATTACATTCCTCTTTCCTGTTTGGTTTATGCCCAGTATTTAAGGGAGCAGCTGAGGGTCACTCCTTGCTGCAACCTACACATATACACCTTCGTGTTCATGGACTGGAGTTTTTACTCCTGACTCCAGTCTTCTGTGTTTTGGATTCATCGTTGCTCGTCTCTTGTAAGTGTTTGTGTTACAGCGTAGGTTCCTTCCTCGCTGCACCTTCTCGTTTGTTGTCAGTGTTTATTATTTCGTGTTCTAGTTTATATATGTGTTTTGCCCCATGTGGCTATTTACTTTATCCTTTTGTCCTTTTTGTCAAATAAACAAGCAAACTTACTTCTAGCTGCTGGCGCCTCACTAATGCCCTGCAAGGAGCATTCATGGCAAGGTAAAGTTCAAGTGGGCAAATACAGAGGGGGCCAATGTGGAGCCCATGGCCAAACCCATATGGGACCAATAAGACAACCCAGTTTTAACCTTTGGTGGGTCCCACTTGAGCATGCTGGCTGATTTCACACAAAGCTGGTCCGTGTGCTTTTGGACAGGTCTTCATTTATATGATTTGTTTTGATCTTATATTACATGTTTTACACACTTATAGTGCACAAATAAAAATCTATATCAGGGATGGGCAACTTTAGTGGTAGTGAGGGCCACAAAATTTTGTCTTCACTTCCTGAGGGACAGATTTATGTATATTGGCCCTGTTCAGGGTGCACCCTGCTTCTCACCCAAAGATGCTGGCATAACCCTCTTTCCCACCACCACCCCACCCCGTGACCTAAAAGGGATTTAGCAGTAGAACATGGATGGATGGATAAAATTCATGACCTAATTTTTAAAACTCATCAAAATGATGAGCAAAGAGAAAGTCTGTACAATAATTAACAAAAAAAGCCAAGAAGAAAAGGAAACATGATGAGGCTTAGCTTGCTCTTGGATTCATTGTGGGTGTGGAGGGGCAGAGAAATAGCTGTGTGTGTAGGTGGGCTTGGTAATCGTCTGGCTCCCCAAAATGGGAAATTAAAAAAAAAGTTTAAGAACCACTGGTATAAATAAACAAAATCAGCAGATTAAAACAACCAGTCTCTGAACTTTTATTGCTGACATGGGATTGAAACAGTGTCCGTGCTTCAGTCGTGCTCTTTAGAAAGAAACCTCAAAGCTTCGAATTTTTTTCTGCACAATTAGAAGGAAAGCCTCCAAGCATCATAAGTCTTCACCTGTCCATTACTACTGAGGAGCCATAGCATTTATTTGTGTTTAAAAGCATCCTACTTTGTACGTTTACTGCTGTTTACAGCCTATTAATGCGGTCTCAGCATGGAACACATTCCTTACAACACATCCTCAGGTGAACACTGCTCCCTCTATATCTCTGTGGCTCCCTCACTCTCACTCGACCTCTCCCACAGAGTGGCACCTAGGTTTTGATTAGAGCTCCCTCTTCTGGTGGACTCTGTAATTGCATTTAAGAATGCAGTTCCACACACAGTCAAACATGATATAAATAAATAGTTGATTTTTGGAAATGGACTGGTGGGCTGCAGTGAATGAGGGTGGGGGGCACATGCAGCCCGCCAGTTGCCCATCCCTGATCAATATGGTCGAGCAATTTTTTAGCCCACTGTCAAGGAAAGCTGTTATGTATACCAGGGTAAGTTGGTACAATGGGTGGTTTGTTGATAAATTCACTAGACAAAGTACTTTCTATAGTTTTTATTCAAATTGTAAACAAAACTCTTCTACTTCAGTTTGTTCATGTCCATGATGAGCCAGCTGTACTCAGAACTCACTCAAGGAGTCCCACAAGGCCCTGTGTTAGGACAAATACTCTTCGTTATACTGTATATACATGTGTTCCCCTTAGGTAATATTATCAAAAAGCATGCCATAAATTTCTACTGTTATGCTGATTATACCTGTCAATGAAACCAGAAGACACAAACCAATTGACAAGACTACATGCATGTCTGAGACAAAATTGATGTTATTGTAATTGGCCCCAAAGATGTTAGAGACTCTGTCTCTGATCAGATGTGTAGTTTAGATGGTTTTACCCTAGCTCTTAACACCACTTGGAGACATTTTTGATCAGGATTTGTCCTTTAATTCACACCTCAAACAAATCTCTAAAACTCCTTACTTCCATTTATGAAGTATTGCTAAAATTAGGCACATCCTGTCCCAAACTGATGCATAGAAATTCATCCATGCCTTTATCACTTCTAGATTAGATTATGATAATTCACTACTGTCAGGTTGTCCTAAAAACCCTCCAGTTAATTCAAAATGCTGCAGCAAGGGCATTAATGGGTACTAAAAAGACAGATCATATTTCTCCCATATTAACCTCCCTTCACTGGTTCCCTACTGAATCCAGAATCAAATTTAAAGTCCTCTTCTTGACATACAAAACCATACATAATCTATCCTCTAGTTACTGTAACTTAAGGAACTGATACTACCCTATTATCCTAACAGAATATTATGTTTTCAGAATGCAGGACTCCTAGTAATCCCTAGGGTCTCTAAAAATACCAAAGGGGGTATGGCTTTCAGTTATTGGGTCCCTCTTTTATGGAAATAATTACCAGCCTGGGTCTGTGAAGCTGACACTCTCTCTGCCTTTAAGACAAATCTGAAAACTTTCCTCTTTGACAAAGCTTTTGACTAGACTAGACTTCCTACTTGTTATATTCATGTAACTAGTAGTGTAACAGTACTCTACGTACTGTTGTACTGCAAGACGCGTATGTAGTGTTGAAGTCCGCATTAATCGGGCCCGCAAACAGATCAAACACAAACACACACGTTTGTGTTTGATTGTGTTTATGTGACAGCTGGCTAGCTAGATGGTGATATCATGTTTTAACTGAACATCATTCACAAGTTCAAATTTTGCATGTGGTAGTTTTGAATTATACTATTATTATCTACTATGTCCACTAAAAACCCTGCTAATTATGCATAGTGTGCATAGTGTTTGAGCATTCCACCACTAGGTCCAGCTACACGTGCCTTTGCTAGCAGTGCTGCCTATGAGATTTTTTAGCTTGCTTAATAAGCCTGAAAAAAGCCTATAAAAATGCTGTAATTCTCAGTTAACCAAGCTTTGATGCAACATTGCACGTCGTATCTGTACAAACACTGTTCTACCTGTATGTTGTTGCTACGTGTATGAATAGTACATCTTTCTTCCCACCCACCCCCAACCAGTCATAGCAGATGACTGCCCCTCCCTGAGCCTGGTTATGCCAGAAGTTTCTTCCTATAAGGGAGTGTTTCCTTCCCGCTGTCACCTAGTGCTTGCTCATAGGGAATCGTTCGATCGTTGGTGTTTTTCTCTGAATTACTTATGATTTCTGCTTTTGTATCTAGCGCCTTTGTGATGTAAGGGTTCATCACAGGTAGCAGCGTGATGACACAGCTGGCTGCTGACATCATCACGCCGAACCACATATAAGGGAAGAGCCGCCATCTTAGGGTCTGTATGTATGTTATATTACTTGGTGTAATAAAGTTCATGTTCACAACAGCACCACTCTCTGTGCATCACTTCGCGTTTCCAGACATAACATTTGGCGACGAGAGTTAAACCACAGAGGTGTGCGTGAGGCCACCACGACTGTTTCTGGAAAGCCCCGGTGAGACACTCGTCCTGTGGACAAGCTGGTTTGACACTTTCTCCACCTATCTTTCAGTGTCTGGCCCGGATGAGATGAATGAGGTACGGAAGTCCACTCTACGTACTGCATTACTGTCTGGGTGTGGAGGACACTTGTTTTTACGACGCAATGAGACCACCAGTTTTGTGTGCCAAGGCGGCGAGGCTGATGGCTTCACCCTACGATGACTACGATGTGTCTGTTGGTCTACTAGCCAAACACTTTGATATTCCAGAGTATATGATGGCCCGGAGGTCCGTGTTCTACCAGCGCCAACGGTGAGAAGATGAATCATTTATATGGTATGTGGATGCTCTTCAGTGGCACATGCGAGTTCGGGCCCGTGGAAGACAGATTAATAATGTTGCAGTTGAAGCGGTTCACGACAAGTTCAGAGATGAGGCCCATAATGATGGATGAGCCTGACGACCAAATGGTGGCAAGCATGGTGAGAGAGCTGCAGGATAACCTGCTGCTGGCAGCATAGTTTTTACTGATGTCGGAGGCACTGGAATTGGCGTTTCAGTTAGAGGTGACAGCTCAGGTGGCACCGTGACTGTCGGGACAGCAGAGCACCATAGAGCTAATCCGCGACATGCTAGCCGAAAAGCACAGCACAGAGAGTGAGCACAACAGCAAGGGAGAATTCAGTTCTGAGAGTGACTACAGCACTGTGGGTGAACACAACACAGAGAACGAAGATGACACGGAGGGAGAACATCGACTGGACTTGCCTCAGATCCTCGCCCAGCCGGAGCTTCGGAGAGCTGCTGCGGAGTTGCAGGAGAGGGAGTCCATGTCTATCGGGAACAACGCCGACGAGAAATAAACTGTCCCGTGTGCACAGGAGGAGCGCTGCCCAGAGGAGGGGCAGCGGCGGGACTTTCCCTAGATCCTCACCCAGCAGGAGTTTAGGGGAGCAGCTGTGGAGTTGCAGGAGAGGGAGCCCACACCCACAGAGAACAGCGACACATCACCTTGACCTAAACCAGCACCAGACGAAAGTAAGAAAGAACCGGACTGCTTCAGAGTCCATACTCAGCACCAGTCTACCGGAGCAACAGCTGAGCCGACGGGTGAAGAGTCCGTGACCATAGATGAGACAGGAGAGACACCAGACATCTTCAGGGTCCATGGCCAGCACTGGCCTCCAGGGACTGCCACTGTAGCATTGGGTGAAGAGTCTGTGACCCAACATGACGTGACAGAACCACCACAGCTTGATGGACGCCCGGTGACAATCATGAGTACCACACCATTACAACCACAACGCCATATGCTGCCATACAGAGCACCACTCACAGTGATGAACTGGGTTCGGGCCCGTGGAACCAAGCAACCGGGCTGACAGTTGGCTGTTACATCATCACCACCATTTACATGCATGAAGATAGCGGCACCGCTGGAAATAGGATCGGGGTGACAGGATGGCCGTCAGCGGGAGGTGAAAGCGGCTGCTGCGGATTGGGATGCGGTGTTGAAGCCGATCCAGCTAGTGGGGTATCCAGGCCGGGACAGTGTTGATGAACATGTCATGGCTTCAGAGGGATGGCACATCCACCATGGGCCTGCTACAAGGCCCCTCCAGCAGAACCGCCTTCCCCATGGAAGACTGTAAAAAAAAAAAGTGTGACTGTTTAGTTAGGAGCACGGCTACCGAGGGATGAGTGGCAGAATAATCCACTCAGCCGCGTTGGGTTATTTGGGTTATGCGGTGGTCCACCTGCTAGCCCTAGTTACAGGATTGTTGATGTTTTTTATGCCAAATTGGGGAGGGATACAATTTATTAAAGTGTTCTGTGTTTTCCAACGGGGGGCTGAATGTGATGTAAGGGTTAATCACAGGTAGCAGGGTGATGACGCAGTCGGCTGGTGACATCATCACGCCAAACCACATATAAGGGGAGAGCCGCCATCTTAGGGTCTCTTTCCTGGCTGGCTCAATAGGAGATAACAGACCGGCATGTATGTTGTTTTACTTGGTGTAATAAAGTTCGTGTTCACAAAAGCACCACTCTCTGTGCATCACTCCGGGTTTCCAGACATAACAGCCTTGAGATGACTTTTGTTGTGACTAGGCACAACACAAATAAAGTTGAATTAAATTGAATACTTTGGCATTATATGTGAAATAAAGTGTGAATGCAGTGTATCAGTCCACACAGATAAAGATATCACACTGCAGATGAAACATGTATGAAATCAGAATATTAGAAGTAGAAAACAGAAGTAGAAACAGAGGGAAAGGTGTACAAACTCATGGCTGAATTTTGAAGGTGTACCTTACTGAGACAGGATATACAGTATCTCACAAAAGTGAGTACACCCCTCACATTTTTTGTAAATATTTTATTATATCTTTTCATGGGACAACACTGAAGATACAACACTTTGATGCAATGTAAAGTAGTCAGTGTACAGCTTGCATAACAGTGTAAATTTGCTGTCCCCTCAAAATAATTCAACACACAGCCATTAATGTCTAAACTGCTGGTAACAAAAGTGAGTACATCCCTAAGTGAAAATGTCCAAATTGTGCCCAAAGTGTCAATATTTTGTGTGGCCACCATTATTCTCCAGAACTGCCGTAACTGGGCTGCACGGTGGCGCAGTGGTTTAGCACTGTGGCAGCACAGTTTTACCCTCGGCCGGGGGATCGCGGGGATCATGAGATCGTGGGTTCGATCCCAGCCCCCGACCAACAGTGAGCTGTGTGGAGTTTGCATGTTCTCCCCGTGTTGCGCGGGTTTACTCCGGGATTTCTCCGGTTTCCTCCCGCACACCAAAAACATGTAGGTTTAGGGCGCTCGCACACGCAGCGACCAGCAGCCGGTGGCTTGTCACCAGACTGCAAACCAAGTCTACCTACGGGTACAAATAAGTAACAAAAAAAAAAATAAAAAAAAAAAACCTCTCTTGGGCATGGAGTTCACTAGAGCTTCACAGGTTGCCACTGGAATCCTCTTCCACTCCTCCATGGCAACATCACAGAGCTGGTGGATGTTAAAGACTTTGCGCTCCTCCACCTTCCATTTGAGAATGCCCCGCAGACGCTCAATAGGGTTTAGGTCTGGAGATATGCTTAGCCAGTCCATCACCTTTACCCTCAGTTTTTTTAGCAAGGCAGTGGTCGTCTTGGTGGTGTGTTTGGGGAGGTAATCATGTTGGAATACTGCCCTACGGCCCAGTTTCCGAAGGGAGGGCATCATGCTCTGCTTCAGTATGTCACAGTACATGCTGGTATTCATGGTTCCCTCAATGAACTGTAGATCCCCAGTGCTGGCAGCACTCATGCAGCCCCAAACCAAGACACTCCCACCACCACGCTTGACTGTAGGCAAGACACACTTGTCTTTGTACTCCTCACCTGGTTGCCGTCACACACGCCTGACACCATCTGAACCAAATAAGTTTAATTTGGTCTCATCAGACCACAAGACATGGTTCCAGTAATCTATGTCCTTAGTCTGCTTGTCTTCAGCAAACTTTTTGCAGGCTTTCTTGTGCATCATCTTTAAAAGGGGCTTCCTTCTTGGACGACAGTCATGCAGACCAATTTGATGCAGTGTGCAACGCATGGTCTGAGCACTGACAGGCTGACCTCCCACCCCTTCAACCTCTGCAGCAATGCTGGCAGCACTCATACATCTATTTTCAAAAGACAACCTCTGGATATGATGCTGAGCATGTGCACTCAACTTCTTTGGTCGACCATGGCGAGGTCTGTTCTGAGTGGAACCTGTCCTGTTAAACCGCTGTATGGTCTTGGCCACCGTGCTGCAGCTCAGTTTCAGGGTGTTGGCAACCTTCTTATAGCCTAGGCCATCTTTATGTAGAGCAACAATTCTTTTATTCAGATCCTCAAAGTTCTTTGCCATGAGCTGCCATGTTGAACTTCCAGTGACCAGTATGCGTGTGAGAGCAATAACACCAAATTTAACACACCTGCTCCCCATTCACACCGCAGACCTTGTAACACTAACGAGTCACATGACACCGGGGAGGGAAAATGGCTAATTGGGCACAATTTGGACATTTGGACATACTCACTTTTGTTGCCAGCAGTTTAGACATTAGGGGCTGTATGTCGAGTTATTTTGAGGGGACAGCAAATTTACACTGTTATACAAGCTGTACACTGACTACTTTACATTGTATCAAAATGTCATATCTTCAGTGTTGTCCCATGAAAAGATATAATAAAATATTTACAAAAATGTGAGGGGTGTACTCACTTTTGTGAGAATCTGTATCTAACAAATTCAAATCTTAAACGCATACTGTGACGATTATTTCTGTTAATAGTTCATTTGATCAGACCTAAAACATTTTAAAGCTTGTTTTTACATAATTACACCATGTTGTAAAATATTAGCTTGACAGTAGTCCACAATGCCATATAGTAGTTACACTATGTAAAGTGTGGTCAGTTCTTATACCAGAAAAGGATGAGAGGACTTCCTGCCAAACACACACACACACACACACACACACACACAGCTGTTGTGCTAAAAAGTCGGCAGCCAGCGGCAGGCGGGACACAGGAGTCTTTAGTTCTGCCTTTTTCCACAATCAGACAGTAATGCTATCAATTTACCATGGGCATTACCGGCATGAACGAACACGCGCACACATGAACACACACACACAGAGCGTGAGCAGCCGATCGGTTAAAGGACGATTTCATGGGGGTCAGTTCCAAGAAAGGAGAAAGGCTAACGTGTAAATCCCCCCTCCCTCTCGCGTCCAGGTGCACCCATACACTCCGCTGCTCTTCAAAGTCAATTCCAGGGATCAAACTTTGACATTATTTTGTGCTTCCACTCAAATATCAATGTCAGCAGTCAGCAGCCCCACCCCTGCCCCTCAGAAAACTAAAAACCCACAAAATGTATTTGAGCCTTAAAATGAAAATAGAATAGTCAAACTTTTATTTATTTATCTTGTCAATTTCCAGCTTTGTTCTTGGAAAGTAACAATTTGAAAAACTCTTGCACTGGAAAGATCTCGTATTAGCTTCTCATGTCTTGGCTGTTGAGAGTGTATTTTATATTAACCAACACATTTTTAACATGTTTTTTATTAATAGTGTGACTTTTAATTGCGATTAATCACATTTAGATGACAGGGCAGCTCGCTTCTTCTGAATCACATCGCACTAATGTGTTTTAGTGCATTTAATCGCACTTTAACAGCATCCATCCATCCATCCATCTTCTACCGCTTTTCCGGAGGTCCGGGTTGCGGAGGCAGCAGTTCAAGCAGAGAAGCCCAGACTTCCCTCTCCCCAGCCACCTGCTCCAGCTCTTCAGAGGGGATACCAAGGTGTTCCCAGACCAGCTGGGAGACATAGTCTCTCCACCGAGTCCTGGGTCTGCCCCAGGGTCTCCTCCCAGTGGGACATACCTGAAACGCCTCAAGTGGGAGGCGTCCAGGAGGCATCCTAATCAGATGCCCATACCACCTCAACTGACTCCTTTCAATGTGGAGGAGCAGCGATTCTACTCTGAGCCTCTCCCGGATGACTGAGCTCCTCACCCTATCTCTGAGGGTGAGTCCAGCAATCCTACGGAGAAAGCTCATTTCAGCCGCTTGTATCCGCGATCTCGTTCTTTCGGTCATTACCCAAAGCTCGTGACCATAGGTGAGAGTAGGAACGTAGATTGACTGGTAAATCGACAGCTTTGCCTTAGAACTAAGCTCCCTCTTCACCACAACAGACCGGTACAACGTCCGCATCACTGCAGATGCTGCTCCAATCCGTCTGTCGATCTCTCGCTCCCTTTTCCCCTCACTCGTGAACAAGACCCCAAAATACTTAAACTCCTCCACTTGGGGCAGGAGCCTGTCCCCAACCCGGAGAGGGCAATCCACCTTTTTCCGGCTGAGGACCATGGACTCGGACTTGGAGGTGCTGATTCTCATTCCAGCCGCTTCACACTCAGTGGCAAACCGTCCAGCAAGAGCTGTAGGTCATTGCTGGATGAAGCCAACAGGACAACATCATCTGCAAACAACAGAGATGAGATCCTGTGGTCACCAAGCATGACACCCTCCATTCCCTGGCTGCGCCTAGAAATCCTGTCCATAAAAATTATGAACAGGATCGGTGACAAAGGGCAGCCCTGGCGGAGTCCAACTCTCACTGGGAATGACTCCGACCGAGTGTTGGCAATACGAACCAAACTCTCACAACGGTCGTACAGAGACCGAATAGCTCGTAACAACAAGCCCGATACCCCATACTCCCGAAGCACCCCCCACAAAAATCCACGAGGGACGCGGTCAAATGCCTTCTCCAAGTCCACAAAACACATGTAAACTGGTTGGGCAAACTCCCACGAACCCTCAAGAATTCTCAAGAGGGTAAAGAGCTGGTCCGATGTGCCACGGCCAGGACGAAAACCACATTGCTCCTCCTGAATCCAAGGTTCGACCAACGGCCAGACTCTCCTCTCCAGTACCTTGGCATAGACCTTCCCAGGGAGGCTGAGGAGTGTGATCCCTCTAAAGTTGGA
Source organism: Pholidichthys leucotaenia (assembly GCA_020510985.1). NCBI lineage: Eukaryota > Metazoa > Chordata > Actinopteri > Cichliformes > Pholidichthyidae > Pholidichthys > Pholidichthys leucotaenia. The sequence goes on from CM035840.1 coordinate 218,624,644, forward strand.
GCACACCCTCCGGTCCCCTTTTTTGAAGAGAGGGAACCACCACCCCGGTTTTGCCATGCCAAAGGCACTGCCCCCGACCTCCACGCAATGTTGCAGAGGCGTGTCAACCATGACAACCCAACAACATCCAGGGCCTTGAGGTACTCAGGGCGAATCTCGTCCACCCCCGGGGCCCGGCCACCAAGGAGATTTTTAACCACCTTGGCGACCTCAGCCCCTGTGAGAGGCAAGTCATCCCCCTCGTCCCCAAACCCTGCTTCCTCTGTGGAAGGCGTATCAGTGGGATTGAGGAGATCCTCGAAGTATTCCTTCCACCGCCCGACGATATCCCCAGTTGAAGTCAACAGTGTCCCATCCGCACCATACACAGTGTGGACGGGGGAGCTGCTTTCCCCTCCTGAGCCGCCGAACAGTTTGCCAGAATCTCTTTGAAGCCGACCGAAAGTCTTGTTCCATGGCCTCACTGAACTCCTCCCATACCCGCGTTTTGCTTCAGCAACCACCCGAGCTGCACTCCCGCTTGGCCTGCCGGTACACCTCAGCTGCTTCGGGAGTCCCACAAGCCAACCAAGCTTGATAGGACTCCTTCTCAGCTTAATGGCCCCCCTCACCACTGGTGTCCACCACTTGGTTCGGGGGTTGCCACCACGAGATGCAACCGACCACCTTGCGGGCCGCAGCTCTGGGCCGCCGCTTCAACAACAGAGGTGGAGAACATGGCCCATTCAGACTCCATGTCTCCAGACTCCCTCGGAATGTGGTTGAAGTTCTTCCGGAGGTGGGAGTTGAAGACCTCCCGGACAGGGGCCTCAGCCAGACGCTCCCAGCACACCCTCACTATACGTTTGGGTCTACCAGGTCTGAATGGCTTCCTCCCCTGCCATCGGATCCAACTCACCACCAGGTGGTGATCAGTTGACAGCTCTGCACCTCTCTTTACTTTATGGACTTTTGTTTTGAATGAAGCTGTCCTGTTTTTTAACTGTGATTTTTTTTTTTTTTTGTAAATGACTTTATTGTTCATTGTTCTTCTTCTTCTTCCGGCTGCTCCCTTTAGAGGTCACCACAGTGGATCATCTGCCTCCATCTCACCCTATCCCTTGCATCTTCCTCTGTAACACCAACCCTCTCCATGTCCTCCATCACTACATCCATGAATCTTCTTTGTGGTCTTCCTCTTTTCCTCCTGCCAGGCAGCTCCGTCTTCAACATCCTTTGTCTAGTATATCCACTATCCCTCCTCTACACATGTCCAAAACATCTCAGCCTTGACTCTGTTACTTTGTCTCCAAACCGCTCAACCTGAGCTGTCCCTCTGATATACTCATTTCTAATCTTGTCCCTCCTAGTCACTCCCAAATGATGATGAATAATGAACGATGTTCAGTGGTAATGCAAGATAAATTTCAATGTAAATGGACAATGAAGTATTATCTTATATTAGGGATGCACAATAATATCAGCACGTTATTGGTATCGGCTGATAAAGCATTAAAGCAATACTAGGTAAGATTTTCATCTTAAAATAATATAACCGAAATTATTTTGACAGTACATGAACCTTTGACTAGGCACAGTTGAAACCAGAAGTTTACATACACTGTATAAAAAGACATATAACCTTTTGTCTAGCAGCAAGGTAAGCAGTACGCATATCTGCTTCCTTTATTGCACCAAACAGATTTACTTTGCCAAAAGGAGCTTTGCTCATATTTGACATGTGCTGTATATAAATAGTATTTATAGACTCTTCTTGTAATAACTTTAATACTTTTATTTAAATTGTTTTTCTTATCATGGACCTGGGAGGAGACCCCGGGGCAGACCCAGGACTCAGTGGAGAGACTATGTCTCCCAGCTGGTCTGGGAACGCCTTGGTATCCTCTCTGAAGAGCTGGAGCAGGTAGCAGGGGAGAGGGAAGTCTGGGCTTCTCTGCTTGAACTGCTGCCTCCGCGACCCGGACCTCCGGAAAAGCGGTAGAAGATGGATGGATGGATGGATGGACCTGACAGGAGGAAATGGAGAAGGGAATTGAAAAGATTTGAAGTGGTCGCAAGGGGTGGCGGGAGGAGGGGTGGGGAGGGGGAGAAAAAGAGATAGGAACAAACAGAGAAAGCACAAACAGACACAACTGAAGCAAGCAAACAAACAAAAAAGAAACTGTTTCTGCTTCTGAAGAGATCTCATCACGAGCCTATTATCTGCACCTGTAAGATCAAGGGCAGTTGCCATGGCCAAGATGTGTAGAGAGATGATATAGAGTGAAGTGATGATATAGAGCCCTGCGATGGACTGGCGATCTGTCCAGGGTGTACCCTGCCTCTCGCCCAAAGATGCTGGGATAGGCTCCAGCCCCCCCGCGACCCGAAAGGATTAAGCGGTAGAAGATGGATGGATGGATGGATGATATAGAGTGAAGTATGAGGAGACAAAGAAGAGTGATGTCTGAAGATAGAGTTGAGGTTCAATTGGACATAGCAATGACGATAGAAGGACTACAGCTCCTGACCAGATAGAGTGATGATGTGGCGGTAATGAGAGTGTAGTATGTGGCGGTAATGTACCTGTAAGCTGGTTGCCAACTGCCAATCAAATCTAAAAGAAGAAGAGAACAGAGACATATGTGTAAGTGTGTGTGTGTGTGTGTGTGTGTGTGTGTGTGTGTGTGTGTGTGTGTGCGTGTGTGTGTGTGCGTGTGTGTGTGTGCGTGTGTGTGTGTGTGTGTGTGTGTGTGTGAAGGACAGGGAAAAGTGAGAGTATGCATGTGAATGGTTTGCCAGGAAACATAAAGAGGGTAGCAAGCTGCAGCAACACTCCCCCACAACAACACGGGCAAGTAAGACAGCACCACTAACCCTCGGGGGCGCAGCTGCAGCCCCCACAAAGTACAAATGACCCAAAGCCACCAAGCCCCAGGACAGCCAGGCCAGAGCAGGCCAGGCCACCAAGCAGCCAGCACGGTGCACCTCTGCCACCAGGTCAGACAGTCCAAATCCCTCCAGCGGGGCTGACACCAACCACGGGCCCTAGGAGCTGGAAGGCCACTGACACACACACACACGCACCCACCCCAGAGCCCCAGACACACGCTTGGGGAGCCAGTACCCATGCCTAGGGGAGATGGTAGCAAGGAGCAGGGAGCCCCAGAGGAGCCCCATGCACTGAAGGGAGCCTATGGTGCCAGAAAGACCATCCCTATCAGTCCAGCACCCCCTGACTAGCACATACACTCACTCACTCAGTTAGGCTCATTCACTCTCACACACTCTCATACTCATTCAGTCTTGCTCATAATCTCATTTATACTACCACTCACACTCACACAGCCACTCACTCTCCTCACACGCCCTCTCACTCATGTACACATTCTCATTTGCACTCTGATTCCCTCACATTTATTCATGCTTACTCTTATCAGAATCAGAATCAGAATCAGAAAAAGATTTATTGCCAAGTACATTCACAAGTAAATAACTGGTAAATATACGAGGGATTTGACTTGACACTGAGAACGTCATAGGTGACATTTTCAATGACGCGGCAGCCATGGAGGCGCCTGTCAGCAGAATGGGAACAGGAAGCAATAGGGGAGGGGGGGGTGAACACAATAGGAGAGAGAAAAAAGCATTGTTTACAGTTCATATATGATCGATATTATGATTACAAGAAAAAAACTCTCAATGCACAATTAGCAGACAATAGAATCCATACAATGACACAAAGACACAAAGAGAGCAGTGAGTGAATGAATCTTCAAGTCAGTATATAGTGAGTCAGTGTGTGTGAGTGTGTTGAGTGCAATCAATGATATCAGTTGGAGAACAACAAAAGTCTCTTCCCGCAGCAGATGTTATGACTATCGTCTGAGCAGAGGCGCATGTCCTTGGCACGGCAGATGGGATAGTTTGCCAGACAGCTGGCTGTCCTTGAGAGTCAAATGCTGACCGCCATGTTATGAAAAACAAATATACTGAAGATAATCTGGAGGACTGAGTGCTGTGGGCGTCAAAACAGGTCGAATAGCACTGACTTCAGAGAAAAAAACTTTCTATTCTCTTACAGATTCAGTGCTCAAAAGCCTTCATGGCCAGGGCGTTGAAATCGATCATGGATGGCTCTCAGCGTGATCGTGATGTAATCCATTTTCCTGTACAGTTCTCCATTAGCCGCTGTCAGAGTCCTACCCAGTTGGTCAATTTGATGGATGAGCCTCGACGGGTCCGCTTTTTGATAGGCTCCATCCATCTTCTTCAATTTGCGGTACACCAGAACAATCCCAGATCCAATCAGTAGAATTCCGATGACCATTGCCTCCGAAAGGTTATAATCTTCAATATCTGCGATAGAGAGATCACACAGGCACAAGAGTTTCCCAATTGCTTGTGTCCCTTCAAATAACCCGCAGCAGCCTGTTCCTGCGGGCAAATCGGCTCCCCCGGGCCAGATTTCCTCGTTGAAAAAACAGTGTCAATTGCGTTCAAAGCCCAGCTTATTAAATCCATAATTTCGTTCGATAATCAGCAGTAGAAACACGCAGACAGACAATAGCAAGCTGGGATCCAGTCAGTTAGGGAAGGAGAGAGATAAGGAGCCGGAGCTGGGAGGAAAAGCGTCTGCTCTCTTTGGAGGGCGGAAGTGAAAAATGCACTTGCACTTGCACTTGCACTTGCTCACACTCATTCACACTCACCCACTCTCACAATGACTCTCTCTCATACTTGCTCAGACCCACTCACTCTTGTTCATAATCACTCACTCATTTTTACTCACCGACTCTCACTTACACACTCACTCACTCACACTCTCTCACTCCCTCATTCACTCTCACTTTCTCACTTGCTCAGTCACTCACTCACTCACACTCACTCGTGCTCACTCACTTCCTCATGTGCGCACAAACTCATGTTAACTGAGAAAAAATTCCATATTAGCCACATTTTTTTTTTTTTTTGTTACTTATTTGTACCCGTAGGTAGACTTGGTTTGCAGTCTGGTGACAAGCCACCGGCTGCTGGTCGCTGCGTGCGCGAGCGCCCTAAACCTACATGTTTTTGGTATGCGGGAGGAAATCGGAGAAATCCCGGAGTAAACCCACGCAACACGGGGAGAACATGCAAACTCCACACAGCTCACTGTTGGTCGGGGGCTGGGATCGAACCCACGACCTCATGATCCCCGCGATCCCCCGGCCGAGGGTAAAACTGTGCTGCCACAGTGCTAAACCACTGCGCCACCGTGCAGCCCATTATTATTATTATTATTATTATTATTATCACATTATTATTGTTATTAATAATGTATTATTGTTCTTGAGAAGTATCATGCCTTTCATATGCCATGTTTAATGTTTATATGTGCATTCCATGTAGGATAAGTTCATATATTCTTGGCATGTTTCTGTGAGCAATTATTGGCCTTTAGAGAATTCAGACTGAGGGTCAGTACATGCGTAAAGGATGATCTAGCTACATTGATAATCTCTTTGACATGCCCTGTTTTGCTTTGGGTCACAGGAATGCACAGAAATTCCTAGCTTGTGTAGATTAGGACATCCTGTCTCCAGAATGTCTGTGATGTTTCTTCATTTGCTCATCACCCAGGATAAGCTCTCATGTGTCATGCTGACCTGCTTATCAGGACTGTCTCTCTCTCTCCCTTCCTCCTCTAACCCCTCTCCTCCCCCTCCTTTCTGTTGCCCATATATACCAAACCTAAAGGATGTTCCTTCAGAGATTCTATGTGTGTGCGGAAGGCCATACTTTGTAATCTATCCCTCAAAAATGGCCATTTGAGGTTACATTTGAACTGAAACTTTTCTTTTATCTATTTTTATAATAAGATAAGATAAGATAAGATAAGATAAGCCTTTATTAGTCCCACAATGGGGAAATTCCAGGATTGCAACAGCACAGGGATAGCAACACTCAGAGAAATAATTAAGAAGATACGGAAGATATAAATAACAGCAGTGGATATGCATACATACACATCAATATATAAATATATATACAAAGTGCGACTCCGGATTTTTCCTCAGGGTTGACTCCCGAAGCCTTTCCCATGACCGGGTGTGCAGCAAGGCAGCGGAGGTTTGAAATCAGGGTTTACCTTCCCTAGGTGGGCTACCTTCCCAGGTTGACGAGCCACCATCTACCCGAAGCATCTGGTTTTAAGGCGCCAGAGATCCGCCGGAGTCAGATCCCTAAGGCAGAGTCGGAGTCCCTAAGGCAGTTCTCTGTTGTGCTCAACATCGTTCTGGCAGCTCCTGCGACGGCGCTGGTGCCAAACTGTAGCAGCCCTGCTGTTCCTTTGGATTCATCAGTGACGTGGAGAGGGGGGACATGCTGCATGGGCATCATCTTGTCCTCCATATCTTCCTGCCCAGGCTTGAATCCTACCAACGCCCAATGCTGGAAGGTAGAATACCGGATCACTGGAGAGGACACTCCAGCTTCGCCTTTGGCGTAGACAAAACACAGGGAATGACAGTTACCGGTTATAAGCCACCGCTCAATTGGTGTAGAGCGCGGTGCCAGGGGTTGTTCCCGACGGTGGGAGGGATCATCAGATCTCACTGGACAGCTACCACCCGCCTCAAGCTGGGCAGCCCCCAGCCAATAAGGTGTTGTCCCGCCACAGCTTGCTTTCCTCATTGGGTGCATGAGGATGAGGAGAAGTCCGAACGGCAGGCTGAGAACCTTTGCACCAGGCAAGACAAAAAAACAAAAGAGACCAACTCTAAAACTGGGAACTTGGAACGTCTGCACTATGATGACAGGACTCGCTGCTAACCTCAAGGACATCAACAACACCAGGAAGACTGCCATCATCAATAATGAGCTGAAGAGACTGGAAGTGGATATCGCCACTCTCCAGGAAACACGGTTGGCTGATGCAAGCACACTGAGAGAGAAGGACTACACGTTCTACTGGCAGGGAAAGGGCAGTGACGAACACAGGGAACACGGAGTGGGCTTTGCAGTGAAGAACACCTTGCTGAAGATGGTGGAACCGGGCAGCAATGGCTCTGCATGACTCCTCACCCTCCACCTCATCACCACTCAAGGCCCAGTCACCCTCATCAGTGTGTATGCCCCAACACTGACAGCCACACCAGAGGCAAAAGACGAGTTCTACGAGAATCTCGCAACAACTGTCAGGATCATCCCCAACTCTGAACAACTCATTCTCCTTGGAGACTTCAATGCCAGAGTGGGTGCTGACCACGACTCCTGGCCCTCCTGTCTTGGGCCATTTGGCTTGGGCAGAATGAACGACAACGGACAGTGGCTGCTCGAGTTCTGCACATATCACAATCTGTGCGTCACAAACTCGTTCTTCAAGACCAAGCCCCAACACAAGGTTTCCTGGCGACATCCGCGCTCAAAGCATTGGCACCAGCTGGACTTAATCCTGACCAGGCGCACCTCACTGAAGAACGTGCTAATCACCCGTTCGTTCCAGAGTGCAGATTGCGACACAGACCATTCATTGGTGTGTTGCAAGGTCAAGCTGCAGCTGAAGAAATTTCCATTGTTGCTAGACAACCTGGAAAGGCACGGATTGACACCAGCAAGATGGCCCAACCAGAACTTGTTGAGCAGTTTGCCTCACCTTTGTGAAGGAACTTGGTGTACCACACAAGAAGGAGATCTGCAAAGCAGACAGTGGGAAGAGAGCTGCGAAACACCATCCACCGCACAGCTCTTGGCTACCTTTGGGAGGAAGACCCTCGAGTCACAGGACTGGTTGATGCAAGTTGACCGAGATGACCCCTGTCATTGAAGCCAAGCACTCAGCACTTGCTGAGTAAAGAAGTACCCAAACGAGAAGAATCTCCAGATTCTCAGGGCTTGCGAGAAAGCAAAGTTCAGCAGACTGCTCGGCGCTGTGCCAACGAGTACTGGACTCAGCTCAGCCAAGACATTCAAGCCGCTGCCATAACAGGGAACATCCGTGGTATGTACGATGGCATCAAGAAAGCACTTGGTCCGGCTCAGAGCAAGACGGCCCCCTCAAATCTCTCCACTGGGAGATGATCACAGAAAAGAACAAGCAGATGGAGAGATGGGTGGAACACTCACTCCCGACCTCTACTACAGACAGAACACCGTGACACCGTCAGCCCCTTGATGCCATCGACTGCCTGCCATCCATGGACGAATTGACGCTGAGCCAACCATCGACGAACTCCAGCATGGCCATTGATAGCGTGGCCCCTGGCAAGGCACCCGGCAACGACGACATACCCCCCGACCTGATCAAGCACTGCAAGACCGCCCTACTGCTGCCATTGCATGATGTCCTCTGCCAGTGCTGGAAGGAAGGTGCCGTACCACAGGACATGAGGGACGCCAAGATCATCACCCCTCTACATAAACAAAGGGGAGAGAAGCGACTGCAACAACTATAGGGACATCTCCCTCCTCAGCGTTGTTGGCAAAGTCTATCGCACGAGTTGTTCTCGTTCGTCTACAGACGCTTGCGAACGTGTCTACCCCCGAGTCTCAGTGTGCCTCCGCGCTGAGCGATCGACGGTAGACATGATATTCTCCATCCGCCAACTCCAGGAGAAAAGCAGAGAACAGAACATGCCCCTGTATGTCGCCTTCATCGACCTCACCAAGCGTTCGATCTGGTCAGCAGAGAGGGCCTTTTCAACATCCTGCCAAACATAGGATGCCCACCAAAGTTGCAATGCCTCATCGAATCGTTTCACACCAACACGCAGGGGATAGTGCAGCACGATGGCAACGTCTCAGAGCCATTCAACATACGCAGCGGAGTGAAACAGGGCTGTGTACTTGCGCCAACCCACTTTGGGATTTTCTTTGCTATGCTCCTGAGGCATGCCTTCAGCACAGCAACAGAGGGAATCTACCTGCACACAAGATCTGACGGCAGGCTTTTCAGCCTGAAAGCCAGAACCCAAGTATGCGAGGCTCTAATCAGAGACATGCTGTTCGCAGACGACGCTGCAGTCGCAACCCACACACAGCAGGAGCTTCAGACCCTGATGGACCGCTTCTCCCAGGCATGCAAGGATTTCGGGCTTACCATCAGCCTGAAGAAGACTAACGTCTTGGCACAAGGCACGGAAGCACCACCAACCATCACCATCGACGACTACGAGCTGGAGGTCGTGAATCAGTTCACGTACCTGAGGTCCACGATCAGCAACAACCTCTCCCTTGATACAGAGATCGACAAGAGGATTGGAAAATCAGCCTTCACACTCGCTCGCCTCACCACACGAGTGTGGGAGAATCCCAAACTCTCTGTCAAGACGAAGATGGCAGTGTACAACGCCTGCGTCATCAGCACACTGCTCTATGGGAGTGAGACGTGGACAACATATGCTTGGCAGGAAAAGAGACTGAACTCCTTCCACTTGCGCTGCATTCGCCACATCCTGGACATATCCTGGCAGGACTATAGTGCCCCAACACAGAAGTTCTGTCCCGCGCCGGCCTTCCCTCCATGTTCACTCTACTCAGGCAGCGCAGGTCCGCTGGCTAGGCACGTTCACCGTATGGAGGATGGCAGAATCCCCAAAGACGTCCTCTACGGAGAACTGGCGACTGGCAGGAGAGACGTTGGCCGCCCACAGCTGCGCTTTAGAGACGTCTGCAAGAGAGACATGAAGGCCCTGGAGATCAACACAGAGCGCTGGGAGGACCTTGCAACGGACCGCTCCAAATGGAGAGGCACCCTGACCAGACAGCTCAAGGCGGGTGAAGAGAGACTGACTGCTGCAGCAGATGAAAAAAGGACCCGCAGGAAGAACCGCCACAGACCCAGCAGCACGGAGACCACCCACAAGTGCGACCTGTGTGACAGGGACTGCCATTCGCGCGTCAGCCTGTTCAGCCACAGGTGGTGCTGTTCCAGCAGAGTAGACGTTTAGGATTCTCTTCCATGGTCATCATAGACCGACGGAGGCCGACGATACAAAGTGCGGAGCATTGTAGCAAGATGGAATAAACAGCATAACCGTCTACTTAGTTATCCTACATAGTATGAATATGTACCCATACATATTGTCACCCTCCGTAGCGACCGATACTGTCCTAGTTGTATATACTGGAGGGGACCATTGTGTAAGTCTATTGCATCTTTGCTTCAATACTATTAGGGTCATCACGTTTTTTTGCTATCTCTGCGAGCAGCCCTGCTTAGGTTATACAGTCTGACTGCCGTAGGTAGGAAGGACCTGCGAAACCTCTCGGTTGCGCACCTAGGATGATGTAGTCTGCTGCTAAATGAGCTCCTCAGTGCGTTCAGTATATCCTGCGTAGGGTGGGACTCGGACTCCAGCAGAGATGACAGTTTAGCCACCATCCTTCTCGCTCCTATCTCCTCCACTGGGTCAGGGCGCTGCGCCAGGACAGAGCTAGCTTTCTTGATCAGTTTGTTCAGTCTCTTCCTATCGGCTGCTGTAATGCCACTGCCCCAGCAGACCACTCCAAAAGTGATGGCTGATGCCACCACCGTGTCGTAGAATATCTAAATCCAATATCAAGCCTAATTTTTTGACTTTGAATAATTTAAACTCAGAATTATCCTAACATTTTGGCGCTCCGAACAGCGAATCCACATATCTCCGTCTTTCCGGTGCCTCTGCCCGATTTCAGCAAGTGCACAGCTGATGAAAGACCTTCCCAGGCTGGATACAAGGCTCAGTGTTACTGCTGTGAAGGCATTTCCAACCGGGGCGCTGGAACTGACTGGGTGACGGATCTGAGAATTCTACAGGCGGCTTGGATGTAAATACATTTGTTGTTGAGTTTATGGGCATTGGGTTTGAGTCCCAGTGACTTAAATATGCGTATGATGTTATATGGTTTTGGCCCGGACCGCTTTGACACTGCAAAGCCTGGTTAAGTTCCTCAATGCAACCTAATCGCTGGTCCCCCTGCTGCAGTGAAAATACCGGGAGGGTGGAGGCAGGATTCACTGCTCTTGGAACTTTATATCAGCTGAGTGAAGGTTCGGAACTTGCGCGCAAGTAAATTTTCAGGGTTTGTGCCTCTGTCGCGGTTGTTTTATTGCTCAATACCTGAGCTCTCGGCACACCGTGGGAGGTTACATGACTGCTGAAGTTGTAATTGTTCAGGGAAAGATTCGTGCCTCTGCCACGGCTGCTTTATTGCTCAATACCTGAGCTCTCGGCACACTGTGGGAGGTTATGTGACCGCTGAAGTTGTAATTGTTCAGAGAAGATTCGTGCCTCTGCCGCAACTGCTTTATTGCCCAATACTGGGGCTCTCGGCACACCATGGGAGGTCACGTGACCACTGAAATACTGGTTGATTTTTATTTTTAAAGTTTTGTTGTAGCGCTGGAATAAAGTTACTGCAGTTGGTCTGTTTTTGTCTCTGTGTCTCATAAATTGCTCTGGGGTGAGACAGTGACAGGGTTCTCCGCATATGAGGAGAAAGCAGGTTGCACTGGACTGTAAATTGTTGTTTGGGATTTTTCTGGTATTTTGTGGCTACATATAAGAGTTGGTTTATTATTGTTATCCTCGCTTAGTAAAGTATTAAAGTTAATGGGTGTTTGACAATAGTGGATTTTAAGCAAGATGAGGTGAATCTTTGTGTTTTCACAGCAGTATAGAAAAATAGAGGCTGATCTTTTCTTGTGTATCTATGTTTTGTCTAGCTGGACCTGTGTAAATAACAGAAAAGAACATTTCTGTCTGGCCCTGTGTGTCTGTGTGTCTGTTGTGTGTGGTTTGTTTAGAAAGAGAATAAAAAAAACCACTAGGCTGTGTAGTGCGACAGAGGAATGAAAGAGAGAAAAATCTATATATGGGTATTTTTGCAAAGCTTTGGGGTTTTTACAGTTCCTTTTATGGGGGTTTTCTTTTTTCAATCTCAATTTTGTGGGTTTTTTCATTCTAACGTTGCGTACGTGGTAAACTAATTTACATATTTTTAAAGCCAGTATTTTCATTTCCTCCAGTTTTTCTTTGGAAAACGAAAAACATTGAGTTATTTTTAAACAATTTTTTGACATATCAGTGATTTTTATTGACTCAATTGCCTTATCTCTCTGACTGAAGCATAACAGTGAACTTTACACTCTCGCTAAACAGCCAGCTTCTGGGACCCAGCAAAACAACGTTGCCTCGCCACTGCCCGCACTCCTCTCACTGACACCAAAGAAGGCTAAACCAATAAGTTAAGTACAATTGCATTCATGTTAATCAATGCTACCAGCATGACAATGATAAAATTAACTAAACATTACAATATCATGCTGTCACTTAATAATGCCTAATCACTGAAGGCTTTATGTACACCTTATATTACATGATTCAAAGCATAGGAGAGGTTGATAATTACTGTGTTTGTGCATATGATTTGCCAGAGACTACTGACTATCAAACAGAGAGGTCTTGGTACTTCTATGTCATATTGTTGCTTTGTTTCAATAATATTAAACTCACTTTTTATAAATGACTTGCGTGCTTATTTACATTTTATCCTTTCACTGTCCATGTTAAAAATACAAGGGGAAAAGAAGACAGCTCAAGTCTGAAGGATTGCGGGATTTACCTGTGGGGGGGGGGGAACAACCAGATGTGAGTATCAACCACTCTGACCTTGCATGTGTTTGTATACAAACACATTTTAATCTTTTAAGCTACACGCAACAATTGCCCAATTCTAAATGCTGCATTGATTTAAGGCTTCATAATATGACACTGTTTTGTTTAACATAATCTTTAAAGAGTGTTGACCCATGTCAAGTGGTATAAACATTTACTGATTCACTGAATATTTAGCAATACTTGTTGTGAATAGCAAAAATCACAATTATTCAAATTGTGGAAGCTTTAGGTGTAATTTTAAGGGTTTTTTTTTTCTGTTTTAATTTTCCATTCCTGTTCATGTTTTCGTTTTTCAACAGGAAAGGGAAAGCATTCACAAAATCTTTAGCTTTCACCAGGATTTAGATTTGCCAAATCAACAAGGTGAAAAGATAGGAATCATAACATCACCATTACCTTTCAAGTTAATAAATCTTTGGTGACCATATGCAATATGTAACAAAATAATAAAAACAATAATTCACTTGTGTTTCTTAACATTACATATTATAATAAACAGTGGGATAAACAACTGGGATAAATATTTAAGGGACACAAACTAATGATGATAACTGGAACATTAGCAAAATCAATTTATAGCGTGATAAAATTTGCAATCCTGTTGATACTGACGTGGACGGGGATAGCATTAAGGCTTCCCCCAATTTTTTTTTTTTTTTTTTTTTTTACAGGATGACACCGAGATTTGATCTTTGTGGGAGATGTGAGGAGGCTGGACAGTGTGTGACAGGCATGGTCATGGCCCATAGGCTGGGGCGCAACAGCGAAGAGAAAGGGGCGAAGGACCTCACAGCTGACAAGCATTGCCGAAGCTAAGTAGAGCAAATGACATTGCAAATGACATAAAGCTGTCACGTGGGATGAGACGGCCGTGCATCCAGCCGCTCAGACCAATTCCCCTCAGCCCTGTTCTTTCTGTGACAGCATCTCAGCGGGCTCCCAGCTGTCAGTTACGGGACGGCTGGAGCCCAATTAACCCTCATCAGCTGAGGCGCTGCTAATGAGTATAAAAGGAGCAGCTCCGATCATTCGGGGCTGTGACTTAGCACATCAAAGGCTGGAACCCCTACGCCCAGTGCCAGTCCTCTGCTCGTCGTTCTGCATTATCTGTGAGTGTACATTTGTATGAGTATTTGTGCTTTTTGGCCCCACAAGGCCGTGTTCCTTATCCCCTGTTCCCTATCATAATAAAACATTGCAAACTCACTGGTTCGCCCTCGGCTCTCATTGTGTGGCTCGTGAGGGCCACACATAACAGTAAGTCACAGCCAGACGAGTTGCCGGCGGCCGTGAGTTTGCTGCTTTGGACTGTTGCCCTTACCTGTCCAGGTACCGTCGCGGAAGCATGCCGTCACGGAGGTCCCGCACTCAGGATTCGAGTGATGTCCTCGCAGACACCCTCGAGTACGTGGATGACATCCTTAACACCGCTTCCCTCCTCAACTTCAGTAGCGACGTGCACCGGTACTTAGACCAGGCTGAGGAGGTACTCGATTATCTTCCCCGCTTCGCCTGTCATCCTGAGGTGAGCGTGAGAAGATTGTACATAGCCGCACAGCGGGAAATACTTCGTGGGTTGGAGGGAAGTCCCGGCAGGAAACCAAAGAGGAGGAGACGTCATCCTTCGCTTCGGGATTCCGCTCCTGCCTCCGCTCCGGCCCTGGAGTTCGCACAAACCAGAGGGCTTTCCCCATCCAGCACGACGTCACTCGGGATTCCCCCAGAGGATCTGCAGCTGATAGCTATTAAGGTCCGGGACCGAGTGGCTGCTGCTCGCTCCGCTGTGCACCCGTCCTCCACCATGAAGCATGTGGCAGCTGCAGTTAGACTAGTGGAGAGGAGTCCAGGGCTGTGAGACTATCCCGAGTTCGACGCCCTCCTCGCCTCGGTCTCTGCTCAGGAGCGGCGATTCCCGGGTCTCTCCTTTTCTTCGCCCCCTGGGAATAGCCGTCGTCACATTGCCAAACCTTCTCAGCATGAACCCCGTCCGGATCCAGTTCCGGGTTGCTGCAAGGTCTCATCCTCCCACGCAGCTGTCACTCCTGCACCTCGTCCGAGAGGAGATCCCGCAGCCTCATCTCCCGAGCCACCTCCCTCCGCTGTTATGCCAGCACTTCGGGTCCGGCTCATCTCGGCTGTCACCCCCTCCTCCTCGACGCGCTCCCCGGCTGCTGTGTGTGTCCAGAATCCTGACCTGGTGAGCTCCCTCCTGGAATCAACACGAGCGGCTCCCCGACGTCCTCTCAGGGGGTCCTCCGTTACTGCCCGCGGGGAAAGGAGGAGCAACGTCCACTACAGGCAGGGCACCATCCAGCCTCCAGGAGACAGGCAAGTCCCAGTTTTTTCACATTCACCTTGTGATTTGCTTTGTCAAACTCCTGGAGGCGGAGTTCGGGGTTCGCAGCTCCCCGAACTCCCACTACCTGCTGTAGCTGTAATCATTAATCCTGCATCCTCTGTGTCTCCCTCCGCTGAGCGGTCCCCGGCGCCAGGCCAACGTCGTGGGATGAGGAGGGGGCCTGCGGTTCTGGACAGCCTGGTTCCGGTTCCGCAGCTACGCCGTGGACAGAGGAAGGCAGATTGCTACGTGGAGCCTGCGCTGACGACCAAGCGTCCCCGGGTCTCCACGGAGGAGCGGTCCGGTCCAGCGGGACGAGGTTCTCCTGCCACCACGCCATGTGGGCTGTCAGCGTGGGCACCGGTGCCGGAGGACTCACAAGCTGCGTTGTCCATCATGCCAGCTGCGGAGCCCGACGCAAGCTGAGTGGGAGCCTGACGACGACCTCCTGATGCTGGATCCCAGATCTTCGCAGTCCTGGACGGAGTCCAGACAAGAACCCGAGATCAGGCAAGTGCTCTATCTTATCTTTCTTCTCCTTACTTTAGAGCACTTTAGCCTGTCTCTAGGGGAGATGAGCCGGGGTGCAGCCGGTCCGCTGCGTCGAGCTTATCTCACCGGGTTCTGGCGCTGCGGTGATCCTGATCCCGGTTCTGTTTTCTCTCCTGAGCCTTCTCCCAGGGTTGCCGGCGAGGAGCTGCCATCACTCGTGGTGCCAGAGGGTCCAGGTTCGACGTCGGAGGCGGTTTCTGGTGCGGCCCGGCCCAATCGGGGTCCAACGCGGGGGTCCAACGGAGACCCAATCGGGGTCCGACGTGGGTTCGTCCAAGACCCAATCGGGGTCTGACGTGGGTTCACCTGAGACCCAATCGGGGTCCGAGGTGGGTTCTGCACCAGCAGTGTCCAGGTCCGGTGAGGGAGCTGCTGATCTCCTGTCATCTGACATTGGACCACCTCGTCATCAGCTCTCTCCCAAGCCTCTTCCACTAGGGCCCTTATGGACCTCTCCCTCTCCCCTACGGGCCTGGTGGTTGAGCGATGCGGGTCGGCCGTTGGAGGGTCTGCCGTGCCCTTTCAGCTCGCTTGTGCGGCCGCCTGACCCGCCAGACTTTCTGTTCGGCGATCTGGTTCGGCCTCCCGAGGAACTGTGTTTTCTGGCCCGGGGTTCGGGTAGGCCGCCGGAACTTTTCCCTTCACCCCTGCTAGCGGTATGGACGCTGGGTGCGGGGAGACCCCCCAAACCGAATGTCTTTTGCTGTGCTTATGTTTGGGTGGGTACAGCCAAGCTGTTATTATCGTTCCGCGTTTAGCGTGATTTTTTTTGGGGGGGGGGGTTCCTCTCCTGTGTAAGGGATGGCTGTATGGTTTATTTTCGCCCTTGGGAGTTCTCCTTTCATTTTGGGGGCCCCGGGGTTGATTTTCGTTGTTTGACCTGTACATGGTTTATGGGGTATTGTGTTTTTTTTTTCTTCCCTGTGTGTTGGGCTGTTATCTCCTCAATTATCCTCTGCCTGAATGGGTTTTCTCTCTCATGTTGTATTTTATGGAGTATTGTGTTTTGGTTTTTCCCTTGTACTCTATATTGGTTTATTGTCTGTTTTCTTTCCTTTCTCTGGGTTTTTTTTTCTCATGTTGTATTTTATGGAGTATGGTGTTTGGGTTTTCCCCTTGTACTCTGTATTGGTTTATTGTCGATTGTTTTTTTGCCTTTCTTTGGGGTTTTTTTTCTCATGTTGTATGGAGTATTGTGTTTGGGTTTTTCCCTTTGTACTCTGTATTGGTTTATTGTCGTTTTTTTTTTTCTTCCCCTTTCTCTGATTCTCTCCCTCCTGACCTGCGCCCCATCCGCCCACCCTAGGGGGGGGGGGTCTTGGATGTTACCGGTCGTTCGTAGTCTGACCGTGAGGGGGGGGCTGTGTCACATGGGATGAGACGCCGTGTCATCCGGCGCTCAGACCATATTCCCCTCAGCCCTGTTCTTTCTGTGACAGCGTCTCAGCGGGCTCCCAGTTAACCCTCATCAGCTGAGGCGCTGCTAATGAGTATAAAAAGGAGCAGCTCCGATCATTCGGGGCTGTGACTTAGCACATCGAAGGCTGGAACCCCTACGCCCGGCGCCAGTCCTCTGCTCGTCGTTCTGCATTATCTGTGAGTGTACACCTGTATGAGTATTTGTGCTTTTTGGCCCCATGAGGCCGTGTTTCTTATCCCCTGTTCCCTATCATAATAAAACATCGCAAACTCACTGGCTCGCCCTCGGCTCTCATTGTGTGGCTCGTGAGGGCCACACGTAACAAAAGCATATCAATTTAAATGACTTTGACTTTAAAAATGTAGTGTTTATATGACTTCACACTGCAGGATACATCTGACACATTGCAATCTCACACCTTGCAATGATGCCTATCACTAAATAAAGGTGTGACAGTATCACATTTCAGAAATGTGATTCTGTCACACCAGTACAGAGCACAGGCCAAGCACCTGGCCTGTGCTCCCGGTGCTTGGCTTCAGCCAAGCCGGGCCTCGGGACTACAGTCCACACCATAATTTACCAAGGAATATATAAAATAAGGCATTCCTAGTACAAAATTAAGCCAAATTCTAATTAGGCAATATGTCCACCTTTCCAGTGACTGAAGGAGTGTGACACAACTTTCACAAGGATTCACTTACACAAATTCAACCTGTCTGTGTTCCACTGGACAGACAGATGTGGTCTAAGTGACTAACTCAGAATGGTTGCTATAAATGCTAAATCACATCAAATCTGCACAGACAGCTATATTACTTTTTCCTAAATGGAATTTGTAAATTAGGTCAAGAGACAACGCAAAAGAAGCCATTACTATTGAAACCTTTTTTGAAGGAGCTACACTACTCACAAATTTTTATTAGCTGTGAGTAACACATAAAAAGTGATAACACACTTCCTTCTAGTAAAAAGACACTACCCATCAACCAAATACCCTGTAACTTTGATGCATGTGCGTCTCCATGCATCGGTGGGGGGGGGGGGGGGTGTAACAAAGAAATTAATTAGCAAAAACTAATTAGCAAAATTCTCAGAAAAATAGATAATACATAACAATTATCAATAAATGATCAATAGTATAGAAGAAAATATAGATAAAACCGCTTGGTAATGAAATCACAACATTCAATAGGAGAAGTTAAAAATTACATCAATAGATTTTCAGATATTTAAGAAAATATTTACAGATTATTGTAAAAGAAATATCATGTTTATAAGAAACAAGGTAAACTGATAAGGTAGAAGAAAACCATGCAAATTTATGAGAAAAGTTCCAAATGTCTAAGGAAAGTCCAATTTATGCTGAATTTATGTATACTGTGTGACTTAATTTAGAATCTATTACAAAGACAATACAGATTCTTACTCAATTAAGAGAACAATGCTTTAGGGAGCTCAAAGCAAAATGATTTGATCTTCCCTGCATAAACTTAGTCTTTTCAAAACCTTTGCATGGATCTCATTGAGCTAAATAAGAGTGAAGGTAAAAATGTTTAGAAATTATTGACATACTTATTGAATATACAAAGGCTTTCCCCTGCACTAATCTGAATACTGCTATGGTGACACTGAAACCCTTAACTGAAATAATATCAAGATTTAAAATAGTCGAAATGATTTACTTAGATAATGGAAAACATTTAATGGAATACACTTTGTAAATCAAATCATGTCACATTTAGGTACAGTACCCAAATTATTAGTACCAGACGTTCACCTAGGAAACCATTTAGCCTACCATCAACAATCTACAGGATTATCATACTACACAAATAAGAAAAATAGGGAAATTGTGAATGGCAAACCCTATTATTGAAGCCATTTAACTTAGGTGATGAGGAAGGGTTTCTGGGTGATTACATGCAAAGAATGACAACTGACAGTGATGTTATCCATACTGCCCTTCCCAGGAGGGACCATGTGATGAAGGAACCGTGGGAGGTGCACCCATCTCTTGGGCGAACCAGGGGATCTGGCCATCAAAGGAAACTGGACCAAAACTCCCTGGCAAGGACAGGACAAAGGTTGTCCTTTGGTTGTCCTTGGAACTTCTTTTTGAAGTGGTGATGTCCCTTTCCAGCAGCTTAACACTCTCTAAGTGTGCAACGGCTTATAGTGCCTCTCTCCCCTGTACTGCTACCCTGCTTGACCAACAATGTGAGAAAGTGTTAGACCAAGGATCTACATTGTCAAAGGTCATTGAGTCATTGGGAGTATTCGCACCTGGCCAGGACACTGGGCAGGTTTGTGTATCCCGTTTTGGCAACTGACCGTACCCTCATCATGTTGGCAGGGCAGGTGGGCAGGGTGAAGAGACATGCTTTTCTACCACATGATGCCATTTTTGGAGCATGAAAGTGATTTCAGATAGAAAGCACAGGAGTGAGGTTTTTGTTCAGTTTCTTTGAGTGAGAGTGGATACAAATACCTTAGGGATTAAAACACTTAATTATAGGCTACAATCATTTACAAAATTATAACAAAGGATAGAATGGTTCTTGATCGACTAATTGCCACCATTGGGGTGTACAGGGGTGTGTTCCCTATTATTGACATATTATTCGGCCCAGGAAACACGCACGCAGGCTCAGGCAAATTTGAAAGCTTTATTGACCAACAGTGTGATGTGTATGAACGCGTGTGTGAGGGATAAGTATGTTCTGTGGGTGGAGGATGCAGGTCAGGACAGAGCAGCACGCCGTGCGGCCAGGCAACCCTATGAGTGAGAGGAGAACAGGGGTTAGCTGGGCAACCACACAGGAGAGTGACAAAGTTCTGTGCTTACTTGTAGCACTGCGGTGGCTGGCGTTGGCAAGGTCCCAAGCCTGGGAGACAGCGTCCTGCTGTGCGTCCGGGATGAAGTGGCGAGGCAGAGGAGCGGCGAGACGAAGGGGAGAGTGTCCGCCGCCGGGATATCCACCTGTGCACAGGGGAAGGCTGACAGGAAAAGGTAAGGTAATAATGGACAGCTTACGTGCCGTGATGAGGAGTCAGCAGGCCTGGAGGATAAGATGCTGCTGAGAGTTTGAGTACGCAGGGAGACAGACGGCTCCAGGCTCCAGCTCAGGGCAGGATGGAATAAATAGCTGCGCACTAACGAGGAGCAGGTGTGCACGCAGCTGAGGTGGATGCCCGTGAGCTGCGGGTGATGACAGTTCTCCCCCCCCTACCAGCGCCTCCTGGCGCTGGCTTACCTGGGTGCGTCCGATGAAACGCGGCGATGAGGTCCCGATCCAACACCCACGAAGAGCACACCCAGGATCTCCACTCCGGACCATAACCTTCCCAATCCACCAGATATTGCAGCCCACGACCCCAGCGCCGGGAGTCCAGGATGGCAGTAACACCCCACACCGGGTCACCGTCGATCATCCTAGGCACAGGAGGAGACCTCGGAGGGGGGCAGAGTGAATTGGAAAGGACAGGCTTGATTTTAGAAACGTGGAAAGTGGGACACACACGTAGGGAGGGGGGGAGGGCCAAACGCACAGCCACCAGGTTGATGATCCTCGAAATCCTGAAGGGGCTGAGAAATCGCGGCGCCAACTTCCTCTTCTCACCCTTAAGGTTAATGTCCTGGGACGAGAGCCAAACCCGCTGACCCACCTAGTAGACAGGAGCCGGTCTTCTGTGGCGATTGGCGGTGGAGCTGTTGCGCGCCGCTGTGCGTAAAAGCGCGTTCTTGGTCTTGGTCCACACACTCCGGCAGCGCCTCATGTGTGCCTGGATAGAAGGGACAGCTAACTCACCCTCCTGCTTGGGAAACACGGGAGGATCGTACCCCAAGGACGCTTCGAAGGGCGACACACCAGTAGCAGTGGACCGGGCCGAGTTATGGGCGTATTCCACCCAGGTCAGGTAGGCGCTCCAGGATGAAGGGCATGAGGATGTCACGCAACGCAGGGCGGCCTCCAACTCCTGATTTGTGCACTCGCACTGCCCGTTAGACTGGGGGTGGTGACCAGAGGAGAGACTAACCGTGGCCCCCAAAGCATTGCAAAAGCTCCTCCAAACCTGGGAGACAAACTGCGGGCCCCAGTCCGAGACCACGTCCAGCGGGATCCCATGCAGCCTGACGACATGTTGGACCAGGAGGTCAGCCGTCTCACGTGCCGAAGGGAGACCCTGAAGAGGCACAAAATGGGCGGCTTTGGAAAATCTGTCCACAATAGTCAGGACCGTGTCAAAGGTGTTAGAGACAGGGAGACCGGTGACAAAGTCTAGGGCGATGTGTGACCAGGGCCTGCCCGGGACCGGCAGGGGCTGGAGTAGACCCGCAGGTGGAGAGTTCTGGGATTTACTGGTAGCGCACTGGGGACAGGCCCGGACATAATTGGTCACGTCCTTTTGGAGACCCGGCCACCAAAACGAGCGTTGCAGCAAACTCACCAGGCAGGTGATGCCAGGGTGGTAGGAGAGCTTGGAGGTATGGGCCCAGTGGATCACTTCACCTCGAACCGCCAAAGGAACAAAGAGCCTCCCCTCTGGCCCCCCACCAGGATCCGGCTCCATCTCCTGAGCCCTCAGAATCTTGTCCTTGATGGACCAGGAAATCACCCCCACGATGCACGAGTTGGGCAGGATGGTGTGTTTAGATTTCTCTGGGTCCTCAGGGGCAAATTGTCTGGACAGGGCATCGGGCAACCCATTCTTTGAGCCTGGACGGTACATGATGGTGAACTGGAAGCGAGCAAAAAATAGAGACCAGCACCTGGCAGGCATTCAGGTGCCTCGCTGACCTCAAGTACTCGAGGTTTTTATGGTCCATCCAGACCACAAAAGGCTGGGCTGCCCCCTCTAACCAGTGGCGCCACTCCTGCAGCGCGAGCTTGACAGCGAGGAGCTCCCTGTCGCCGATGTCATAATTGCGCTCCGCCGCCGATAGCCGCCGGGAGAAGAAGGCGCAGGGCCGCTTGACACCATCCACCGGTGAGCGCTGGGAGAGCACCGCCCCCACCCCCGTGTCGGACGCGTCGACCTCCACCAGACACTGAAGCGCGGGATCAACCTGGGTCAGGACCCAGGAGGACGAGAACTCCGCCTGGAGAGTCTTGAAGGCGGTGGCTGCTTCCTCTGACCACTGGAAGGGCACCTTCGATGATGTGAGGTGGGTCAGGGGGGTGACAATGGCACCGAAGTTGGGAACAAAGTGCCGGTAGAAGTTTGCGAGCCCAATGAACTGCTGCACCTGCTTCCTGGAGGTAGGCGTGGGCCACTCGACCACCGCTTTAACCTTAGCAGGGTCGGGAAAGATCTGATTATGTGAGACGACGAACCCCAGGAAGGAGGTGGTCCGGGCGTAGAATTTGCACTTCTCTGCTTTAATGAACAGGCGATTCTCCAGAAGCCATTGCAGGACCCGCCTCACATGGGCCTGGTGCTCCTCCCGTGACTTGGAGAAGATGAGTATGTCATCAAGATAAACAAAGACGAATACTCCCAGTAAGTCCCGAAGAACGTCGTTATTGAGACGCTGGAAAACGGCAGGTGTGTTCGTGAGCCCGAACGGCATCACAAGATATTCGAAGTGGCCGCTGGGTGTCCTAAAGGCCGTCTTCCATTCGTCTCCCTCCCGGATCCTAACGAGATGGTAAGCGCTGCGGAGGTCAAGCTTGGTGAACCAGGTCGCCCCCTGGAGGGAGTGGAAAGCAGTGTCCATGAGTGGTAACGTGTAGCGGTCCTTAATGGTGATGTCATTCAACGCTCTGAAGTCGATACAGGGGCGTAGGGACCCGTCCTTCTTAGCCACGAAGAAGAAACCCGCGCCAAGCGGGGACAAGGAGGGGCGGATGATCCCAGCGCTGAGCGACTCCTTAATATAGGTGTCCATCGCCTCGCGTTCTGGTGCAGAGAGACTGTACAGAAGGCCAGAAGGCAGGGGGGCCCCCGGGCAGATGTTGATCGCACAGTCATATGGTCGGTGCGGAGGAAGGGACAAGGCTCTGGACTTGCTGAACGCTACCCCCAAGTCATGGAACTCCTGCGGCACTAGAGTCAGGTCCGGGGGCTCAGAGACCGGCGCCGGCGGAGGGGAGGATGGAGCACAAGCCACCGACTGGAGGCAGGTGCCCAGGCAGAAGGTGCTCCAGGACAGGACGCTGCCGGTTCTCCAATCCAGGACAGGGTTATGCAGCCGCAGCCAGGGGTAACCCAGAATGACACGGTCCGACGAGGAGGGCAGGACGTAGAGGGTCAGATCCTCCCGGTGGTTGCCGGAGACGATGATGGGGACTGGCTTAGTGCAATGCGTCACTGTTCCCAGGGAAGAGCGAGAGAGCGTGACCAAGTTTAGGGGGGGGTAGGCAGCAGTTGGCAGGGTATGCCCAAACCGGTTGCCAGGCTTTTAGAGATAAAACTCTGCTCTGCTCCGGAATTCACCAGTGCGTGAGTGGCATGCCCGGTAGAGTTGTGGCAAAAGCGTATGGGCAATGTGCATGATGATAGGGGATTAGGCCGGTTAGAGTCCGCGAGGCCCCCTACAGTGACTCACGGACTTCCCCGTTTGGCTTAACCGGGCACAGCTCCACGGGATGCTGGTCATCTCCGCAATACATGCAGAGACCCCGTTCCCGCCGGCGTTGTCTCTCCGCTAGAGGGAGCCTAATGCGCCCGATAGCCATGGCCTCTGGTTCATCAGGCGGACTCCCGGAGCCAGTAACGCCAGGAGGCGAGACTGAGCTGGACGGAGGGAAGCTCCGCACGAGCGGCTGACAGACTTCCGCTCCGCAGCCCACTCACGTAGCCTGTTGTCCAGGGCAAATAGTGAGCGAGATCAGCTCAGAGAGTCGCCCTGGGAGATCCCAACTGGCTAGCTCATCCCTCAGACCAGAATTGAGGCTACGGAGGAAGATACTGCAGAGAGAAGCCTCTCCCCAGCCCACCTCCTCCGCTGCCACCTGGAAGTCGACAGCGTATTCCACCGCTGACCAGCTCCCCTGTTGGAGACTAAGAAGCCGATCAGCGAGGACGCTGTCGAGACGGGAATGGTCAAAGACTTCTAAAAAGTCCCGCACGAACCGGTCATACGAGAGGTTTGCGTAGCTGGGCTTCGTCATTACGGCGTAAGCCCAAGCTAACGCTCGCCCCTCGAGAAGATTAGCCATGTACCCGATTCGGCTATGGTCTGAGGGAAAATCCCCGGGAAAGCGCAGAAACACCGACTCACACTGCAAGATAAACCCCTTCGCTCCACCGAGTTTCCCGTGGAAGCGAGCGGGGGTTGGAATGGGTGTGAGACGGGTTGGCGCTCCCGAGCTAGGCTGGCCAGCCGAGGAGGCAACCGGAGGTGCAGCGCCGAGAGGACCCGGAGGGAAAGCCCGCGGAGGGTCCAGGCGGTCTAACCGGTTAGTAATTGTGGTTAATTGATTCAGTAAAACCTGCTGTTGGTGAGCAATTATATCCACCCGAGCCTCAAGGGTGGAAAAGCGGCGTGCGAGCCCACTGTCCGCTGGGCCGCTTTGCTGGAGCCGTACTGACATATTATTCGGCCCAGGAAACACGCACGCAGGCTCAGGCAGATTTGAAAGCTTTATTGACCAACAGTGTGATGTGTATGAATGCGTGTGTGAGGGATAAGTATGTTCTGTGGGTGTAGGATGCAGGTTAGGACAGAGCAGCACGCCGTGCGGCCAGGCAACCCTATGAGTGAGAGGAGAACAGGGGTTAGCTGGGCAACCACACAGGAGAGTGACAAAGTTCTGTGCTTACTTGTAGTACTGCGGTGGCTGGCGTTGGCAAGGTCCCAAGTCTGGGAGACAGCGTCCTGCTGTGCGTCCGGGATGAAGCGGTGAGGCAGAGGAGCGGCGAGATGAAGGGGAGAGTGTCCGCCGCCGGGATATCCACCTGTGCACAGGGGAAGGCTGACAGGAAAAGGTAAGGTAATAATGGACAGCTTACGTGCCATGATGAGGAGTCAGCAGGCCTGGAGGATAGGATGCTGCTGAGAGTTTGAGTACGCAGGGAGACAGAAGGCTCCAGGCTGCAGCTCAGGGCAGGATGGAATAAATAGCTGCGCACTAATGAGGAGCAGGTGTGCGCACAGCTGAGGTGGATGCCCGTGAGCTGCGGGTGATGACAATTATAGGAGAATATTGTTTTACTTCTATCCATGAAAGTGATGCAAATGGTTATATTAATACTTCGGATACACATAGCTTCATTGCTTTGCAGGCAATGATAACAAAACTGATTAAGTTAGTGTTTCTCTTCATGGAGAAGTCTCATCATGAACTTGGTAATGATTTTTATAACTTTGGATTTTTCTTGTGTGAGTCCTTAATATGATGATGAGGCTGGTTATAGTAAGCTTCCAGATATGTCTTCATACAACTGCTGCAGATGATGAGGATGGTGAAAGGGGTAAGACTAACCTAAGGAGTATGAAGGTTGCAATGTAATTTAAGTCTGTTTTGAGTATCTTCATATTATTTTCTACTTTCTTATTTGACACAGTCTAAGATTAATTTTGATCATATTACACATGTTCACTCTTAATAACATTCTACACACATTTTTAACTTGCAAAGACACATAACAGCATGTAAATTCTTACACATATCCTTATATTATTTCATTCACTTTACTTTAATACCACTTTGATTATTTTTCTTTTAATCCTGATGCTTTATTAAGCATCAAGGGGGAATATAAAAATTCTATATTATCCACATTATTATTGCTATTAATAATGTATTATTCTTGAGAAGTATCATGCCTTTCATATGCCATGTTTAATGTTTATATGTGCATTCCATGTAGGATAAGTTCATATATTCTTGGCGTGTTTCTGTGAGCAATTATTGGCTTTCAGAGTATTCAGACTGAGGGTCAGTACATGCATAAAGGATGATCTAAGCTACAATGATAATCTCTTTGACATGCCCTGTTTTGCTTTGGGTCACAGAAATGCACAGGAACTCCTAGCTTGTGTAGATTAGGACACCCTGTCTCCAGAATATCTGTGACATTTCTTCATTTGCTCATCACCCAGGATAAGCTCTCATATGTCATGCTGACCTGCTTATCAGGACTGTCTCTCTCTCTCCCTTCCTCCTCTTACCCCACTCCTCCCCCTCCTTTCTGTTGCCCATATATACTAAACCTAAAGAATGTACCTTCAGAGATTCTATGTGTGTGCGGAAGGCCATAATTTATAATCTCTCCCTCAAAAATGGCCATTTGAGGTTACATTTGAACTGAAACTTTTCTTTTATCTATTTTTATAATAAATGTACCTAAATCCAATATCAAGCCTGATTTTTTGACTTTGAATAATTTAAACTCAGAATTATTCTAACATTAACCTTTATTTTTTTTCTTACTGTCTGACATTAAATTAGATTAAACTTTTCCTGTTTTAGGTCAGTCAAGATAACCAAAATTATTTCTATTCGGTAAATAATTTTTATATTTGGTGAATAATTTTTTAGCAAAGTTTTCATTACTTTCTGCATTTGTGCATTTGCGAACTTTAACCTGTTTTTTTGTTTTGTTTTGTTTTGTTTTCTTTTCTTTTTTTATGTTGCTTTCGGAGTAATGGCTTCGTCCTCTCCAAATGGCCTTTCAGTCCATGCTCTTAAAGAACTTGTTTTACTATTACCAGCTTCAGCCAGCATCTTCACAAGGTCTTCTGCTTTTGCTCTGGAGTTGATATGCACATTTCACACCAAACCATGTTCATCTCCTGGACACAGAACCTGTCTCTTGTGTATAATTGTTTGAACAGAAGAACATGGCACATTCAGGCATCTGGAAATTGTACCCAAAAATGACCCAGATTTGTGGAGGTCCACAATTCTCTTCCTGATATTTTGACTGATTTCTTTTGATTTTCCCGTGATGTCACACAAGGAAGCAATGTGTTTGAGGTGTGCCTCTAGTTAATTCAAATGTTCTTCTTCTTCTTTTAGATTTGATTGGCGGTTGGCATCCAGCTTACAGGTGCATTACCGCCACACACTTCAGTCTATATCATCACTCTATCTGGTCAGGGTCAATAAACCTATCAAAAGCTTCCAAAGCCATACATCATCATCTGGTCTTTCCCAAATTGTTTAAAGGCGTATCAATCTTAGTATATGTAAACTTTTGACTTTGAAGAAAGCAATAAAAAATTCTCAAAATACTAACAAATGATGAGAGTGAGTTGAGAGGGTGGAAGGAGTACTTTGAAGAGCTGATGAATAGAGAAAATGAAAGAGAGAGGAGGATGAATGAAGGAAAGATAGTGAACAAGGAAGTCCCGAGGATTAGTAAGGCAGAAGTGAGGACAGATTTGAAGATGATGAAGAATTGATTGATTTTATTTATTTGAACATCCAGCCAAAAAAAAAATTACGTCAGGGCTGCCCCTTGTCTCCACTGCTCTTTGCAATCTTCATAGAACCTCTGAGCCAATGAATAAGACATAATCAAAAAATTCAAGGTATTACACTTGGTCAGAAGGAACATAAAATAGCACTCTTTGCTGATGACATTTTAATATACCTGGGGCAGCCGGACACCTCTTTTCCAGAACTAATCTCAGTTTTTTCAGAGTATGGAGATTTATCGGGGTACGAATTAAACATGCATAAAACCCAAATTTTAACATTCAACTATGACCCAAATCAATATTTACTAAGCAAACTCAAAACTAACTGGGAGATGGAACCTATGAAATATCTGGGGGTCAATATCCCGAAACAACTCAACAAAATTATAACACTAAACTATGATCCACTGATGGCAAAAATAAAATCTGATCTAGCAAGATGGAATGTGATACCATTCTTGGGTACTGCACAAAGAATTGAAGCAGTCAAAATGAATATACTTCCATGTCTTCTATACCTTTTCCAAACAATACCGGTAGAACCTCCCAAAAAAACATGGCAAGAACTGGACAGAAGGATCTCAAGATTCATATGGCAGGGCAAGAGACCTAGAATCAGATATAGAACCCTACAGCTAAACAAAGACAAATGTGGGCTTGCGCTGCCAAATATCAGGGACTATTTTTAAAGCTGCACAAATTAAAACTTTAGTAGAGATATGTAACCCAGTCTACACTGCACAATGGAAGGAGATGGCATGCCAAATAACAAGTGACATTCCCCTACAGGCAATAATAGGGAACAATGCCTTACCGAAACTTTTGAATAACACTAACCTGTGGATAGAGACCCCACTAAAAATTTTGTTTAACCTCTTGCACTCCGGTGTACCACGGGCGGTCACGTCTCTGCGTCCTAGGGTGCACGAGGGCGCCCTAGGACGCACACTGTGCGTCCTAGTGCGCACTGGAAAAAAAAGCTGCATTTCCATTCTTCCACTACAGACACAGCCGCGAACAGAAAGCCAAAGGAGTGCTTTGATTGGTTTAGATGTGACTGACCTCTCATTCGACTAATAAGAGCCTTGAATTGGGTTTCTGAAACCTTGAAGAACCAATGACTGAAAACCTAGCAAGAAGGACCCGCCTACCAACAGCTGCGAATACAGCGAGCCAATTGAAGCACAGAAGTTCGAAAGTGTGCGTCCCTTGCAAAATCTGTTTTGTGTAAGCCGCTGGGTGACACACACGCGTTCGCCAGTCTTTTTTTCTTACTACTGTTCTTATTTGTTTTGAAAAATCGTTCCCCAAAACCGCAATCATGGAAGCGCAAAACCGCAATAATGGAATTATGGTTTGACCGGGTCCGGGTGACCAGAACCACGAGTCCGTAACAAGCGGACCAGCGTCATGTTCGTCTGACAATGAGGAAGAGAAGTTCGCCAGTGACACTGCTGTTGTGGACAGGTAAGTGTTATAAGCTAAATTATTCTTTATCCCTGGAAATTGTAATCAAAATGACTTTTGACCGATCAGTAAATTACAACTGTGCGTCATCGCAACATGAAGATCGTGGCGCACGGGTCCGGACCATGAACGCCCCCCCCCCCCCCGCTGCACTTCTGTAGCGGATTGCAGATATTATATGGACGATGTTCGTCCTCTGTAGCGGGGGGGGGGGGTTGTTATCCTCTACATTACAGATATTTTAGTATAATTTTTAGTGCACTGTAGGTTATTTTTTCTTGTAAAAAAAAGCCACACATTTTTTACATGGCATGCTTCTTTGTGTGTGGGGGCTTGTTTGTTCATTCATTCATGAATGAATGAATAAACAACCCCCCCCCCACACACACACACAGCCCTGAGTGTCACCTTTCATTAGAGCCCAAGATGAAGCTTCTATATTGAATCATTCAAAAGTTACAGACGTTTTTCCAAACTGTGCCATTTGGCACAATTTGGCACAGTTCAAAAACGCCTGGGAACAACCTAAGAAAAAAGCTGTGTAATATATTCATTTTTTGTGGTATTGTTACAAAATTTTGACCTCAGCTGGATAACACTTGGTTCTACATTTCTGTTGCATTTTCCAGCCCAGATCTGACAGCTGTGTGTTATTTACAAGCATTTGTATCCAAAAAAACACCCAGGCGAAATTTATTTTCTTCAAGTTCAGTATGTTTAGATGACTGTTACTCAGTGGCAGGAGCATTTAGAGAGATTATGACTGTTTTACCAAAAAATTCAAAGTGTTTTCTTTTAAATGAGACCAACCCCATGAAGATGCTGCAAAGGGTTGAAGAACAGCTTTTGATTTACTTTGGGTATGTTATTTTTTGGCGTTTTTAGGGAAATTGACCAGAGTGCAAGGGGTTAAGATAGTCAGAGAGAATCAAACTAAAGAGCCCTATCGACTTCTGCAATGGATTGCCTATGATCAAGACTTTACTCCTAATAAAACAGACACTAGATTTAAAAAGTGGAAAGAGAACGGACTGATAAAATATTACGATTTTTTTAAAGGGCAAACTTTAAGAAGTTTTGAAGATTTGAAAAAACAAGGTCTAATAAATCAAGACCTTTACAGGTTCTTTCAGCTTAGACACCACATAAACAAAATACTTAAAAAGGAGGATTTGGAAAGGGCCCAGTCAGGTGTTCTGAAGGTCTTCTTAATGGCATATACAGGGATCCCAGGGATCAGATACATTTCTAAATAAAATATACCTTGGTCTTCAAGACTTAAAAGGAGACAACACATCATATATAAAAGAGAGATGGGAAAAAGAGGGGAATTTCACTTTACAACTGGAAATATGGGAAAAGCTAAATAAACAACAATGGAAAAGTATTTCATCCCTGCAGTGGATAGAATTTGGATGGAAAAATTTGGTAAGATTTTTCAGAACACCTGCACAAAACAAATTTACTCGTAAAGGGTTGAATTGTTGATGCTTGTGTGGTGAAAAGACTGCAAATCATTTTCATGTGTTTTGGTCATGCCCAGTTATCCACCAATATTGGACCAATGTACAGACAATATTGGGGAAAATATTTAAAATAACAGTTCCCTTTTCTTTTGTAACTTTGTATTTGGGTTTGCTACCGGAATCACTGGAAAGACAAGGAGAAAAATATTTATTCACTGTTTTAATATTGGCAAGTAAAAAAGCTCTAACAAAAAAAATGGATGTTGAAGAATTGTCCTACACCTGAAGATTGTATTAACGTGATTCAGGACATTTATTCGATGGAAAAGTTGACATTCGCACTGAGACAGGCCATGGATGGGTTCTTGAACTTTTGGCAACCCTGGAACGCATATGTGTCTTCCATCAGATCTAATCTTTGACAAATACCATTTCAATAATGGCACCTCTCTTTGCTCCAACACTACTCAGATACTCTTTTATTTATTTTTTTTCTTGCTCTTTGTTTTGTTTTGGTTTTTTTCTTTTTTCTTGTTTTGTTTTTTGTTTGTTTTTTTTAAATTTCTCTTTTTCTTTCACTTAAAAAAAGGGTGTTGTAAGAATTATTTTTCCAATGTTGTCAAAAAACAAAAAAAGGGGGAACGTGATGAAAAAGTAAACAATGCAATGCTGTAATGACATGTATACACTTTACAAAAACTTAAATAAAAAAAAATCAAAACCAAAAAAAGAAAATTAAAAAAGAAAAATGCCTTGTACAAAAGGAGTGGGAAGAAGCCAGCACTTATATAGTCCCACCCCTTCTCTAAACCCAATAAATTATAATATCACTTGTCATTATTTATCCCACAATTACATTCATTATACAATACCATAATATATAATACATCTTATAATTAAATTATGCAATAGAAATGATACAACAATGATAGTTTATACTGACAATAATACCAACATCTAATAATAATTGTAATAATAATAAATAAATACTTCTGGTATGTTTAAAATAATTATAGACAATATTATCATCATCATAATCACCATATATACCACCATATACCCCCACATGGCTTATAATACCTAGGCGCAATAAGTAACCATATAATAATAACCATAGTAATATGTAGCCCTATGGTAGTTTCAACAACAACAACAACAATAATAATAATAATAATAATAATAATAATAATAATAATAATAATAATAATAATAATAATTAAACCTGCCAGCAGGTGTAAGCGGGATTTCGCCCCCCACGCGCCCGCGGAACCCGGCGCCCGTCGTCCCTCGCCGGCTCGGAAAATGTGCCGTCATCACTGCATGGGCTGGATGAATAATAAAGTAAACCATTTGGCGCAGATCTTCCTGTGAGCACTTAGTGGCACTATCCCTTTTGTCAAATATTTTTATGTAGGAGTGCGCGGAGTGGGACAAATCTCCATCATAGCAATTCCGGCAAAAAAAATTGATCAAGTGGAAAAGATATGTGCACCCCCACCCCTCATTTTTGTGGGTGGGGCCAAATGTGTGGAGTGGGATTAATCTCCATCATAGCAATTCCGGTGACAGTGCGACACAGTCTGTCCAAATTACAACTATCCAACATAATGCAATCAGGTAAACTCGGACATGTGGCCATGGTAACACTTACATTTTAGGTCCATTTTGCAGACACCACAGAACTACAGAAGAGAGTCATCTTGACTTACGTTCCACATTTGGTGACTCTTGGACTTTCCCAACCCTCCAAAGTATAAAACATATTGAATGGCAAGGAGTGGGTTTTCATGGCAACTGTTTTTATCACAGTACAAAAGTGACTTCCACTGAGGGCAGTCCAATTCACTCTGAGAAACCACTGAAAATGTCATTTCATTGTGACTACTGCTCTTTGTTCAAAATGTGACACAGTTTTGTACAGTACCTCATGTCAGCAGTAGGTGTGGGTGTGACAGTTTTGTGAATATTGATATACAGACATGTTCAGAGTGTGATCAGTATTATTTGTGCAAAGTTTTTTTTTCTGGTGACAGTCTGACACAGTTTGTCCAAATTACAACTATCCAACTATTGCGATCAGGTAAACTCAGACATGTGGCCATGGTAACACTTACATTTTAGTTCCATGTTGCAGACACCATAGAACTACAGAAGAGAGTCATCTTGACTTACATTCCACATTTGGTGACTCTTGGACTTTCCCAACCCTCCAAAGTTAAAGCATATTGAATGGCAAGGAGTGGGTTTTCATGGCAACTGTTTTTATCGCAGTACAAAAGTGACTTCCACTGAGGGTAGTCCAATTCACTCTGAGAAACCACTGAAAATGTCATTTCATTGTGACTACTGGTATTTGTGCAAAATTTGAAACAGTTTTGTGCAGTACCTCATGTCAGCAGTAGGTGTGGGTGTGAAAGTTTTGTGAATATTGATATACAGACATGTTCAGAGTGGGATCAGTATGATTTGTGCAAAGATTTTTCCAAAACAGGAGAGAATTGTCTGAGCTGTAACTGTCATGTTTTGTTTGGCGAGAAAGCCGTTGAAGCACGCCGGTCACCATGGAAACAGTTCTGTACTATGTACATGTACTGTCAATGAGCCCTAGTCATTCTTTCATGTATTTTTTTTCGATGTGCACCAAGGATTGGTGCACATCGGACAGTTTTTGCTTGAGTTACAGGTGGCCCACGCGCCCGCGGAACCCGGCGCCCGTCGTCCCTTGCTGGCTCGGAAAATGTGCCGTCATCACTGCATGGGCTGCATGAATAATAAAGTAAACCATTTGGGGCAGATATTCCTGTGAACAGTAAGTGGCACTATCCCTTTTGTCAAATACTTTTATGTAGGAGTGCGCAGAGTGGGACAAATCTCCATCATATCAATTCCGGCAAAAAAAATTGATCAAGTGGAAAAGATATGTGCACCCCCACCCCTCATTTTTGTGGGTGGGGCCAAATGTGCGGAGTGGGATTAATCTCCATCATAGCAATTCCGGTGACAGTGCGACACAGTTTGTCCAAATTACAACTATCCAACATACTGCGATCAGGTAAACTCGGACATGTGACCATGGTAACACTTACATTTTAGGTCCATGTTGCAGACACCACAGAACTACAGAAGAGAGTCATCTTGACTTACGTTCCACATTTGGTGACTCTTGGACTTTCCCAACCCTCCAAAGTATAAAACATATTGAATGGCAAGGAGTGGGTTTTCATGGCAACTGTTTTTATCACAGTACAAAAGTGACTTCCACTGAGGGCAGTCCAATTCACTCTGAGAAACCACTGAAAATGTCATTTCATTGTGACTACTGCTCTTTGTTCAAAATGTGACACAATTTTGTACAGTACCTCATGTCAGCAGTAGGTGTGGGTGTGACAGTTTTGTGAATATTGATATACAGACATGTTCAGAGTGTGATCAGTATTATTTGTGCAAAGTTTTTTTTCCGGTGACAGTCTGACACAGTTTGTCCAAATTACAACTATCCAACTATTGCGATCAGGTAAACTCAGACATGTGGCCATGGTAACACTTACATTTTAGTTCCATGTTGCAGACACCATAGAACTACAGAAGAGAGTCATCTTGACTTACGTTCCACATTTGGTGACTCTTGGACTTTCCCAACCCTCCAAAGTATAAAACATATTGAATGGCAAGGAGTGGGTTTTCATGGCAACTGTTTTTGTGCAGAGCTACAATGCTCTGCACTGTGTGTTCATATATTCATATATTTATTCCATCCAGCTACAATGCTCTGCACTGTGTGTCTGTGTGTGTGTGTGTGTGTGTATATATATATTTTATAGTAATATGTACATATGTATATTAGCTGCTCTTGCTTGCTTGTTTTTGTTTTTTTGTTTTTTTTTCTTGCCTTCTGATTGTTGCTCTGAGTGTTGCTATCCCTGTGCTGTTGCAATCCTGGAATTTCCCAGTTGTGGGACTAATAAAGGCTTATCTTATCTTATCTTATCTTATCTTATCTTTTTATCGCAGTACAAAAGTGACTTCTACTGAGGGTAGTACAATTCACTCTGAGAAACCACTGAAAATGTCATTTCATTGTGACTACTGGTCTTTGTGCAAAATTTGAAACAGTTTTGTGCAGTACCTCATGTCAGCAGTAGGTGTGGGTGTGAAAGTTTTGTGAATATTGATATACAGACATGTTCAGAGTGGGATTAGTATGATTTGTGCAAAGATTTTTCCAAAACAGGAGAGAATTGTCTGAGCTGTAACTGTCATGTTTTGTTTGGCGAGAAAGCCATTGAAGCACGCCGGTCACCATGGAAACAGTTCTGTACTATGTACATGTACTGTCAATGAGCCCTAGTCATTCTTTCATGTATTTTTTTCGATGTGGACCAAGGATTGGTGCACATCGGACAGTTGTTGCCCGAGTTACAGGTGGTTGAAGTTGTAAGGGGAGGAGCCAAACTTCACCATGGCGCAATGGCAATACTTCCTTGTCAGTTATGTGTTGTCCACCCATATTGGACTATATGTGACAGTCACCTAAACCTATGTTCCAAATTTCATGCCTCCAGGACGTACCCACCCCTCCTCATAAGCTCACGGATTGAATGGCGAGGACGGCGTGTCCATGGTAAAACATTTCATGTCATGCTAAAGTTGATGTTCAGTTATGATCATGGCTGTGTTCTGATGAATCTCAGAAAATTTCACATAATTCTGCCCAGCCGCGCGTGAGTAATAAATAAAACAGTTTTCAGCAATTCTTTTGTTAACCACTATGTGGCGCTATATCGGTTGTCAGGTATTTTGATGTCATTGCGTTTGGGACGGGACTGTTTTCCATCATGAAAGGATTGGTGCACATCGGACAGGTTTTGCCCGAGTTACAGGTGGTTGAAGTTGTAAGGGGAGGAGTCAAACTTCGCCATGGCACCATGGCAACACTTCCTTGTCAGTTATGTGTTGTCCACCCATATTGGACTATATGTGACAGTCACCTAAACCTATGTTCCAAATTTCATGACTCCAGGACGTTCCCACCCCTCCCCATAAGCTCACGGATTGAATGGCGAGGAGGGCGTGTCCATGGTAACACATTTCATGTCATGCTAAAGTTGATGTTCAGTTATGATCATGGCTGTGTTCTGATGAATCTCAGAAAATTTTACATCATTCTGCCCAGCCGCGCGTGAGTAATAAATAAAACCGTTTTCAGCAATTCTTTTGTTAACCACTATGTGGCGCTATATCAGTTGTCAGGTATTTTGATGTCATTGCGTTTGGGGCGGGACTATTTTCCATCATGAAAGGATTGGTGCACATCGGACAGGTTTTGCCCGAGTTACAGGTGGTTGAAATTGTAAGGGGAGGAGTCAAACTTCGCCATGGCGCCATGGCAATACTTCCTTGTCAGTTATGTGTTGTCCACCCATATTGGACTATATGTGACAATCACCTGAACCTATGTTCCAAATTTCATGACTCCAGGCCACGCCTTTTGAGATTTTGACTTAATTTATACAATTTTTAATGGCCAATGCCTATAGATGCCGCCATGTAAAAATGAGCTCAATCGGAGCAGGTCCCTAGGGCTAGTGCGTTCAAATGCGGGGTGTGACTGTTTTCGGAATTGGAGGTGGGGCGACTTTGAGGCAAGATGGCGGCCTTCCTGTTGGTGGTGGGTATGGGCCACAATGATGTTTTTTGCATATCTTGAGGTGATGCACACCTCACCCAAATTTTATGTCTGTACGGCAAAGTTTATGGTCTCCAGTCTCCATAGACCTTGTACGTTTGGTCCCACCCACAAAAATGAGGGGTGGTGGGGGCACATATGTTTTCCAGTTTATCGAATTTTTTGCCGGGGCTGAGGGGTTTGTCAAAAAAAATTGCGTTTTGGTTAACGTTCAGAGGGTAAAAATGCGATCATTTAGGCAGAATAAGAAAAAGAAAAAAAAATAAAGAAATGCAAGCAGATACAATAGGGCTTTCGCCAACTGACGTTGTCAGTGGCTCAGGCCGTAATAATAATAATAATAATAATAATAATAATACCACCTGGCCTATGTAATACTTCAAATAATTCCATATTAACAACAATCCTAATACTATAATACTGTTGTAATATTCTAGTAATAATGATATCAATAATAATAGTACTCAGCATATATATTCAACAATAACAACCTTTCTTCATTGAAGACACATTGCAATATTACTGTCCTTTATTTTTATATTGCTCAAAAATCATTTCTTTATACTGTATGTTGATTTAAATATATGGATGTTTGGACATTGCCTGTGTTTCTCCCCCAACCCATTCCACAATTTTTCCCCACACACAGACACACAAAAACCCTTCATAGTAGATCTTACTAGGTGCATTTTAAAATTTGTATTCCCCATAAATTGTATTTCCCTTCTCTCTCACTGAAAAGATTTTGTATACTGTGTGGCAAAAAGTTTTTACTGACTTTAAACATTAACTGTGCTGTATGGATGGAACCAAGATGGCGCCCACAGCGGTCGACATGGTGCTTCGCTGCGCTCTTTGTTTGTTTTTGTCTGTCAATTGTGTGTCTGCTTGCACTTATACCCGTGAAGAACTTCTAAATATCAGGACTTTCACCCCCACGGACCTCCTCCCAGTTTTTCTAGCCCCTGCCGCCGATCTGGTTTACTGTTTGGCTCGGAAAGTGAGACGGCGAAAGAGAGGTAGATGAGCGGGCGCTCTCGTGCGGCTTCGCAGGAGAGGCTCGCGAACGGCGCTGCCTGGCATATTTCTGTCCAATACCAACTCTCTCTCTAACAAGGTAGATGAACTGAGACTGCTGATGCGTTTTAAGGACCTCGCCTCCTCAGCTGTCCTCTGCTTTACTGAGACCTGGCTCCGGGAAAATATACCGGACAGCGCGCTGCGCCTCGACGGCTTCCAGCTCTTCCGTGCTGATCGTGACACAGAGCTTTCCGGCAAGACCACAGGAGGTGGAGTCTGCTTCTACATCAACTGCAGCTGGTGCTCTGATGTAACGGTAATTTCCAAACACTGTTCTCCTGCCTTGGAATTTCTTGTTATCAATTGCAAGCCTTTCTATTCCCCGCGGGAGTTTGCTTCTTTGATAATGATCGCTGTGTATGCCCCTCCCGACGCGGACACGCGCGAAGCTCAGCGCATGCTCGCGGATCACATTCAACACACAGAGCGGATTTTTCCAGACTCGCTGATTATTGTGGCTGGCGACTTTAATCAGTGCAATCTGAGCCACGATCTCCCCCGCTACAAACAGTTTATTAAATGCCCCACCAGAGGATTAAACACACTGGATCACTGTTACACCACAGTGAAAGACGCATATCGCGCTGTCCCTCGAGCTGCGCTGGGATTATCTGATCACGTGATGGTTCACCTCATTCCCACATACAGACAGAGATTGAAGCTCACTAAACCTGTTGTGAGCACTACGAAGATACGGACCAGTGATGCTGAGGAGAAGCTGGAAACGTGCATGGAAATATCTGACTGGGGCATGCTTAAAGGAGCCACGCATGATCTGGATGAGTACACGGACACTGTGAACTCATATATCCACTTTTGTGAAGAGAACATTCTTCCATCACGCACCAGGGTGAGTTACTCTAATGACAAACCCTGGTTCACAGCTAAGCTCAGACAGATCAGGAAGGAGAAGGAAGCAGCGCTGAAAAGTGGAGACAGGGACTGCTACAGGGAGGTTAAATACCGGTTTAACAGAGAGCTGAAGAGGGCTAAATCTCTATACTCAGAGAGACTCCAGCAGCAGTTCACTGCTAATGATTCGGCTTCCGTGTGGAGAGGACTGAGGCAAATCACCAACTATCGACCTAAGGCTCCTAAAGGTCAGGATGACAAAGCCCTTTGTCAAAGACTGTCCCAACACTATGCCCGTTTTGACACCTCGTCATCTGTGTCCAACTCCCCCCCTCCCTCCAGCTCCACAGCCTCCACATTCCCTACTTCATTTAAGGCACCCCCCCCCCTCCCCTTATCATCAGTGAGCAGGATGTGCTCAAACAGTTCTCCAGACTGAACCCGCGCAAGGCCCCCGGCCCAGACGGCGTGTCTCCCTCCACCCTGAGACTCTGTGCGAAACAGCTGGCTCCTGTCTTCACAGACATTTTTAACACCTCCCTTAAGTTATGCCACGTGCCGTCCTGCCTCAAATCCTCCACCATCATCCCTGTCCCCAAGAAGCCACGGATCACTGGACTTAATGACTACAGACCTGTAGCACTCACCTCTGTAGTCATGAAGTCCTTTGAGCGCCTGGTCCTGTCCCACCTCAAGTCCATCACCACCCCTCTCCTGGACCCGCTGCAGTTTGCCTACCGAGCCAACAGGTCTGTAGACGACGCAGTCAGCCTGGCCCTCCACTCCATCCTGCAGCACCTGGACTCCCCGGGAACCTACGCCAGGATCCTGTTTGTGGACTTCAGCTCCGCATTCAACACCATCCGCCCCGCTCTGCTCCGGGACAAGCTGTCCCTGCTTAACGTGCCTGACTCCCTCTGCAGGTGGATCATCGACTTCCTGACGGACCGGAGGCAGCATGTGCGGCTGGGAAAGACTGTCTCAGACTATACTAGCATCAGCACCGGATCACCCCAGGGCTGTGTACTTTCCCCCCTACTCTTCTCCCTTTACACCAACTCCTGCACCTCCAGCCACCAGTCTGTCAAGTTGATCAAGTTTGCGGACGACACCACCCTCATCGGGCTCATCTCCAACGGCGACGAGTCCGCCTACAGGAGAGAGGTGGCCCAGCTGGCGTCCTGGTGCAGCAACAACAACCTGCAGCTGAACGCTCTGAAGACAGTGGAGATGATTGTAGACTTCAGGAAAGTCACTACTCCTCTGCCCCCCCTCACCCTCTCAGGCTCTCCCATCACCACTGCTGATTCCTTCCGCTTCCTAGGCACTACCATCACCAGGGACCTCAAATGGGAGCCGACCATCAGCTCACTCATCAAAAAAGCCCAGCAGAGGATGTTCTTCCTGCGGCAGCTGAGGAAGCTCAAGCTACCCACCAAGATGTTAGTGCAGTTCTACACAGCCATCATCGAGTCCATCCTCACCACCTCCATAACCGTGTGGTACGCAGGAGCCACTGCCAGGGACAGACTAAGGCTGCAGCGCGTCGTGCGCACTGCTGAGAAGGTGATCGGCTGCAAGCTCCCATCTCTCCTGGATCTGTACATCTCCAGGACCCGGAGGCGTGCTGGCCGGATCATAGCCGATCCCTCACACCCTGGTCATGTACTGTTTGCCCCCCCTCCCCTCTGGTAGAAGACTTCGGTCCATCCAGACTAAAACCTCCCGTCACATGAACAGCTTCTTCCCCTCTGCCATCAGACTGCTGAACACTAAGTGACTTATTGACTCTCGTGCACTATGTACAGCAGCTCAACCAGACTCATGTCAATCATCACTGTTTTCTTCCTGCATTACCGACTGCACTATATAGTTCTCCACAGTATCTGCTGCTGGCTAATATATTTTAACTGTTGACCAGTATCACTTAATCTTATCCTACACTTTATTACATGTATAGTTTATTTCTTTTATCTTATCATGTTTAATGTTGCAGCATTGTACCGAGACAAATTCCTAGTTTGTGTACTACATGAACAATGGCAATAAACCTGATTCTGATTCTGATTCTGATTCTGTATAATAATCAGCCAGACCCCGTAATTTCAATAACTTTGAAAGTAAAAACAATAAATTAGTATGTTCAAGATACCCGACTTT
The DNA here is from genome assembly GCA_020510985.1 of Pholidichthys leucotaenia. Lineage (NCBI taxonomy): Eukaryota > Metazoa > Chordata > Actinopteri > Cichliformes > Pholidichthyidae > Pholidichthys > Pholidichthys leucotaenia. The sequence goes on from CM035840.1 coordinate 218,664,660, forward strand.
GTGTATAACACAGACTGCCCTTTTTTGTAATAATAGCAATGAATTAAGTGTACTTTTATAATTGTTACCCCAGACCTCTATACAATTGGTCAAGTATGGAAGTACTAATGAGCAATACAAGATATGAAGTGATTTGTAATCTAGGACTTGCTTAATTTTATTTATAATTGCAATATTTTTTACGACTTTGTTTTGTATGCATCTGACATGTGGTTTCCAACTAATTTTATCATATAGTATTACACCCAAAAATTTGGTCTCCTTAATATTTTCAATAATTACATTATCTATATGAATATGTATATCTTCTTTATTTTTACAGTTACCAAATATCATTACCTTAGTTTTATCTATATTTAGTGATAATTTATTACTATCCATCCATTTTTAAGCTTATTTAATTCATTGTTTAGAGTATGGATTAGTTGATTGTAATTATTTCCAGAATAAAATATATTAGCATCAACAGCAAATAATATTATTTTTAATAATTTAGAAACTTGGAATATATCATTTATATATATGTTAAATAATTTGGGGCCCAATACCTGTGGGGGACCCCACAGGCAATTCCCATACATCCAGACAGATATTCTCCCATCTTCACAAACTGTTGTCTCTCAGATAAATAATTTGTAACCCAATTCAGTGTCATTCCCCTAATGCCATACATTTGCAATTTATCAAGAAGTATTGAATGATTTATTGTATCAAATGCTTTTCTAAAATCTATAAATACACCAATTGCATGTTTTCCTTGATCTAATGCATTTATTATTTCCTCTGTTGCTTACATTATTGCCAATGATGTTGTACTCTTTGCTCTAAATCCATTTTGATTCTGATTAAGCAGATCATGTTTATTTAAGAAGTCCTCTAATCTGTTGTTGAAAAGTTTTTCCAGAATCTTTGAAAATTGAGGGAGGAGTGATACTGGTCTGTAGTTTGTGTAGTGGTGTTTATTTCCTTGCTTGAATAATGGTATTACTTTTGCTATTTTCATTTTCTGCAGGAATGAGCCAGTTTGAAATGATAGATTACAAATATATGTAAATGATTTTGATATGCCATCAACAGTTCTTTTTACTAGTGCCATATCAGTATCATCAAAATCAGTAGATAATTTGTTTTTACACTTTTCAACAACAGATTTTACCGCTAGTTCATCCACTGCTGAGAGAAAGACTAACCGAGGGTTATTTCTAATCAATGTCTCACTCACGGTGTCTCTTCCTTGGTTTGTAAATTTTTGCTGCCAACTCTGGTCCAACATTTACAAAAAAATTATTCATTTTATTTACTACCTTGTTCTTATCATAATTATCACTACAATTATCAGTAAAATACTCTGGATATATCATTTTCTTAGTTCCATTTTTCCTTAATTTATTTAATATATCCCAGAGTCTTTTCATATTATTTTTATTTTCATTTAACATTTTCCTGTAGTATAATTTTTTACTAGTTCGTATTAATTCAGTTAATTTATTTTTATATGTTTTATATCTTTTTTTCAGATTCTTTAGTTCTTAATTTAATAAAAAATTTTGTAGAGATAATTTTTCTTTTGACAAGCATTTTGTAGCCCCCTGGTTAACCACGGGCAATTTTTGTATTTATGTTTTTATTTAATTAATTTCTTTAATTGGACAGTTTTTATCAAATAATGATTTAAATATATCAATAAATTTATCTTATGCCAAGTCCACTTCTTTCTCTCTATAGACAACATCCCAATTCTGTAACATTAAGTCATCTTTTAAAGCACTGATTGTATCTTCTGTTTGTATTCTTTTATAAATAATCTTTATACATGGTCTATTATTGTTCTTACTCTCATTAACCCCATAATTAACGTCTAAAGAAACAAATACAGGCAAGTGGTCACTAATGCCATTTATTAGACTCACCATATTATATTCAATAAACATGGTCAAAATGTTGTCTATAAAGGTAGCACAGTGTGTCATTATTCTCATAGGTTTTGTAATCTTTGGAAATAAGGTTAAGCTATACATTGTATCTAAGATATCTTCAACTGGTTTATGTTGTTTTGTTTTCATTAAATCTATATTAAAGTCACAAAAAATAAAGATATCTTTTTGTCTTATTTTTGTATACATCTTTTCCATACCATTTCTAAAAATCTTCCATATCAGATCCCGGTGCTCTATATAGACCACTTACTATTATGTTTGGGTTTTTTTTTCTATTTTCCATCGTAATTTCAATTGTTAAACATTCCATAATTCCATTCACTGTTGTCATGCTGTCCACTTTTTTACTTTTTAAATTTCTATCAACATACAGTGCTATCCCACCACCACTTTTACATATCCTATTTTGTGTGTACATCTCATATCCATGTAGTTCAAAATTTACATCTTTTTCTTCATTAATCCGTGTTTCACTTATTGCTATAATCCTAAATGGGTTGTTAAATTGATTTAAAAACTCCTTAATACTATCAAAGTTGACATAGAGACTCCTACTATTAATATGGATTATTGTCAATGTCTGATCCAAGTTCATAATTCCATTTAATTGTTGTTTATCATAATAAATACACTTATTGTTAATATGATTAAAGTAGTTGTTGTTTGGGTCAGTATCACCTAAAATATCTTGTGGTTGCTGTTCAGTATTTACAAAGGTTTCAGCTTCAATTTGACCTAATACACTTCCATTATTAAATGAGGAAGGATGATTGGTTAAAGTTCTGATCATAAGTTGTGTCAACAGTGTACACCAAAAGAAAAAAGAGAAAAAAAAGAAAAGAAAAAAGAACACAAAAAAATTCCCCTCAGAATCTTACTGTGCTGTTATTCGTGCAAAAGAGCTATGGTTTAAATTTGTCTAATTCCTCCATATCTCTAATCATTATTACTTTTGCTTCTTCTGGAGTGCCAAGCAGTTTTATCCACACCTTACAGTTCTTTGTCCATGTCAGTTGTATTTTTCCCAGCTTTCTGAGAGCCCTGGCTTGTCTAGCTATTTCAGAGTTCTTTTTTGTTAAATGTTCGTTTACATAGACAGCCATTCCTCTCAGTTTTCTTGCTTGTCGCAGAAGATCAGTTTTTGCTTTCCTGTTGACAAATCGGATGATGATCGCTGGTTTTCCTTTACTGTCTTTTCTAGGTAACGTGTGGCAAGTTGAAATAGTCTTATTGTCCACAACAATGTTTTAAGAGTTGAAAGAATTTAACACCTGCTGCTCAAGAGTGTGTGATTCTCCCAGTGAATGGAATGGAAGAATGAAAAGGCAGTTGGTCCAGATGACATATCTGTGGAAGTTTGGAGATGTTTAGGAGAGATGGCAGTTAACTTTTTAACCAAATTGTTTAACACAATCTTGGAGAGTGAAATGGTGCCTGAGGAGTGGAGAAGAAGTGTTTTGGTACCAATTTTCAAGAACACAAGGTGATGCTCAGAGCTGTAGTAACTACAGAGGCATACAGTTAATCAGCCACACTATGAAGATATGGGAAAGAGTTGTTGAAGCCAGGTTAAGAGGAGAGGTGACAATCAGTGTAGTACTCTTTCATGTCAAGAAAGAGTACTACAGATGCAATGCTTACTCCAAGAGTGTTGATGGAAAAGTATCAAGAAGGTCAGAAGGAGTTGCACTGTGTCTTTGTGGATCTAGAGAAGGCATATGATAGGGTGCCAAGACAGGAAGTATGGTACTATATGAGGAAGTCAGGAGTGGCAGAGAAGTATGTGAGGGTGGTGCAGGACATGTATGAGGACAGTGAGGTGGTGGTGAGGTGTGCTGTAGGAGTGACGGATGGATTCCAGGTCAGGATAAGAACACAGAAAAGACTACAAATATGGTGACTATGACCTCAGTCCCAACAGCCAATCACAGGGCATGACTTAAGGTACCAACAGCATAACACACTGTGATTGGCTGTTGGTTCTGAGGTCATAGTCTCCATAATTATAGTATTTCCAGTGCTCCTACCCTGAACAAGAAAGTTACATAGTGCTCCTTTAAAAATGATTTACTGCCTCTGCAAAAAAATTAATATTCACAACCGATAAAATATAACAGCATTACACTTTTCCCGTGGTGTGAGGGAATGATGTCATCATGCCAAAAATGAGACAAAACAACATAAGGAACCCAGGAAGACCAAACAAGAAAAAGACACATTGGCGAAGAAAAAAGAAAACCTTCACACCAGACTCCTCCACAGCACCCACCGCCACCAAGACCACAGCCAGGAGGTCTCTGTCCCACCTCCATTCAAGAATGATGATGGACAGTGAAGTTGTCAGTGCAGCCACAGGAGCGAAGAAGCCAGACAACCCCAGAATGGAGAAACCACAAATGGAATCAAAGAAGCGAAGGAATCACCCCCACGACCCAAACCACCGAGGCAAAGGCAGAACAGCCAGGAGATGGGCTGGCCAAGAGTTACACACTAGCTGGCATGCTATCCACCTCCAGACACTCCAACAAGGACAGTTGTTGAGCCAAGGGTGGGCCGACGCTGGGCATGCTAGCCACCTCCAGACACTCCAACAAGGACAGTCGTTGAGCCAAGGGTGGGCCGACGCTGAAGGAGAACTGAGACCAGCTGCCCAAGAGAGACCAACCCACCACCCATCTCAACAACCAGCATGGAGGAAACCATACTCTCCGTTTAGTCCTTTTCACGATAATATTCAGCAGTCTGTGCTGACAAATTATCTTTTCCTCACCTCACAACTTTGAGCAAGTCTCTGCTGATAGCAGGTATGTAAATGCAAAAGAAGAGATCCATACTCCATGTGAAAAAAAGATTGTTAGAAGCAGCCAAGGTTTAAAATATTCATGATAAAAAGTTTTCTTAAGTCACATAAAATCACTTTATAAATTGAAGAAATCTCTATGTGTCTTTCTATCTGTCTGTCACAATCATAGGACATCATAGGATGTCCTTTGATGTCTGCCTGATGTCCTATGATGATCCTATGATCCCAGGTTACATAGGACTCGCAATGCCGTCATATAGGCGATGCCATCATAGAAACAATAGGACTGGCTACCTATGATATAGTGTCCTGTGATGTCTGCTTTCAAGAATAGGACACACTACTTTAAACCACACCCATTCAAAGCAGTACCCATGGAGAATGGCAGTCTACCCTACAAATACTGTATGTAAAATGCCAAGAAAAGCGCTGATTTTCTCCAGGTGCTCCAGTTTCTGGGTTTCGAAGGGCATGCACGGGTCTTCCTGAACAGGGTCGAAAGCTACTTTTTGCTCAGATCTATTTGCATGATCCTCCATGAACTGGAATTACAACGCACCTATCCCTCAACCAGTCATCTGAATGAAGAAGAACAAGAACAAGAAGACCCACCAGGTGGAGATCAATAGAGTGAGGAGAACTGCTCCACGTCAGAAAAGATGCCGTGAAGATGAAACACCTCAGGTTCAAGCAGCACACTGCAGGCATGACTGTGAACAACACAGCCATCTCAGACAGGAAGAGACCCTTCAGTAACAGGCATGCAGAAATATTTGCTTATACTTGTTTTTTACAGGCATGGACGGGTATGCACAGGTATGTACTAGTATCAATAAAATAAGTCAGTAAAACCTGAGCTTCTATGCCGGTGGTGGTAGTTGTCTTATTTTCTTTGGGGCATGTGTCTTTATATGCCAGTTAATCAAGTGGAAAAATATGTGCATATATTGGTATTAGCAAAAAATATTTTCATAATCTCCCCTCTGCCAGCCATTTTGCTTCAGTATTCATTGTTTCAGCTGCTTGAGCTCAACAACAACAACCCTCCAGTGTCCATTGCTGTCATCAAGTAGCTGAGGCTCCTTCATTGGCCATGCTATGTCTACAAAGGGTCGGGAAGGGGACTTGTTTACAAAAAGCTTTATCCCATCCTTGTGGTCAGTGTCTTGTCTGGGTGTGCACTTAACACATCATTGTACACATTTGAAAGATGGGGATGACTTGAAAGATGGCGGCGCGCATGGACGTTGCGGCCCCTCTAGGCATCAGTGAGTGTGAGAGTTTTGAGTGTTTTAATCATCCCAGACGTACTTTCTGTAAAACTTAAAACCGTGAGACCTTATTAAGCATCAAGGTAATGCACGCTGCAAGAATTGAGGCGCTCAGGTGTGACTTGGACATTCTACGCCAGCATGGAATACTATCAGAGGTTTCGCTGGCAGCTACCCGGGAGAGGAGGAAGCGTAAGCGGCGCAAACGCAAAGGGGAGGAAAGAGAGCCGGGATTCATGTGAGGCTAAAGCAGGGGTGGGCAGTGAGGGCCATTCCACTGCAGGTTTTCTGTTCCACCCAGTCTCTTCAGCAGGTGTTTTCAATGATTAGCAATCCTTGAAGCTGATAAGAGCAAACACCTGCTGAAGAAACTGAGTGGAACAGAAAACCTGCATTGGAATGGCCCTCCATGGCACATGATTGCCCACCCCTGGGCTAAAGGCTAATAAGATAAGATAAGATAAGATAAGATAAGATAAGATAAGATAAGCCTTTATTAGTCCCACAACGGGGAAATTCCAGGATTGCAACAGCACAGGGATAGCAACACTCAGAGCAACAATCAGAAGGCAAGAAAAAAAACAAGCAAGCAAGAGCAGCTAATATACATATGTACATATTACTATAAAATATATATATACACACACACACACAGACACACAGTGCAGAGCATTGTAGCTGGATGGAATAAATATATGAATATATGAACACACAGACATAATCCCTCCAGACCAGCAGTACCGTCGCTCCTACTTTCCAATGTCTGCTCCCTCGACAACAAGCTGGACGAGCTGCGTCTGCTGAGTGAAACCCGGACGAGGGACTGCTGTGTGTTTGCGTTCACGGACACATGGCTCCACGACAACATCCCTGACGTGACCATTCAGCTGGAAGGGGTGACATCGTTCCGGGTGGACAGGGAGGCTGCTAGCTCCGGTAAGAGCTGGGGGGGGGGGGGGGCTATGTATCTATATTAACAACAACTGGTGTGTTAACGCCACGTTAGCAACTAAACACTGCTCTCCATTGGGCGGAGTTCCTTATCATGACTTGCCGGCCATTCTACCTGCCGAGGGAATTCACCAACGTGTTTGTAGCTGCTGTTTACATAGCTCCTAACGCTAATGCTAAAGCTAATGCTAACGTGGCACTCAGAGAGCTGCACAACGCTATCAGTGAATTTCAAACTTCACACCCAGACAGTTTTGTGGTGGTTGCAGGGGATTTTAATCACACCAGTTTAAAGACTGTGCTCCCCATTTTCAAGCAATGTGTGGACTTTAAGACCAGAGGAGAGAATATGTTGGACTCGGTGTATACAAACTTCCCAGATGCATATAAGGCAACATTTCGCCCCCACTTCGGTCATTCTGACCACCTATCCGTGATGCTGGTGCCTGCCTACAAACCCTTACTGAAGAGCAGCAGACCAGTAGAGAAACAAATCAGGATCTGGCCAGAGGGTGCAGCCTCGGCACTTCAGGACTGTTTTCTGCACACAGACTGGGAGGTTTTCAAAATAGCAGCCTCTCAGGGAGACAGGACAGATGTGGAGGAGTACTCTGAAATGGTCACCAGCTACATCGCAAAGTGCAGAGAGGATGTCACTATAGTGAAGACTTTCACTGCAGGGCGCAACTATAAACCCTGGATGACTGCAGAGGTGTGTACGCTGTTCACAGCCAGAGATGCAGCCTTCAGAGCAAAGGACAGGATTGCCCTCCTCTCAGCCAGGTCTGCGCTCTCAAAGGGAATTAAGACGGCGAAACGCGTCTATGTAGAGAAAATCCAGGGACACCTCTGTGACACAGGGAACACCAAACGGATGTGGCAGGGAGTTTGGGCACTGACGAATTATAAGTCTAGGCAGGGGGTCGATGATCAAATCAAATCAAATCAAATCAACCTTTATTGTCATATTGCTGTACATACTGTACAACTGTAGTGCAGGCAAGATGAAATTGCGTTTCTCTCGGCATCCATATAAGTAAAAGAGCATGATTTAAGACACACACACACATAGCCTCACCCCCCACCCCAACACATCCATTCACACATCCCTGAGACATACTTGAAAAAACTAACCAGAACTATAATATACAAATAATATACATAATGTCCATAGGTGCAGTAGTATGTATGAGAGATTCTGGATCAGCTGTTCAGCATCCTAACAGCTCGTGGAAGGAAGCTGTTAATTAGTCTGGCGGTTCTGCCTCTGATGCTCTGGAATCGTTTGCCAGATGGCAGAAGTTCAAAGTGTTTATGCAGAGGGTGAGAATGGTCCTTGACAATGTTCAGTGCCCTGCTCCTGCAACGGTTCTGAAAAAGTTCTTGGACAGAGGGGAGAGAGACTCCAATTATACTCTCAGCTCCCTTGACTATGCTCTGCAGGGCTTTTTTGTCTTTTTTGTCTAACATACTGCAGCTGGAGTACCATGTAGCAATGCAGTACATCAGAACACTCTCCACCACACCTCTGATCACTCTCACCCTCTGCACCCTCTGTTGGGATGCTGAACAGCTGATCCGGAATCTTTCATACATACTACTGCACCTTATGGACATTATGTATATTATACAGTATGTAGCTACTGTAGTTCTAGTTAGTTTCAAGTATGTCTCAGGGATGTGTGAATGGCTGTGTTGGGGTGGGGGGTGAGGGGGTGTGTGAGTGTGTCTTAAATTATGTTCCTTTTACTTATATGGATGCCTAGAGAAACGTAATTTCATCTTGCCTGCACTACAGTTGTATGTACAGCAACATGACAATAAAGGTTGATTTGATTTGATTTGATCACCAAAGTGCTGTCACTACTGTGACTGATGAGGCTGAGAGCCAGACTGGGTGAAAAGGAAAATGTTGAGTTGGTTCTTTATATTCTCTGTTCACTCCCAAGATCTAAAAAGCCCTCATACACTAAAGTTTAAATTTTAATGCTCAGTCTTTGACAGATGCAGCCAGCTTAATCCGCGACCACAGCCTAGATAAAGGCATTCATATTATGTGCCTCGTTGAAACTTGACACAAGCCTGAGGCTTTCTTTGTCTTAAATGAGGCCTGTCCATCTGGGTATACCTACCTTGACAAAGCATGGGTCACTGGCCACGGTGAAGGTCTGACTATCATTCATCATGTAGATATTCAACTGTATCTCCTTCCATTGCCCTTCTTTCCATAATTGAGTGTCTTGCATTCAAATGTAAACCCTCACTTTCTACCATAATACTACTAATTTACCGGACACCAAAACCACACCTAGAATTCATCTTGTAACTACATGAGCTCTTAATGTCTTTCTGCACACTGACATCCAATGTAATCATATTTTGTGATTTTGACATACATGTGGACAACCCCACAGGTCACCTTGCTGCAGAGTTCCTTGTGCTCTTTGTCTAAATTTGACACAATGTGTCAAAGTGCCTACTCATTTTAGGGGACATACTCTAGATCTGGTCATTTCTGATACTGCCTCCATAACTAACCCCCAAGTGTACGATTTGGATGTATAGATAGATAGATAGATTAGTTTATTTGACAGGGACAGTGCAATAAACATAGACAATTAATCAATGACAATCAATCTGATGTGTTGCACATAGAGTGTATCTGACCATAAAGCAGTTTTTATGGAACTGCCTTTAAACTATCCACAGATAAAACAAAAATTTTAGATACAGTTTAAGAATTTAAGCATAGACTCTGTTTCCCTGAACTTTCTCAGTTCAGTCACAGATTTTACCTCAGTGAGTGAATGTGGCTCCTCTACATTGAAAGGAGCCCGCTGAGGTGGTATGGGCATCTGATCAGGATGCCTCCCACTTGAGGTGTTTCAGGCACATCCCACTGGAAGGAAACCCCGGGGCAGACGGAGGACTCACTGGAGAGACTTTGTCTCCCAGCTGGTCTGGGAACACCTTGGTATCCTCTCTGAAGAGCAGGAGCAGGTCGCTAGGGAGAGGAAAGTCTGGGCTTTTCTGCTTGAACTGCTACCTCCATGGCCCGGACCTCTGGAAAAGCAGTAGAAGATGGATGGATGCATGCATGGATGGATGAGTGAATCTGTAGACTATTATAATGGACTACACATGAGTCCTTGAGTCACACGCCCTACTCAAAATGAGGATGGTTTCCTTTGTTAAATCAGCTCCTTGGTACATGGATGAGCTGAGGAGCATGAAGGCTGCTGGTTGAGTTCTTGAATGGCACTTTGTGGTTACTGGTCTGACAGTCCACAAGCACGCGTGCCGTGACCATCAAAAAGCCTACTCTAAGGCATTAGATCACAGATCTAGATTGCTAGATCACAATTCCATTCAAACATAATTAACAATAGCCCTGGCAACTCAAAACAACTATTCTCTACCTGCCACCAGAGTATTGGCCTTGTGGTAGAGCATCTGCATCACAGCCGGGAGGTTGTGGTTCAAGTCCTGGCCAGGTCATACCAAAGACCGTATAAAAATGGTACTTCCCACCTTCTAGCTTGGTGCTCGGCATAATAGAATGGGGGAAGGAAAAGTTGTTTGTGGTGGTGCCTTGCATGGCAGGGGCCCCTCTGATTCTAGATGTGATTAACATTGTAGATAGGAGAAACATAATTTTGTTCTACTGTACATGATTGGCTGTATGGATTGAATGACAATAAAGTTGGCTTCTTCTTATACCTCAACCAAAGACCTGTAATAACTACACTGAGGAGTAGTGCAATAGTTTTGTTTTTTTTTACCAATAAGGTAAATACCATCTGCTCCTCATCCTCAGTGCCTCACCAGTGATCACAGCCACCTCTGAGTTAGAGAGCATTCGCGATCATTTCAATATCATTTCAAAGACAGAAGTGGAGGGCATCATACTGTATGTGAAATGAGGTCCTTCACGTGCTCTCTGGACCCTGTACCTACATCCTTAATTAAAGCAAATATTTCAGCCATAACTCTCCTTATTACTTCTATAGTAATAGTAGTATTGATATATACTGTAGTTGATCAATAGTAGTATTGATCTCTTCAATCAGGTGAACTTTCATCTGTCCTTAAAACCACTCTCATCAGACCCCATGTGAAAAAAGATCACCCTGAAGATCTGGCCAGTTAAGAGACCAATCTAATTTGCCTTTCCTTTCTAAGGTTCTGGAGAGGGTTGTGGTTGGCCAGTTTCAGGATCATTTCAGTACACATAGTTTATTTGAAAAATTTCATTCTGGCTTCCATACTGGACATAGCACAGAAACTGTTACGAACCTCCTCGTGCGCTTTTACACAGCGCAAGGAGGAGGAGGAGGAAGAATGGATTTACGAGCAGGTATTCACCACAACACATTTATTTAACACAAAGGCTGACAGTTCCAAAATAAAGACTGACAAAAAGGTAACAGGGTACACAAAATGGCAAGTGCCATAAAGTGGCCATAAAGTGGCGACAAGTGCACAGCGGGCAGACCACTGTGTACTGTGGCCACAAGACAAATAATGCACAAAAACAATATAACGATCCGGGTTAACTTGGAGTCCACTAGGAAGCTCAACTGGATGGAGATGGAAACTGGGCAGAAAGCCAAAGCGTAGCAGCAGCACTGCACGAAGAAATGCTAACAGTTTTTTACTCACAAAGCAGGAGCTGTCCAAGATGTCCAAGTAATTCAACAAGCCCACACAACCCTTCATAGACAGTACATCCAAATGACAAGGCACACATAAGACGATGCATAATGGTCCAGCAGCGCTTGACTGGCAAAGGCCACCTAAGTACAAACACTGCTGGCACTACAAATTGGGCACACCTGGGCGAGGTGCGGGAAAGACAATTACCGGGGAGGAATCAGCTGGTTGTCAGGAGAGAGGGGGCGTGGTCAGACCGGCGAATGTTAGACAACACCCACACAAATGTGGGTCAAAGAGGCTGCCTAACAGCCGCCAGCCAGAGCAGTGGTTACGGGCATGGAAAAGAAAAAGAACAAAGACATAAACACCACAAGAACTCAAAAGATAACATAATACATAAATCACCCAACACCCGAGCCACAGAGAATGGTCAGAACCGAGCCTACAGGAAACACCGGCTCAGTTCATGACAGAAACAGCCCTGGTCAAAGTGATGAATGACTTGCTTGTGGCTGCTGATCAGGGCTCCCCATCACTCCTCATTCTCCTCAATCTTACAGCCATATTTGATACTGTTGGCCACAACCTTCTCCTGTACTGGCTCCAAAAATTAAATGGACTTTCAGGAACTGTTTTCAAATGTTTTGGGTCCTATCTCTTGTGTAGAGCCGAGTATGTGGCCCTGGAGGATGGTAAATCATTGTCCCATTCTTTCACCTGTGGGGTCCCTCAAAGGTTGGTCTTTGGGCTGACCCTTTTCAATATCTACATGTTCCTCCTGGGGTGCATCATAAGTAGGCATGGAAATGCATTCCATTGCTATGCTGATGATACTCAACTCTATGTGAGATTGGACCCGACCTCCTCCACAACCCCACTGGTCCTCACCTGGAGGAGATAAAGGCATGGATGACTGAGAACTTTTTCCAGCTTAACAGCTCCAAAACTGAGGTCATCCTCTTTGGCACCCCTCACCAGTTCAGATCCTCCCTTATCAGCAGTATCTTGCTATCTGGTCACATAATCCCCCTGTCTTCCTCTGTTAATAATCTGGGGGTAAATTTTGACCCTCATTTATCATTTGAAACTCACATTCAACACCTCTGTAAAGTATCCCTTTTTTCACCTCAAAAACACAGCTAAACTCTGCCCCTCCCTCTCCCTCCCCGATGCTGAGAGGCTGGTCCATGCCTTTGTCTCTACCAGGCTGGACTATTTTAATGCACTTCTCAGTGGGATACCTGGCAGGAGCCTTCAAAAGCCCCAATACATTCACAACAGCACTGCCAGGGTCCTGTCAAGGGTGGCAAGTTTATCTGCTCAAACAATTATACACAAGTATAAACACAATGGGAATGTCCAGGCATCATACTGCTTAGTAAGGAGATGGGTTCAGTGTCTCAGAGATGAACATGTTTTGGTGTAAAATGTGCATATCAACCCCAAAACAAAAGCAAAAGACCTTGTGAAGATGGTGACTGAAGCTGGTAAAAGAGTGTCATTATCCACAGAGAAATGAGTGCTGTACCAACATGGGCTGAAAGGCCACCCAATGAGGAAGAAACCATTACTCCAAAAGCAATATAAACAAGCCAGATTACAGTTTGTAAATGCACACAGGGACAAAGACCTTATATTTTGGAGACATGCCCCGTGGTCTGTTGAAGCTAAAATTGAACTGTTTGGCCATAATGACTATTTGGAGGAAAAATGGGGAAGCTTGCAATCCTGAACACCCTGCCAACTGTGAAACATGGGGGTGGCAGCATCATGTTGTGGGGCTGTTTTGCTGTCAGAGGGACTAGTGCACTTCGCAAAATAGATGGCATCATGAGGAAAGAACATTATGTGGAAATATTGAAGCAGTATCTCAAGACATCGACCAGGAAGTTAAAGCTTAGGTGCAAATGAGTCTTCCAAATGGACAATGACCCTAAGCATACTGCCAAATTAGTTACAAAGTGGCTTAAGGACAAAAAAGGCAATGTTTTAGAGTGGCCATCACAAAGCCCAGATCTCAATCCCAATCAAAATTTGTGGACAGAGCTGAAAAGATGTGTGAGAGCAAGGTGGCCCACAAACGTGACTCAGTTACACCAGTTCTGGCAGGAGGAATGGACCAAAATTCCACCAAACTATCATGAGAAGGTTGTGGAAGCAGACCCAAAACGTTTGACCCAAGTCTTTAAAGAACACTCAAAATGGTCCGTCTGTCTCCGCAAATTCTCATGAAATTTTACTGCTGTACTATCAAGAACATTTTCACCAACTGTATCAATAGCTGTTTTTATTCAGCATCAAGATACTGTCCTGTTTTCTTTGGTGGCTCTGTGTGTGTGTGTGTGTGTGTGTGTGTGTGTGTGTGTGTGTGTGTGTGTGTGTGTGTGTGTGTGTGTGTGTGCGCGCGTGCGTGCGCATTGTAAGCCCCAACCCACCCTCTCCCCCATTGGACCGTATGTCCCATTGAGCTGCCCTCTCCTCAAAAAAGCACTATATAAGTGCAGGTTAGTTAGTTAATTAGTTAGTTATCATTCATCCCATGTCACGAGACTGAGTGCGGTGTGCCATCGTGCTCAAGCTTTTTATTTATTCCTGAGTTTTTGTTGTATTTTTTCCAGTGTTATGTGTTTATCCTTACGTGTGTGATTTGGATGTGTTCTGAGTTATCAGTTGTTACGCTTCATGTCCTCATTGTGATTATTGTTATTATTCTGGCATTTGTTTCTAGTGTTTGTATTTTGTTTTCTTTGTGATATGAGCTCTCCACCTCATCTTCCAGACACTCCCACCTTGTGATTATCTTGTTTCAGTTCATGGGGCGTCACAGCTGTTAGGTGTCAAATAATTAGGTCACCTTCCCCGCTTGTTTCTGGCCCTATTTAAGGATGGTTGTTTCGCTCCCTTATTGCTGGAGTCAAAAAGTCTCATGTCAGAACCCTACTCCCGTTCTGACGTTCTTCCCTGTGTTCAACCTGTCTGCGCAGTTATATTCTCAGTTCGTAAGTTTTGCTTTGTGCACTAGTTTGGATTTTCATGTTTGTGCACTGTTTGGACTTTTTGTGTTTTGATTAATAAATATCACAAACTACAGTCCAGCATCTGGGTTTCTCCTCTCTGCCCCAAGGGGCGATTCATGACAGTTGACTCCAGCCAGTTAGAGACAGACCCAGCTGCTGTGGTTTGTGTTTTTTCTGTTTTTTCACTCACTTGTTTGTGGAGTCTACATCATGTCCCCAGCACGCCAACCTCCAGCAAATAAAGAGAGATCGGCAGCGGGGTCCCCGAGTGTGGAGGAGGAATGGGCTGACGAATTCATCCAGAGCTTCGTGGATGAAGCTCTTGCCTCCCGCAGCCCTAAGAAGATCTGGGAGAGTGAAAGTTCAGCGACCGGTATCGTCGAGGCGAACCCAGGGTTGTAGAGGTTTCCTCAGTTCGTGGAGTTGCTGGTTACGGTCTCCGTCCTGCAACAGTCTTCCTCGGGCTGATGTGGGGCCACCTCCAGCGAGCCCAAAGCCAACATGGAGGCGTGCTCCACGGCAGGCGCTTTGCTCCACCTCCAATTCGCCCATTCCTGCTCCCGCTCCGCCGGCTCCAAAACACCGCCATCCAGCTTCGGACTCCTGGAGGAACGCCTCCACCTCCTCGTCACCAGTCCCTCTTTTGCCAGGGCCCAAAACTCCTGCAGCAGTACCCTCATCCAGTGTTTCTTCTCCGGCTGTCCCGTCAGCCTCCTCCTCCACTGCTGCTGCCTCTCCTTCCTCCTTGTCAATTCATCCCGCTGCTGAAGGACTGGTCACCTCCTTCCCGGCTCCACCCATCACCACATCTGCAGGGGTGGCTCCTCTACATTCCTCTGAGGGGGCCATGACAACTGTAGCCACGGAGAGGGCGGATTCAACACCAGCTGCAGCAGAAATCATTGTGCCCCGGGAACCCAGGCAAGTGTTTATCCTTCCTTATTCACCAAAACATAAATTATCGTGCCTGATTCCTGGTGGTGAGGCTCAGCCTTTGCAGTCCCCTGAGCTCTCAATACCTACTGCAGCTAAAGACTTTTCACCTGCTCTCTCCGTGTCTCCTCCTCTGCCTCATAAGTGCCTGCCAGCCACAGGATTGAGCCGCTGGGCGATGGAGGAGCCTGTGGTCCTGGAGGACCTGGTTCCAGCCCCATAGCCATGGTCTGGATGGAGGGGGAGCGCTGCCAGCGATCCAGAGCCTGCACCAATGACTGAGCATCCCCGGGCTTCAGCTGAGCAGAATCCAGTGCCAGCTGGAAGCCGACCTTCTGTTGCCACACCGGGTGAGCCACCTGCGTGGATCACTTTGCTGGGGTGTCCCAGGACTGCACTAACCACCATGCCTGCTGCAGGGGCTGCCACAGCAGAGGCAAAGCTGGACCTCCAGAGGACCAGGCCCGAGATGTCATGGCCTGGACTGACGGAGTGCTGGACGGCGATGGAGCTTGTGCTCAGGCAAGTGCTCTCCTTTGTTTTCATTGTGTCTATGTTGGAGAGATCTTGTCTGGCTCTTGGTGGGGAGAGCCAAGTGCAGTCGTCAGCTGCACCTGAGCTGACCTCGCTGGGTTCCACTGCCACCAGTGACCCTGACCCTATGTCTCTGTTCCCTTTATCTGAGCCTTTCCCCAGGGTCACCGAGGTTCATCCAACTTCACCTGAGGTCTCCGTGGGCTCGGGCTTGCCACCTGAGGTCTTCATGGGTCCAGCTCCTCCTGACGAGGTTGTCACGGGTGCTCCGTCCCAGCCAGGAACCTCCATAGGTACTCCTCCCCCTCCGGCTGAGGTCTTTGTGGGTGCTCCGTTCCAGCCCAGGGCCTCCGAAATTGCTGCTTCCCCACTAGCTGAGGTCATCATGGGTGCTCTGTCCCAGCTCAGGACCTCCGTGGGTGCAGCTCCCCCTCCGGTTGAGGTCT
Source organism: Pholidichthys leucotaenia (assembly GCA_020510985.1). Classification (NCBI taxonomy): domain Eukaryota; kingdom Metazoa; phylum Chordata; class Actinopteri; order Cichliformes; family Pholidichthyidae; genus Pholidichthys; species Pholidichthys leucotaenia. The sequence goes on from CM035840.1 coordinate 218,681,208, forward strand.
TCACGGGTGCTCCGTTGCAGCCCGGGACCTCCGAGGGTGCTGCTTCCCCGTCAGCTGAAGTCATTATGGGTGCTCCATCCCAGCCCAGGACCTTCGTGGGTGCAGTCTGGCCCAGTCCGGGCTCATCGTGGGTGCAGCTCAGGCCCAGTCCTGGCCCGCCACAAGTGCAGCTTTGCTCCAGCCTGGAGCCACCGCGGATGCTGATTTGCTCCAGCCCAGAGCCACCGCAGGTGCTGATGTGTCTCGGTCCTCGGTCCAGGACCACCGAGGGTGCTACAGGAAAGTCCGGGGGTGTTGGGATTCCCCCTCCTCTGCCAGACGCCATTATGGTCCCTTCTCCTCCGCCCCAGGCCATCGTGGTTCTCTCTCCTCTGGCCGAGGCTGTCGTGGTTCCTTCTCCTCTGCACGAGGCCGTCGTGGTTCCCTCTCCTCCATCTGACATCGACATGGTTTCCCCTATTTTCCCCACCATCCTCTTCATCACCAGTTGTCCCTGTTGGGCAGCCACCCCCTGGACCACCTTTTCTGTTTAGGTGGTTAAAGAACTCTGGCAGACCGCCTGACAGACTGTGCCACTGGGTTGGGTGGCCCAGGTTTTCCGGTAGACCACCCGACTCTTTCCATCACGCCATCTGCCAGGTCTGGGACTTTAGCTGACCACCTGAACTGTCCAGCTAACTGGTCCAGGGGGCCTAAGCTCCTAGGTTCTGCTTAGATGTGGGTCCTGAGCGGGGTTTTGTTTTTTTGGTTCCTTCTAGCCTGCTTTCCCCACTGCCCTCCCGGGTTGGGTCTTTGTGTTTTTCCTGTTGGGAAGGGGGGGTCATTTTTCTTTTGTGTGACCATGGGGTGTCTGGATTCCACCCCTTGGGGAGGGGGGGCTCTGTCATGAGGCTGACCGTGGTGTCCCATCGTGCTCAGGCTTTCCATTTATTCCTGAGTTTTTGTTGTATTTTTTCCAGTGTTATGTGTTTTGTGGGGCGGTGCGGTGGCACAGTGGTTAGTACTGCACCAGCACAGCAACTCACCCTTGGTCATGGGATCCCTGGTTCGATCCCAGCCCCTGACCAACAGTGATCTGTGTGGAGTTTGCATATTTCTCCCCATATCTGCATGGGTTTACTCCGGGATTTCTCCGGTTTCCTCCCACAGACCAAAAACATGCAGGTTAGGTTAATTGGAGACTCTTGTCTATGTTTATTGCACTGTCCCTGTCAAATAAACTAATCTACTACTACTACTACTAAAGTGGCCCTAGGTGTGAATGTGTGTGTGAATGGTTAAGGGATAGTGCCGTATCGTGGCTGCTTCATCCATCCAGGTGGATGCCCTCAATTTCCCCTCTGGGGATCAATAAAGTATACAAAATTAAAAAAAAAAATCCTTATGTGTGTGATTTGGATGTGTTCTGAGTTATTGGTTGCTCTGTTATGCTTCATGTCCTCGTTGTGATTATTGTTATTGTTCTGGCATTTGTTTCTAGTGTTTATATTTTGTTTGTTTTTTTGTGACATGAGCCCTCCACCTTCTCTTCCAGACACTCCCACCTTGTGATCATCTTGTTTCAGTTCACGGGGCATCACAGCTGTTAGCTGTCAAATAATTAGATCACCTTCCCCGCTCATGTGATCCACACCTGCTGTCTTTTGTGTTTTTCTGTTTCCGGCCCTGTTTAAGGACAGTTGTTTCTCTCCCTTATTGCTGGAGTCAAAAATAGTCTCATGTCAGAACCCTACTCCCATTCTGACGTTCTTCCTGTGTTCAACCTGTCTGCGTTGTTGTATTCTCAGTTCGTAAGTTTTGCTGTGTGCACTAGTTTGGATTTTCGTGTTTTTGCACTGTTTGGACTTTTTGTGCTTTGATTGATAAATATCACAAACTACAGTCCAGCATCTGGTTCTCTCCTCTCTGCCCCAAGGGGCAATTCATGAAATCCGGTCCCTCCATCACCCACTTTTGTGTTGTGGTAATTGCTATGTTTCTTGTGAAGGCAGAAAAAAATGATGAGGAGCAATCCTTTGTAGCATTAACCCTTTTGGTTCCAATCCATAAAATCATTCTTTGCTGAAGAAAATTGTTTCAACTCAAAAGTCTGGTCATGAAATGCTTCTATCACCCAAGGACCAGAGTTGTAACACTATCCATCGGCCATAAAATGGAAGTTAATCCCTTCTCCAGGACTAAGTCATTCTCCCTTTTCTGCTCTTTGACAAAGGAATGCTCCAAATGACAGATTTATGGTTGATATAATCCAGACTTGAGATTCAAGATTCCTCAGTAACCAACCAGACAATTTTACAGTGCCATCTGGTGGATGACGCAGGAATATTTATTTTTTTTTCTCTCTCTGAAATGGAATCTCTGCAGTTGTGAACAATAAATTCATATTCTTTCTCTCCAGACAGCATCTGCTACTGAAGACATGGTTGAACTCTGGAATGGACAATTGTGGTTTCAGATGCTTTTATTGATATGATTTGATATGTATTGATTGATTTTCAGGAAGAAATTAATTTTTGCAGACTTACTATCACAAATTGATTACAGTTACAATGTAGAGACATTGTATGTTCTGTTATTATTGAGTAGAATATGTTAGTCACTAAAGTTTAAGGAATTTATGCTTTATTCAGCAACATATGTGTCTTAAGGGGGGTCTCACTTCTCATATCAAATGTCTCTCCCCTCCTCTTTCTGCTGGGAGACCCACAAAGCCCTGAACTTTGAAATGGCCAATGGGCCTCCAAGCTCCCTTGCAGTTCCTTTTTAGGTCGAGTTTATGACTTCTGCTGGAAAAAGAAGCAATGTAATTGGGCCAGCTCAGATTTCATGAAAGTCAGTGAAATTCTGCCACGCCCGAAAAAATCTTTTGTTTCAGTTTTGGGGTGGTGGTCAAGCTGCAAGGAGCAGACTTCTCTGCTCTCCCATTTTTTTCTGTCATGCTCTGTGAATTTTTTTCTTTTCTTTAAAGTTCACTTTTTCCTTATTTTAATATTTTTCTTTAAATTACTGTAATGTATGTAAATAGGCTGGTATTACAAACATGGCGGCCAGGTTGTGTGGTCATGGGATAGACCAGGGTGGCTACTACCGGTTTCCGGTGGTGACACAGCCCAGGGTATAAAAGAGTGGGCGGAAGAGGCTCTGCCTCTTTTATTGTGGAGCCACCTGGTCAGCAGGAGAGTGCCGTAAGCCTCTGTATATAGTTTGTGTATTGTATATAATAAACCCCTGTTAACCAAGGTGAGACTCACTCTTCCTTCCTACATTATGGACATAACAATTACCTTGCAAGAAGATTTTGTTTGATTTTTTTATAAGCTTAAACCAACTCATTACAGCCACAATACATTGGAAGAAATGGATCGGTGGCTTGTTTTGGTCTCAGTTTGATTTTCTGATGGGACTTTGTACAATAAACAAACTCCTTTTTCAGTGCATAAGAGAAGACCACAGCCAGCCTGCTGAAGAGCCAGCCCCTTTGTGATCTCGGGAGTACGCCATAGCTGTAGTAAAGAGCCTGTCTGCCAGTCTTCCAACAGAACCCACGCCAGTCCAGTTGAAACAGAATCCAATGGACCGCCTGCTACCCACTGGGACGCAATGATTCTGCTTGGCTGATGGTCTGTTGGTTAATTTAAACTTAATTCTTCAGAATATTCCTGGTGTAAGTTCTTTAAAACTCTTAAAACTTAAAACTTAAAAACTTAAAAACTTAAAACTTCCTCTTTGAAATTGTTAAATCGTTTAAAAGTAAAACATCTATGGACTGTGATGGTACTGACATGCTCTTAGTCAAAACTATTATTGAATGCTCAGTGAAACCACTGACGTATATCTGTAACCTGTCTCTCCAAACAGGTATATTTCCCAATGCAATGAAAATAGCTAAAGTAATTCCGGTATACAAGACGGGTGACAGAGGGGAACTTTCAAACTATAGACCAATTTCACTATTGCTGCAATTTCCCAAGATACTTGGAAAAATATTCTATGAGAGAATTGACAACTTCATACTGAAGAATAATTTATTGTGTGAGCAGCAATACGGGTTCAGACACAAGAGGACAACTGCATTTGCTCTAATGGAATTTATAGAAAAAAATATCATCTGCTGTTGAAAATAAAGAGTATTCAGTTGGGGTATTCCTGGATCTTAAAAAAAGCATTTCATACAGTGGATCATAACTTATTATTAAAGAAACTACAAAATTGTGGTATTAGGGGAGTAGCACTGTCCTGGTTATGTAGTTACTTAAAGAATAGATATCAGTATGTATGTGTTGGTAACAAAAACTCACAGTTACTGAAGGTTACTTGTGGAGTCCCACAGGGTTCAATTTTGGGGCCATTGTTATTCAGTATGTATATAAATGATATATGTAAAGTTTCAGAAAAAATGCATTTAATATTGTTTGCCGATGACACTAATTTATTATGCAGTGGAAGCAATTTGGAACAACTTTTGGATACACTCGGAAAGGAATTAGGAAAGCTTAAACTGTGGTTTGATTCAAACAAATTAACGCTCAATTTAAGTAAGACAAAATTTATAGTTTTTAACAACCATCACAACAACTTAGTATCTAAACTCAGTGTAAATGGTGTAGAGATTGAAAGGGTATCCGAAACTAAATTTCTTGGTGTAATAATTGATAATAAACTGTGTTGGAAGTCACATATTAATTATATTAAAGGTAAAATATCCAAATCAATTGCAATACTACACAGAGTGAAATATTTGCTGAATCAACCCACACTATATATCTTGTATCATTCATTAATACTCCCATACATGACATATTGTACTGAAGTATGGGGAAATGCATATAAAACAAACATATATCCAGTCTTTATGCTTCAGAAGAGCGCTATTAGAATAATAAACAAAGCAGCTTACAGGGAACCAACAAACCCACTTTTTCTTAAATTAAAAGCTCTCAAGTTGAAAGATCTGGTTGACTTTAAAACTGCAGTAATAATGTTTAAAGTGAAGAATCTATCACTGCCCGCAAATATCCAAAAGTTGTTCCAAATAAGGGAGAAACAATATCATTTCAGAGGAACATGTATATTTCAAAAACCTTCAGTGAGAACTACCACCAAGCAACACTGTGTTTCAGTGCAAGGAGTCAAGATTATGGAACGATTCTGGACCTGAATTAAAATCATGTACAACGCTTGGACAATTTAAACAAAAACTAAAGGAAGAAATACTCCAAACATATACAAGATGACATATAAAATCATATAAGGATTGTCATATCCAGTCTGCGTTGTGTTGTTGCTTAGTTTTTGTTGTTTTGTTTTGGGGGTTTTTTTGTCACATTTTGTCTTAGCTTTGTTCTGAATTGTAATCGCTCTTGTTTGTTTTTCTTTTGAATTCTTGGATGGAATATGGGTGGGCAATATAAGCTGCGGCTTCAGCCATCACCCATTTCGGATAACTTGTGTTGAACTGTATAATCAGAGGAGTTATTGTCTAATTTGACCTTGATGGATTTTCTTTCCCCCTTGTTATATTATTCTGTTTCTTTTAATCTGTACTTTTAATCTGTCCGAAATAAAGATTGATTGATTGATTGATTGATTGATTGATTGATTGATTGAATTTTATCCAACTCCTATCAGAATTTCAGAAGGCATTTTGTCCTTTCATTAATTTACGTTCTTTTTCACAGTAACACCAATTTTCCATTTTTATAAATAGTTTAATCATCATTTTCTTCATAAAATTGCATCCATTTTTCTTAACCAATGCTATTTTGTGGTTTTCCAATTTCCACTATACTGACAAATTAAACTATGGTTAATTTGGTGCCACAAATGCTTGATTCACAGGTTATGCACAGTAACTCAATAACCGTCTATGATGCCCATGATACATGTTGAATTCTTTGTTTTAAAATCATCTGAATGTGATAACTTATTCTGACATTTCTTATTAAACTATTGAAAGACATATGGGAGTTATTGCTTTATTTCATGTCCATCTCCTTGATCATAAGCAGAAAAGAACTCACAAGGGTTTGTTTGTTTGTTTGTTTGTTTGTTTGTTTGTGTTTTGGTTTTTTTTTTTTTAGACTGATTCATAATTGGTACAAATAAAGAATTGTTAATAAAACTGTCCATTATCTGGACTGGTGCCCTACGAGGATATGAGTGTGTAATGAAAGGAAATTTTCATTCCTACTCACATTCATATTTACAATACTTGTACAAGCAATAAAACACCTATAAACCCATTAATCTAAATCCACTACACCTATGTGACCAAGTGCATTTTGATGTCCTCATCTCCATTTCCCATCAAGTGGTCACAGACATAATCTAAGCACACTGAAGCGAGTTTTTTTAAACAACTTTTTTTTTCTACACATCTACACTCAGATGAAGTAAGCAAAAGAGAACACGTTAGATAGCTGGATCAGAATACATTAGGTTGTAATAGATGTACCACTAACAATTAAAAATGTCACCTGTTTTCCTATATTTAAGATAAGATAAGATAAGATAAGATAAGATAAGCCTTTATTAGTCCCACAACGGGGAAATTCCAGGATTGCAACAGCACAGGGATAGCAACACTCAGAGCAACAATCAGAAGGCAAGAAAAAAAAAAAAGGCAAGCAAGCAAGAGCAGCTAATATACATATGTACATATTACTATAAATATATATATATATATATATATATATATATATATATATATATATATACACAGACACACAGTGTAGAGCATTGTAGCTGGATGGGATAAATATATGAGTATATAAACACACAGTACGGAGCATTGCAGCTAGATGGAATAAATATGTAAATATATAAACACAGTGCGGAGCAATGTAGCTAGATGGAATAATATGTAGATATATAAACACACAGTACGGAGCATTGCAGCTAGGTGGAAAAAATATGTAAATATATAAACACAGTGCGGAGCAATGTAGCTAGATGGAATAATATGTAGATATATAAACACACAGTACGGAGCATTGCAGCTAGATGGAATAAATATGTAAATATATAAACACAGTGCGGAGCAATGTAGCTAGATGGAATAATATGTAGATATATAAACACACAGTGCGGAGCATTGTAGCTAGATGGAATGAATATATAGATATATAAATATAAACATAAACATAAACACACCCAGTGCGGAGCATTGTAGCTAGATGGAATAAATATGTAAATGTATAAACACACACAGTGCAGAGCATTGTTACTAGATGGGATGAAACAGCACAACCGTCTACTTAGTTATCCTACATGGTATGATTATGTGCCCATACATATTCTCACCCTCCGTAGCTACCGGTATTTTCCTAGTTGTATGCCGGAGGGGACCATTGTGTAAGTCTATTGCATCTTTTGCATTCAAAAAAAAAACCTATTAGGTTGTTACGTCTTTTTGCTATCTCTGCGAGCAGCCCTGCTTAGGTTGTACAGTCTGACAGCCGTTGGTAGGAAGGACCTGCGAAACCTCTCGGTTGTGCACCTGGGATGATGTAGTCTGCTGCTAAATGAGCTCCTCAGTGCATTCAGTATGTCCTGCATAGGGTGGAACTCGGACTCCAGCAGAGATGACAGTTTAGCCACCATCCTTCTCTCTCCTATCTCCTCCACCGGATCAAGGCGCTGCCCCAGGACAGAGCTAGCTTTCTTGATCAGTTTATTCAGTCTCTTCCTATCGGCTGCAGTAATGCCACTGCCCCAGCAGACCACTCCAAAAGTGATGGCTGATGCCACCACCGTGTCATAGAATGTCTTCAGCAGCGCCCCTTGTACACCAAAAGACCTGAGTCTCCTCAGTAGGAACAGCCTGCGCTGTCCCTTCTTGTAGAGTGCATCAGTATTGTCTGACCAGTCTAGTTTATTGTTCAGATGAACACCCAGGTACTTGTAGGATGTCACCATCTCAATGTCTGTTCCCTGTATATTTACTGGTGCTGTGAGGGGTTGTCCTTGCCTGCGGCAGTCCACCACCAGCTCCTTAGTTTTCCTCGCGTTGATCTGGAGGCAGTTCCGATGGCACCAGTCCACAAAGTCCTGGATAAGCCCTCTGTACTCAGCTTCATCTCCATTGGAGATGAGGCCAACGATCGCAGAGTCATCAGAGAACTTCTGTAGATGGCAGTGTGTTGTGTTGTGTGAGAAGTCCGCAGTATAAAGAGTGAACAGGAAGGGAGCCAACACCGTTCCCTGGGGGGCCCCCGTGCTACTGATGATCGTGTCGGACACACAGTCCCGGGTTCTCACAAACTGAGGCCGGTTCGTGAGGTAGTCCAGGATCCATGATGACAGGTGCTGGTCCACCCTTGCGCGCAGCAGCTTGTCCTTCAGGATCATCAGTTGGATGGTGTTGAAAGCACTGGAGAAGTCAAAGAACATGATCCTCACCACATTCCCGGGCTTCTCCAGGTGGGACAGAGAACGGTGAAGGAGGAAGATCACCGCATCCTCCACCCCAATGCCATGCTGGTAGGCGAACTGGAGTGGATCCATCGCTGGTTCCACCAGGGGGCGGAGGTGAGCAAGGAGCAGTCTCTCCAGGGTCTTCATCAAGTGGGAAGTCAAGGCCACCGGTCTGTAGCTGTTCAGGTCTTTGGGGTGGGAAGTTTTTGGTACAGGTACCACACAAGATGTTTTCCACAGCTGTGGTACCCTCCCCAGCTTCAGGCTCAGGTTGAAGATGTACGTCACAATCCCACACAGCTGGTCTGCACAGGACTTGAGGAGCTTTGCGTTGATGCCGTCCGGTCCCGACGCCTTCCTCGCCTTGATCTTCCTCAGCTCCGTCCTCACCAGGGTCCTGGTCAGGGTCAGGATGGGGGGCTGTGTGTTGGGAGTGGGGGGGTGTTGGTGGAGTGGGGAGTGGGCAGCAGGACTTGATGTCTTTACAGGCAGCAGTGGTTGTTGTGCAGTCAGGGGGGAGGGCGGTTGGTCAAACCTATTGAAAAACAAATTCAGATTGTTCGCCCACTCCCTGCCCCCCGTGGCCTGGGGGGAGGTATTCTGGAGCCCAGAGATGGTTTTAAGGTTTCTCCAGACCCCGCTGATGTCGCTCTGTTGCAGCTTGTCCTCCATCTTCCTCCTGAAGCTGTCCTTGCCTTCTCTGATCTTTCTCCTCAGCTCCCTCTGTACGGACTTCAGCATCTCCCTGTTCCCCGACCTGAAGATCTTCTTCTTCTCTCTCAGAAGTGTTTTAATCTCAGGGTTGATCCAGGGTTTGTTGTTTGAGCAACACCGTATGGTCTTGGTGGGAATGGATTTGTCCGCACAGAAGCTGAGGTTGCCCGTGAAGGTGTGAATGAGGCCATCGATGTCCTCACCATGTGGATCGCAGAGCTGCTTCCAGGCGGTGGCTTCAAAACAGCCCTTTAGAGTGTCCATTGCCTCCTCAGACCATAACATCACTGTGCGCATGGCCGGGGGTTGTCTGTGCACTAGGGGTTTGTACACCGGCCGGAGATGAACCAAGTTGTGATCCGATCTCCCGAGTTGGGGGAGTTGTGATGAGGTGTACGCCTCCTTAGTGTTTGCGTAGAATAAGTCCAGTGTTTTATTGTCTCTAGTGTGGCATGTGACATACTGGGTAAACGTGGGTAGAATGGGAGACAGTGAAACATGGTTGAAATCGCCTGAGATGAGGAGAAGAGCATCTGGGTGTTCTGTCTGCAGCCTGCTGGTTACTGAATGGATGACGTCACGCGCTGTCCCAGCGTTCGCCGTCGGATTTGCATAAACAACAATGCAGATCACGTGTGAGTGTTCTCTCGGGCGATATGTAGGCCGCATGCTAACAGCTAGCAACTCAATGTCTTTGCTGCAGTGACGTTGTTTAACAGTGATATGTCCCGGTCTGCACCAGTTGCTATTAACATACATTATCACTCCACCGCCCCTTGCTTTGCCACTGTCTGGTGTTCGGTCTGCCCTTATCATGTGGAAACCCTCCAGCTCAATGTTAGCATCTGCTGCTAGTTCAGTTAGCCACGTCTCAGTAAACAAAATGAGAGAGCACTCCCAGTATGTGCTATCGTAACGGCAGATAGCCGCTAGCTCATCTACCTTTCCCAGTATAGAGCGTACATTCCCCATAATAACGGATGGGAAGGTGGGTCTGTACCTTATTCTCCTTGTCCGCCGTCTAACACCAGCCCGACAACCACGTCATTTTCGCCTTATTTCTCTCGGTACGTCGAGTTTTTCCGTCAGCACCGAGTGGCGATTAAGTCCAAGCAGCTGTTCCCTGCTGTACCGTCTCCTGCTGTAAACAGTGGCTCCGTCTGCCGGCTCGGGAGGCATTTTGGGGCGATCTGTGTGTCCGTGATGTATAAAGTGTGTAAAGAAAGAAAGAAAAAAACTCAGAATTGAGCCGCTGTTGCAAAAGGCAGCCGACTCGTGTGGCGCCGGAAGTTTTTGTTATTTAGAATATATGTTATTTTATTTATTTTTGTTATTTAGAATATATGTATGTACTGTATATGCATACATACAGACATGGACAAAATTGTTGGTACCCCTCTGTTAATGAAAGAAAAAGCCACAATGGTCACAGAAATAACTTCAATCTGACAAAAGTGGTAATAAATAAAAAGTCTATGAAAATTAACCAGTGAAAATCAGACCAGGCATATCTAGTGATGGCTAGGGCAAGCTATACTAGCTTAACCTATAATCAGTTCGTCAGTGAATTCAATGAGGTGTTTGACTACTCCGACCGTGACAGTGTGCTTACCACCCAGCTATTAAACTTAACCCTTTGAGTGTGTATGGTGCAGAACTGCGACATACCGTCTAGTGGTCAAGAGTGGTAAATATTTTTTGTCAATAAAATAGTTCAGATTTCCAAGGCTATAATGACTTACTGTCAATTAGAAAGATGTAAAATATGATCCAAAGTTTCAGATGGGAATAAATTTACACATCTAATTTGCATAATGTCACGGCACCTCTTTAAATTCCATAACTCAGTCAAAACTGGACTTTGGACGTATTTACACAAAAAATGGTTCAGTCTTTTGACACTGTTTTTTGTACAGAGGTACCTCATCATCTTATCTTCAAAGTATATGAACAAGAAATCAGTACATTAAAAAAAAAAAACAGAAATTTCTCACTTACTTTTGACAAAGTCAGAGTGAGAAGGCAGGCGCAGTGCCGCACTCTGCCACTAGGGGCACGCAAATTCTCACACTCAAAGGGTTAAGACATGGGAGCAGGTCCGTAGTGGATTATGCCGTCGATTTCCGGGTAGTGGCCGCAGAGGTGGGGTGGGAGGACGCCTTGCTGTGCAGTATATTTGTTAGGAGCCTTAGCCCTAGCCTGTGGGATGAGCTGGCCCGCTAGGTTAACTGAGCTAATTTCTCTAGCCATTAGCCTAGATAACAGGCTGAGGGAGCGGGCAGCTGAGCGCAAGACCTCTGGTCGCTCGGGCACCCAGTTTCGTCACTCCTTACAGTCTCCTCTATTGGTCCTGCCTCCCTTAGATTCCCCGGATGCCCAGGAACCTATGGTAGTAGGGCAGTCTAAGCTGCCATTAGCTGAGAAACAGCACCGCCGCGAGCTGGGGTTATGCCTCAACTGTGGCAGCGAGGAGCATGAGGTAGCGTCCTGCCCCATTCGGCCAAAAGAGGGAGTCCGTGCATTGCAGTAGGGGAACTCACGGACTCACCGCATTCCAATCCCCTCTCCAAATTTCTCCTGCCCATTAGGTTCATTCACAATCAGACCGAAATAACTACACATACCTTGATTGATTCAGGGGCTGAGCAGAGTTTCATTTCAGGGGAACTGGCAACCCAACTGGGGCTTCCTTGTCAGCCTCTGAAGACTCCTCTCAGGCTCATTGCCCTGTCGAGATCCCCCCTGGCAGTTGTGTCCAAGCAAACCGCCCCGGTGTCTGTCATTGTTTCTGGGAACCATCGGGAGGACCTCAGGCTATTTATGCTGCTGGTGTCCACTTCTCCGGTTATCCTGGGCTACCCCTGGCTTTGGCTACATAACCCAATGATTGACTGGCGCTCTGGGTGTGTGGTTTTGTGGAGCTCCTTCTGTCTTAGTGCCTGCCTTTCAATCCGCTGCCTGCTCTCCATCCATGCCCCTGACTGCCCCCGTCACCCCCCCTCCCGATCTGTCCCAGGTTCCCCCGGAGTATCATGACCTGGGTGCCGCTTTTAGTAAATCCCAAGTGCTGTCTCCCCCACCACCACCACCACCACCACCCGTATGACTGTGCCATTAATCTCCGGCCTGGAGCCCCGTTACCGTCGAGCCACCTTTACGGTCTGTCAGCTCTGGAGCGGGAAGTGATGGAAACCTACATCAAAGAGTTGCTGAACTCTGGCATCATCCGTCCTTCATCTTCGGCGGTGGGGCCAGGATTTTTCTTTGTTGGGAAAAATGACGGCTCGCTGAGGCCATGCATTGACTTCCATGCCCTGAATAACATTACCATCAAGGACAAATATACACTCCCCTTAATCAACACAGCATTCGACTCGCTCCGGGGGGCCTCCTGGTTCACCAAGCTGGACCTCCACAATGAGTATCATCTGGTGCGGATCCGGGAGGGTGACGAATGGAAGACTGGCTTCTGGACCCCTAGCGGGCATTTCAAATACCTGGTGATGCCGTTTGGGCTGACCAACGCCCCCGCCATCTTCCAGCGCCTAATTAACAATGTTCTGAGGGATTTTCTGGGCTCATTCATCTTTGTGTACCTGGATGACATCCTGATTTTTTCGCAGTCCCTAGACGAGCATCGGATGCACGTGAGGCAAGTTTTGCAGCGGCTCCTGGAGAACAAACTCTTTGTAAAGGCGGAGAAGTGCAAGTTCCACGTCTCTAAGACGTTGTTTCTTGGGTTTATTATCTCCCACAATCAGATCATCCTGGACCCCGGCAAGGCGAGAGCGGTGGTAGATTGGCCCACCCCTTCCTCCCTTCCTCCAGGAAGCAGCTCCAACAGTTTCTGGGGTTTGCCAATTTCTACCGCCGCTTTATCAAGAACTACAGCATTATTGCTCTCCTTCTGACCCGTCTCACATCCCCCAAGGTGGCTTTCCAGTGGATGGAGGAGGCTGAAGCGGCATTCATTGAGCTGAAGTCTAAATTCTCTTCTCCTCCTATTCTGACACAGGTGGATCCCACCCTTCAATGCCTGGTTGAAGTGGACACCTCAGACTCGGGGGTCAGAGTCGTGTTGTCCCAGCACTCTCCGGTCGATGGAGAGATCCGCCCTTGTGCGTTTTTCTCCCGCTGTCTGTCCCTGGCGGAACGGAATTATGACATCGGTGACAGGGAGCTTCTGGCAGTCAAGCTCACACTGGAGTGGCGTCACTATCTAGAGGGGGCCACCCAGGACCACAAGAATTTGGAATACCTCAGGACAGCCAAGCACCTGAACACACGCCAGGCCCGCTGGTCCCTGTTTTTCGGACACTTTAACTTTACTATCACCTACTGCCCGAGGGCCAAGAATACCAAGCCAGATGCGCTGTCCAGGCAGTTTGCCCCAGATGCAGTGGAGGTATCGGAGCATCCTATGCTTTCTCCATCGTGCATCGTGGGTGCCCTCTCGTGGGGCATCAAAGAGAGGGTCTTGAGGCCACAGGAGGCCAAACCGGACCCGGGCGGGGGGCCAACGGGGAAAGTGTTTGTCCCTTCTCTCCGTTCAAGACGAGGTGATCCATTGGGCCCACTCCTCCAGATTCTTGTGCCATCCGGGAAGGGCTCACACAGTGGAGCTCCTCCAGAGGACGTTCTGGTGGCTATCACTCCGGAGGGACATCGCTGAGTACATCCACGCCTGTCCCCAGTGCGCCACCAGCAAGACATCTTCCTCCCCTCTGTCTGGTTTTCTCCATTCTCTTCCCACCCCCGGCAGGCCCTGGTCCCACGTTGCTTTGGACTTTGTAAGATAAGATAAGCCTTTATTAGTCCCACAACGGGGAAATTCCAGGATTGCAACAGCACAGGGATAGCAACACTCAGAGCAACAATCAGAAGGCAAGAAAAAAAACAAGCAAGCAAGAGCAGCTAATATACATATGTACATAATACTATAAAATATATATATACACACACACACACACAGACACACAGTGCAGAGCATTGTAGCTGGATGGAATAAATATATGAATATATGAACACACAGTGCAGAGCATTGTAGCTAGATGGAATAAATATGTAAATATATAAACACCCACAGTACGGAGCATTGCAGCTAGGTGGAATAAATATGCAAGTATATAAACACACACAGTGCGGAGCAATGTAGCTAGATGGAATAATATGTAGATATATAAAAACACAGTGCGGAGCATTGTGGCTAGATGGAATAAATATATAGATATATAAATATAAACACACCCAGTGCTGAGCATTGTAGCTAGATGGAATAAATATGTAAATATATAAACACACACAGTGCAGAGCATTGTTGCTAGGTGGGATGAAACAGCATAACCGTCTATTTAGTTATCCTACATGGTATGATTATGTGCCCATACATATTCTCACCCTTCATAGCGACCGGTATGTTCCTAGTTGTATGCCGGAGAGGACCATTGTGTAAGTCTATTGCATCTTTTGCATTCAAAAAAACTATTAGTTTGTTACGTCTTTTTGCTATCTCTGCGAGCAGCCCTGCTTAGGTTGTACAGTCTGACAGCCGTTGGTAGGAAGGACCTACGAAACCTCTCGATTGTGCACCTGGGATGATGTAGTCTGCTGCTAAATGAGCTCCTCAGTGCATCCAGTATGTCCTGCATAGGGTGGAACTCGGACTCCAGCAGAGATGACAGTTTAGCCACCGTCCTTCTCTCTCCTATCTCCTCCATCGGATCAAGGCGCTGCCCCAGGACAGAGCTAGCTTTCTTAATCAGTTTGTTCAGTCTCTTCCTATCGGCTGCAGTAATGCCACTGCCCCAGCAGACCACTCCAAAAGTGATGGCTGATGCCACCACCGTGTCATAGAATGACTTCAGCAGCGCCCCTTGTACACCAAAAGACCTGAGTCTCCTCAGCAGGAACAGCCTGCGCTGTCCCTTCTTGTAGAGTGCGTCAGTATTGTGTGACCAGTCTAGTTTATTGTTCAGATGAATACCCAGGTACTTATAGGATGTCACCATCTCGATGTCTGTTCCCTGTATATTTACTGGTGCTGTGAGGGGCTGCCCATGCCTGCGGCAGTCCACCACCAGCTCCTTAGTTTTCCTCGCGTTGATCTCGAGGCAGTTCCGATGGCACCAGTCCATAAAGTCCTGGATAAGCCCTCTGTACTCAGCTTCATCTCCGTTGGAGATGAGACCAACGATCGCAGAGTCATCAGAGAACTTCTGTAGATGGCAATGTGTTGTGTTGTGTGAGAAGTCCGCAGTATAAAGAGTGAACAGGAAGGGAGCCAACACCGTTCCCTGGGGGGCCCCCGTGCTACTGATGATCGTGTCGGAAACACAGTCCCGGGTTCTCACAAACTGAGGCCGGTTCGTGAGGTAGTCCAGGATCCATGATGACAGGTGCTGGTCCACCCCTGCGCGCAGCAGCTTGTCTTTCAGGATCATCGGTTGGATGGTGTTGAAAGCACTGGAGAAGTCAAAGAACATGATCCTCACCATATTCCCGGGCTTCTCCAGGTGGGACAGAGAACGGTGAAGGAGGAAGATCACCGCATCCTCCACCCCAATGCCATGCTGGTAGGCGAACTGGAGTGGATCCATCGCTGGTTCCACCAGGGGGCGGAGATGAGCAAGGAGCAGTCTCTCCAGGGTCTTCATCAAGTGGGACGTCAAGGCCACCGGTCTGTAGCTGTTCAGGTCTTTGGGGTGGGAAGTTTTTGGTACAGGTACCACACAAGATGTTTTCCACAGCTGTGGTACCCTCCCCAGTTTCAGGCTCATGTTGAAGATATACGTCACAATCCCACACAGCTGGTCTGCACAGGACTTGAGGAGCTTTGCGCTGATGCCGTCCGGTCCCGACGCCTTCCTCGCCTTGATCTTCCTCAGCTCCGTCCTCACCTGGGTCTTGGTCAGGGTCAGGATGGGGGGCTGTGTGTTGGGAGTGGGGGGGGGTGTCGGTGGAGTGGGGAGTGGGCAGCAGGACTTGATTTCTTAGAGGCCTTGTTACTGGCCTTCCACCTTCCAATCACCACACCGTCATCCTCACGATTGTTGACAGATTCTCCAAGGCTGCCCACTTTGTCCCCCTGCAGGGGCTGCCTACGGTGAGGGAGATGGCGGACCTGCTCATCCAGCACGTCGTGAGATTGCATGGCATCCCCGTGGACATTGTCTCCAATCAGGGTCCCCAATTTGTGTCCCGGGTGTGGAGGCCGTTCTGCAACACCCTGGGAGCTACAGTGAGCCTATCTTCTGGCTATCACCTGCAGAGTAACGGTCAGTGTGAGCGGGCGAACCAAGAATTGGAGGCTGCGCTACTGTGCGTTGCCACCGCGAACCCAGCATCATGGAGCGCCCATCTTCCGTGGATTGAGTATGCTCACAATACCACCATGTCCTTGGCGATCGGCATGTCTCCTTTCGAGGCCTCATTGGGGTATAATCCCCCGCTGTTCCCTGAGGAGGAGAGGGACATCGCAGTGCCATCCGTCCAAGCCCACCTGAGGCGCTGGCATCGGCTGTGGAGAACAACTTGGACTGCACTTTGGCGCACGGCGGAGCGCAACACCGCGACCGCTAATCGCCGTAGGACACCAGCCCCTACCTACCAGGTGGGCCAGCAGGTATGGCTCTCTACCAAGCATGTTAACCTCAAGGTGGAGATGAGGAAGTTGTCACAAAGGTTTATTGGACCTTTCACCATAGCCCGGATTGTCAACCCTGTGGCTGTGCGCCTAGCTCTCTCCCCCCCCCCCCCCCCCCCCCGCATTTGTCCGACCTTTCATGTCTCTCAAATTAAGCCTTTTTTTTCCAGTCCTCTGTGTCCCCCTCCCAGGTTCAGGTTCAGGTTCAGGTTACTTTATTTGTACCCGTAGGTAGATTTGTTTTGCAGTCTGGTGACATCCATATTTACAAGCCACTAATTACATTCAACATAGACACAAACACAGGCACACATGAAGCTGACTATAAACATGATAAAAATACTCAAGGCTCCAAGGTCTCCACCTCCACCAGTGGTGATTGACGGCAACCCGGCGTGGAGAGTCAATGCCATCCTGGACGTCCGCCGTTGGGGTCGCAGCTTGCAGGACCTGGTGGACTGGGAGGTGTATGGTCCGGAATGGAGGTCTTGGGTGCGTCCATCCTTTGTGTTGGACGATCAGCTGATAAGGGACTTTCACCGGTGTAGGGGAAATATGAAAAATTAATAAATAAATAAATATGATCAGGTAGGAATTATTTAATTTATATTGATGTATTGGAATCTGAGATCAAATCTCGTTTCATATACATCAGAAAAGTTAATAACACTCGTGGGGCACCAGCTTCTATCTTTAAGAAGCAATTTAATCTTTAATTTCACTTTATACCTGTTTAATCACTCAATAAATTAATTAATAATCAGTCTCAAAAATTTTTCCGTGAATTCGATACCTGTGCTTGAAACAGACTCAGAATGAAATAAATTCTCAACAACTTCTCTCATTTTCACATATTTATTAAACGAAATGATTAACAGACATTGCAGTAATTTCATTAATCATAAAATCAATCTTGTAAATGATAGATTAACAATGTCAATATTTTCGGAACCAGGGTTAAACTGAGAAACCAATTTCTATCAGTTTGAGTTAACAGATCATGGAAACAACGCAAATTTATGGAAAAAGTTTACTATCCATCCATCCATCCATCTTCTACCGCTTTTCCGGAGGTCCGGGTCGCGGAGGCAGCAGTTCAAGCAGAGAAGCCCAGACTTCCCTCTCCCCAGCCACCTGCTCCAGCTCTTCAGAGGGGATACCAAGGCGTTCCCAGACTAGCTGGGAGACATAGTCTGTCCACCGAGTCCTGGGTCTGCCCCGGGGTCTCCTCCCAGTGGGACGTGCCTGAAACACCTCAAGTGGGAGGCGTCCAGGAGGCATCCTAATCAGATGCCCATACCACCTCAACTGACTCCTTTCAATGTGGAGGAGCAGCGGTTCTACTCTAAGCCTCTCCCGGATGACTGAGCTCCTCACCCTATCTCTGAGGGTGACTCCAGCAATCCTACGGAGAAAGCTCATTTCAGCCGCTTGTATCCGCGATCTCGTTCTTTCGGTCATTACCCAAAGCTCGTGACCATAGGTGAGAGTAGGAACGTAGATTGACTGGTAAATCGACAGCTTTGCCTTAGAACTAAGCTCCCTCTTCACCACAACAGACCGGTACAACGTCCGCATCACTGCAGATGCTGCTCCAATCCGTCTGTCGATCTCTCGCTCCATTTTCCCCTCACTCGTGAACAAGACCCCAAGATACTTAAACTCCTCCACTTGGGGCAGGAGCCTGTCCCCAACCCGGAGAGGACAATCCACTTTTTTCCGGCTGAGGACCATGGACTCGGACTTGGAGGTGCTGATTCTCATCCCAGCCGCTTCACACTCAGCGGCAAACCGTCCCAGCAAGAGCTGTAGGTCATTGCTGGATGAAGCCAACAGGACAACATCATCTGCAAACAACAGAGATGAGATCCTGTGGTCACCAAGCATGACACCCTCCATTCCCTGGCTGCGCCTAGAAATCCTGTCCATAAAAATTATGAACAGGACCGGTGACAAAGGGCAGCCCTGGCGGAGTCCAACTCTCACTGGGAATGACTCCGACCGAGTGTTGGCAATGCGAACTAAA
Organism: Pholidichthys leucotaenia; assembly: GCA_020510985.1. NCBI lineage: Eukaryota > Metazoa > Chordata > Actinopteri > Cichliformes > Pholidichthyidae > Pholidichthys > Pholidichthys leucotaenia. Next base: position 218,700,005 of record CM035840.1, read on the forward strand.
CTCTCACAACGGTCGTACAGAGACCGAATAGCTCGTAACAACAAGCCCGATACCCCATACTCCCGAAGCACCCCCCACAAAAATCCACGAGGGACGCGGTCAAATGCCTTCTCCAAGTCCACAAAACACATGTAAACTGGTTGGGCAAACTCCCACGAACCCTCAAGAATTCTCGAGAGGGTAAAGAGCTGGTCCGATGTGCCACGGCCAGGACGAAAACCACATTGCTCCTCCTGAATCCGAGGTTCGACCAACGGCCGGACTCTCCTCTCCAGTACCTTGGCATAGACCTTCCCAGGGAGGCTGAGGAGTGTGATCCCTCTAAAGTTGGAGCACACCCTCCGGTCCCCTTTTTTGAAGAGAGGAACCACCACCCCGGTTTGCCATGCCAAAGGCACTGCCCCCGACCTCCACGCAATGTTGCAGAGGCGTGTCAACCATGACAACCCAACAACATCCAGGGCCTTGAGGTACTCGGGGCGAATCTCGTCCACCCCCGGGGCCCGGCCACCAAGGAGATTTTTAACCACCTTGGCGACCTCAGCCCCTGTGATAGGCGAGTCATCCCCCTCGTCCCCAAACCCTGCTTCCTCTGTGGAAGGCGTATCAGTGGGATTGAGGAGATCCTCGAAGTATTCCTTCCACCGCCCGACGATATCCCCAGTTGAAGTCAACAGTGTCCCATCCGCACCATACACAGTGTGGACGGGGAGCTGCTTTCCCCTCCTGAGCCGCCGAACAGTTTGCCAGAATCTCTTTGAAGCCGACCGAAAGTCTTGTTCCATGGCCTCACCGAACTCCTCCCATACCCGGGTTTTTGCTTCAGCAACCACCCGAGCTGCACTCCGCTTGGCCTGCCGGTACACCTCAGCTGCTTCGGGAGTCCCACAAGCCAACCAAGCTTGATAGGACTCCTTCTTCAGCTTAATGGCCCCCCTCACCACTGGTGTCCACCACTTGGTTCGGGGGTTGCCACCACGAGATGCACCGACCACCTTGCGGCCGCAGCTCTGGGCTGCCGCTTCAACAACAGAGGTGGAGAACATGGCCCATTCAGACTCCATGTCTCCAGACTCCCTCGGAATGTGGTTGAAGTTCTTCCGGAGGTGGGAGTTGAAGACCTCCCGGACAGGGGCCTCAGCCAGACGCTCCCAGCACACCCTCACTATACGTTTGGGTCTACCAGGTCTGAATGGCTTCCTCCCCTGCCATCGGATCCAACTCACCACCAGGTGGTGATCAGTTGACAGCTCTGCACCTCTCTTTACTCGGGTGTCCAAGACATACGGTCGCAGGTCTGATGATACGATAACAAAATCGATCATCGACCTGCGGCCTAGGGTGTCCTGGTGCCAGGTGCACATATGGACACCCTTATGCTTGAACATGGTGTTCGTTATAGACAGACTGTGGTTAGCACAGAAGTCCAATAACTGAACACCACTCGGGTTCAGATCGGGCAGGCCGTTCCTCCCAATCACCCCCCTCCAGGTTTCACTGTCGTTGCCCACGTGCGCATTGAAGTCCCCCAGTAGGACAATGGAGTCTCCAGGAGGAGCACCCTCCAGCACCCCAGTCACAGACTCCAAAAAGGGTGGGTACTCTGAAACATCATTTGGTGCATAGGCACAAATGATGGTCAGGACCCGTTTCCCAACCCGAAGGCGCAGGGAAGCAACCCTTTCGTCCACCGGGGAAAACTCCAATATAGAGGCAGCAAGGTGGGGCGATACAAGAATACCTACCCCTGCTCGTCGCCTCTCGCCCGGGGCAACTCCAGAAAAGGCCAAGCTCCAGCCCCTCTCCAGGAGACTGGTTCCGGAACCGGAGCTGTGTGTTGAGGTGAGGCCGACTATATCTAGCCGGTATCGCTCAATCTCGTACACCAGCTCAGGCTCCTTCCCCACCAGAGAGGTGACATTCCACGTACCAAAAGCCAGTTTAGAAAGCTTGGGATCAGTCCGCCAAGGTCTCTGCCTTTGACTGCCACCTAATCCACATAGCACCGGACTTCCATGATCCCTCCTGCAGGTGGTGAACCTACTGGAGGGCGGACCCATGTAACTCCTTCGGGCTGAGCCCGGCCGGGTCCCATGGGTGGAAACCCGGCCACCAGACGCTAGCCTTCGAGCCCCTCCCCCAGGCCTGGCTCCAGGGTGGGGCCCCGGTAACCCCATACCGGGCGGGGTACACTGAATCCTTGATATACAATTTATCATGAGAGTCTGTTGGATCGTTCTTCGTCTGGCCCTTCACCCAGGACCAGTTTGTCTTGGGAGACCCTATCAGAGGCAAATTGCCCCAGACAACATAGCTCCTGGGATCACTGGGGCACGCAAACCCCCCCCCACCACGGTAAGGTGACGATCCATGAGGGGGAAAAAAAAGTTTACTAATTATATGAAAAAGTCCTGGATTAATCTTAAGAAAATAAAAACGGAATTTTAATGAAAAGAAGAGTTATGTTAAGGGCTTCTTAATTTGCATCTGATTAGATACACAAATTATTACCGAACCTCAGACGTTTAATTCAGCAGATGAATTAAAGTTTGCAGCTCACGTGATTGCTCGGTGATGATGGTTCTGTCGTCGTCCTCATGAAGTTTTGAAGTGTTGTTCAGGGGCAAAACCCAGAATATTTGTCCCGCAAATATTCTCTTGACGATGAATGATATTTATGAAATCGTAAGTTGGATCTCGATGGTTGAAATTCAGCAGAAGCGCGCTGATTCCTCAGCTGCGCGTGATGTGGAGAGCTGCGTCTTCTCAGAGGCCTTCGATAATAATTAATTAAAGATATCTAATCCGATCTCAAATTAAGGAGTTTCGGACTTTAGATAAAAATAATAGCTTCTGTTGTTTTGGCCAAGAAAAATATTATAAAAATAAAGTCAAGATTAAAGTTTACATTAAAATTAAACAAACGGTGGTTTTACAGAAAGTTTAACAAAGAAAAAGAGATAAGTAAAATTTGGAGTTTACCTCCGATTAAGAATTGAGCTCAAAGAAATAGGAATTCCTAGGCATTTAAGAGAAAAAGAAAAAGACATTAAAATACAAAGTTACATAAACAAATTACGAGTTATCTGCCCTGTGTTCAGAAAAGCGGCACGTGGTAGAAGTCTGTTCAGACGGTCCTTTGTTCTTCCTTTCTCTTCCTTGCTGTGTGTAGACAATGGACAATGGAAAGAGACGAACGTCCAAAGAGATGAATCAGAGGCGAGAAGGGGTGAAGAAAAGAGACGAGCCGAAAAGAGGCAGAGCGAAGAGTCTTTCGCCTTTTATAAGTTCTGTTGAGATTCCGCGGGCTTCCGGGTTGACCGGAATCTCAGCCAATGGGCGTCCTTTCGTGGGCGGGCTCGATGAACCTTTAGTCCAATAACAAACAGTCTACAAGGGACCAATGGGATGAAGAAGCTGGGGTCTCTGAAGACTGATGAAATGTGATATCGGTCCACATGAATACACAATTTTAAATACATTGGAATATGTTTTTACACACACTTATATGTAACTAAACTACCTTAATGTATCTTATAAGTAGTGCTTCTAAATCAACATGCAGGAATAAACATTCATTTAAACATTTTTAACATGCATATATATATAAAATCACAGATTAATGCATTTCACACATATTATTGATTTTCCACATTAAAAACATCAGAGTCCATTTGCTTTTCATAGTTCTGAAAAGAAGAAGGTTTAGAATTGAGTTTGTAATAATGTACTTTAAAGTTCACTGGTTAAATCCAGCATGTCCCAGAGTTTAAGGAAATTAACTGAGTTGTGGATCTGTGTAGCCCAGGTCTGTTGCATGTTTATGGGGGCAATAAACCAAAGCCGGACATTGGGGAAATTCCTTAGGCTGGTTTTAACAAAGGAATGGGATTTCAGCAGTGGCCTGGAGGAAGAAAAGCTGTTCTTTGACTGTCTTACTCCTGGGTGAAACAAAATGTCTTTAGGCAGAAGAATAATTATTGCTGAGCCAAAGTGAGATGATGCTACAGTCCCCCCTCTGGTATCAATTGTGATGTTGATTCAGCGTTGATAGCAATCCTAGGCATCAAATCCCAATTTGGCGAGGCTTGATCCAAATGCTGAACTAAAGTTCTGATGTCAATAAGTCTTAATCTTGTAAACAGTATCTATTCCAAAGTGTAGGTCCTTAAATTTGGTTTTCTGAAAAACTTCTGGAAATTTCAAAAATAATTTTGGCATGACCAAATATAAACATTGTATAATTGTCTAGGATATACTAAAGTTCAGTATAAGCCTGTAAAGACTTAAAAATTCTGGGTACAAAAAGGGTGAACTAGAAGTATGTGGGTTTTGACATACTTGATATAAATGTTTTGGGTTTGCAGAAAAATATCTATTTAAAATTTCAAAAACAGTTTAAATGTGCATAAAATCTAAATAAAGTGTAAAGGATTATTTGTATATACACATGCATGTATCCAAAAATCTTAGTCAAAAGCAAAAATAAAATTCTTTCATACTTGAGGTAGATTCAGACTAATCAATATTGAGGTGACTCAAGGAGGTTCAAATTGAATTTGTTTAGTTAGACTAAACCATGGTTCCACAGATGTCCAAATAATAGTGTGTTTGAGGCTTTTGTTCAGAAAAACTGAGTGGGCATAGGATGTCGTTATCATTCTTTGGATGGCAATCAGAAGTAAATTTGGATTTACTGCAAAAAGGATATGATGAGAGAGCATATTCAATGCTAAAGTGTTAACTGAAAAGCTAATGTTTCTAGCTACTTCTGAGAGTAACATAGACATTGGCTGTGTGTGAGCATAGTCAACCTTTAACACAAAGAGCAAAGAGTTCAAGACCTTGTTGAGTTTGATTGAAGCTTCGGAGCAAGCATTCAAAACCAACACAGTGTCTTGTAAGATTTTGGTAACGATTTGTGGTTCGACAACCTGGTGTTTCAGTTTAGCGATGTTGACCGAGTTAACAGTGGGCATGCTAAGGCTAACAAGAGGCTCTAACGATGAGGCTGTTATTAAGAATCCACCCGAGGATCTTTGACCTTTCGTTTTGGCTTGGCCCAATTCTGACTGGGTAACAGTGGGTGTGATTGCTAGGCAGATGGCTAAACTGATAAAACAGGAGGGTCATCATCTTGGCAAACATAAAAGTGAGTAGTTTTGGATCTTAATCTTCTTGTTGATCTTTCTTTAGATACCTGGTTGGCAAATGAAAATTCCTCTTAGAGGTGGAATGATTTCTTTTAGATGGATGTAGTTTATTGATCCCAAAACTGGGAAATTACAGAATAGAGATTTAAGAGATTGAACTCTAAACCTTGTGCTTGTTTTTCACCTTTGATGGGAGTTTTAAGATTATTAGCTCAAGCTAATGGTGTTGAATGTCTTGTGTATACTATTTGGTAATAGTAAGTTGACTGAAGTTTATTAGATTTTACAGAGGTCTTTGAAATTAGTTTAAGGGCTAATTTGGTTTTAATATACCCTTTCCTTTCTGGAAGTTTGATGCAGTTAACCAATTGGAGAAATGTGACTGAGGGTACCTGAGGCTAGTAGTTAGCTACAGTTATTTCTCAGACGTAGGTTTGATTTTAATCTTATTTATGGACTTACTTTGACAGTGTTGTACCCGACAAGTCCCATGGGGTTTTGGTAAAGGTTACTCTGATTTTGATGACCCCATATGAAAATGGGGTCCTGGACTTGGCACTTGAGTGGCCAAAGTTTGTTGGTGACAATGTGTGGATTCATCCACTCGGGCAGGAATTTAGGAGTGATTTTCCTTTCCTGTAAATTGATTTCAGGTGTTTGCGGTACAAATGTGGGGTGGAAGATCTTGTCCCCCCTTTGCAGTTTGTCATGCGAGAGTTTTTGATCATTGTATGCTTTGTGTCGTTTGGCAACTCGGTCCGAATGTTTTTGAAATACAGTCTTGGGAGCTTTGTATGTCGTTTTGACGCTTTTGTGTTCTGCAGCTGGAATGTTATGGGCATTGGCAGTCATCACCCCCCTCTGGTTTCGAGGAACTCTGAGCGGTGGCGATGATGGTTCGTCGGAAGCATGAACAGGAGTGCCAATGTATAGCTGCAGAGAAGGTTGTGTCGCATGAAGTGGTTTCAGGTTAGGTATGTCAAAGGGTTTAGATGCGGGCAGCGCATGTATCGTTTTATCCGACCAGTGTTTGACGGTTTTATGGATCATTTGGTTGCAAGGTTGGGTGACTGTGCACCTTGCGTTTGCAAAAGTTGGGTTCTTTGTCACAAAAACTTGAGGTTTCAGAGGGTCTAGAGAGCCAGTTGGTGTGGCTCTTGTGACCATGCAGGCCTCATGGGCGGGTGGGTGGGTTTCAAAATGTGACACCACCATTGGATCATGGGTATCAAGGGTTTCAAGGGGGCCGTTTGGGGTTTTCTGCTCGGCCGTTGAGTTTTCAAGGTCATTTGAGTGTTTGGCTTGACCTCGTATGTGAAGGTGACTTTTGACTTCTTGTGGACAGTACTCACCTTGGTCTTGGCGGTCGCTTTCACTCGGTTGCAGTTGTTCCAACAGTGCTAGTTGTGTGAGACTTGGGGTGTCCAAAGTGTTCAGAACAAAGCACTGTGATTCAGTTGCCCTTGTTGGGTCAGATGGGTGAGGGTGTTGCGTTTGAGCCCATAGTTTGAGGTTCTTGAAATCAATCAGTGGCTCAAAATGGTTCAGTAGGTCTTTGCCAACAAGCAACGGAATGGCGTCAAGTTTGGACACGTAGACCGGATGTGTCAAGGTCATGGGTCCAATGGAAATGTTTAGTAGTGATACGCCCAACAGGGTTGTTTTAGTGAGCGCATATGGTCGCACAGCTAATGAACAGGGTTCCAGTTTCAAATGTTTGTTAGCGCGGTTAGCGGCTACACGTAGTTTGTCAAAAAGGGTGTGTGACATGAGAGTGATGTCAGCAGCGGTGTCTAAAACAGCGTCCTGACACACCATGTCTTCAAGGGTCAGTGGAAGGTGAATTTCCGTGCCACCCCCCTCTCGTTTAAATCGCATAGAAATTGTGGAACCGCTGGTTCGACACAGAGTTGCGACACGTTGTTAGAGGAGTGGTCTGTGACCTGTGGTTGGCTTGCCATAACAGCACTGGACTGCGTTGAGTCCTTTGGTCCTTCCTCATTTGCATGAGGGATTTTCTGCTTGCGTTTCCTTCGTTTGGAACGCTTGTTTTGAGTTGGCACAACTGATATAGCTAGAATATTAGCAGTTTTATTCTCTTTGTAGCTTTGAATCTCTGCTAGGAGGTGTTTGACAATTTCAATATCTTCTCTACTGAATGTAGGAGTTTCTTCTTCCTTCCAAGGTTTGTGATAGGTCTCTGCTTCTGAGCTTCTGTGATGGGATGGAGACCATTTGTCACGGTTACGCGTGTCTTCGTATCGGTATCTGTCATCATGGTAGTCCATATCGCGTTCTCGTGACCTATCCCATGGATATGGTCTACGACGGTAGTCGGGTTTTCGCAAAGTTGGTCCAAAGTGATATCCAGAGGACCTAGTGTGGTGTTGACCTTGATGAGGTCGCTTGGGAAAATGCTTCGGCTGTTTATGTACTCGCAGTGTAGGAGGTGGAGTAGAGCGAGGAGCTCCTTCCCACTCCAAGGTGTTAGATGCATCGCTAATAGCTAGCACTGTGGCAGGCTCAGCATGCTTGTTGCGACTTTGTTGCTGTTTTTGCAACGCGTAATGTGCAAACTCTCTCAGCTGACTTATTGAGTTTGACCTTGGGTTAGCTGTAACTCCCAGGTAATGGCTCACAGTGGGATGGAGGTTTTGGATGAAGAGGGTCTTGAAATTGTGGTCTTCTTCCATCCCTGGTGTATTTTGAGATCCAAAATATGCAAGTAGGAGTCTCTGGTAGTAGGCTTGTGTTGGCTCTGAGCATCCTTGCTTCACGGCTAGGGCTGCGGTTAGCCCTGCTTGTAGGCAGTCGTCAGAGAACTCCTTTTCGATGGCTTTGCGGAGCAGCGTGTAGTCTGCTTTGATGTTTGTCGGCTGTCTGTCTATGAATTTTGATACTGACCTGTTAGATGTTAGTTTGATCAGATAGATGCGATCGTCAGTCGTAGCATCAGGATACTTACGCAGGTAGTAATCAATGTCCTGTAAATAGACTTTGGCATCAGATGAACCCGTAGGTCCTGGATCAAATTTGGTGATATTTCGCGCGATCTTGTCAAGGTCGCGGTCTGAAGGGGCACACGCACGCTGTCCATGCGGTCGTCCGTATTCGAAATGGGGATCGGGCAAGGGAACGCGGTGGATGTCCCGGTGTTTGTGTGTTTCCTTTAGGAGCAGTTAACATTCCTTATAGTCCTTCTTCACATTTTCAAGTTGACCTTCAACTCTTCTGAGTTCCTTCTTTGTGTCTTGAAGGGCATCTTCAAGTTCATTGTTGTCTTGGTGAAGCACGTCATTGTTATCTATCAACCATTTATTTTCTGACTCTGCACGGTCCAAATCTTGTAATGCTTCATCCAGTTGATTTTGGGTTTTGTCATTCTCCTCTTGAGATTGTTCCAGATTTTCTTTCAGTGTTTCATTCTCTTCTTGGAGAGATAGGATCGTTGTTTGTTGATTTGCTAGCTTGTTCTCGGCTACCTTTAATCTTGCGACTAATGTTAGCGCAAACTTACCTAACACACTGGTGAAGTCCTTGCCTTCTGGTGGTTTTTCAGTGTGTTCATTCAAAAATTCTTCAGTGCGTTGCTCCAATTCTTCAGGCTGTGTTTCCTTGACCCGTGTTGTGAAGCTAGAAATGAAATTAGAAGTCCATGCTTCCAATGTTTCTTGAAGGTCATTCAGTTTGGTAAATCGGTCGGTTGTCTGTTGACTCGTCATGTTTGACCGTTGTTGTTATTTAGCTTTAAAAAAAAAAATTCAACTTGTTGATTATTCTTAAATTTGTTCGACAAGTTTTAACCTTGAGTGTTTTTTTATTCTACAACCGTGATAGTTGAAAGTTCCTTTAGAATTTGTTTCAACTTGCAGGCTTGCAGGATGGGAAATAGAATTTTGAAATTATTTAGGAATGTAGAGATGCTTCAATTAATTCGTTCGTTGAAACTGTATGTTGATAAATAAAGCTGAATTGAAATTGGATTGAATTTGTTTCACAAAACAAAACAAAGATTTAAATTGTGTGGATTGACTTCTTTACTTTGATTTTCAAAGTCTAGTATTGGAATTTGTCATCAATAACTAGGTTTGGGATTTTGCAGAATGTCACTTTGAAAGTGAGGATTTTATTTACAAAAGAAATACAAAAACAAAAGAGGCTAAATGCTTTAAAGATTTAAGATTACAAGTTTCCACTTTCTTTTAAAGTTAAGGCTTTCCTTTGGTTTTATTTGTTAAAGCCTATTTTCCTTTGAAGCATTAAATGTTTAAAATATTTACAAATTAGAAACAAGTGAATTGTTTGAATATTTGGTGTCCAAGGATTTCTTAGGATTGAAGCCAATAGTGATCTGTCTTGATTGTTATCTATAAATTTCTTATTTACAGAATAATCGATGTTGCACCTTTTTGAACTTTTCTTTAAATCCTGGGAAAATTTTGAAACATTACGCTGGTTGGTTAGATTGTTTTTCTTTCCTGGATGGAGAAAACATGAACCCAGAATGACACAATGAGTTTAAATAACTCCTAGAGCTTCTCTTCAAGTGTTAATTGCTTGATGTGGTTTCCTAAATTTGAGAAAGAGGGAAAAATTATAATATTCATTAAGTCTGTAATTTGTTAAAATGTACAGATTTAATCCTACTTTAATGTTACTGTTGAGTAAAACATCAGCATGAAAATTCCTTAAGCTAAATCTGGGTTTCTGTGGGAAGGGGAGTCACAGCCATATCAACATTTAATAATAGGGAAAATAAGCACACATATAGCTTCAAAGTTGCAACTTTTGCTTAAAAGTCTGTGTAAATACGTTGCTTTTAGCTTAAAGATTATAATATGGTGGTTACATAAGTGATTAACATACAATAGGAGTGTTATGTATGTTCCTGCTATAGGTATCTATGCAGTGAGTGGTGGTCCTCACCAACTGAGAAAAACTTTCAAGAAGCCAAACAGGTCCTTTCCCTTTTATTCTTGGCATAAGAAGTTGGATTAGGGTTAAATTTAAGTTTTCCTGAATAACATGAATTGCCTTGAAGTTACTTGTAAGACTTAATTTGGTTATAAATCGTCTTTAAATATTAGAGTTTTTAAAGAAAAATTGCGAGTCCCCTAATGTTTCGACACACCAAGATGGAGGTCAGTTCTTCGTCTGCACTTCCGGAAGAGGAAACCCAATGACTGTCCACTCAAGGAGTCAAGGATCTCTACGTCAAAATGGCAGCTACATGGAACTTTACCTAGACTTAAAGGTTGGCGTCGCTTGGCCTGATCTACACATGCGCAGTTTTGTGCATAGCTTGACGGTCGCGTGCGTGACTGAGCGTGCACGTGCCACATGAATGCAGCTCAAGCTTCAGTCCATAAAACCACGCCTTGCTTTCCAAAGGCAGGAAAACTTCGGTCTCCCTAAACTTTATACAAGTTTATACAATGGTTAATTCAATTAAATCCCCCCAAGGGTTTGGTCTTCGCCTGCGGGGTGTTGAAATAAACGGGGGAAAACAAATAGGATTTCTTCGCTATTTTTTTCCCAGGCCTATTTTAATTATTCAGCGTGTAATCACGATTCTTAAGCATGCATTGAACAAAAAAACTAAAACTGACTAGAGTGGGGTCTCCTCACCCCCACACTTCTCTTGGTCAGCAGACACACACACAGCAGTAATCAGGGGGGCGAATTCACCCCCTCCTCCTCGTGACACAGAGACAAGACAATAGACTGGCTGCAGTCAATTGAACCACCTTTGTAAGTTAAAATCGACCAAAATCACACACAGCTTATGTATTATTTTTTTCATTCTGAGTGAGTCAAGTTCAACCAGGCCTCACACGGGGCACCATATAATGTAGGGGAAATATGAAAAATTAATAAATAAATAAATATGATCAGGTATGAATTATTTAATTTATATTGATGTATTGGAATCTGAGATCAAATCTCGTTTCATATACATCAGAAAAGCTAATAACACTCATGGGGCACCAGCTTCTATCTTTAAGAAGGCAATTTAATCTTTAATTTCACTTTATACCTGTTTAATCACCTCAATAAATTAATTAATAATCAGTCTCAAAAATTTTTCCATGAATTTGATACCTGTGCTTGAAACAGGCTCAGAATGAAATAAATTCTCAACAACTTCTCTCATTTTCACATATTTATTAAACGAAATGATTAACAGACATTGCAGTAATTTCATTAATCATAAAATCAGTCTTGTAAATGATAGATTAACAATGTCAATATTTTCGGAACCAGGGTTAAACTGAGAAACCAATTTCTATCAGTTTGAGTTAACAGATCATGGAAACAACGCAAATTTATGGAAAAAGTTTACTAATTATATGAAAAAGTCCTGGATTAATCTTAAGAAAATAAAACAGAATTTAATGAAAAGAAGAGTTATGTTAAGGGCTTCTTTATTTGCATCTGATTAGATACACAAATTATTACCGAACCTCAGACGTTTAATTCAGCAGATTGAATTAAAGTTTGCAGCTCACGTGATTCCTCGGTGATGATGGTTCTGTCGTCGTCCTCATGAAGTTTTGAAGTGTTGTTCAGGGGCAAAACCCAGAATATTTGTCCCGCAAATATTCTCTTGACGATGAATGATATTTATGAAATCGTAAGTTGGATCTCGATGGTTGAAATTCAGCAGAAGCGCGCTGATTCCTCAGCTGCGTGTGATGTGGAGAGCTGCGTCTTCTCAGAGGCCTTCGATAATAATTAATTAAAGATATCTAATCCGATCTCAAATTAAGGAGTTTCAGACTTTAGATAAAAATAATAGCTTCTGTTGTTTTGGCCAAGAAAAATATTATAAAAATAAAGTCGAGATTAAAGTTTACATTAAAATTAAACAAACGGTGGTTTTACAGAAAGTTTAACAAAGAAAAAGAGATAAGTAAAATTTGGAGTTTAACTCCGATTAAGAATTGAGCTCAAAGAAATAGGAATTCCTAGGCATTTAAGAGAAAAAGAAAAAGACATTAAAATACAAAGTTACATAAACAAATTACGAGTTATCTGCTCTGTGTTCAGAAAAGCGGCACGTTGGTAGAAGTCTGTTCAGACGGTCCTTTGTTCTTCCTTTCTCTTCCTTGCTGTGTGTAGACAATGGACAATGGATAGAGACTAACGTCCAAAGAGATGAATCAGAGGTGAGAAGGGGGTGAAGAAAAGAGACGAGCCGAAAAGAGGCAGAGCGAAGAGTCTTTCGCCTTTTATAAGTTCTGTTGAGATTCCGCGGGCTTCCGGGTTGACCGGAATCTCAGCCAATGGGCGTCCTTTCGTGGGCGGACTTGATGAACCTTTAGTCCAATAACAAACAGTCTACAAGGGACCAATGGGATGAAGAAGCTGGGTCTCTGAAGACTGATGAAATGTGATATCGGTCCACATGAATACACAATTTTAAATACATTGGAATATGTTTTTACACACACTTATGTGTAACTAAACTACCTTAATGTATCTTAATAAGTAGTGCTTCTAAATCAACATGCAGGAATAAACATTCATTTAAACAATTTTTAACATGCATACACTACCGTTCAAAAGTTTGGGGTCACTCAGACATTTTGTGTTTTCCATGAAAAGTCACACTTTTATTTACCACCATGATTGTAAAATGAATAGAAAATATAGTCAAGGACATTGACAAGGTTAGAAATAATGATTTGTATTTGAAATAATAATTTTTTCCTTCAAACTTTGCTTTCGTCAAAGAATCCTCCATTTGCAGCAATTACAGCATTGCAGACCTAACATGATTGCACAAGGGTTTTCTAATCATCCATTAGCCTTCTGATGCAATGAGCAAACACATTGTACCATTAGAACACTGGCGTGATAGTTGCTGGAAATGGGCCTCTATACACCCATGTAGATATTGCACCAAAAACCAGACATTTTGCAGCTAGAATAGTCATTTACCACATTAGCAATGTATAGAGTGTAATTTCTGATTAGTTTAAAGTTATCTTCATTGAAAAAAAGTGTTTTTTCTTTCAAAAATAAGGAAATTTCTAAGTGACCCCAAACTTTTGAACGTAGTGGTATATATATAAAATCACAGATTAATTGCATTTCACACATATTATTGATTTTGCCACATTAAAAACATTAGAGTCCATTTGCTTTTCATAGTTCTGAAAAGAAGAAGGTTTAGAATTGAGTTGTATAATGTACTTTAAAGTTCACTGGTAAATCCAGCATGTCCCAGAGTTTAAGGAAATTAACTGAGTTGTGGATCTGTGTAGCCCAGGTCTGTTGCATGTTTATGGGGCAATAAACCAAAGCCGGACATTGGGGAAATTCCTTAGGCTGGTTTTAACAAAGGAATGGGATTTCAGCTGTGGCCTGGAGGAAGAAAAGCTGTTCTTTGACTGTCTTACTCCTGGGTGAAACAAAATGTCTTTAGGCAGAAGAATAATTATTGCTGAGCCAAAGTGAGATGATGCTACACCGGACACACCCAGGTAGCTGGGGATCGGGTGCCAGGAGGTGCCTCTCGGGGGGGGAGTACTGTGATGGTCTCTCTCTTTTGATTATCATCCGCAGCTGCGCGTGCACCTGCTCTCCATCACCCTCAGACTATTTAGACCACGCTGCTGCAGATCAGTGCGGCGCCGTCTGTCTTCTTGGATCGAGATGAGACCAACTCTCGTCTTCGCCTTCGTTAAGAGAATCTCCTAGCTATTTGCCAGCATTCCCAAGCTATCCTCACCTCGTGCCTCTACCTCCTGGAGGGAGCATCTGTTCACACCAAGTAAGCCTATTATCTGCTCACCATTATCAGCGTTCGTACCCTGTGCACAGGCGTAGTCCGTGGTGGCGGAAGTCCTCTCCCTCCTGAAGCCGATCGAGCACGCTTCTCACCTCACATTCTCTTCACCTCTCCAGCTGCGCAGTGACAGCAGGCGCTATCCTCCTGGCCGAAGGGCCTGCGGGCCAGCCTGAGCTCATCACCACCTCTGAAAACAGTAAGCCCTGGTCCATTCTCTTACATCCCTCCGGGGGCTTCATTAAAGTCTTCTGTCCCTACTCTGCCATAGGGTTGCCAGGTTGCACGGCGCTCTGCTCACCCCCAACTGCTACGTCATCACTGACACATACGTGTGCGCGCACACACACACACAACACACACCACTCTCTCTCTCTCTCTCTCTCACACACTCATTATACACAATAAAGATAATTGTATCCATTCCCTAGTCTGTGTCTGCTCTCTGGGTCTGTTAATCATGTCAGAATCAACAGTAAAACACTCCTGAAAAAAAAAAAAAAGATAGGCAACCACACACCAGCCAACAGAAGAAAGGCCCAAACCAGCTAACCCAAACTGGCCAGCCTATCCACCGGGTTCAACTCCTGTGCATGACCACCAAGAGACAGGAGTGCACAAAGACTGCAAGACAGACAAGTGGCATGGGAAGAAAGAGAACAGCTGGTCAAGTCAACTCCCTGTGGTCTGGTACCAATTGGTCCCGGGTCACAATCTGGTGATTGGGGGACTATTGCAGTAGATGATTTTCAGATGTTAAATTTTTTCCCCTCTCTCTAAAAGGCTGAGGGGTGTTGTCGTCACCCTGTCAGGGAGATGAGCAATGGCAGCGGCAGTGTCACCATCTACCTTGTGAACATATCTAAGAAAGAAATGACGTAGGCTTTTCAAATCGATGCCATAGGTGTGTCTGTGAAAAACCTCGGACCATTTGAATTTCTGTGTTTTTTTTCTCTAAACTGTGTTTATGCTGCACCTCCACTGTCCATGTCTGCTCGACCGTGAGCCTTGTGTGACAAAAATTACATTATTGTCTCCAGTCTGTTAGGCTCCACGGAGCCCTCCACATCTGGCCATGTGCAGCCCAAATTTTGTGACCGAGTTGCCTGGGTGTGTTGACTAGCATCCTCCCATTCAAGAGGTGGTGCTACCGACACAGCATACAAAGTCAAAGAAGACAAAGGAGAGGAAGACGGGAATAAACATACATGAATCATGTTGGCAGCAGCAGCAGCAGCCTTGAGCAAAGAAGAATACTGAAAAACAATAATTCTTCCTTTTCCTTGAAACGATGCCATTGTTGTTGCTACAAAAAAATGTGCATCGCTCTTGGGTTTCTTCATTTTATATAATCAGCAAACAAACTGGTGCATTAGCACATTTGTGCTACCCATAGGGCTGGGGTGAATCTATAAATGACAGTTATGTGCATGCATCAAACGCTTAGCCTGGTTGATGAAAAAAATGAAGCATATAAAAAACTGCTTGCACACCGGCCTCGTTCAAAGCGGACACGCATCTCAGTGCACCAGAGCAGAGGTGTAGCATAAACAAGGCTTTGATCTTGTAAATGTGATAACTGTTACAGCCCGAGTGCTGGTTCCGTCCGCACTCGGATCTTGTATCATTTCCAGGCTTTGACAGCAGAGGTTTCCTTCTAGCTCCCCGGGCTCTTATTGTGACAGCGCCCGGTGGAGCTCCCTACTGTCAGAGTCAACAGCTGTGCTGCATTCGGGGTCATTAGTGACTCGGGGGTTAAGAGCAGGTGCTGAGATGCTCCCCGATGCAGCAGTCTCTGTTAATCTTCCTGTTAATCTTCCTGTTAATCCTCCTGTTAACCTTCCCGTTATGATACGCTCTGTTGAAGTTCCTGTTATACTTCCCTGTTAAGGTACGTCCTGTTATTGTCTTACCCGCACTATTGTGTGTATCATTCTCTGTTCCTGCACCTCTTAATAAACATCACTGCAACTCACTGGTGACTGCTGGCGTCTTATGGTGGCTCGTGAGGGCCACCGTGACAGTAGACTGCTGCCAGTACGTCCGGAGAGGGGCATCGCACCGAGACGCCATTCACCGTGAGTTTAGCAGTATTGGACTGTTGCTCTTACCTGTCTGGGTACCGTTGCTGAAGCATGCCGTCGTGGAGGCCCCGCACTCAGAGTCCGAGTGATGTCCTCGCAGACGCCCTTGAGTGCATGGACGAAATCCTCAACACCGCTTCCCTCCTTGACTTCAGCAGCGACGTGCACCGGTACCTGGACCAAGCTGAGGAGGTCCTCGACTATCTCCCCCGCTTCGCCTGTCATCCTGAGGTGAGCGCGAGGAGGTTGGACATTGCCACACAGCGAGAAATATTCCGTGGGTTGGAGGGAAATCCCGGCAGGAAGCCGAAGAGGAGGAGACGTCACCCTTTGCTTCGGGATTCCACTCCTGCCTCCGCTCCGGCCCGGGAGTTCGCGCCATCCAGAGGTCTTTCCCCATCCTGCACGACGTCATTCGGGATTCCCCCGGAGGAGCTGCAGCTGACTGCAATCAAGGTCCGGGACCGAGTGGCTGCTGCTCGCTCCGCTGTGTACCCGTCCATAGTCATTAAGCATGTGGCGGCGGCAGTCAGACTGGTGGAAAGGAATCCAGAGCTGCGTGATTTCCCCAAGTTCAACGCCCTCCTTGCCTCTGTCTCCGCACAGGAGCGGCGGTTCCCGGGCCTCACCTTCGCTTCGCCTTCCACCAGAGACCAACGTAACCTCCATAACCCTCCTCAGCATGAACCCTGTCCGGATCCAGCTCCGGGTCACCGCAAGGGCTCTATCCCTCGCACAGCTACCTCACCTGCGCCTCGTCAGAGGGGATTTCCCGCAGCCTCATCTCCTCCTGAGCCATCTCCCGCTCTTTTGTCAGCGTCCCATGCCCAGCTCATTTCAGCTGTCGCCCCCTCCTCCTCGACGCATTCCCCGGCCGCTGTGTGTACTCCGAGTCCAGCCCTGGCGAGTCCCGTCCCGGAACCATCTCCAGCGGGTCCACCTTGTCCTTCCAGGAGGCCCGCTGTCACCGTCCGGCGGGGAAAGGGAGGAGCAACGTCCGCTACAGCAGGCACCAATCAACCTTCAGGAGACAGGCAAGTCCAAATTCATTCACACACACGTTGTTGTGATTTGCTCTATCAGACTCCTGGAGGTGGAGCTCAGGGTTCGCAGCTCCCCGAGCTCCCACCACCTGCTGTGGCTGTAATGATTAACCCCGCATCCTCTGTGTCTCCCTCCGCTGGAGCGGTCCTCGACACCAGGCCAACGTCGCTGGATGAGGAGGGGGCCTGTGGGTTCTGAGAGCCTGGTTCCGGTTCCGCAGCCACGTCGTGGGCGGAGGAGGAGGGCGGACTGCAGCGTGGAACCTGCGCCGACGAGGAAGCGTCCTCGGGGGATCCACGGACGAGCGGATCCGTCCCAGAGGGTCAAGGTTCTCCTGCACACCACGCCATGTGGGCCATTGGCGTGGGCACCAGTGCCGGAGGACTCGTAAGCTGCGCATACCATCATGCCAGCTGCGGAGCCCGACACAGCTGAATAGGAGCCTGAAGAGGACCTCCTGGCACTTGAACCTGGATCTTCGCAGTCCTGGACGGCGTCAGAACCCGAGATCAGGCAAGTGCTCTACCTTAACTTTCTCCTTCTCATTTTAGAGCACTTTAGCCTGGTCTCTAGGGGAGATGAGCCGGGTGCAACCGTCCGCTGCGCCGAGCTTGTCTCGCCGGGTTCTGGCGCTGCCGGTGATCCTGATCCCGGTTCTTTTCTCTCTCCTGAGCCTTCTCCCAGGGTCGCCGGCAAGGAGCTGCTATCACCCGCTGTGCCAAAGGTTCCGGGTTCGGGGTTGGAGGTCGGTCTTGGTGCGGCGCCTACCCAATCGGGGTCCAACGCGGACGCAACCGCAACCCAATCGGGGTCCGATGAGGACGCGGCACCAGCTGTTTCCAGGTTTGGTGGGGAAGCTGCAGATCCCCTGCCGCCGGATACTGGACGGGCTCATCTCCCTCATCTTCATCATCACCATCATCATCCTCCCCGTTCTCCTGAGGAGCTCAACCCATCTCCACCTGGGGCCGTTGGGGTTCCGAACGGTCCACCTGGTTCTCCCTCATCTTTCCCTTCTTCAGCGAGACCGCCGGCTACTTCTCCCCTACGGTTCTGGTGGGCAAGCGATGCGGGTCAGCCACCTGAAGGACTGCCGTGCCCATTTGGCTCTCTGGGTCGGCCTCCTGACCCATTGGACCCCCTGTTTGGCGACCTGGTCTGGCTGCCTGAAATTTACTGTTTCCGAGCATGGGACTGGGGTAGGCCGCCCGAACTGTCTTTTTTCACCCTGCCTGCATTGTGGCCGCTTGATGCCGGACGGCCCCCCGAACTTTCAGCCTCCATCCCTCAGAGCCAGGACTGCACTCATCCCGGGGTTTTTCATTATGTCTGTGTCTGTAAACTTTTGGGATGTGCGGGGGGCCTGATATGTGATTTTGTATCTCGCTCCTTTTTCGTAGCTGTGTTTGATGTTTTTTGTTTTTTTTTCTCCCTCCTCTGCCTAATGTCAATTTATTGCTTTAAACCGATATATGTATTGCCTGTTGGGTTCTGTCCCGGTTACCCACACATAAGGGAGTATTGGGGTTTTTTTTCTCCCTCAACCCGTCTCTGTGACTGCTTTGTTGGCCTCTGGTTATCGTTTTGTTCTTTTTGACTCTCTCCCTCCTACCGGCGCCCCATCCGCCCACCCTAGGGGGGTGGGGGTGGGGAGGGCTTGGGTGTTACTTGGGCCGCTCAGGTGCTCGACCTTGAGGGGGAGATACTGTTACAGCCCGAGTGCTGGTTCCATCCGCACTCGGATCTTGTATCATTTCCAGGCTTTGACAGCAGAGGTTTCCTTCTAGCTCCACGGGCTCTTATTGTGACAGTGCCTGGTGGAGCTCCCTGCTGTCAGAGTCAACAGCTGTGCTGCATTCGGGGTCATTAGTGACCGGGGTTAAAAGCAGGCGCTGAATGCTCCCCGATGCAGCAGTCTCTGTTAATCTTCCTGTTAACCTTCCCGTTATGATACGCTCTGTTGAAGTTCCTGTTATACTTCCCTGTTAAGGTACGTCCTGTGATTGTCTTACCCGCACTATTGTGTGTATCATTCTCTGTTCCTGCACCTCTTAATAAACATCACTGCAACTCACTGGTGACTGCTGGCGTCTTATGGTGGCTCGTGAGGGCCACCGTGACAATAACTACAGAAAGAAATAATGTCGCCTTTTCAAATCAATGTCATTATGTCCAAGACAAATATTGGACCACTTACCCAGGATTTACACTGATTCCGGATGCAGTCCATTGCAGATACAGTGCGGATGGCCTCTTGCGTCCATCTCTAACAGCTCCATTTGTGTTTTGTTGCAGCATGGATAAGAACAAGGTCTGAAATACAAGATTGTGTGAGAAATATACAAAATAACTAACTAACTAACTAACTAACCTGCACTTATATAGCGCTTTTCTAGTCACAAAGACCACTCAAAGCGCTTTCATTAATACTAACCCTCTATTCTAAGGGCCTATAGGAAACAAATATCTAGGGACAATTTAGAACAGCCAATTAACCTAACATGCACGTTTTTGGCATGTGGGAGGAAACCGGAGAAATCCCGGAGTAAACCCACGCAACACGGGGAGAACATGCAAACTCCACACAGATCACTGTTGGTCGGGGGCTGGGATCGAACCCACGATCCCACGATCCCCATAATCCCCCGGCCAAGGGTAAACTGTGCTGCCGCAGTGCTAACCACTGCGCCATCGTGCAGCAAATAACATGAGATCTCGAGAAAGACCTGAGAATAACTGAGATAAACCCATCGTGATCACGTGATAACATAAGTGTGATATAACGACTCTCCACCTGGATTTTTGAGCTGTTAAAATAAAACACAAGTAGCCCGTTAATTTTAATTCTATAAAGTGTTTGCATGTTAAGTCAAGTTTTTACCTTCTCTGACACAGCGGTGGAGGAAGAGACCTCAGAAAATAACGGACAATCCTTAAATCATTTTTAATGATCACACAGCTATTAAAGCGGGTGAGTAGCTTTTAGTAACATCAGTGCCAAAATTACGAGAAAAAAAGTTACAAATTTATGGGAAAAAAGTGTGAACATGTATGAGAAAAAGTCACAAATTTACCAAAAAAAAAGTTAGAAATTGTTATAATCTGCCCTCCGGGCAGACGAGAGTTTATGAAGAGGACTCATTTGCAGACAGGGAAGCAGTGGAGACTGATTGTTTACTAACAAAGCACTGAGGACAAACCAAAATGCAACACATGGGCTGAGAGCTAAACTAACCTAAACTGAGCAGGCACAATATTAACCTAAACTAGGCAAACGCAAAGCAAGACTTGATGGAGAATTTACAGGGAATCAGAGCAGGGTGAACAACGGTGTGGAAAACACAGAGTAGTTGATATGATGACCTCTCAACAAACACAGCACAGAGACTCACATATACAGGGGAACTAATAACAAACGTAACGTGAGATAGCTGGGCAGACAAGGGCAGGAGGTGCACACCTAAGGAGTAGCTATGGATGAGGAACTGGCGACAATAGGTAAACAAGCACACACACAATCATGAACTTAGGGGAAGACATGACAGACTAACAGGGACACTGAATGATAATGATAATCATAAAAGGCTTTGGGAAAGCAGAGATCAAAATGAACATAAAACAAGGGCACAATCCCTAGCTGTGCCACTGACCATGACAGAAATTTATGAGAGAAAAAAGTGAAAAATTTTGAGAAAAAAGTCACAAATTTGCAAGAAAAAGTAAAATTACTTCAAAAAAGTTACAAACTTACAAAAAATGTTAGCAAATTTAGAAGAAAAAAGTCACAAATTTAAAAGAAGAAACAGTCACAAATTAACAAAAAAGCAGCAAACATATGAGTAAATAAAATGAGAAAAAAGTGACAAATTTATGAGAAAAAGTTGCAAGTTTACAGTAAAAAAGTAGCAGATTTATAAGAAAGTTCCAACACTTTACTAACGTATGCATAACTTATGCATATCTTATCCTAACTTCTGCAGAGCATGGTCATGTCAAACTGCCGTAGCCTCCCGATCCATGAATCCTAGGTGTGTGAGAGATCATCTCCATTCAACCAAGATGATTCTCTCCTCCAAAGATCATCGCACGGCGGGGGATGTGACTAACCTGGCAGATCTGTCAAATCTGTCAGGTCAGTCATGTCAAAAACAGCTGATGTGGCACATCACGAATGTCAGATTGTCATGATCCTGGGCACGGATGGGGCCGTGCCCAGTCTTCAGTTTGAGTTCAGTTTTTTCTGTTTGTTTGTTTCTTTATTTCTCTTGGACTGTTGTATTTCATCTGTTTATTTTTGGAGCGTTCCACGTTCTTGGTTTTGCCCTTATTATCTTGTCTATTTGTTGTGTTATTTTGTATTTATGGGTGTAGTTATATCTTTTGGGTTATCTTATTCTTGTGTCTTCATGTGTTTCTGGTCTATGCTTTTATTTTGACAGTACCTGTGCAGCTTCCGCCTGTCAAACTGTTTCGCGGGCTGCACAGCTGTCACTTGTTTGATTATTTTTCCACTCATGTACCTACACCTGCTAGGTATTTGTCAGTTGGGCATGTACCTATTTACGGACACGGCAGCACTTCGCAGGTTGCCGTGTCCTACTGTGACGTCCTCAGATGTTCTGCCAAAACTCTGAGTGTTTGTTGGTGGTGTCATTGAGAACGGGTGTGCTCTGATCAGGTAACATTTTTCCCTTTTCCCTTTCCCCCAGCCATGAGCCCCGATTCCCTTCGGGTGTGATTCCAGCTGAGTTATCTCTTTTCCCCGGTGTATTTGTGTGCCTCAGCCAGTGTTTTCCCCCTGGCTCTTCTTCCCCTTCCTGGTCATGAGCCCCACCCTCCTCTGGCATGTTTTTTCCTCTTTATTTGTAAGTGTTGTGTTTTTTGTATGTTTGTCTTTTTGTTAATAAATGTGCAGAACCTACAGCTACAGCATGTGTTTGGTGTCCGTCATAGCCCTTAAAAAGGGTGTTTTATGACAGAAGGACACGGCCCGTGTATGAACACCAGCTGCTGTAGGTTTCAGCATTTTTTTTTCTTTTCCTGTACTCATTTTTCCCATTTTTCTGTTGTTACGCATGCATTCATTATGCCACCAGCGTGCCAGGGCAGCACCAACCAAGGTAAATCAGTAGACAGTGGTCCCACCGTAGATGAACTGTGGGCAGTAGACTTTGCCCAGGACTTTGTAGATGCAGCGCTCATCTCCTGCTCGCTAAAGGAGGTTCGCAGGAACATGGAGGCAGCAGCGACCATTGTGGGAGCGTATCAGGGATTAGGGAGCTACCCCAGGTACTTGGGTCTGCTATACACCGTCTCCATCCTCTAGATGGACTCTTGCAGCCTGGTAGAGCTTCCAACATGTGCGCCTAGGGCGGTGCTGACGAGGAAACATCTCCAGACCCCAGCATCTCGCTGGTCTTGCTGGGAGCCCATTTTTCCTCCTCCTCATCTACCGTCCATTCTTGAGCCAACAGGAGAACATCCCTGGGAACAGACACACCCAGCATCTCACCGTTACCTACCTGTGCCACATCAGAGGGAGTCCCCCATCACGGCTGGGAACTCCGCCATCATCGTGCCTGCAGCGCTGGCTCCTCCTGTGTCTTCATTGGTGCCCCTGTGCGCTGCAGCCATTAGGAGTTGTCTGGGTCTCCTGCAGCAGCCACCATCGCACTATGGGAATTCAAGCAAGTGCATTCTCATTTTTAAACAGCTTTTGATTATATGCCTTGTCTAATTCCCAGGGAGAGGGCTCAGCAGCAGCCGCACATTGTGGCTGAGCCCTCTCCACCAGCTGCTGTAGATGTACATGCCTCATCCTCACAAGCTACTTCTGTCTTTTCTGGGTGTCCGCCGGTCCCACCTGTGAGCCGCCGGACAACGGAGGTGCCTGAGGTCCTGGAGAACCCCACACCAGCCCCGCAGCCACATTCTGGACAGGAGAGGAGCGGTCACGGATTCCTGAAGCCTGAGCCAACAAAGGAGTGTCCCCTGGTTTCAGCTGCCCGGGACTCAGTGCCTGTGATGGGGAAGCCTCCAGTCTCAGCCACCACATCAGGAGGGCCACCTGCATCAATCACCACACCTGGAGGTCTGTGGGCTGCATCCACCACCATGCCTGCTGCAGGGGTCACTGCAGCAGAGTCATCGGAGTCCTGGACGGCGGTGGAGCTCAAGTCCAGGCAAGTATTCCGTTCCGTTTTAACATTTACAGATCTAGAGAATTCTTGTCTGGCTCAGGGTGGGGAGAATCAGCTGCAGATGTCCTCTGCTCCTGAGCTCTCCTCACCGGGCTCCACTGCTGCCGGTGATTCTCTGGTGTTTGTTTCTTCCTCCCTGTTCGAGGTGGTCATGCCGAAGGTGGACCGCCGGGCGAGCGAAGTCGAGATGTCCCTGTTGGATTTGTTAGGATCTACTTCTTCTTCCCCGTCCGAGGTGGTCATGCCGGGGTTGGAGGATCGGACGGAGGAAGTCAAGATGTCCCAGCCAGAATCACAAGAGTCCTGGACAGCAGTGGAGCTTGAGCTCAGGCAAGTTCTCTTTTTTGTCTTCACTTTAACTGTCATAGAGAAATCTTGCCTGGCTCTTGGTAGGGAGGACCAAGTGCAGCCGTCAGCTGCATCTGAGTCCTCCTTGCCGGGCTCCACTGCTGCCGGGGACTCTGACCTGGTGTTTGTCTGTCCTCTGTCCAAGCCTTCTCCTAAGGTCACCGCGGGTCCTCCACCTTCATCTGAGATCACTGCAGGTCCTCTGCCGTCGCCTGAGGTCTCTGTGGGTCCTCCCTCTCTGCCAGAGGTCTCCGTGGGTCCTTCCTCTCTGTCTGAGGCCGTTGCGGGTGCTATGCCTCAGTCCGAGGACTCCGCAGGTGCTACACCTCTGTCCGAGGTCTCCGTGGGTGCTACACCTCCATCCAAGGTCCCCATGGGTGCTACACCTCTGTCTGAGGCCCCCATGGGTGCTGCACCTCCATCTGAGGCCCCCGTAGGTGCTGTACCTCCGTCCGGGGTCCCTGTGGGTGCTGCGCCTCAGTCCGGGGCCTCCGTGGGTACTGTGCCTCAGTCTGGGGCCTCCAGGGGTGCTGCACCTCAGTCCAGGGCCTCTGTGGGTGTTACGCCTCAGCCCAAGGTCACCACCAGGGATGTTTCTTCATCGTCCGAGGGCGCCAAGGGTCCTTTGTCTTGGCCGATGCCTGAGGTCTGCCATAAGTTCCTCGCCTTCGTCAGAGTTTGCCGTTGGTCATCGGGTGTCGCTGGGGTTCTCCACTGGTTGGTCGCCTTCGCTGCCTGGTTCTTCCCCTGGTCCGCTGCTCCCCTCAGCTGGCCCTCGCGTCGAGCAGCTATGCTGGGCAGCCATTCCTACGGGCAGTCTCCGTGCTTGTTGGCCACCCATCTCATTAGGATTGCACCTCCCAGCTCCCATGATCCATGGGAGGCGCTGGGCCCGGCTGCCACCCCCTGGAGGGGATGTGCTGTGTGCCATGGCTCGCTGGCTCAGCAATGCTGGCAGACCACCCGATGGGCTGCCTTTCTGCTTGGGTGGTTCTGGTACACAGGGAGGCCACCCGACTTCCTCTCCTCCAGCACATGCGCTGGTGGTCTTGGGACTCTGGTAGGCCACCCAAACTACCTCATCCACCATCTAGTGGGCCTTGAGTTCCATACTGCCACCTGTTGCACAGTGTCATGGGTCATGAATGTTTTTTTGTGTGTTTTGCTTTCTGGTTGGGTTTGGTCCCTCCGTGCATAGGTCGCACCTCCTCTCACCCGGGGTGGGTTGTTTTCTTGGTGGGGGGGGGGGTCTTTTTGAGGGCAGGTCCGCTTTCTTTTTTGATGTTGCCCTGGAGTGTCTGGGACCCACCCCTGGGGGGGGGGGGGATACTGTCATGATCCTGGGCACGGATGGGGGCCGTGCCCAGTCTTCAGTTTGAGTTCAGTTTTTTTCTGTTTGTTTGTTTCTTTATTTCTCTTGGGCTGTTGTATTTCAATTTATTTATTTATTTATTTATTTATTTATTTATTTTTATTTTTAGAGCATTCTGCATTCTTGGTTTTGCCCTTATTATCTTGTCTATTTATTGTGTTATTTTGTATTTATGGGTGTAGTTATATCTTTTGGGTTGTGTTATCTTATTCTTGTGTCTTCCTTTATTTCTGGTCCATGCTTTTATTTTGACAGTGCCTGTGCAGCTTCTGCCTGTCAAACTGTTTTGTGGACTGCACAGCTGTCACTTGTTGTTTGATTATTTTTCCACTCATGTACCTACACCTGCTACGCATTTGTCAGCTGGGCTTGTACCTATTTAAGAACGCGGCAGCACTTTGCAGGTTGCCTTGTCCTACTGTGACATTCTCAGATGTTCTGCCAAAACTCTGAGTGTTTGTTGGCGGTATCATTGAGAATGGGTGTACTCTGATCAGGTAATATTTTTCCATTTTCCCTTTCCCCCAGCCGTGGGCCCTGGTTCTGCTGTTCTTCCCCTTTCTGGTTGTGAATCTGGCACATTTATTCCCTCTTTATTTGTAAGTGTTGTGTTTTTTGTATGTTTGTCTTTTCATTAATGAATGTGCAGAACCTACAGCATGTGTTTGGTGTCCTTCATAGCCCTTAAGAAGGGCATTTTATGACAAAGATGACAGTTGTAACAACCTGGCTCAACAGTTATGATAAAGGCACGCAAACTGATGGTGATAAAAAAAAAGTTTCTCAATAAAGTGAAAAAAAATTAGATAATGCATGGAGTGTGCTTTTGCCGGTGTGGTCCCATAAAGAGCGAAGAACCGCAGCCAAGGGAGAGCAATGTGGGATTTATCATCCAACAACAGCTGATGGAAAACAGCTGAGCTCTGTGCTTCGGGCGATCTTATCAGCTGATTGGTTCCACCTCCTCCAATATTCTGACATTTTGGTATATCTATCAGAACAGCACCTCCAGTTACAACTCCTTTATTTTCTGTTTTGCCTGTGTGAACAGCTGATGGTAGAGACTGCAGTTAAAGTTAAAAACATGGTAAGGTAGGCTAAACAGCAATCTGGATCTTCATAATATGCTGTAGCTTGAAAGCATTACACTTACAGTGGTGTGAAAAAGTGTTTGCCCCCTTCCTCATTTCTCATTCTTTTGTATGTTTGTCACACTTAAATGTTTCAGATCATCAAACAAATTTAAACATTCGACAAAGATAACACAAGTAGAAACAAAATTTATTTTTTAAATTAAGGTGTTTATTATTTGGGGGTGGATCCAAACCTACATGGCCCTGTGTGAAAAAAGTGACTGCCTTCCTCTGTTAAAACATAAATTACTGTGGTTTATCACATCTTTGGAAAGCTGAGTTCAATTTTTCTAGCCACACCCAGGCCTGAATACTGCCACGCCTGTTCTCAATCAAGAAATCACTTATATAGGACCTGCCTGACAAAGAGAAGTAGATCAAAAGATCCTCAAAAGCTAGACATCATGCTGCGATCCAAAGAAATTCAGGAACAAATGAGAGACAAAGTACTGTAATTGAGATCGATCAGTCTGGAAAAGGATACAGTCATGTGAAAAAAATAGGACACCCTGTATAAGCCTGAGTTTTTTAACATATTTGGACATATGGATATTTAATATCAATGTTTAAAATACTGGGAGATCCATGTAATACAGCTAAACAATTAAAAATGAATTAAAGACTTTTTTCAAATTTTCTGTAAAATGTAATGCTAAACAAACAGTGAGGAATAAATTAGGACACCCCCATCTTTTTTAGGACACCCCCACATCCATTTCCACTTAAAATGGCCAAAATAAATGTTAAAAAATGCAAATAAAAACAAAAACAAGGTTAAACATAAATATGTGAACATTTTTTAATGAACTGAATATTTAAAGGGGTGTCCAATTTTTTTCACATGACTGTATAAAGCCATTTCTAAAGCTTTGGGACTCCAGCAAACCACAATGAGAGCCATTATCCACAAATGGTGAAAACATGGAACAGTGGTGAACCTTCCCAGGAGTGGCTGGCCAAACAAAATTACCCGCAGCAATGACTCATCCAAGAGGTCACAAAAGACCCCACAACATTATCCAAAGAGCTGCAGGCCTCACTTGCCTCAGTTAAGGTCAGTGTTCATGACTCCACCAGAAGAAAGAGACTGGGCAAAAATGGCCTGCATGGCAGAGTTCCAAGACAACAACCACTGCTGAGCAAAAAGAACATAAAGGCTCGTCTCAGTTTTGCCAGAAAACATTTTGATGATCCCCAAGACTTTTGGGAAAATACTCTATGGACTGATGAAACAAAAGTTAAACTTTTTGGAAGGTGTGTGTCCCATTACATCCGGTGTTAAAGTAACACAGCATTTCAGAAAAGGAACATCATACCAACAGCAAAATATGGTGGTGGTAGTGTGATGGTCTGGGGCTGTTTTGCTGCTTCAGGACCTGGAAGACTTGCTGTGGTAAATGGAACCATGAATTCTGCTGTGTACCAAAAAATCCTGAAGGAGAATGTCCGGTCATCTGTTTGTGACCTCATGCTGAAGCGTGCTTGGGTTCTGCAGAAGGACAATGATCCAGAACACACCAGCAAGTCCACATAGGTTATTGGAATCTCCTCCCATTTTTAATGATGGTGGAGCTGCCGAAATAATGCACAGTCAGGGCAGCTTTCCAAGCCTAGTGACTGCAAATAATAAATACACTAAAATGACACATTATGCAGTCATCTTGGGGTCTTGTCCTATGAACAGGAACATTTTCTACAGCTATGGTCATAAATACCCTTAAAAATGGCTGCAAACACTGTCCAAATGATTTTTGGATGATTTTGTATGGCCTTCTTAAGGTGGCCATAGGAGAATCCAGTGTTCATAGATTGATCGTAAGTTCATGGCCAGGTTGATGGTCTTGTCCAAGATTTCTACAAACGCCCCATGAAAACTCCTCATCATAGGGCGGCTGTACGAATGCCATAGGAAAAACATAAGAACTATGCAAGATGTTGCCCGCCTCAAGAACACCTTAAGTTGTTCTTGAGAACACCTTACAGCAGCCATAGAAAATGCCATACGAATCCCTGTTCATACGGAGATTCATACAGCATGCGTAAGGCAGTAGTGAGGTGCTCATAAGTACTCATCAGTAAGTCATTCATGTGACATTTGTCCTGATGTGCCAAAATGTGCCAAAAGATCTTCCTACCAACGACTTCAGAGTGCCATGAATTGCACAAAAACTTTCGGAAGATGGCAGAAAGTGGTGTAGGAAGATCCCAAGGCACCCTTACGAAGAACATAAGAACTCAAGGGCCATCAAACAACAGAAAAGCACCTCATTTCTCAAGAATGCCTCAAGTTGCTCTTGTGAATTAAATGGCAGCCTTAAGAAACTATGCCCCCCTCCATGAATATCTACGAACTCCATAATTCGTAGGAACTGGGAGATTGTTACGAATGATCTTTGTGACTGTAGCTTAACGAGCTTTCAGATCAGTGAAATTACTAGTAACTCAAGGCGCACTAATTGTACTTGAGTAAAAATACAGGTTTTTCTTCATAGATGTACTCAAGTGAAAAGCATCCTACATTAAAACTACTCTATAAAGTACAGTTTTGTAGTTATTACCACTGTGGTTATTGTGCATAATAAAGTAAGAATAGATAAGGCTGTGAGGTTTAAAGTTGCAATAAAGGCATCTGTTCATTCACACTCATTGCTCTTCGCTGTGCTTTGATGAATGTTTTTTCTAGAATGCTCTGCTACACCAACTCTCTGCCGCCCCGTTTGATTATTCCCCCTTCAAGTGTTGCTCCAGCTGCTGCACTTTGAAGTCCCATGTTCTTCCATCTCTCTTTCTTCTGTCGCTCCTTTACTGGTGCGTCTGTTTTACTCACAGCTAATACCATAATGATGTAAAGACGCAGGGGAGGAGGGGTTGAAATGAAGAGTGCTGGCTTTCCATCTCGTTGTTTGTAATGGCTCTTATTGTGAGAGCAGTCGGGTCACAAGAGAGCTCTGAAGGAGGGATCGGGACCGTTCCTCCTGAAGAGATGAAGGGAGAAGTGGCTCTGCAGAAGGAGTGCCGTCAGTGTGAAAGGGATAAGACCAAACCAGAGCGATGAGAAAGCCAGTGTTACGTTTAATTAAAAAAGCCAAAGGAATTCTCTCCTAAAAATGTTTCTTCTTTCTTTCCCTGAGCTCAGAGCTGAATGAGTGGAAAACTCAGGACGAAGGAGGAGTTGAAGAGGAGGATGCTAAAAGTAAAGGAGAGGCTGTTTACAGATAAACCCATTACCATTTAGCGGTAATCAATTAACTCATTCAGAGCTAATGAAAAGACTAATTAACTCTTGATTAAAAGGTCATGGGAGCTTAGTGAGAGTGAGGTTTATGTAAATCAGCTTTTTGGAACCACTATTCACTCTGGATTTTCTGTTTCATTTAATCTACTGTGTGATGACAACTACTAACAGAGAAAATGCAATTAATCATGTTCTTTAGGGATGGGCGTATTGATACTCTAGTATCGCTACTTCGATACAAGCTGGCCGATATTTTGGAGTAGATACTTTTTTAAATATCACAATACCACCGTGTTAATACAAAATGTGCAATTTGTTTCCGCTTCTGATAGTTTTAGGCATTAAATTTGTGTGAAAGGCGGTGGAAAAACCAGCCTAGGCATATTTTAGAGATAGTCTGCCGTATCACATGATTATGGCAGGTTATCAGATGTCAGAGCCAAAGACTCGCTGTGCACTGCACAGCCTCAAGCACTCACTGCCTCCCGCAGCAGAGGGAGCTCAGCAGCGTGGAGGGCGGCAGAAGAAGTATTACTTCTGAAATTTTACACCATTCTCCCAAATTCTATGGTGATACCAAGCAGCATAATTTTGTAAAATAAACAAATTATGCACTATTTAAGTTTGTAAAATAATAGTGTAAAAATAAAACAAATAATACAATAAAATAAAAATAAAAAAAACATTGCTTTGTGAAAAAATTACGCATACTGTATATGCTGCTTGGTATTACCATAGAATTTGGATGAATTGTGAAACATTTCAGAAATAAAAAAAAATACTTGAATCCAGTTGACTTGACTGAGCTTTCATACAACTTACCAAATCAAGAAATTGAATTAATTTTGCATTCATTTTAAGTCTTAATTATTTTTATTATAATTGAAAAAAATCATTTTATTTTTATTTACTTTGCTCATTGTTCTATTTTATTATCATTTTATAAGAATTTCTTTCAAGTATTTATGTTCATGAGCTTTATTCATATTTCATATTGCCCTTGCAATAAAGTTGTTAATGAAACTGCAATCATGTGATTTTCCTTTAAGGGGCAAAAAGTATCGGTATCAATATTGAAGAAAAAGTCCCATAAATTAATGGTATCGTATCGAAAGGAAAAATGCTGGTATCGCCCATCCCTAGTGTCATTTGTGCAAAAGATGTACATTAAAAAGTATTCACCCCCTCAGCATTTTTACTGTTTTGTTATGTTGCAACCTGATGCTACAATCCTTTAACCCCTTAGCATTCCAGCCAATTTTCCTTAAAATGCCGACATTTAGCATACGCAAAGAAAATCAAATTCTTTCTTCTCTGAGTGGAGGCAGAAAATTTGAAAGGTCCCACCAGCAGAACACCAGAATTTTAAGAGGTTAAAAAAGTCCCAAAATTTCATGAAAAAACTTCACATTGCTTGGAAAAAAGTCTCAAATTTACGTGGAAAACTTCAAAAAATTGAAAAAAGTCCCAAATTTATTTGAAAAACGTCCCAGGTTTATTTGAAGAATGTCTCAAAATTAATTGAAAAAAGTCTAAAATTTACATAAAAAGTCCTAAATTTACATGAAAAAAGACCTAAATTTAGATAAAAAAAAACATCACATTAATGAAAAAAGTCCCAAAGTTACATGAAGAACTTCACAAAATTGAAAAAAGTCCCAAATCTACATAAAGAAGTCCCAAGTTTACATGAAGATCAAAGATTGAAATAAGCCACGAATTAACATGGAAAAAGTAAAAAAAAAAAAAAAAAAAAATTTACATGATTCACAGAATTTCACAAAATTGAAAAAATTCCCAGATTTCGTTGAAAGAAGTCCCAAATTGACATGTTAGGGGGTTTGTGAGACTCAGACATAGGCACAGAATCACCACAGAAAGAGAAACATGTTAAAGCATGTTTATTGTACAAATATGAATAAATGAAGATGTTGGTGTGCAGGCAGTCCTGAGGAGAGAACAAAGAGAAGACAATGAGTAATAGTTCTAAATGCTGATTGAAAATACAAGGCTGGATGATTAGTTCTCTTACTCAGGTAACAGTGTTGGCAGATGGTGGTGGGAGTGAGGAGGCCGCGACACACCAACACAGGATGACTAGAGCAGGCGGATGAAGGGTGACCGGCAGAGAAATCTTCAACCTGAACCAAACTGGTGAGATGGGTTAGCTGACAGATAATGAGGACTTACTTGTGAATGTCCGTCTTTATGTTCCAGGGAGAATCCACCAGGGAAGGAATCCACATCCGCCAAGAGGAATCCATTAGCGGAGGCCTGTGCACAGGTAGGGAAGGAGAGGAAAGCAGTGTATATTTTTTTTCCTTACTTGGGTCCAAGGCTTGGCAGGGAATAGGCAGAGAGGAAAAACAAGAGTAAGGCAGGCTGGAGCAAGGCTGAGGTGGTGGCAATGACAGCATGAAGTTGTCTGACAATCCCACACTCAGGGTTGTCTCTCCGGCTCTTAAATAGGCAGCCTTAAAATGAGTTGCAGGTGTGACACAAGGGGTAGCTGCACTTGATTAGAGGAAAAGACTGCAGGTGAAGAGGGAGAGAGCGGAGACAACCCCAGATCATGATAGGGCCACCCCTCTTGGGGCGGGGAGGCACCTGGCATCCCACCTGGTTTGTTAGGGTTGGAACAATGAAAATCCTGGACCATACCTAGGTCCTTGAAGTAGGACTGTGGAATCCATAACCGTTCCTCTGGTCCATAGCCTTCCCAATCAATAAGGTATTGGAGGCTCCGGCCCCTCCACCGAACATCCGTGATCTTAGAGATGGTGTACATTGGATCGTCATTGACCAACCTAGGAGAAGGAGGGGGGTCAGAGGGAGGACAGAGAGGACCAATGAACACGGGCTTTATCTGGGAGACATGGAAGGAAGGATGGATGCGGAGAGGTGGAGGCAGACTGAGACGAACAGTGACTGGATTAATGATGTGTGATGGGAAATTGACCAATGCAAGGGGGTGCAGTCTTCTTAGAAACAGATTTCAACTGGATGTTGTGAGTGGATAACCATACCTTTTGCCCAGAAACATAATTGGGGCCGGAGTCCATCTGCAATTGATGTAAGAGCTCCAGGATGCAGGGTTGAGGGCAGCCACACAGCAAAGGGAGCCCTCCAGCTCTTGGTTGGCTTGCTTACACTGGTCGTTAGACTGAGGATGAAAACCAGAAGAAAAATTACCAGATGTACCCAGGGTTTTACAGAAGGTCCTTCACACATGGGACACAAACTGAGGGTCTCTATCTGAGGTGATGTCAGAGGGTATGCTGTGTAATTGAATGACTTGGAGGGTAAGTAGATCTGCGGTTTCTTTGGCTGAGGGTAACTTCGAGAGTGGAATGAAATGGGCGGCTGTGGAGAAACAGTCAATAATTGTGAGGATGACCAAATGACCGCTGGATGGAGGGAGCCCGGTAACAAATCCATGCCGATACTAACCCAAGGGGGGCTAGGAGTTGGCAGAGGGTGCAGGAGGTTCACTGGAGTTGAGGAGAGCGACTTACTAATGGCACAGAGATTACAGGCCCCAACATACTGCCTAGCTTCCTTGTTGAGGGACGGCCACCAAAAGTTCTGCCTAATAGGGTAAATGACGCAGGCGACTCCCGGATGGCAGGTGAACTTGGAGGCATGCACCCAATGTAGTATGTCACCCCTGACAGCCGTGGGGACATACAGGCGACCCGGAGGACCTCCTCCAGGGTCTGGTTCCTGCTCTTGCGCCTCTCTAACCTACGCCTCGACCGGCCATGAGAGAGCCCCCACAACACAGGCTGGAGACAGAATTAGCTCAGATGATGAAAAGGAGTCAGAGGAGAACTGCAGGGAGAGAGCATCAGTTTTTACGTTTCTAGAGCCGGGTTTGTAAGTGATGATGAAGTGGAATCTATCAAAAAACAGGGACCAACAGGACTGGTGAGGATTCAGTCCCTTGGCAGATCTGAGATAAGCCAGGTCTTTATGGTTTGCCCATACCAGAAACAGCTGAGTGGCCTCCTCCAGCCAGTGTCACCATTCTCCCAATGCCAGCTTGACGGCTTGGAGCTCCCAATCACCAACGTCATAATTCTTTTCCGCTGGAGACAGACGGTGAGAGATGAAGGTGCAGGGATGGAGTTTATTGTCAGAGGCTGAGCGCTGGGAGAGAACCACTCCTACTCCAGAGTCAGAGGCATCAACCTCAATGACAAACTGAAGGGATGGGGCAAGCTGAGCCAACATGGGAGCTGAAGAGAAGAGTTCCTTCAGGCGGCTGAACGCTGACTCTGCCAACTCTGACCAGTCGAAGGATGTTTTGATGGATATGAGCCTAGTAAGAATGGAGACCACAGCGCTGTACCCCTTCATAAACCACCAGTAAAAATTTGCAAATTCCAGGAACCTCTGGAGTTTCTTCCTGTTGGTAGGAGTTTGCCAATCGGTGATAGCTTTGACTTTTGAGGGGTCAGGTTCAAACTGGTTATGGGAGATGATGACTCCAAGAAAAGTGGTAGAAGAAGCATCAAACTCACATTTCTCGGCTTTGACAAAGAGTTGGTTTTCCAGCAGCCTCTGAAGCACCCTTGGGACATGGACTCGGTGTTCCTCTGGGGAATGGGGGAAGATCAGTATGTCATCTAGGTTGATGAAAACAAACACATTGAAAAAGTCATGGAGAATGTCATTAATTAGTCGCTGAAAGACTGCTGGGGCATTAGTCAGAACAAAGGGCATCACCAGATATTCAAAATGATCAATGTGAGTGTTGAACCCAGTCTTCCACTCATGCCCTTGGCAAATGCGAACAAGGTGGTAGGCATTTCTGAGGTTCAGTTTGGTGAAGATGGACTCACCCTGGACGAGATCAAAGGCAGAGTTAATGAGTGGTAAAGGGTATTTGTCTTTCACAGTGATGTTATTTAGACCCCAGAAATCGATGCATGGGTGGAGAGAGCCATCTTTCTTTCCCCACAGAGAAAAAAAACAGCACTGACAGGGGAGGGTAGAGGGCCAAATAATACCAGCAATGAGGGATTCTTTTACATACTTTTCCTTAGCTACATGTTCTGACAGGCTGTATAAGCGACCTGAAGGCAAAACGGCGCCAGGCAGCAGTTCAATTTTGCAGTCATAGGGCCGATGTCGAGGAAGGAACAAGGCACGAGTCTTACTAAAGACAGCTGCTAGGCCATGGTATTCGGACAGCACCCCCGTGAGGTCAGGTGGTTCAGTCAGTGGTTGAGCAATGGGAAGAGCCAGGGAACATGCCGCTGACTGAAGACGGCAGGACAGACAGAACATGCTCCATGAATTAACTCTATTCAGCGTCCAGTCAGTGGAGGGGTTGTGTAACTTTAACCAGGGATACCTGAGTACCAATTCAGAGGACATGGAGGGAAGAACAAAAAACTGAATCTGCTCCCTGTGATTACCAGAGACTAGGAGAGGTAATGGGAGCGGTTTGATGGCTCACTGTGGAAATCTGACTGCCAGAGAGTGTAATGGTGTGTACTGGTGTGGGAAGCTTGACAGTAGGAGACCTAATTTAGAAACCAGGTCCCTGGGAGATGAAATTTTTGTTTGGTTCCTGAATCAGCTAGGGCATGAGGTAGCAAATTCTGTGGACACTGGGACAAGACTTGGACTGGAAGAGTGAGTTAAATAGAAGGGTTACATTGTCTGCCCACCAGCCCCCCTACACAGACTGAAGGGCACGCACTTTTGGGGCGCAGCCGGACATTCAGCAGTGACATGTTCAAACTGGTGTTGGCGTTCTGTTGGGAAAAATGTGCATGGCCCAAAACCACGGGTCCCTCAGCAGCCACAAGTGGAGGAGGAGGGGGAGTGAGCTGAGATGTGACGAGGAGAGACAAGCAACCAGCGTAATACTGTGGCATGTGGGTGCACTCTTGAAATTGCTCTTGGGCGTGTTCCTGATGGTGATTGTCCAGCTGGATAGTGAGTGACACCAAGCGTCAAAGCTGTGGCCTCATCCCGGCAAGCTAGCTCATCGCAAAGGGAAGAATTTAGACCGCGGTATGCAAATGCCCCATAGAGCAGAGTCATTCCAATCCCTACCCACCGCGATTCCACCCAAAAACAAACAGAGTATTCAGCCACCAACTGGGTACACTAACGTAGGTTCAGCTAACGGTTAGAAACGTTGCCATCAGAAGTGTCAAATACTTGTGGGAATTAAAGCAAAAAATGAGATAGAGAATAAGAACCAAACTCGGCACGTTGTTTACTTCTGACAGATCACTGGTTGAATTCAAGTCAGGTGGAGCACTGTTTTAATTGGTTAAGCATATAGTGGTCCTTAGTGATCACCTTATCATGTTTCGTAACTAAAGCTTAATTTTCATAAAACTGCACTCATATTTAGCCTGCCAACAAACAGATTCATATCTAGAAAAATAAGCATTAGCATATCTGTGAATATCAGCTACTGTCTGGGTGGGGATCGATCAGCTCAACAACTAAAGCAGAAAGAGCTGCTCAGCCCACCTCTTAAATGTTGCTGTTGCACCATAGATTTCTACATGCTCATGTTGTCCAATGTGAGTGCTCAGCCAGCATGCCCATGTGGGCCCCACTATAAGTTTAATCAGGGCTGTCCTCGGGGTCCCAAGTGGGTTTGTCTACAGGTTCCATGTTAGCCCCATCTGTGTTTACCCACATGGACTTTACCTATGGCACAACCCATTTGGGCCCCACATGGGTTTAATGCAGGTGAGCAGGTTTCAGTAACACCGGTGCCATAGGCAAAATCCATCCATCCATCCCACATCCATCCATCCATCCATCCATCCATCCATCCATCCATTCATCCATCCATTTTCTACCACTTTTCCAGGGTCCAGGTTGCGGAGGCAGCAGCTCAAGCAGAGAAGCCCAGACTTCGCTCTCCCCAGCCACCTGCTCCAGCTCTTCAGAGAGGATACCAAGACATTCTCAGGCCAGCTGGGAGATGTAGTGTCTCCAGTGTGTCCTGGATCTGCCCTGGGATCTCCTCCCAGTGGGATGTGTCTGGAACACCTCAAGTGGGAGGTGTCCAGGAGGCATCCCGATCAGATGCCCAAACCACCTCAACTGGCTCCTTTCTATGTGGAAGAGCAGCAGTTTTCCTCTGAGCCTATCCCAGATGACTGAGCTTTTCACTCTATCTCTAAGGGCGAGTCCAGCAATCCTATGGAGAAAGCTTATTTCAGCCACCTGTATCCGTGATCTCATTATTTTGGTCATTACCCAAAGCTCATGACCGTAGGTGAGGGTAGGAACGTAGCTTGACCAGTAAATCGACAGCTTTGCTTTGGAGCTCAGCTCCCTTTTCACCACAACAGACCTACAGTTAGGCCCAAAAATATTTGGACAGTGACACAAGTTTTGTTTTTTTAGCTGTTTACAAAAACATATTCAGGATACAATTATATAATCAATATGGGCTTAAAGTGCAGACTCTCAGCTGTAATTTGAGAGTATTCACATCCAATTGGAGCAAAGGTTTAGGATTACAGCTCTTTAATACGTAGCCGCCTGCTTTTTCAAGGGGACCAAAAGTAATTGGACAATTGACTCAGAAGGCTGCAAAAAAAAAAATAACAAGGCTGCATGGGCTCTTCCCTCATTTAACCTGTCATCAATTAAGCAGTTAAAAGGTCTGGAGTTGATTCCAGGTGTGGCGTTTGCATTTGGAAGCTGTTGCTGTGAACACACAACATGCGGTCAAAGGAGCTCTCAATGGAGGTGGAAACAGACCATCCTGAGGCTGAAAAAAAAGAAGAAATCCATCAGAGAGATAGCAGAAATGTTAGGAGTGGCCAAATCAAACAGTTTGGTACATTCTGAGAAAAAAAGAGTGCACTGGTGAGCTTGGGAACTCAAAAATGGCCTGGACGTCCACGGAAGACAACAGTGGAGGATGATCACAGAATCCTTTCCATGGTGAAGAATCCAACCCCCTTCACAACATCCACTCAAGTGAAGAACACTCTCCAGGAAGTAGGTGTATCAGCATCTAAGTCTATCATAAAGAAAGGACTTCATGAGAGTAAATACAAAGGATTCACCACAAGGTGCAACCATGATCTAGCCTCAAAAATAGAAAGGTCAGAATTGACTTTGCCAAAAAACACCTGAAGAAGCCAGCCCAGTATCTGGAACAGCATTCTTTGGACAGATGAGACTAGATCACCTGTACCAGAATGATGGGAAGAAGAAAGTTTGGAGAAGAATTGGAACAGCTCATGATCCAAAGCACACCACATCTTCTGTAAAACATGGTGGAGGCAGTGTGATGGCATGGGCATGCATGGCTTCCAATGGCACTGGGTCACTTGAGTTTATTGATGATGTGACAAAAGACAGAAGCAGCCGGATGAATTCTGAGGTGTATAGGGATATACTTTCTGCTCAGATTCAGCCAAATGCAGCAAAGTTGATTGGACGGTGCTTCACCAATGATCCAAAATATACTGCAAAAGCAACCCAGGAGTTTTTAAAGCAACGAAGTGGAATATTCTGCAATGGCCGAGTCAATCACCAGATCTCAACCCAATCGAGCATGCATTTCTCTTGCTCAAGACAAAACTTAAGGCAGAAAGACCCACAAACAAGCAACAACTGAAGACAGCTGCAGTAAAGGCCTGGTAAAGCATCACAAAGGAGGAAACCCAGCGTTTGGTGATGTCCAGGGTTCCAGACTTCAGGCAGTCATTGCCTGCAAAGGATTATCAACAAAATACTGAGAAGTAACATTTTACTTAGGGTTATGTTTATTTGTCCAATTACTTTTGAAATGAGGAGCGTTTGTATAAAAATGGCTACAATTCTACATGTTTAATCATATATTTTTGTTCAACCCCTTGAATTAAACCTTAAAGTCTGCACTTCAATTCTGTTGTAGTTGTTACATTTCAAATCCAATGTGGTGGCATGCAGAGCCCAAATCATGAAGATTGTGTCACTGTCCAAATATTTCTGGGCCTAACTGTAACTACTTCAGCAACCTCAGCCCATGTGATGAGCTAGTCGTCCCCCTTGTCCTCAAGCCCTGCTTCCTCTGTGGAAGGCATGCCAGTGGAATTGAGGAGATCCTCAAAGTATTCCTTCCACCGCCCTACGATAGCCTTGTTCCATGGCCACACCAAACTCCTTCCACACTCGAGTTTTTGCTTCAGCAACCACCCGAGCTGCACTGCACTTGGTCTATCGGTACATCTCAGCTGTTTCGGGAGTCCCACAAGCCAACCAGCTCTATAGCACTCTATTCTTCAGCTTGATGGCCCCCCTCACCACTGGTGTCCACCACTTGGTTCGGGGGATGACACCATGAGATGCACCAATTACCTTGCGACCACAGCTCTGGGCAGGTGCTTCAACAATGCTGCTTCAACAATGGAGGAGGAGAACATGGCCCATTCAAACTCCATGTCTCCAGACTCCCTCGGAATGTGGTCAAAGTTCTTCCGGAGGTGTGAGTTGAAGACCTCTGACAGGCCAGATGTTCCAAGCACACTGTTACTATACATTTAGGCCTACAGGGTCTGAGTGACGTCCACCCCTGCCATCGGCTGCAACTCACCACCGGGTGGTGATCAGTTGCTAGCTCTGCATCTCTCTTTACCCGAGTGTCCAAGACATATGGTCGCAGGTCTGATGACACAATAACAAAATTGATCATCGACCTGCAACCTAGGGTGTTCTGGTGCCAGGTGCACATATAAACACCCTTATGCTTGAACATGGTGTTTGTTATGGACAAACTATGGTTGGCACAGAAGTCCAATAACCGAACACCACTCAGGTTCAGATCAGGCAGGCCGTTCCTCCCAATCACGCCCCTACAGGTTTCACTGGCACTGCCCACATGCGCATTGAAGTCCCGCAGAAGGACAATGGAGTCTCCAAGAGGAGCACCCTCCAGCACTCCAGTCAGAGACTCCAAAAAGGGTGGGTACTCTGAATCATCATTTGGTGCATAGGCACAAACGGTCAGACTCGTTTCTCAACCCAAAGGAGCAGGGAAATTACCCTTTCCTCTACCAGGGAGATCTCCAATGTAGAGGCAGCAAGGCGGAAAGATACAAGAATACCCACCCCTGATCGTCGCCTCTTGCCTGAAGCAAAATAACAAGAAAAATTTACGACAGAAAAGTTGCAAATTTATTAGAAAAAAGTCGCAAATCTATGAGAAAAAAGTCACATATTTAGAAAAAAAAGCAGCAAATGTATGAGAAAAAAGTCACATATTTACTAGAAAAATCACAGATTTAAAAGAAAAAAAATTAAATTTACGAGAAAAAAGCTGTAAATTTATAAGAAAAAAATTGTAAAATTACTTGAAAAAAGTTACAAACACAAGAAAAATTTTGCAAATTTACAAGAAAAAAGTCACAAATTTATGAGGAAAAAAATTAGAAAAAGTTGCAAATTAACAAAAAAATGTACCAAATATATGAGTAAATAAATTGAAAATTCACAAAAAAAGTTACAAATTTATGAGGAAAAAAATTAGAAGTTGCAAATTAACAAAAAATGTACCAAATATATACAGTAAGTAAATAAATTGAAAATTTACGAAAGAAGTTACAAATTTACGAGAAAAAGTTGCAAGTTTACAGTAAAAAAAAGTTGAAAATTCATGAGAAAGTTTTAAATTTTCAAGAAAAATATCTCAAATTCACATGAACACAGCAAATTTATGAGAAAATAGGTTGAAAAAATAAGTAAACAGGTAAAGTCCGAGTGGGCAAATACAGATGGGGCCAACAGAGAGCCTGCGGATAAACAACATGGGGGCCATAAGACAGCCCAGTTCTAACCTTTGGTGGGGCCCACTTGGACATGCTGACTGGGTGGGTGCCCTTTTTTTAATTTCATGGCCCCTACCCTTCAAACAGTCTGAATACACCTCTGATTGACACACTAATCATCCTGGAACTATTTTCTCTAGTTGTCACTGATAGGGCGTCAAGATGTTTGCTCAGAGCCAATTTAAATGGACCAGAGGATATATGGTTCAGCTGCCAGAGCTCCTGCAACTTTGACACTGTTTTTCATCAAGTACTTTTTTTTTATTCCATCACGAACTGCTCTCTCCCTCCCTCTCATTCCCTATTGCAGCTCACTTCCTCGGAAAATGTGGTGAGAAGAGAAGTT
Organism: Pholidichthys leucotaenia; assembly: GCA_020510985.1. NCBI lineage: Eukaryota > Metazoa > Chordata > Actinopteri > Cichliformes > Pholidichthyidae > Pholidichthys > Pholidichthys leucotaenia. Next base: position 218,740,519 of record CM035840.1, read on the forward strand.
AGTGGGAGTCAGTTGCAGCTGGATCTAAAGCACCCCTGCTCCTTTCAGTCCAAAAGAGAAACTCTATAAAAGAGGCAGTGATGCATAGTGAGAGGCAGGGAGTGATCTGCTGGCTTCTCCTACCTGGGAGGAAACACACACACACACACACACGCTCATCCCACCAGTGGGCTGTCAAGTGCAGCTAAGAGGGGCTTGTGAGAGGGGGTGATAACACAGGGCCCCCGGGAATATAGGGTGACCCCTGGGAGTCTATAATTCAGCAAGGAGTTAGTCTATCATTCACACACTCTCTGAACAGACTGACGAGGCCAAGACAGGCAGTTCATTATCACTGAGGAAAAGGCAAAGGGGACGGGGGGTGGGGTGTAAATAGATTTCCACAGAGAAATAAAATAGCAAAAACAAAAAAAGTTTCAGCTTTAGAAGCAACAAACAATAAGGAAGAGCAAAGTCCAGGTCCATGGGGACCACAGATCCCAGCGCTAGAAACCAGACAGGATGTGTTTCATGGTACATGCACAGATAAACATTTGGAACAACTGCATGTGACCTTTTCTCCTCAGGGGCAGTGGTCCCTGCAAGTTTGGGGGTTGAGACTCTGGACATCTTAGACCATCAGGTCATGCACACCAGACAGAGCAGTAGCACAGACAAACCAGCCAGTATGTCCATGTGGGCCCCACCAAAGGTTAAATCTGGGCTGTCTTATGGGTCCCATGTGGGTTTGTCCACGGGTCCCATGTAGGCCCCATCTGTTTGCCCACATGGACTTTACCTGTGGTACAGGTGAGCGGGTAATCTGATTACCTGCTTTAACCCCATCTGGGCCCCACATGTGTGTGTTAGCAGGTTTCAGTAACACTAGTGCCATAGGCAAAATTATAAGAAAAAAGTCAAAAAAATTGAGAAAAAAGTCACAAATTTATGAGGAAAAATGTGAAAATTTAGAGGAAAAAAGTTGCAGATTTACAAGACAAAAATCAAAAAATTACTTGAAAAAAGTTACAAACTTACAAAAAAAATTAGCAAATTTATAAGAAAAAAATTCACAAATTAATGAGAGAAAAAACCAGAACAAGAGCACTCGTAGGCGAACGCAATATCCCCCACTTTCATTTTCTTTGAAAATCCAAATACTTACTGACAGACAACAGTTTTCAATTTTTCAATATAATTACTGTGGCAGAACCAAAATATGATAAGCCCATCATCCATGAATATACAACAAGGTATACAACCCATAGTTGTAGGTCAGGATCCCAAGGTGAACCTGTGTAGCAAGTATAGTGACCCTAGAGAGCTTAACATGTTCTATAGTAAGAGATCACAGGGAGTGCCAACCTTGACCTATGACCTTTTGGCCTAAAACTTGAGGTCAGAGGTTATGTCTCACAGTGAACCTGTGTACCACATTTGGTGATCCTAGCTTTCTTTGTTGTTGAGCTATACTTTATGAGGAATTTTGATGTTGACCTTTGACCTTGCGATCCCAAATTACAGTCACACTTCAGGGTCACAGGGTGAAAATGTGTACCAAGGTTGGTAACCCTAGCTTTACTCACTGTACAGTAAAAAGGCATAAGAAATGTTAACCTTGGCCTTTGACCTTTTGACTCCAAACCCATAGTAGTAGGTCAGGATTCTAAGGTGAACCTGTGTACCAGGTTTGGCGGTCCTAGCTTTGCTCGTTGCGTAGTAATAAGGCATAAGGAATGTTAATCTTGGCCTTTGACCTTTTGACCCCAATCCCATAGTCAGAGGTCAGGATCCCAAGGTGAACCTGTGTCCCAACTTTGGTAGCCCTAGCTTTACTCGTTGTGTAGTGATAAGGCATAAAGACTGTTAACCTTGACCTTTGACCTTTTAACCCCAAAACCATAGTAGGAGGTCAGGATTCCAAGGTGAGCCTGTGTACCAGGTTGGGTGACCCTAGCTTTCTTGATTCTACAATAACAAAACAAGGTATGTTAACCTTGACCTTTGACCTTTTGATCTCAAACCCGTAGTCAGAGGTCAGGATCCTGAGGTGAACCTGTGTAACAAGTTTGGTGACCCTAGCTTTTTTGAGATATAGTTTCTAATCCATTTCAATGTTGACCTTAAACCTTTTGATCCCAAAACCAGAGTTACATTTCAGGGTCACAGGGTGAACCTGTGTACCAAGTTTAGTGACCCTGTTGTGTAGTAATAAGGCCTAAGGAATGTTAACCTTCACCTTTAACCTTTTGACCCCAATCCCATAGTCAGAAGTCAGGATCCCAAGGTGAACCTGTGTATCAGGTTTGGTGGCCCTAGCTTTACTTGTTGTGTAGAAATAAAACATAAGGAATGTTAACCTTGGCCTTTGACTCCATACCCATAGAAGGAGGTCAGGATTCTAAGGTGAACCTGTGTACCAGGTTTGGTGACCCTACCTTTACCCGTTGTACAGTAATAAGATATAAGGGATGTTAACCTTGACCTTTGACCTTTTGATCTCAAACCCATAGTAAGAGGTCAGGATCACAAGGTGAACCTGTGTAACAAGTTTGGTTACCCTAGCTTTCTTTGTTGTTGAGATATAGTTTCTAATCCATTTCGATGTTGACCTCTGACCTTGCGAACCCAAAACCAGAGTCACATTTCAGGGTCACAGGGTGAACCTGTGTACCAAGTTTAGTGACCCTAACTTTACTTGTTGTGTAGTAATGAGGCATAAGGAATGTTAACTCTTTTTAAGTCTTGATTTTATGGGCATAGATGAGGCAGTCACGGTATGGCGCCAATCCCTTCACCTTTCACACACACATTCACACCGAGGGCCACTTTAAGTCTCCAATTAACCTAACTCACATGTTTTTGGCCTGTGGGAGGAAACCTGAGTACCCGGGGTATACCCACGCAGACGCGGGGAGAGCATGCAAACTCCACACAGAAGGGTCACAGATGGTCAGGGGTGGAATCCATCCCATGACCTTCTTACTGTGCTGCCACAGTGCTAACCACTGTACCACCGAGCTGCCCCTTTATTTATTTATTTATTTATTTATTTATATTTTGGATGGCTATTAGGGTGAGCAGAGATAAACAAACCTATCATCTGGTCAGTCACTGCAACAGATACTGGAGGCAGTTTGTCTTGGCCTGTCCTTGCCACTGATAATACCTCTATCTACCAAGAATGTGCCGCTAGTCCAGCAAAACCTAGCGGTACTCAAATACTTTGCAAGCAGTTTCATGAAATGGTCAGTCAGAAAGCAACTCATACCGGCTCGGATGTCGCCCAGGTTAACAGGGTCAGGAGTTCCTGGCAGTGGAGGGCGAAGGACAGAGCTGCGTGGAGCAATCTGATCAGACCTAAATGAAAGAGTCATTGTCACCCCCGACAGACCTGCTATGATGATGATGATGATGAGACAGCACCCTCACTGTCTGTGTCACGGTACTGCACCTGTCATGTGACATGGCCATAAACCATAAAAAATTCCCAGTTGTACTAAGTATTCCACCTCACAAGGTAGCAGACACGTATGACTTACTGCTCTTGCCTTGGAGGACAAATGTCTCATCCAAAAACCTCACTTCTGGATACCACAGAAGAAGATTCTGTAAACAAATGTTGATGTTCGCCATCACAACACGGGGGAGGCATTTGCTCCCACATTTGCCAAATATGATTCTAAAAAGACATTATTTAGCTTATGAAGGTAACTATCTACATTTTACAGAGGATGGCCAAAGCTGGTTAATTTTATCCTGCCATCGACCCCAGTGCCATGTGACTGGACAGAACAATTGCGCCGGTTCTGTGTCTTCATATAACTAACTAACTAACTAACTAACTAACCTGCACTTATATAGCGCTTTTCTAGTCACAAAGACCACTCAAAGCGCTTTCATTAATACTAACCTTCTATTCTAAGGGCCTATAGGAAACAGATATCTAGGGACAATTTAGAACAGCCAGTTAACCTAACATGCATGTTTTTTTGGCATGTGGGAGGAAACCGGAGAAATCCCGGAGTAAGATAAATTGCGGAGAAATAAAAGTGAAATTGAGGTGGAATAATTATAAGAGTTTCTGGATGTGGGAGAGAAAGCGAAAATGACCGAGAGAAGATAAAATAGTGACAAAAATGGATGAAAATGAGCCACCTAGCCAGCGGGGTAATTCCGACGAATTTTTTTGTTTGTTTGTTTACATTGTACTGACTTTCTGGCTCATATACTTTGAAGATAACAAAAAACCCAAAACAAAAAACGGTGACAAAAAACAAAACCATCCTTTGTGTAAATATGTCCAAAGTCCACTTTTGACTGAAAGTTATGTAATTGGATATGGCGGCCATGGCATTATGCAAATTAAATACATAAATTTACTCCTATCTCAAACTAATTGACAGTAAGCCATTATCTCTTACCACTTTCAAGTTATAGCTTTGGAAATCTCTGACATCTGAACGAATATTTTCTTGAAAAAACCTTGATCACCAGAGGGAGTGGAGGAAATGGCACAACGGAGCACCACAGACAGTCATAAGATTAACCATGACCTTTAACCTTTTGACACCAATCCCATAGTTAGAGGTCAGGATCCTAAGGTGAACCTGTGTATCAGGTTTGGTGGCCCGAGCTTTACTTGTTGTACAGTAATAAGGCATAAAGTATGTTAATCAGTTGAGGATTTCTGTCACAGATCTGCACCATCTGCATGCACTCTCTGGTGGTGAAGATTTTTTTCAAGAAAATATTCAGTTTAGATATCACAAATTCCAAAGGCTGTAACTTGAAAGTGGTAAGAGATAATGGCTTAGTGTAAATGAGAAAGATGTAGAATATGATCCAAAGTTTATGATAGGAGTAAATTTACGCATCTAATTTGCATAATGTGATGGCAGCTGTATCGGATTACATAAGCTTTGGTCAAAGTAGATTTTGGACATTTTTTAGATTTTGTAGATTTTTAACCTTGACCTTTAATCTTTTGACCCCAATCCCATAGTCAGAGGTCAGGGTCCCAAGGTGAACCTGTGTACCAAGTTTGGTAGCCCTAGCTTTACTCATTGTGTAGTAATAAGGCATTAGGAATGTTAACCCTTCAATTGTCCGGCTGTCATAAAACATGTGCATCACCTGCTGCCTATGTCGCCTGTCACGTGATGTGTCCAGAAAGCACAGAAAACCCAGTCGTACCAAGCATTTCACATCACAGGATGTCAGGCACGTATAGCTTATTGCTCTTCACTGGAGGACTGGAGGACTTCCCCCAAACAAACCGCCTCAAACATCATTTCTGGAAACACGAAGAACAGAATGTAAACAAAGGCTCAATCCCAACATATATTTCCACACGGAGGAAGTATTTGCTCCAAATTTTGCCAACTGTGATTCTAAAAAATAATTATTTGGCTTCAAGACTATATGGGGGACAGAGGCGTGACAAGCAGCAGGAAAAAGAGAGGAGGAGGAGTGGCACTTCTTGTTAATGAACGATGGTGTCATCCCAGACACATTTATGTGAAGGAAAAGTGCTGCAGCCCAGACATTGAACTGCTGGCTGTTAGTATGAAACCTTATTATATGCCGCGAGAAATGAAGTGCGCATTAATTGTTATCATCTACGTCCCTCCGTCAGATGACGCAGCAGTGGCCTGTGACGTCATCAGCTCCACTGCAGCCACATTACTGGAGAAGCACCCGGATGCATTCATGGCCATCACAGGTGATTTTAACCATGTCTCAGTGGGAAAAACATTACCAAACTTTCACCAGTTTGTTGACTGTCCCACCAGAGAGAACAAAACACTGGATTTACTGTATGCCAATGTCAGAGATGCATATAGTGCCACAGCTCTACCCCCCATTGGTAAATCAGATCACTGCATGGTCATGTTAACACCCAAGTATGTCCCCCTTGTGCAAAGGCAGCCTGCTTATACACGCACTGTGAGGAGGTGGACACAGGAGGCTGCTGATGCACTACAAGACTGCTTCGAGACAACAGACTGGAGCGTACTCTGTGAACCACATGGGGTGGACATACGTAGACAATATGACTGACTGCATCACAGAATACATTAGATTCTGTGAAGACATGACCATGCCAGCTCAGACTGTACACTGCTTCTCCAACAACAGACCATGGGTCACCAGTGACCTGAAAGCACTTCTGAACAAAAAGAAGAGAGCTTTTAGGGCTGGAGACAAGAAGCTGAGGGGAGTGCAGCATGAGCTGAGAGAGATGCTGAGGAGGTGCAAGGACAATTATAGGAGGAAGATGGAAGAGAAACTCGGGCAAAACAACACTAAAGATGTGTGGGAGTGAATGAAACAAATAACTGGGTGCAAGGGGAGAGTCGGGCAGCCATCTGGGAGCCAGGAGAGAGCTGAGGAATTGAATCTGTTTTTTAATAGGTTCAACTCAGTCTGTTGCCCAAGCAACACAACCAGACCCCCACATACCCCTCCCCACCCACGCTCCTGTGCAGAACCTCTCTCCATCTCCCCCCTCCTCCTCCTCAGGGGGCAACAGGATCCTCCCTCACTCCACGGTGACTACAGATCAGGTGGAGAAACAGCTGGAGAGACTCCGTCAGCGGAAGGCTTCGCGCCCTGATGGCATCTCCGCAAGGACCCTGAGGACCTGTGCCAACCAACTAGCTCCGGTACTGAAACACCTGTACAACCTAAGCCTGAGTCTGGAGAGAGTACCAGTGCTGTGGAAGACATCTTGCCTGGTTCCTGTCCCCAAGAAGTCACCTCCATTGGATCTGAATGACTACCGACCAGTTGCCCTCACATCTCATGTGATGAAGGTCCTGGAGAGACTGGTCTTAGCCCACCTGAGGCCGCAGGTGAAGACGTGGCTGGACCCTCTGCAGTTTGCATATCAGCCCCATTTAGGAGTTGAAGATGCTGTCATCTACCTGCTGCAACGAGCCCATCTGCACCTGGATGGTGGAGGAGATACTGTGAGAATCACTTTTTTTGATTTCTCCAGTGCCTTTAACACCATCCAGCCACTGCTGCTGGGTGAGAAGCTGCGGGTGATGGGGGTTGACAGCTCTGTGATCTCCTGGATTACTGACTACCTGACAGGCAGGCCACAGTTTGTCCGGCTGGGCAGTGTCTTGTCTGGGGTGGTGGCTAGTGATACGAGAGCTCCACAGGGGACTGTGCTCCCTCCTTTTCTTTTTACCTTATACACCATTGACTTTCAGTACAACACTGAGTCATGCCACCTGCAAAAATTCTCTGATGACTCAGCTGTTGTGGGGTGTATAAGAGGAGGAGAGGAAGAGGAGTACAGGGCACTGGTAGACAGATTTGTGGAGTGGACAGAGCAGAATCACCTGAGGTTGAATGTCAGCAAGACCAGAGAGATGGTGATTGACTTCAGGAAGAGGAAGGCTCCTTAAGATAAGATAAGATAAGATAAGATAAGCCTTTATTAGTCCCACAACGGGGAAATTCCAGGATTGCAACAGCACAGGGATAGCAACACTCAGAGCAACAATCAGAAGGCAAGAAAAAACAAGCAAGCAAGAGCAGCTAATATACATATGTACATATTACTATAAAATATATATATATACACACACACACACACACACAGACACACAGTGCAGAGCATTGTAGCTGGATGGAATAAATATATGAATATATGAACACACAGTGCAGAGCATTGTAGCTAGATGGAATAAATATGTAAATATATTCTCAGCCACTGCAGATTAGGGGGGAGGATGTGGGAGTGGGTGTCAGGATCAGCAGCGGGTTGGACTGGAGATCCAACACCGATGCTGCGCACAAGAAGGGGATGGGCAAACTCTACTTCCTGAGAAAGCTGAGATCCTTCAACGTGTGCAGCAGGATGCTGGAGCTTTTCTACCAGACTGTTGTCGCCAGCACCATCTTCTTTGCTGCTGTCTGTTGGGGTAGCAGTATCAGGGCCAGAGATACCAACAGACTTGATAAGATTATCAAGAGGGCTGGCTCTGTAATTGGTCTCAGACCGGAGACCTTTGAGACTGTGATGGAGAGGAGAACACTAAATAAACTGCAATCTATCATGGACAATCCTGATCACCCCCTCCACCATACATTAGATAGACAGCGAAGCACTTTCTCCAGTAGACTACTACAGCTTCGTTGCCGAACGGCCAGGTACAGGAGATCTTTCCTGCCACATGCAATTTCACTGTACAATAACTCACTATGAAGTTGTATTCTGGTCATAGCTATGCTGCCACACTGCACCTTACAGACTAACTGGTACCTCACATTTTCACTCTGCTCCTGATAGTCCTTCTTTGTGCAATGGGATGATTGATGTGTTTATACGGGTCATCATATATTAAGCTATGATGTATATAGGTTTTATAGTCATGTTAGTTTTTACCTTCCATGGGTAATCCCTTTGTCTGTCGTGTGTGTTTCTGTTGTTTGGTTGTCAACTGTCATGCTGCTGTTACACTGTAATTTCCCAGCTTGGGATCAATAAAGTACATCTATCTATCTATCGACATTCAGTTTAGATATCACAAATTCCAATGGCTGTAACTTGAAAGTGGTAAGAGATACTGGCTTACTGTAAATGAGAAAGATGTAGAATATGATACAAGGTTTATGACAGGAGTAAATTTATGCATCTAATTTGCATAATGTGACAGCAGCCATATCGGATTACATAGCTTTCAGTCAAAGTGGACTTTGGACATATTTACACAAAGGATGGTTTTGTTTTTTGTCTTTGTTTTTGTTTTTTGTTTTTTGCTATCTTCAAAATATACTGCTCAAAAAAATTAAAGGAACACCTTTTAATCTGAGTAAGCTGGACTAGCCTGCCACAATTTCTTCACTTTAAGTTTTGGAGTGTTTTCATTTCCATCAAAAGACGTGGCATCTTTTCATTCTTAACACATTATCCAGTCCATATCAGTGTAGATATCCAGCTTATTTTTCCCATTAAAATCTGATGTGTTTTCAAAATGTTCCTTTAATTTTTTTGAGCAATATACATGAACCATAAAATCAGTAGAATGTAAACAAACTGATAAAAAAAAACATCAGACCTACAGCTTGTCATGTATCACCATGTGTCCGTGTGCTCATCCCTGGTCTTTATATTGTCTTCTGTCGGTCATTTTTGCTTTCTCTCCCACATCCAGAAACAACCACATTTATCTTCTGATTTATTCCACCTCAATTTCAGTTAGTTTACCCAACGGAAGTGGCAGTATTGTCCTCTCCGTCACATGCAACTTCATTAATGCCAGACAAAAAATGTTCCGCTCTGGTCCATCTTGTGCTGTCCAGAAAGTAAATATTTCCCTTCAGAAGCTAAATAATCCCTTTTAGAATCAGAGTTGGCAAAATTTGGAGCAAATGCTTCCTACCTGTGGAAATATACAGTATGTTGCACAATTGTTTATACGTCTCTTCTTCTGTGCCCTGGAAGTGATATCAGATTTGATGCGGTTCTGGTTTGTTGATCTAAGTCCTCCAGTGAAGACCAGTAAGATATATGTGTCTGCCATCTAGTGATGGGAAATGCTTGGTACAACTGGGTTTATTTGGGGAATTTTTCCATACTTTTTGACCAATCACATGACAGGTGCAGATCTGCAAAACCAGCCACAGGAGAGGTACACTACCCTTCAAAAGTTTGGGGTCACTTAGAAATTTCCTTATTTTTGAAAGAAAAGCACTGTTTTTTTCAATGAAGATAACTTTAAACTAATCAGAAATACACTCTAATATCTAATATACATTGCTAATGTGGTAAATGACTATTCTAGCTGCAAATGTCTGGTTTTTGGTGCAATATCTACAGAGGTGTATAGAAGCCCATTTCCAGCAACTATCACTCCAGTGTTCTAATGGTACAATGTGTTTGCTCATTGCGTCAGAAGGCTAATGGATGATTAGGAAACCCTTGTGCAATCAAGTTAGCACAGCTGAAAACAGTTTAGCTGGTTAGAGAAGCTATAAAACTGACCTTCCTTTGAGCAGGTTGAATATCTGGAAAAAATTATTTCAAATACAAATCATTATTTCTAACCTTGTCAATGTCTTGACTATATTTTCTATTCATTTTACAACTCATGGTGGTAAATAAGTGTGACTTTTCATGGAAAACACAAAATAATTGTCTGGGTGACCCCAAACTTTTGAACGGTAGTGTAGATCATAAGGAATAAGGCATAAGGAATGTTAACCTTGACCTTTAATCTTTTGACCCCAATCCCATAGTCAGAGGTCAGGATCCCAAGGTGAACTTGTGTATCAGGTTTGGTGGCCCTTGCTTTACTCATTGTGTAGTAATAAGGCATAAAGAATGTTAACCCTTAGAGTGTGACATTTTGCGTGCCCCTAGTGGCAGAGCACGGCACTGCGCCTGTCATCTCACTCTGACATCCCCGGCTTCATTGAGGATTTGTACTGATTTGTACCGATCTGCCAGTTTCAGAAGGTGGCAGACACACGTTGGAGGACTCAATGGATGACACGTAATACACCAAAGAAGAAGAACTCCTCATTTCCTTTTCCTGTTTTCATCCATTTAGCCCAGAAAGTTAGTATGGCTGCCGTCCATTGTTGTGCGCCGTCACTTAGACGGCTTCGTACACTTAGACGGCTTCGTACAGAAAATAGCCGCGGAATACAAGCAAAATTTATGTGGGATAATCATAAGACTTTGTAGATGTGATAGAGAGCGTAAATGACTGACAGAATGCAAAATAGCAACCATGATGGGTGAAAACGCAGCAACCACGGCAGCGAACGAGTCCCGTTAGCTGCCAGTAAGTGACGTGAAGTGATTTCTTTGGGTTTTTTTCATTGTACTGAATTTCTGGTTTATATACTTTGAAGATAAGATAACAACATACACCTGTAGAGACAACGGTGTCAAAAAAACAAACCATTCCTTGTGTAAATATGTCCAAAGTCCAGTTTTGACTGCTTATGAAATATAAAGAGCTGCCCCAACATTATGCAAATTAGAGGCGTAAATTTATTCCTATCTGAAACTTTGGATCATATTTTACATCTTTCTAATTAACAGTAAGCCATTATCTCTTACCACTTTCAAGTTATAGCCTTGGAAATCTGAACTATTTTATTGACAAAAAAATATTTACCACTCTTGACCACTAGGGGTTATGTCGCAATTCAGTGACAGTCACACTCAGAGAGTTAATCTTGATCTTTGACCTTTTGACCCCAACCCCATAGTCAGAGGTCAGGATCCCAAGGTGAACCTGTGTACCAAGTTTGGTGGCCCTAGCTTTACTCGTGTAGAAATAAGGCATCAGGAATATTAAAAAAGCTGAATTTTGTGATGTTGTTAATCTGACTGCAAGGCAGTATTTTGCAACCTGTATTAATACATTAAGATGTAATTGCTTTTCTTATAAATTAGTTTTTTTTATTTATTTTCATTTTTTTTACTTTTTTCTAAATTTGAAAGCCTTTTCCCTGCAATTTTACTGTTTTTTCAATAAATATTACTTTTCCTCCCATGTAATTTAAAGCTTTTTTTTTTAATTTTCAGCTTTTAAATTTAATGTTTGACAGGTTTTTTACATTTTTGCACACATCAATTTCAATCCCTTTTCATATATATTTCGAGAGTTTTCATGTAAATTGAGGTTGGGAATTTTTTTGTACATTTAAAAGATTTGTCTCATAAATTTGGAGTTTTTTAAATTAATTAATTTATTTATTTGTAAATGTGGTTTCTACCAGTAGAAGATGGATGGATGGATGGATGGATGGATGGATGGATGGAAATGTGGTAAAAGTAAATTTGTCATTTAGGTGTATTAAAAGCAAGTAGTTTGGTGTGAGAGAAAACATGTAAATACCAAATTTGAAAAACAAATATACCAGTATAAATAATGTGGGCCAAGAGGCTCTGCAAAAAGTGACATTCACTCAGTCAAATGTTGGTGTACCATCAACATAATTCAGTAAACATTATTTTAAGGTGAAACTCTTGCATATTGTAGCTTTAAAATGCACAGGAGAGGCATGTTGTACTTCAGAAGAACAAGGCATCAATGACAAGACTTGAACCGGGGGCCACCATCATAGCAAGTATCTGCGGCGGCATGAAATAATGCAGCGTGGTGAAGGTTTTAAGCAAGTTTATTAAATCACCCCGCCGTCACAGAACTCCGCTCCAGCCCCAAGCGTGAGCAGGCTGGAGCGGCGTCCTCAGGCTCTCTAGCGAAGGGGCACACAGTGTGTGCATCAACAGCAGCAGTTGAAGAGTGAGAGTGAGAGAGAGATTTACAGAACAGTGCAGCATATATACCCAACTCAGACAATACATCAAAGACATTCACAGTAGTCGATCTGGGCATTTGCATATGAGGGGCACAGACAGTACAGGATGCATGAACACAATGCATGAATGGCACATTAGCATCACAGAAGCGAAACAATGCATGAATGGCACATCACAGCAGTGCAGCGGAAAAAACCAGAAGTAGCGAGCTGTCTGTCCCAAACTGTTGTGGGGGTTGCCACACCGCTCCCCCCCAGAGGGCACGGCAGGCAGCCGAGACCTCGATAGTCCATCTTTGGGAGCAAGCTGCGGGGGAAACTCGCTGCAGGAGAAGGGGGAGGGGGAGGGGTGTAGTAAGTGCCGGCCGGGGTCGGTGAAATCATCCGAGCCGCGCAAAAATTGCTTGTTGGTCTGCTACGTCGAGGGGCTGTCCCGTTGAACGTGCGGAGGTCCACAAGAGGAAAAATTAGTCACTGACTCCTCCCGCGATTAAGTCCTGCAAGGATTAACAGTGGCCGTGAAGAAAAGCAGGGGCGGCTGTAAGAGAAACATAAAAGCAGAAGCAAAGGGACTTGGCGTGTTGACTTTTAGGTGCGGGCACAACCTTAAAAGCCCTCGGGAACCGCTGACGGCTGGAATCCCCCTGTGCGCCGTGGCTAAGACCGTTAGAAAATCCAGTGGGCGAGCTGCGTGCTTGCTTCAGGTAAACGAGCAGCCCTGAAGTTCTGTGTGCAGCGGCGAAGGACGATGGCGGACTCTGGAGCCGTTATTGTCCCGTGCGTGATGCGCCGTCCTCGTAACTCCCCGGTGCATGCGCCGGGGCTCGTGCGTGGGTGGGCCAGCTGGAGAGGAGACAGGGTCAGGGAGCTTAATCATCCCTGTTCAGTGTGTTGGAGCGGTGAAGGGAAGTAGACGCTCTGTCACTCGCTCAGTCATGGTGCGTTCAGGTCCACGTGTGCTCCGTCGGCCGTGGGAAGTCGCCGTCGCAGAGAAAGGACGAGGTGCATGCGCTCTCATGTGGAGGAGCTGCGAGCGAGGCTGGTCCAGTGTGGATGTGCCGATGTAGGCGTGCAGATCTCACCATGAAGTTGCTGCGGCTTTCCGGGTCGTGAGTGATGTCCGGAGAGTTCCCTGAAGCAGAAGGGAGCTGCTGCATTCACTTGTCGTCGGAGCATCACCGCCGGGTGCTGCGTTCGCCGGCAGCGTGTTTTTTTTCAGCATCGGGTCGCCAGCGTGGCTGTCCAGACCAGAAGGTTGCGTTGCACAAAGCGTGTGCATTCTCGGGGTCACCAGCGTAACTGTCCAGACCAGAAGGTTGTGTCGCACAAAACGTGTGCTTTCTATCGGGGTCACCAGTGCGGCGGCATGAAATAATGCAGCGTGGTGAAGGTTTTAAGCAAGTTTATTAAATCACGCTGCCGTCACAGAACTCCGCTCCAGCCCCAAGCGTGAGCAGGCTGGAGCGGCGTCCTCAGGCTCTCTAGCAAAGGGGCACACAGTGTGTGCGTCAACAGCAGCAGTTGAAGAGTGAGAGTGAGAGAGAGATTTACAGAACAGTGCAGCATATATACCCAACTCAGACAATACATCAAAGACATTCACAGCAGTCGATCTGGGCATTTGCATATGAGGGGCACAGACAGTACAGGACGCATGAACACAATGCATGAATGGCACATTAGCATCACAGAAGTGAAACAATGCATGAATGGCACATTACTTCACAGCAGTGCAGCGGAAAAAACCAGAAGTAGCGAGCTGTCTGTCCCAAACTGTTGTGGGGGTTGCCACATATCCACCTTAACCACAACACCACCTTCTTAGTTTTGTCTTTGGCTGCTCCCTTTCTCACCCGACCCGTTTCATCTTCTTCTGTAACACCAGCCTTCTCCATGTCCTTAACTGATCTGGTATGAACGTTTCATTCGTCATGACCTGTTTTCTGTTTGTCTGATTTTGCAAAGACTTTATATCAGCTTGTGAGCCCCCCCCACCCCACCCCGTGGTTGGATCCCGTGGTTGGATTGCATCAGTTTAAGCTCTAACTTTCTCAAAACATAAATGCTCCAGTGAAAGCAATTCCAAGGAGTAGTAGAACAACACTTAGAGACACCGGCGCAGGTGTAGTGTGGCCAATCTCCGATCGGAGGGTCTGTCATGAATCATCTCTCAGGGCAGGAAGAAGACCCAGACGCTGGACTGTGAGTTGCGAGAATTTGTTGATACCACAAAGTTCAAGAGTGCACAAACAAAACTACAAGGCAAGGGTAAGGCTGGAGGAAAAGGAGCAGTCAAAATAGCACTTGACTATGGCAAGAGAAAAACGCCAGCTCAGTGATTAACGTGAAACACATGCAGGGAAGATACAATGATAACTATGAGGATAACAGAGAATAACACATGAAGCTTATGTCTGATACTTGAAGACCGTAGCCCCGAACTGCACCACCGCGGGTCTTAAATAGGCCTAAGGAAAATTAAACAGATAACAAGCAGGTGTGGGAAACAGAAGCGAGGACAATAATCAGTCCAAATAATGACAGCTGCGCTAACCATGAGACTGAAGTTGAAAACAAGGCACACTGTCAAAGTAAAGGCTCAGACGGCAAAAAATCAAGAGCTGAAAGCATGAGCACGGTGCACTCACCTTGCTCAGTATCATGACAGAGCCCCCCCCCACACACACACACACACAAGGGGTGGACCCCAGACACCCCAAGGCAACATCAAAAGGAAAAAGAAAAAAAACACGTGGGGAGGGAGGAGGGGAAGCCCAGGCTTGGAGGGACTGAAACAATAACCAGAAAAACTTATAACCCACAACCCTGCACAGGAAAGGTGATACAGATTACTATCGATGCTAGATGGGACACACAAGGCAGTTCAGGTGGTCTGCTGGAATCCCAGGACCACCAGGTCACACGATGGGAGAGGTTGGGTGGTCTCCCAGACTTCCAGAACCACCTAACCAAACGGAGTAGACTATCAGGTGGCCTCCCGGAGTGCTTGAGCCACCCAAGTGACTGGCACAGTCCATTGGGTGGTTTTCCAGAGTCTTTGAGCCACCCACACAGATGGAGTAGTTCTTCTGGTGACCTCCCAGAATTCCAGAGCCACCGGGACATGATGCGCCCCCACCAGGAGGCAGTAGCTGGAACCAGTGCCCTCTGCAGACCACAGGGGCTACGGGACGGAAGCCCAATGAAAAAGACCACTGCCCAGCGAGGAAACCAGGCAGCAATGGATGACCCTTGGTGACCTCAGGCGAAGGAATGGAATCAACACCAACCACAGGTGGAGGAGAATCCACAACGGCCTTGGGCAGAGGAGGAAAATGCACAACAGCCTTGGGCGGGAGAGGAAAACCCACGACGGCCTCGGGCAGAGTAGAGGAACTCTTGGTGGAGCTGGGAAGAGACTGAGGGCCCACAGCGACCTTGGACAGAGGCACAGCACCCGCGGAGGCCCCGGACTGGGGCATAGCAGCACCCGTGATGGCCCCAGACTGGGGCGTAGTACCCAATGTGACCCCTGAGCTGGGGCGTAGTACCCACAGCAGACCCAGACTGGGGCGCAGCACCCATGACGGCCCGGACGGAGGGGGAGCAGCACCCACAGAAACCTCCGACGGAGGGGAAGCAGCACCCATGGAGACCTCAGCCGGAAGGGGAGCAACACCCACGGAGGTCCTGGACTAGGACAAAGCACTCACGGAGACCTCAGATGGAGGGAGAGCAGCACCCACAGAGGTCCTGGACAGAAGGGGAACAGCACCCACGGAGGCCCCGGGCTGGGGCGCAGTACCCACGGAGACCTTGGGCGATGAGGCTGGACCCACGGGAACCTTGGGCGACGAGGCTGAACCCACGGAGACCTCTGGCAAAGTTGGATGATCCACAGTGACCCTAGGGAAAGGCTCCAACAGAAGGGACTTTGACATTAGGTCAGGGTCTCCAGTAGCAGTAGAGCCTGGCAAGGTGAGCTGCACCTGGTCCTCCCCACCAAAAGCCAGGCAAGAGCTCTCCAAAACAGATAAAGTGAAAACAAAAAAGAGCACTTGCCTGAGCTCAAGCTCCACCGTCGTCCAGGACTCCGTTGATCCAGGCAGAAATGTCTCGTACCCGGCCCTCTGGAGGTCCAACTCCTGCTCTGCTGCAGCAGTCCCTGCAGCAGGCATGGTGGAAGATGCAGTCCCAGAACCTCCAGGCAAAGTGCCCGACGCGGCGTGGCAGCTGGAGGTTGCCTAACTACTGGTGTTGAATCCCATGTAGCTGAAGCCAAGGGACGTTCTACCATCAGCGCAGGCTTCAGGTCACTGGAAGCATTCTTCCTCCGTCCGGACCATGGCTGCGGGGCTGGGACCAGGTCCTCCAGGACCGCAGGCTCCTCCATCATCCGGCGGCTCAATCCCAGGGCCGGCGGACACTCAGGGGAGATTGGAGAAGACACGGAGGTAGCAGGTGAGGAATTATTATCTGCAGCAGGCGGTGAGGACTCAGTGGACTGCAGGGGCTGAGCCCCACCACCGGGAATCAGGCAAAATAATTTGTTTTTAGGTAATAGAGAATGAAAAAATCACTTTCCTGAACTCCCGGGGCAAGGTAGTGTTTGCTGCAGCAGGCCCAGTGTCATCCCTCTCAGTGGCTGCAGCAGTAGTGGACCTCTCGAGGGATATGGAGGAGCTGCCCCTGCAGACTCCATGATGGGCGGAGCTGAGGATGAGACAACCGGACTTTCAGAAGCGGGAGGAGACACCGTGGAGGAGAGGGCAGCAGCAGCAATGGGTGACTGAAAGAAAGCTGATGGGACAGCCGGCAAAGAGGAGCTAGGACAAGAAGAGGAAGCTGCTGCAGAAATTCCAAAACACAGCAAGGGAGGTGCTACTGGCAGGGAGGCAGAGGAGTTCTTCTGGCAGGCTGCAGCTGGGTCACGGCGGGAGGCTTGAGGCATCTGCACCCAGTGACCCCCCCCCCCCCGTCAGATCCAGTATTGTCATGGCTCGGGAAGAAGTGGAAGGCGGTGCAGGAAGGCGGCGTCTTGGAGCAGGCGAAGCGGAAGCTGGGACTGGAGCTGGAGACTGGCGAGGAGACGGTAGTACTGAGGCCTGTGGACCCTTCCCCATCACCACAGACCTAGGCTTCTTTGTGGAGCTTCTCACCATCCCACTGTTCTCCCATTGCAGGTCCGCCACTGGCGTAACCCTCTCCACCCCCTCTGCATGCTCCATGAGCTGAGGACATCGGTGAGCAGCCGCCTCTGCAAGACCCAGGTACCAGAGAGCGTCTTTTGGGGTAGGAGCCATGCAAGCGGCGGAGATTAGTCCATCCATTTCCCTTAATGTCTTGCAAATCTCCCACCACAGGCTCATCGGGTACCAGCACCCACCTGCTGTGTCTATGTGGGCTGGGGACATGCTGATAGCTCTAGCTCCGGTAACACAAAAACAGGTGGATGGAAAAAACACAAACTCACAGCATCTGGGTCACACATGGGCTGCAGTCTACTGTCATGAATCGTGCCTCAGGGCAGGAAGAAGATGCAGGCGCTGGACTTTGAGTTGCGAGAATTTATTGATAATACAAAGTTCAACAGTGCACGAACAAAACTACAAGGCAAGGGTAAGGTGGCAGGAAAAGGAGCAGTTAAAATAGCACTTGGCTACAGCGAGAGAAAAACACCGGCTCAGGGATTAACATGAAACACATGCAGGGAAGATACAACGATTACTGCAGTGGTGTGAAAAAGTGTTTGCCCTCTTCCTGATTTCTCTTTTTATTGTGTTTGTCACACTGAAATGTTTCAGATCATCAAACAAATTTAAATATTAGGCAAAGATAACACAAGTAAACACAAAATGCAGTTTTTAAATGAAGGTGTTTATTATGAAGGGAAATAAAAATCCAAACCTACATGTTTTTGAAAAAGTGATTGCCCCCTAAACCTAATGACTCTCTGGCTGAGCTCACATGCTAATACATGGCTTTCTGTCAAAATAAGATTGTTCCACGTAAACGTGTCAAAATATATCCCAACAATAAACCATGGGTTACTAAATCAGTTAAATCCTGCTTACAGAGGAAAGCACTTGCCTTTAAACAGGGGTCTGTTTCTGAGCTACAGGTTGCCACTAAGGAGCTGAAGTCCGAAATTTTAAGAGCAAAACAGAATTATAAATCAGAGTTGGAAAGCAAGATGGCAGCAAAGAAACTTGGTTCGGCCTGGGCCAGTATGAAAACTATTGCAGGCCTTCAGAGCACAGAGCGCAGTAATCATGTGTTTTTAGATGGTTTTAATTCAGACACAGAGCTGGCTAATGCTCTTAATTGTTTTTATGGTCGTTTTGACTCCTTTGATTTCAGCACAGAAATCCAAGATTTGAAACAGAAACTCAAAGACAATCAGCACTTTAATATTGAGGTGCAGGATGTTAAAAGGGAGTTCTGCGCTGTAAAAGTGAACAAAAGTCAGGGCCCTGATAATATATGTGGGCGCTTGGTAAAGTCCTGTGCACATGAACTGAGTCCTATATTTCATTACATTTTCAATAAGTCTTTACAGACACAACATGTGCCCAAGATCTGGAAAGATGCCGTGGTTGTTCCCGTTCCAAAATCCAGCTGTCCTAAAACGGTAAATGACTTTAGACCAGTTGCTTTGACTTCAATTTTAATGAAAATTTTTGAAAAACTGGTCAGATGTGAGGTCCTAAAGCAGACTGAGCATTCGTTGGATCCTCTGCAGTTTGCCTATAGGCCTCACAGAGGAGTGGAGGATGCCACTGTCACTATGTTTAACATGCTTTTTAAACATCTGGATTTTAATGGATCGTCGATCCCCCTCATGGATCGTCACCTTATCGTGGTGGGGGGGTTTGCGTGCCCCAGTGATCCCAGGAGCTATGTTGTCCGGGGCAATTTGCCTCTGATAGGGTCTCCCAAGACAAACTGGTCCTGGGTGAAGGGCCAGACTAAGAACGATACAACAGACTCTCATGATAAATTGTATATCAAGGATTCAGTGTACCCCGCCCGGTATGGGGTTACCGGGGCCCCACCCTGGAGCCAGGCCTGGGGGAGGGGCTCGAAGGCTAGCGTCTGGTGGCTGGGTTTCCACCCATGGGACCCGGCCGGGCTCAGCCCGAAGGAGTTACATGGGTCCGCCCTCCAGTGGGCTCACCACCTGCAGGAGGGATCATGGGGGTCCGGTGCTATGTGGATTAGGTGGCGGTCAAAGGCGGAGACCTTGGCGGACTGATCCCAAGCTTTCTAAACTGGCTTTTGGTACGTGGAATGTCACCTCTCTGGTGGGGAAGGAGCCTGAGCTGGTGTACGAGGTTGAGAGATACCGGCTAGATATAGTCGGCCTCACCTCAACACACAGCTCCGGTTCCGGAACCAGTCTCCTGGAGAGGGGCTGGAGCTTGGCCTTTTCTGGAGTTGCCCCGGGCGAGAGGCGACGAGCAGGGGTGGGTATTCTTGTATCGCCCCACCTTGCTGCCTCATTATTGGAGTTTTCCCCGGTGGACGAAAGGGTTGCTTCCCTGCACCTTCGGGTTGGGAAACGGGTCCTGACCGTCATTTGTGCCTATGCACCAAATGATGTTTCAGAGTACCCATCCTTTTTGGAGTCTGTGACTGGGGTGCTGGAGGGTGCTCCTCTTGGAGACTCCATTGTCCTACTGGGGGACTTCAATGCGCACGTGGGCACTGACAGTGAAACCTGGAGGGGGGTGATTGGGAGGAACGGCCTGCCCAATCTGAACCCGAGTGGTGTTCAGTTATTGGACTTCTGTGCTAACCACAGTCTGTCCATAACGAACACCATGTTCAAGCATAAGGGTGTCCATATGTGCACCTGGCACCAGGACACCCTAGGTCGCAGGTCGATGATCGATTTTGTTATCGTATCATCAGACCTGCGACCGTATGTCTTGGACACCCGAGTAAAGAGAGGTGCAGAGCTGTCAACTGATCACCACCTGGTGATGAGTTGGATCCGATGGCAAGGGAGGAAGCCATTCAGACCTGGTAGACCCAAATGTATAGTGAGGGTGTGCTGGGAGTGTCTGGCTGAGGCCCCTGTCCGGGAGGTCTTCAACTCCCACCTCCGGAAGAACTTCAACCACATTCCGAGGGAGTCTGGAGACATGGAGTCTGAATGGGCCATGTTCTCCACCTCTGTTGTTGAAGCGGCGGCCCAGAGCTGCGGCCGCAAGGTGGTCGGTGCATCTCGTGGTGGCAACCCCCGAACCAAGTGGTGGACACCAGTGGTGAGGGGGGCCATTAAGCTGAAGAAGGAGTCCTATCAAGCTTGGTTGGCTTGTTGGACTCCCGAAGCAGCTGAGGTGTACCGGCAGGCCAAGCGGAATGCAGCTCGGGTGGTTGCTGAAGCAAAAATCCGGGTATGGGAGGAGTTCGGTGAGGCCATGGAACAAGACTTTCGGTCGGCCTCAAAGAGATTCTGGCAAACTGTCCGGCGGCTCAGGAGGGGAAAGCAGCTCCCCGTCCACACTGTGTATGGTGCGGATGGGACACTGTTGACTTCGACTGGGGATATCGTCGGGCGGTGGAAGGAATACTTCGAGGATCTCCTCAATCCCACTGATATGCCTTCCACAGAGGAAGCAGGGTTTGGGGACGAGGGGGATGACTCGCCTATCACAGGGGCTGAGGTCGCCAAGGTGGTTAAAAATCTCCTTGGTGGCTGGGCCCTGGGGGTGGACGAGATTCGCCCTGAGTACCTCAAGGCCCTGGATGTTGTTGGGTTGTCATGGTTGACACGCCTCTGCAACATTGCGTGGAGGTCGGGGGCAGTGCCTTTGGCATGGCAAACTGGGGTGGTGGTTCCTCTCTTCAAAAAAGGGGACCGGAGGGTGTGCTCCAACTTTAGAGGGATCACACTCCTCAGCCTCCCTGGGAAGGTCTATGCCAAGGTACTGGAGAGGAGAGTAGGGCCGTTGGTCGAACCTCGGATTCAGGAGGAACAATGTGGTTTTCGTCCTGGCCGTGGCACATCGGACCAGCTCTTTACCCTCTCGAGAATTCTTGAGGGTTCGTGGGAGTTTGCCCAACCAGTTTACATGTGTTTTGTGGACTTGGAGAAGGCATTTGACCGCGTCCCTCGTGGATTTTTGTGGGGGGTGCTTCGGGAGTATGGGGTATCGGGCTTGTTGTTACGAGCTATTCGGTCTCTGTACGACCGTTGTGAGAGTTTGGTTCGTATTGCCAACACTCGGTCGGAGTCATTCCCAGTGAGAGTTGGACTCCGCCAGGGCTGCCCTTTGTCACCGATCCTGTTCATAATTTTTATGGACAGGATTTCTAGGCGCAGCCAGGGAATGGAGGGTGTCATGCTTGGTGACCACAGGATCTCATCTCTGTTGTTTGCAGATGATGTTGTCCTGTTGCCTTCATCCAGCAATGACCTACAGCTCTTGCTGGGACGGTTTGCCGCTGAGTGTGAAGCGGCTGGGATGAGAATCAGCACCTCCAAGTCCGAGTCCATGGTCCTCAGCAGGAAAAAGGTGGATTGCCCTCTCCGGGTTGGGGACAGGCTCCTGCCCCAAGTGGAGGAGTTTAAGTATCTTGGGGTCTTGTTCACGAGTGAGGGGAAAATAGAGCGAGAGATCGACAGACGGATTGGAGCAGCATCTGCAGTGATGCGGACGTTGTACCGGTCTGTTGTGGTGAAGAGGGAGCTTAGTTCTAAGGCAAAGCTGTCGAGTTACCAGTCAATCTACGTTCCTACTCTCACCTATGGTCACGAGCTTTGGGTAATGACCGAAAGAACGAGATCGCGGATACAAGCGGCTGAAATGAGCTTTCTCTGTAGGATTGCTGGAGTCACCCTCAGAGATAGGGTGAGGAGCTCAGTCATCCGGGAGAGGCTCAGAGTAGAACCGCTGCTCCTCCACATTGAAAGGAGTCAGTTGAGGTGGTGTGGGCATCTGATTAGGATGCCTCCTGGACGTCTCCCACTTGAGGTGTTTCAGGCACGTCCCACTGGGAGGAGACCCCGGGGCAGACCCAGGACTCGGTGGAGAGACTATGTCTCCCAGCTGGTCTGGGAATGCCTTGGTATCCCCTCTGAAGAGCTGGAGCAGGTGGCTGGGGAGAGGGAAGTCTGGGCTTCTCTGCTTGAACTGCTGCCTCCGCGACCCGGACCTCCGGAAAAGCGGTAGAAGATGGATGGATTTTAATGGGACACACGCCAGGCTTTTATTTGTGGACTTTTCTTCCGCCTTTAATACAATCCAACCTCATATTTTAGTTGAAAGGCTCCTGCAACAATTTGATTTGAGCAATAATCTGGTGGGTTGGATTCTGGATTTCTTAACCAACAGGACACAGAGAGTAAGGGTCAATGGTACATTGTCTGACCTAAAGTGCTCTTCTACTGGCTCTCCTCAGGGGTGTGTGTTGTCACCACTACTCTTCATCCTGTGCACAAACATGTGTCGGAGCAGACATGACAACAGACACATTATTGAGATTGAGATTGAGATTCAACTTTATTGTCATTACACATGTATGAATACAAGGTAACGAAACGTGACTTGGCATTTGGGCACGCTCTGCAGAGCGCATCCAAGGCCGGGGCAGCCGCTAGGCGCCAGTCATAAAGAAGAAAGGAAAAAAGAAAAGAAATGATATGACACAATAGGCGAGAGAAAAAAAACATGTTTTAACAAATTGACGCTTAATGAGTAAGCGAAATTTTGATTGCAGGCAAAAAAAAAACCTCAATGCATATTTAGCAGACATTTAGTGGACAAATCACACAGCAGAGGGAGAGCAGTGTGTGTATATATGCATGTAGTGTTGTATGCATTGTGTAGTGTAAATGTAACAGTTGTTAGTGAGCAGCAGAGGGCGCCTCCTGGCAGTGGATAGATGTTATAATCATGTGACTTAAAAACAAGTCCAGAGTCCAGAGTCTATCTCTCTCTCTCTCTTGCTTGCAGAAGGCACATGGGCATTGTCCTTGAGAGTCCAATCCGCTGACGACAAACAACTGATTGTTGATTGTATGGGTATACATAAGAGCCGGTTCTTCCGCTAATCTCAGTCAGGAGGAATGTAAACACGGGGCAAACAAGGTCAAATCAAATCAAATCAGCACAGTGCACTCAGAGAGTAGAATTTGTCCTCACCCGTGTAATTCTGTGCTTCCATTATATATGCAGGCTTAAACTGTTTTTCCATAGAGAGCACAGGGCTTCAGATGTATTCCTTCACTGAATCACTGTCATTCAGTTCACCGTTTGCCGCTACTCGTGCCCTCCCCAACTGGTCGAATTTAATGAAGGAGCTGGCCGGGTCCGCTTTGAACAGCTCTCTCACTTTCTTTCAATTTCTGATGCATCAGGGAACTCCACAGCCAAAAATAGAAGTCCTGAGATCATAACCAATAATGTTTCCATAGACACATGGATTCCAATGTCCATAAGTCTCTCGTAGGTTCCAATTCTTGGGCTCCCCCTTGACCCAATTCTTGTTGAAAAATAGTGACAATAGCACATTTAAGCCGCTTCCAAATCCATAATTTCCGTTTAGATTAAGATTCAGCAGAAGAAGAGCGACTAAACACAGACAAAAACGCAACATTGCAAAAGCTGGGAATAGATCAGGAAGGCAGGGGAGGAGGGAAGAAAAATGCGACTGCTCTCTCAAGGCAAGAAGGAAAAAGTATGCTGATGACTCAGTCATTGTCAGTCTCCTCCAGGATGGTGAGAGTGGCCACGGCCCAGTAGTTGATGATTTTGTTCACTGGTGTGAGGATTCCTACCTGCAGCTGAATACAATAAAAACGAAAGATATGATTATTGACTTTAGGAGGAAAACTCCCAGGCACAAAGTCGCCATACTAAAAGGCCAGACCACCGAATGTGTACAATCGTACAAATATCTTGTGTCGATTATTGATAGTAATTTAAACTTTGAAGTGAACTGTGAAAGGGTGTGCAAAAAGGGTCAGCAACATTTGCATTGTTTGAGGAAACTTGCACGCTTCCAAATTGACCGAACCATAATGACAATGTTTTATCGGGCTTTTATTGAATCTGTTTTATCCTTTTCTTTAGTGTCATGGTTTGGTCAGATAAAACTGAAACAGAGGAAATCCTTGGATCAGGTAGTTAGATGATCCAGTCGTTTGCTTGGTGAGTCACAGCTGAGCCTGACATCCCTGTACACCAGACAAGTACAGAGGATGGCTACCTCCATTTTAAATGATGACTCCCACCCTTTGCACTGCAACTTTCAGCTTCTTCCCTCCAGACGGAGGTTTGCTGTCCCAAAATGTAAAACCCAGCGCTACAAAAACAGCTTTGTCCCTGTTGCTGTCAAAGAGTTGAACAAGCTATAAAAATATATTGTACATATTTTATATTTACTTATTTTGTATGATGTCACTTGGGTTCTAAATATTTTATTGGGTTTTTAGACCTTTGAGTTTTTTAACCTCTGACTAGTTTTTTAACTTTTAACTTTAATATGACCCCTCTCTCTTACCTCTGGTTTCTCCCTCATCTCTTTGTCTTTTTATACCCTGTTTGATGGAGCCTTGAGTATTTTTATCATGTTTATAGTCAGCTTCATGTGTGCCTGTGTTTGTGTCTATGTTGAATGTAATTAGTGGCTTGTAAATATGGATGTCACCAGACTGCAAAACAAATTTACCTACGGGTACAAATAAAGTAACCTGAACCTGAACCTGAACCTAATAACTGGTTGGGCCACCCTTAGCAGCAACAACTGCAATCAAGCATTTGCAGTAACTGGCAATGAGTCTTTTGCAGCACTGTGGAGGAATTTTGGCCCACTCATATTTGCAGAATTGTTGTAATTCAGCCACACTGGAGGGTTTTCGAGCATGAACCAGCTTTTTAAGGTCATGCCACAGTATCTCAATCCGATTCAGGCCAGGACTTTGACTAGGCCACTCCAAAGTCTTCATTTTGTTTTTCTTAAGCCATTCAGAGTTAGACTTGCTGGTGTGCTTTGGATCATTGTCCTGCTGCAGAACCCAAGTGCAATTCAGCTTGAGGTCACGAACAGATGGCCGGACATTCTCCTTCAGATTTTTTGGTAGACAGCAGAATTCATGGTTCCATTTACGACAGTAAGTCTTCCAGGTCCTGAAGCAGCAAAACAGCCCCAGACCATCACACTACCACCACCATATTTTACTGTTGGTATGATGTTCCTTTTCTGAAATGCTGTGTTACTTTTACGCTGGATGTAATGGGACACACACCTTCCAAAACGTTTAACTTTTGTCTCGTCAATCCACAGAGTATTTTCCTAAAAGTCTTGGGGATCATCAAGATGTTTTCTGGCAAAACTGAGATGAGCTTTTATGTTCTTTTTGCTGAGCAGTGGTTATCGTCTTGGAACTCTGCCATGCAGGCCATTTTTGCCCAGTTCAGGTTCAGGTTACTTTATTTGTACCTGTAGGTAGATTTGTTTTGCAGTCAGGTGACATCCTTTTAGACACATATTTACAAACCACAATTACATTCAACATGAACACAAACACAGGCACACATGAAGCTGACTATAAACACGATAAAAGTACTCAAGGCTCCACCAATCAGGACATAAGACAAAGAGATAAGAGAAAAAACAAAGAGACAAGAGACAAGAGTCATACTAAAAAAGCTAAAAACTAAGTCAAAGAGATTAAAAACGCAATAAAAGTCTAAAACCCAATAAAAGATTTAAAACTCAAATAAAAAACCTACAAAAATAAATATAAAATAAAATTCATAAATAGATAACTAAATTATGTGCAAAATATTGCTCCATCTTGTTCAACTCTTTGACAGCAGCAAGAACAAAGCTGTTTTTGTAGTGCTGGGTTTTACTTTTTGGGACAACAAACCTCCGTCTGGAGGGAAGAAGCTGAAAGTGGCAGTCTCTTTCTTATGTTTGGAGTCATGAACACTGACCTTCACTGAGGCAAGTAAGGCCTGCAGTTTTTTGTATGTTGTTGTGGGGTCTTTTGTGACCTCTTGGATGAGTCGTCGCTGCGCTCTTGGGGTAATTTTGGTCGGCCTCAGCACCACCAGCGGCCTCAAGTCACTGGAGGTTGTCATGCCAAAGGCAAAGGCAAGCAAATAAGTAACCAAATAAATACAAATGCAGCCGTCACACAGTCTCTTCCATGAGTTCGTCTCCTGTCCTGCCCCAGTTCACATCACAACCCAGGGAAGAAATGCCATGGTGGCGACTTCTCATATCGAGCCCTGGTCACCTGTTGTCCGATCAGTAAGTAGCCCCTAACAGGTCCTACTACTAAACATGAGTATTTTTTGAGCAAAAAGCTCACATTTAGTGTCCGCATTAAATGCATTTAAAGTTTTCTTAAGCACAGAGAAAAAGTGACTGTGATTTGTTGCAGTAAGCGGTGAACTTTCATTTATCTGTGCTTTCTGTTTTATTTTATCTTATTAATTTACATGCTGTTGTGATATGCAACTATTTCAAGGAAGTAAATCCTCTAAATATGCATTTTTAATGGGCTGGTCCTGGGGTGTCAAACATATGGCTCGTGGGCCAAAAACGGCCCACCAGGGGGTCCAAAATTTTCTCTGTGAATTTATAACTTTATTTCTAGTAAATTTCTGACTTTCTGCTGATTATAGTAGTTTGTGTAAATCTGAGATATTTTTTCCTCTGTAAAATGAGACGTTTTTCTCATCAGTTTTCTTTTTCTTCTTTTTTCTGATGAGAACAAGGGGCCCTTGATCTTGCTGTGTGTGCAAGATGATTTAAGTACGCATTTAAAAGTAACGTGAAAGTTACTTTTCCAAGTAACTAGTTAATCATGCAGTAACTCAAAAGTAGCTCAGTTACTTTTGAAAAGAAGTAACTAGTAACTGTAACTAGTTACTGTTTTTTAGTAGCTTGCCCAACATTGGTTATATTACAAAAACCGAAATGATGAAACAAACAAAAAAAATGAATAAACATCGTTGTTCTTGTTTTGTTTTTACTGCAACTTCTTACCCCTGCTTTTGGGCATCTGTTGAATTACAAATTTGACACCGACACCAACAGGACAAACTGGAAAAATGCACAGACCTTCTGCACAGACCTTCTGCAGGGAATGTTAACCTTGACCTTTGACTTTGCAATCCCAAAACCAGAGTCACATTTTAGGGTCACAGGGTGAAGCTGTGAACCCAGTTTAGTGACTTTAACTTTACTTGTTGTGTAGTAGTAAGGCATAAGGAATGTTAACCTTGACGTTTAACCTTCTGACCGTAATTCCATAGTCAGAGGTCAGGATCCCAAGGTGAACCCGTGTATCAGGTTTGGTGACCCTAGCTTTACTTGTTGTACAGTAATAAGGCATAAGGAATGTTAACATTGACCTTTAACCTTTTGACCCAAATCCCATGGTCAGAGGTCAGGATCCAAACGTGAACCTGTGTATCAGGTTTGGTGGTCCTAGCTTTACTCATGTAGTAATAAGGGATAAGGAATGTTAACACTGACTTTTGACAATTTTGATCCCAAACCCATAGTCAGAGGTCAGGATCCCAAGGTGAACCTGTGTGCCAAGTTTGGTAGCCCTTGCTTTACTCATTGTGTAGTAATAAGGTAAAAGGAATGTTAACTTTGACCTTTGACCTTTTGACTTCATACCTATAGTAGGAGGTCAGGATTCTAAGGTGAACTTGTGTACCAGGTTTGGTGACCCTAGCTTTACTCATTGTACAGTAATGAGACATAAGGAACGTTAACCTTGGCCTTTGACTTTTTGACCCCAGACCCATAGCCTGAGGTCAGGATCCCAAAGTCAACCTGTGTACCAGGTTTGGTTGCCCTAGCTTTACTCATGTAGAAATAAGGCAAAAGCAATATTAATCTTGACCTTTGACCTTTTGACCCCAGACCATAGTAGGAAATAAGGATTCTAAGGGGAACCTGTGTGCCAAGTTTGGTAGCCCTAGCTTTACTCATTGTGTAGTAATAAGGTAAAAGAAATGTTAACTTTGACCTTTGACCTTTTGACCCAAGACCTACAGTCAGAGGTCAGGATTCTAAGGTGAACCTGTGTACCAGGTTTGGTGATCCTAGCCTTATGAGATTGTACAGTAATAAGACACAAGGTATGTTAACCTTGACCTTTGACCTTTTGACCCCAATCCCATAGTCAGAGGTCAGGGTCCCAAGGCGAACCTGTGTACAAAGTTTGGTAGCCCTGGCTTTACTCATCGTGTAGTAGTAAGGTAAAAGAAATGTTAACTTTGACCTTTGACCTTGTGATCCCAAAACCAGAGTCACATTTAGGGTCACAGGGTGAACGTGTGTACCCAGTTTAGTGACCCTAACTTTACTTATTGTGTAGTAATTAGGCATAAGGAATGTTAACCTAGACCTTTAACCTTTTGACCCCAATCCCACAGTCAGAGGTCAGGATCCCAAGGTGAACCTGTGTATGAGGTTTGGTGACCCTAGCTTTACTTGTTGTACAGTAACAAGGCATAAGGAATGTTATCTTTAACCTTTGACTTTTTGACCCCAATCCCATAGTCAGAGGTCAGGATCCCAAGGTGAACCTGTGTATCAGGTTTGGTGGCCCTAGCTTTACTTGTTGTACAGTAATAAGGCATTAGGAATGTTGACCTTTTAATTGTCTGGCTGTCATAAATCATGTGCATCACCTGATGCCTATGTCGCCTGTCACGTGATGTGTCCAGAAAGCACAGAAAACCCAATTGTACCAAGCATTTCACATCACAAGATGTCAGGCACGTATAGCTTATTGCTCTTCACTGGAGGACTGGAGGACTTCACTCAAACAAACCGCCTCAAACATCATTTCCGGAAACACGAAGAAGAGAACGTAAACAAAGGCTCAATCCCAACATATATTTCCACACGGAGGAAGCATTTGCTCCAAATTTTGCCAACAATGATTCTAAAAAGTGATTATTTACTGTAGCTTCTGAAGGGAAATATTTACCTTTTGACAGCAGAAAACAGTCTGGCGCATGTACACTTTCGTCTGCCATCAACAGAGCTGCACATGACGACAGAGAACAATAGCGCCGGTTCGGAGGCATTATGTAACCGAAATTGAGGTGGAATAAATCATAATATACATATGAGAGTTTCTGGATGTGGGAGAGAAAGCGAAAATGACTGGCGGAAGACTAAATAAGGACCGGGGATGACAAAAATGGACAAATGAAGACATGGTGAGCGGTAGGTCTGATGTGTTTATTTGTTTGTGTACATTCTACTGATTTTCTGGTTCATATACTATGAAGATAAAATAACAAAAAACAACAACGAAGACAAAAAAACAAAACCATCCATTGTGTAAATATATGCAAAGTCCACTTTTGAGCGAAAGTTGTGTAATTCGATACAGCTGCCATTGCATTATGCAAATTAGATGCATAAATTTACTCCTATCTGAAACTTTGGATCACATTCTACATCTTTCTAATTGACAGTAAGCCATTATCTCTCACCACTTTCAAGTTACAGCCTTTGGAATTTGTCATATCTAAACTGAATATTTTCTTGAAAAAAAACTCGTCTGCCAGAGGGTGGCGAGCTGACGGGAGCACTGCTGCGTCATAGACAGAAAATGGGTTAACCTGGACCTTTAACCCTTTATCTGCCCAGATTAAATGGATGGGTCACGCACCCCCAGTGGCACAGCGCAGCAACTGCACATGTCAACTTATTGACGTCCCTCGGTTATACTGAGAATCTGTACTAATCTCTATTGATCCGACAGTTTAGAAGGTGGCAGACACACACCGAAGGAATCATGGCTGACATGGAATACAGCAAAGGAGAAATACTCATTATTATTCTTCCTTTTTCCGCTTTGAGCTCACACACTAATGTGGATGCCGCCGTGTTTGGTCATCGCGATAGCGATGATGAAGGAAATTGCATGAAACATAAAAAATAGCCACATTATACAAGCGAAATTCATGTGGGATAATCATAAGAGTTTGTAGATGTGGTACACGGGTGTAAATTACTAAGCAAACATGTTACATTGAGGTCAATGTAACAAAAAACTGAGATCCCATTCCCAAGATGGTGGCGTCCACTGGCTGCATGGATTCCCACAGGAATAATGCACCAAACAGAAAAAATAGCCATGTAATACAAACAAAATTCACGTGGGGTAATCATAAGAGTTTGTAGATGTGGTACACGGTGTAAATGGCTGAGCAAACACACAAACATCGGCTACAATGGACGAAAACAGACCGGTCACGTGGGCGGGCGAGCCCACCTTCCGGTAACAGGTAAGAGAGAAATATGTTTTTTTGACATTTTATTGATTTTCTGGTTCATATACTTTGAAGATTAGATAAAAACATACCCCTGTAGACAAATCGGAGTCAAAAAAAATGGACCATTCTTTATGTAAACGTGTCCAAAGTCCACTTTTGACTGAGCTATGTAATTTATATAGCTGCCGCTACATTATGCAAATTAGATGCATAAATTTATTTCTATCTGAAACTTTGGATCATATTCTACATCTTTCTAATTGACAGTAAGCCATTATCTCTTGTAACTTTCAAGTGATAGCCTTGGATATCTGAACTACAGTGATCCCTCACTTATCGCGGTTAATGGGTTCCAGAACCGACCGCGAAAAGTGAAAAACCGCGAAGTAGCGTCACCCTTAATGACGTCACCCATAAATAATACGTACGTTCATTCTTTCACTCTCTCTCTCATATGATACGTGTGTGTGTGTGTGTTTGTGTGTAAGTGTACATACATACGTAGATGTAAATAAAGTGTACATAAGTATGTTTTTAGAACTCTTTTATTCTTATAACAAGATACGTAACTCAAGATGAAGATGATTTACTGCACAGGTTAATGAGAGCTTTACTGCTCCTCAGGTGACGCCTCATCGTCAGGTGTTAGAGGCGCAGCATCGTCGAGGGCAGCTTTCGATAGAGCTGGAGAAGCTGTAGGAGGTGGCGTAGTGGCTCGACGGGAAGACTATTTCGCACAAAATGGCACAAGAGAACAGCAAAAAGTTCCACGCGGCGACACTAAGCAACACGAGCGATAAAGAGCAATGAATGCGGTCTTCCTTCACTGCATGGGCGTTCGGCAGGGAGAGAAGGTGGGTGAAACGTCTCGGCCAATCAGCTTGCGGGGTGAAACGTCTCGGCCAATCAGCTTGCGAGATTTCCGAGCCGAGCCAACACGAGAACAGCGAACAGAGAGGTGGATTTTTGAGTTGTGCGGGCTCTCCGTGTTGATACCTGATGGTCTAATGTAGTCTCCCTGCCTTCTGCTAGCGCCCGCCCATTATTTCTCAATTTTGAATTTTTGATGAATATTTTTGAAAAATCCGCGATGCACTGAGGGCGCGAAAGGTGAAGCGCGAAGTAGCGAGGGATCACTGTATTTTATTGACAAAATTTTTTACCACTCTTGACCACTAGGGGGGTCTTGAGTTGCCTTGCGTTTCCCCAGGCGCCACATGGCGAATTTGGCAGTTAAAGAGTTAACCTTTGACCCCAGACCCATAGTCAGAGGTCAGGATCCCAAGGTGAAGCTGTGTATCAGATTTTGTGGCCCTAGCTTTACTTGTTGTACAGTAATAAGGCATAAGGAATGTTAACCTTGACCTCTGACCTTTTGACCCCAAACCCATAGTTAGATGTCAGGATCCCAAGGCGAACCTGTGTATCAGGTTTTCTGGCCCTAGCTTTACTCATTGTACAGTAATAATGCATAAGGAATGTTAACCTTGACCTTTGACCTTTTGACTCCAAACCCATAGTAGGAGGTCAGGATTCTAAGGTGAACCTGTGTACCAGGTTTGGTGACTCTAGCTTTACTCATTGTACAGTAATGAGGCATAAAGTATGTTAAACAGTTGAGGATTTCTGTCACAGATCTGCACCATCTGCATGCACCCTCTGGTGGCGAAGATTTTTTTTCAAGAAAATATTCAGTTTAGATATCACAAATTCCAAAGGCTGTAACTTGAAAGTGGTAAGAGATAATGGCTTACTGTAAATGAGAAAGATGTAGAATATGATCCAAAGTTTATGATAGGAGTAAATTTACACATCTAATCTGCATAATGTGACGGCAGCCTTATCAGATTACATAAATTTCGGTCAAAGTGGACTTTGGACATATTTACACAAAGGATGGTTTTGTTTTTTGTCTTTGTTTTTGTTTTTTGCTTTTTGCTATCTTCAAAATATATGAACCAGAAAATCAGTAGAATGTAAACAAACTGATAAAAAACATCAGACCTACCACTCATCACGCGTCGCTATGTGTCCGTGTGCTCATCCCCGGTCCTTATTTTGTCTTCTGTCGGTCATTTTTGCTTTCTCTCCCACATTTAGAAACAATCACATTTATCTTCTGATTTATTCCACCTCAATTTCGGTTAGTTTACCCCACGGAAGTGGTAGCATTGTTCTCTCCATCACATGCAACTTCATCAATGCCGGACAAAAAACGTTCCGCTCTGGTCCATCTTGTGCTGTCCAGAAAGTAAATATTTCCCTTCAGAAGCTAAATAATCCCTTTTAGAATCAGAGTTGGCAAAATTTGGAGCAAATGCTTCCTACCTGTGGAAATATATGTTGCGCAATTGTTTATACATCTCTTCTTCTGTGCCCCAGAAGTGATTTCAGATTTGATGCAGTTCTGGCTTGCTGATCTCAGTCGTCCAGTGAGGACCAGTAAGCTATATGTGTCTGCCATCTAGTGATGGGAATGCTTGGTACATCTGGGTTTATTTTGGGGTTTTTTCCATACTTTTTGACCAATCACATGACAGGTGCAGATCTGCAAAACCAGCCACAGGAGAGGTAGATCATAAGGAATAAGGCATCAGGAATGTTAACCTTGACCTTTAACCTTTTGACCCTAATCCCATAGTCAGGATCCCAAGGTGAACCTTTGTATCAGGTTTGGTGGCCCTAGCTTTACTCGTTGTGTAGTAATAAGGCATAAGGAATGTTAACCCTTAGAGTGTGAGATTTCGCATGCCCCTAGTGGCAGAGAACAGCGCTGCACCTGTCATCTCACTCTGACATCCCCAGCTGCATTGAGGATTTGTACTGATTTGTACTGATCTGCCAGTTTCAGAAGGTTGCAGACGCATTGCCGAGGACTCAATGGATGACACGTAATACACCAAAGAAGAAGAACTCCTCATTTCCTTTTCCTGTTTTCATCCCTTTAGCCCAGAAAGTTAGTATGGCTGCCGTCCATTGTCGTGCGCCGTCACTTAGACGGCTTCGTACACGGAAAATAGCTGTGGGATACAAGCGAAATTTATGTGGGATAATCATAAGACTTTGTAGATGTGGTAGATAGATAGATAGATAGATAGATAGATAGATAGATAGATAGATAGATAGATAGATAGATAGATAGATAGATAGATAGATAGATAGATAGATAGATAGATAGATAGATAGATAGATAGATAGATAGATCCCAAACTGGGAAATTACAGTGTAACAGCAGCATGACAGTAGACAATCAAACAACAGAAACACACACATGACAGACAAAGGGATTACCCATGGAAAGTAAAACTAACACGACTATAAAACCAATATACATCATAAGTTAATATATGATGACCCGTATAAACACATCAATCATCCCATTGCACAAAGAAGGACTATCAGGAGCAGAGTGAAAATGTGAGGTACCAGTTAGTCTGCAAGGTGCAGTGTGGCAGCATAGCTATGACCAGAATACAACATCATAGTGAGTTACTGTACAGTGAAATTGCATGTGGCAGGAAAGATTTCCTGTACCTGGCCATTCGACAACGAAGCTGTAGTAGTCTACTGGAGAAAGTGCTTCGCTGTCTATCTAGTGTGTGGTGGAGGGGGTGATCAGGATTGCCCATGATGGATCGCAGTTTATTTAGTGTTCTCCTCTCCACCACTGTCTCAAAGGTCTCTGGTCTGAGACCAATTACAGAGCCAGCCCGCTTGATAATCTTGTCAAGTCTGCTGGTATCTCTGGCCCTGATACTGCTACCCCAACAAACAGCAGCAAAGAAGATGGCGCTGGCAACAACGGTCTGGTAGAAAAGCTCCAGCATCCTGCTGCACACATTGAAGGATCTCAGCTTTCTCAGGAAGTAGAGTCTGCTCATCCCCTTCTTGTGCGCAGCATCAGTGTTGGATCTCCAGTCCAACCCACTGCTGATCCTGACACCCAGATATTTGTAGTCCTCAACCACTCCCACATCCTTCCCCCTAATCTGCAGCGGCTGAGAAGGAGTCTTCCTCTTCCTGAAGTCAATCACCATCTCTCTGGTCTTGCTGGCATTCAACCTCAGGTGATTCTGCTCTGTCTACTCCACAAATCTGTCTACCAGTGCCCTGTACTCCCCTTCCTCTCCTCCTCTTATATACCCCACAACAGCTGAGTCATCAGAGAATTTCTGCAGGTGGCATGACTCAGTGTTGTACTGAAAGTCAGTGGTGTATAAGGTAAAAAGAAAAGGAGAGAGTACAGTTCCCTGTGGAGCTCCCGTATCACTAGCCACCACTCCAGACAGGACACTGCCCAGCCGGACAAACTGTGACCTGCCTGTCAGGTAGTCAGTAATCCAGGAGATCACAGAGCTGTCAACCCCCATCACCCGCAGCTTCTCACCCAGCAGCAGTGGCTGGATGGTGTTAAAGGCACTGGAGAAATTAAAAAAAAGTGATTCTCACAGTTTCTCCTCCACCATCCAGGTGCAGATGGGCTTGTTGCAGCAGGTAGATGACAGCATCTTCAACTCCTAAATGGGGCTGATATGCAAACTGCAGAGGGTCCAGCCACGTCTTCACCCACGGCCTCAGGTGGGCTAAGACCAGTCTCTCCAGGACCTTCATCACATGAGATGTGAGGGCAGCTGGTCGGTAGTCATTCAAATCCGATGGAGATGACTTCTTGGGGACAGGAACCAGGCAGGATGTCTTCCACAGCACCGGTACTCTCTCCAGATTCAGGCTCAGGTTGTACAGGTGTTTCAGTAGTGGAGCTAGTTGGTTGGCACAGGTCCTCAGGGTCCTTGCGGAGATGCCATCAGGGCCTGAAGTCTTCCACTGACGGAGTCTCTCCAGCTGTTTCTCCACCTGATCTGTAGTCACCGTGAAGTGAGGAAGGGTCCTGGTGCCCCCTGAGGAGGAGGGGGGAGATGGAGAGAGGTTCTGCACAGGAGGGTGGGTGGGGAGGGGTGCGGGGAGGTCTGGTTGTGTTGCTCGGGTAACAGACTGTGAGTTGAACCTATTAAAAAACAGATTCAGTTCCTCAGCTCTCTCCTGGCTCCCAGATGGCTGCCCGACTCTCCCCTTGCACCCAGTTGGCTGCACGGTGGCGCAGTGGTTAGCACTGCGGCAGCACAGTTTACCCTTGGCCGGGGGATTGGGGATTGTGGGATCGTGGGTTCGATCCCAGCCCCCGACCAACAGTGATCTGTGTGGAGTTTGCATGTTCTCCCCGTGTTGCGTGGGTTTACTCCGGGATTTCTCCGGTTTCCTCCCACATGCCAAAAACATGCATGTTAGGTTAATTGGCTGTTCTAAATTGTCCCTAGATATCTGTTTCCTATAGGCCCTTAGAATAGAGGGTTAGTATTAATGAAAGCGCTTTGAGTGGTCTTTGTGACTAGAAAAGCGCTATATAAGTGCAGGTTAGTTAGTTAGTTAGTAGTTATTTGTTTCATTCCCTCCCACACATCTTTAGTATTGTTTTGCCTGAGTTTCTCTTCCATCTTCCTCCTATAATTGTCCTTGCACCTCCTCAGCATCTCTCAGCTCATGCTGCACTCCCCTCAGCTTCTCCTTGTAACTGACAGAATGAAAAATAACGACCACGATGGGTGAAAACACAGTGACCACGGCAGCAAGCGAGTCCCGTTAGCTGCCGGTAAGTGACATTAAGTGATTTTTTTGTTTTTTTTTTCATTGTACTGAATTTCTGGTTCATATACTTTGAAGATAAAATAACAACATACACCTGTAGAGACCTCGGTGTCAAAAAAAAAGAACCATTCTTTGTGTAAATATGTCCAAAGTCTAGTTTTGACTGAGTTATGGAATATAAAGACTGCTGCAACATTATGCAAATTAGATGTGTAAATTTATTCCTATCATAAACTTTGGATCATATTTTACATCTTTCTAATTGACAGTAAGCCATTATCTCTTACCACTTGTTATAGGCTTTGAAATCTGAACTATTTTATTGACAAAAAATATTTACCACTCTTGACCACTAGGGGTTATGTCGCAATTCAGCGACAGTCACACTCAAAGTTAATCTTGATCTATGACCTTTTGACCCCAATCCCATAGTCAGAGGTCAGGATCCCAAGGTGAACCTGTGTGCCAAGTTTGGTAGCCCTTGCTTTACTCATTGTGTAGTAATAAAGCATAAGGAATGTTAACCTTGGCCTTGGACCTTTTGACCCCAATCCCGTAGTCAAGAGGTCAGGATCCCAAGGTTAACCTGTGTATCAGGTTTGGTGATCCTAGCTTTACTCGTTGTACAGTAATAAGACATAAGGAATGTTAATCTTGAACTTTAACCTTTTGACCCAAATGCCATAGTCAGAGGTCAGTATCCCATGGTGAACCTGTGTATCAGGTTTGGTGGCCCTAGCTTTACTCGTTGTGTAGTAAAAAGACATAAGGAATGTTAACCTTGACCTTTGACCTTTTGACCCCAAACTCATAGTCAGAGGTCAGGATCCCAAGGTGAACCTGTGTACCAAGTTTGGTGGCCCTAGCTTTACTCGTGTAGACATAAGGCATCAGGAATATTAAAAAAACTGAATTTTGTGATGTTAATCTGACTGCAATATGAACTTTATTCTGATCAACAATGCTTTTTTCTCTCTCCTACTGTGTCCACCCTCCCCTTCCCCCACTGCCTACTGTTCCCCTCCTGCTGACAGGCGCCTCCATGACTCGCCGCGTCATTGAGAATGTCATTTATGACGTTTTCAGTGTCAAGTCAAATTCCTCGTATATTTACCTGTTATTTACTTGTAAATGTGCTTGGCAATAAACTTATTCTGATTCTGATTCTGATTCTGAAGGCAGTATTTTGCAACCTGTATTAATACATTAAGATGTAATTGCTTTTCTTATAAATTAGTTTTTTATTTAGATTTGTAGCTTCTTCTTCACTTTTTTTTAACTTTTTTTCTGAATTTGAAAGCCTTTTTTCTGCAATTTTACGGTTTTTCCAATAAATATTATTTTTCCTTCCATGTAATTTAAAGCTTTTTTTTTAAATTTTCAGCTTTTAAATTTAATGTTTGGCGGGGGTTTTTTTACATTTTTGCCACATCAATTTCAATCCTTTTTCATATATATTTCGAGAGTTTTCATGTAGACTGAGGTTGGTAATTTTTTTTTTTTGTACATTTATAGGATATGTCTAATAAATTTGGAGTTGTTTTTTTTAAATTACTTAATTAATTAATTTATTTGTAAATGTGGCTTCTACCAGTAGAAGATGGATGGATGGATGGATGGATGATGGATGGAAATGTGGTAAAAGTAAATTTGTCATTTAGGTGTATTAAAATCAAGTAGTTTGGTGTGAGAGAAAAAATGTAAATACCAAATTTGAAAAACAAATGCCAGTATAAATCATGTGGGCC
The DNA here is from genome assembly GCA_020510985.1 of Pholidichthys leucotaenia. Taxonomy (NCBI): domain Eukaryota; kingdom Metazoa; phylum Chordata; class Actinopteri; order Cichliformes; family Pholidichthyidae; genus Pholidichthys; species Pholidichthys leucotaenia. Next base: position 218,778,464 of record CM035840.1, read on the forward strand.
CAGAGGCTCTGCAAAAAGTGACATTCACTCAGTCAAATGTTGGGTGTACCATCAACATAATTCAGTAAACATTATTTTAAGGTGAAACTCTTGCATATTGTAGCTTAAAATGCACAGGAGAGGCATGCCGTACTTCAGAAGAACAAGACATTAATGACAAGACTTGAACCTGGGACCTCCAGCATACCAAGAATCCACCTTAACACAACACCACCTGCTTAGTTTTGCCTTTGGCTGCTCCCTTTCTCACCCGACCCATTGCATCTTCTTCTGTAACACCAGCCTTCTCCATGTCCTTAACTGATCTGGCATGGACGTTTCATTCGTCATGATCTGTTTGTTTGATTTTGCAAAGATTTCAGCTTGTGAGCCCCGCCCCCCGTGGTTGGATTGCTTCAGTTTAAGCTCTAACTTTCTCAAAACATAAACGCTCCAGTGAAAACAATTCCAAGGAGTAGTAGAACAACACTTAAAGACACAGGTGCAGGTGTAGTGTGGCCAACCTCCCGACCCGATCGGAGGGTCTGTAATGAATCACCTCTCAGGGCAGGAAGAAGACCCAGACGCTGGACTGTGAGTTGCGAGAATTTGCTGATAACACAAAGTTCAAGAGTGCACGAACAAAACTACAAGGCAAGGGTAAGGCTGGCAGGAAAAGGAGCAGCCAAAATAGCACTCAGCTATGGCAAGAGAAAAAAGCCAGCTCAGTGATTAACGTGAAACACATGCAGGGAAAATACAACGATAACTATGAGGATAACAGAGAATAAGTCATGAAGCTTATGTCTGGATACTTGGAGACCGTAGCCCCGAACTGCAGCGCCGAGGGTCTTAAATAGGCCTAGGGAAAATTAAACAGATAATAAGCAGGTGTGGGAAACAGAAGTGAGGATAATAATCAGTCCAAATAATGACAGCTGCGCTAACCATGAGACTGAACTTGAAAACAAGGCACACTGTCAAAGTAAAAGTTCAGATGGGAAAAAATCAAGAGCTGCAAATAATGTAGTATACAAGAAAACCAAATACAAGAGGAGAGGTGAGGGCAGAGGCTCATTTCCACACAGGCAAATAATAAAGATACTGGACGATTACAGGAGCATAATATCACAGACAGAATAATAACTAGAAACAGAGATTTACCTCAACAGACAAATAGCAACTCAAGCCACATAAAACATCCAGAACCAAACAAAAGGTCAACAGTAATCCAAAAATGAGAGAATACAGGAAATAATCAAAAAATGAACTGAAAGCATGAGCACGGTGCACTCACCTCGTTCAGCGTCATGACAGAGCCCCCCACCCCCACCCCCACAAGGGGTGGCCCCCAGACACCCCAAGGCAACATCAAAAGGAAAAAGAAAAAAAACACCCCGGGAGGGAGGAGGATGATCCCAGGCTTGGAGGGATTGAAATAATAATCAGAAAAACTTATAACCCACAACCCTGCACAGGAAAGGTGATACAGATTACTATGGATGCTAGATGGGAAACACAAGGCAGTTCAGGTGGTCTGCTGGAATCTCAGGACCACCAGGTCACACGATGGGAGAGGTCGGGTGGTCTCCCAGACTTCCAGAACCACCTAACCAAACGGAGTAGACTGTCAGGTGGCCTCCCAGAGTGCTTGAGCCACCCAAGTGACCGGCACAGTCCATTGGGTGGTCTTCCAGAGTCTTTGAGCCACCCACACAGATGGTGTAGTTCCTCTGGTGGCCTCCCAGAATTCCAAAGCCACTGGGACATGACGCACCCCCACCAGGAGGCGGTAGCTGGAATCAGTGCCCTCTCCGGACCACAGGGGCTACGGGATGGAAGCCTGATGAGGAAGACCACTGCCCAGTGAGGAAACCAGGCAGCAATGGATGACACTTGGTGACCTCAGGCGAAGGAATGGAACCGACAGCAACCACAGGCGGAGGAGAACCCACGACGGCCTTGGGCGGAGGAGGAAAACCCACGACAGCCTTGGGCGGAGGAGAGGAACCCATGATGGCCTCGGGCGGAGAAGAAGAACCTGAAGTGGAAATGTATTAACATTACTGTTGGTGTGATGCTTCATTCTGTTTCTATGCCAGAAATTCCGATATGTCACTAATGGCCCTTTTCCACTAGTACCCAGTCGGCCCTACTCGGCTCTACTCGGCCCGGTTTGTAGCCTTTTCCATTAGTACCTAGTACCTGTTACCAGGTACTATTTTAGTACTTATTCGAGGCCAGGGTACAACCGCGTTGAGTCAAGCCGAAAATGTGACATCAACAGACTGCAGGCCACTGATTGGTCAGGACGTAACGTCATGAAAGCGTCCGTCTTCTGTGGAAAAGACACGACTGCCATTTGCAATAGTTCACGGACTAAACTCGGTCACCGAGTAAACACGATATTAATAGATATGGCGTTGTAGGTTTTGCGGAAATCTACACCGTGGTCCAACGAAGAGGTGCGGAGTTTTCTGTGCTTGGTGGCAGATCCACAGTGAGAGGAGCAACCCGCACCGATACAGATGGCAGCCCAGCATAGAACCGGAATATGGACAAGATGAAGATGAAAGTGAGAGAACCATCGATGGTGAGTGATTTGTGATATTGTGCATCTTTTCGCTTATTTATGCTGTTGGTGGTAAGCTCACTTTTTTGAACAATACAATGCCGTCCTGTGCTAGCTAACGAGTGTTAGCTAGTAGCTAGCTAGCTAGTAGCCAACTCTGCTGATTCGCGCTTGCTTTGTCTGAAGTATTTGCTTGTGAGAGCAAAACGATGAAATATGTTAATCCTGGTTAAAGTCTTGGTTTGTGTACGTGTTGCACTTTGGTGCTGTGCATTAAGTTATGTGTAATTTCTTTCTAGAATCTGTTTCCACATACCAGAGGTTCGCCTTCCTCAGCATGTTGTTTATATGGATACAGGTCAAGAGGACCCCAGGATCCGAAATCTCAACATATTCAAGTGCATTTTCAAACCAGTGATTTATAAAATGATTCATATAATTTTCTGAAGCGTCAGCATAGACCCACACACCTATTCTGTGGATTTTCCATAAAAGGTGTTGGAACAGTGTTTTCGTGCTGTTTCTGTTCCACCATAAATCCCTGGATTGATAATGTACTTGTACATGTACAGAGTGGATCGTGGGGTGCTCACTGATCAGGGAAATGAAGCATTTTTGTCACATCCCACCACTGACTGTCACAAGTGTATTTCCCTAACACAGGTACATCTCCAAAAATTAGAATATCATGAAAAAGTTCAATATTTTTTGTCACTCATTTCAGAAAGTGAAATCCATCTATTACGTATATAGATTCATTACACAGACAGTGATATATTTCAAGCGTTTATTTATTTTAATTTGGATGATTATGGCTTATAGCCCCTGAAAACCCCAAATTCAGTTTGGCAAAAAATTTGAATATTACATAAAATCAATTTTAAATTTTTTTTTAAATAGAAATGTTGGCCACTGAAATGTTGGTTAGCATGGGCTGTAGCCATAATCATCAAAATTAAAATAAAAACTTGCAATATATCACTGTCCGTGTAATGAATCTATATATGGGTTTCACTTTCTGAAATGAGTGACAAAAAATATTGAACTTTTTCATGATATTCTAATGTTTTGAGATGTGCCTATATATGTTTTGAACTTGCTTTAACTAACCACCATCCATTTCTGTCTTTGGTCTAGGCAAGAGGAAAGGAAAAGCAGGCACCCCGCAACGGACCTTGCCACTGTGGAAAGTACTGAAATCCTTTGCTTTTATAGGTAAAGTGCCAGAACCAAAGTAGCACAATTTCCACTTAATATAAAAGGGACTGAACTGAGATTTATTTGATTGTGTGAATATTAATTACAGAATAATTGAAAATGACTGGCACATCAACTGTAAAATAAACTGCTTGTTAATGTATTTATGTTTTTTGTCAGATCACTTGTGTAATCCTTTGTGAGTTATGTTCATAACTGTATGTTGCACTTTGGGGAATGGGAGTTGTTCAGTCATCAATATAATTTAGTTTATATATGTAGTTTATAGTCTATCATCAATAAACTAATGCAGTATTATAATAGCATTACACATTACAAATATTTGAGACCCATTGCAGTGCATCCTTTTATATTTTAGCAATACAAGTACAAAACACCGCCCACACTTGAAGCCAGGGCAAGAAGAGACACAGCAGTGACAGAGCGGTGGCTAAACTTTTATTGATAAAAACTCCATATTTTGACTGAGCGACTCCATACTCGGTGATGCACACCCTCAGTTAAAGTACTAGATTCCATTCAAGTGAATGTATTAATTCATTCTGATTGCTGAGGCCACAGTAAAAACAAATGATTTTAAACATAACCCAGCCCTTGTAAAATCTACTTTACTGAAGCGCAGCTACATGAAAATTGTGGTTAAATACAACAACAAAGTACTTTATTGTCACATTCGAATTGTAATCGCTCCTGTTTTGCTTTTCTTTTGAATTCTTGGATGGAATATGGGTGGGCAATATAAGCTGTGGCTTCAGCCATCACCCATTTCGGATAACCTATGCTGAACTGTATAATCAGAGGAGTTAATTGTTTAATTTGACCTTGTAAGATTTTTTCCCCATTTGTTATATTATTCTATTTTCTTTTAATCTTTACTTTTAATCTATCCAAAATAAAGATTCATTCATTCATTCACATTCCACCACTGGCTTTTAGCAACAAGTGTATTTCCCAAATATGTTTTAAACTTGCTTTAATTAACCACCACCCATTTCTGTCTTTTGTCTAGGCAAGAGGGAAACGATCCACCGCGAACTGGCCCTTGCCTCACTGTTTACAGAGATGCAGGCCGAAGATCTGCTGAACTGGGACCAGCTTCAGTGGCACATCCCAGCTGCTTCTCAGTGAGGCAGCGTGGCCGGCATGTGTGACCCATTCTAAGATTTTTTTTTTTTATTATTATTTTTTTTTAGTTTGAATTTTGCCCATTCTGAATAATCTGGAATTTGCTGCTGATTGTAATAAACAATTTAGTGACTTATGTGTTTGCATCATGATTTTCTATTTGTCTATTAAGACACCGGTGGGAAAAGAGTCAACAGTGCAAACCATTTATCAGTGACTTTGAAAATAATGGCTCATTTTTAAGAAAAAGTAACCAAAACAATTATTTTATTTACTGAAGACTGTATTGCTGGATGTGCCACTGCAGAAGACCCTGCACACTTTAGTGACAGTACCAGTATATGGAGGAATTCTGGGCCATATTAGCATATGTACTTTATCATAATGGGTTTGGGCGGGGGTGTCCAATCATGTGCCATGGAGGGCCAAGACTCTGCAGGCTTTACCTCCAAACAGTGTCTTCAACAGCAGATTCCACTGAATTTCTTCCCACTGATTGCTGATCAGTGAGAACACCTGCTGAAGAGACTGGGTAGAAGAGAGAACCTGCGGGGTCTTGGCCCTCCATGACATATGATTGGACACCCCGGGGTTAGGGTTTAATGGGATTTAACATTTTAACACAAACTGCTTTATGGTTCATAATTCTGTTGACAGACTTACACCAAACCAAAAGTGATTTCTCAAACTGCTGGACTGTTCTTAGACAGCTTTTCCAATCTTTCAGTATTTAATTTATGTCACTTGGTGGTAACCATCACATATACATAAAAAAAGAGACATCTGCAAAAACTTCAAAGGTTTATTGTCAGTGCAATTCCCAGTGCAATACTACATGAATGCATGTATAGCACATTGCTGATGCAGAGAATATACTGTATATTTCTACAGTACATGTATCTAGTAAATTAAGTATTTTCCATGTAACCTTGTGACTGCATTATTTTATTGCTTTAAATCCTAGATCAAGTTTGTTTTGGCCTAAAATGCATCATAATTGTCAAATATATCTTATTATACCTAACTCAGTACTGTTTACCTTTTGAATATATATTTTGTGGCTAATATAACTACAACCTGGCGATCAAGTTGTGTCAGCTGATCACTTTTTGCCATGACACCACCACAGACTCAGTGCTGATGGAGCAGGTACATCCCATGATGTCTCAATAGTCTCTCCATGATTTTCACACAGATCAGAGCAATTTGTTGTACAGGAAGCTAAACGTTTCTACAGACATGCTTAGGCTCTATAACCACTGATCGTTTGTGAAGCTGGTGTGACATCAATGAGAGGCTATATTGAATGCCAGACCAACCGTTTGAAGCGGTAATTTTCCCACAACAGAGCCATCTGAAACACACACACACACAGCATACATATTTTAGTACCTAATAGCGATAACTTGCAGACATTACAGTGTAGTACGACGTACTTAAAGCAAACTAGCATTAGCAATCATTAGCTTACCGTCATATGTTCATATCCTCACGTCTTTGGCTCTATGGCTTCCCAGACGCTCCAGTACTTTTCCAGAGTGTTTCATCTCGCTGCCTGTCCCCTTGTCTGGCGGTCCTTTTTGGCCTTTACGGTGACAAAAAGCCACAGACTGAGAATCAGAATCAGAATCAGAATCAGGTTTATTGCCATTGTTCATGTAGTACACAAACTAGGAATTTGTCTCGGTACAATGCTGCAACATTAAACATGATAAGATAAAAGAAATAAACTATACATGTAATAAAGTGTAGAATAAGATTAAGTGATACTGGTCAACAGTTAAAATATATTAGCGAGCAGCAGATACTGTGGAGAACTATATAGTGCAGTCGGTAATGCAGGAAGAAAACAGTGATGATTGACATGAGTCTGGTTGAGCTGCTGTACATGGTGCACGAGAGTCAATAAGTCACTTAGTGTTCAGCAGTCTGATGGCAGAGGGGAAGAAGCTGTTCATGTGACGGGAGGTTTTAGTCTGGATGGACCGAAGTCTTCTACCAGAGGGGAGGGGGGCAAACAGTACGTGACCAGGGTGTGAGGGATCGGCTATGATCCGGCCAGCACGCCTCCGGGTCCTGGAGATGTACAGATCCAGGAGAGATGGGAGCTTGCAGCCGATCACCTTCTCAGCAGTGCGCACGACGCGCTGCAGCCTTAGTCTGTCCCTGGCAGTGGCTCCTGCGTACCACACGGTTATGGAGGTGGTGAGGATGGACTCGATGATGGCTGTGTAGAACTGCACTAACATCTTGGTGGGTAGCTTGAGCTTCCTCAGCTGCCGCAGGAAGAACATCCTCTGCTGGGCTTTTTTGATGAGTGAGCTGATGGTCGGCTCCCATTTGAGGTCCCTGGTGATGGTAGTGCCTAGGAAGCGGAAGGAATCAGCAGTGGTGATGGGAGAGCCTGAGAGGGTGAGGGGGGGCAGAGGGGTAGTGACTTTCCTGAAGTCGACAATCATCTCCACTGTCTTCAGAGCGTTCAGCTGCAGGTTGTTATTGTTGCACCAGGACGCCAGCTGGGCCACCTCTCTCCTGTAGGCGGACTCGTCGCCGTTGGAGATGAGCCCGATGAGGGTGGTGTCGTCCGCAAATTTGATCAACTTGACAGACTGGTGGCTGGAGGTGCAGGAGTTGGTGTAAAGGGAGAAGAGTAGGGGGGAAAGTACACAGCCCTGGGGTGATCCGGTGCTGATGCTAGTATAGTCTGAGACAGTCTTTCCCAGCCGCACATGCTGCCTCCGGTCCGTCAGGAAGTCGGTGATCCACCTGCAGAGGGAGTCAGGCACGTTGAGCAGGGACAGCTTGTCCCGGAGCAGAGCGGGGCGGATGGTGTTGAATGCGGAGCTGAAGTCCACAAACAGGATCCTGGCGTAGGTTCCCGGGGAGTCCAGGTGCTGCAGGATGGAGTGGAGGGCCAGGTTGACTGCGTCGTCTACAGACCTGTTGGCTCGGTAGGCAAACTGCAGCGGGTCCAGGAGAGGGGTGGTGATGGACTTGAGGTGGGACAGGACCAGGCGCTCAAAGGACTTCATGACTACAGAGGTGAGCGCTACAGGTCTGTAGTCATTAAGTCCAGCGATCCGTGGCTTCTTGGGGACAGGGATGATGGTGGAGGATTTGAGGCAAGACGGCACGTGGCATAACTTAAGGGAGGTGTTAAAAATGTCTGTGAAGACAGGAGCCAGCTGTTTGGCACAGTGTCTCAGGGTGGAGGGAGACACGCCGTCTGGGCCGGGGGCCTTGCGCGGGTTCAGTCTGGAGAACTGTTTGAGCACATCCTGCTCACTGATGATAAGGGGAGGGGGGGGGGGGTGCCTTTAATGAAGTAGGGAATGTGGAGGCTGTGGAGCTGGAGGGAGGGGGGGAGTTGGACACAGATGACGAGGTGTCAAAACGGGCATAGTGTTGGGACAGTCTTTGACAAAGGGCTTTGTCATCCTGACCTTTAGGAGCCTGAGGTCGATAGTTGGTGATTTGCCTCAGTCCTCTCCACACGGAAGCCGAATCATTAGCAGTGAACTGCTGCTGGAGTCTCTCTGAATACACAGATTTAGCCCTCTTCAACTCTCTGTTAAACCGGTATTTAACCTCCCTGTAGCAGTCCCTGTCTCCACTTTTCAGCGCTGCTTCCTTCTCCTTCCTGATCTGTCTGAGCTTAGCTGTGAACCAGGGTTTGTCATTAGAGTAACTCACCCTGGTGCGTGATGGAAGAATGTTCTCTTCACAAAAGTGGATATATGAGTTCACAGTGTCCGTGTACTCATCCAGATCATGCGTGGCTCCTTATGCCCCAGTCAGATATTTCCATGCACGTTTCCAGCTTCTCCTCAGCATCACTGGTCCGTATCTTCGTAGTGCTCACAACAGGTTTAGTGAGCTTCAATCTCTGTCTGTATGTGGGGATGAGGTGAACCATTACATGATCAGATAATCCCAGCGCAGCTCGAGGGACAGCGCGATATGCGTCTTTCACTGTGGTGTAACAGTGATCCAGTGTGTTTAATCCTCTGGTGGGGCATTTAATAAACTGTTTGTAGCGGGGGAGATCGTGGCTCAGATTGCACTGATTAAAGTCGCCAGCCACAATAATCAGTGAGTGTGGGAAACTCCGCTCTGTGTGTTGAATGTGATCCGCGAGCACGCGCTGAGCTTCGCGCGTGTCCGCGTCGGGTGGGGCATACACAGCGATCAGTATAAAAGAAGCAAACTCCCGCGGGGAATAAAAAGGCTTGCAATTGATAACAAGAAATTCCAGGGCGGGAGAACAGTGTTTGGAAATTACCGTTACATCAGAGCACCAGCTGCAGTTGATGTAGAAGCAGACTCCGCCTCCTGTGGTCTTGCCGGAAAGCTCTGTGTCACGATCAGCACGGAAGAGCTGGAAGCCGTCGAGGCGCAGCGCGCTGTCCGGTATATTTTCCCGGAGCCAGGTCTCAGTAAAGCAGAGGGCAGCTGAGGAGGCGAGGTCCTTAAAACGCATCAGCAGTCTCAGTTCATCTACCTTGTTAGAGAGAGAGTTGGTATTGGACAGAAATATGCCAGGCAGCGCCGTTCGCGAGCCTCTCCTGCGAAGCCGCACGAGAGCGCCTGCTCGTCTACCTCTCTTTCGCCGTCTCACTTTCCGAGCCAAGCAATAAACCAGATCGGCGGCAGGGGCTAGAAAAACTGGGAGGAGGTCCGTGGGGGTGAAAGTCCTGATATTTAGAAGTTCTTCACGGGTATAAGTGCAAGCAGACACACAATTGACAAACAAAAACAAACAAAGAGCGCAGCGAAGCACCATGTCGACCGCTGTGGGCGCCATCTTGGTGTTTGGTGTTTGAGGAGTCGCCTTGTACAGCCGCAATGTTATGTTTTGCTTGGGTCGTGTGCTTTACGTCACGGGAGTGTGGCGCCGCCTTGCTGTAAAAAAATCCCACCCACCCCAGGTGTACCCAGCTGTACCCAGCTGCAATGGAAACACAACCGAACCGAACCGAGTAGAGCCAAGTAGTGTAGAGTAAGGCCGACTGGGTACTAGTGGAAAAGGGCCATTAATGATGTTTAGCAGGCTTTATTAGCTGAATACTGTCTTCCTTCTTGTGCAGCATGAAGACTGTTGGTATGTCAAGGTTATACGCTATTTGATGTGTTACTAAGTAAGGCAATGTGGTGAGCTTCCTGCTCAGGTTATTATTTCAGGACCCAGGGACAAGGCAAATAAATTTCCATAACATCTTGGTGTCAGCAAGTGGGATCCTAGACCGCAATCCCGATTTCTTCACCCATGGACTGATCCTCTCAGACACAAATTTCATCTGATCCTTTCCACTCGAGTTAGTGACAGGGACTCAGCGGGAGGAGGGGAGCGGCACTGGATTCTTAAAGGACACAGCCTCCAGATCTCCGTAAGTGAAATTTAGATATATTTTTTTTTCTGTGATACATGATATAATTAAATTAAATCAGTCATTTATCTCACCTTTTGTTGGCCTTTATCTGTGAGGGCCGACAGGATATTTTCCTGCGGCAGGACCATTTCTGTGAAGTCCGGTGGGTTAACGCCACAGCAGGACTGATTGTTTAGGTGTATACGACACCTGTCAAGTTATGGAGTCGGGGATATAACATCAGTTACCTGGACGCACGCGGGGACGCCCAGTGGTCAAACTTGAAACCAGTGATGGGGACTACTAAATCAAAGCAGTCTCCCACAGACCTGGAAGGTCCTAAGGTGAAATTTGTGACTGATAATTATGGTCCTGAAAGTGTTGAGTTTTTGGGAAAATGGATCTGCAAAAGTGGATTTCCTTCGGGGGGTTCATTTTCTGTTAAAGTGATTACTGCTTTGAGGGACAAGATTTATGCTGAAATTCAGAAAGTTCAGACATGTAAGAAACAAAGCAAGAAAGACAGAGAAAAAATGGCACACTTACAGTTAGAGAAGGGCGTGGCAGAAATGTGGTTAACTGAAGCTAAGAAGTGAAGGGATAAGCAAGAAACAGGCAGACAAAAGAATGAACAGGCAAAGACAGGGAATACCGTGCACAACAGCAATGTTTACACTCTGCTGGGGACCCCTCTCCCCCTCCCTACGAACGTGACCGTCCGGTTCCCCCTACCCCCAATCCTACTAACCCTTTTAAGGTAGCATTGTACCCAGCACTGCCTCGGTCTACTTGTGCTGTACACTTCCCAGAAGATGACGCTCCCCCCGCAGCGACAGCAACTCAGACCGATGATGAAAGTGATACACTAACTTTGTCGGGGTAATGTCTCACAAAGGGCAGAGAGAATTAAGGAGCCTCACTGATCCTCCTTCCTTCCACGACAATGTACCGTCTGCACAGCAAAAAAAGAGAGAAGATAAAGAATGAAGGAGACACGGATGATGAGGCAGACCTAAGAGCCCCAGTGGTGGAGGTTATGGGTGCATCTGGCCCAGAAGCCGTATTCAGACCATGGCCGAAGACATACCCAAATTTGCAGAAACACTTCCCAGACTGGAAAATGACCCAATATATTTCTGTGAACAGCTGGAGGCATTCTGCCAAACTTATCGGCCAACTTTCCATGAGCTTCGAAGGATCATGGCACAGAAGTGCACCCCCACTAATATGGCAAAGCTAATGCCCATAATGGAGGAGGATGTCCAGCTGACCCATCTTGATTGGGGCACTGATGGCGACGGCAAGAATAAAGATTACAAAGGGGCGCTTGAACACTTGACGAGAGCAATCGTTCGCGATTGTGCAAAATGTTCTGACTTGGGTAAGGTGTCGAATTGCAAACAGAAAGACGATGAGACCCCAAGAGACTACTTCCATAGACTGAGAAAAGTCTTTAACGGAGCAGCCGCCATTCCTCCCCCCGAGGACTACATGAAAGACACGGGAGCATACGGCATGCATTTGAACATGTGGTTTATGGTGGACCTTCTCCACAGCCTGGCTGCAGATGTGAAACAGACGTGCATAGGATGGGAAACCCAGACATCACAGGAAATACTGAGCCACGCAGAACACCATCACAGAAAGGCCGAGAGTGCCACAAAGAAGAAGACCAAGGCTAAAGAGGACAACCTGGAGAAAATACTCCTGACCATGGCCAAATGGGTCCCAAACTCGCCTGCACCCGGGGCTACGGCCGGCCTGAACCAATGTCGCTATTGTGGGGAAGAAGGACATTGGGTGAAGGAATGCCCACAACTCTCCAGCTATAACTATTCAATTCAATCCAATTCAACTTTATTATATAGCGCTATTTCACAACAACAGTCATCTTATAGCACTTTCAACTGTAGGGGGAACCCCCACAGTTGCAGAAAGACCCTAGCAATCAGGCGATCCCCTGTGAGCAAGCGCTTGGCGACGGTGGAGAGGAAAAACTCCCTTTTAACAGGAAGAAACCTCCAGCAGAACCAGGCTCAGGGAGGGGCAGTTGTCTGCTGCGACTGGCTGGGGGGTGAGGGGATAGAGAAAATGAAAAGAACAGACATGTAGAGAGCAAACAGCACGATGGGGACTCAATCTATGGGAGAGAACAAACAGATATTAATGACCAGCAAAAAAAAAAATATTTCATTGAGAGTGAAGAAAGGAGTGAGACCCAGTGGATTATTGGAGGTCCCTCGGCTGACTAAACCTATTAGCAGCATAACTAAGGGAGGGTTCAGAAACACATGATCCCTCCCTAATTGTAGGCTATATCAAAAAGGAAGGTTTTAACCCTATTCTTAAAAACAGAGATCGAGTCTGACTCCTGAATCCAGATTGGCAGCTGGTTCCACAGGAGAGGAGCTTGATAACTGAAGGCTCTGCCTCCCATTGTACTTTTGGAGATTCTAGGTATTACAAGTAATCCTGCATTTTGGGAGCATAGTGCTCTGTTAGGATAATATGGTAGTATCAGATCTTTTAAATAAAAAGGGGCCTGATTGTTTAGCGCTTTGTAAGTAAGAAGAAGGATTTTAAACTCAATTCTAAACTCTATGGGAAACCAATGAAGGGAGGCCAAGTAAAGCCCAGGAACGCCTTCCGTGGCAGAGGAAGAGGCAGGGGCAACTTTCAGCATGGAAGACGCCGGGCCTGGCAACAGCACACCACACCACAGCCACAGCCCCATTCACAAGCACAAGACCAGGGGGTGATACAACCGCAGCAACAGTGACACCAGGCAGATAAGACTGGTACATGCGCGACCCTCTCATTTTCACCCCCAGCAGACGCCGTACATGAGCTTGCTAATAAAAAACCCACTGCAGCCACACACACACACACACACACACACACACACCACCACACTGATGTTCATGCTACCTTAGCCAAGTATTCAACCTCTGACTTTAGGGATCTGCCTATTTTGCCAGTTAAAATTTCAGGGAAGCTAATGGATTTTATGGTAGATTCCAGGGCTACTAACTCAGTTTTGTCATCATCATCAGGCCTAAAGCCCCCTCTCACCTCCCGCTCACTCACATCACAAGTGGCAAGTGGAGGTTTCACTCATGAATTTTTCACTGAGCCACTGTCATGTGTAGTGGATGGACATGATTTCACTCACAAGTTCCTTTTTTCACCACAATGTCCCTTTAATCTGTTAGGTAGAGACCATGTGGGTCTCTACCTAACTACCTTGCAGTTTGTCTCTCTCAGTCACCTGCACACCGCATGGGACAAAGATAGAGACCCCCGATTTGACTTTTGCAAAAACTTCAACATCACTGTACATTTATGAGTGGACATTGTTATATGAAAAACAGAGCTCTGACCTTGTCAAATTAGGGAGGGTCTTATCTCCAAATTCCACTGTTTCCATGCCTCAGCACAGAACACACTGCACATCACATCTCTCACAGGGGCCTGACACACATTATGAGAGCAAGTGGTTACAAATTAAACCCACTCCATTGCAAAGCTCCCATATCATTTGGAATGCTGATTTCACCTTCTTGTTGATTAATCTCACACCTGTTATGAACAGTTTGTTTTCAGTTTCTGCGCAGCCACCCACACATTTCACTTACAAAATCCCCATCCTCAGCATGGAGTGACATAGGTCTACAAGCTCTGGCTGCGTTTCATGCTGATGATTCAGAACCATCAAACCCACTCTCCCATTTGGGCCTGCATGTCATCTTGTTCTCATCATCTCTGTAGATGTTTCTTGCGGAATACACAGTGTCACTCCCTTGTGAACACTTCATACAGATGTTAGATGAGAACAGGCAGTACAGATGGGTTTGCCCTGTCACTCAACCCATTCAGCCGGATGACCCTGACTCCATACTCTCACGTGTTCCATCATCCCTGTGGGCTGCACACAAGTATGATGTTGGGCTAATAAGAAACTGCCGTCCTGTGGTAATAACTCCCAAGTCTGATTTCAGACCCAAATGCTCACAGTACCCACTCAGACCTGAAGTACGTGATGGTATCACCCCAGTTTTTGAGTTTCTCCTGAAAGAAGGTATTGTTGTCCCTGCTCCTGATTCACCAGTGTGCACCCCAATTTTTCCTGTAAAAAAGATCAGAGACAAGGGTCAACCTGCTGAATGGTGGTTTGTTCAGGATCTCCAGGCAGTGAATTTTTTTTTTGTTGTTGTTACTTATTTGTACCCGTAGGTAGATTTGATTTGCAGTCTGGTGACAAGCCACCGGCTGCCGGTCGCTGCGTGCGCGAGCGCCCTAAACCTACATGTTTTTGGTATGCGGGAGGAAACCGGAGAAATCCCGGAGTAAACCCACGCAACACGGGGAGAACATGCAAACTCCACACAGCTCACTGTTGGTCGGGGGCTGGGATCGAACCCACGATCTCATGATCCCCGCGATCCCCCGGCCGAGGGTAAAACTGTGCTGCCACAGTGCTAAACCACTGCACCACCGTGCAGCCCACCGTGCAGCCCACCATGCAGTGAATGCTGCAGTTGTTTAGCGTATGCCTCTGGTTCCTAACCTTCACACCATTTTGAGTCAAATTCCACCAAACTCCACCTGTTTTACAGTAGTGGACTTGTTCAATGCATTTTTCAGTGTTCCAGTCCATAAAGACTCACAGTTTTGGTTCACATTCCAATTCAATGGGACGCTCTACACTTTCAATAGATTAGCCCAAGGCTACTGTGAAAGCCCAACTATTTACAATGCAGCCCTCAAAGATTCTCTGAGTTCTTTTCAGCTGACAGAAGGTTCTGTTTTGATTCAATATGTTGATGACCTCTTGCTGTGTGCGCCAAAGAAACCACAATGCCAATCTGACTTACTGAAGCTTTTGTGTCACCTAGCTGCAGAAGGCCACAAAGCTTCTAAACCAAAATTGCAATTCTGTAAACCAATGGTCACATTCCTGGGCCACCAAATCTCTGCTCAGGGCAAATCTCTCTCTCTCAAACGTGTGGATGCAATTTGCCTCATGGACAAACCAAAAAGCAAAAAAGGAGCTCCTTTCTTTTCTTGGCATGGCCTCCTATTGCCGCTCTTTCATTCCTGATTTCTCGTGCATTGAAAGACCAATGCGTGACATCATTCCATCAAAAGGTCCCTCACATTTTCCACTTGAGTGGACACCTGCTGCTAATGATTCCTTTGATAACATGAAGAAGGTTCTCCTATCTCCTCCCACTCTTTCTCTCCCTGACCCCTTGAAACCTTTTGTTCAGTATGTTGATGAAAAGTCCGGATGCATGACCTCTGTTCTTCTGCAGCCTCATGGAGACAAACTTCAGCCTGTTGCATACTACTCATGCAAACTTGACTCTGTTGCTGCAGGCCTTCCACTGTGCCTCCGTGCTGTGGCTGTGGCAGAACGAGCTGTGGAAGCATCACGTGACGTACAGTAGTCTCGTACTCTCCTCTCACTCTATATGTTCCTCATGCAGTTGCTCTCCTTCTAATAGAGCAAAAGTCTTCCCATCTCTCCCATGCTAGGTGGCTTAGATATCACTCCACCCTCCTTGAGTCACCAAGTCTCACCGTCAAATGCTGTGCTCAGTCAGTGAACCCGGCTTCACATCTTTCCACCCCCTTCTGTGAGGAGGACGGTAATTGTGATTGTGTTGCTCCCCTGGGTAGCGGCCCAGGAGGAGGCAACGTGCATGTAGAAGTTAACTCTCCAACCTGTGATAGAGAATAGGCAGAACACATTTCGTTCCGTTATTTTCACACAAAGGAGTTTATTCTTCGTCCTCCGGTGCGTGAGTCTACTCTCTATCACTGTGCGACATGTGCCATCTATTGGTCGGCGTACGGAACTGCACTCAACTCACATGAGTTATAATGGAACCAGGTGGATTACAAATGCATTGTAGAAAAATAAAACAATTAAAGAATAAAACTAGAAAAGCACTCGGAGAGCGCAGACCTCCGCCAAGCGCCGCAGTTCCCCCCATACAGTCTTGAGATTCCTTGATCATGAAAACATATAAGAAGCAGTGGTTCAGTAGTTATTCACGAAAATGGCATTTTCCGTAATGGCGGCCACAGTTCCTCCCATAGAGTGTTTGTGTGTACATTTTCAGATTCCTTGACCATGAAAAGATATGACTAGCAATTGGATTGACAATGATAGGATTAGCGGTTGAGTAGTTATTCACGAAAATGGCATTTTCCGTAATGGCGGCCACAGTTCCACCCATACAGTGTTTGTGTGTACGTTTTGAGATTCCTTGACCATGAAAACATATGACTAGCAATTGGATTGACAATGATAGGATTAGTGGTTCAGTAGTTATTCACGAAAATGGCATTTTCCGTAATGGCGGCCACAGTTCCCCCCATACAATGTTTGTGTGTACATTTTCAGATTCCTTGACCATGAAAAGATATGACTAGCAATTGGATTGACAATGATAGGATTAGCGGTTGAGTAGTTATTCACGAAAATGGCATTTTCCGTAATGGCGGCCACAGTTCCACCCATACAGTGTTTGTGTGTACGTTTTGAGATTCCTTGACCATGAAAACATATGACTAGCAATTGGATTGACAATGATAGGAGTAGTGGTTCAGTAGTTATTGACGAAAATGGCATCTTCCGTAATGGCGGTTTAGCGCCACAGTTCCCCCCATACAGTGTTTGTGTGTACGTTTTCAGATTCCTTGACCATGAAAACATATGACAAGCAATTGGATTCACAATGATAGGATGAGTGGTTCAGTAGTTATTCTTGAAAATGGCCTTTTCCATAATGGCGGCCACAGTTCCCCCCATACAGTGTTTGTGTGTACGTTTTCAGATTCCTTGACCATGAAAATATATGACTAGCAATTGGATTGACAATGATAGGATTAGTCGTTCAGTAGTTATTGAGGAAAATGGCATTTTTCGTAATGGCGGTTTAGCGCCACAGTTCACCCCATACAGTGTTTGTGTGTATGCTTTCAGATTCCTTGACCGTGAAAACATCTGACTAGCAATTGGATTCACAACAATTGGATTGACAATGATAGGATTAGTGGTTTAGTAGTTATTCAAGAAAATGGCATTTTGCATAATGGCGGTTTTCTTGTGGACAGTGATCCAGATCACCACCAAAATGTAATCATCTGTAGGATACCCCATTTCTGACAATCTGTGAAAATTTCACGAAAATCCGTCCATAACTTTTTGAGTTATCTTGCTAACAGACAAACAAACAGACAGACAAACAAACAAACAGACAAACCAACGCAGATGATTACATAACCTCCCCCTTTGGCGGAGGTAATAAAATTGTAGGGGTGCCTGTTTTTTTTTAATTTTCTTATCCAAATGTCTTTTTAGCACCTCTTACATAACTATTAACTATTTCCAACCCTCTACACTCTCCCCCACTTCAAATAAATGTCTCCCGACATTTCATGTTCTAGGGTGACTTAATGCATGAGAGTGTACCAATTATAACCATGGGACTGAGGTTGGGTGAGGTAGTGGAATGGCATATAGTTTTGAGTTAGCGGCACAGGGGTAGGGAGTAAGACAGGTCTTACATCTGCAGTCCAAGGCTGGTACGATGGCTGTCCCAGGACGTCGTAGGTCAGTCTCTCTACTGGCCTTGCTCTCCGCTGTGACCTTCTCAGTTCCACCTGTTCTCTATCCATCACCTCCACTTGTCCTCGACGTTCTTCCTGCAGCAAAGCTGGTCCATCCATTTGCTCCTCAGCATCCCGCTGAACGGGAACCGGTTCCTGCCTTACTGGTGGGCAGAACTCTCTAGCTGTCGCACAAAGCCTTTGCTGATTTTGAGGATTTTGCTCTGGCATGACAGGTATTGCTTGCTGAGTGTTTTGGTCTGGGAGATTTGAGGCATTTTGCTGAGGATTTACAAGTCTGTAACATGGGATTTGGCTACGGAGGTTGTAGCGGTAAGTATTTTCCTCTTCTTCCTCCGAGCTGTCATTGTCTGTGTTGTCACTGTTAGGATTTGTCTCTGTCCTCTTCTTCCGTTTCTGTTTTGTCTTTTCTTTTGCAGGCAGTTCTTCTTCTAAAGGCAAGTCATTTACAGGCAACAGCAGGTTTCTGTGTAACACTCGCATCACTTTGCTGCCTCTCTCTGCTTGTACTTTATAGACTGGTCCATCTCCCACTCTCTCAACTACACGATGTACTGCTGACTCCCAGTAAGCGCGCAGTTTACCTGGGTCTCCTCTTTCAGAGAGGTTTCTGACCAACATCCTGTCGCCTGGTTGGAGTGTGACACCTTTTAAGCGTTTGTCGTACTGCTTTTTGCCTTTATCTGAAGACTTTTGACTGTTTTCTGCAGCGATTTTGTAAGCAACACGCATCCTATCAGCCCATTTTTTAGCGTAGGTTTGATGGCTGTGTGTGTCAGTGTCTTTTGTCTGGTTCAATAGTAGATCTACAGGCAACCTTGGGACTCTGCCATATAAAAGGAAAAATGGAGAATAACCTGTTGACTCGTGTCTTGTACAATTGTAAGCATGTACAATTTGGGGTAGGTGATCCTTCCATTCACTTTTTTTCTCCTCCTGTAGGGTACGAAGCATTTGGAGTAGTGTACGATTCAGGCGCTCCACGGGGTTACCCTGCGGATGGTATGGAGTGGTTCGTGAGTGAGAAATTCCAGACAGTTGTTGTAATCTGTGGAAGAGACTGTTTTCAAACTCACGTCCCTGATTGTGATGCAACTTCTCAGGGTACCCGAAACGAGGAATAAAATCCTGAAATATCTTTCCTGCATCTGTTTTGCCTGATTTATTCCTTGTAGGGTATGCCTGTGCGAAACGAGTGAAATGGTCCACTAGTACGAGGATGTACTCATACCCTCCTTTACTTGGCTCAAGGTGTAAGTAGTCGATGGAGATTAACTCAAAGGGAGCACTGGTTGTGATAGATCCCATTGGAGCTCTCTGGGGAACATTTGGGCGTTTTTGTTTGATGCACGGACATTTTTTTGTTACATAGTCTTCAACATCTTGTTGCATATATGGCCAATAGAAACGCTCACGGGCCAGATGTATCACCTTATCACACCCTATGTGACCCATGTCATTGTGTAAACACTTTAACACCATCGGCTTTAGCTGTTCAGGTAGGACAAGTTGTTTGCTGTGCTCTGTCTTTCTGTACAATAATCCATTGTCAACTTCCAACTTGTTCCACTCATACAGTAGTCTCCGTGTCCGTTTACTCATTGTCCATTTATCTTTATCGTTTGGTGTCCATCCTTTGAGTTTGAGTGAGATTACTTCTCTAATTGACTCATCGTCTTGTTGAGCAGCATTGATGTCTTTAGGTGTCATGCTCAAAACACTATCAGTTGGCACATTGTAATTATTAGAACTCAGTTGTAACGCAGCTATCCATGGCACATCACTGTTTTGTGCTGCCTTGCTCCCTTGCCACACTGCAGACACTACTTCCGGTAAAACTGTCTCTGTGAACTCATTCATTTGCTCTTGCAGATCTAATGGGTGTCTGGACAACATATCTGCATCTGCATTCCTTTTCCCTGGCCTATACTTGATATCAAAATGTAAGTCAGCCAACTCCCCAACCCACCTATGACCCACTGCATTCAACCTGGCTGAACTGAGGACATAGGTTAAAGGATTGTTATCTGTATAGACAGTAAAAGTCGGTGCATAATACAGATAGTCACGGAATTTGTCGCAGATGGCCCACTTGAGAGCTAGAAACTCTAGTTTACCGGAATGTAAGTGATAATTCTTCTCGGCCGGTGTGAGAGTTCTGGATCCATAGCCAATCACCTTAAGTTTGTTTTCTTGTTTTTGATACAAGACGGCTCCCAGGCCTTTGTTTGACGCATCTGTATGCAATACAAATGGAAGGTCCAAATTGGGATAGGCTAGAATGGGAGGATTAGTCAGAATGTCCACAAATCTTGACACAACTTCCTGATATTCACTAGTCCATATTATTGGTGTGCGAGAAGGAAGCTGGTTTTTGTCTCCTTTCTTTGTTTGTCCTTTACTCCTTTTTGGTGCTGGTTTATTGTCATTGCTTGTTTCATTAGTGCTCTGGAGGAGTTCAAACAAGGGTCTCGCCAGACGTGAAAAATCTCGAATAAATGATCGGTAATAACTGAGAAAACCCAGTAACGTTCTGAGTTCTCCGACTGTGCGAGGTTTCTTGTCTTTCAGAGCGAACACAGCATCCAAGTCTTTTGGGTCAATCTGGACTCCTTCTCCCGACACTAGCCTACCCAGGTAGCGTACTTGGTTTTTGAACAGTTCACATTTGGCTGGCCGAAGTTTTATGCCGTGTTGTCGCATTTTGCACAAAACCTGTTTAAGGTGTTCTACGTGCTCATCAAAGGTTTTGGAGTAACACAGTACATCATCCAAGTAAGGCACACAACACTCGTCTCTGATCCCTTCTAACACCCCCTCCATACACCTTTGGAATGCGGCCGGTGCGTTTGACAACCCGAATGGAACCCGCACCCACTCGTATAGTCCCCAGGGTGTGCTAAAAGCAGTTAAATGTCTTGACTCCTCACTTACAAAACCCTGATGGTAGGCACTTCCTTGATCCAATATGGAAAACCAGGAGTTACCCCCAAGACTGTCCAGTAGATCTTGTATCCGTGGTAACGGATGCCTGTCAGGTAGGGTTTTTCGGTTCAGCTCACGAAAATCAACACACAAGCGCAAAGTATTGTCCTTTTTACGCACACACACTACTGGCGACGAGTTGTTTGACACTGATTTCCTGATCCAGCCCCTGCTTAAAAGGTTTTGAACATACTCCTTCACCTCTTTATACAGTGGTCTTGGAATGGAGTTGTAACTTTTCTGCACGGGTGTGTTGTCAGTAGTGTTGATTTTTAGCTGTAGTCCAGGAATACATCCAATGTCTCCTTCATCATGAGCAAACACATCAGACTGTTCATAGAGCATCTGCCGAACCACCTCCCGATCACCCTCTGAGAGATGGTCTAAATTGACATTAGGGTGCCATCTCAGGTGTGAGGGAGCAGTGCTTAATGTTTCTTCACCCTCACCTTGACTGTCACATGTCACTTGAGCAGAGTGACAAAATGGCTTGTCTCTAGTTTTGGTTGCATTTTCAGCACTGGAACAAACACTTACAGGTTTGTATTCAGTGATCTCTGAAATAAGTCCTAAAACAGTCTTTGGATTTAGAAAAATGTTGTGCTTTGTTGAGTTTTGGATTGGGATTTTGACAGTTTTTGAAGCACCAGCGGGTACATCAATAAGAGCTGGGAATAATTCCAATCCATCCGGTAAGTTACATTTCACAGCTGGCTCGAACAACATTTCTCCTCCTCCAGGAAATGCTCTGATGTGACATTTTACCATACAGATTTGGCTACTGTGAACAGTGAGTCCTTTTTTCCAACTCTCACCACTGGAGTTTCTGGTTCATTCTCAGTTGACTTGGTGTGGACAACAGAGATGAGTGACTCAACATTACCTTTCTGGACCTTTAAAGTCTCCGACAGTAAGCCCAGCTAATATCGTCACTTTGTTCACCGTTTGCCATTATTATCTCTTGGATCACGTTAAAGCCCAGCAGCGGAGTGCTTAAACGCTGCTGACTGACAAGCATTGGAACATACAAGGATACAGAACCATACTGTGAACTTGTGATCTCGAGCAGGACATCTATCCACCCCTCAAACGGAACATCTGTTCCATTGGCTGCGGTGATTTCGAGTGGATGGCCTGGGAGTAGGCTCTCGAGTGGCTGTATTTCCACATTTGGTAAGGCTGCTTGTACCCATGACTTTTCAACAATGATTACTTGTGCCCCACTGTCCAATAACATCTGTAGGTTTACTCCATTTAACTGGCAACTGATCATACACCTACCGCCAATGAGCTGTGCCACACGCTTTGTGTTGGGTAACTTTTGGGACTTGGCAGTAGTCTGTTCGGAGTTCAGTCTTTTAGTGTTGTGGGACTCTGCTGGTGGTTCAGTCACAGGTGGTCCCTCCCCAGCGACCTCCTCCAGTTTCCCGACACATTGCTTTTCTGAAGGCAACCTATAGCTCTGTGCCCCTCCTTTCCACATTGTAAACAGTGTGCGCAGCGCTCAGTCTCTTGGGCGATACACTTTTGGCACTTTCCTTTCACTGCGGGTTTCAGTGCTGGCTGTTTAGGGACAGGTGCTGTGGGACTGGTGTTTACTGTATTTACCATTGGGGTTAGGGCCTTTTCTAAACTCTTGGTTAGGGAGGAGACCTGTGCTGTCAGCTCCTGGATAGCTACACGATTAGCTTGGACTTCAGTGTGCATTTTAATAGAGCTTTGATCTGTCTCTATCTGTGCCACATTAACACTGGTGACTTTCTGTTTGTGACTTTGTCCCAACCTACTTAATCTCTCTGTCTCTTCACTAACAGAATTTGCTATGAGCTCCAGGATGGAGTCATCTGTGACACTGGTGTTGGAGATGTGAGGTTTAAGGTCTCTCCTGACATAAGAGTATTTTTCATTCAAACCCTGATACAGTGAATGGATAAACACACCTTGTACCAACTTGTTGTCATAATGAAGCCCACTACTGTTTTTAGATGCAATCAACACACGCTGTTTTAGCCCCATTAGTCTATACATAAACTGTTGTGCTGTTTCTTTGTCATTTTGCTTAGCATTACTCAGCTCCTGAAATAATTCAGTGCTGTTTTTCTCGCGTAGATGTGTCCTTAAAAAACGTTTTAACTCAGCTACAGTAAGGCTATCTTTGGTTACAAGCATATCTTTAAAGGTACCAGGCTTAATTATCTTGAACACCGTTCTGATAATCTCAGCCTCTGTGAACCCTTCATTTAGCCCTTCATCAAGCTGTTTGCACAAGTTATTGTAACTCAAATCAGAATTAAATCAGAGATTTGACCACCATGAATCTTGTACTCTCTACGTGGCAACAGTGATGTAAGTTCAGTCAGTCTGACTAACCCTGGGTCAGGAACTACAGATGGTGATGTTGGATGGTTCTTCCCTGATGGTGCTGCAGCTCCAGTGGTCACAGGAACTACTATGACCGGATCATCGTCGGGTGGTACCTCTGCATCCACTTCTCCAGCTGCTGTGGGCGACTGCAGTTCAATGATGAGGCCACGGAAAGCAAGCAGGCGAGACATCCCCTGGTCCTCAAGGCTCTTCAGTTGTGGACTTCTCAGCGAGTCAACAATGAAGTTGAAGAGTTCCACTTCGGTCGATTCTGCACCTGGCAAATCTTCTCCCGCCTCATCCTTGAACAACCCGACCAGCTTGTAAAGAACGTTTCTGCAGCGGGCAATGGTCAGCTGGTGAAGCTCTTGCTGGATTTCCCATCTCAGGTCATGTAGAGCAGACATGGCTGTGGATTCCTGTAGTCAGTCGCTTAGGTCGATGGCTCAGGAACAGGTGGTCAGCATCCCTTGGTTCTTAAATGATTAGTGCCAGACCAGTAGGTGGCGCTAATCCCAGACGAACCCCCAAAATTGTTGCTCCCCTGGGTAGCGGCCCAGGAGGAGGCAACGTGCATGTGGAAGTTAACTCTCCAACCTGTGATAGCGAACAGGGAGAACACGTTTCGTTCTGTTATTTTCACACAAAGGAGTTTATTCTTCGTTCAAGTCATTCACATGACCAACATCAACTGACTAGTATTTACTATCAAAGTCCATAGTTTCTCTCTTATCATCTGATCACATCACCATTAAACAAAACACAATCATGTCCATTTATCATAATTTTCGATGTGACATTAACTGTATACTTAACATTCTTAACAAATTACCCTAACATGAAATGAATTATTGGTTTTATCTCCTTCCCATGTATATAGCTTTTAACTTGTTCAAATATTTATATTTTAAACAATAACCCATGAATTTACATTTACATTAATCATTTTAAGCACTGTCATAAATGTACAGCATGTGGTGTTATTCTTAACAATTCACTGACCTGGCCACTGTGTACCTAACACACTTACAATAGTATTCCTGGTATTCGGTAATACACCCGAAATATGCACATTTGGTGACAAATCAAACCAGTAAATGTCGTACTGTATGAAAACCATTTCATAACTGTCTTTAAATAAAGTAAGCAAATGGTTCCTAACATGTGGGCGGATTTCACTGTTGTGGCACGTCCCATACACTCGATCATTAACATTAGCAGTTTAGCTTATACAACAACACATCAGCTTTAACAGAAATACCCTTACAAACCCGCTTTCCGCCTCACACTTATCACAATATAATCTCGGACATCTTAGGACTCTTACAGTTTATATTGCACCCTTGAATTATTAGTATTTACCAACCTGTGATAGAGAATAGGCAGAACACGTTTCGTTCCGTTATTTTCACACAAAGGAGTTTATTCTTCGTCCTCCGGTGCGTGAGTCTACTCTCTATCACTGTGCGACATGTGCCATCTATTGGTCGGCGTACGGAACTGTCACTCAACTCACATGAGTTATAATGGAACCAGGTGGATTGCAAATGCATTGTAGAAAAATAAAACATCCATCCATCCATCCATCCATCTTCTACCGCTTTTCCGGAGGTCCGGGTCGCGGAGGCAGCAGTTCAAGCAGAGAAGCCCAGACTTCCCTCTCCCCAGCCACCTGCTCCAGCTCTTCAGAGGGGATACCAAGGCGTTCCCAGACTAGCTGGGAGACATAGTCTCTCCACCGAGTCCTGGGTCTGCCCCGGGGTCTCCTCCCAGTGGGACGTGCCTGAAACACCTCAAGTGGGAGACGTCCAGGAGGCATCCTAATCAGATGCCCATACCACCTCAACTGACTCCTTTCAATGTGGAGGAGCAGCGGTTCTACTCTGAGCCTCTCCCGGATGACTGAGCTCCTCACCCTATCTCTGAGGGTGAGTCCAGCAATCCTACAGAGAAAGCTCATTTCAGCCGCTTGTATCAGCGATCTCGTTCTTTCGGTCATTACCCAAAGCTCGTGACCATAGGTGAGAGTAGGAACGTAGATTGACTGGTAAATCGACAGCTTTGCCTTAGAACTAAGCTCCCTCTTCACCACAACAGACCGGTACAACGTCCGCATCACTGCAGATGCTGCTCCAATCCGTCTGTCGATCTCTCGCTCCATTTTCCCCTCACTCGTGAACAAGACCCCAAGATACTTAAACTCCTCCACTTGGGGCAGGAGCCTGTCCCCAACCCGGAGAGGACAATCCACCTTTTTCCGGCTGACGACCATGGACTCGGACTTGGAGGTGCTGATTCTCATCCCAGCCGCTTCACACTCAGCGGCAAACCGTCCCAGCAAGAGCTGTAGGTCATTGCTGGATGAAGCCAACAGGACAACATCATCTGCAAACAACAGAGATGAGATCCTGTGGTCACCAAGCATGACACCCTCCATTCCCTGGCTGCGCCTAGAAATCCTGTCCATAAAAATTATGAACAGGACCGGTGACAAAGGGCAGCCCTGGCGGAGTCCAACTCTCACTGGGAATGACTCCGACCGAGTGTTGGCAATACGAACTAAACTCTCACAACGGTCGTACAGAGACCGAATAGCTCGTAACAACAAGCCCGATACCCTATACTCCCGAAGCACCCCCCACAAAAATCCACGAGGGACGCGGTCAAATGCCTTCTCCAAGTCCACAAAACACATGTAAACTGGTTGGGCAAACTCCCACGAACCCTCAAGAATTCTCGAGAGGGTAAAGAGCTGGTCCGATGTGCCACGGCCAGGACGAAAACCACATTGCTCCTCCTGAATCCGAGGTTCGACCAACGGCCGGACTCTCCTCTCCAGTACCTTGGCATAGACCTTCCCAGGGAGGCTGAGGAGTGTGATCCCTCTAAAGTTGGAGCACACCCTCCGGTCCCCTTTTTTGAAGAGAGGAACCACCACCTCGGTTTGCCATGCCAAAGGCACTGCCCCCGACCTCCACGCAATGTTGCAGAGGCGTGTCAACCATGACAACCCAACAACATCCAGGGCCTTGAGGTACTCGGGGCGAATCTCGTCCACCCCCGGGGCCCGGCCACCAAGGAGATTTTTAACCACCTTGGCGACCTCAGCCCCTGTGATAGGCGAGTCATCCCCCTTGTCCCCAAACCCTGCTTCCTCTGTGGAAGGCGTATCAGTGGGATTGAGGAGATCCTCAAAGTATTCCTTCCACCGCCCGACGATATCCCCAGTTGAAGTCAACAGTGTCCCATCCGCACCATACACAGTGTGGACGGGGAGCTGCTTTCCCCTCCTGAGCCGCCGAACAGTTTGCCAGAATCTCTTTGAAGCCGACCGAAAGTCTTGTTCCATGGCCTCACCGAACTCCTCCCATACCCGGGTTTTTGCTTCAGCAACCACCCGAGCTGCACTCCGCTTGGCCTGCCGGTACACCTCAGCTGCTTCGGGAGTCCCACAAGCCAACCAAGCTTGATAGGACTCCTTCTTCAGCTTAATGGCCCCCCTCACCACTGGTGTCCACCACTTGGTTCGGGGGTTGCCACCACGAGATGCACCGACCACCTTGCGGCCGCAGCTCTGGGCCGCCGCTTCAACAACAGAGGTGGAGAACATGGCCCATTCAGACTCCATGTCTCCAGACTCCCTCGGAATGTGGTTGAAGTTCTTCCGGAGGTGGGAGTTGAAGACCTCCCGGACAGGGGCCTCAGCCAGACGCTCCCAGCACACCCTCACTATACGTTTGGGTCTACCAGGTCTGAATGGCTTCCTCCCCTGCCATCGGATCCAACTCACCACCAGGTGGTGATCAGTTGACAGCTCTGCACCTCTCTTTACTCGGGTGTCCAAGACATACGGTCGCAGGTCTGATGATACGATAACAAAATCGATCATCGACCTGCGGCCTAGGGTGTCCTGGTGCCAGGTGCACATATGGACACCCTTATGCTTGAACATGGTGTTCGTTATGGACAGACTGTGGTTAGCACAGAAGTCCAATAACTGAACACCACTCGGGTTCAGATCGGGCAGGCCGTTCCTCCCAATCACCCCCCTCCAGGTTTCACTGTCGTTGCCCACGTGCGCATTGAAGTCCCCCAGTAGGACAATGGAGTCTCCAGGAGGAGCACCCTCCAGCACCCCAGTCACAGACTCCAAAAAGGGTGGGTACTCTGAAACATCATTTGGTGCATAGGCACAAATGATGGTCAGGACCCGTTTCCCAACCCGAAGGCGCAGGGAAGCAACCCTTTCGTCCACCGGGGAAAACTCCAATATAGAGGCAGCAAGGTGGGGCGATACAAGAATACCTACCCCTGCTCGTCGCCTCTCGCCCGGGGCAACTCCAGAAAAGGCCAAGCTCCAGCCCCTCTCCAGGAGACTGGTTCCGGAACCGGAGCTGTGTGTTGAGGTGAGGCCGACTATATCTAGCCGGTATCGCTCAATCTCGTACACCAGCTCAGGCTCCTTCCCCACCAGAGAGGTGACATTCCACGTACCAAAAGCCAGTTTAGAAAGCTTGGGATCAGTCCGCCAAGGTCTCCGCCTTTGACTGCCACCTAATCCACATAGCACCGGACTTCCATGATCCCTCCTGCAGGTGGTGAACCTACTGGAGGGCGGACCCATGTAACTCCTTCGGGCTGAGCCCGGCCGGGTCCC
Source organism: Pholidichthys leucotaenia (assembly GCA_020510985.1). NCBI lineage: Eukaryota > Metazoa > Chordata > Actinopteri > Cichliformes > Pholidichthyidae > Pholidichthys > Pholidichthys leucotaenia. The sequence goes on from CM035840.1 coordinate 218,806,374, forward strand.
ATGGGTGGAAACCTGGCCACCAGACGCTAGCCTTCGAGCCCCTCCCCCAGGCCTGGCTCCAGGGTGGGGCCCCGGTAACCCCATACCGGGCGGGGTACACTGAATCCTTGATATACAATTTATCATGAGAGTCTGTTGGATCGTTCTTAGTCTGGCCCTTCACCCAGGACCAGTTTGTCTTGGGAGACCCTATCAGAGGCAAATTGCCCCGGACAACATAGCTCCTGGGATCACTGGGGCACGCAAACCCCCCCACCACGATAAGGTGACGATCCATGAGGGGGGAAAAATAAAACAATTAAAGAATAAAATAAAATTGTAGGGGTGCCTGTTTTTTTTTAATTTTCTTATCCAAATGTCTTTTTAGCACCTCTTACATAACTATTAACTATTTCCAACCCTCTACAATTGTGATTGCCTTTCACTGGTTCAGCTAGTCGCAAGTCCTAGAACGGATCTTTTGGACACGCCCCTGACTAATCCTGACCTTGTTCTCTATGTTAATGGCTCTGTTTCTGTTGATCCATCTGTGAGCCATAATAAGGTTGGTTGGGCAGTCTGTGATGATCACTGCACATTGCTGTCTGGCTCTTTGCCATCCCATCTTTCCGCCCAGGCTGCTGAATTTGTTGCATTGGCGGAGGCATGCACGTATGCCTCTGGTAAATCTGTCACTATTTACACTGACTCTCGCTATGCTTTTTGTGTTGTCCATGACTTTGGCGCTGTTAGATCAAAAATGAATTGCTTGAGACTGAATCAATAATCAATAGGCGGTTTCCAAGTTCTGAGCCATTTATTCTTTCTGATCAGAAAAAGGAGGCAATCAGTCACAGCATAATGTGTCTCACAGCCTGCTCACACCAACGTCCTAATATGCATTCAAAGATGTTGCTTCTTATACAGTCCTTGATTTTATCTAAGCCTGAAGACGGCTGGAGCCATCTTCCCCGAGACTGCTCTAATCTATGGACAGCACTGAACATTCTGCTTTGATCTTTACATGACCTGGTCAAGCTAAGTCACCCTAACTTTGGACATCCTGAACAGAACAGCTTGGTATGATAAAACAATAAAACCTTCGTCATTATTTACAACCTTGCTCAGCCTAATCTCACACTGAGAAACAGACATTCTTTTCAAGCTCTGAGACAATGGAAAAACACAGAGAATCAGACATTGGATCATTATATGCACCAGATACAATTGTAATATAAAAATGGAATAATACAGCATTAAAATCATATAGAATAATCAATGAAACATGAAAATATCCTATCAGGCACCCTCTGGCGTGAGCACAACTTTCTCACATCTGCAGGTACACTTGTAAAAAACTCTATAAAAAAAAAAGCTATTCTTCTTCCCTCCTCTGTAGCAGTATGCAAATGTGCTGCTCACACTTCTTCCTTAGACTTGATCTCAAAAGGAAATGCTCGTGCAGATGCTGCCGCAAAGGCTGCAGCTCTGTCGCTCACTGCTGTTCATTTGCCTTCTCCCCCTCCTTTCAGTGTCCCCTTCCTTTACCTATTGATTCCCTTTTGTCCATGCAGTCTTTTTCCTCCCCACAGGAACGCCAGAAGTGGACAAAGAAAGGATGCTACAAAGACCAGGCTGGTGTGTGGAGACACATTTTGAAAATGCTATGTTAACATCCCCTAATGTTAAGGGCTGCACGGTGGCGCAGTGGTTTAGCACTGTGGCAGCACAGTTTACCCTCGGCCGGGAGATCGCGGGGATCATGAGATCGTGGGTTCGATCCCAGCCCCCGACCAACAGTGAGCTGTGTGGAGTTTGCATGTTCTCCCCGTGTTGCGTGGGTTTTCTCCGGGATTTCTCTGGTTTCCTCCCGCATACCAAAAACATGTAGGTTTAGGGCGCTCGCGCACGCAGCGACCGGCAGCCAGTGGCTTGTCACCAGACTGCAAACCAAATCTACCTACGGGTACAAATAAGTAACAAAAAAAAAAAAAAAAAAAAACTTATTTGCTTATTTGAGTTGCCCAAACCAGTTTAGAAAGCTTAGGATCAGTCCGCCAAGGTCTCTGCCTTTGACTGCCACCTAATCCACATAGCATAGTGGACGCCTCCCACTTGAGGTGTTTCAGGCACGTCCCACTGGGAGGAGACCCCGGGGCAGACCCAGGACTCGGTGGAGAGACTATGTCTCCCAGCCGGTCTGGGAACGCCTTGGTATCCTCTCTGAAGAGCTGGAGCAGGTGGCGGGGGAGAGGGAAGTCTGGGCTTCTCTGCTTGAACTGCTGCCTCCGCGACCCGGACCTCCGGAAAAGCGGTAGAAGATGGATGGATGGATGGAGTTGCCCAAACCTGCTGAGGGTGCTCTTCATGACATAAGTGTAACGGATCTCATCACAAGTGTAATGGTTCTTCTTTTGGGACACCCTTAAGCGGCCATGATCAGGAACATCAATGCAAGCATATGTGCGGCATAGGGACCACGATGACACCAGACTGCTGTTTCCACAATTTATTTCTCCTGTAGATGAAATAAAACAAAACGCATCACACTCCGTCTGTACCTCGATCCCACACAGGCTCCCACAGCAAAGCAACGGGATACTGTGTGGAAAGGAGCTCTAAAATAAGTTTACAATACAAAAAAAAAAAATAAATAAATAAATCACATTACAAATAAAAAGATTTTTCAAAAACAAACATACCTGTAGATGAAATAAAACAAAACGCATCACGCTCCGTCTGTACCTCGATCCCACACAGGCTCCCACAGCAAAGCAACGCGATACTGTGTGGAAAGGAGCTCTAAAATAAGTTTACAATACAAACAAAAAAATAAAAATAAATCACATTACAAATAAAAAGATTTTTCAAAAACAAACATACCTGTAGATGAAATAAAACAAAACGCATCACGCTCCGTCTGTACCTCGATCCCACACAGGCTCCTACATTTACAAAAATATGGGTTACACAATAATATAAGCTGCTGGAGTCACCATAAAGCCTATATTGGCGCGAAACCCTAAAATGGTGCCTATCGGACTCCTAATGTGCGCCGAAACATCTATAAAACTCTATTTATAACACAAATAACAAAAAAAATACACTACAGTGACATGACAAACTAATAAGGAACAATTACAAACTAAGGTTACAGTTTAAATGATAAGACAAACGAACAATACAATCATTTAGTGCCAGCAGCGTTTTGAACACAACTTACCCACAGCAAAGCAACGCGATACTGTGGGGAAAGACTAAACTACCGGAGCCTCGGAGGTACAGGAAGAGCGGATGCGAGAAGCGTACTGCCAAAATAAAACACTCAAGTAAAATAAAATTCACAACAATATAAAGAAAAACATAACTGATAAAATAAATGCTTAACCTCTTGCACTCCGGGCAATTTTCCTAAAAATGCCAAAAAATAACGTGCCCAAAGTAAATCGAAAGCTGTTCTTCAACCCTTTGCAGCATCTTCATGGGGTTGGTCTCATTTAAAAGAAAACACTTTGAATTTTTTGGCAAAAAAAACATAATCTCTCTACGTGCTCTGGCCACTGAGTTATAGTCATCTAAACATACTGAACTTGAAGAAAAAAAAATTGGACACAGTGTTTTTTTTGGATACAAATGCTTGTAAATAACACACAGCTGTCCGATCCGGCTGGAAAATGCGACAGAAATGTAGAACCAAGTGTTATCCAGCTGAGATCCAAATTTGGTAACAATACTAACTAACTACTACTAACTAACCTGCACTTATATAGCGCTTTTCTAGTCACAAAGACCACTCAAAGCGCTTTCATTAATACTAACCCTCTATTCTAAGGGCCTATAGGAAACAGATATCTAGGGACAATTTAGAACAGCCAATTAACCTAACATGCATGTTTTTGGCATGTGGGAGGAAACCGGAGAAATCCCGGAGTAAACCCACGCAACACGGGGAGAACATGCAAACTCCACACAGATCACTGTTGGTCGGGGGCTGGGATCGATCCCACGATCCCCACAATCCCCCGGCCAAGGGTAAACTGTGCTGCCGCAGTGCTAACCACTGCGCCACCGTGCATACCACAAAAAATGAATATTTTACACAGCTTTGTTCTCAGGCTGTTCCCAGGCGTTTTGGAACTGTGCCAAATTGTGCCAAATAGCACAGTTTGGAAAAACATCTGTAACTTTTGAATAATTCAATGTAGAATCTTCATTTTAGGCTCTAATGAAAGGTCACACTCAGGGCTGTGTCTGTGTGTGTGTGTGTGGGCGGGGGGTCGTCCCCCCCCCCCCCGCTACCAAGGACCGAGTTCGGCCCTCGCTACATGACGGATTACACTCCTTGCATGTTTTCACAGCGGCCCCCCCCCCCTCGCTACTGTGTGTGTGTGTGTGGGGGGAACCGTGAACGGACCGTGAACGCCCCCCCCCCCCTCGCTACAGAAGAGGGCCATCGCTACATGATGGAATAGACTCATATGCTTCCGACCGCGGACCGGGGGGCGTTCGGACCGTGAACGCCGCCCCCCCCCCCCCCGCTCCTCTTCTGCAGCGGTCCGAACACGGCAAATGAACAGTTTATCGCGGCGCACGCACTTCGTACTTCGTGCGCAGTACAGTTGTAATTTACCGATCGGTCAAAAGTCATTTTTGGATTACAGTTTTCAGGGATAAATAATAATTTAGCTTATAACACCTTACCTCTTCAAAGCAGCAGAGTCGTGGCGAACATCTCTTCCCCATTGTCAGACGAACGCGACGCTGCTCCGCTCGTGGATCCCGATCAAAACATAATTCCATTATTGCCATTTTGGCGAATGATTTACGACTTTTGTCGTCGGCCTCCGTCGGTCTATGATGACGGAAGAGAATCCTAAACGTCTATTCTGCTGGAATGAGTGCAGGTCCCACTTGTGGGTGGTCTCCATGCTGCTGGGTGAGCCTGGGTCTGTAGCAGGTTCGTCCAGCTTCCTTTGTTTTCATCTGCTGCAGCAGTAAATCTCTCTTCACCAGCCCGAATTTCCGTGCTTCAATTGGCTCGTGCATTCAAAGTAGGCGGGTCCTCCTTCCTAGGTTTTCATTCATTGGCTCTTCAAGGTTTCAGAAACCCAATTCAAGGCTCTTATTAGTCGAATGAGAGGTCAATCAGATGAACTAATCTGTTCGCGGCTGTGACTGCAGCTTTTTTTTTTCAGTGGCGCTTGGAGGCCACACCACCTACATCACCACCATCATGCGTCATGCGTCCAAGCGCGCACGAGTGCGCTCTCGTGCGCCCTCGTGCGCCCTAGGACGCAGAGACTTGCCCGCCCGCAGAACAACGGAGTGCAAGTGGTTAAGGTACATTTTCGACTCCGTTACACCCACCCCACTGAATTTTACAAAACTTGAGCCACAGCTACACAGGATTCATAACAATATACAAACACCCGGGGTTAGTTAAAAAATACCAACTGAAAGAGAGTCCCACACAAGGACGAAGTGGCATGACAGCAGCGCTTATCTCTCAACCCAACCACTGGTAATGGAGTGCCTTGTACACCCCACCAAAAACCCCAACTATTGGTGTAGCAAATGCTCTTGAATAATAAAATAAAATAAAATAACCGAACATTAGAAAACAAAACTAAGTCCGCAAAAATATAGTCCACACATGTAACATTTAATCAGTCAGGGTCTGAAACACAGACCTACAAACAGCCTTAACATTAAACTTGCCACGAATCACATCTTGCCTGGACATTGTCTGCACTAGTCTGTTTACAGGTTTAATCAGGCGACCAAATCTTGACCTGATTTGAGGTTGTGCACTTGGACTGTCACAATGTGTACGTGACGTCTGGTCAACAGTACAGCGAACAAGGGGAGTGTCTGTCTGTCTCTCGGAGTCAGGAACCAAAATTATTTGACTGTCAAGTGTTCATCCACCATGAATATCAGTAGCAGCTGTAGTCACAGGACATGGGATGATCTACACCTTGAGCAACAGGCGCAACTGAAGAGTTCTGGGGGTCAGAGGACACACTTGTCACATCAGAAACGTCTACCTGTGACACAGATGGTTCAGTGAGCTGCGTGATCCACTCAACAGTTCTCCTTTCAGAGTCAACAGGTTCTGGATCAACTAATGGTTCACGTGTTTCTCCACATGAAGACGGATCACCTGTACCAGCCTCACTCTCTCCCTCGAAGTGGTCCACAGATGTGTCTCCCTCATCACCAATGTCTGTAGCTAAGGTTCCTGGGAGTAAGGTGGATGAACCATGGTTGGACACATCGCACACATCCACCACAGGAAGAAAATTTACCAGCATCAACAGATTCCTGTGGACCACTTTTGTCCGTCCAGTAAGAGTGTCACAAATTCTGTATGTATGGGTCTGTGGGTTCACATCCATTACAGTGTAAACAGTTGATTCCCACTTATCAGCAGTTTTCTTTTTGCCTCTCTCCTTTCTGTTGGCCAAAAGCACCCTGTCACCAATCTCAATCTTGGATCCTGTCACTTTCCTGTTGTAAAGATTAGCATGTCTGTGTTGCTCCTTAGCAGCACGGTCCTGAGCAACCATCATTGCTTCTTTTAGCTCACAGGTGAGAGTTGCCACATACTTGTCATAACTGGTTACATCAGCATCGCGAAGAACAGAACGAAACATGACAACTACTGGCAAACGGGGCACACGGCCATACATGAGGTAAAAAGGAGGAAAGCCAGTCGTCTCATGGGCTGTACAGTTGTACATAAATGTCAAAGTCTGCAACCGTCGTGGCCAGTTAGCTTTCACCTCAGGGGACAGTGCACGAATCATCCCACCCAGTGTCCTGTTAAACCGTTCGACACTCCCATTTCCCATTGGGTGGTAAGGGGTAGTGTGAGATTTCCTGACACCGGACACTTTGAGGAGTTCACTGATTAATTGACTTTCAAAATTAGGACCTTGGTCACTGTGGATTCTTTCTGGAAATCCAAAGACACAAAAGTACTTGTTCCACAGAACATTTGCCACTTGCTTAGCTGTTTGATCCTTACAAGGAAAGGCCTGAGCCATCCTGGTAAAGTGATCTGTTATCACTAGGACATCAATAGACTTGTTCCTAGAGTCTTCAGCTGACCAAAAGTCAATACAGACCAGCTCCAGTGGTCTAGATGACAAGATGCTCTCTAAGGGAGCTCGTCCCTCAGGTTCAGCTGACTTGCTGAGGACACAACGCTGGCAGTGTCTGACATGGTCTCTAACATCTCTTTCAAGGGTCAGCCAGAAAAATCTCTGTCTGGATAAACTGAGGGTTCGCGACTGGGCTTGATGACCAGCATCATCATGCACGCCTTTCAACACCTCATCCTTAAGTGAGTCTGGGACAACATACTGAAGCCGTTTGGACTTGGTTCTCTGGTCTCTTGAAACTCTGTACAGAACACCATTGCTCACAGATAGCTTATCCCAGTGTTTCAGATATTTAATCACTGAAAATGATTCTTTCACCCTTTCTCTCCTTGAGGGTCTCCGATGTCTCTCAACATAAAACAGGACGCGAGAAAGAATTCCATCCTCCAACTGTTTGTCACGCAAAGCCTTTTCAGAATAGGCAGGCAACGGGTCTTGACCTGGTGGAATTAACTGGGGCAAAAACTGCAAGGCTTCAATTGCCCGGGCCCTCGGACCAGCATCCCACTCAATGTGTGACTGTATCACAGCAGACACTTCTTCTGAATTCACAATCTGAGTGTGTACCCGGTAGGTATGAGCATTGTCACACATTGCATCCACGTGACCACTGGATGAACAAAAAGCATCCTGAACAGAGGCAGTAGACACATTTTTGACTTCACTGAGGAGTTTCACATATGGCTCATTGAACAGTCTGACCGATATTTTCCTTGACAAAAGGCACACGGCTTAATGCATCAGCCACAATGTTCTGCCGCCCTGGAACATACTTTATGTCAAAGTCATACGCAGCCAACTTGGCTACCCAGCGTTGCTCACAACAGTCTAACTTGGGCTTTGTCAATATGTGAGTCAAAGGATTGTTGTCAGTCCAAACAGTGAATTTGTGACCCTTTAGCCAATGACTAAACTTGTCAGTGATGGACCATTTCAAAGCCAGAAATTCCAGTCGGTGCGCTGGATAGTTTTTCTGAGACTGTGTCAGTGACTTACTGGCAAAAGCAATAGGTCTGGCATGACTTTCACCTTCCTGGACTTGGGACAGAACGGCACCTATCCCATCCAGAGATGCATCAGTTGAAAGCATGAAGGGACGGTCAAAGTTAGGATGAGCCAAGACCACAGTGTTAACAAGTGCAGATTTGAGACTTTCAAAAGCATGTATGTGCTCTTGGGACCAATCAGAAGCACAAAGCTTTCTGCAAGCCATCTTGGTTTTCTTACATCTGCCTTTAAATTTTCCACCTTTCAACAGGCTGAACAATGGCTTGGCAATGGCAGAATATCCTGGCACAAAATGCTGATAGTAATTAACCATCCCCAAGAAGGATCTAAGTCTTTTTTGGGACGGTGTCACACCATCAGTGTCCATAAGGTCAGCACAAGTCATTTTTGCGATGTTTTCAACCTTACTAGGGTCGGTTGAAACACCATTCTCATCAATTACGTGACCAAGAAACCTCACAGATCTCCTGAGGAAGAAACACTTTTTGGGTGCCAACTTCAAGTTGTGCCTACGCAGCCTGCTGAACACCATCTCAAGGCGCTGCAATGCACTCTCCTCATCAGATGCAAAAATCAGCAGATCATCCAAATAGCACAACAAAGTCAAGTAATTCTGGTCACCAAAAATGGCAGTCATCATGCGCATAAAACTAGCAGGACTATTGCATAATCCCTGGGGCAGGCGATTGTACTCATACAAGCCCATCGGAGTGGTAAAAGCAGAATACTTCCTGTCATCCTCATGAAGCGGCATGTTGTAGAAGCCAGACGTTAAATCCACTGTGCTGAAGAGGCAGTTACCTCCCAGTGCTGCCAGACAATCTGCCTGGTGAGGGAGAGGGTAAGCGTCTTTCAGAGTCCTCTTATTCAGCCAGTGAAAATCCGTGCAGATGCGGAGATCACCATTCTTTTTCCACACAAGAACCAAGGGAGATGCATACTCGCTAGTCGATTTCCTGATAATGTCTTTTTCCTCCATTTCATTTAGCACCTGTCTTAATTTCTGATACTGACTAGGGGGTACACGCCTGTATGGGAGTCTGAATGGTTTATCATCAGATAAGTGTATACGGTGTACAAAGCCCTTAGCTTCTCCACAGTCTAGGTGGTGGTGTGAAAAGACATCCTCGTACTGAAGTACCAAGTCAGCCATTCTCTTTTTGCAGTCCTCTGACACTTGGCATGAATTAATGTCTATGTCACAAAGCCCCACTGACTTGAGTTTTTCTTTTACAGACTCCATACCAGCATCACATGCCGTTGTAGACTGTGTGTAGCAGGTCACTGGTACACTAGACTGCTCAGCTGCGTCCATGTCTTCAAGGGTTACACATGTGTAGACGTCAGCTAGCTTTGCATTGCGCCGTAACAACACAGGCTTGTTGGACGTGTTGATGAGTTTGAGCGGGACCCACCTGTCACCCCACTTAGGAGTTACAATCTTAGCTACTAGGACACCCCTAGGAGCTGAACGAGAAGATGTGGGCTCTGTCATGACTGTACTGCCTGGAGATACAACAGTGTCTTTCGGCAGTTTACCCCAAACAAGGTACTCACGCCCAGGTTCAAGGTAGGTGGCTGAGTTACATCTGACAGTACCAACTTTGTCAGGAATGTCATTTCCTTTCCAGGGGTTCAAACCAGTGAGCATAGACAAGAACTGCTCAGCTTCTGGTTCTGCAGTTGGGCAGGGGCCAGACACTGTTTTCCAATAGGACTTGCATTGTTTTGAGTGGTGTAGGATGTGCTTTATGACATTGGTACCAATAATCAACTCATCATGCTGACCACAGACAACCAGAGTGGGGACCAGCATTTTACAACCATACACCTCCATCACAATGTCAAAAGCACTCTTTGGCCTGACTCGCTGTCCACCACACCCAACCAGCATCACATTCACATCAATCTGGTTCTCATTTGTTATCACTCCAGCAGTTCTCAGTTTCTTCTCCGCATCCTCGTTGATACTGCAGGCCATGGAGCCACTGTCCAGCATGCCATCAATTATCACTGTACCACCAAAAGCAACTGGTGTGTAGAAAAGGCTGGAACTATTGCCAATTATGTGAAAGTTCTGATACACAATAACTACATCATCGCATGAGCTTCTCATCGATGCAAAAATCGATTCAGCATCAGATGTGTCACTGCAGTGGGAGCTTGAGGTGAGACCTGCACTGCCTCCCTCCAAGTACAGGTCAGTTAGTTTTCCCTGAGACTGAGAAGGAGGCTGGCAGTTGTTGTTGGGACAGACCAGTCTGGTATGACCAGGGGAAAAACAGGTAAAACACAGTTTCTCAGACATGCAATGTGAAATGGTGGAGTGACGTGTGTCATTACAGACCATACAAGTTGCTTCTCTGGGGCGTCTCTGACGAGGGGCATGTTTAAATCTGTTGCTCTCAGTCAGGTGAGGAATTGTACACTGCTGCAACTTCTCCATCATTTCCTGAAACATATTCACCATGCAACCAAGGAGCCTCTCCTCTGACTGTTGGAGATTTTGAGCAACAACCGGCACACTAGCACAATCTGAGCTGAGTGTATTTGGGGTAGGGTCAGAAATGGGGAATGGAGAGGGGCCCTGACATGTAAACTGTCGGGTTTGAGGAAGTGAAGAGGGAATGACTGGGGTGTGGCACTGTTCTGGCATGGTCATGGCTGAAGATGGCAACCTGGGTTTGTCAGATGTTACAGTGGCTGTGTGACTCATTAGCTGTGGACCATCAGGCACTCTGGCACTAGCTCTAACCTCTCTCTGATAATCGTCAATTCTCAACTGAACATCACGTGAGGTCCATTCATGAGGTGGTTTCTACTTCAAGGTGCAAGACAGATCAGGATCAGGACAATTTTTGACGAACATGATAGCAACCTCTTTGCTCATGTCCTCAGTCTGCTTGCCTTGTCTACGCAGGCCCTCGAGAGCCAGGTCAGCTGCTTTGTTCAGCCTTATCCAGTAGTCCACTGGTTTTTCTCTGTGCCTGGGCAGGGTTGCATAAAAATCTGCGAGCGGAAGACATGAGGAGGCATCACAGAAGTAACGGAGAAGAACATCATAAATTATCTCAGGTTCCTTTTTAGCATCTAGCTCCAGGTCACTACGCAGGGCAACTTTCACAACATCTTTGGCTTTGCCCAATAAATGACTCATTATCTCTCCTGCTTGCTCACACACAGGAATCTCTCTCTTCTTGAGGTCAGTCTTAGTCAAGTCAATCCAGTCCCGAACTGAATATTTGTCAGTACCGTCACCTCTAAATGTTCGTAGTTCTCTGTCTGATTTAACATGGACAGTCACATGTGGAGGGTCATATTTGGTAACATCACAATGTGCTGTTTGATCAGTAGGAGAAGTCTGGTTGTCATTGGTCATATTCACAACACCAGCAGACATTAATTTAGTGACTATAGACTCACCAGTTTGAGCACCAAGCTGCCCCACCATGTCTGTAAAATTTTCAATGGCACCGACATTACTGCAGGGTGTGGAAACATGAGGACCTTCACTCATGAACTCACCAACAGAAATACAACCTGGGCTCTGGCCTAACCCTGTATCCCCACCACTGTTCATAAATTTTGAATGTCCCACATCTCTACTAATAGCAAAATCACTGCGCCAGATACCTCTCGCTTTTGGCAAAACAGGTGTTTTATAATTATCCATGTCATTTTTGTCGGGTTTTTTTTTCTTGAACTACTTTACAGTGAAAATTTTGTTCTTTTTTTTTTTCGTTGTGACTAACTCCAAAATAAGGTGGCGTATATCAGTTAAAACGTATTACAATAGTCCTGTATATGCCTGACCACATATACGTCCCAGCGTAGACCCAGTATGACGATGCAGCATCCACGGTGACCGGCGTCCAGCTGATCTGAAGTTCCAAGGGTCACTGGCGCCAGTGTAACGGTTCTCGTCACAAGTGTAATGGTTCTTCTTTTGGGACACCCTTAAGCGACCGTGATCAGGAACATCAATGCAAGCGTATGTGCGGCATAGGGACCACGATGACACCAGACTGCTGTTTCCACAATTTATTTCTCCTGTAGATGAAATAAAACAAAACGCATCACGCTCCGTCTGTACCTCGATCCCACACAGGCTCCCACAGCAAAGCAACGCGATACTGTGTGGAAAGGAGCTCTAAAATAAGTTTACAATACAAACAAAAAAATAAAAATAAATCACATTACAAATAAAAAGATTTTTCAAAAACAAACATACCTGTAATGAAATAAAACAAAACGCATCACGCTCCGTCTGTACCTCGATCCCACACAGGCTCCTACATTTACAAAAATATGGGTTACGCAATAATATAAGCTGCTGGAGTCACCATAAAGCCTATATTGGCGCGAAACCCTAAAATGGCGCCTATCGGACTCCTAATGTGCGCCGAAACATCTATAAAACTCTATTTATAACACAAATAACAAAAAAATACACTACAGTGACATGACAAACTAATAAGGAACAATTACAAACTAAGGTTACAGTTTAAATGATAAGACTAACGAACAATACAATCATTTAGTGCCAGCAGCATTTTGAACACAACTTACCCACAGCAAAGCAACGCGATACTGTGGGGAAAGACTAAACTACCGGAGCCTCGGAGGTACAGGAAGAGCGTATGCGAGAAGCGTACTGCCAAAATAAAACACTCAAGTAAAATAAAATTCACAACAATATAAAGAAAAACATAACTGATAAAAAGAAATGCTTAAGGTACATTTTCGACTCCGTTACATAAGGCCCAGTGATTGGGTGATGATCAAAAGCTCCAAAAGAAAGCACTGGCATAGCAAATAGTGGTTGGGCCCCTACCAAGTCCTGCTGATGACATTCACAGCTGTGAAGATCGCAGAAAGGGCAACGTGGATCCATGCAACACACTGCAGAAAGGTCCCAGCAGTCAAGCCAGAAGAATCCAGACCAAACAAGGACGAGAAGCAGAAGTAAGTGATTAGCCACAATCACCACCCTACGTTGTAGACTAGGATAAGAAGTAGCCAAGCCGTGTGAAGACAGACGATTGCATAACACTGCACCGGACAGCCGTCACAAACAACCTGAGTGTACGCTGAACGCTGCTCAGCACTTTCTTGATTGGGGTAATCATATACCTATTGATGCACTGTTCTACCCCACCAATTAATCCTTGCCGGACAAGATGCGAGGAAAGCCACCTGGAGCATAACTTTGACAACTATTCCAGTGACACACATGACAACAATGTATGGTATCAGGTGGTACTTTTGTCAGTCAGAAAAGCTAATGTGACTGGGTCTTGTTATGTCTGTACATACCTACCACATCATGTTACTCACTCTGTGCCTATGATTCCTTATCCTCTAAACAGATCAGAAACGATGGGAGCATTGTTAGCGCAGACTGCAGTTGAAAAGGTGCACCACAATGACACTGAATGTGATAAGGGGTTTACTGTTGAACTTGCGGCGAATACAACAGAATAGCGTAAGTGGTTAAATGTCAGTGTAACAGATTTCGCTTTCCGTCAGGTCAGGGTTCACAATGTAACCTGCATAAATAAGAAGGCTCAGAAGCCTGTATTCACTGCCAACCCCACACTTTTTACAGCCCCGGTATGCTTTCACCTTAAGTGTAATCACAATGGGTCTACATATTTGGGCACTACACAATGGTGTGAGACCACCTTAGTGCCACCTGTGGTTTTCATGTGACTGGTACCCCATGCTTAAACATCCTGAGGGTGCCATTTTTCACAGCTACAAGCCTCACTCTACCGAGGGCCACGTGTGAACATCAGAATAATAGCCAATGTTCTGATAATCCCCAATTGTTTTTCCCTAGCTCAGATGGTTATGGAAGCCTCACAGCCCGTGTTTGGGTGTGTGGGTCACAAGTTTATTAGTATTTACCGCCGGGATGGTGCGGTATATGTTACATGGCTAAGCTGATTCCACCCATGCGCATCATGACGAATCTCACTTATCACGCCCACTATTCATATTCACATTACTTCCCACCGCATCAGCATCACTGTTGAAGAAGGAAGACATGGACAGATAGGGTTAGAATACATCCATGAGTGAAACTCTTCAGTGCACTAATACCTTCTTGGGGTACTGTGAATAATGCACATAACATTGACGGGCTAGCTATTGATTTAGAAAATCTCACTACATTGACAGAAATGGGATTCTCAGCAATGACAATTGAAATGCAAGCTATGTGGAATGTAGTGTTACAAAATAGACTGGCTTTAGATATAACTTTGGAAGCACAGGGTGGGGTATGTCACATTATAGGTCAAGACTGCTGTACTTACATACCTGATGAGAATGACACATGTTGTGAGCCATTTGAATGACCTACTTTCACGACAGCTACAACAAGATGTGACCCCATCCTTTGTCTGGGATTTATGGTCCTGGCTTACCAGCGGAGGCTGGAGGGAATGGCTGATGCGGATAGGTATGATACTGTTAATGATTCTGTTAATTATGTTGTTTTGTGGTTGCTCCTTGATTCCAATTATCCACAATATGATGTTGAAAATGTTTGCTATTAACATGATGCATTACACAGCTCTCCCCACAGCTGAACAAGCTTCAGACACCATCCAGCAGAAAATGTTGAATCACACTGCCTTAGATATGTCACACCTCCCTTTCCCCGATGGCTATGATAACACTAAGGCATAAATAGAAATGTTTGCTGTTAATATGCTACACCACTCCCCCTACCCACATCTGACCCCGTCCTGCAGTGCCCCCCCCCCAGACTTTCTGACTCTCCTCTTCCCACTTATTTGGCTTGCCCACAATCTGAGTGTCTGTGCTTGCCAAAAACAGCCTCTTGTGTTCCCTTACACATTGCTAATTTTTCACATGTTAATGTTTATGATGCTCTTGTTAAAACTATATAACAGGGTACAACAGCGGATGTTTTACACTAACATTCTTGTATATATACAGTGGGGAAAAAAAGTATTTAGTCAGCCACCAATTGTGCATGTTCTCCCACTTAAAAGATGAGAGAGGTCTCCAATTTTCATCATAGGTATACCTCAACTATGAGAGAAAATGAGAAAAAAAATCCAGAAAATCACAATGAAGGATTTTTAATGAATTAATTGGTAAATTCCTCGGTAAAATAAGTATTTGGTCAATAACAAAAGTTCATCTCAATACTTTGTTATATACCCTTTGTTGGCAATGGCAGAGGTCAAACGTTTTCTGTAAGTCTTCACAAGGTTTTCACACACTGTTGCTGGTATTTTGGCCCATTCCTCCATGCAGATCTCCTCTAGAGCAGTGATGTTTTGGGGCTGTCACTGGGCAACACGGACTTTCAACTCCCTCCAAAGATTTTCTATGGGGTTGAGATCTGGAGACTGGCTAGGCAACTCCAGGACCTTGAAATGCTTCTTACGAAGCTACTCCTTCGTTGCCCGGGCGGTGTGTTTGGGATCATTGTCAAGCTGAAAGACCCAGCCATGTTTCATCTTCAATGCCCTTGCTGATAGAAGGAGGTTTTCACTCAAAATTTCACGATACATGGCCCCATTCATTCTTTCCTTTACACTGATCAGTCGTCCTGGTCCCTTTGCAGAAAAACAGCCCCAAAGCATGATGTTTCCACCCCCATGCTTCACAGTAGGTATGGTGTTCTTTCTCCTCCAAACACGACAAGTTGAGTTTTTACCAAAAAGTTCTATTTTGGTTTCATCTGACCATATGACATTCTCCCAATCCTCTTCTGGATCATCCAAATGCTCTCTAGCAAACTTCAGACGGGCCTGGACATGTACTGGCTTAAGCAGGGGAACACGTCTGGCACTGCAGGATTTGAGTCCCTGGCGGCGTAGTGTGTTTCTGATGGTAGCCTTTGTTACTTTGGTCCCAGCTATCTGCAGGTCATTCACTAGGTCCCCCATTGTGGTTCTGGGATTTTTGCTCACCGTTCTCATGATCATTTTGACCCTACAGGGTGAGATCTTGCGTGGAGCCCTAGATCGAGGGAGATTACCAGTGGTCTTGTATGTCTTCCATTTTCTAATAATTGCTCCCACAGTTGATTTCTTCACACCAAGCTGCTTACCTATTGCAGATTCAGTCTTCCCAGCCTGGTGCAGGTCTACAATTTTGTTTCTGGTGTCCTTTGACAGCTCTTTGGTCTTGGCCATAGTGGAGTTTGGAGTCTGACTGTTTGAGGTTGTGGACAGGTGTCTTTTATACTGATAATGAGTTCAAACAGGTGCCATTAATACAGGTAACGAGTGGAGGACAGATGAGCTTCTTAAAGAAGAAGTTACAGGTCTGTGAGAGCCAGAAATCTTGCTTGTTTGTAGGTGACTAAATACTTATTTTACTGAGGAATTTACCAATTAATTCATTAAAAATCCTTCAATGTGATTTTCTGGATTTTTTTTTCTCATTTTGTCTCTCATAGTTGAGGTATACCTATGACGAAAATTGGAGACCTCTCTCATCTTTTAAGTGGGAGAACTTGCACAATTGGTGGCTGACTAAATACTTTTTTGTCCTACTGTATGATCATATATGATCAGAAGAGGGGAAATAAAGTGGAAATGTACTAACATTACTGTTGGTGTGATGCTTCATTCTGTTTCTATGCCAGAAATTCCGATGTGTCACTAAATGATGTTTAGCAGACTTTATTAGGGTGTGATTTTAAGAAGCTGAAATACTGTCTTCCTTCTTGTGCACCATGAAGACTGTTGGTATGTCAGTGTTATACACTATCTGATGTGTTACTAAGTAAGGCAATGCGGTGAGTATCCTGCTCAGGTTATTAAAAATCTGCTCCCCATTTCTGTGCAGAGCAGTGCTGACTGACTCCCTGTCTGATTCACTCCTCTCCTGCATGCAGAAAATAAAGGCTCTCCAACTTTTGCAGATCTTTGATGTTAATTATTTTAGGACCCAGGGACAAGGCAAATAAATTTCCATAACAAACCCTTGGTGGAGCTGGGAAGAGACTGAGGGCCCACAGCGACCTTGGACAGAGGCACAGCACCCTCGGAGGTCCCAGACTGGGGCATAGCCACACCCGTGGAGGCCCCGGACTGGGGTGTAGCAGCACCCGTGGTGGCCCCAGACTGGGGCGTAGTACTCAAGGTGACCCCTGGGCTGGGGCGTAGCACCCACGGCGGACCCAGGCTGGGGCGCAGCACCCACAATGGCCCGGACGGAAGGAGAGCAGCAGCCACAGAGACCTCGGAGGGAGGGGAAGCAGCACCCACGGAGACCTCAGACGGAGGAGGAGCAGCACCCACGGAGGTCCCAGACTGGGACGAAGCACCCGTGGAGACCTCAGTCTGAGGGGAAGCAGCACCCATGGGGGTCCCGGACAAAGCACCCACGGAGACCTCAACCGGAAGGGGAGCAGCACCCACAAAGGTCCTGGACAGAAGGGGAGTGGCACCCACGGAGGGCCCGGGCTGGGGCGCAGTACCCACGGAGACCTTGGGCGATGAGGCTGGATCCACAGGAACCTTCAGTGACAAGGCTGGACTCATGGAGACCTCTGGCAAAGTTGGATGATCCACAGTGACCCTAGGGAAAGGCTCCGACAGAAGGGACATTGACACCAGGTCAGGGTCACCGGCGGCAGTAGAGCCTGGCAAGGTGAGCTGCACCTGGCCCTCCCCACCAAGAGCCAGGCAAAATCTCTCCAAATGGTAAATGGTAAATGGCATTCACTTATATAGCGCTTTTATTCTCATCACTTGATGACCAAAGCGCTTTACAGATCCTGCTATCCACCCATTCACACACACATTCACACACTGATGGTGGCATGCTACCTAACATGGCGCTTCCAGACCCACCAGGAGCAATTGGGGTGAAGTGTCTTGCCCAGGGACACAACGACAGGATATCTGGGGAGAGCGGGATTCGAACCGCCAACCATGTGGTTATTGGACGACCTGCTCTACCTCCTGAGCCACTGCCAAAACAGATAAAGTGAAAACAAAAAAGAGCACTTGCCTGAGCTCAAGCTCCACTGTTGTCCAGGACTCCGTTGATCCAAGCAGAAACGTGTCATACCCGGCCCTCTGGAGGTCCAACTCCTGCTCTGCTGTGGCGGTCCCTGCAGTAGGCATGGTGGAAAATGCAGTCCCAGAACCTCCAGGTGAAGTGCCCAACGCAGGTGGCTCATCCGGCATGGCAGCTGGAGGTTGCCTAACCACTGGTGCTGAATCCCATGTAGCTGAAGCCAGGGGATGCTCTACCATCAGCGCAGGCTTCAGGTCACTGGAAGCACTCTCCCTCTGTCTGGACCGTGGCTGTGGGGCTGGGACCAGGTCCTCCAGGACTGCAGGCTCCTCCATCGTCCAGGTGGAGGAGCTTTCCCAGGAGCTTTCCCCTTCCAGCTTTCCCAGGTGGTGCTGCTCTGCTGCGACCCGGGCTACCTTGTGCTGCTACTGTGTGTGTATGTTTGTAGTACTTAGTTTTTAGTGCTCAGTTTGAAGGATCATAATGATGTTTTTGCTAAAGGGACTGCTTGTGATCTGGTTGCTCGGGATAATATGCCACTGTACTCAAGTGGATCGGGACATGAGGCTGACCACGCTCCTGAGCTATACTCGAGACCAGATCCTGCTTCTTCGTTCCAGCCACGTCTCGGCACCCCTCTGTTACGTATGGCTCTGCGAGCCATAAATGAGAGCCAAGGGCTGACCAGTGAGTTTGCGTTGTTTTATTGGCAATAAAGGAAAAGGAACAAAGGAACAGGGCCACGTGGGGCCAAAACACAAACGATCATACAATGATACAAACTTACAAACGATGCTGAATGACGAGAGGGTGGCTGGCGCCAGACGAAGGGGATCCAGCCTTACCCACGCCGAAGAAGAGCGTGGATAATAGTGCGAGGTCACGGCACTGAATGATCAGGACTGCTCCCTTTTATAGTAGTTGACAGCGCCTCAGCTGATGAGAGGTAATTGGCCTCCAGCCATCCCATAGAGCTTGACAGCTGGAGGCTCGCTGAGACGCTGTCGAAGTAAAAGCCGGGCTGAGGAGGGATATGGTCTGAGCGCTGGTAAAAACGGCGGATGTGACAGTACCTCCCCCTCAAGGCCGGGCTCAGAACGGCCAGTAACACCCAAGCCCCCCACCCACCCACCCACCCACCTAGGGTGGGCGGATGAAGCAAATACAGAGTATGAGGGAAAAAAAAGGCACAATACTGCATGAAATACTAATAGTGTGTAGCCCGAGAGAAAAAAACACAACATTGGCAGGGGATAAATGAAGCAATTACAGAGTATGGGGAAGAAGAACACACAATACTCCATAACAGGCTAACAATATGCGGACAGAAGAAAAAAAAAAAACACTACATAGGCAGGGGACAACCGAGGCAATTACAGAGTATGGGGAAAGGGAAAAAAAAGAAAAAGAAAACCACAATACTCCATGAAATGCAAATAATAATAGAATCAGAATCAGAATCAGAATCAGGTTTATTGCCATTGTTCATGTAGTACACAAACTAGGAATTTGTCTCGGTACAATGCTGCAACATTAAACATGATAAGATAAGAGAAATAAACTATACATGTAATAAAGTGTAGGATAAGATTAAGTGATACTGGTCAACAGTTAAAATATATATTAGCCAGCAGCAGATACTGTGGAGAACTATATAGTGCAGTCGGTAATGCAGGAAGAAAACAGTGATATATAGACGGACCCAACGAAAAACAACCCAGGAGACCTTGAAACGAGAGCAGAGGCTCTTAAGGCGGAATCAACCAGATACAGGGCATCCCTCAAACAGGAGGGGAAGAAAAAAAAAAAAGGGCACGCCAAACGTGAAACGACTACAAGAAATTACATAACTGCACCCTCACAAAAACACAAAAGACTAGGCACAGCAGAAATAATTCAGTTCGGGGGGTCTCCCCGCACCCAGCGTCCAAACCACCAACAGGGGTGACGGGAAATGTCCAGGCGGCCTACCCGAATCCCAGGCCAGAAAAAACAGTAACTCGGGCGGCCGGACCAGATCGCCGAACAGAGAGTCCAATAGGTCAGGCTGCCAACCCACATCGCTTAGCCACCAGGCCCATAGGGGA
The DNA here is from genome assembly GCA_020510985.1 of Pholidichthys leucotaenia. NCBI lineage: Eukaryota > Metazoa > Chordata > Actinopteri > Cichliformes > Pholidichthyidae > Pholidichthys > Pholidichthys leucotaenia. The sequence continues at coordinate 218,826,631 of CM035840.1, forward strand.
GAGAAGGGCAACGGCTTCCCTGTGGAGAGAAATAGCAGGGGTGAGCCGGGCCTACAGTGAGAGGTCCATATGGGCCCTGGTGGAGAGAGCTTGGGGGTAAGATGAGAGTGACTCAGATGACGACTGTGAAGAGGGGGATGAAGATGATGATGAGCCGGTCCAGTGCCCGATGGCAGGGGATCTGCAGCTCCCTCACCGGACCTGGATGCCACTGGTGCTGCACCCTCGTTGGACCCCGATTGGGTCGCAGCTGCTCCCACGACGGACCCCGATTGGGTCTTGGTAGCACCTGTGTCGGACCCCGATTGGGTCGGCGCCGCACCAGAACCGACCTCCAATCCCGAACCTGGAACCTCATGCACAGCGGGCAAAAGCAGCTCCTCGCTGGCGACCCTGGGAGAAGGCTCAGGAGAGAGAGGAGAACTGGGATCAGGATCACCGGCAGCGCCAGAACCCGGCGAGATAAGCTCAGACGCAGCGGGCGGCTGCACCCGGCTCATCTCCCCTAGAGACAGGCTAAAATGCTCTAATATATGAAGGAAAAAGACAAAGTAGAGCACTTGCCTGATCTCGGGTTCTGACGCTGTCCAGGACTGCGAAGATCCAGGTTCAGACGGCAGGAGGTCGTCTTCAGGCTCCCACTCAGCTGCGTCGGGCTCCGCAGCTGGCATGATGGTGCGCGCAGCTTGCGAGTCCTCCGGCACCAGTGCCCACGCCGATGGCCCACATGGCGTGGTGGCAGGAGAACCTCGACCCGCTGGACCGGACCGCTCCTCCGTGGAGACCCGGGGACGCTTCATCATCGGCGCAGGTTCCATGCTGCAGTCCGCTCTCCTCCTCCGCCCATGGCGTAGCTGCGGAACCGGAACCAGGCTCTCCAGAACCGCAGGCCCCCTCCTCATCCGACGTTGGCCTGGCATCGAGGACCGCTCAGCGGAGGGAGACACAGAGGATGCGGGGTTAACAATTACAGCCACAGCAGGTGGTGGGAGCTCGGGGAGCTGCGAACCCTGAACTCCACCTCCAGGAGTCTGACAGAGCAAATCACAATGAGTGGATGAATGAACTGGGACTTGCCTGTCTCCTGGAGGCTGGGTGGTGACCGCTGTGGCGGACGTTGCTCCTCCCTTTCCCCGCCGGACGGTAACAGAGGACCCCCTGGGAGGATGTCGGAAAGCCGCTCGTGATGGTTCCGGGACGGAGCTCGCCAAGTCAGGACTCTGGGTGCACACAGCAGCTGGGGAATGCGTCGACAAGGAGGGGGCGACAGCCGAGATGAGCCGGGCCCGGAGCGCTGGCGTAACAGCAGGGGAGGATGGCTCAGGAGACGAGGCTGCGGGGTTTCCCCTCTGATGAGGCGCAGGAGTGACAGCTGTGTGGGGAATTGAGACCTTGCGGCGACCCGGAACTGGATCCGGACGGGATTCGTGCTGAGGTTGACTACCGGTGTGACGATGGCTACTTGCAGGGGGCGAGGCGAAGGTGAGACCCGGGAATCGCCGTTCCTGTGCAGAGACAGAGGCGAGCAGGTCGGCAAACTCCGGGAACTCACGTAACTCCGGATTCCTCTCCACCAGTCTAACTGCCACCGTCACATGCTTAATGATGGCGGATGGATGAACCGCGGAGCGAGCAGCAGCCACCCGGTCTCGGGTCTTGACAGCTGCCAGCTGCAGCTTCTCCGGGGAATTCCCGAGTAACGTCGTGCCCGATGGGAAAAGACCTCTGGATGGTGCGAACTCCTGGGCCGGAACGGAGGCAGGAGCGGGATCCCGAAGTGAGGGGAGACGACGACTCCTCTTCAGCATCCTGCCGGGATTTCCCTCCAGCCCACAGAGAATCTCACGTTGTGAGGCAATGTCATCTCTCCTGGAACAGACCTCTAGGTGGTTGGTGTAGCGAGGAAGATTGTCCAGGAGAACCTCAGCGTAGTCCAGGTGCCTGCGTATGTCACTGGGATTGCCGTAGAGAGTGGCAATGAAGAGCGTCCCATCGACATACTCCAGGGCGGTCGCTAGCTCGCCGAACGCGGCTCCTGGGAGACAGCATGCTCCCAGAGTAGACACCCAGACAGGGAAGAATGAGTCCAATTTAGCAAACTCACGGCCGCCGGCAACTCGCTTGGCTGTGACCTACTGTTACGTATGGCTCTGCAAGCCATAAATGAGAGCCAAGGGCTGACCAGTGAGTTTGCGTTGTTTTATTGGCAATAAAGGAAAAGGAACAAGGGAACAGGGCCACGTGGGGCCAAAACACAAACGATCATACAATGATACAAACTTACAAACGATGCTGAATAACGAGAGGGTGGCTGGCGCCAGACAAAGGGGATCCAGCCTTACCCACGCCGGAGAAGAGCATGGATAATAGTGCGAGGTCACAGCACTGAATGATCAGGACTGCTCCCTTTTATAGTAGTTGACAGCGCCTCAGCTGATGAGAGGCAATTGGCCTCCAGCCGTCCCACAGAGCTTGACAGCTGGAGGCTCGCTAAGACGCTGTCAAAGTAAGAGCCGGGCTGAGGAGGAATATGGTCTGAGTGCCGGTAAAAACGGCGGATGTGACAACCTCCTGCCTAGGGAGCTCTTACGAAATCCGACAGGAGGGCGTAGAAGCCGGTCACGGAAGAGAGGGAAACGTGGCGGAGTACGACAGAAACTGCGGAGGAGAGAGAACAGGCCGCCACTGCCATCCATGTTGCTCTGTAATGTCCACTCACTGAAGAGCAAAATGGAGGAACTCAAAATCAATGCCAGGTTCCTATACGAGTACCGGGAGTCATGCCTGCTCGTTTTCATGGAATTGTGGCTTCAGGAGGACGTACCTGACTCACTCCTATTCATGGAAAGCTTCTCCCTGGTGTGGCAGGACAGGGACGCGCTCTCCGGTAAGATCGAAGGAGGAGGTATTTGTGTGTACGTTAAGAACAAATGGTGTTCACAGTTCACTATGAGAGAGTCATTTTGTATCCCGGACATAGAACTGCTGTGCTTAAGTCTGAGGCCTTTTTATCTCCCCTGTGAATTTGGAAACATTTTATTATGCACAGTTTATATCACGCCCAGTGGGAACGCTTTCAACGCAGCGAATGCTATTGTGGACTGTGTACACAGATAACTGGAACGCACTCCTGAAGCACCTTGTTTGATTTTAGGTGATTTTAATCACTGCAAACTGGATGCGGCACTCCCTGGCTTCAGCCAATATGTGAACTGCAGTACAAGGGGGAAAAATATTTTGGACAAATGCTATGAGAACGTCAGAAATGCCTATATAGCAAGGGTTAAGCCCTCCTTGGGGTCCTCAGACCAAAATTCTGTTCATCTGATTCCTACTTACAAGTCTTTGCTTAAAAGCAGCAAACCACAGACAAAGACAATCTTCATATGGGACAATGAAGGCATAGAAACTTTGAGAGGTTGTTTTTCTTGTACCAACTGGGGACTCTTCCATAACTTGGAGTTAGAGGAGGCCACAGATACCATAACTGAGTATATAAAATTCTGTAAAGAAAATGTTTTACCTCAGAAAGTAATTAGTATGTACCCTAATAATAAGTTTTATATTTCTAAGGAATTAAAACGGTGCATAGTACAGAAAAAGACTGCTTTTAAGAATAGGGACATGTTAAGTATGAAAAATATACAGAAAGAACTTAATTATAAACTTAAGAACAGCTAGAGATGAGACGAGGAAGAAATTTAAATCTGAATGCCTAGGAAAAAGTTCTAGGAAATTGTGGGACTCAGTTAAAGTAAAAGATGACTAAAGATGAGTAAAGATGACTCCATCCAAAAGCTGCATTAATGTAATGAATGAGGAAGAAAAGGCAAACGAGTTGAATAATTTTTTTTGCAGATTTGAGACTAGAGATTTTTCTCATGAACAAAAAGCTGCTCTGGATGCTATACCAGTTTTAGGCTCTACAAAAAATTATAGTTGACCAGCATGTTGTGGAAAGATTTTTCTCATGTTTGTGCCCCAAGAAGGCATCTGGACCAGACGGGATCTCTGGGCGCTTACTGAAGTCATGCAGTGAGGAGCTAGCAGAAGCCTGGAGTCCCATCTACCAGAAGCCCTTAGATACGTGTTCTGTCCCAGTAATTTGGAAAAGCTCTATTATAATTCCTGTACCAAAAAAAGCAAACTGTAAAAAGAATAATGATTATCGTCCTGTTGCACTGACCTCACTGGTAATGAAGTGCCTTGAGAAGATTGTCATTGACATTCTGAAAACTGATTTTGGAGGACTTTTGGTTCCTCTGCAGTTTGCTTATAAAAATAATAGAAGGACAGAGGATGCCATTTTAACCTTAACTCATTCTGTTTTTATTTACCTTTTGTTCTTATTAAAGACAAAAACAGAAAGGAGATGTCAGCCTTCGTCAGAAGACAGAAGTCTTCTGCAGTGCACAGTTGAAACATGTTAAGAAGGTAAAGACATCTCCTTTCTATTTTTGTCTTTAATAAGAACAAAAGGTAAATAATTAAAAGAAGACAAAATGAACCTACTTGAACGATCATTCTGTTTTTAAACATTTGGAGGACACAACCTCATATGCAAGTCTTTTATTGGTTGATTTTAGTTCAGCTTTTAACACACTGCAGCCACACCTTTTAATTAAGAGGTTAAATGATTTTAATGTGCATCCTGTTATTATTAAATGGTACCACTCATTTTTAACTTATTGTAAACAGCAAGTTAGTGTAAATGGAACTTTATCTAAATTCAGAACCATCAGCACAGGAGCTCCCCAAGGTTGTGTTAGTTCACCATTTTTGTTCACCTTGTACACTGATGAGTGCAGAAGTGTCTATCCAGGCAATCAAATTATTAAATTTTCTGATGACACTGCTATTTTATCACTACTTCAAAAGGCTCATGATCTGTCAAGCTATTTTAGAGAAATTCAGAGGTTTGTCAATTGGTGTGATGACAGTCATCTCATTTTGAATACTGATAAAACAAAGGAGATGGTGTTTGACCCTCGGGGAGTTGGTGACCACAGGCCTGTGGTCATCCACAACCACACTATAACACAGGTTAGTTCCTATAAATATTTGGGAGTGTGTATTAACAATTAATTAACCTGGAGCACACATATTGATTACCTCTGTAGTAGACTACAACAGTGGCTGCATTTTTTGCGTAGATTAAGAATACATGGCGTTGATAAAAGGATTATGTTAATATTTTACCAGGCTGTGTTGGAGAGCTATATTAGCTTGGTTTGGCAACCTCTCTGTGAAACTAAAGAACAGAGTGTTGCATTTAATTCATACGGCATGAAAAATCATTGGAGTTAGAGTATTTATCCATGCTGATCTTACACGAACAGGCAGCCTGTAGACAAGCTCAAAAAATAATCAGTGACATGAGCCATGTACTAAACAATGAATATGTGCGGCTGCCATCAGGGAGGAGATACAGAGTCCCCAAGTGCAGGTTCAATAGATATAAGAACTCATTAATCCCGACGTCAATAAAACTTTTAAACTCAAATAGAAAGGTCAGGGACACTTATAACTCCTGTTCTTAATGACAGCTGTTATATATTTATTTATGTATGTACTTGTATTATTTATTGGGTTTTATTTCATTTATATATATATATATATATATATATATATATATATATATATATATATATATATATATATACCGTATATATACAGTATATACAGTATATATATATATTTTTTTTTTTTTTTTTTTTATGAAAGATCTTATGTACTACATCCATTGTGTATGTGTGGATTGTGTGGTTGCAGCACGGGTGATAAGCCCAAGACAAATTTCCCCTTGAGGGACAATAAAGTTTATCTTATCTTATCTTATGTCCAGCGGCTCAATCCCAGGGCCGGCGAACACTCAGGGGAGATTGGAGAAGACACGGAGGTAGCAGGTGAGGAATTATTATCTGCAGCAGGCGGTGAGGACTCAGTGGACTGCAGAGGCTGAGCCTCACCACCGGGAATCAGGCAAGATAATTCGTTTTTAGGCAATAGAGAATGAAAAATCACTTGCCTGAACTCCCGAGGCAAGATGGTGTCTGCTGCAGCAGGCCCAGTGTCATCCCTTTCAGTGGCTGCAGCAGTAGTGGACCCCCCCCTGAGGGATATGGAGGCGCTGCCCCTGCAGACTCCATGATGGGCGGAGCTGAGGATGAGACGGCCAGACTTTCAGAAGCAGGAGGAGACACCGTGGAGGAGAGGGCAGCAGCAGCAATGGGTGACGGAAAGAAAGCTGACGAGACAGCCAGCAAAGAGGAGCTAGGACGAGAAGAGAAAGCTGCTGCAGAAATTCCTTGACAGGGCGAGGGAGGTGCTGCTGGCAGGGAGGCAGAAGCGTTCTTACGACAGGCTGCAGCTGGGTAACGGCGGGAGGCTTGAAGCATCCGCACCCGGTGACACCCCCCCCCCCCCCCCCCCCCCCCCCCCCCCCGGTCAGATCCGGTATTGTCGTGGCTCGGGAAGAAGTGGAAGTCAGCGCAGGAAGGCAGCATCTTGGAGCAGGTGAAGCGGTAGCTGGAACTTGAGCTGCTGACTGGCGAGGAGACGGTAGTACCAAGGCCCGTGGACACTTCCCCATTGGCGCAGACCTAGGCTTCTTTGTGGAACTTCTCACCATCCCACTGTTCTCCCATTGCAGGTCCGCCACTAGTGTAACCCTCTCCACCCCCTCTGCATGCTCCATGAGCTGACAACATCGGTGAGCAGCCGCCTCCGCGAGACCCAGGTACCAGAGAGCGTCTTTTGGGGTAGGAGCCATGCAAGCGGCGGAGATTAGTCCATCCATTTCCCTTAATGTCTTGCACATCTCTCACCACAGGCTCATCGGGTACCAACACCCACTTGCTGTGTCTGTGTGGGCTGGGGACATGCTGATAGCTCTAGCTCTGGTAACACAAAAACAGGTGGGTGGAAAAAACACAAACTCACAGCAGCTGGGTCACACACAGGCTGCGGTCTACTGTCATGAATCGCGTCTCAGGGCAGGAAGAAATCCAGGCGCTGGACTGTGAGTTGCGAGAATTTATTGATAATACAAAGTTCAACAGTGCACGAACAAAACTCCAAGGCAAGGGTAAGGCTGGCAGGAAAGGGAGCAGTCAAAATAGCACTTGGCTACAGCGAGAGAAAAATGCCGGCTCAAGGATTAACATGAAACACATGCAGGGAAGATAAAACGATAACTGCAGTGGTGTGAAAAAGTGTTTGCCGTCTTCCTGATTTCTCTTTTTTTGTATGTTTGTCACACTGAAATGTTTCAGATCATCAAACAAATTTAAATATTAGACAAAGATAACACAAGTAAACACAAAATGCAGTTTTTAAATGAAGGCGTTTATTATTAAGGGGAAAAAAAATCCAAACTAACATGGCCCTGTGTGAAAAAGTGATTGCCCCTAAACCTAATAACTGGTTGAGCCACGCTTAGCAGCAACAACTGCAATCAAGCATTTGCAATAACTGGCAATGAGTCTTTTACAGCTCTGTGGAGGAATTTTGGCCCCCTCGTCTTTGCAGAATTGTTGTAATTCAGCCACATTGGAGGGTTTTCGAGCATGAACCAGCTTTTTAAGGTCATGTCACAGTATCTCAACCCGATTCAGGCCAGGACTTTGACTAGGCCACTCCAAAGTCTTCATTTTGTTTTTCTTAAGCCATTCAGAGTTGGACTTGCTGGTGTGTTTTGGATCATTGTCCTGCTGCAGAACCCAAGCGCAATTCAGCTTGAGGTCACAAACAGATGGCCGGACAGTCTCCTTCAGGATTTTTTGGTAGACAGCAGAATTCATGGTTCCGTTTACCACAGCAAGTCTTCCAGGTCCTGAAGCAGCAAAACAGCCCCAGACCATCACACTGCCACCACCATATTTTACTGTTGGTATGATGTTCCTTTTCTGAAATGCTGTGTTACTTTTACGCTGGATGTAATGCGACACACACCTTCCAAAAAAGTTCAACTTTTGTCTCATCAGTTCACAGAGTATTCTCCCAAAAGTCTTGGGGATCATCAAGAAGTTTTCTGGCAAAACTGAGACGAGCTTTTATGTTCTTTTTGCTGAGTAGTGGTTATTGTCTTGGAAATCTGCCATGCAGGCCATTTTTGCCCAGTTCAGGTTCAGGTTCAGGTTACTTTATTTGTACCTGTAGGTAGATTTGTTTTACAGTCAGGTGACATCCTTTTAGACACATATTTACAAACCACAATTACATTCAACATGAACACAAACACAGGCACACATGAAGCTGACTATAAACACGATAAAAGTACTCAAGGCTCCACCAATCAGGACATAAGACAAAGAGATAAGAGAAAAAACAAAGAGATAAGAGAGAAGGGTAGTAGTAGTAGTAGATCAAAGACAATCAATCTGAAGGGTCATATTAAAAAAGTTAAAAACTAAGTCAAAGAGATTAAAAACACAATAAAAGTCTAAAACCCAATAAAAGATCTAAAACCCAAATAAAAAACCTACAAAAATAAATAAATATAAAATAAAATTCATAAATAGATAACTAAATTATGTGCAATATATTGCTCCATCTTGTTCAACTCTTTGACAGCAGCAGGAACAAAGCTGTTTTTGTAACACTGGGTTTTACTTGTTGGGACGACAAACCTCCGTCTGGAGGGAAGAAGCTGAAAGTGGCAGTCTCTTTCTTATGTTTGGAGTCATGAACACTGACCTTCACTGAGGCAAGTAAGGCCTGCAGTTTTTTGGATGTTGTTGTGGGGTCTTTTGTGACCTCTTGGATGAGTCGTCGCTGCGCGCTTGGGGTAATTTTGGTCGGCCGGCCACTCCTGGGAAGGTTCACCACTGTTCCATGTTTTCACCATTTGTGGATAATGGCTCTCACTGTGGTTCGCTGGAGTCACAAAGCTTTAGAAATGGCTTTATAACATTTTCCAGGCTGGTAGAGCTCAGTAATTTTGTTTCTCATTTGTTCCTGAATTTCTTTGGATCGCAGCATGATGTCTAGCTTTTGAGGATCTTTTGATCTACTTCACTTTGTCAGGCATGTCCTATTTAAGTGATTTCTTGATTGAGAACAGGTGTGACAGTAATCAGGCCTTGGTGTGGCTAGAGAAATTGAACTCAGCTTTCTGAAGATGTGATAAACCGCAGTTAATTTATGTTTTAATGGGGGGGGGCAATCACTTTTTCACACAGGGTCATGTAGGTTTGGATTTTTTTACCCTTAATAATAAACACCTTCATTCAAAAGCTGCATTTTGTGTTTACTTGTGTTATCTTCGTCTAATATTTAAATTTGTTTGATGATCTGAAACATTTAAGTGTGACAAACAAACAAAAAATGAGAAATCAGGAAACGGGCAAACACCTTTTCACACCACTGTATGAGGATAACAGAAAATAAGACACGAAACTTACATCTGGATAGTTGGAGACCGCAGCCCTTAACTGCAGCACCGTGGGTGTTAAATAGGCCTAGGGAAAATTAAACAGATAATAAGCAGGTGTGGGAAACAGAAGCAAGGATAATAATCAGTCCAAATAATGACAGCTGCACTAACCATGAGACTGAACTTGAAAGCAAGGCACACTGTCAAAGTAAAGGCTCAGACTGGAAAAAATCAAGCGCTGCAAATAATGTAGTATACAAGAAATCCAAATACAAGAGGAGAGGCAAGGACAGAGGCTCATGTCCACACAGGCAAATAACAAAGATACAAAACAGGACGATTACAGGAGCATGATATCACAGACAGAATAATAACTAGAAACAGAGATTTACCTCAACAGACAAATAGCAACTCAAGCCACATGAAACATCCAGAACCCAAACAAAAGGTCAACAGTTAATCCAAAAATGAGGGAACACAGGAATAATCAAAAATGAACTGAAAGCATGAGCATGGTGCACTCACCGCGCTCAGTGTCATGACAGAGTCAGTGGTTCGATCCCCACTCTCTCTGCAGTCTGTGTGTTGAAGTGTCATTGAGCAAAACACTGAACCCCAAGTTGCTCCTGGTAAGTCAGGCCAATACCTTGCATGGCAGCTCAGCTGTCTTCAGTGAATGTGAATGGGGGGATAGCAGGATCTGTGAAGCGCTTTGGTCATCCAGAGATGAGGAAAAGTGCTATATAAGTGAACACTATTTTTTTTTTAATTATATCTTCATGACACCATCGTCCACATACCAAAAGTCATCACTTGGCCTTCTCTGGAGTTTCCCCAGGCGAGAGGCGACGAGCAGGGGTGGGTATTCTTGTATCCCCCCACCTTGCTGCCTCTATATTGGAGTTTTCCCCGGTGGACGAAAGGGTTGCTTCCCTGTACCTTCAGGTTGGGAACCGGGTCCTGACCATCATTTGTGCCTATGCACCCACCAAATGATGTTTCAGAGTACCCACCCTTTTTTTAGTCTTTGACTGGGATGCTGGAGGGTCCTCCTCTTGGAGACTCCATTGTCCTACTGGGGGACTTCAATGCGCACGTGGACAACGACAGTGAAAACCTGGAAGGGGGTGACTGGGAGGAATAGCCTTCCCGATTTGAACCTGAGTGGTGTTCAGTTATTGGACTTCTATGCTAACCACAGTTTGTCCATAACGAACACCATGTTCAAGCATAAGGGTGTCCATATGTGCACCTGGCACCAGGACACCCTAGGTCACAGGTCGATGATTGATTTTGTTATCATGTCATCAGACCTGCGACCGTATGGCTTGGACACTCAGGTAAAGAGAGGTGCAGAGCTGTCAACTGATCACCACCTGGTGGTGAGTTGGATCCGATGGCAGGGGAGGATGCCATTCAGACCTGGTAGATCCAAACATATAATGAAGGTGTGCTGGGAATGTCTGGCTGAGGCCCCTGTCCAGGAGGTCTTCAACTCACACCTTCGAAAGAACTTCAACCACATTCCAAGGGAGTCTGGAGACATGGAGTCTGAATGGGCCATGTTTTCCACCTCTATTGTTGAAGCAGTGGCCCAGAGCTGCGGCCACAAGGTCGTCGGGGCATCTCACCGGTGGCAACCCCCGAACAAATGGTGGACACCAGTGGTGACGGGGGCCGTTTAAGCTGAAGAAGGAGTCCTATCAGGTTGGTTGGCTTGTGGGACTCCTGAAGCAGCAGAGGGTACCAGCAGGCCAAGCGGAGTGCAGCTTGGGTGGTTGCTGAAGCAAAAACTCAGGTAGGGGCAGGAGTTTGGTGAGGCCATGGAACAAGACTTTCAGTCGGCCTCAAAGAGATTCTGGCAAACTGTCAGTGGCTCAGGAGGGGGAAGCAGCTCCCTGTCCACACTGTGTATGGTGCGGATGGGGCGCTGTTGACTTCGACTGGGGAATTGTCGGACGGTGGAAGGAATACTTTGAGGATCGCCTCAATCCACTGATACGCCTTCCCACAGAGGAAGCACGGCTTGGTGGACAAGGGGGATGACTCGCCTCTCACAGGGGCTTGAGGTTGCAAGGTGGTTAAAATCTCTTTGGTGGCCGAGCCCCTGGGGGTGGATGTGATTCGCCCTGTGTACCTCAAGCCCCTGGAGGCTGTAGGGCTGTCATGGTTGGCATGCATCTGCAACATTGCGTGGATGTTCGGGGGCAGTGCCTTTGGCATGGCAAACCGAGGTGGTGGTTCCTCTCTTCAAAAAAGGGGACAGGAGGGTGTGCTCCATCTTTAGAGGGATCACACTCCTCAGCCTCCCTGGGAAGGTCTATGCCAAGGTAATGAAGAGGAGAAGCCGGCCGTTGGTCGAACCTCGGATTCAAGAGGAGCAATGTGGTTTTTCGTCCTGGCTGTGGCACATCGGACCACCTCTTTTACCCTCTCGAGAATTCTCGAGGATTCATGGAGTTTGCCCAACCAGTTTACATGTGTTTTGTGGACTTGGAGAAGGCATTCGACTGCGTCCCTCGCATTTTTTTGTGGGAGGTGCTTCGGGAGTGTGGGGTATCAGGCTTGTTGTTATGAGCTATTCGGTCTCTGTATGACGGTTGTGAGAGTTTGGTTCATATTGCCAACACTCGATGGGACTCATTCCCAGTGAGAGTTGGACTCCGCCAGGGCTGCCCTTTGTTACCGATCCTGTTCATAACTTTTATGGGCAGGATTTCTAGGCGCAGCCAGGGAACGGAGGCTGTCATGCTTAGTGACCACAGGATCTCATCTGTGTTGTTTGCAGATGATGTTGTCCTGTTGGCTTCATCCAGCAATGACCTACAGTTCTTGCTGGGACGGTTTGCCACTGAGTGTGAAGCGGCTGAAATGAAAATCAGCACCTCCAAGTCCTATTCCATGGTCCTCAGCTGGACCATGGAATGGTGGATTGTCCTCTCCGGGTTGGGGACAGGCTCCTGCCCCAAGTGGAGGAGTTTAAGTATCTTGGCGTCTTATTCACGAGTAAGGGGAGAATGGAGCAAGAGATTGACAGACGGATCGGAGCAGCATCTGCAGTGATGCGGACGTTGTACCGGTCTGTTGTGATGAAAAGGGAGCTGAGTTCTAAGCCAAAGCTGTCAATTTAAAAGTCAATCTACGTTCCTACTCTCACCTATGGTCACGAGCTTTGGGTAATGACCGAAAGAACGAGATCGCGGATACAAGCGGCTGAAATGAGCTTTCTCCGTAGGATTGCTGGAGTCACCCTCAGAGATAGGGTGAGGAGCTCAGTCATCCGGGAGAGGCTCAGAGTAGAACCACTGCTCTGCCACATTGAAAGGAGCCAGTTGAGGTGGTATGGGCATCTGATTAGGATGCCTCCTGGATGCCTCCCACTTGAGGTGTTTCGGGCACGTCCCACTGGGAGGAGACCATGGGGCAGACCCAGGACTCGGTGGAGAGGCTATGTCTCCCAGCTGGTCTGGGAACGCCTTTTGTATCCTCTCTGAAGAGGTGGAGCAGGTGGCTGGGGAGAGGGAAGTCTGGGCTTCTCTGCTTGAACTGATGCCTTCGTGACCGGAAAAGCGGTAGAAGATGGATAGATGGATAGACACCATCATCAGTATTTCAGTTAAACTGTAAACAGAGGCATAGGCAATTATATTTGAATGAAAAAAAATGCATTTATAAAACAAGTATGAGTCAATGTGAAACCTTAGATAGATAGATAGATAGATAGATAGATAGATAGATAGATAGATAGATAGATAGATAGATAGATAGATAGATAGATACTTTATTTCGAACAAAAAAGTATAACAAAAACAAAACAAATGACAAATGCAATAAAGTAACAGTATACAGTGTTCGAAAGGGAGAAGGAAGAAGTGAACACTAATTAATTCCATCTCCTCTTTTCCATAAATACACCCATGTGAATTTTATACAAATTACCACCTTTAAGACCCCAAGTAAACAATTTACTGTATTTTTTACAAATCAACATTAACACCCATCCATCCTAACATACATTGATGTCCATACATCAAAACCAGCCTCAAACAACACAGATATACACAGTGCTGTCCCACCCACCATTCCATAGTGTCCCATAATGTCCCAGAGTGAGCATAGTGAAACATACATATAAATACTACCCTTCTAACATATATCCTTTCAGCAAATAATGTTTATACCTCTTTTTGAACTGATTTCTGTTTGTACATAGTTTCAGTTCCGGCTCCCAGACTGTTCCACAAATCACCCCACAGACAGATATGCACATACTTTTCTTGGTTGTTCGTATCTTGGGTTTTGTAAAGTTTAAGTCTTCTCTCAAATTATGATCATTGTCTCTTTTTTTAAAATATTTTTTGTATATTAGTTGGGAGTTGGATTGTTAATTGCCCTGTACATACTTGTGCTGTCTTAAAATTTAACTAAATCGATGAACTTTATGGCATGTGACTTTACAAAACAACGAATGGTATGGTCTCTATATCCTACATTGTTTATTATCCTTATAGCTCTTTTTTGTAATGTGCATATTGACTGTAGGTTGGTCTTGTAGGTGTTTCCCCAGACTTCTACACAGTAGTAAGATAAGGTAAAAAACAGTGAATTGTACAGTAAGACCAATGATTTATAGTCCAAGATGTGTCTTGTCTTCCCCAGTATGCCTATACATTTTGCTAACTTGGCCCGGATGTGACTGATGTGAGGTTTCCAGCAGATTTTATTGTCTAGCGTCACCCCCAGAAACTTATTTTCCTGTACTGTTTCTATTCTGGTCTCATCTATCGTACCATTATTTCATGATTTATTTTATAATTTCCAAACAACATAATCTTTGTTTTTTTTAGATTTAGAGATAATTTATTTTTGTTGACCACTGCGTTAACTTTTTCATTTCAGTTGTGACCACTTCTAAAACCTGCTGCCAAATTCTCACCAGTGCAAAGGATATTGTGTCATCCGCAAACAAAATAAATTTCAGAATTTTTTGATACTTGGCATATGTCATTTATATCCCAAAATAAAGAGTTTGGGTCCCAAAACTGCAGGTTTAGGCTAGGTCTAGGCTGCACGGTGGCGCAGTGGTTTAGCACTGTGGCAGCACAGTTTTACCCTCGGCCGGGGGACCGCGGGGATCATAAGATCGTGGGTTCGATCCCAGCCCCCGACCAACAGTGAACTGTGTGGAGTTTGCATGTTCTCCCCGTGTTGCGTGGGTTTACTCGGGATTTCTCCGGTTTCCTCCCGCCACACCAAAAACATTGTAGGTTTAGGGCGCTCGCGACGCAGCGACAGCAGCCGGTGGCTTGTCACCAGACTGCAAACCAAGTCTACCTACGGGTACAAATAAGTAACAAAAAAAAAAAAAAAAAAAACTGACCCCTGGGGCACACCACAAGTGATGTCCATGAAGGGTGATTTGTGCTCATCAGTTTGTACAAATTGTTGTCTGTTACTTAAATAACTTGCCACCCAACTCAGTCCTACCCCTCTTATCCCATACCTTTCCAGTTTCCTTAGTAGTATTCTGTGGTCAATGGTGTCAAAAGCTTTCTTTAAATCTAATAAATACTCCTACAGCAACCTGGTTTTTTATCTATACAAACTAGTAATTTCTTCTATAAGTTCGATCAGTGCCAAAGATGTAGATTTATCTGCTCCTAAAACCATACTGGCTATCTGTAAGGAGGTTGTGTTTTTCAATGAAATCATCCAGTCTTAGTGAAGATTTTTTTCAAGTATTTTGGAGAATTGTGAGAGTAAAGAGATTGGCCTGTAATTTGTGAAACGATGACTGTCTCCTGTTTTGTATAGAGGTATTACTTTTGCTATTTTCATTTTGTCTGGAAATGTACCAGTTTGAAATGACAGGTTACAGATGTGGGTGAGTGGCTTAACAATTCTTTCTATTGTCATGTCAATTTCATTCCAGTCTGATGATTTTTTGTTCTTAAATTTACTCACAGTCTCGATAATTTCCTTTTCAGTAACTGCACCCAAAAAGATTGTGTTTGGATTTCTATCTTCTATTTCATTTACAGAACCACTGTTGTTTGTTTCTGGTGTCACTATTGATTTTGCTAATTCAGGACCAACGTTTACAAAAAATTTATTGAAACCACTGACCACATCCTCCACATTATTTATCAAATTGCCATTTTCAGTAAAATATTCTGGATAATTAGCATACTTAGGTCGATTTCTATTAATCCCATTGAGTACTTGCCATATTCCTCTTAAGTTATTTTTGTTATCCTCTAATATTCTGTTGTAATATTCTTTCTTACAGGTCCTCATTATATTAGTAAGCTTATTTTTATATCTTTTATATTTGATCTCAGCTTCCACTGTTCTGCATTTAATGAATTGTTTATATAATGTATTCTTCTTTTTACATGCATTTATTAACCCCTTGGTGACCCAAGGAATATTTTTCTTTTGTTGTCTGTCACTGTATTGTTTTATAGGACAGTTTTTATTGTACAATGATTGAAATATTTGTAAAAAATTATCATATGCTTTATTTATGTCATTTTCAACATAAACTATCTTTCAATCTTGTATTAATAATTCCTTTGTCAGTAAATACATTGATTCTTCGGTTCTTATTCTTTTATATTTAATATTTTTGGTATACACCGCAGCACGGTGGCGCAGTGGTTAGCACAGTGGCAGCACAGCAAGAAGGTCATGGGATCGATTCCACCCTTGACCATCGTGGGTTCGATCCCACCCCCAGACCATCGGTGACCCTTCTGTGTGGAGTTTGCATGTTCTCCCCGTGTCTGCCTGGGTTTACTCCGGGCACTCCGGTTTCCTCCCACATGCCAAAAACATGCAAGTTAGGTTAACTGGCATCAAAACTGTGGATTCTAAATTGTCCTTAGGTATGGATGCGAGAGTGAATGGTTGTCTGTCTCTCTGTGTTGGCCCTGCGATGGACTGGCGATCTGTCCAGGGTGTACCCTGCCTCTCGTCCAAAGATGCTGGGATAGGCTCCAGCCCCCCCGCGACCCGAAAGGATTAAGCGGTAGAAGATGGATGGATGGATGGATGGTATACTTTTTCTTCCTATAATCACATTGATAGACAACAAAAATCGGCAGGTGGTCACTGATATCATTCAATAAAAGCCCACTCCTGATATTATTTTCCATAATGTTTGTGAATATGTTATCTATTAGTGTGGCACTGTGTGACGTGATTCTGCTAGGTCCGGTAATTGTTGGCTGTAAGCCCATACTGTACATTGTGTTGATAAATTCTTCTGTCAAACTATGTTGTTTTGACTTCATCAGATCTATATTGAAATCCCCACAGATGAACATAACTTTATGAGTTAGTTTTGCATACATTTTTTTCCATCCAGTCCTTAAATAAGTCACTGTTTGATCCAGGTGTTCTATATACACAGCTCACTACTATATTCTTCACATTGTCCAGACAGATTTCTATTGTAATACATTCAAATAAATCATCCACAGTTACTGACAGATTTTCAACAACCTTGTATTTCAAGCTCTTGTCAACATAAATTGCAACTCCTCCTCCTTTTTTCACTTTTCTATTTATATAATTTAATTCATAGCCATCCATGGTAAAATCCACTCCTTTCTCTTCACTGAACCACGTCTCTGATATTGCCACAATATTGAAAGGCTCTTTAAACTGATGTAAATAATCTTTAATGTTATTAAAGTTGGCATAGAGATTTCTGCTGTTGAAGTGGATCATAGAAATATTGAAATCAGATGTGACCATTGTGTTAAATGTTAAATTTTTAACACAATGTGAAACCTTTATTATTATGTTCCCATTGTGGGACTAATAAAGGCTTATCTTATCTTTTCTTATCTTATTACAATGGAATGAACTGAAATGAAATGAAAGAGAGTCAGTGGGAATCCTTTCAGAAATGGATGTAATATTCCATTCCATATCTAGTATGCATGCAAAGTGGCATTTAATAATTAGTTATATTCAGTGCTGGGAGTTACTGTAACGCCACTGCTGTTGCAGTAACATGCTGTGTAACAAAATTACTGTTTAAAAATTCAGTAAAGCATTACAATTACTGACATTTGGATCAGATGCATTACTCGCTTTAATATGGATAGATATTTTAGTGCAAATAGACGATCATACAACTTGCAGTTGCTAGACACTTTCCTCATCAGCTGCCAACTGGGCATGAATACACAGTTTCAGTGGCTATTGGCAGGACAACTGCCATCCCCAGCGCCACCAGCAGCCTCAAGCCACTGGAGGTTGTCATGCCAAAGGCAAAGGCAAGCAAATAAATACAAATGCAGCCGTCACACAGTCTCTTCTGTGAGTCCGTCTCCTGTCCTGCCCCAGTTCACATCACACCCCCCGGGAAGAAATGCCGTGGTGGCGACTTCTCATATCGAGCCCTGGTCACCTGTTGTCCGAGCAGTAAGTAGCCCCTAACAGCTCCTACCTCTGTGGTTAAACATGAGTATTTTTTGAGCAAGAAGCTCGCATTTAATGTCCGCATTAAATGCATTTAAAGTTTTCTTATGCACAGAGAAAAAGTGACTGTGATTTGTTGAAGCAAACGGTGAACTTTCATTTATCTGTGCTTTCTGTTTTATTTTATCTTATTAATTTACATGCTGTTGTGATATGCAACTATTTCATGGAAGTAAATCCTCTAAATATGCATTTTTAATGGGCTGGTCCTGGGGTGTCAAACATATGGCTCATGGTCCAAAAACAGCCCAACAGGGGGTCCAAAATTTTCTCTGTGATTTTACAGCTTTATTTCTAGTAAATTTCAGACTTTCTCTTGATTACAGTAGTTTGTGTAAATCTGAGACATTTTTTTCTCTGTAAGATGAGACTTTTTTCTCATCAGTTTTCTTTTTCTTCTTTTTTCTGATGAGAACAAGGGGCCCTTGATCTTGCTGTGTGTGCAAGATGATTTAAGTATGCATTTAAAAGTAACGTGAAAGTTATTTTTCCAAGTAACTAGTTACTTTAATCATGCAGTAACTCAAAAAAACTCAGTTACTTTTGAAAAGAAGTAACTAGTAACTGTAACTAGTTACTCTTTTTTAATAACTTGCCCAACACTGGTTACATTACAAAAACCGAAATGATGAAACAAAAAAAAAATGAATAACCATCGTTTTTTCTTGTTTTGTCTCGTCCAGTTTTAAAATGATGTCCACTATCCTCGTTTTACTGCAACTTCTTACCCCTGCATCTGTGCATCTGTTGAACTACAAATTCTACACAACACTATCAGGCAAAACTGCAAAATGCACAGACCTTCTGCAGGGAGTACCACACTGATCTGGTCACAATCCGAAATGAACAGGAAAATCGCATGTTAAAGAGCTATGGCTGGATTGGACTGTACAGAGATGATGCAAACAGTGCGTGGAAATGGTCCAAAGAAGACCAGGTATTCAACTTCACCTTTTGGGATAAAAATGGTAAGGAGTATGTGAATGAATATTTATTCTTTAATAATGCAGTTAAAGTAATGCGTATGTAACAGTAGTATCTCACTGTGCTGTGACATCTTGAGACTAGTTAGAGAACAACATTCTCAAGGGAGTTTCCAAAATGTGTCCAAATGTGTCCAAATGTTATATCTTGAGTTGCAGGGTCTCGTACTCGTCTCACGGGAATTTTGAACATGCTCAAACAATTTGTACAACAGCTTTCTCTCAAAATAGTCTCAGAGTCATTGTAGGTGCCTCAAACCTGTCTCTAGTGCTGGGCAGCCATTGCAGGAATGACATGACTGCAAGAAAAAAAAAAAATTTAGTCTTGAGCAGGTTGCAGGACATTCCTGCAAAACTTGCATGACATGTATTGCCAAAAACTTGCTGGGAGTTTGTGCAATATCATT
Organism: Pholidichthys leucotaenia; assembly: GCA_020510985.1. Classification (NCBI taxonomy): domain Eukaryota; kingdom Metazoa; phylum Chordata; class Actinopteri; order Cichliformes; family Pholidichthyidae; genus Pholidichthys; species Pholidichthys leucotaenia. Next base: position 218,845,890 of record CM035840.1, read on the forward strand.
GCAACATCAGTGAGACAGTGTGAGTCCAAGTGAAAATTGCCACAAATTCTCAGATTTGTCTCATGTTTTTATCTCCAACTAGTTGCAAGCCATCCCAGCCCACTGAGATACTGTCCTACTTTTCTTGCACTTTCTGCCTCACTGAAACTAAATTGAGAATGACTCTGTGACTATTGTGTGAGGAAATTTGTCGCACAAAATTTTTTTGAATATGTTATTGAGCATCTGTTGAATATTTGTGACCTGTGCTGGCAAAATGAGTCACTTTGAGGAAATTATCAAAACTGAGGAAACGTTTTTTCCATACTCTGTATTGAAAGACCTTCAAAATGATATTTAATTTGTAGGAAATGCGCAAAAATGGATACCGGAAAAAGACGATTTGTTTATATTTTGGCTAGAATTAAAACTCGCGTTTGATCGGTTGGGAGTTACATCTCCCACAAAAACATGTATTTTAGAAAGTACGTTTTCTAAGCTTTCCAATGAAACCAGGCACTCATGGGTTTTTTTCCTGGGACTTGCCGTTAGCAAAGAAAGAGTCATGATTTATGACTTCTCCTGCCTGCAGCTCTAATGACATGATGCACATCCCGACTCATTTTGCCAGTACGGGTCACATTTTTTAAATAATCAGCATAGATAATGTGGATAATTCCATCAGATTTTTTGTTTGTTTTAGGGCTTGCGTAGTTGCTTTTTTAAACTTTGAATTTATGTTTATAGACTACCCTTACATTTGCTTTGTGCTTCTGTCAATGTCAAACTCGGACGTTTTACTTCCAAATAATTTGTAAGCTTATTTTGCCTTCACTGTGAATCTATTATGGAAGTGTTGATGTGCACACATTAACACCAGTGCATACCTGTTCATGCCAAACCAAGAAACCAAGTATAAGCAATCAAGTGGCAGTAGAGTGATGATCTAGAGGTAGTGTATGTGCAGGTAATGCACCTGTAAGCTGGTTGCCAACTACCATTCAAATCTAAAAGAAGACTTCTGCATGCCCGTAGAAAGCAGGTGTAAGCAAGGGTGTAAGCAAGAACATCAGACCTCGTTCAGTGATGCCTGCCTTTGATCTTTGATGGTGTCATAGTGAGTCCTATGATCTTTGATGATGGCATAGCGAGTCCTGTGATGCCTGCATTTGATCTTTGATGTCATAGTGAGTCCTGTGATCTTTGATGATGTCATAGCGAGTTCTATGATCGTGAGTGATGACTGCCTTTGATCTTGGATGACGTCCTAGTGAGTCCTATGATCTTTGATGATGGCATAGCAAGTCCTATGATGCCTGCATGTGATCTTTGATGTCATAGTGAGTCCTATGATCTTTGATGATGTCATAGTGTCCTCTGATAGTGAGTGATGCCTGTGTTTGATCTTTGATGATGTCATAGCGAGTCCTATGATTGTGAGTGATGCCTGCCTTTGATCTTTGATGTCCTATGATCGTGAGTCAGCATGAGTGATGCCTGCCTTTGATCTTTGAAGATGTCATAGCAAGTCCTATGATCGTGAGTGATGCCTGCCTTTGATCACTCACACACACACTAGTCAGGCAGATAAGGGTCAATTTTCATAAGAATCGTTCACTTCTGGATAGAAGCATGAAATTTGGCACAAATGTAGTCCAATAAGTCCTGTTTCATATAAGATTAAGACCCACTTCGGATCTGGCTTGGTACTTGCATTATTCAAGATGGCATCCAAATATGGCCACCAAAAAACACGTTTTTGCTTATAACTAGAAAATGTGAGCTTTTAGGGCATAATAATGTATTGTTGACTAATATAAATGTGTACATTCCGCACATTTTGAGCCCAAAATCCAGTCTGTATGACAAACGGTTATTGAGATATGGCTTATTCAAGTAATCACAATAATGCAACTTCTTATGTTCATTTCAGGTACAGCAGTGGGAGTGTCAGTATTGAGATACAGGGATGTCCAGATGTTCGCCTTAGACTGCTATCATTATGCCAGATGGCTGCCCATCCATGTACGGGATATGCTTAACCTACATCAGACTCACCCTGATGTTTACTCGAACTTTATGGATGGAAATTTTGTTGTAAAAAAGTCAGATCATGCTTTCTCGATGATTGCTTTGGACCACTGTCATGAACAAGAGAATGCCAAGATCAAAGGCCAAGGGGGTGCTATAGGCCTCACTGAGGATCCTTCTGCCTTAAGAAGGTGGTTGGTTGCTGGCCCTGAAGTTGCTAGGGTTGTTAGTGAGCTAGAAGAATCTCTGTTGAAGCCCAAGGCAATGAATCTCAAGCATCATGATCAAATTCCAAGTGTCCAGGTTGCATTTGCAAAAAATGTTTGTAACCTAGTAGTTTCATTAGAGGACATGTGAAATCCCTTCAAAGAGACAAGCAATGACCTTGTTAGACTTGACACCAATAAAATAATGCCTCACCATGTTATTAATGCAGTGAAATCAGCGCATGAATTAGGCATTGCTCAGTATCAGGAGTTTGTTGATAACAGACTGAATAAGCGTACAGTTGCTTTAACTGACACAGTTTCAAGAAACAATCTACCTCTGTTTGGTACTTATGAAGTGACAAACAATGTCAGTCAATCTAAGGTGTCTGCTTTGAAATCTGATTGCAATCTTTTTGCTCGGCTCTATATTGCCTGTCAAACCCATGATGGAAACATAGAGGAGTTTTTCAGACATGAAAACAATGCCCATCCTCCTTCACTGTCTGCTCTAGGCAAATTGCGTCAAGGCAAGAAGTCAGATTTGCTTCAGTGCATTGGGGTATCACAAAATCAGTTGTTACCAGCTGTTACCATGAAGGTCTTTGATGGAGCAGCTGTTGTGAATATGCTTGCACCTGGTAAAGCAAAGACTTTCCAAGAGTATTCAAGGGGAGTTTTCTTGCCTTACATCATTGATCAGGCTAAAGATGTGAAACGTGTTGATGTAGTGTGGGACTGATATCTTGACTGCAGCCTCAAAAAGGCAACCAGAGTGTCTCGAGGCAAAGGTATCCGAAGAAGGGTGCTTCCTGACACTGTCATTCCCAGTAACTGGCAGACCTTTTTGCGCTGCACCGATAACAAAGCAGAGCTATTCCAATTCCTTGGTAGAGAACTGGCTTCTCTAGAGGTGGAAGGTGTCTTGTTTGTTTCAACTTCTGATGTGAATGTTGTGAGCAACAGACCAAGTGGCATGGCTTCTGCTGGCATTGATCCAACTGATCATGAAGAAGCTGATACAAGGCTTATGTTGCATGTTGCCCATGGTGCAGCTCAAGGCCACAGGAGTGTATTGATAAGGACAGTTGACACAGATGTTGTTGTTCTAGCTGTTACATATGTAAATCAGCTGGACATTGACCTGTGGCTGGCGTTTGGTGTGGGAAAACATTTCACCTACATATCAGCAAACAGCTTGGCAGGTAGCCTTGGTCCTGACAAGTGCAAAGCCCTTCCCTTCTTCCATGCTTTCAGTGGCTCAGACACTACTTCCTTATTTGCTGGCAGGGGCAAGAAGACTGCATTTGATGCTTGGGAAGTTTTTCCTGAAGTGACACCTGTATTCAGGAAACTGAGCTTCACTCCTGAAGTTATAACAGCAGAGGATGAAGCTGTTCTTGAACGGTACACGGTAATAATGTACAGTCGTACCTGCCCAATGTATCAGGTAAACAAAGCTCGTCAGACCCTTTTTGCACAAGGAACGCAGTCACTTGAAAATATTCCACCAACAAAGGCAGCATTAACAGAACATATCAAAAGAGCTGCTTATCAAGGTGGCTATGTGTGGGGTCAAGCACTGGATCCAGTGCAAAATCTACCAAGTCCTACACATTGGGGATGGACTGAAGCAAGGGAAGGCTTCGTCCCAAAGTGGACCACTCTCCCTGAAGCTTCCAAAGTATGTCAAGAGCTTGCGCACTGTGGTTGCAAGAAAGCTTGTAGGGGCTTGTGCAAGTGCAGCAGGGCAAATTTAAGCTGTACTTCTCTGTGTTATTGTGGTGGTGCATGTCACCAGGCAGAAGGTTAGCGGAGGTCTTCTCGATCACTTCACTCTGTTGATGCATGGGTTGTAATGAGGTTACACTCGATTACATAATATTTGGAATATCACTGACTGCATTTTGGATTTTTAACTTTCTTGGGGTTTCTCATTATGCTATTATTGATCTTCGAATGTGATTCGAATGAACATATAACATAAATGTTCAATTACTATTGTTCAGCATTTGTATCTCTGTAACTTTTGATATGATTAAGATTATACAATTTGTGGCAATTTTCAAAATGTTATATCTCAAGAACCGTTTGTCATACAGACTTGATTTTGGGCTCAAAATGTGCGGAATGTACACATTTATATTAGTCAACAATACATTATTATGCCCTAAAAGCTCACATTTTCTAGTTATAAGCAAAAACGTGTTTTTTGACGGCCATATTTGGACGCCATCTTGAATAATGCAAGTACCAAGCAAGATTCGAAGTGGGTCTTAATCTTATATGAAAGAGGACTTATTGGACTACATTTATGCCAAATTTCATGCTTCTATCCAGAAGTGAACAATTGTTTCACCTATCTGCCTGACTACACACAATTTTTTTGAATCACTCTATACTATGGTGTCTATATGACGTCATATAGACATCATGTAGAGATCATAGACACCATAGTCATAGACACCATTTATCTAGTCACTAGATTCTAGTGAGTCCTATGATCTTTGATGATGTCATAGTGAGGCCTTTGATCTTAGCGCTGTGTGCTTATGATGTCTATATGATGTCATATAGACAACATAGGCTGATGGTATAGCGAGTCCTATGATGCCTGCATTTGATCTTTGATGATGTCATTGCAAGTCCTATGATCGTTGATGATGTCATAGCGAGTCCTATGATCATCAGTGATGCCTGCCTTTGATCTTTGATGATGTCATAGCGAGTCCTATGATCGTGAGTGATGACTGCCTTTGATCTTTGATGTCATAGCGAGTCCTATGATCTTTGATGATGTCATAGCGAATCCTATGATTGTGAGTGATGCCTGACTTTGATCTTTGATGATGTTGTAGTGTCCTATGATCGTGAGTGATGCCTGCTTTTGATCTTTGATGTCATAGCAAGTCCTATGATCATGACATCGTGACAGACAGAGAATTCTGAATATATACAAAACCGTCAGTGATGCAGTAGCTCATTCCGGCCCAATAAAATCACCCTGAAAGTATTCAGATCACCTGAACACTTTCATATTTAGGCCAGTGTTCAGAGGTCTAAGGTTAGTCGCAATTCCAATGAAATATGGAAGTGTGGATAGATGGATAGACGGTGCGCCATCACAATAGCTGCTTTCGGCAACATCCACTGTTTTCATGCTTATGCCTTTTCAAGTGTTTGGGTTTTGTTCGTTAAAATGGGGTGTGGTCATGATTGTGTTACTGATTTGTCGTGGTGAAGGGGCTGCTCATGGGAAAAAGACCAGTAGTTGTCGGGGGAAATTATCATTATGGTGTAATATCATGATACTTCACACACACACCTATATACAGTATATGTACTGTATATATGAATGTATGTATGTATGTATGTACAGTATGTATTATAGCAAGGTATTTGGAAATGTCTGCTAGCTTAAATTAAGCATGTAAATCACACAACTGTTGATAATCATCAACTTCTATAGTATTTAGCAACTCAGCAGTTCATTATAATACAGCACATATTTTGTTTAAAGTCACTGATTACATTTGACTTCAGCAGTACCCAAGCCTGTTGGACCAGAGTCTATCTGTGTTTGCTTATAGCTCAAACCAAACCAGCACAAGCTCAACGCGACATCTGGCTTTCACATTACATTTGAGGCTGAATTTTGAGGAGCCTTTGAAATGTGTTGGAATTCAATTAAAACATGCACTGTGCCTAGGAAAACTGGACACTTTCCAAGAGTGCATTTCACACACCATAAACACTACAAAAATCTTTAAACATATAACCTAAAAGGCACTGTCAAGCTTTTTAGATTTGTCGGGCAGTCTGCATTTAAAATTCTCCCAAAAATAAGCTGTTGTGCATTTGAAAGAACTAGTGCATACCTGTGCATGCCTCTGCTTACCCGTGCATGCCCATAGAAAGCAAGTGTAAGCAAACATTTCTGCATGGCCGTAGAAAGTTACTGTTACCATGGCAACAGCAACCATGGTGAAACCTGCTTTGGATCTTTGATATCACCACTTGTTCGTTGATGCCTGCCTTTGATCTGTGTTGCCTGCCTTTGATCTTTGATCACAGCAAGTGCTATGATCATGAGTGCTATGATCATGAGTAATGCCTGCCTTTAATTTTTGATGATGTCATAGCGAGTCCTACGATCGTGAGTGCAGCCTGGCTTTGAACTCATCGCATGTCCTATTGTAGAGGATGCCTTTCACAAACGAGACTGAGTTTATTTCTCAGGGTTGGTTTATTGAGAGGTCACATCCTCCAACAAGAACAGAGTCTCAGAAAAGAGGTAGAACAATCATCCTTCACAGTTCTTATACCCTCCAAAGGCACAAAACCCCCAACATCATATAACACACCCCCAACCCACAGTCCTTGAGTAAACATACAGCCCCCGAGGCTCCTTGGCGTCTCCATTGTCTCTCTCATCCTTCTAGCCTCCGGGGCTCCTGCTGGGACATTCTCTCCCACTTTCCGTCTCCTAAAAGACCAACTTCACACCTCCCGTAGGTCTCTGCAGGGTCAGGTCCTCTTTGGCCATTGAGACGTGAAGCTTCCAGAATATGCACCGTCATGCCTACTAGGTATATGTGGGTGAATATGAATGCCATATATGCGCCCTAAATATGCGCCATATAACCCCCCCCAAACGTCTAAATAAGGACAAAGTACACCCCAAAATGCATAGAAACATGTCATATCACACAGAACAGCAAAATGGCACAACATATCACACTTCCAACTGCTTGGGCTTCAACCTCCTGCCATATCTGCTGTAAGCAGGTTTTGATCTGCCTGTAGCTGTTTCTTGCATCTGTGGATCAGAGTCGTTAGCACATCCTTGTGAAAGCTTAGAAGAGTGTCTCCCCGGTGGCCTGCCGCGATGGGGGGCCCTGGCTAACTGCAGTTGTTCATCAGCCAACACAAAAGCGGGTTTGAGTCTGTTAATGCAAACTAATTCCCTCCTGTCACCCAAATCGAGCAAAAAATGTTTTTCCCCAGTTTCCAACACTCTGAACGGTCCATCATAAGGCGGCCTTAAACCTGGCCTTTGAGCGTCGTGTCTGACAAAGACAAATTCTGTGTTCTTTAAGGCTTTAGGCACAAAAACGCGTGGGAAACTGTGAAGAACTGGGCCGGGGAGGGTGTTTGATCCCGTGTCGCTCTGCAGCAGCTGAGCGGGTGGGCGATTTGGTGCGGGGTTCTCTGGAAGGAATTCGCCCGGTAACCGGAGGGGTTGGGCAAAAACTAGCTCAGCCGGAGAGGCTTGCAAATCTTCCTTAGGTGCTGAACGCAACCCTAATAAAACCCATGGAAGTTTATCAACCCAATTTGTGTCCGTGAGAGCCGCTCTGAGGGCTGCTTTCAATGACCGGTGAAAGCGTTCGCACAAACCATTGGCCTGAGGGTTATAAGCGGTAGTGCGGTGAATTTTCACCCCCAGACTGAGGGCCATGGATGACCAGAGCTCGGAAACGAATTGGGGACCCCTGTCAGACGTTATGTCTGACGGGACTCCAAAACGCGCGACCCAAGCCGTTAAAAACGCACGCGCCACGTCTGCTGCTGTAGTTGACGCCAGGGGGACTGCTTCTGGCCAGCGCATTGTGCGGTCTACCATGGTTAGAAGGTGTGTGAAACCCTGCGACAGCGGGAGGGGTCCCACTAAGTCGATATGCACGTGGTCGAAGCGTTTGGCCGGGATGTGAAAAGGTTCTAAGGGGGCCCGCGTGTGCTTGTGTATGTTTGCTCTTTGACACGCTGCGCAGGCTGCAGCCCACTCTTTGACCTGTTTACACAGCCCCAGCCAAACGAATTTTTCTCCCACCATTTTGATCGAAGCGCGAACTCCCGGATGTGCCAGCGAATGGATTAAATCAAAAACGCGGCGGCGCCATGCAGCTGGGACCACGGGGCGGGGGCGCCCCGTGGAGATATCGCAGATTAGAGGAGGCATACCTGTCTGATGCACCCTGTGCTCCAGCCTTAGCCCTGTTGGCCCAGACTGGAGCGCGCGCACATCCGCATCGCTAACCTGCTCGGCGGCCATGGCTGCATAATCTAAGCCTACGCAGACCGGGGCTGCGAGCGCTTCCGTGCTGCAAGCCTGGCCTGCGTCCACAGCCACTGTGTCTGCCCCCTGGGGGCCTGGCGTTGCAACTGCGCGCGAGAGGCAATCTGCCACTACATTGTGTTTGCCCACCACATGTTGAATGTCGGTGGTAAACTCTGAAATCGCGGCCAGCTGTCTCTGCTGTCGGCCCGACCACGGCTCTGAAATCTTGGCCATTGCAAATGTTAATGGTTTGTGGTCTACAAACGCGGTGAAATGGCGCCCTTCCAGCCAGAACTGGAAGTGGCGGATGGCCAGATGCAGGGCTAAAAGCTCCCTATCGAACGTGCTGTATTTCCGCTCGTTATCGCGCAATGTTTTGCTGAAAAACGCAAGCGGTTGCCAGCTCCCTGCTACCAGTTGCTCGACAACCGCCCCCACTGCTACGTCGGAAGCGGCCGTGGTTAGTGCCATGCGAGCTGCTGGCACAGGGTGTGCCAACAGCACAGCGTTCGCCAGGGCCGACTTGACCTGGGAGAAAGCGTGCTCCCGTTCCGGGGACCACTCGACCTTATTTGCAGGTTTTTGTTTCTTTAGTGCCGCGTACAGTGGGTGCATGAGCTGTGCCGTGCTGGGGAGGAAACGGTTATAAAAATTGACCATCCCCAAAAATTCTTGCAATGCTTTAACTGTCTGCGGCTGGGGAAACTCCGTTATCGCGCGTACTTTATCGAGCAGCGGGACCGCTCCTTCTGGAGAAACGCGGTGGCCCAAAAAATCGATTTGCGCTACCCCAAATTGACATTTCGCTGGGTTAATTATCAGCCCATGCTCTGTCAGCCTCTGAAAAACCACTGTGAGGTGGCGTTCGTGTTCGACTTCGGATGCACTGGCTACCAAAATATCATCCAAATAGGCGAACACGAAAGGGAGGCCACGCAACACCGCATCCATCATGCGTTGGAACGTCTGTGCGGCGCCTTTGAGGCCAAAAGGCATGCGCAAAAACTCGAAGAGCCCAAAGGGGGTTATTACTGCCGTTTTGGGTATGTCTTGAGCGCGGACTGGGACTTGGTGATAACCACGCACCAAATCTATTTTGGAAAAGATGCGCGCCCCCGCCAAATGCGCCAAAAAATCCTGGATGTGCGGAATCGGGTAGCGGTCGTGTGCTGAAGCATTATTTAACCTGCGGAAATCACCGCAAGGCCGCCACGAGCCGTCAGCCTTGGGGACCATATGCAGGGGTGACGACCAAGGGCTGTTAGAGTGTCTAACAATGCCCAGTTTTTCCAAGTTGGCGAATTCCTCGCGCGCGATGGCCAGTTTTTTTTTTTTTTTTTTTTTTTTTTTTTTTTTTTTGTTACTTATTTGTACCCGTAGGTAGACTTGGTTTTTGCAGTCTGGTGACAAGCCACCGGCTGCTGGTCGCTGCGTGCGCGAGCGCCCTAAACCTACATGTTTTTGGTGTGCGGGAGGAAACCGGAGAAATCCCGGAGTAAACCCGCGCAACACGGGGAGAACATGCAAACTCCACACAGCTCACTGTTGGTCGGGGGCTGGGATCGAACCCACGATCTCATGATCCCCGCGATCCCCCGGCCGAGGGTAAAACTGTGCTGCCACAGTGCTAAACCACTGCGCCACCGTGCAGCCCAGTTTAGCTGGGTCCAAGCACCGAGCTTTTGCAAAAACAGGGGGCCGGAGGTAGTTATGAAGTGCTCGACCCCGTGTTTAGCTATTGACGCTGAAAATGTTGGGACCGTGAGTGCTGGGAACTGATTGAGTAGTGCATGAAACTTACCACCCGCAGCTGTGACATTAGGAATCAGAATCAGAATCAGAATCAGAATCAGAATCAGGTTTATTGCCATTGTTCATGTAGTACACAAACTAGGAATTTGTCTCGGTACAATGCTGCAACATTAAACATGATAAGATAAAAGAAATAAACTATACATGTAATAAAGTGTAGAATAAGATTAAGTGATACTGGTCAACAGTTAAAATATATTAGCGAGCAGCAGATACTGTGGAGAACTATATAGTGCAGAAGGCGGGGATGTGCAGAAGGCGGGGCCACCCGAGCTGTACAGGAGATAGAGTGGAAAGACAGTGCATTTACCATACGTCTATTAGTAAGATCAACTAATAAACCGTTTGAGCATAAAAAATCAGCACCTAACATGTTGTTGCTAACTGCAGCTACGACGAAAGTCCACTCGAAGGTGCGCCCGTGGAAGGATAGAAGGAGCGTCTTCTCCCCATAGGTTTTGATCGTCGAGCCATTTGCCGCTAGCACCAGTGGTCCGCTGGAAGACGCCAGCAGGTCCGCGTAGGAAGGCTTGACAAAACTCAGCTGGGAGCCTGTGTCCACCAGGAAATCCTTTCCTGAATTCGCGTCCGTCACGAAAAGCAGCTTGTTCTTAGCGCCGAGAGCAGCAGCTGCTACCGACTCTCGGTCTTGGCGTTTCCCTGGCGCTTGTATCGGCATGGTGGGATGCATCTGCGCGCCCTCTCCGCGAAACGTCGATGGTAAAAGCAGAGGGTGCCGTCCGCTCCGCTTCTCCTGGTCTCTGCCGCTGCTGATGTCAGTGGGTCCAGTGTTGCAGCTTCTGGTCTCCCCTCGTCTCGCGGGGGTGCGTTCAGCTCCGTTGCCGCTGTTGTGGCTGCGTGTCGTCTATGGGCGTCGATGAGCCGCTGCGCCTCCTGGCCCAGCCCGTGGTAGTCGCGGTCGTTGAGCATCTGTGAGCTGGCCAGGGTGACTCTCACTGCTGGCGGTAGTGTTCTGAGAAAGACGTGGGCGAAGATAAAACTGTCATCATCTTCGCCTCTCAGGTTCATCATCCTCGCCATCAGATCTGCTGGCCTGTCTGCTTCCCCTTCTGTCAGCGCCAGAAGTCTCTCTGCTCGCTCTCCCTGCGAGGGAGTGAAAGCTCGAATGAGGGCGGCTTTCAGTGCGCCATACTTGTCGTCCTTGGGCGGGTGGTTGGTCAGGCTCTCCACCCGCGGCACTGTGGGGCTGTCTAGCTTCGCGACGACATGGTAGAACCTCATTGCGTCCGCTGAGATTCCCCGAAGGTGGAACTGCACCTCCACAGTGGTAAACCAGGAGCGCGGGTTATGTTGCCAGAAATCGGGCAGCTGTAGTGTGGTAGCTGCATTAACCCGGTTGGCTCCTGAAGAGTCCGGTGCGGGAAGATCGTCGCCACCGGCCATAGTTTGTCGTAGGTCACCAGTGTAGAGGATGCCTTTCACAAACGAGACTGAGTTTATTTCTCAGGGTTGGTTTATTGAGGGGTCACATCCTCCAACAAGAACAGAATCTCAGAAAAGAGGTAGAACAATCATCCTTCACAGTTCTTATACCCTCCAAAGACACAAAACCCCCAACATCAAATAACACACCCCCAACCCACAGTCCTTGAGTAAACATACAGCCCCCGAGGCTCCTTGGCGTCTCCATTGTCTCTCTCATCCTTCTAGCCTCCGGGGCTCCTGCTGGGACATTCTCTCCCACTTCCCGTCTCCTAAAAGACCAACTTCACACCTCCCGTAGGTCTCTGCAGGGTCAGGTCCTCTTTGGCCATTGAGACATGAAGCTTCCAGAATATGCACCGTCATGCCTACTAGGTATATGTGGGTGAATATGAATGCCATATATGCGCCCTAAATATGCACCATACTATGATGTTTTAGCAAGTGCTACGATCGTGACATCATGACATCGTGACAGACAGAGATTTCTTGAATTTTATATAGAGTGATGATATTCCTTGTCTCCAGGGCATGGGTCCCAGGCCAGATCCTCGCTTTAAGTTGGGATTTTCTGTATTTCACATTATTATTATTATTATCCTGGGTTGCTTTTATTGTTATTATTATTATTCTGTCTTGCATATTTATTTCTTCATTGGTCTTCCCCTTAGTTTAAGTTTATCAGCATTGTTATTATTATTATCATCCTTATCATTATCATTATTGCCTTGGTGTTGTGTCCCCTCTGGTCCCCTGTGTGTGATTATCTGTGCAGCCCCGCCCATCCCATTTTCTGTAACCATGCCCTGGCGTCTCTGTTTGCCTTGGGATTTTCTGTATTTCATGTTATTATTATTCTCCTGGGTTGCTATTATTGTTATTATTATTATTCTGTCTTGCATATTTATTTCTTCACTGATCTTCCTCTTACTTTGTTTATCAGCATTGTTATTATTATTATTGTCATTATCATTATCATTATTGCCTTGGTGTTGTGTCCCCTCTGGTCCCCTGTGTCTGTGCAGCCCCGCCCATCCTGTTTTCTGTAACCATGCCGTGCCATCTGTGTTTTTTCTGCTTGTTACTTCTTCTCCTGCCTGTTACTGTTCTGTTATGTTGATTACCCGTATATATATATATATATACACTACCGTTCAAAAGTTTGGGGTCACCCAGACAATTATTTTGTGTTTTTCATGAAAAGTCACACTTATTTACCACCATGAGTTGTAAAATGAATAGAAAATATAGTCAAGACATTGACGAGGTTAGAAATAATGATTTGTATATGAAATAATAATTTTTTTCTTCAAACTTTGCTTTCGTCAAAGAATCCTCCATTTGCAGCAATTACAGCATTGCAGACCTAACATGATTGCACAAGGGTTTTCTAATCATCCATTAGCCTTCTGACGCAATGAGCAAACACATTGTACCATTAGAACACTGGAGTGATAGTTGCTGGAAATGGGCCTCTATACACCTATGTAGATATTGCACCAAAAACCAGACATTTGCAGCTAGAATAGTCATTTACCACATTAGCAATGTATAGAGTGTATTTCTGATTAGTTTAAAGCTATCTTCATTGAAAAAAGTGCTTTTCTTTCAAAAATAAGGAAATTTCTAAGTGACCCCAAACTTTTGAACGGTAGTGTATATATATATATATATATATATATATATAAAAGAGGCAATGGTTAGCGCGTCAAGGGTTGGAGCAGCACCTGGAATGACTATACAGCCCAATCCTTGAGTGGCAGTCTTTGGAGCAGCTGGTGCAGATGAAGATTGATGGTGCACGTGCTGATGCTGCACGTTCTTTCCTCGCTGCACGCTTCATCGCCATCTGGACTTTCGTGTTTGCTTCCATCTTGAAAACACCCTCTTTGACACTGTGGCGCCAAGTGGCTTGATCTTTGGTAATAACCTCCCAGTTATTGGCATTGATCTGCGCACACCGCATGTCGCGTTTGCAGACATCTTTAAAATGCAACAGCGGTCGGCCCACATGGCAGATGCCTACCCGCAATTCTCCATAAAGGATTTCTCTCAGCAGACGGTCAGGCTCCATGCGGTGCACGTGGCCAAGCCACTGGCGTCATCTTCGGCTGAGAAATGCAGGGATGCTTGCCAAGTCAGTGCACTCAAGGGCCTTGGTGTTGGGGACTCTGTCCTACCACTTGACGTGCATAAGGCACCAAAGACAGCGGAGGTGGAACTCGTTTAACTGCTTCTCCTGCCTGGCATAGGCTGTCCGGGACTCGCTGCCGTACAGGAGAGTGGACAGGATGCAAGCTTGGTATACGAGTAACTTGGTCTTCAAACTCAGCAGATTGTTGTTCCACACATGCTTGTTGAGTTTGGCCATGACAGCAGCTGCTTTGGCGATTCTGGAGCTGATCTCGGTGTCCAGCGACAGCGTGTTTGAAACAGTGGACCCTAGGTAGGTGAAGGTGTCCACAACCTCCAGCTGCGTGTTGTCAATGGTAATGACAGGAGAGGAGACAGCATCTTGCGCCATGATGTTGGTTTTCTTAAGGCTGATCATGAGCCCAAACTTCTTGCAGGCGTGGGACAGTTTGTTGACCAGGTGCTGCAGGCCCTCCTCACTGTACAATGCTAGAGCAGTGTCGTCTGCAAACAGCAGCTCACATATGAGGACCTCGTAGACTCTGGTTTTAGCACGAAGTCTTGCAATGTTGAGGAGTTTTCCATCTGATCTCATGCGGACGTAGACACCTTCAAGACAGTCAGCGAAGGCGTAGTGGAGGAGCATTGAGAAAAAAATCGCAAAGAGAGTCGGTGCTAGAATGCAACCCTGCTTCACTCCACTGCTGACTGGGAAGGCATCTGAGGTGGCTCCATCAAAGCAAACAGTACTATGCATGTCCATGTGGAAGGAGGAGATGATTGCAAGGAGCTTTGGGAGACAACAGATCTTTCGCAGGATCTGGAAGAGCCCGCTTCGACTAACTAAGTCAAAGGTTTTGATCAGGTCCATGAACGCAAGGAACAATGGCTGCTGCTGCTCTTGACACTTCTCCTGCAGCCGATGGAGGGAGAAGATCATATCCACTGTGGACCTTCCGGCTCTGAAGCCACACTGGGACTCAGGATAGACTCGCGAAGCGAGGCTCTGCAGGCGGAACAGGGTGACCCGGGCGAAGACTTTGCCAACTATGCTCAGAAGACAGATGCCCCAGTAATTGTTGCAGTCACTGCGGTTGCCTTTGTTCTTATACAGCATGACTATATTGGCATCTCTCATATCTTGAGGAATGTGTCCTTGCTCCCAGCAAAGGCAGAGGAGATCATATAGTGGTTGTAAGATGGCTGTTTTCCCATGTTTCAGAACTTCTGGGGGGATACCATCTTTCCCTGGAGCCTTGCCACAGGCGAGGCAGTCTATGGCTTTGCTGAGCTCTTCCAGCGTGGGCATTTAATCAAACTCTTCTATGGCTGGTAAGCCAGGCAAGGCATCGAGGGCAACGTCTGTCACGATGTTCTGGGTTGAGTACAATTCAAGATAATGCTTGACCCAACACTGGAGTTGCTTGCTCTTGTCGGTGATGGCTTCACCTGTCTTAGGTTTGAGCGGTGCTGTTTTGATGCTTGTGGGCCTGATAGCTGTTTTAATGCCCTCAAACATTCCTTTGCCATATCTGCAATCGGCAGCTACCTGGATGTTGGTGCACAGGTTCTGCCAGTACTCACTGGCGCAACGGCAGACAATCTGTTGTCCCTTGCTCCTTGCTGCTCGAAGGGCATCGCATGTGCCAGGGCAAGGGTTCTGCTTGTGAGCCAGCAGTGCTTCTCTTTTGGCCTCTGTGACTAGCTGCATTTCGTCCCAGTGAGCCTCAAACCAGTCAGCATTCTTGCGTTCTTTCTTTCCGAATGCGGTCATGGTTGAGTGGTGGATGGCGTTGCGAAGGTGATTCCATTTGGCGTCCACGTCGCCTGGGATATCGGACTGGAGGTGAGCTTCAAGTTTCCTCTGAAAGCTGTCAGCGAAGGTCTGCACCTTGATCAGATCGGAAACTCCGCAGGTGTTGATGCGGGAGCAACCCTTAGTCTTGGCATGGTGGATCTTCCTTGACTTCAGTCTGACCTTACTGGCAACAAGGGAATGATCTGTATCACAATCAGCGCTGTGATCGTTTCTCTTGTGAAGAACACTGCTGCGGTCTGCTCTTCTGGTGATGACAAGATCTAGCTGGTGCCAGTGACGGGACCGGGGGTGTCTCCAAGACCCTTTCGGCAGCTCTATACACTTGAAGCAGGAGTTTGTAATGCAGAGGCCGTGATGACAAGAGAATTCCAACAGCCTCTGTCCACTCTCGTTCATCCTGCCTATGCCAAAGTGGCCAAGACAGGATTGCCACACTTGCCAGTCTGCTCCGACGCAAGCGTTGAAGTCACCTAGCAAAAATAAGCCTTCAGAGTGGGGGATTCTAGATAGCACTTCCTCTAGAGCCTCGTAGAACTGATCTTTGCCTTCTGGAGTGAACATGAAGGTCGGGGCATACACAGAAAGGATGTTCACAAAGCTCGACGATGTCTTCATGCGGAGGGTGAGGATTCTTTTGGACCCTCTTGTAGGGGTTTCTGTGGTGGCGATCAGCGAGTTCCTCACTGCAAAACCTACACCATGCTGCCTGGACTCATCCTGGGACAGGCCCTGCCAATAAAAGGTGTAGTCTGATTCTCTAAGAGAGCCGCTGTTGGCCAGGCGGCTTTCCTGAAGGCAGGCAACATCGATGTTAAGTTGTGCCAGTTACTGATTGATGATGGTGGTCTTGCGAGAGTCACCCATTTGTTGAAGATCAGCGGTAAGTCCGGGGCACATGGTGCGAACATTCCAGCTTGCAAATCAAAGAGCTGGAGTCTTCGTATGTTTCTCCTTTTAACTGCCTGGTGCAGATTGACACTTGCTAGTCGGGAGAGACCCCTAAGCTCTATGCACCAAGTACAGCGGGCAAGCCATGGCGGGGTGGCAACTTACTGGCTGGGGGCTGCCCAGCTTGAGGCGGGCAGTAGCGGCCCAATGAAGCTGCGAAGGCTTCTCCCACTGTCGGACGAGACCCCTGGCACTCCTTCCTATGCCAATTGGTTGGAGCTTATAACCCGTAACTGCCTTGTCCCGTGTTGTGCCGGAATCTTGCAACGCCGCTGGAGTGGCCTCTCCAGTTTGTGCTAAAAAGCCTGGGCGGGGTAGTATGGAGACGCTGGGCTGCCCATACGTCAATGTCCCCCTCTTGGTGTTACTGGCTGAGTC
This sequence comes from Pholidichthys leucotaenia, assembly GCA_020510985.1. NCBI lineage: Eukaryota > Metazoa > Chordata > Actinopteri > Cichliformes > Pholidichthyidae > Pholidichthys > Pholidichthys leucotaenia. Next base: position 218,862,700 of record CM035840.1, read on the forward strand.
CAAAGGAAAGGATGATCCAATACAGTTTAGGGCCAGTTCCACTGCAAGAGTTGCCGGAAGTAGTGCTGAGCATCTGACAACTGCATTAGGGATCCACTCCGGATTTATCCTTGAGGTTTACTCCCGAAGCCTTTCCTGTAATCAGGAATAGCCACAAGGCAGCAGAGGTTTGGAATCAAAATTTACCTTCTAATAGGTAGTTTGCTGGCCAAGACTAACAGGCACCACCTGCCCGGATTTGAAATCAGAGTTGTCCTTCTCCTAGGTGGACTGACACCCAAGTCTGACGGATCCCACCTACCCGGAGCAACCTGGTTATAGTGCCAGAGACTCGCTGACACCCTCTGTCACTTAATGAAAACAGGGTCGGCACGAGAAGCCAGACAGTAGGATTTGGTTAGGAGACGCTATTGAAGAGATGCTGTGCTATGAGTGGGGTATTTCAGTGGAAATGTAGGTGCTCATTTCTGCATTCCACCCCAGCACGTCCTAACTCATTTAGACACTATATATATATATACTGTATATACTATATATCTATATATATATATATATATATATATATATATATATATATATATATACTGTATATATATACACTACCGTTCAAAAGTTTGGGGTCACTTAGAAATTTCCTTATTTTTGAAAGAAAATCACTTTTTTTTCCAATGAAGATGACTTCAAACTAATTAGAAATACACTCTATACATTGCTAATGTGGTAAATGACTATTCTAGCTGCAAATGTCTGGTTTTTGGTGCAATATCTACATAGGTGTATAGAGGCCCATTTCCAGCAACTATCACTCCAGTGTTCTAATGGTACAATGTGTTTGCTCATTGCGTCAGAAGGCTAATGGATGATTAGAAAACCCTTGTGCAATCATGTTAGGTCTGCAATGCTGTAATTGCTGCAAATAGAGGATTCTTTGACGAAAGCAAAGTTTGAAGGAAAAAAATATTATTTCAAATACAAATCATTATTTCTAACCTTGTCAATGTCTTGACTATATTTTCTATTCATTTTACAACTCATGGTGGTAAATAAGTGTGACTTTTCATGAAAAACACAAAATAATTGTCTGGGTGACCCCAAACTTTTGAACGGTAGTGTATATATATATACTATATATATATATATATATATATATATATATATATATATATATATATATATATATATATATGACATGAGAGATGAGATGAGATTCACTATATATATATACACACCGTGGGGCAAAAAAGTATTTAGTCAGCCACCAATTGTGCAAGTTCTCCCACTTAAAAGATGACAGAGGTCTCCAATTTTCATCATAGGTATACCTCAACTATGAGAGACAAAATGAGAAGAAAAATCCAGAAAATCACACTGAAGGATTTTTAATGAATTAATTGGTAAATTCCTCGGTAAAATAAGTATTTGGTCACCTACAAACAAGTAAGATTTCTGGCTCTCACAGACCTGTAACTTCTTCTTTAAGAGGTTCCTCTGTCCTCCACTCGTTACCTGTATTAATGGCACCTGTTTGAACTCGTTATCAGTATAAAAGACACCTGTCCACAACCTCAAACAGTCAGACTCCAAACTCCACTATGGCCAAGACCAAAGAGCTGTCAAAGGACACCAGAAACAAAACTGTAGACCCGCACCAGGCTGGGAAGACTGAATTTGCAATAGGTAAGCAGCTTGGTGTGAAGAAATCAACTGTGCCCTTCAGAGGTAAAGTGGGCTATCCCACAAAACCATTATTTTGAGAAAATGAGCTCTAAAGTTGAAATATTCTCAAAAAATCAGTGTGCCTATATCATTAAAAAGTTACCCAGGGGGTAATATTTCAACTTTAGAGCTCATTTTCTCAAAATAATGGTTTTGTGGGATAGCCCACTTTACCTCTGAAGGGCACAACTGTGGGAGCAATTATTAGAAAATGGAAGACATACAAGACCACTGATAATCTCCCTCGATCTGGGGCTCCACGCAAGATCTCACCCCGTGGGGTCAAAATTATCACGAGAACGGTGAGCAAAAATCCCAGAACCACATGGGGGGACCTAGTGAATGACCTGCAGAGAGCTGGGACCAAAGTAACAAAGGCTACATCAGAAACACACTACGCCGCCAGGGACTCAAATCCTGCAGTTCAGGTTCAGGTTCAGGTTCAGGTTACTTTATTTGTACCCGTAGGTAGATTTGTTTTGCAGTTTGGTGACATCCATATTTACAAGCCACAAATACATTCAACATAAACACAAACACAGGCACACATGAAGCTGACTATAAACATGATATAAATACTCAAGGCTCCATCAATCAGGATATAAAGACAAAGAGATGAGAGAAAAACCAGAGACAAGAGAGAAGGGTCATATTAAAAAGTTAAAGACTAGTCAAGGGGGTTAAAAACTCAAAGGTCTAAAAGATCTAAAAGATTTAGAACCCAAATAAAATCCTACCAAAAATAAGTAAATATAAAATGGAGTTAATAAATAGGTACCTAAATTATGTGCAATATATTGTTACAACTTGTTCAACTCTTTGACAGCAGCAGGAACAAAGCTGTTTTTGTAGTGCTGGGTTTTACTTTTTGGGACAGCAAACCTCCGTCTTGAGGGAAGAAGCTGAAAGTTGCAGTGCAAAGGGTGGGAGTCATCATTTAAAATGGAGGTAGCAATCCTCTTTACCTGTCTGGTGTACAAGGATGTCAGGCTCAGCTGTGACTCACCAAACAAACGACTGGACCATCTAACTACCTGATCCAAGGATTCCCTCTGTTTCAGTTTTATCTGACCAAACCATGACACTAAAGAAAAGGATAAAATAGATTCAATAAAAGCCCGATAAAACATTGTCATTATGGTTCGGTCAATCTGGAAGCGTGCAAGTTTCCTCAAACAATGCAAATGTTGCTGACCCTTTTAGCACACCCTTTCACAGTTCTCTTCAAAGTTTAAATTACTATCAATAATCATCCCAAGATATTTGTAGGATTGTACACATTCAGTGGTCTGACCTTTTAGTACGGTGACTTTGTGCCTGGGAGTTTTCCTCCTAAAGTCAATCAGAATCAGAATCAGAATCAGCTTTATTGGCCAAGTATGCACAGCACATACAAGGAATTTGACTTTGGCTAAAAACTTGCTCTCGTTGTTCAGGAGGAGGATTTAAATAAGGATTCAATGACAACAGACTATGTACAGTAAATTACAGTCTGTCCACGTTTCTATAAAAGGATGCAAATATGCAGTTATTTACTCAGACTAACCACACTTTGCAGAAATATATGAAAAAATATACAGTCACACAGTATTTCAATGTGAACTCAGATTCAGTGATATAATGTGAATGAAGTAAAAAGCAGTGTGAGAGTTATGTGCAATGTAATAATGGATGAAAAGTCATGAGTACAGCAACAGGTAGGACTAGATGAATGTTAGGAGTTCATCAGAGTGATGGCTTGAGGAAAGAAACTGTTCCTGTGACGGGTGGTTTTGACCTTCAGTGATCTGTAACGACGACCAGAAGATAGAAGTTCAAACAGTTTGTGGCCGGGGTGTGATGGGTCAGCACAGATGTTTCCCGCCCGTTTCCTGGTTATGGACCGATATAAGTTCTCAATGGAGGGTAGGTCGGTACCAATGATCCTCTCCGCAGACTTAATGATCCGCTGCAGTCTGGTCTTGTCCTGTTTAGTGGCAGGTCCAAACCAGACAGTGATGAAAAAGCAGAGGACAGATTGGATGATGACGGTGTAGAAGACAACCAGCAGCTCCTGAGGCAAATCAAACTTCTTGAACTGACGCAGAAAAAACAACCTCTGCTGGGCCTTTTTCCGGACAGTGTCAATATGGGAGGACCACTTCAGGTTCCGGGAGATTGTGGTACCCAGAAAACTGAAGGAGTCCACAGTGGACACTGTGCTGTTGAGGATGGTGAGTGGGGGGAATGAAGGGGGGTGTCGCCTGAAATCCACAGTCATCTCCACCGTTTTGGCTGGGTTAAGTTCAAGATGGTTCTGGCTGCACCAGAGGATCAGCTGCTCTATAATCATATTTCATCATATCTCAATAATCATATTTTTAGTTTTTGTCGTATTCAGCTGCAGGTAGGAATCCTCACACCAGTGAACAAAATCATCGACTACTGAGTTGTGGCCACTCTCACCATCCTGGAGGAGACTGACAATAACTGAATCATCAGCATACTTTATAATGTGTCTGTTGTCATGTCTGCTCCGACACATGTTTGTGTACAGGATGAAGAGTAGTGGTGACAACACACACCCCTGAGGAGAGCCAGTAGAAGAGCACTTTAGGTCAGACAATGTACCATTGACCCTTACTCTCTGCGTCCTGTTGGTTAAGAAATCCAGAATCCAACCCACCAGATTTTTGCTCAAATCAAATTGTTGTAGGAGCCTTTCAACTAAAATATGAGGTTGGATTGTATTAAAGGCGGAGGAAAAGTCCACAAATAAAAGCCTGACGTGTGTCCCATTAAAATCCAGATGTTTAAAAAGCATGTTAAACAGAGTGACAGTGGCGTCCTCCACTCCTTTGTGAGGCCTATATGCAAACTGCAAAGGATCCAATGCATGTTCAGTCTGCTTTAGGACCTCACATCTGACCAGTTTTTCAAAAATGTTCATTAAAATTGAAGTCAAAGCAATTGGTCTAAAGTCGTTTACCGTTTTAGGACAGCTGGATTTTGGAACAGAAACAACCACGGCATCTTTCCAGATCTTGGGCACATGTTGTGTCTGTAAGGACTTATTGAAAATGTAATGAAATACAGGACTCAGTTCATGTGCACAGGACTTTACCAAGTGCCCACATATATTATCAGGGCCCTGACTTTTGTTCACTTTTACAGCGCAGAACTCCCTTTTAATATCCTGCACCTCAATATTAAAGTGCCGACTGTCTTTGAGTTTCTGTTTCAAATCTTGGGTTTCTGTGCTAAAATCAAAGGAGTCAAAACGACCATAAAAACAATTAAGAGCATTAGCCAGCTCTGAGTCTGAACTAAAACCATCTAAAAACACACGATTACTGCGCTCTGTGCTCTGAAGGCCTGCAATAGTTTTCATACTGGCCCAGGCTGAACCAAGTTTCTTTGGGGTTTTTTGTATGTTTGTTTGTTTGTTTGTTTGTTTGTTTGTTTGCCATCTTGCTTTCCAATTCTGATTTATAATTCTGTTTTGCTCTTAAAATTTCGGACTTCAGCTCTTTTGTGGCTACCTGTAGCTCAGAAACAGACCCCTGTTTAAAGGCAAGTGCTTTCCTTTGTAAGCAGGATTTAACTGATTTTGTAACCCATGGCTTGTTGTTGGGATATATTTTGACATGTTTACGTGGAACGATCATATTTTTACAGAAAGCCATGTATGAGCATGTGGCGTCTACCAAAGAGTCCACATCACCCACACAGGCCAGTGTGAGCACCTTCCAGTCCGTACAGTTAAAGCATTCCTGGAGGCAGTGCACTGAATCCTCTGTCCACACGTCTATGTCTCTGGTCTCCACCTTGCCTCTTCTAAGAGCAATTTTATATGTGGGCAGCAAATGTACACAGTTGTGATCTGAGGATCCTAAAGGAGGAAGGGGGAGTGATTTATAGGCCCTCTCAATGGATCCATAGCACAGGTCCAATGTCTTTTTTCGCCTGGTTGGGCAGGAGACATACTGATAAAAGTTTTTAAGTGTCTTCTTTAAAGAAACATGGTTAAAATCCCCAAGAATAAAGTTTGGTGCCTCTGGGGATATTGACTGCAGCCGCTGCACCACATCAAAAATGGTGCTGGAGGCGGAGTCAGCATCTGCCCTCGGGTGAATGTACACAGTCGTTATGAAAAGTTGGGGGAACTCGCGAGGCAGATAAAAGGGGCGTAGTGATACGGACAGAAGCTCCACATCGGGTGTACAGATGTGCTCTCTGACCGTGACAGATGTGCAGTACTGTTTATTAATATATAAACATACCCCGCCCCCCTGACGTTTCCCCGTTACCTCTTCCTGCCAATCCGAGCGAAGTGGGGCTCCAAAGCCGTCAATCCACAGGTCTGCATCCCAGTCATGCGCAGTAAGCCACGTCTCCGTGTAAGCCATGACACAGCAGTTCTTGAAGTCCTTCTGGTAGCGTACATTCCCTTGAATTTCATCTACTTTGTTCCTCAGAGATTGCACGTTCCCCAAAATCATGGAAGGAAGAGAAATGTTATTAAACTGACGCCTCCTCAGGCGCAATTTCACGCCTCCACGCTTTCTGCGCTTCCTGCTCTTGTCTCTCTTTTCATCACTGTGTCCATGAACGCCTCTCAAAATAAAGTCCGGCAGTTGCGGCACAGACTCAAACACAGACGCTGCATTATCCGTGTTTAAATGCAGTAACATGTCCCTGGAATATTGTATTCTCCCCAGCATGATCGTGATTGTGCTTACCTCAGAGACAAAGAGCCGGTGGGAAAGAAGCAGCAGTGCAAAAGTGATTAGTGATGCTTGCCTTTGATCTTTGATGATGTCATAGCCAGTCCTATGATTGTGAGTGATTACTGCCTTTGATCTTTGATGATGGCATAGCGAGTCCTATGATGCCTGCATTTGATCTTTGATGATGTCATAGCAAGTCCTATGATTGTGATTGATGTCTATCCACCTTATTCATAGGCACCATGATGCCTTGCGTGAATTATGGTAGCAACTTCTGGTACTAGTTTAGAATATATGGTTGTCACTGAAATGGGACACTTTTCCTTGCGAAAAAAACAATGACTTTGGCATCAGAAATGGGGGAACACGGCCTCTTGCACCTCAAAACAGTAACATAATCATACCACTTCCCACGACTATCGAGGGATAGGAAGATGACTTTAAAAAGTGGCCTCATACACAGTAGCTCCGTTAGTTAGCGCTGCTGCTAAGATGCTAACAATGTAAACAAATGACCCTTGCTAGTAAAATGAGTCACTTTGAGGACATTTTTAAAACTGATGTAACGTTATTTCCACATTCTGTATTGAAAGACCTTCAAAATGATATTTAATTTGTAGGTAGTGTTCAAAAACTGACCCAGAAAAAGATAATTTGTATATATTTTAGCTAGGTTGAAAACTCACATTAGGAGTTACGTCTTCTGCAAAAACAGGTATTTTTAGAAAGTACAGTTTCTAAGCTTTAGAATGATACCAGACACTCATGGGGGTTTACTGGGACTTTGCCGCTACCAAACAAAGTCATGATTTTTGACTTCTCATTGCCTGTACTTATTACGCGGTGCACATTCTGACTCATTTTGCCAGCATGGGTCACAATATCAATGTCTCCAACGCAATAAAGTTGGCTGCATTTTGTTAAAATATGTTGAACATAATCAGATTTACCTCAGAGCAGATGTAGAATCTAGTTAGAGCCACAAAGAAGCCTCCATTTGTCCAGTCTTATTGGCACAACCACAAACACCAGCAAGTGCCAGAACGATACCAAAACATTCAAAAAATTAAAAAAAAAAAAAAAAACTAGAAGAGCTGAAATTAGCTGCCACTTGAGTGCAAAACACGTATGTGGACTATACCATCCATCCATCCATCCATCCATCAATCTTCCGCTTAATCCTTTGCGGGTCACGGGGGGGCTGGAGCCTATCCCAGCATCTTTGGGTGAGAGGCAGGGTACTCCATCGCAGGGCCAACACAGAGAGACGGACAACCATTCACTCTCCATTAAAATGAATTTGAAAAACTTTTAAAAACGCTATTTTAAATGTCCCTGCTACTCCACTCAAACTGACTGATTTAACACGGTCAGCCGAAACTGAAAGTTCTGTCCATAATCGTTCCTACAGCAGCACCCTCAGGAATAAGGTGGATATAGACATCATGTAGAGATCATAGGCAATCATGTAGAGATCATAGGAACATCATAGGCGGTCCTATGATCTGTAAGTGAGCCATATGATCTTGACACACAGAAAGAGTAGGAGTGATGTGTCTCAGTGGCTGGTCGATGCCGCTGAGGACACGGTCCAAGGACAGATGATTTTTTTCACACATGGGGAGTTGTTCAGAGCTCCTTGTCGGAACTCCTTCAGCAGGGATATAGAGTGATGATAATCAAGTCAGTGGCGGTAATGCACCTGTAAGCTGGTTGCCAACCGCCAATCAAATCTAAAAGAAGAAGAACAACACACACAGACACAGAGATTTCTTGAATTTATAGAGTGACTAGTACATACCCGTGCATACCCGTCCATGCCCATAGAAACAAAGTATAAGCAAGTATTTCTGCATAGCCGTTAGTGAAGGGTCTTTTCCTGTCTGAGACGGCTGTGTTGTTCACAGCCATGCCTGCGGTGTACTGCTTGAACCTGAGGTGTTTCATCTTCACGGCATCTTTTCTGATGTGCAACAGTTCTCCTCACTCTAGTGCTCTCCATCTGGTGGGTCTTCTTGTTCTTCTTCTCCTTCGTTCAGCCGACTGGTTGAGGGATAGGTGCGTTGTAATTCCAGTTCATAGACAGGATCATGCAAATAGATCTGAGCAAAAAGTGGCTTTCGATCCTGTTCAGGAAGACCCGTGCATGCCCGTCGAAACCCAGAAACCGGAGCACCTGGAGAAAATCAGCGCTTTACTTGGCATTTTACACAGTTGTAGTGTAGACTACCATTCTTCATGGGTATTGCTTCAAATGGGTGTGGTTTAAAGTAGTGTGTCCCTTAATCGGGTGACAGACTGACACACTGATAGAGATTTCTTGAATTTATAGTGTCTTCTGCCTTACTGAGATTTCCAGATTTACTGCTTTGAATGGGTGTGGTTTAAAGTAGTGTGTCCTATTCCATCTGAGCTTCTCTGTGCCTTGCCTGGCATGTAGCGTTGGTGGCCAGCCTACTATTCCGCATCTCCTGGGTCTCAGCTTATCTGTGCCTTGCCTGGCGTGCAGCGTTGCTCGCTTTGCGGGCATTTCGGGCTTCAAGTGACTCAACACATGCATGGCTCCTGTCTGTCTGTGCATCCCTTGTCTGTCATACCCTGTGCTGGTGAAGGGTCTCCTCCTGTGGCAGGCATCATAGGACACTACATCATAGGTAGGCAGGCCTCATGAGTGATGGTCTATATGACATCATAAAGACATCAAGGCAGGCATCATAGGACACTACAACATAGGTAGCCAGTCCTATTGTCTATATGACGGCATCACCTATATGACGGCCTCGCGAGTCCTATGATGACTGAGATCATAGGATCATCGTAGGACATCAGCCAGACATGGCCTATGATGTCCTATGATCGTGACAGACAGACAGACACACAGAGATTTCTTGAATTTATAGAGTGATGTTTAAATCTGGGCCTCGTGCATCAGGATTGAGTGTGACTATAGACTATGTAAACTTACAGAGCAGAAAAGTGACATTCTACGCCTTGGATTTAGGGAGCTGTCATCTTGCACTTTTGTAACCACAGTCTGCACAGTAGTGACTGAAAAGAAGCCATGGCATCAAGTTTCCCACCCATTACAATCTGGGCAGTAGACCATAGTTATGAGCAATCATAACCACACCTTTTTTTTATAATATCAAATAACTAATTCAAAATTGTAAGGGAAAATGGGAATATTAATAAATAATAAATATGATCAGGTATGAATTATTTAATTTATATTGATGTATTGGAATCTGAGCTCAAATCTCATTTCATATACATCAGAAAAGTTAATAACACTCGTAAGGGGCACCAGCTTCTATCTTTAAGAAGCAATTTGATCTTCAATTTCACTTTATTCCTGTTTGATCACTCAATAAATTAATCAATAATCAGTCTCAAAAATTCTCCGTGAATTCGATACCTGGGCTTGAAACAGACTCAGAATGAAATAAATTCCCAACAACTTCTCTCATTTTTAAATATTTATTAAATGAAATGATTAACAGACATTGCAGTAATCTCATTAATCATAAAATCAATCTTGTAAATGATAGATTAACAATGTCAATATTTTCGGAACCAGGGTTAAACTGAGAAATGAATTTCTATCAGTTTGAGTTAACAGATTATAAAAAAAAAACCCGCAAATTTATGGAGAAAGTTTACTAATTATGAAAAAGTCCTAAATTGATCTTAAGAAAATAAAAACGGAATTTTAATGAAAAGAAGAGTTATGTTAAGGGCTTCTTAATTTGCATCTGACTAGATATACAAATTATTACCGAACCTCAGACGTTAATTCAGCAGTGGAATTAAAGTTTGCAGCTCACGTGTTCCTCGGTTGATGATAGTTCTGTCGTCCGTCCTCAGCCCAAGATTTCGTGGATGTTAGGGGAAATATCTGCCCGCAGATATTTCAGGGTCCACAGTTCGACCTTTAGATTCAAGCGGTCGAGGGAGGCTGGATCTTGGCCGTATGACCCACAGCTGAAACGGGTTCTAGTCATATGGTGCCGATGCTTCTTCAGCGCGATGTGGGACAGCTGCGCGTTGATTCCTCAGCTGCACGTGACGTGGAAGCTGCTTCTTCTCAAGAGGTCTTCGATAATAATTAAAAGATATCTAATCCGATCTCAAATTAAAAAGGCTTCGGACTTTAGATAAAAATAGTAGCTTCTGGTGGGTGCTTGGTCAGGAAAAATATTATAAAATAAAGTCAAGATTAAGTTTACATTAAAATCAAACAAACGGTGGTTTTACAGAAAGTTTAACAAAGAAAAAGTGATGAATAAAAATTGGAGTTTAACTCCGATTAAGAATTGAGCTCAAAGAAATAGGAATTCCTAGGCATTTAAGAGAGAAAGAAAATACAAAGTTACATAAATTACGAGTTATCTGCTCTGTGTTCAGAAAAGCGACACATGGTCAGACGGTCCTTTGTTCTTCCTTGCTGTGTGTAGACAATGAGAGCAGCCGAAAAGCGGTGACGAAAAGAGCAGGCGAAAAGAGAGTCCGGAGCAAAAAGAGAGATGAAAAGAGGGTGAAGCAGGGGTCTCTCTCCTTTATATAAGCTCTGTTGAGTTTCGCGGGCTTCCGGCCTGACCGGAATCTCAGCCAATGAGCGTCCTTCGTGGGCGGGCTCGATGAACTTTTAGTCCAATGAACAAACAGTCTATTGTTTGGAGCGCTTTGGAATGAAGAGTTGTCATGCAGAGATTGGCTGTTGGAGTCACATGTGATATCGAGGCAAAACTTGGATACATACTGGAAGTTAATATTTCCCTTTATGTATTAAACTAAGATAACTTTAGTGATTAGTATAAATTATAAGCAGTGCTTCTAAATCAACATGCAGGAATAAACATTCATATAAACATTAGCATGCACATATATAAAATCACAGATTAATGCATTTCACACATATTTTCCACATCAAAAACATCAGAGTCCATCTGCATTTTCATAGTTCTGAAAAGAATGAAGGTTTAGAATTGAGTTTGTAATAATGTACTTTAAAGTTCACTGTTTAAATCCAGCGTTTCCAGAGTTTAAGGAAATTAACTGGGTTGTGGGTCTGTTGCATGTTTTATGGGGGCAATAAAAGTGAAGCCGGACATTAGGGAAATTCCTTAGGCTGGTTTTAACAAAACAAAGGGGATTTCAGCTGTGGCCTGGGGGAAGAAAATCCATTTCTTTGCGTTATTCCTGGATGAAACAAAAATGTCTTTAAGCAGAAGAATAATTATTGCTGAGCCAAAGTGAGATGATGCTACAAAATGAACACATTCAAAAAAATGAATGATGAACACTAAATTAGCATCAAGAATTACCTACAAGGACTGAAACTATCTTTGTGAAAAAGGTGAGGAATATTTTTAATGCACTGTAATGGGTGAAGGTGGAGCTGATAGTCTTACTGCAGCCAGCCACCAGAGGGCGATCATGATGTGCAGGCTTCACTTTTGACTCACGTGATCCATCCTTCTATCCTGTCTATGGTGTCACTGTTGTGAATATTGGGAAAACTTGTAGATGAAGTGCATTACAAAAATGTTTGATCTGATGCACAAACATCGATGAATACTACCACAGCCTAGGCTGGACTGATTCCATTTGTAACCAATAATATAGTTGAGCATTTCTTCTTCTTCTTTTAGATTTTAGTGCCTCAATAACCCTGCAGTAGTTGGTGGCAGTTTTGTAGGAGGTCAGTTGGCAGTTGCCATGGAGGCAGCCATTCCTTGCATGAGGACGGATAATTTTTTTCACATATAAAGAGTTGTTCATCTTCTTCTTTTAGAATTGATTGGTGGTTGGCAACCAGCTTAAAGGTGCATTACCGCTACTGACTTGATTATCATCACTCTATATCTTTGTATAAGGAGTTCTGAACAACTCCCCACGTGTGAAAAAATCATCTGTCCCTGGACTGCGCCCAAGGTGCGGCCGAGATCCCGCTCAGATCATCTTCTTCTTCTTTTAGACTAGTACATACCCATGCATACCTGTCTATGCCCGTAGAAACCAAGTATAAGCAAGTATTTCTGCATGCCCGTTGCTGGAGGGTCTCTTCCTGTCTCAGACGGCTGTGTTGTTCACAATCATGCCTGCGGCGTGCTGCTCGAACCTGAGGTGTTTCATCTTCATCAGGTGATGAGTATGTCTTCGTTAGTGAGTGATGGTCTCTATGACATCATAAAGCCATCAGGGCAGGCATCGTGAGTGATGGTCTATATGACATCATAAAGACAGCAAGGCAGGCATCGCAGGACATCATGCCTACATCATAGGTAGCCAGTCCTATTGTCAATATGACGGCAATGAGAGTCCTATGCCGTCCTATGATGTTCTATGATCGTGACACACAGACAGACACACAGAGATTTCTTGAATTTATAGAGTGATGATTTGATTGGCGGTTGGCAACCAGGTACAGGCGCACTACCACCACACACCTCACTCTACATCACCACTCCATGAGTGAAAAAACCACTCGTCCCCGGACTGTGTCCTCGGCAGCGTCACTCATGTCAAAGGAGTTGTTCAGAACTCCTTATACTTCTTTTTCTTCTTCTTTTAGATTTGATTGGTAGTTGGCAACCAGCTTACAGGTGCATTACCACCACATACTTCACTCTATATCATCCCTGTCTGGTCAGGAGTTGTAGTCCTTACCACCACGTACTTCACTCAGTAAACATCACTCTATGAATCAAAAGTCAGAATCATTCTTGGTTGGCAACCTCTTCTTCGTCTTCTTCACTCTATATCTTTGTACAAGGAGTTCTTGTACGGAGTTCTGAACAATCTTCTTCTAGATTTGATTGGCGGTTGGCAACCAGCTTACAGGTGCTTCTTCTTACTCTATTCTTATAAGGAGTTCTGAACAATCTTCTTCTTCAATGAGATTTCCATGTCTTGTCGAAGACCCTTTGACCTTGTACCTCAAGACTGAAGTTAGGCTCACCAGCTTGCAGTTCCTAGAGGAATTTTCCTCATAGGAAATTCTGTCACATGTGTGTGTGCTTGGTGACTAAGGGTTAACCCAGCTGCACTGTCTTCTATCGTCACATGTGTGTGTGCTTGGTGACTAAGGGTTAACCCAGCTGCACTGTCTTCTATCTACCAGGCGACCTCCACTTACCTGTATACCAGACCTCTGATTGAGTGACCTGTCCAGTCAGACACCTGGAATACACCCTTGGTATTAACGACAGCCCCTCATGGTCTCACATTCCTCTTGGTAAAATCTGGGTAAATGTTTAAGATCAGGAAAATTGATCTATAGGAGGTCTGTTTTAAAAACTCATAAAAAATGTAACACCTCTTGCTGAAAAATACCTTCTTGAAAATCCAGAAAAAGATGGACACTGAAGCAGTGATCTCACAAACTCCCAAATTGTCTTTTAATATGCTGTAGTATTTATTGAAAGTCTGCAAAGCTCAGCCAAAACAGGATATAATTGCATAAAAACAGTCAATTAAATCAAAATGATAAAATTCAAAATTAAACCAAAAATAAGGAAAAAAGGGATTTAAAATCAGAAAACCCAAACTGATTGAAAAACCTTGATTCAAAAAGTTGGTATTTGTAAAATCAGTCATTTGATCAAAAAGTGAAATCATTCAAAAATATAAAAATTCAAAAATCACCAGGATCAGTCCAGAAAATCAAAATTTTAAATCAACCAAAAATATGAAAAATCTGAAAGAGTCCAAAATAAAAGAAACTCTTTGAAAAATCAAGCCTGGTAAAAACATCTAACTAATTTGGGGTTATATGTCTAAAAAGCCGTGTTGGGGAGATTGATGGCTGGTATTCTCCTTCAATCGCTCCTCTTCTTGGGGAGAAGGGGAAGGAAAGGCGAGACAGGGAAGCTGACTCTTGAGGCTCCATCTTCTGTTCTTCCAACAGCGGGGCCCCGTGCTCTGTGTAGCCACAGACGGGGGTGGAAGCCGTCAACCGGGGAGCGGATGGGGGGCCTCCACTTCCTCTTCTGTCTTCGCCCAAGTGTTATTTTCTCCCTTCTTGCAGCAGAAGATTTAGAGTTGTTAAAAACTGAAGAGTTGAGATGGTGTTTGATCCATTTTCTTGCAGCGGTCTCCCTTTCTTCAATCTTCTGCCATCGGATGAATGAGGTCTTAGAGTCTGCCAAAAATGAACATTTCGGGGCTTTTGAACAGAGTTTTTATACCTTTTTTACACTCAACTGTGATTGGCTAGCAATCTTCCCATAGGCTTTTTGGCTTCTGTGATTGGCTTAATGTTACTTTTTATATAACAATTGCTTCATTCTGCACATGCCCCTCCCCAATCCCAGTAATCAGTCGTGTGCCCCCCCCCAATAATTGGCCACGCGCTGCTCATGCACTGCTCATTCCTTGAGCTTGTGGCTGTCTGGTTTCGCTTATCTCAGCACTTGTCCCTCAAGTTCTGCTCATCTCATCATTTTCCATTACCAAAATAAATCAACTCACTGTCTTAAACAGTTTCATTTCCTCTTTCTCTCACTTGCTTTCCCGTCAATAGGCCTTGCAGAACATCTCACAATCTGGACCCACATAAACCTTTCTTTGTGCAGTTAAAATGTACATGAGATGAGATGATGAGATGAGATTCAACTTTATTGTCATTACACATGTATGAATACAAGGTAACGAAACATGACTTGGCATTTGGGCACGCTCTGCAGAGCGCATTCAAGGCCGGGGCAGCCGCTAGGCGCCAGTCATAAAGAAGAAAGGAAAAAAAGAAAAAGAGAATGGATATGACACAGTAGGCGAGAGAAAAAAACATGTTTTATCAGAATGACGTTCGGCAAGTGAGCGAAATTTTGATTGCAGGCAAAAAAAACCTCAATGCACATTTAGCAGACATTTAGCAGGAGATCACACACAAAAGTTGAGAGGCAGTGTATTGTATGCATGTAATGTTGTATGCATTGTGTAGTGTAAATGTAACAGTTGTTAGTGAGCAGCAGAGGGCGCCTCCTGGCAGTGGATAGATGTTATAATCATGTGACTTATAAACAAGTCCAGAGTCTATCTCTCTTGCTTGCAGAAGGCCTTGAGGGTCCAATCCGCTGATACGACAACAACTGATTGTCGATTGTTTGGGTAGACATAAGAGCCGGTCCTTCCGCTTATCTCAATCAGGAGGAATGTAAACACAGGGGTACCAAACAAGGTCAAATCAAATCAGCACAGTGCACTCAGAGAATAGAATTTGTCCTCACCCGTGTAATTCTGTGCTTCCATTATATGTGCAGGCTTAAACTGTTTTTCCATGGAAAGCACAGGGCTCCAGATGTATTCCTCCACTGAATCACTGTCATTCATTCAGTTCACTGTTTGCCGCTACTCGTGCCCTCCCCAACTGGTCGAATTTAATGAAGGAGCTTGCCGGGTCCGCTTTGATCAGCTCTCTCACCTTCCTTCAATTTCTGATGCATCAGGGAACTCCACAGCCAAAAATAGAAGTCCTGAGATCATAACCAATAATGTTTCCACAGACGCATGAATTCCAATGTCCATGAGTCTCCTCGCAGGTTCCAATTCTTGGGCTCCCCCTTGGCCCAATTCTTGTTGAAAAATAGTGACAATAGCACATTTAAGCCGCTTCCAAATCCATAATTTCCGTTTAGATTAAGATTCAGCAGAAGAAGAGCGACTAAACACAGACAAAAACGCAACATTGCAAAGCTGGGAATAGATCAGGAAGGCAGGAGAGGAGGGAAGAAAAATGCGACTGCTCTCTCTCAAGGCAAGAAGGAAAAGAGATATGATCACAGTTGGATTACACTCATTATTTTGGTTGACATTATTTTTGGTTGACTACATACTTGTTAATCAATGAGTATACATTTGCTTTACTGATTGCATAAAAAATATTGCATTTCATGGCATATGCTTTCAATATTGTGCTTTGCATTCAGTTCTATGAATTGCCAGCCATGTCTGCTTCCATCCTTTTTGACCACAGGAGTGTGTGCTCTGATGATTTTGTGACCCTGGCTGACCTCCTTGTGATGTTTTCTGTATTCTTGGGATGTTTGAAGCAGGATCCCCCATTTTCTTTTCATAGGGGGTAAACCGGTGTGATTGTGAGGGTCTGCTGCTTTCAGCCTTTTTGCGGTTGCTGGGATCATGTCGTGGGGTACTCCCAGTCTACATGATGTCTACAACTCCTTTGTTCTCGCATCACTCTATATCTTCTTCTTCTTTTAGATTTGATTGGCGGTTGGCAACCAGCTTACAGGTGCATTACCGCCAAATACTTCACTTTATATCACTCTTCTTCTTCTAGATCTGATTGCCGGCTGGCAACCAGCTTACCACTCTGTGTGTCTGTTTTTCCTTCTTCTTCTTCTTTTAGATTTGACTGGCAGTTGGCAACCAGCTTACAGGTGCATTACCGCCACTGACTTGATTATCATTACTCTATATCTTTGTATAAGGAGTTCTGAGCAACTTCTTCTTCTTCTTCTAGACATGATTGGGGGTTAGCAACCAGCCCACATGTGTACCACCACCACACACCTCATATATGTCAGTCTTTCTGTCTGTTTTTCCTTCTTCTTCTTCTTCTTCTTCTTCTTCTTCTTCTTTTAGATTTGATTGGCGGTTGGCAACCAGCTTACAGGTGCATTACCGCCATGTAGTTCACTTTATATCATCACTCTATCTGGTCAGGAGCTGTAGTCCTTCTATCATCATTGCTGTGTCCAATCGAACCTCAACTGTATCTCCAGACATCACTCTTCTTCGTCCCCTCATACTTCACTCTATATCATCACTTCACTCTATACCATCACTTTACACATCTTGGCCGTGGCAACTGCCATGGCCCCCGGAAGGGCCTTTGTGACGTTTTCCTCATAGCTTTGTGATGTTTTCCTCATAGCTTTATGACATTTTCCTCACAGCTTTGTCCTCATAGCTTTGTGACAAAAATTTTCCTCATTGCTTCGTGACATTTTCCTCAGAGCTTTGTGACGTTTTCCTCATAGCATTGTGATGTTTTCCTCATAGTTTTATGATGTTTTCCTCATAGCTTTGTGACATTCTTCTTTTTTAATCTAGTATCTGCATCTCATCTCATTATTATTGTTCTTTTAGACTTGATTGGTGGTTGATCGATCCCCCACTTACAAGTCCTCAACTGCTTCCCAATGTAGCCCCATGCCAAGATATTTTTCTGCTGCTTTCACAATGATTTTGATTTTTTCTGTTTTCTTGGAAGTCTGCGCAGTGCAGTTTATCACATCTACCACAAATAAGACAAAATTATTCTCCTTCAAAACCAGAGTATCTTCCTTAATTCTGCTGCATGCACTGCAAGTCTGCACACTTTCCCTGTTCAAGTCCACGCCCACTTTTTTAACTGACACCTTTTTCGCAGCTTCTGCAAATGTTAGTCCCTGGGAGACTTATCTGCTGAATTTCTACTGCTCGTTTGCTGGTTTCACAACCTCAATATGCAGAGCTATGTTCACCATGGCAGTTACAGCACTTTAAATTTGGCTCCTCTTTCACACTTTCCATATTCATGTTCACCGGAGTATCTGGCACATCGTTGTCTACTTTTGCATATCGCTGCTACATGACCAAACTTTTGACATTTGAAACATCTGAGTGGAGGAGGAACGTAAAGTCTGACTTCTTCTCTTGGTTACTGGTGGATAGCAGACAACTGAATAAGGTGCATACCGCCACCTACTGTACAAGAGTGTGTAACATTATGTCATCTGAGCCCGACCCCTAAATTCTATGACTTAATCCTGTGTTATTAAAAAAGAGAAAAGAGCCCTCCTCATGATTCTTATTGCCTCTCCAGCTGTTCCCAGAATCCCAGTTAAATCCCATTCCCTACCGGCTTCTCGAACTTCATTTTCCATTATCTGTCTTTCATTTCCATATTTGTGACAGTGTAATAAGATGTGCTCGACATTCTCTTTTACTCCACATCATAGCTCATCACTCTATAAATACAAGAAATCTGTCAAATCTCCGTCTGTCACGATCATAGGACATCATAGGATGGCCTATGATGTTTGCCTGATGTCCTATGATGATTCTATGATCTCAGGCATCATAGGACTTGCGATGCCTTCATCAAAGATTAAAGTTTATATGACGTCATATAGACACCATAGTATACAGTCGCCTATGATGTTCCTATGAAGTCCACATGATGTCTATATGACATCATATAGACACTGTATAGAGGGATTCCAATAAATCTGTTGGCATTAAGGAGATCCCAATGCTCGGCTTCAACCCAGACATACGTACACAAGGTAAAGTTTATCATTACATGGCTGCTCTTCTTCCTGAACAGGGTCGAAAGCCACTTTTTGCTCAGATCTATTTTCATGATCCTGTCCACGAACTGCAATTATGACACACCTATCCCTCAACCAGTGGTCTGAACAAAGAAGAAGAAGAGGAAGAAGAAGAAGAAGACCCACGAGATGGAGAGCAATAGAGTGAGGAGAATTGCTACATGACACAAAAGATGCCACGTACTTCACTCTATATCATCACTCTATATATCTTGGCCGTGGCAACATCACTCTATAGTTGAACATCACTGTATCTGTGACGCCCTCCTTCTTCTTCTCTCGGTTACTGGTGGATAGCAAACAACTGGAAGGTGCATACCGCCACCTACTGTACAAGAGAGTGTAACATTATGTCATCAGAGCCCAACCCCTAAAGTCTATGACTTAATCCTGTGTTATTTAAAAAGTAGAAAAGAGCCCTTCTTGTGATTCTTAGTGCCTCTCCATCTCAGTCTTCTTCTTCTTCTTTTAGATTTGATTGCCGGTTGGCAACCAGCTTACAGGTGCATTACCGCCACGTACTTCACTCTATATCATCACATATCTTTGTATCAGGACTTCTGGAACATCTGTTCCCAGAATGCCAGTTAAATCTCATTCCCTACCGGTCTTTCGAACTTCATTTTTCATTCTCTCTCTTTCATTTCCATACTTGTGACAGTGCAATAAGATGTGCTCCTCACACACATCATCATCACTCCATACTGTATAATTCAAGAAATCGGTCTGTGTGTCTGTCACTACCATAGGACTTGCTAAAAGATCAGGATCACCTATGTTGTTCCTGTGATCTCTACATGATGCCTATATGACATCATGTAGATCATAGAACTCACTAAAAGATCATAGGACTCACTATGAGATCAAAGGCAGGCATCACTCACTATCATAGGACTCACTAAAAGATTATAGGACTTGCTATGACATCATCAAAGATCACAGGCAGGCATCACTCATGATCATAGGACTCACTATGACATCATCAAAGATCAAAGGCAGCCATCACAGATCAAAGGCAGTCATCACTGAACGAGTGGTGACATCAAAGATCAAAGGCAGGTTTCACCATGGTTACTGTTGCCATGGTAACAGGAACTTCATACAGGCATGCAGAAATGCTTGCTTACACTTGTTTTCTATGGGCATGCACGGACATGCACAGGTACACACTAGTTAGAGAAAAAGGGGCAGCATCGTGGTACAGTGGTTAGCACTGTTGCCTAACAGCTAGAAGGTTCCAGGTTTGAATCCCCAGGCTGGTAGGTGTAGGAACCTTTCTGTGTGGAGTTTGCATGTTCTCCCTGTGCTGCGTGGGTTTACTCTGGGTGCTCGGTTTTCTCCCACAATCCAAAAACATGTGGTCAAGGTTCGGTCACTTGGTTACTCTAAATTGTCCCTAGGTATCTGTCTCCTAGACGGTTAGTACTAGTGAAGCGCTTTGAGTGGTCTTTGAGACTTGAAAAAACGCTATATAAGTACAGGGCCTAATCTCTTAAAAATTCTTGCAACAGGAGAGCGAGCCCTTGTGACTCAAGAGAGGAAATTGTGAACCCCCACGAATGTTTGGAGAGGTTTTAGAAACACATACACGAATACCATTCTCCGACTGGTCACAAAATGTCACAGTCCAGTGAGATACTAGCTTAAGATAATATTGAAATGATTGACTTCAGTTCGATGTTTCAGCATTGTCACTGTTTACATCATCAGACCATACTTGTCCTGTTTTACATTATTATTATGTTATTATTATTTGTACTTGTGAATTGATGCCATGCTAGAACTAGATAGCCTAGAGCTGTAGAGATACTGTATAAACACACAGTTTCTCTACTCTGCTGTTTCCCGCTGTTCCAGAGCCAGACACTGGGAATTGTGTTCAGAAGAAAAACTGGAAATGGATAGCTGTCGATTGTAATAGAATCCATTCCTTCACATGCTATGATGATGTCATACTGGTGAGGGAGAACAAGACATGGGAGGAGGCATTAGAGCACTGCATGTCTCTGGGCAGACTGAGCACAGTTAATCCAGGGTCTCTGCATATTAACCACAAGTACAACCTAGTCAGCCTGTTAACTCCAGAGGAACATGTTTATGCTCAAGAGAAAGCCCAGAAGGCAACAACTGATGAGGTTGGCTAGATTTGTACTCTATAATCACAGCATGTTGGGAAATCGTGGAAGTAACTAAGACTCCATGTTGATATTGAATATCTCTTTCCTCTTTATGCTGGTAGGTTTGGACGGGGCTGCGTTTCCTGGCTGGTGAGTGGCTGTGGGTCAGTGGAGAGCAGATGCAGTATGCTCATCTCCCACACTGCCCCACTAGTCGGTTTTGTGGCATCCTGGAGAAGAACAGCAGCAGTCTCTTCAAGATGAGGAACTGTGACGAAAAGAGGAACTTTCTCTGCTACAAGAGGCCTTAAACATTACATTTTTTTCAAGAAGTATAATCACTAGGGCTATGTGATATGACGATATATATCAGATGACGAGATAAAAACATCTGTTGTTTCATATAAAACACATCGTTTATGTTGTGATTTTTACAAAAATAATTCTTTAGCAAAGCTCTTCATACACTACATGTCAGCTCCCCACCTCTCCCCCACAGATGCACCGGTTGCTAGGCTTCACTCCTGTGGTTAGCACAGCAGCTAACTCCAAACTAATGGTTTGGTCAAATAGCCGCCACTTCTGTTTGCCAGGAATGTTGGAATTTTTCCCATTGTGCTGCATCAAAGAGAATAGTTTGCTAGCCTCATTTTAACTGAATGTAAGTAACAATAACACCATCTTACTCTTATTGTCAAACAGCAAATGCTAAATGGTGATGCTAAGTTGTCACTAACAGGAAACATTGAAGTGTATCAGACCACCATTTCTTTGGTTTAAATTACTGCCAAGTTTCTTAGTTTTGTCTGAAAAAATTACATTAAAGATGCAAAAGTTTGTGATAGTGACACATACACACAAAATAATTAAAATGTGTCAGAGGAGCAAGGTGGCTGTTAATGTAATTTACTTGATTTTTAATTATTTTAATTAGTCAAGTAGTGATAATGAATAAAGCTGAAGTCATCACTTGTATTTTATACATTATCTTTTGTGCCTTTGATTTTCAAATCATGACCAATCTGAAATATTTTTACAAAGAAGCAAACTCCACAGGTTTAAATCAGACCAGAACGTGGCAGTCTTCAAGCTGTAGATCTACAGTTAAATTTTTATTGATTTATTTTTTCAATTAGTTTTTTATTTATTGATATTTTTTGCAGGCATGATGCTTAATAAAGATAACTGCACCAACAGTTAATGGAGGGTTCCCAAACTTTTCAGCCCATGACCCCCAAAATAACGGTGACAGAGACTGGCAGCCCTCAACTATCCCCAAAGGTGTCATGTTCCTGGGGCACGGGTTAGAGCTGTGCCCAGTTCTTCTGCCCAGTGAACATGTTGCTGTTTATTTTCTGTTATTTCTTAGTTTATTATGATGTTTTGGAATTTTGCTGTGTTGTATTTTCTGTTTCCGGTTTGTTTGACAGCGCTGTGCAACTTCCAGCTGTCAATTCCTTTGGGGCTGCACAGCTGCTGTCCATTGTTCACTCATGAGCTACCCCTGTCTATGATCATGTGTGGGTATTTAAGGAACACGGCAACTTCAGCTGTTGTCGTGTCCTACTACTCTCTTTCTGCCATCTCCTGCCATGACCTATTTTCATGGTTAGGTCCTGCTGTTGAGGTAAGTTGGTGTGCTCCATCTTGCTGCCTTTCTCCTCTGTTTTTTCTCGGCCGTTGAGCCATTGCTCTTGGGGTTTCCGGCTAAGCGTTTTTCTCTTGCTCAGGCATTCCCTGTGCCTGGCACCACTGACGTTGAGCCCAACTTGCCTCCAGCATGTATGTTTCATGTCATTTCATCATGCTGTATTTTACCTTCGTGCTCGCCAGTCCGCTTGTCGGAGCACATTTGTATTCCATAGTTTCTCTACGTGCCTGCCAGTTTTCTTGTTGGGGCACATTAAATTTATTCATTATTTTTCCACATGCTTAACCAGTTAGTTTGGGAGCGTTTTGTGTTTATTTGTCTTATTTTGGTTCACCAGTTAGTTTGGGAGTTTTTGTGTTGTCTTTTATGTTAATAAATATGCAGAAACCTACAGCATGCGTTTGGTGTCCTATTTCTCGCCCATTAAATGGGCAGTTCATGATAGGAGGTGACTGAAACATAAAAAACGTACACACAGGACTCATGCTGTCATGATGCCGAGTGGGGGTCAGTGCCATGATCGGGTGTCCTGGTTGCTACTCTTTTTCTGTATATGTATTTGTTCTTGATTTTCTTCCATTATGGTTTGTGCTTTTATTTTGACAACACCATCATGTTACTTCCTCCTGTCAAATCTGTTTGTGGGTTGTCCCAGTTGTTTTGTTATCTCTGATTACTTTCTCACTCATGCATCTACACCTGATCCACATTTGGGTTTTCCCTGTCTTATTATTTAAGCTCACTTGCGGGGTTCATTCCTCGCTTCGACCACACCTTGTGCTGACAGGAATCCCCGTCTGATTCCTGTTTATTTTCTGCTCAGTATTCAGTCTCGTCTGATATCCGCAAGTTACCCTTAGTGGTTTTCATTGATTGCATTTATCTGTAAGTTTTCCTTCATGGATTTTCCATTGTGTCTTTGTAATCTGTAAGTTGGCCTTCATGAATTATTTCTGTTCTGTATTATTAAATACACAAACACACAGCTGGCGAGTGGGGTCTTAATTTCTGCCCTGAAAAGGCCAATTATGACACCCGCACTAATAAGCGTAAACAAACACGGGTATAACAACACAAAAGAACAGAACAGCCTGACAACCATGATATGATTTTATATATAACAATTTACTAACCGATTAAAGCAGAATACATTAAAGTAATTTCCATGTAATTTAGGAGTGAACATTGTTGCTGTCGTGCAAACTTAATTTTGACACAATGCTTTCATTTCCATGTTAGCAGAACATCCATCCATCCATCTTCTTCCACTTAATCCTTTTCGGGTCGCGGGGGTGGGGGGGCTGGAGCCTATCCCAGCATCTTTGGGCGAGAGGCAGGGTACACCCTGGACAGATCGCCAGTCCGTCGCAGGGCCAACACAGAGAGACAGACAACCATTCACTCTCACAGTCATACCGAAGGACAATTTAGAATCCCCAGTTTGATGCCAGTTATCCTAACTTGCATGTTTTTGGCATGTGGGAGGAAACCGGAGAAATCCTGGAGTAAACCCACACAGACACGGGGAGAACATGCAAACGCCACACAGATCACTGTTGGTCGGGGGCTGGGATCAAACCCAGCATACCCCGGCCGAGGCAACTCACCCTCAGCCAATCAGTCAAAATAATAGCCATAAACTGTAGCACTGCGTAAATATGTGAACATCATTACGGTACAAATGTATAAAAAGCTGTAAAAGCTATAAAAGCTGTCTTTAAGGTTTGGTCACTTGACAGCTCAATCATTGCGTCCTCCATGTCAGATGGCAGATGACTTGGGGCCATTACAGTAAATGGTGATCTTATCCAGTCATATTTTTCCAGAGTTGTTTCCTCGGGGAAAAACTTGTTAAAGTGTTCCAGGAGGTCCTGAAGGTGGGCAGTGATGGATTTCTTCACAGTGTTAACACTCAGATTATTTCCAGCTCAGGAAACATATCAATCTTGCCCATCTCAACTCGCACAGTCCAGCGATCCACTTTCCTTTTGAATGCGTGGATTTTATCATTCAGCGATATGATGCTTGCGTTTTCAGTTTGCAATGACATGTTAAGTCCATTTAGTCTGTCAAATATGCAGGACAAATACACTAGCCTTGTTAAGCTGTCAGGATCAGTCAGGTGGTCAGCGAGCTGGGACCCATTCTCCATCAGAAATAAGCGCACCTCATCCCGCAGTTCATACAGGCGGCTGAGGACATTTCCTCACAAAAGCCACCTGACCTCTGTGTGGAACAGCAGGCCCGGATGCTCCGATCCCAGTTCATTGCAAAGAGTAGCAAACAGCCTGGTGTTGAGTGGGCATGAGTTTATGTAGTTGACAATTTTTATGGCAGTCTCAAGAACACTCTTAAGCTCTGGGTTGAGCATTTTACTCGCAAGAGCTTCTCTGTGGATAATACAGTGCGTAAAGTTTACAGGGGGTGCCACTTGTAAGACTCTTGCTTTTAATCCTTTCTTTTTCCCCAACATTGCTGCGGGACTGTCTGTACACACACTGATGCACTCATTCCAAGACAGTCCCTCTTCTTTTAGTTTGTTGTCAAGTTTTGTGACAATGTCCTCACCTGTGCACTTTACATCCAGCAAGGTGCAAAACAGCATGTCTTTGTTAAGTTTTCCATCAAAACTGTATCTGACGAAAACAAGCAGCTGGGCTGAGTTTGATATATCTGTGGATTCTTCTAACTCCATCCATCTTCTACCGCCTTTCCGGAGGTCCTGGTCGCTGAGGCAGCAGTTCAAGCAGAGAAACCCAGACTTCCCTCTCCCCAGCCACCTGCTCCAGCTCTTCAAAGAGGACACCAAGGCATTCCCAGACCAGCTGGGAGACATAGTCTCTCCAGCGAGTCCTGGGTCTGCCCCAGGGTCTCCTCCCAGAGGGATGTGCCCAAAAGCACCCACCTCAAGTGGGAGGCGTCTAGGAGGCATCCTGATCAGATGCCCATACCACCTCAACTGGCTCCTTTCAATGTGGAGGAGCAACGTTCATTCATCCATCTAACTGCAAAGCATATTTCCCTTTCGTCACTCTGTCAATCAGCTGACATCTTATGTCCTGGGTCATGTTCATGATGCACCGGAATATGGTCCCATCAGGCAGCGGCACTACTTCCAGCTCCTGTGCCTGTTTATCCCCATGCATTGTCTGACTCATAGCGATAGCAGCAGGTTTTATTAGGGTTTCTCTGATTGTGTGGCTTTTTTGCCTGTGCAATTAAATATGCCACCTCATATGATGCCTTCTGAGCTTTGGTTGTGGATGTTGTTTGGTTAGCTATGACTTTCTTTTGGCCTTGCAATTCTCTCTCCTTTCGGCGAAAAAAGTCTTCTGGGTCAGCGGCAAGAGATGGGTGCTTAGTTTTCAAGTGTTTGAGTATTTTTACAGGCTTTAAACTCTCATGTGCAAGCACCTCGGTACACACTACACATTGGGGATGTTGTACTTCATTGATAATGATGCATGTGAATCCATACTGAATATATTCCTCTCGATACTTGCAACCCTTGGAGGAATTCTGGTCTGACTGCTGGAGCCCTTTACACTTATGGTGCTCTCTTCCTCTCCCCACACCAGACATCGGCCTTTCTGGAGGCATGTCTCTGCTCTTCTACCTTGTTACCTAAGCTGAAATAGAGCTGAACTGTTTCACCTGCAGTGCCTTAGCCACTCCTGAGCCGGGCCGCTCTAAGGCCTGCATGGTGGTTTATTATTTGACATTTTTGTACTGGGCACTTTTGAACTGTTTGTCTTTTTGTTATAATAAACACGCACTTCATCCAGCACGTGGTGGGCTCATCGCTTTCCATTCGTGCACCACGTAAAAGCGTAGGTACATGACATCTGCTTTATACATTTTCTCCCCGCCTCTGGCACTCAGGTTAAACACATTTACATACCTGTTATCAAGTGTGAACACACATCACCATACACAGATTAACACAATCACACCCCTGCATCCTCAAGTGTGAGCCTGGCACAGCAGGGGCAAAAGGCATATCTTTATTTACTACATACCTCCCAGTGCTCTGGCGCCCCTGGCTAGCACCCCCAACACTCCGAAATACTGGGTGGAGTGTCATCTCCTTTGTGTCACCACAGTGTGTTGATTTGAGCTGTTCAGAAATCTACTGGTACACACTGACCTGTGTGTGACCTGTGATGTTTACTGCCGCGCAGTTAAAGTGACATGTCACCTGAGTAGTCACCTAAGGATTCTGAAAATCATCTCGCGACACCCCCCCCCCCCAACACACACGTCTTGGGACCCTCCAGGGATCATAACCCCCACTTTGGGAATCTCTGAGCTAATGTATAATCTGTAGATGGCAGTGATGGGAAATTTTCCCATTTTCAGACTGATATTTTTTAAGTTATTGCTATTCTCCTCTGGCACAGGAAATATTTAACTTATTAATATTTACTTTTTATACCTATGATATGATTTAGAAGAAAAACCTCAAATTTATGAGAATCAAGTCTCAAATACACAATAAAAATACAATTTATAAAACACTGCAAAATTATGAGGGGAAAAGTTGCATAAAATTAATGACAGATGAATTTGGATGATTTTTTTTCAGTATGTAATTTAAAATGTAAAAGAGATGGTTTTTTATGCGGTTATAATATCTAAAGAATTTACAGAAAATGTATATTGTGATATATATCAGGATATAAGATTACTTATATTGGGATATGAAATTTCAGTCATATCGCACAGCCCAAGTAATCACTATTTTATGACACTTGGGAGACATATTGGCTTGAAGATTTTTGTGTGTGCCTTTTAGAAATTAATCTTGTAGTAGTTTAATTCTGTGGTTATGATGTAAAGTGCAGAAATACTGGCCTAGTGAAGCTCGTGATTGTCTTAATGTTGCTACAAACACAACTGTTTGAAAGCTGAACTTCTTTTAGATTTGATTGGCGGTTGGCAACCAGCTTACAGGTGCATTACCGCCACTGACTCGATTATCATCACTCTATATCTTTGTATAAGGAGTTGTAACTCCTTATGTGTGAAAAACTTACCCATCCTGGTACCTTGCCTCTCGCCCAAAGATGCTGGGATAGGCACCAGCACCCCCCCAACCCCCGCACGATCCGAAAAGGATTAAGCAGAAGAAGATGGATGGATGGCCATGGCCAGACTGTATATCATCATCACTCTATAAATTCAAGAAATCTCTGTGTGTCTGTCTGTGTGTCACGATCATAGGAACATCATAGGCTGTTCCTATAATATTCCTATGATGGCTGCATCATAGGACATCATGCCTGCCTTGATGTGTGTCTGCCTTGATGTCTGTATGAAGTCATATAGGCCATGATGTCCTATGCCTGCCTTGATGTCTTTATGATGTCATATAGACTATCCCTCACCTGTTGGCTGCAACATCTGTGATTGGTGTCAATGCTGAACACACTCTTCTGAATCCCCGAATCACACTCACACCATCTGACAACATGTTTCCATTCACCTTGTCACGTAAACAGTTTACATCTGACCATAGGACAGCCTATGATATTCCTACATTGTTCCTATGATGCCTGCCTTGATGTCTTTATGATGTCATATACAGTGATGCCTACCTTGATGTCTATATGAAGTCATATAGACCATGATGACCTATGCCTGCCTTGATGTCTTTATGATGTCATATAGACCATCCCTCACCTGTTGGTTGCAACATCTGTGATTGGTGTTAATAATGCTGGACGCACTCTCCTGATTCCATGAATCACACTCACACCATCTCACAACACGTTTCTGTTCACCTTGCGACGTAAACAGTTTCCAGTAAGACCTTGCTTTGCCATGACTGTGAATAAGTCACAAGGCCAGTCTTTACAGCACGTTGGTGTTTTCTGCACAACAGATTTCTTCAGCCATGGCCAACTCTACGTTGCCACGAGCAGAGTTGGCAGATCAAGCAGTCTTCGTATTGTATTCTTGCTCAAGATGAAGAAACTAAGCGAAAGTGTCGCTTTCTGAGTAATGTTACTTTTAAAGAGGTGCTGACACAGTAAAAATGTGTAACCGTGAAGAATGGCAGTCTACACTACAAATGTGTAAAATGCCAAGCAAAGCACTGATTTTATCTGGGTGCTCCGGTTTCTTGGTTTCTACGGGCCTGCACGGGTCTTCCTGAACAGGGTCAAAACCCACTTCAGTCTTTACAGCGCATTGGTGTTTTCTGCACAACAGATTTCTTCAGCCATGGCCAATTCTATGTTGCCACGAGCAGAGTTGGCAGATCAAGCAGTGTTCGTATTGTATTCTTGCTCAGCATGAAGAAACTAAGCAAAAGCATTGCTTTCTGAGCAATGTTGTTTTTAAAGAGGTCCTGAATGGAAGTCTACATGACAAAAGTATAAAATGCCAAGCAAAGCACTGATTTTATCCGGGTGCTCCAGCTTCTTGGTTTCTACCGGCATGCATGGGTCTTCCTGAACGGGGTTGAAAGCCACTTTTTGCTCAGATCTATTTTCATGATCCTGTCCATGAACTGCAATTACAACACACCAATCCCTCAACCAGTGGTCTGAACGAAGAAGAAGAAGACCCACCAGATGGAGAGCAATAGAGTGAGGAGAACTGCTGCACATCAGAAAAGATGCCGTGAAGATGAAACACCTCAGGTTCAAGCAGTACGCCACAGGCATGACTGTGAACAACACAGCCATCTGAAACAGCAGGAGACCCTTCAACAACGGGCATGAAGAAATACTTGCTTATACTTGGTTTCTACGGGCATGGACAGGTATGCACGCGTATGTACTAGTTTTTTTAAAAAATATGTTTTTTGTGGCCGTTCTTTAACTTGAACTAGTAGTGCAGAGGTTCCCAACTTGTGGCTGCAAAGCGACATGTGACTCTTGTCCATTTCATGTGGATCCCCGTGGCTTACAACAACCAAATGAGCAATAAATAAATGAGAACATTTTCAAATTTCCAAGAAAAATTCCAGTTCCATTCATGTGGGCTGGAGCTTATCCCAATATCTGAGTGTTGCTATCCCTATGCTGTTGCAATCCTGGAATTTCCCCATTGTGGGACTAATAAAGGCTTATCTTACCTATTGGGTGAGAGGCAGGGTACATGCTTTACAGATCGCCAGTCCATTGCAGGGCCAACACAGAGACATTCACTTTCATATTCATACCTATGGACAATTTATCAGCCAGTTGATGTCAATTAACCTGTCTTTGTACTGTGGGAGGAAACTTGAGTATCCAGCAAAAACCCACACAGGCATGGGGAGCATACAAACCACAACCACTGGCCAGAGGCGGTTTTGAACCCATGACCTTCTTGCTGTGCTGCCACAGTGCTAACCACTGTGTGACTGAGCTGCCCTAGAAAAAAGAAAAACGTAAATATTCATCCATTTTCTACCGCTTCTCCAGGGATCTGGGTCACAGAGGCAGCAGTCCAAGTAGAGGTGCCCAGACTTCCTTCTCCCCAGCTACCTGCTCCAGCTCTTCAAAGAGGACACCAAGGCCTTCCTAGCCCAGCTGGGAGACAGTCTCTCTAGCATATCCTGGGTCTGCCTTGTGGTCTCCTCCCAGTGGGACTTGCCTGAAACACCTCAAGTGGGAGGCATCCATGAGGCATCCTGATCAGACGCTCAAACCACCTCAATTGGCTCCTTTCAGTGCAGAGGAGCAGTGGTTCTACTCTGAGCCTCTCCCGGATGACTGAGCTCCTCAGTCTATCTCTAAGGGTGTCCAGCAATCCTACAGAGAAAGCTCATTTCAGCTGCTTGTATCTGTGACCTCATTCTTTCGGTCATTACCCAAAGTTCGTGGCCATAGGTGAGGGTAGGAACATAGATTGAGTGGTAAATTGACAGCTTTGCTTTATAGCTCAGCTCCCTCTTCACCACAGCAGACCGGTACAACGTCCGCATCACTGCAGAAAAATTATGAACAGGATCGGTGACAAAGGGCAGAATTCCTTGGCGGAATCCAACTCTCAATAGGAACAAGTTTGACTAATAGCTAGGGCCACGGCCAGGATGAAAACCACATTGCTCCTCCTAAATCAACGATTCGACCAACAGCCGGACTCTCCTCTCCTGTGCCTTGGCATAGACCTTCCCAGGGAGGCTGAGGAGAGTGATCCCTCTAAAGATGGAACACACCATCTGGTCCCCCTTCTTAAAGAGAAGAACCACCACCCCTGTTTACCATGCCAAAGGCACTGTCCCAGGCCTTCACACAATGTTGCAGAGGCATGTCAATCATCTTAGCCTTACAGCAGCAAGAGCCTTAAAGTACTTAGGGTGAAGCTCCTCCACCCTTGGGCCCCGCCACTGAACAATTTTTTTGACAATTTCAGCAACCTCGGCCCCAGTGATGGATGGGTCATCCCCTTCATCCTCAGGTTCTTCTTCCGCTATGGAAGGCGTGTCAGTTGGATTGAGGACATTCTCAAAGTACTCTTTCTACTGCTTGACAATATACCCTGTCAAAGTCAGCAGCACCCCAACTGCATCATATACAGTATGGACAGGGAGCCGTTTTCCCCTCCTTAGTCAC
Organism: Pholidichthys leucotaenia; assembly: GCA_020510985.1. Classification (NCBI taxonomy): domain Eukaryota; kingdom Metazoa; phylum Chordata; class Actinopteri; order Cichliformes; family Pholidichthyidae; genus Pholidichthys; species Pholidichthys leucotaenia. Next base: position 218,893,780 of record CM035840.1, read on the forward strand.
TGGATAGTTTGCCAGGGGCTCTCGGAAGCTGACTGAAAGTCTTGTTCCATGGCCTCACCGAACGCCTCCCACACCCGAGTTTTTGCTTCAGGGACCACCCGAGCTGCGCTATGTTTAGTCTGCTGGTACAACTCAGCTCTTTCAAGAGTCCCACAAGCCAACCAAGCTTGATAGGACTTCTTCTTCAGCTTGATGGGCCCCCTCAGCTCTGGGCAGCTGCTTCAACAATGGAGGTGGAGAACATGGCCCCCTCAGATTCCATGTCTTCAGTCTCCCTTGGATGTGGTTGAAGTTCTTCCGGAGGTGGGAGTTGAAGACATCCCGGACAGGAGCCTCAGCCAGACATTCCCAGCACACCCTCACTATACGTTTGGGTCACCTGGGTCGGAATGGCATCTTCCCCTGCTATCGGATCCAACTCACCACCAGGTGGTGATCAGTTAACAGCTCTGGACCTCTCTTCACCCAAGTGTCCAAGACACGTGGTTGCAGGTCTGATGACATGATAACAAGATCAGGATCAGAATCAGACTCAGAATGAGATTTATTGCCATTGTTCATGTAGTACACAAACTAGGAATTTGTCTCAGTGCAATGCTGCAACATTAAACATGGAGTAGGCACTAAAGATAAAAAAACTATGCATGCAGTAAAAGGTAGAATATGAATAAGTAATACTAATCTATGCAATTTTTAAATATATTAACAAGCAGCAGATATTGTGGAGTTCCACATAGTGCAGTCGGTAGTGCAAAAACAAAACAGTGATAATTGTCATGAGTCCGGTTGAGCTGCTGTACGTAGTGCACAAGAGTCTAATAAGTCACTTAGTGTTCAGCAGTCTGATGGCAGAGGGGAAGAAGCTGTTCAAGTAGCGGGAGGTTTTAGTCTGAATGGACCGAAGTCTTCTGCCTGAGGGGAGGGGGGCAAACAGTGCGTGTCCAGGGTGTGAAGGGTCGGCTATGATCCGACCTGCACGCCTCCGGGTCCTGGAGATGTACAGGTCCTGGAGGGATGGGAGCTTGCAGCTGATCACCTTCTCAGCAGCGCGCACAACGCGCTGCAGTCTTAGACTGTCCCTGGCGGTTGCTCCTGCGTACCACACGGTGATGGAGGTGGTGAGGATGGACTCGATGATGGCCGTGTAGAACTGCACCAACATCTTGGTGGGTAGCTTGAGCTTCCTCAGCTGCAGGAAGAACATCCTCTGCTGGGCCTTTTTGATGAGGTAGCTGATGGCCGGCTCCCACTTGAGGTCCCGGGTGATGGTGGTGCCCAGGAAGCGGAAGGAATCCGCAGTGGTGATGGGAGAGTCTGTGAGGGTAAGGGGGGGGGGGGGCAGAGGGACTGTGACTTTTCTGAAGTCCACGATCATCTCCACTGTCTTCAGAGCGTTCAGCTGCAGGTTGTTGTGGCTGCACCAGGACGCCAGCCGGGCCACCTCTCTCCTGTAGACGGACTCGTCGCCGTTGGAGATGAGCCCGATGAGGGTGGTGTCATCCGCAAACTTGATCAGCTTGACAGACTGGTGGCTGGAGGTGCAGGAGTTGGTGTACAGGGAGAAGAGCAGGGGGGAAAGTACACAGCCCTGGGGTGATCCGGTGCTGATGCTAACAGAGTCTGAGACAGTCTTTCCCAGCCGCACATGCTGCCTCCGGTCCGTCAGGAAGTCGGTGATCCACCTGCAGAGGGAGTCAGGCACGTTGAGCAGGGACAGCTTGTCCTGGAGCAGAGCGGGGCGGATGGTATTGAATGCAGAGCTGAAGTCCACAAACAGGATCCTGACGTAGGTTCCCGGGGAGTCCAGGTGCTGCAGGATGGAGTGGAGGGCCAGGTTGACTGCGTCGTCCACAGACCTGTTGGCTCTGTAGGCGAACTGCAGCGGGTCCAGGAGGGGAGTGGTGATGGTCTTGAGGTGGGGCAGGACCAGGCGCTCAAAGGACTTCATGACTACAGAGGTGAGCGCTACAGGTCTGTATTCGTTAAGTCCAGTGATCCGTGGCTTCTTGGGGACAGGGACGATGGTAGAGGTTTTGAGGCAGGCCGGCACGTGGCATGACTTCAGGGAGGTGTTAAAAATGTCTGTGAAGACAGGAGTCAGCTCCTCTGCACAGTGTCTCAGGGTGGAGGGAGACACGCCATCCGGACCGGGGGCCTTGCGCAGGTTCAGTCTGGAGAACTGTCTGTGCACGTCCTGTTCACTGATGGCAAGGGCAGGGGGGGAGGAGGGGGGGCCGCCTTTGATGAAGTGGGGACCATGGAGGCAGTGGCGCTGGGGGGAGGGGGGGAGTTGGACACAGATGATGAGGTGTCAAAACGGGCATAGTGTTGGGACAGTCTTTGACAAAGGGCTTTGTCATCCTGTCCCTTAGAAGCCTGAGGCCGAAAGTTGGTGATTTGCCTCAGTCCTCTCCACACAGAAGCAGAGTCGTTAGCAGTGAACTGCTGCTGGAGTCTCTCAGAATACACAGATTTAGCTCTCCTCAGCTCTCTGCTAAACCGGTATTTGACCTCCCTGTAGCAGTCCCTGTCTCCACTTTTCAACGCTGCTTCCTTCTCCTTCCTGATCTGTCTGAGCTTAGCTGTGAACCAGGGCTTGTCGTTGGAGTAACTCACCCTGGTGCGCGATGGAAGAATGCTCTCCTCACAAAAGTGGATATATGAGGTCACAGATCGATCACAAGATCGATCACCGACCTGTGACCTAGGATGTCCTGGTGCCAGGTGAACATGTGGAAACCCTTATGCTTGAACATGGTGTTCGTTATGGACAAACTGTGGTTGGCACAGAAGTCCAATAACTGAACACCACTCGGGTTCAGATCAGGCAGGCTGCTCCTCCCAACCATACCCCTCCAGGTCTCGCTATCATTGCCCACATGCACATTCAAGTCCCGCAGTAGGACAATGGAGTCTCCAAGAGGAGCACTTTCCAGCACCACAGAGACTCCAAAATGGGTGAGTACTCTGAAATATCATTTGGCATATCAGTGTGGCGCATATGTTGGTTACATATTCCCCACAAATGTGTTGCTGTATGTTTATTGTGTGCTTCACGTCTCATGGAACAAAGAGGACTGAGACTCTGGGATTCAGCAGGGCAGTGTGAGATTCGGCCTTTGTTTCCGGGAGACGACCAGGGAAGATTTCCGGGCCACAGAGACTAGAGGACAATGGCGTGAGATCAAAGGGGTTACCTTGAGGTTGAGATTAAGTACCATGTGACTGTATGTTTGATCAAACACCATGTGACTGCTGTTTCGTGCCCAGGGTATAAAACCCCTGATGTGAGATGAAAACTTTCTCTTGATTTGCTTTGAGATTTGTTGGAGATGTGCTCTGTGAATAAAGCTGAATCTGAGGAACAAACTCAGCCTCATCCTTGAACACATTCTCCACACTGGTGACCTTACGACTCAGAATGAGCAGAAATAATTCTCCCGAGCGGGGCTCGGCAGAAGCCAGCCTGATGGCTGCCTCCACACTCCGGCTGCCTGACTTCTGGCAGCATAGTCCACGCTCCTGGTTTAGCGCAGTCGAGGCGCAGTTCAACCTCCGGAGAATCTCGAAGGATGACACGAGATTCTACCATGTTGTGGCGATGCTGGTCAGCCACACAGTTCAGAGGGTGGAAGACCTGGTCAACCACCCACCGGACAGCGACAAATACGGTGCCTTGAAAGCTGCGCTTATCAGTCATTTCACCCCCTCCGTGCAACAGCGAGCAGAGGGGCTCCTGGCGTTGACGGAGTCAGAGAACGACAGACCCGTAGACCTGATGGTGAAAATGCTGAGGCTGAAAGACTCCGAGGACTGCGAATTTATCTTCGCCCACCTTTTCCTCCGAACCCTGCCGCCAGCGGTGAGAGTTACCCTGGTAGATTCACCCCCGTTGGCCAAGCGAGACTACCACGGGCTGAGCAAGGAGGTGCAGTGACTCGTCGATGCCCACAAGCGGAGCGCAGTTTTGGCTGCAGCAGCGGAGCTAGGAGCGACGCCCGGAGATGGCATGGGGCCAGTGGTTGCAGCACCAGACGCGCCGACGACGGCAGCAGTCAGCACCAAGCGACATGGAGCGGGCGATGTCCTTTGCTTCTATCATCGCCGTTTTGCAGAGAGGGCACACAAGTGCCTCCCGCCGTGCCACTTCAAGCGTTCGGGAAACGCCAAGACCGAGGGTCGGTAGCGGCTGCGGCCCTCGGGGAAGAGAACAAGCTGCTTTACCTGACGGATGCACATTCAGGGAAACGATTCCTTGTGGACACAGGCTCCCAGATGAGCTTCATCATGCCTTCCTACGCGGACCGGCTGATGCCGTCCAAGGTTCCCTGGGTGTCAGTGTCAGCAGCGAATGGCTCAGCTATTAAGACCTTCAGTGAGAGGACTCTGCTTCTGTCTTTGCAGGGTTGTTCATTTGAGTGGACTTTTGTGGTAGCTGCAGTCAGTTTCAACATGTTAGGGGCTGATTTCTTGTGCTCACATGGTTTTTTTTCACTCTATTCCCTGCACAGCACGAGTGGCACCGCCAACTGCACAAGCCAACGTCACGACTGTGGGTGGTAAGTTCCACGCACTCCTCACTCAGTTCCCAGCGCTAACAGTCCCAACATTTTCGGCGACAGTGGCCAAACATGGGGTGGAGCATTATATCACTACCACCGGGCCGCCTGTTTTTGCAAAAGCTCGGCGCCTGGACTCAGCTAAACTGACCATAGCGCGCGAGGAGTTTGCCAACCTGGAAAAACTGGGCATCATCAGACGTTCGAAAAGCCCCTGGGCTTCACCATTGCACATGGTCCCAAAGACTGATGGCTCGTGGCGACCTTGCGGTGATTTCCGCAGGTTGAGTAACGCTACTGCACACGACCGCTACCCGATCCCACACATTCAAGATTTTTCGGTTCATTTGGCGGGGGCGCGCATTTTTTCTAAAATAGATTTAGTGCGCGGCTACCATCAGGTTCCAGTGCGCGCCCAGGACATACCCAAAACAGCGGTAATAACTCCTTTCGGCCTTTTTGAGTTTTTGCGCATGCCTTTTGGACTCAAGGGGGCCGCGCAGACGTTCCAACGCATGATGGACACGGTGCTGCGCGACCTCCCTTTCGTGTTCGTCTACTTGGATGACATTTTAGTAGCCAGCACGTCCGAAGACGAACACGAAAACCACCTCACGGCAGTTTTCCGGAGGCTGGCAGAACACGGGTTAATAATTAACCCAGCGAAGTGCCAGTTTGGGGTAGCGCAGATTGATTTTTTGGGGCATCGCGTTTCGCCAGAAGGAGCGGTCCCTCTCCCCGATAAAGTGCGCGCAATAACAAATTTTCCCCAACCTCAAATGGTCAAAGCGTTACAGGAGTTTTTGGGAATGGTTAATTTTTATAACCGTTTCCTCCCAAGTGCAGCGCGGCTCATGCAACCATTGTACGCGGCACTAAAAAAACAAAAACCCACAAATAAAATCGAATGGTCTCCTGAGCGGGAGCGCGCATTCTCTCAAGTCAAAACAGCGCTGGCAAACGCGGCTTTGTTGGCACACCCAGTTCCAACAGCCCGCATGGCCCGCACCACTGACGCGTCCCATTTAGCGGTAGGGGCGGTTGTTGAACAGTTGGTAGCGGGGACCTGGCAACCGCTCGCGTTTTTCAGCAAAACCTTGCGCTATAGCGAGCGAAAATACAGCGCGTTCGACAGGGAGTTGTTGGCTCTACACTTGGCCATCCGCCACTTCCAGTTCTGGCTGGAAGGGCGCCGTTTCACCGCGTTCGTGGACCACAAACCGCTGACTTTTGTGATGGCCAAGATTTCTGAACTTTGGTCGGGCCGGCAGCAAAGACAGCTGGCCGCGATATCAGAGTTCACCACCGATATCCAGCATGTCGCAGGTAAACATAATGTAGTGGCAGACTGCCTCTCACGTGCTGTGCCGGCGCCAGTCCACGCGAGGGCAGACTCTGCAGTCATGGCCGCGGGCCAGGGTAGCGATTCGGACGTGCGCGCGCTCCAGTCTGGACCAAGAGGGTTAAGGCTGGAGGACAGGGTGCTGCAAATGGGTATGCCTCCCCTAATCTGCGATGTCTCCACGGGACGGCCGCGCCCTGTGGTACCAGCTGCGTGGCGCCGCCGCGTTTTTGACTCGATCCATTCTCTGGCGCACCCGGGGGTGCACGCATCGGTCAAAATGGTGGGGGAGAAATTTGTATGGCCGGGGTTGCGCAGACAGGTCAAGGAATGGGCGACAGCCTGCGTAGCGTGTCAGCGAGCCAAAATACACAAGCACACTAGAGCTCCTTTGGAGCCTTTTCACATTCCTACTAAGCGCTTTGATCATGTGCATGTTGACTTGGTAGGCCCCCGTCCATCGTCACAGGGGTACACACATCTTTTGACGATGGTGGATCGCACCACGCGTTGGCCGGAAGCGGTTCCTCTGGCGTCAACCACAGCGGAGGAAGTGTCGCGCGCATTTTTAACAGCTTGGGTAGTGCGTTTTGGAGTTCCGTCGGACATAACGTCAGACAGGGGTCCTCAATTTGTTTCCGAACTCTGGTCGTCGATGGCCCGCAGCCTAGGGGTAAAGATCCACTGCACCACCGCGTACAACCCCCAGGCTAACGGTTTATGCGAGCGTTTTCACAAGTCATTGAAAGCGGCCCTCAGAGCGTCGCTTACGGATACAAATTGGGTTGACAAGTTACCATGGGTCTTATTGGGGTTGCGTTCTGCACCTAAGGAGGATTTGCAAGCCTCTCCAGCGGAATTAGTTTTTGCACAGCCTCTCCGTTTGCCAGGGGAATTTCTCCCCGATAATCCTGCCCCAAATTGCCCCCCCGCTCAGCTGTTGCAGAGCGGCACAGGATCAAACACGCTTCCTGGCCCGGTTCATCACAGTTTCCCACGCGTTTTTGTACCGAAGGCTTTAAAAAATGCAGAGTTTGTTTTTGTGAGACATGATGCTTGTCGCCCCAGCCTGCGCCCGCCTTACGATGGGCTGTACAAGGTGCTGGAAACAGGAGAGAAGCATTTTTTGCTAGATTTGGGAGGCAGAAAAGAATTGATTTGTATTAACAGACTCAAACCTGCTTTTGTTTTGGCGGATGAGGAGGTGCAGTTGGCGAGAGCCCCCCGTCGCGGTAGACCCCCTAGAGGGCATTCTACAGGACTCCCACAGAGATTGACTAACAGTTCTAATCCACAGGTGCAGACAGCAACCAAGCCAGCTTTCAGCAGATACAGCAGGAGACTGAGAGTTAAGCAACTGGTGGATTGATGTGTAGTAATGTTATGATGTCATGTGTCTCTGGTTATGTTTGTCCCATTTAGACGTTTGGGGGGAGTCTTGTGGCGCATATGTTGGTTACATATTCCCCACAAATGTGATGCTGTATGTTTATTGTGTGCTTCACGTCTCATGGAACAAAGAGGACTGAGACTCTGGGATTCAGCAGAGGAGTGTGAGATTCGGCCTTTGTTTCTGGGAGACGACCGGGGAAGATTTCCGGGCCACAGAGACTAGAGGACAATGGCGTGAGATCAAAGGGGTTACTTTGTGGTTGAGATTAAGTACCATGTGACTGTATGTTTGATCAAATATCATGTGACTGCTGTTTCGTGCCCGGGGTATAAAACCCCTGATGTGAGATGAAAACTTTCTCTTGATTTGCTTTGAGATTTGTTGGAGATGAGCTCTGTGAATAAAGCTGAATCTGAGGAACAAACTCAGCCTCATCCTTGAACACATTCTCCACATCAGCACAAATGATGGTTACTACCCGTTTCCCAACTCAAAGGCACAGGGAAACTACCCTTTCGTCCACTGGGAAGAACCTCAATATAGATGCAGCAAGATGGGGGGATACAAGAATACTCATCCCTGCTCTCTCCGCATGTCTCACCTGGAACAACTCCAGTTTAGGCCAAGCTCCAGCCCTTCTCCAGAGGACTGGTTCCAGAACTGGAGTTGTGCATTAAGGCAAGCCTTAATTAGGCAGTGGTGGTCTAATGGTTAGGGATGTGGACTGGTGAGCGGAGGGTTGCAGGTTTGATCCTTGGACCGGCAGGATTAGCTCTGGGTGGGACAGATAACATGGCAGTGTTTGCCCTACCCTCCTTAACCTCACTGTGGTGCCCTTGAGCAAGGCCCTTAACCCCAACTGCTCCAGTGGAGCTGCTCAGTGGCCACAGGTCAGTGTGTGGTTGTACTGGGCAGCTTTCTGGTGTGAATGTGTAACTGTGTGAGTGCGAACAGGGCATCCTTGAAAAACAGAAGTTGCCTGTCAATAGAACTACCTTGTATAAATAAAGGTTAAATAAAATAAAATAAAATAAATATCTAGCCAGTATCTCTCAACCTTGTGCACCAACTGAAGCTCCTTACCTGTCAGAGAGGTGATATTCCACATCAGAAAATCCATTTTAGAAAGCTGGGGATAGGACCACCAAGGTCTCTGCCTTTGACTGACGCCTGATCCACATAGCATTGGACCCCCATGATTCCTCCTGCAGGTAGTGAGCCCATGGGAGGGCAGACTCACATGGCTCCTTTGGTCTGAGCTTGGCTGTGTCCCATGGGCAGAAACCCAGCTCCCAGACACTCGCCTTCAAGCAGTAGCCCCATACTGGGTGAGGTACACTGAATCTTTGATTGTACATCCATCATGACAGCCTATTGGATTGCAGGACCAGACTGTCTTGGGAGACCCCTCCAGGGGCAAACTGTACCCAATAACATAGCTCCTGGGATCACTGGAGCACACAACCCCCACTACCACCACAATCAGATGGTGAGCTCTGCCAACCAGCCACCAGCTCCTGGGCTTCAGCTAGCCACCAAGCTGACCTCCATCACCTAGCTTTGCCAGCTAGCCACTAGTTCCTGGGCCTCCAGCTAGTCACCAGGCCCAACTGCCAAGAAAGCCAAGCTAACCTCCACTACCTAGCTTTGCCAGCTAGCCACCAGCTCTTGGGCCTCCAACTATCTACCAGACTCAACTGCTAAGCAAAGACAAGCTAACCATCATCACCTTGCTTTGTCAACTAACTAGCTAGCTACCACTATCTCACTTTGCCAGCTAGCTACTAGCTCCTTGGCCTCCAGCTATCCACCAGCTCCTGGGCTCTAGCTAGCTAGCCACCAAGCCACCAGCTCCAGGCCTCCAGCTAATAAACCTACACCTCAGCTAGCATACTAGCTTAAGCCTGGCCTTCCATCTGCTACCTCTTGGAGCTCAACTAGCTTCAGCCTGGTTCCTCCATCTGCTACAGCTCTCAGCTTTGCTTGCCAGCCGACAGCCAACTGTCTTCAGCCCTGCCTGTTAACATCATCAAAAGTGGTAAAACAGTGGAACCTCTTCTTTCATTATGTCCCAGATCATTGTATTATTTCATACTTTTGTGTGGTTCTACTGGTATCTCAAATGGGTCTAGTAACCCTCATTTAAGAACTAAGCTATTTCAAGATGCACAATTTGACAATCGTGATAATATAACATTTCATCACAGTGGCAGCTAAAAAATAACAGCATCACCTCAGCTGAGGACCTCTGTAACTTTGGGCATAAAAAATGGCTCCATGCGCCTTTGAAAATCTCCTCATTTCTATTTTCCTTTGAGTGTTCTTTACTGGTTCAATGACCAGTATCATAGTTCTACGGGACAGCTTCTCCATGCCTCTACATGGCCATCCCAATGTAACACCAGTTATGAACACTAAAAAGGAGGGCATCATTAAACTATACAAGCATAAATGCCTGATCTTTCCCCTGCTGTTGATATTTGGAATATTCAACCCAATCCTGCTCCGGATCCCTGTCTTGCCAGTAATAATATATCTGAACCTCTTGATGTCCAGTCATTAACCAAAGGCTATTGTAACCAGAAATGTCTTGGTTTTATGCTTTTAAATATACTGTGCATATTCTTCTCCCCAAATTAGACTGCATATGTTAACACTGCAAATCCTGATATTATATACTGCTCAAAAAAATAAAGGGAACACTTTGAAAACACATCAGATTTTAATGGGAAAAAATAAGCTGGATATCGAAATTGTGGCAGGCTAGTCCAGTTTACTCAGATTAAAGGAACACTTTTTAATGTGTTTCTGTTTATCATATCTTTGGAAAGTTGAGTTCAATTTCTCTAGCCACACCCTGGCCTAATTACTGCCACACCTGTTCTCAATCAAGAAATCACTTAAATAGGGCCTGCCTGACAAAATGAGGTCGACCAAAAGATCCTCAAAAGCTAGATATCATGCTGCGATCGAAAGAAATTCAGTAGCAAATGAGAAACAAAGTAATTGAGATCTATCAGTCTGGAAAAGGTTATAAAGCCATTTCTAAAGCTTTGGGACTCCAGCGAACCACAGTGAGAGTCATTATCCACAAATGGCGAAAACATGAAACAGTGGTGAAACTTCCCAGGAGTGCCGGCTGACCAAAATTACCCCAAGAGCACAGCGACGACTCATCCAAGAGGTCACAAAAGACCCCTCAATAACATCCAAAGAACTGCAGGCCTCACTTGCCTCAGTTAAGGTCAGTGTTCATGACTCCACCATAAGAAAGTGACTGGGCAAAAATGGCCTGCATGGCAGAGTTCCAAGACGAAAACCACTGCTGAGTAAAAAGAATATTAAAGGCTTGTTTCAGTTTTGCCAGAAAATATCTTGATGATCCCCAAGACTTTTGGGGAAATAGTCTGGACTGACGAGACAAAAGTTGAACTTTTTGGAAGGTGTGTGTCCCATTACATCTGGCATAAAAGTAACATAGCATTTCAGAAAAGGAACATCATACCAACAGTAAAATATGGTGGTGGTAGTGTGATGGTCTGGGGCTGTTTTGCTGCTTCAGGACCTGGAAGACTTGCTGTGGTAAATAGAACCATAAATTCTGCTATCTACCAAAAAATCCTGATGGAGAATATCCACCATCTGTTCGTGACCTCAAGCTGAAACACACTTGGGTTCTGCAGCAGGACAATGATCCAAAACACACCAGCAGGTCCACCTCTGAATGACTTAAGGAAAACAAAATGAAGATTTTGGAGTGGCCTAGTCAAAGTCCTGACCTGAATCCAATTGAGATGCTGTGGCATGACCGTAAAAAGACAGTTCATGCTCGAAAACCCTCCAATGTGGCTGAATTACAACAATTCTGCAAAGATGAGTGGGACAAAATTCCTCCACAGCGCTGTAAAAGACTCATTGCTAGTTATTGCAAATGCTTGATTGCAGTTGTTGCTGCTAAGGGTGGCCCAACCAGTTATTAGGTTTAGGGGGCAATCACTCTTTCACACATAGCCATGTAGGTTTGGATTTTTTTTTTCCCTTAATAATAAACACCTTCATTTAAAAACTGCATTTTGTGTTTACTTGTGTTATCTTTGTCTAATATTTAAATTTGTTTGATGATCTGAAACATTTAAGTGTGACAAACATACAAAAAAATGAGAAATCAGGAAGGGGCAAACACTTTTTCACACCACTGTAGTTGCATCTCTGCCATACTCAAGGTTGTAAATGACAATGTGTTGTAAAGGACAATGTGTTGTCATTGTGCCATTGACAACAAAGAATACTGTGTTGCTGTATTTGTTGATTTGGCTAAGGCATTTTATTCTGTAGATCATTCCATTATGCTGGAAAGGTTACAATCTATTGGTCTCTCAGAGAGCTATGTAGTTTGGTCAGGTCGTTATTGTTACGGACGTATACAGTCAGTGAGGGTGGAAGGTTTTCTCTCAGATCCGCTGCCCCTTCACAAAGGTGTCCCCCAAGGCTCTATACTCAATCCAATGTTATTCAACATTTAAATCAACAACATAACCCATGCTGTAGCTAACTCCCATATTCACTTGTATGCCGATGATACTATTGTCTACACTTCCAACTCCTCTCTCAACACTGCCCTGTCTGCACTGCAAACTAGCTTCATCAACATTCAACATGCTTTTCTTGATCTTCATTTAACACTAAACACAAATAAAACAAAATGTATAATCTTCAACAGAACTCTGTCATAATCACCCTGGCAAAGACAGGACTGAAGACACCCAACGCCAACTGTGAGTTTTCACATTTAATAACACAAAATACGAGAACACAAACACTACATAAAAATACAACACTTACAAAATAAGGAATGGCATGTTGGCTGATGGGGCTCACGTCTAGCGGGGAAACCCTAAGGGGGAAAAGAGAATACCTAGATGGAGCACGCCCGTCCGAACCCACCAAACCACACAGGAAAAACTCAGAAGGACACTGCGATGAGCAAATGATGCAGCATCCTTAGAGAGGGAGGGGGTTACTACTTATCAACTTCTCTTCAGACAGTTTTTGACAGGTACCACGGCCCCTTTGACCTGACCTGACCCTGACCCTGCCCCCGTGACCTCGCGTAACAAAGTTGTCAATCAAAAGTGCTTTGAAAGCATGACCTTTGACCTCGCATAATGAGGTTGTCAATCAAGTGCTTTGATCTTCTCGTCAAACTGACAGCTTTGTTTCTAATCTATTGTCCATATATGTTTCAAGGTTAATGAGGTTGTCAATCAAGTGCTTTGATCTTCTCATCAAACCAAAAGCTTTGTTTCTAATCTATTGTCCATATGTCACTTCGCGTAATTAGGCTGTCAATCAAAAGTGCTTTGAAAACATGACCTTTGAGCGGAACTTGTCATCTGAAGTGACAGCTGTGTTTTTAATCTGTTGTCCATATGTGGGATAGCGTGAGAACAGAATGTTAACAATGTTTTTCACACACACACACACACACACGTGTGTGCTAAAAATGCTTTAAAAAGCACAGACACCGCTGCGGACATCAGACCACCATTGGCGAAAAACCCTGCATCGCCATGAACAACCCAAAGAGAAACTACGTCGCCAGACGTTTCGCACTTACCTCTGCGAAGTCGGGTCCGGATCCTTCAAAGTTTTGGGGTCCTCAATCCAAAATTAAAACCTCGGTCGTCAAACCAGTGGGGGAACGGTTCACTCCAATCCCAGAATCTCAGCAGCCCTTGCAGACCCCGGAGATCCTACAGCCCAAGCAGACCCTGGAGGCCTCGGGACCTGTGCAATGTGCAGAGACCCCGCAGCCTCCGCTGTCCGTGGAGATCCCAGAGAGCCGATACCCTCTATGACCCGTAGATCTTCCAGACACCGATGATATAGACCATCCCAAAACCCCAAGTCCCACAGACATCGAGTGTGACTGTGCGGGGTGTCTGATCCCACACCCTTCACATACATTATCGGGCCACAATTCACCATCAATGCCAGTAACATTGCCAGATGATCAACCTGACGGGTGGATGAGCGACGTGTTCTTCAGACTTGTAAAATCAGCTGTGTTTCATTTGCTCAACAAAACTCTGGAGGAGTACCAGCATGAGAAATGTCTGGGATGGCGTATTAACCATGCCAGTCAGAGGCAACATCAATGCTTGGATGTGATCACTGAGGGTTTCTACCAGGAAAATTTTCACTGGTTGATGGGGAGACTCTACACACCGGGGTTTATTCCAGCCATCCGACACCTCTTACAACTCCACAACATTCAGGCTGACGATCAACGAATCAAAACTACGGCGCAGACTCTTCTGTTGGAGCTACAATTGACCAGAGTCATCCACGAGCCCATCAATGATATGTACGAGAAGCTGGTTGGAAAAAATAAGAGCGATCTGGTGCATCTTCAGAAAGCCATGGAGCTGTGGATGAATTCTTTGTTTTGGGACATCTAAAAAGAACAAAAATTTCGAGAATGGGGAGTTTCATCGAGAAACTTTGGAGCAAGTGTGAGACCCATCTTAACTCTCTTTACTTAGCAAATCTCTTGTATCATATTATCGATAGCAGAGTAAATAAAAATGTAGCAGGTGTAAGGGGTGATGTGGAGTGTGAGAGACTGGAGAACCTGCTAGAAAAAGTACGGACTTTATCCGTCAATACACCGTGGAAAAGACTGGTATGAGTCTGTGACTGAGTGCAACTCCAACTTCTCCCACGGTTTTAGAGATATCATTAAAGAAATGGGGAACGACCCTCTTGGGCCTAGTCATCTACTCGCATTCTATGCTTTGTTTGTCAATGTTACCAAAGAGCTTCTGCAAGCCAAACACCCTATCAATGTCTTTGATGAACTCCTGAAAATACACAGCATCATTCGTAATACTGTAGATCATTCTGTCCTAACTCAAACTTTAGCTATTATAAAAGGCGGGTGCTAAGTTTCTGATACATTTTGTAGTGTTAGATTTCTTTTGTTTTTTACTTGTCACACATTTTATCCTGTGTAGATGTTAGTTTTAGGTTATTTTTAAGAAATTGTTTTTTTTTAATCTTTGATCAAAAGTGTTTTTCACATATCCGTTGCTACGTTGTAACGATGGTATAAAAATGTTTAATTAAAAGAAGCTGAATAAAGATCCTCTGTCCTGTCTTTTTTTTTCCTCATTCTGATTTTGTCATGTCAGAGACACGCTTCATGAAAACGGTGTATTACAACCCCGCACACCCAGGTAGCTTCGGAGGTGTAGAACAACTCCGCAAGGGCTTGCAAGATGAAACGGGGGAGAAGGTCGGGGTCAAAAGGGTCAAAAAGTTTTTATCTGAACAGGATGCTTACACCTTACATAAACCCGCCAGAGTACATTTTCCTAGAAACAAAGTTTTTGTTCCACGACTGTTAAACCAATTCCAAGCTGATCTATGCCATATGCAGGCATTAGCCGAATATAATAAGATAAGATAAGATAAGCCTTTATTAGTCCCACAATGGGGAAATTCCAGGATTGCAACAGCACAGGGATAGCAACACTCAGAGCAACAATCAGAAGGCAAAAAAAACCAAGAGCAGCTAGTATACATATGTACATATTAATATAAATATATATATATATAGAGACACACAGTGCGGAGCATTGTGGTTGGTGGATGTGCAGCAGAAAGTCTAAGCTCTCTCTCCGCGGGTGGGGCGGGCCAGCTGGATGTCTTTGGGCATGATGGTGACCCTCTTGGCGTGGATGGCGCACAGATTGGTGTCCTCAAGGAGACCCACCAGCTAGGCCTCACTGGCCTCCTGCAGAGCCATGACGGCGGAGCTCTGGAAGCGCAGGTCGGTCTTGAAGTCCTGAGCGATCTCCCTCACCAGGCGCCGGAAGGGCAGCTTACGGATGAGCAGCTCCGTGGATTTCTGGTAGCGATGGCTACAATTATTTTTTAACCGTTATAGATGTATTTTCCAAGAAGGCGTATGTATGGGCTCTGAAGAGAAAGACAGCCGCTGAGGTGGTACGGGCCCTTGAATCCGTTTTTGAAGAAAGCCAAACACCCGTCAAACTACAAACCAATGCAGGAAAAGAATTTTACAACAAATGTTTTGAGGCTTTAATGGAAAAACATGGTATAACACATTTTTCCACGGCCAGCGATCTCAAGGCCTCTGTGATCGAAACGTTTAATTGCACGTTAAAAGGCAGAATGTGGAGGTATTTTACAGCCAACAACACACTGCGGTACCTCGACGTCTTACAAGACTTGGTGGTGGGGTACAATCGAGCTTATCACAGCAGTATTAAAATGGCACCTACGCTGGTGACCGCCGAGAACACGAACCAAGTGT
The DNA here is from genome assembly GCA_020510985.1 of Pholidichthys leucotaenia. NCBI lineage: Eukaryota > Metazoa > Chordata > Actinopteri > Cichliformes > Pholidichthyidae > Pholidichthys > Pholidichthys leucotaenia. The sequence continues at coordinate 218,909,415 of CM035840.1, forward strand.
ATCAAAACCTGTACGGTGTCACCATGGGATGAGACGCCGGGTTCCGGCGCTCAGACCATGTCCATTCTCATCCCTGTCTCTCTTTGGGCAGCGTCTCAGCGGGCTCCCAGCTGTCAGTGTTACGGGACGGCTGGGGCCCAATTAATCCTCATCAGCTGGGGCACTGCTAATGAGGATAAAAAGGAGCAGCCTCGATCACTCGGGGCTGCGACTTACAGCACTGTTAGGCTGAAGCCCCTACGTCTGGTGTCAGTCCCCTACTCCTCTTGCAGCATTCCTATGAGTGTTACCCGCTGTGAGTATTTATGCTTTGTACCCCTACGCCCGGTGCTAGCGCCCTACTCCTGTGTTGTACAACTCGTGAGTGTTCCTCTGTATGAGTATCTGTGCTTTCCTTATCCCTCACCCCTTGCCTTTAATAAAACATCACAACTCACTGGCTCGCCCTTGGCTCTCACTGTGTGGCTCCCCAGAGCCACACGTAACAGTAAGTTGCAGCCAGACGAGTTGCCGGTGGCCGTGAGTTGCTGTGGACTTGTACCTTCCTGTCCGGGTGTCAGCGTTGTTAGCATGCCGTCTCCCAGGAGTCATGTTCGACACCAGGGCGACGAGCTGGGATCCATCTCGGGGATTGTCGATGGGATGCTCTTCACCACCACCCCGCATGACACCTCCAACTCGAGACGCTGGTATCTGGGCCGTGCTGAGAGTCTCCTGGACAGTCACCTTCGCCGTTCTTTCCATCTCAAGGTCTGTGCCAGGATTGACACCATAGCTGCACAGCGAGTGAAGCTCCGCGGGTTGGATGGAAATCCTGGCAGGAAGCCGAAGCGGATGAGATGTCGCCCCCCGCTTCAGGATCCCGTTCCTGCCTCCATTCCAGCCCGGGAGTTCGTGCTGCCCAAAGGGCTTCCCCCGTTCTGCCCAACGTCACTTGGGATTCCCCCGAAGGAGCCGCAGCTGACAGCAGTTAACGTCTGGGACCGAGTGGCTGTTGCAAGCTCCGCTGCACACCAATTTACCATCATCAGGCATGTGGCAGTGGCGGTGAGATTGGTGGAGAGGAGTCCAGGGCTACGAAGCTTTCCCGAGTTCAACGCCTTCCTCGCCTCGGTCTCTGCTCAGGAGCGGCGATTCCTGGGTTCCCCCCTCGCTTCGTCCCCTGGGAATAGCCGTCATCACATCACCAGGTCGCCTCAGCACGAACCCCGTCCCAGTTCTGGGCTGCCACCAGGACCTTTCCCCACATGCAGCTGTCACCTCTTCGTCTCGTCAGCGTGAAGTTTTCACAGCCTCGTTCCCTGAGCCTCTTTCCCCCGCTGTCACTCCAGGGCATTCGGGCTGGCTCACCCCGGCTGTCACCCCCTCCTCCTCGACGCGCTTCCCGACTGCTGTGTGTGCCTGGAATCCCGGCCTGGTGAGCCCTCTCCTGGAGACAACGCGAGTGGTCCCCAGACTACTTCCCAGGGGGTCCTCCGTTATCGCTCGGCGGGGGGAGGAAAAAGCAATGTCCACCGCAGCAGGTGCCATCCAGCCTCCAGGAGACAGGCAAGTCCCAGTTTGTTCACGTCAACTTTGTGATTTGCTCTGTTATACTCCTGGAGGTGGAGTTCGGGGTCCGCAGCTCCCTGAACTCCCACCACCTGCTGTAACCTGTGTTCTTAATCCTGCATCCTCTGTGCCTCTCTCCGCCGAGTGGTCCCCGGCTTCGGGTCAACGTCGTGGGACGAGGAGAGGGCCTGCGGTTCTGGTTCCGCAGCTACGTTGTGGACGGAGGAGGAGGACTGACTGCTACGTGGAGTCTGCGCCGACGACCAAGCGTCCCCGGGTCTCCACGGAGGAGCGGTTTGGTCCAGCGGGACGAGGTTCTCCTGCCATCACGCCACGTGGACCATCGGCATGGTTACCAGTGCTGGAGGAATCTCGAGCTGCGCTGACCATCGTGCCAGCTGCGGGGCCCGATGCAGCTGAGTGGGAGCCTGACAACGACCTCCTGACAACGGATCCTGGATCTTCGCAGTCCTGGACGGCGTCGGAACCGGAGATCAGGCGAGTGCTCTCCTTTCTCCTTTCCCTTCTTATCTTTGAGCACTTTAGCCTGTCTCTAGGGGAGATGAGCCGGGTGCAGCCATCCGCTGCGTCTGAGCTCGTCTCGCCGGGTTCTGGCGCTGCCGGCGATCCTGATCCCGGTTCTGTTTTCTCTCCTGAGCCTTCTTCCAGGGTCGCCTGCGAGGAGTTGCCGTTCCTCGTGGTGCTGGAGGGTCCAGGTTCGACGTTGGAGGCCGGTTCTGGTGCGGTGCCGACCCAGTCGGGGTCCGTCGTGGGTGCTGCTCCAGCGGTGTCCGACGTGGGTTCGCCCGAGACCCAATCGGGGTCCGACGTGGGTGCTGCTCCAGCGGTGTCCGACGTGGGTTCGCCTAAGGCCCAATCGGGGTCCAACGTGGGTGCTACACCAGTATTGTCAAGGTCCAGTGAGGAGGTGGCTGTTTCCCCGCGGCCTGACGCTCGTCTATCTCGTCATCGGCTCTCCCCAGAGCCTCTTCCACTGGGGTCCGCTTTGACCCCTCGCCCATCTCAACGGTCCTGGTGTTTGAGTGATGCGGGTCGGCTGCCCGACCCGCAAGACTTTTGGTTCGGCAATCTGGTCCAACCCCCCGACGAACTGTGCTTGCTTCTGGGTGGCCTGGCTCGGCTACTGGTGGACTGGTTTCTTGGGACCTGGGTCTGGAGTTGGCCATCCGAACATTTCCCTGTTCCCCGGCTCACCAACTGGACAATGGGCGGGGAGACCTCCGGAGCTATCCTGGCCTTTTTGGACTCTGCCTGCCTTCTCCTCGGGTGTCGCTTACCCTTTTGTTATTATTAGGGTCACTCCGGTGTAGTTTTTTTTTGCCCTTTTGGTGAATATATATTTTTAGTGCTGTGTATTGTGGGTTTTTTTTATTAACCGTACTCAGCATTTTTCTTCATTTTTTTTGCCCTGTTCTTAGCCTTGTTTGTGCGTTATGGAGTAGTGTGTTTTGTTTCCCTCTCGACCGTATTCCGTAATTGCCCATTTGTTCCTGTCACCTTCATTCCTCTAGGTGGTCATATAAATATATATATATTTTGCGCTGTGTATTGTTTTTTCTTATTATCCGTACTTGGCGTTTTTCATTATTCTTGTCCTGGTCTTAGCCTCGTTTGTGTATTATGGAGTATGTGTTTTGTCTCCTTCTCAACCGTGCTCTGTGATTGCCCCATTTTGTTCCATATAGCGCTGTGTATTGTGTTTTTTCTTATTTATTACCCGTACTCAGTGTTTTTGTCCTGTTTTTAGTCTTGTTTTGTGCGTTATGGAGTAATGTGTTTTGTTTCCCTCTTAACCATACTCTGTAATTGCCTTATTTGTTCCTGTCACCTTTTTGGTGGGTTTTTTTTTCTCCCTTCCTTGCCCTGGTCAACACATTGTTTGTGTGTTATTTGAGTAGTGTGTAACCTGTGTCCTTGCTCAGTTTTCTCCCCATCTGTGTCCTGATCTAATTATTTTCTGTGTGATATGGAGTATTGTATTTGGGGGGTTTTTTTCTCTACCCTAGTACTCTGTATTTGTTCATGGTTTGTTTGTCTTTTTTTTCTCCCTGCTTCTCTCCCTCCGGTCCTGCCTCCCTTCCGCCCACCCTAGGTGGGGGGGGGGGGATGTTTCGGGTCATTCGGAGCCCGATCGTGAGGGGGAGGCTCTGTCACCATGGGATGAGACGCCGGGTTCCGGCGCTCAGACCATGTCCATTCTCATCCCTGTCTCTCTATGGGCACCGTCTCAGCGGGCTCCCAGCTGTCAGTGTTACGGGACGGCTGGGGCCCAATTAATCCTCATCAGCTGGGGCGCTGCTAATGAGGATAAAAAGGAGCAGCCTCGATCACTCGGGGCTGCGACTTACAGCACTGTTAGGCTGAAGCCCCTACATCTGGTGTCAGTCCTCTACTCCTCTTGCAGCATTCCTATGAGTGTTACCCGCTGTGAGTATTTATGTTTTGTACCCCTACGCCCGGTGCTAGCGCCCTACTCCTGTGTTGTACAACTCGTGAGTGTTCCTCTGTATGAGTATCTGTGCTTTCCTTATCCCTCACCCCTTGCCTTTAATAAAACATCACAACTCACTGGCTCGCCCTTGGCTCTCACTGTGTGGCTCCCCAGAGCCACACGTAACATACGGCACACCCTGAGCTCAACAGAGCAACCAATTAAAGTTGAATTTTAAAAAGGGGGACTCCGTCAGGATATCAAAGTTGAGGGGAGTGTTTGATAAGAAATAAGAACAGAGTTTTACGGATGAAATGTTTACGTGTCCCGAGTGCATCCCCCGTGACTCCCCTGTCTACAAACTGAAAGATTATGATGGAGAACCAATTCAAAGTTTGTTTTATGAGGCGGAGCTGCAAAAAATAACGCCGGACCATGACAGAGTCTACCATGTGAAGAAGATTCTAAAACATCGTACCGTCAAAGGTGAAAAGCAGGTGCTGGTTCGGTGGAAAAATTGGCCCGAGAAATTTAACAGTTGGGTCAAGGCCTCTGATTTAAAAAACATATAGACATTCACGCGCACCCCCGAGCACAGTGCTTATGGTCATTCCATCATGTACGGATCTAAAGATGAGAGGTTTTTCATCATCCTACCTTCTAACACCAGTTTTGATGCTTTTAAAGACAACACAAGTTCCAGTTTTCACGTGGATTTTGCGCAACATATCAATTTAGAAGGACCGTGGGAGGTTGCTTTGATGGAAATTTCATACCCACACATTTGGTATAGCCTACCTCAAAAAAAATGCCTACTTTTATTGGAGAGCAAAACCACGAGAACCAGAAACAGAGACTAAAGTGCATTATCAAAGGACTACAGGCGGTTATTACAACGATGTAAATCGGTTCAGGGCTGAGATGGAGGGGTTCTTTCGAAAAATTAATTCTGATATTTATATGGTCTACAGCAACATTCAGAAAAGAATGAATTTCCAGAGCGGCGGTCAAACTCACGTACGCCTTGACGCGCCGGCGGCTTACATGCTGGGTGTCGAACCGGGAGAATGGTTCAAGTTTCATTGGAAGTTGGCACCCTATCCGGCCGATTTGAAGGCTGGATTTTATCACATGTACTGTTACAGCGACGTGGTACGTCCGCAATTAGTGGAGGACTCTTATGCACCGCTCCTGGGAACGATCCTGAGAACGATCAATATCGAAGGAACATACGGTGACTTTATCACAAAGCATTTCAACCCACCTTATTATTTACTATTATTTATTATTATTACTATTATTTATTATTATTAGCGAAACGGCACATTGAAACCATCCACGTGGAGATAAAAACGGATTAAAACAAGCCGGTGGAATTTACCTACGGAAAGACTATAGTAACGCTCCACTTTAGACCTAAACCTTGAATAAACAACATATATAACACGTCCATCCACACACGCGCGCATCATTCGGTCTACGACAGCCATCGCGCAGTGGGTATGTGCGTGAGTGTGTGATGGGACGCGTTAAGTTACAACGTCTCAACAAAACAAAATGACTCTTGCGGGTCTGAGGGAGGATCCCCACCGTTTTGTACATTATTATGACAGAGCTGCATGGAGGAATTTGATCAGACCAAAATGAAACTGTCATTGTCACCCCCCCCCCCCCGACAGACTGTTATGATGATGATGATGATGAGAATCAATTTCCCCCGTGTCAGCCATCACCGACAGAGGTCCTATAGAGTTTTTCATCCCCGGAGATGGGGAGAAGTACCTCGATATGAACGACACCCTGCTGCACCTCCGTGTGAAAATTACCAATGCGGACGGTACGAACTTGGCAGACGGCGCGGCGGTGGGTCTCTTCAGTTACACAATAAATACAATTTTCAGTCAATGCAATGTGATCCTGGGAGATAGATTGATCTCACAATCCAGCGCCACACACCCCTACTGAGCCTTAATTGAGACAATACTGAACTAGTCCGAGGACACGCTCAAGAGCCAATTTAGAGCCGGTCTTTTTTGCAAAGATACGGCCGGAGCTGTAGATTCTGTTGTGACTGTGGACGGCCCTAAAGCGGGTTTAAATAAAACTGCCCATTTTACCGCCAATTCTCGCAAAATGCATCCGCTCAGTCCTCCTCACGGGGACATATTATTTTGCGAGAGGCTCATGCTGAACTCACCATCAAACTAACCCGCACCAACAATGCTTTCTGTCTCACGGGAGCCGGCTATTCCACTTTCCATTTGAAAATACTGGGGGCCTCTCTATTTATTAAAAAAGTGTCCTTGTCCCCTGCAGTCAGATTAGGCCACGCCGCAGCCCTAATGAAAGGCAATACACTCTACCCCCTCTCACGCATCAATGTAAAAACATACTCCATCCCACAAAATTCTAGGATGTGCAACCAAGAGAATCTGTTTCTGGGGGCCATTCCCAAATATGTGGTTCTGGGTATGGTGCATCACGAGGCTTTCACGGGGAGAAGAGACCTGTCACCTTTCAATTTTATTCACAACGATGTGGAATATCTGGCTCTCTGTCAGGACAGTCGACAGATCCCCGCCAAGGCTTTCCAACCTCACCAACCTCAGTTTAATAACCAACTCTCTGTTAGGGAATTTTACAACATGTTCCTGGCGACGGGGAGACATCTTAAAGATCCACCTCTCAGTATCAGCAGAGAGGAATTTAACAATGGGTACACCCTGTTTGTGTTTAATCTCGCCCCGGGGGATGACAACGATGCCCTGTCCACCGTGTTGAACGGTAATTTAAGACTGGAGATGAGATTTAGAATGGCCCTTCCCCACACCACGACGCTGATAGTCTATGCCTGTTACGATTCTATTCTGGAAATTAACTCTAAAAGAGAAGTGCTGGTGGACTATTACTAGGAACATGAATAATATTCAACTGGAGTCTTCTGCGTCGTCTGCTGGGAGATGTGTTTTGTGGGGTGTGGCCCTCCGATCAGCTAACGTTGTTGACCCCTGCCTTTAGACCCCCCGCCTGCTTCGTCATCAATACACATCCTGCACACTTGCCCGGAGAACACTGGTTAGCCATCACCCTGGAAAAGGACGGCAAAGCCACCTTTTTCGATTCTTACGGGTTTCCACCAGGTTTTTTTTTACTGTCCCGACAGCGTCTTAAAGTTTTTGGAGAAGCATTCACAAAACATCAAGTACCATAACTCCCAGTTATAACATCAACTATCAACGACTTGCAGTCAACACTGAGTCTATTACCTGGCACATCGGACCTGCGGATTATCTTTTGAACGTGTATTGTCATTGTCATAAGGATGTGATGAAAAATGACCTGATGGTGTACAATTTTGTGAGAAAATATCAAGATTGTATCAAAAATAAAATCGGTGCACCCCCTGAACAGGGGTGTTGTTCTTTACAACTGTTTAAAAACTGTCTTGTGTAGAAACTTAGGATAAAGAGTGTATGATACAGTATATACACTCTGTGATGATATAGAGCAGGGGTATCAAACTCATTCCATGGAGGGCCAAGACCCTGCAGGTTTTACTTCCACCCAGTGTCTTCAGCAGGTGTTTTCACTGATCAGCAATCAGTGGGAAGAAATTCAGTGAAATCACCTGTTGAAGACACTGGGTGGAGGTAAAACCTGCAGGGTCTTGTCCCTCCATGGAAGGAGTTTGACACCCATGATATAGAGTGTATGTTTGACAACTGTGTTACTAATACCGTGAATAATTACCCTTTTTGTGATTTTATATGAAAGAAAAAAAAAGACTGTATGCTTGAAATGTATGATGAATAAATCATATTCATAAATCATAACATTTTATTGTTAAAAAAACAGAAAAAGATGTATAGTTTACAATTATATCTAATCTCAAATTTTTCTTCTTAAGGAGTGGTCCATCAAGGGGGGAGTTTCTTTTGTCTTCTATTCCTCTTCGTTCTAGTCTCAAATTCAGACTCTCCTTTTCTCACGGGGTGTGATCCAGGTTGGGGACAGCAGAAGTTTCTTTTTTTCTCTCAGGCGTGGCATATATCTTGAGGTTTTTCAATCTCAAATTCGGACTCTTCCTTCTCACGGGGTGTGATCCAGGTTAGGGTTGGCAGACCCACATTGGCGATGTTGCCCGCATTCGTCTTAAGAAGTCAATATTGATCATGCGCTTGTGGGTTGCTCACAGTCGATATAGGAATATTGAGTTCAGACAGAGTGTTTAAAGATTTCGACCACCCCGCACGTGCAGGGGGTTGGTGTTTTTTATAAGGGAGTGAGAGGTGTTTGAATAAATCAATCAAATGAGACCCTTTCAAGGCCTTTGACCTTGTAAACAAACTCCCCCTTTGAATTCCACCCCCATAACTCTGGGGCAATTTTCTCAGGATGTATTCGACGTTCTTACGATCATGCATGGGGAGGTTTTGCAGAACCTCCTCAACCGTAACATCAAAATCTAAACCGTCACACATGCTGCGGGGTGATGCGAGACCACCCATGGCGGATAATGCGCGGGTATCATCAGAAGATGAGGCACGAGCATGTTCGCTCTCACCACCCCCACCAACACCTGACAGAGATAGGTGGTCAGGCTCCCACTGCAGAGTCAGCGTTACCCGCCGTCACTTGTTATGATCCTGTTTCATGAGCGTGAGGTATCTCTGCAGTAGAGCGTCGTACTTTTTAATTTTCTTATAAGCACTCAAGCCTGGTTCATTTAATACGGCTCTCATTCTGGAGTCCAAATCATCCTCTGCATTTTCTCTGACGGTCGTCAGTCCGGTCATACGGTTTAACTGTTGAGGTGTGAGCAGAAACATCTTCTGGGCCTTCTTCAAAGTCATCTTTTTATTTTTAATTTCTTCTCACCAGTCCACCAATTAGATCCCCGATCATGGGCACCACAGCGGATAGCAGAGGCAATAGAAAACCGCCAGACTGTTTTTTCAGAACCTGGTGTTTGCATTTTAAACTAGTTTTCTTATCGGCCAACGGTCTGATAATTTTTTTCTGTCTTTGTAGTTTCTTGAACTGACAATCGGACAATGGAATGTTCCCTTTTAAAAGATTCAGAGCGATCTCGCACAATGTCTGAATAAAGTTTGGAGAGCTGTGGATGAGAATGTCCCTGCACTTATTGGGGGAGGCGTGGTACAGTGCCGTGAGTAAAATAGCATTCCTCTTCATACGTGCAGACATGATAAACTTGGCTGATATTTTGGGCACATAGACGGTCAACCTCTCATGAGGAAGTATACCCGTCCTCAACCTGTATTGTTCTGGACAGGAGGGTGTGAGGTCTACTATTAAATAGCCGTGGGGATCTCTGGTGGCATCTTTGAAACTCTCTAGGAAGAAGGCCTTTTGTGATGGGAAGATTTGACGTGCTAATATATCTATTTGTAGTTTATCCCGTGGGTTTTTAAACATCACCAGATAATTGCTGTTCAGACTAATGGTGCTACTATATTTACCCTTATGGAACACGTTTTGCGTCAGCATCATGACGCTCATGTTTCTATGATGCCTGTACTGGGTAAAAATTCTTACTACTTCAGGATGGTCAGAGGCTTGAAAAATAGCACCGTCCAGAATAATCAAGTGTTTCTGATCGGGAGGAAACAAGTTTTCATCTTCAAAAGAATCGGGGAGTCCTTCAACAAATTTTATTCTTTTATTCACCTTCTGCTGTTCACTGTACATAGGCTGATGACACGTATAAATCCATACAATGTTTTCAGGTACAGTATTTACAACATGTTCACAGTCTTCCAGTACCTTTGAAACAAAATAAGTCTTGCTACAGCCGCTTGGTCCCACCACCAAACATGAAAATGGAAAGGTGAACCTAGGATCAAAATCAATCTCCTCTATATCCTGGGTACGATGTGACTTTTTTTTTCCTCAAAAAAATCTAATAACCAAAAGACAGAGTGGTCCCGTCCCCCTGATCCTACCGAGTGGGGTCCGATCGGACCCCACACATATGTTCTTATGCACAACACGGACATATTATCCATCACAGCTATCATGCTTTATGACTTTTTTTGTCATCATCTGTGAATCACAAAAAATAAATCTGATTTAAAATACAGTTTTCTTCTGTACTGTCAGTTCAGATTTTTCATTGGGGTCCGATCGGACCCCAGGGAAAAATATGATGTTAATGATATTAAATGTATGAATTTTGTGTTATATTTCAGTGAATGATGGCTCAACGAGGTAGACTTTGGTCAGAGAAAGAAGGAAGACCTATCTTTAGTGCTGTAGAAGAGCTTGGAATAACGAGGCGATGTGATTTATAAACCCAAGTTTATTATCAGCTTCGCTCCTCTAACAAGTCTCATCTCAGTGCAGAAGCAGAATAAGAGGTCGAACACATTCAGACCTACATACTTATACCTACACATAACAAAAGGCATTGCACATCAAAGCTGACATCCCGCATTAGCTTAATCCCCCCTCCTTTTTCTTCTTACTCCTCCACCTGACCCTGGGTGGTCAGGGCGATCGATCTCCTCCATTGTCCTCTGTCTCTTCCACCTGGCCCTGGGAAGTCAGGGCGATCGATCTGGTCTCCACCGCTGCGCCTCGGATGCTCTTTGATCTTCGCTGGCGGTTGAGACCTCTTGTCCTGTTCTGAGGCGTGAGGTCGTTGTACATATGTGATCACCAAACATTCTAACATGCTTATACATATGTAGGTTATGGGATATATGATTAATATAAACCACAGCCCCCCCAAACGACTAAGAAAAGGACAATAAAAGAAAGTCCACAGTTTAAGATAATTTCTATGACATACCAACTGTTAAACCTCTTGACAAGGAAAAAAAAAAAACTTTCCAGCAGCTATGCTCCTGTAGAGAATTCAGTGGTAATCATAACAGCGTAGTAATATCACAAATCAGTCTTAAAACTGTCACAGCACAATCTGATAACACAGTTAACAACTTTAGGTTAATTTGTATCAGTCCCTGTGCCGTCTGGGTTTAAGTCTTCTCCCGAATCTGCTGTGGGTCCGTTTGGGCGTCCTGGCAGGACCTTCCTGTAAGGAATCTGCAGCTTGGGGAGGAGAGTGGTTATTTGTTCCCTGCAGTGGGGCTGAGTCTTTTTTCTTGGGGGGTCTATCCCGCCGAGGTGCTCTCGCCAACCGTGCAGGTTTGTCTCTCAACAAGAAGGCAGGTTTAAGTCTGTCAATGCTGACTGTTTCTTTTCTGTCCCCTAAATCAAGCACAAAATGCTTATCACCAGGTTCCAGCACTCTGAATGGTCCATCGTATGGTGGACGGAGGGTAGATTTTAAAGCTTCATGCCTAACAAAAACAAATTCTGCGTTTTTTAAAGCTTGGGGGACAAAAACCCATGGAAAAGAGTGGTGTGCCGGTCCGGGGAGAGTGTCCGGTCCGCTGCTGCCTGAAAGCCTCATGGCTGGAAGATGCCCAGGCTCTGGGTTCTCTGGTAAAAATTCACCTGAGAGTCTGAGAGGTTGTGCAAAAACTAATTCTGCTGGGGAGGCGTCTAGATCCTCTTTAGGCGCAGCACGCAACCCCAATAAAACCCAGGGGAGTTTATTTACCCAATTTGTATCCGTTAGTGAGGCTCTGAGGGCGGCCTTTAAAGATCTGTGAAAGCGCTCGCATAACCCATTAGCCTGAGGGTGATAAGCGGTGGTGCGGTGAATTGTCGCCCCTAAGCTGCTGGCCATGGCTGACCAAAGCTCTGAGACAAATTGAGGCCCCTATCGGACGTGATGTCCGATGGGACGCCGAAACGTGCCACCCAGTTTGTCAAAAAAAACGCGAGCGACTTCCGCCGCCGTGGTTGACGCCAGAGGGACCGCTTCAGGCCAGCGCGTAGTACGGTCTATCATTGTTAACAGGTGTGTGAAACCCTGAGACGAAGGTAGTGGTCCCACGAGGTCGACATGAACGTGGTCGAACCTTCTAGCTGGGATTTGAAAAGGCTCTAGAGGGGCTTTTGTGTGTTTGTGTATTTTGGCGCGCTGACAAGACATGCAAGTTTTTGCCCATTCCTTTACATTTTTGCGCAGGCCCGGCCAAACAAACTTTTCAGCGACCATTTTAACCGAGGCGCGCACACCTGGGTGCGCGAGGGAGTGAATGGAGTCAAAAATACGGCGGCGCCATGCAGCTGGGACTACCGGGCGAGGTCGGCCGGTTGAAACGTTGCAGATTAGGGGGGGTACACCGTCGCGTAAACCCCTTTCCTCCAGCCTTAACCCTGTTGGTCCAGACAGGAGTGCGCGCACGTCCGCGTCACTGCTTTGCTCCTCTGCCATGGCTGCGTAATCTATCCCTACGTGAATTGGGGCCGCGTACGCATCCGCGTTGGCGAAGAGTTCTGCGGCTGAGGAAGTATAATCTGTCTCCTCGCGCTCTGGCGATGTCACAGCGCGAGAGAGGCAGTCTGCTACCACGTTAAATTTGCCTGCCACATGTCGAATGTCTGTGGCGAACTCTGAAATAGCAGCTAGTTGTCTTTGTTGCCTGCCTGACCATGGTTCTGAAATTTTAGCCATCGCAAAGGTGAGCGGTTTGTGGTCTACAAAAGCCGTGAAACGCCGTCCTTCTAACCAGAACTGGAAGTGGCGGATGGATAAATGAAGCGCTAGCAGCTCCCTGTCAAAAGTGCTGTATTTACGCTCCGTTTGGTTTAACAATTTGCTGAAAAATGCCAAAGGTTGCCAGGTTCCGCCAACGTGTTGTTCCACAACTGCCCCTTTGGACAGGTCTGAAGCGTCTGTGGTTAGCGCGATGCGGGCCGAGGGATCAGGGTGAACCAACAATGTGGCGTTCGCTAGAGCACTTTTTACTTCCGCGAAGGCGCGTTTGCGCTCCGGGGTCCATTCGACCGCGTTGGAAGGCTTTTGTTTTCTGAGCGCGGTATACAGGGGCTGCATGAGTTGAGCTGCGCGGGGGAGGAAACAGTTGTAAAAATTAACCATTCCCCAAAATTCTTGCAGCGATTTGACCGTTTGTGGTCGTAGAAAATTTTTTACTGCGCGAACTTTGTCTGGCAATGGGACTGCCCCCTCTGGTCTGGAAACTCTGTGTCCCAAAAAATCAATTTGTGACACGCCGAATTTGCATTTGGCTGGATTGATTATTAACCCGTGCTCTTCTAGTCTCTGAAAAACCGTAGTGAGGTGTTGTTCGTGTTCTTCCTCCGACGAGCTGGCTACCAGCATATCGTCGAGGTAGACGAACACGAAAGGGAGATCGCGTAATACCGCGTCCATCATCCGCTGAAAGGTTTGAGCAGCGCCTTTGAGGCCAAACGGCATCCGCAAAAATTCAAAAAGACCGAAAGGGGTTATTACAGCCGTTTTAGGAATGTCTTCCACTCGAACGGGGACTTGGTGATAGCCGCGGACCAGGTCTATTTTAGAAAAAATGCGCGCACCCGCCAGATGTAGTGAGAAATCTTGGATGTGAGGAATTGGGTAGCGGTCATGCGCTGTCGCATTGTTTAATCTGCGGTAATCGCCGCACGGTCTCCAAGAACCGTCGGTTTTCGGGACCATGTGGAGTGGCGATGCCCAGGGGCTTTTCGAGCGTCTAATAATGCCTAATTTTTCCAGGGTGGCAAACTCGTCCCGTGCTATGGCGAGATTGGTCGCGTCTAAGCGCCGAGCTTTAGCGAACACGGGTGGGCCTGTTGTGGGAATGAAGTGTTCAACCCCGTGTTTCGCTACTGTTGCTGAAAATTTTGGAACTGTGAGTGCTGGAAATTGGGTGAGGAGTTGGTCAAACTTACCTCCTGCTGTTGTGACGTTGGCCTGCACGGGTGGTGGAGAGACTCGAGCTGAGCAGGGGATAGAATAAAATGATAGTGCATTAACCAAGCGCCTATTTGCTAGATCGACTAACAACCCATGTGCACACAAAAAATCAGCGCCCAACATGTTAAAACTCACCGCCGCTACAATAAATGTCCATCTATAGTTGCGGCCGTGAATGCAAAGAGGCAGGTTCCTTTCACCGTAAGTGTCGATGATGGAGCCGTTGGCTGCCATCGCCCCATTTCCCCGGGGACCCATGGCCCGATCTGCGTGGGAAGGGGTGATAAAGCTCAGTTGAGCTCCGGTGTCGATCAGGAACTGTCTCCCGGTGTGTCCGTCAGTCACATAAAGAAGTTTATTTTTTTCGCCAAGAACCGCAGCCGTTAACGGTTCTCGGTTTTGGCGTTTTCCCGAACTTTTGAACTTGCAGGGGGGGAACGCATTTGTACGCCCCCTCGGCGAACAGTGGTGGTAATAACAGATGTCGTTCCGCCTGCTGCGTCTTGGTCGTGTTGCCGCCATGGTGGGCGGGCTCTGCTCGGTTGTCTGTGGTTCTCTGCTGCTCTGGGCGTCTGCGGATGCTGCTGTGGCCACCTGTTCCCCGCAGGCGTTGGTGAGTCGCTGCCCTTCTCGGGCCAGCGCGCGGAAGTCCTGCTGGGTGCTGCACCGCATGTTGATCAGCGTCCCTCTCATGTGTGGCGGCAGAGTGCTGAGGAAGATGTGTTGGAAGAGGAAGTTGTCGTTGTCCTCCTCCTTGAGCTGCAGCATGTCCTCCATGAGGGCCTTGGGTCTACATCCTCTGTGGCCGTAGATCGCCAGGATCCTCTCTGCTCTCTCCTCGGCTGAGGGGACTAAGTTCTCGACGATGGTCGCCTTCAGCTCTCTGTATTTGTCATGGGCGGGCGGCTGTCGGATTATGCTCGGCGCGCATCTTGACGTGGCAGCGTCGAGTTTGGCGACGATGTGATAAAACTTCGTCTCGTCCGCCGTTATGCCCGCCAGTGCAAACTGAGCCTCAGCTTGCTGGAACCACGAGCTCGGGTCTTCTTGCCAGAATTCTGGCAGCTTGACGGTGACGGCGCTTGTGTGGGCCGTCCTTGATGTGTCCGCCGGGTGACAGCGCCTTTCTTCTGCTCTCACAGCGGGGCTGGGGATGGTGCTCGGTTGAGCCCTCTCTTCTGCCGTGGGGGAACGTCTTCCATCCGTTCCCCTGTCTGCATGGGCGCCGACGCTTGCCTGGGTCGCCTCCGATGAGTTAATCGCGGGAGAACGTCTCTGTTCCATCCTCACGTCTGGTCACCAGTGTAGAAGAGCTTGGAATAACGAGGCGATGTGATTTATAAACCCAAGTTTATTATCAGCTTCGCTCCTCTAACAAGTCTCATCTCAGTGCAGAAGCAGAATAAGAGGTCGAACACATTCAGACCTACATACTTATACCTACACATAATAAAAGACATTGCACATCAAAGCTGACATCCCGCATTAGCTTAATCCCCCCTCCTTTTTCTTCCTACTCCTCCACCTGACCCTGGGTGGTCAGGGCGATCGATCTCCTCCATTGTCCTCTGTCTCTTCCACCTGGCCCTGGGAAGTCAGGGCGATCGATCTGGTCTCCACCGCTGCGCCTCGGATGCTCTTTGATCTTCGCTGGCGGTTGAGACCTCTTGTCCTGTTCTGAGGCGTGAGGTCGTTGTACATATGTGATCACCAAACATTCTAACATGCTTATACATATGTAGGTTATGGGATATATGATTAATATAAACCACAGTGCCACCATGTTGCGAACTAGGTTCACCACCATTTTTTCAACCAGTGTGCCCTGGTGCGTTCAGGTTTTTGTGGGAAATTATCTAATTTCACTTCTTAATTGGTACAAGAAATGCAAATACTTTGCCATTGTTGTGCATGTATTCTGTAGGGACACATAGGGACACATAGCAGAACACATGCACAACAATGGCAAAGTATTTGCATTTCTTGTACCAATTAAGAAGTGAAATTAGATAATTTCCCACAAAAACCTGAACGCACCAGGGCACACTGGTTGAAAAACACATTCCGGGCTACTCGTGCTGAAAGGCAGGCAACCGACAAACTAGCCCCATTCCGGGATTTTTGGATCATGTTTCAAGCACAACTCTTTGTTTTAACCAAATAAAACATTTTAAGTGAAAAAAAATACTTTGGTATTGCTTAATAATCCAATTAACAGTTAAATTTTGTGTGGGGTCCAAACGGACCCCAGTTGGTACTATTTGTATGTAAAATATGTTGGTAGGATGAGGGTTAAGAGATGTCTTTTATCATACACAACTCTGAATTTTTTCTGAAATGACAAGTTTCTCAATACAGACCCCCTTTTATCACGTCCTATGTTGTAATGTGGTGTCTCAATCACTCTCTCTCCCGAATTTGTCATGCAATCCTCCACCAAATCTCTGACACTGTCAAAATTGACACGCTTGCAACATGATTGGGTTTGCGTGATACCTTTGACCTTCATGACAACCTTCTTTTTGTTCCTCGTTTAGTAGGCATAACTCTTGGGGCCTGCGGATACAAATTCCTGAATGGTATCCTCGTCCAACTCATCCGTCAAATCCCTCAGATAATTACCCAACTCCAGAGGCATCTCACCATTCTTTTACCACATAAATTAAACTATCCGTGTCAATGTAAAGAACACTCTCTTGCAGTTTCTCCAGATAACCGTACAGCTTCAGACGCGCGTGGGCTGTGGTAAAAGCGGCTATAAAGATGTTATTAGTTTTACCGGAGGGTAGAATGCAACGATTGTTATATTTCCACCTAAGCAGTGCTTTGTTGTCATCCAGAACATGAAAGTATTCCACCTTGTATTTACCCGAAAACAAGTAGGTGAAAAACTCTTCAGGTTCAGTGATCACAACGGTCTGAATCAGATTATCTCTCTGTGCAAATTTCCCCCAAAGCGAGTTCAAAATCAGTTTTGAGACACGGTGGTGGATTGGATTCTCTTGTATTTTATTGCCGTCTAACAGAATGCCCTGATGACGGTGATAGTCTCTGATGTATCTGTCCTTGCTCTCCTGATCGGTGACATCTGGGGGGGTAACCCCATGCTTCCTGTTTTTCTTTTAGAAATTTGTGTATGTAATCTACAAACACCGCGTTGCTACTTTGATCAAAATGCCACACTTCTGTGATTTCACGCACCCTGTACCCCAGTTCCAGGGCTTTGTTACACTCCACAGTGACAATGCTCTCGCTTCGTCGCTGTACGCGCAAACACCATCTTGATGGTTGGTTTCCGCACACGTTTGACACAGTGGAAAGGTTAATTTACCTCCTGAACTTTTGTAGGGTACAACGGGGAAAAGGAGATCACAGGATGGGTAGACCGTGGCTCTGATTAAGCCAAAATAGCTTTGAGGATCCCCAAAATCTTTGTAAATGATGGTTGGGTGGCCTAGAGGGTAAAAGCACGTGCTGTTAACATAGGGGTACGGAGAAGTGACATCTACATAGTGCGCTGTTTCATACGGCCCTGTGGTGTGTCTCAGTTTTAGAGCGCTCGTCCTGCCCCAGTAAAGGGCCCGGCGCAGTAAGAGGGGCTCGGGTGGGTTAAACATTTTCAGAAACTGTTTCACCTCCTCGTATGATTTTTTCATCTCATCCCACTCGTGCTCCCTCATTACAGTAGCACGGACACCGTGCATAGAGTGTAATGCCTGCAACCTCTCCTGACTATTCAAATGCAGCTCTCCAAATGTAATGCCCCTCAGAGGGCAGATCTCCGTTCTTTTAAAACTGCAAACACAACTGTGGAAATAGCAGCCGTTGAACTCATAGACATGCTTCAAACCATCGATCTTCACATAGCCGTCTACAATAAAGGGCCCCGTCTGTTTTTCCCCCCTGTTTAAAGCATGCTGGATGAATATTTTATGACTGTGCATAACCCATTCTAACCACTGGATCGAGGCGTGAGAAAATCTTTTCCACTGATGTCTGTAGTTGTAGGGGTATGGGATGGCGAGGGTGTTAGGGGCCAGGTAATTGGTGAGAAACACTTTCATACAGGCCGATGCTATCTTGACGCTGGAGAAAGGGCCCACACCCATGTTGGTGAGGAACCGCTCTCTAAATTTAACGCACCCCATGGCTAGAATGTCCACGTCATTTTTACAATAATGCAGAGCCTCCTGTTTAAAGTCAAACGACCCGTCTTTGACTCCATCGTAACACTCATCGAACTCCGCCCACTTGGCGACCGTCATATATTCTACGCCATAGTCAGACAGCGGTGGGCAAGGACCTACATAATTTAGACACTCCGCGGCAGAATATCAGTGGGGGAAGACCCCCTTTCTCATCTCGCTAAAACCTAAAGGTTTAGGCATCGCACTCAGACGCATAGGTAGGAAGGATACCGAGTTGATGAATTTAAGGTTATAATGAGGTTCCTGAAAACTTAGGATCTTACTGCCCGTCATGAGAATTTGTTGCGGTATTATATTCTCTTTTATCATACTGTTCAAGGTCAGGTAATCGTCAAACCCTCTGGCATTATGTGCTATGAATATATTACGCCTGTACTTTTTGTGCCTGAAATGCAAAAGAAACTGTTTTACGCAGTCTGTACCATAAAAACAATTTTCTTCACCTTTCGATGTTTTAGCATATACGAGAAACAGCGCGTGCTCCCCTTTGTCGTCAACAAATGTTTTGATGTCATAAAAAAACAACTCGGGGTGTTTAACCTGCGGGGAGAGTGGCTGAATGTAACACTGATGATCATTGGCTTCAGAAGCCTGTTGTAATTGCACCCCACAAATTTTACATTTTAACGGGCTACAAAGGTGTGGGGATGTACCTGCGGTTTTGAAAAGTTGCGGAGGGTACATTTTTTTATTGCGTCACAGATACTCCTGTAGGGTGCAGTCACAGCACCTCACTTGGCCTATTTGTGTCTGGGGTAACAGGTCGGAGAGCGACACTTTCTGCGACAGTCTAAACGTTCTACTGGCCTGAGCTCTTCCGTAGGGCAGACGGGGTCATTGCAAACCTGACAGTATCATTTACAATAGTATGAATACGGGTTATTAAAAGCCTTATAACAGTAGTTACAAACAGATGCCGTTCCTATGAAAGCTGTGAGATTTTTTATACCGTAGTAATGGTTTTGCAATAAGAACAGGAACAAAAGGTTTTGAGCGATTGCTATAGTCTGTCTCAAAATGCAAGAGGGGATGACTGTGCACCTCGCACAGTCATCCCCTCTTGCATTGTGAAACACCACGATTTTACGTCCTACAATCCGTTCAAATTTAGCTATATCGCTAAAAGTGACGGCTGTCTGGTCACCCAGATCCGCCTGATTTTGCAACGTCTTACCCAAAGCCTTACAAGCGCGGTCATCTGAATGGGGGTTCATCAGATGTGCCAAGCTAGCAGCGAAACAGAGTTGATCCTTCTCGCTACACATAACATACAGATGACGTCTTTTTTTAATCGATAATTTCACAGTCATGAACGTTTTCACTAGCCTGCGTTTACCACCGCCTCTGGGGTTATGCACCACCTGTAGGATTAATTCTAAGCCCTCATCTGCGTCAATGCTATTGCCCGACTGCACTATCCGGTCGAGCAAACCCTCAAAAGCCAGTAAAATATTACCCCCGGCGGCGGCGGCTGTAACGAGGATGTTGCTCCTCGCGCTTTCACCAACAACTTCTAGCTGGATTACGTCGTTGCATTCCGCGTGTGATCAGGCATCCTCAGCCAATTCTCTGAGGATGCCCATCACATCGTTATAAAAGTCCGCGATGTTGGGCACGTTGCATTGTCTAGGCACAGGTAAGTGATGCGTCATTCTCACTGTGTTAAATGGTGAGAATATTCTGACTTCCCCGTGCCTAGAAGATGCTGCATCCTGATCATGAGCGTCAGAACGCAACCCCCCACCCTGTTGCGTGTTAGGGGAAAGCTCTAGCTGGTCGGTGGAGATTGAAGGGGTTGCGAGTGATTGATGATTTGTGGGGGGGGGGGGGGGGTTTGATTCTCAAATATATGTTCTAGATGATGAAGTGCGTGGCTGGTGATATTATTATTGTTGTTATTGTTGCTGTTGCTTGGGGGTGTTGTTTCACCTATTTCATCCACGCTATCCTGTAAATCAACTTGAAAGGGCACTGGAATACGAGCTAATTCATCCACGGCCCTGTGCATTTCATTCGTTCCAATTAGAGACTGATGTAAATAGGTTAAATCTTCCATCGCGTAATCATAGTCTGTTACCCACTCTGGTAGCCTTTCACTCCCCCCCCCCCCATCTCCCGATTCAACATGGTCTGACTCTGATTTTTCATTCATGATAGCTTATTACAGTTTGTCACAATACCCAGGATATAGACGAGAAAAAAAGATTGCACTTTTTCACAGATGGCCAGGACGGAGGTCATGAAACTCTGCATGACCTTCCACAGTAATAACACGGTGGTCAGACGTTGTTGCACCCCGGTTCTCGTCCCACACACACAGTGTTGAAGAGCTCCCTCAGAGGGGCTGTCGAACAGGATCTCTGGAGCAGACGGGATGGCCAGATTCGGTGCTTGATTTAATTCTGCAGAAAAAACATCAACGTTT
Organism: Pholidichthys leucotaenia; assembly: GCA_020510985.1. Lineage (NCBI taxonomy): Eukaryota > Metazoa > Chordata > Actinopteri > Cichliformes > Pholidichthyidae > Pholidichthys > Pholidichthys leucotaenia. Next base: position 218,929,865 of record CM035840.1, read on the forward strand.
CTCACGGATGTACATATGTTTTATTTCAAATCAAGTTGGTGGGTGGTCAAAGGTTTATTTTATATATATATTTATTTATTTAAAAGAACCTCGGTTGACCAGAGTGGTAGATGTACAATTAATCGCTACAAACATGTTAAAAATAATAAAATACATATTTCAGTTTTTATTCTCAGAGACACCAAATTGTCTTCCAAGCAGGAAGGTCGTTTTAAATTGTTTTTAATACATACCTTCAAACAGTTGTCTCATGTCTGCCGTTGGCGTGGTCCTCCTCCTCCCCCGCCTCCTCAGTGGCCCACACTCCGGTGCACTGGCGTCTGTGGGTGAATGATGCAGGTACAAAATGATTACGGGGTTTGTGGCATTTAATATCAATACAGGAGTGTGAATCTGTAAGTACATACTGTTGGACGGACGTCTCACAGACGTGGTCTTTTTACGAGGGCGCTTCAGTCTGCTCCCGCCCCCACCGGTCGATGTTGAAGGCCTCGGTTCGTATTCTGTAAAATAATAATAATTTAAAAATAAGTTAGGGCAGCGCGGTGGCGGAGTGGTTAGCACTGCGGCAGCACAGCAACTCATTTGGCCAGGGGATCCTGGGTTTGATCCCAGCCCCCCACCAACAGTAATCTGTGTGGAGTTTGCATGTTCTCCCCGTGTCTGCGTGGGTTTACTCCGGGATTTCTCTGGTTTCCTCCCACATGCCAAAAACATTCAGGTTGGGTTAATTGGCATCAAAACTGGGGATTCTAAATTGTCCTTAGGTATGACTGTGAGGGTGAATTGTTGTCTGTCTCTCTGTGTTGGCCCTGCGATGGACTGGCGATCTGTCCAGGGTGTACCCTGCCTCTCGCCCAAAGATGCTGGGATAGGCTCCAGCCCCCCCGCGACCCAAAAAGAATTAAGCGGAAGAAGATGGATGGATGGATGGATGGATAAAAATAAGTTTATTTCACATTGAAAAAAAAAAAACAATGTGGGGACATTTACGTCATCACCCCTAGACATTGCGAGAGGGCCAGTGGTGACCAGCCACAACATCGGAGCGTGATGCTATTCCCAGTTTACATTTTAGCACGGCATGGTTTGTTTTGAAGCAGGAAAACAATCATATTGGCTTAATAAAAGGATTTTTAAAACTTGGAGGAGCTTACCGGAAGCACGCGCCATAGCATGGGTCAGCTTGTCTCTCAGCGGCGCTGGTCGTTTGCCCCTGGTCAATGAAATGCTTTCAAGCGGTGTGTCCAAAGGCTCTATCCCAAGGATCGGGCCTATGAAAACAGCTGGGCTTTGAGCCGGAGGCCTGGTGTTATTCAGCTGTGGAGCGGCCGCTGGACGAAGGGCTGCAGGACACTTAATGTCAGCGTCTGCCCTCAGGTGAATGTACACAGTTGTGATGAAAAGCTGGGGGAACTCACGCGGCAAATAAAAGGGGCGTAGTGACACAGACAGCAGCTCCACATCGGGTGTACAGATGCGCTCTCTGACCGTGACAGATGTGCAGTACTGCTTATTAATATATAAACATACGCCGCCCCCCTGACGTTTCCCCGTTACCTCTTCCTGCCGATCCGAGCGCAGTGGGGCTCCAAAGCCATCAATCCACAGGTCTGCATCTCGGTCATGCGCATTAAGCCAAGTCTCGGTATAAGCCATGACACAGCAGTTCTTAAAGTCCTTCTGGTAGCGTACATTCCCTTGAATTTCATCCACCTTGTTTCTCAGAGACTGTACGTTCCCAAAAATCATAGAAGGAAGAGGAATGTTACCAAACTGACGTCTTCTCAAGCGCAATTTCACGCCTCCACGCTTTCTGCGTTTCCTTCTCCCGTCTCTCCCGTCTCTCTTTTCACCGCTGTGTCCGTCTCTCAAAATAAAGTCCGGCAGTTGCGGCTTAGGCTCAATCACAGATGCTGCATCAGCCGTGTTTAAATGCAGCAACATGTCCCTGGAATAATGTATTCTGCCCGCCATGATGCCGGTCGCGTTTACCTCATAGACAAAGAGCCGGAGGAAAAGTAGCAGCAGTGCAAGAGAGGGGAGGAAGTCCATGTTGATGGAACCAGGGAGCTCTTTGCCATACAGTCCACAAACATTCCAGGACAGAAACGACACAGAGGATTTCGTAAAAACACATTAAAGTACATAAAAACAAGACACACAGACGACTGACTTTTTCACCAGCTGCCGGTCGCTGCGTGCGCATGCGCCCTCTAGCGGCCTCGAGCTAGCAGCCATCTACCGCTACAAGAGCGTCTTCAGAGAGAGTAGATTGATGTTGTTTACTGAGATGTGGCTAACAGAACTAGCAACAGATGCTAACATCGAACTGGAGGGTTTCCACGCAATATGGGCAGACCGGACACCAGACAGTGGGAAGGAAAGGGGCGGAGGAGTGATAATGTATGTCAATAACAGCTGGTGCAGACCGGGACATATCACGGTTAAACGACATCACTGCAGCAAAGACATTGAGTTGCTACCTGTTAGCATGCGGCCTACCTATCTCCCGAGGGAATAATCACACATGATCTGCATTATTATTTATGCAAATCCAACGGCGAACGCAGTGACAGCGCTTGACATCATGAATACCGACGCACTCCTCCCAGGCCACAGGGGGCAGGGAGTGGGCAAACAATCTGAACCTGTTTTTTAATAGGTTTGACCAACCACCACCCCCCCGACTGCACACCAACCACTAGTTAGTTAAGTTAGTTAATTCCCTTCACACCATGTTGGTGTATGGGGCGGCGCCTATCTCCGTTTCTCTGACCCTAGGCCACACAGCTACTGTAAGTAGTGAAAGCTACAGTGGGGGGTCAGTCCTCTGGTAGCTCTGTGCGTAACTTTTACTTTCCCCGTTCCATTATGCGGAGCACCACGCTAGAAGGCAGAAAGTACCATTTTTATATGGTCTTTGGTATGACCCGGCCGGGATTTGAACCCCTGCCTCCTGGGTGTGGGGCGGATGCTCTACCAACTGAGCCACCACTTCAGTACGCACACCAACCAATGCTGCCTCTAAATTCATCGAGACCTGCTGTCCACACCCCACTCCACCAACACCCCCCCACTCCCAGCACACAGCCCCCCAACCTGACCCTCACTAAGACCCAGGTGAGGATGGAGCTGAGGAAAATCAAGGCGAGGAAGGCCTCGGGACCGGATGGCATCACCGCGAAGCTCCTCAAGTCTTGCGCAGATCAGCTGTGTGGGATTGTGGAGCACATCTTCAACCTGAGCCTGAAGCTGGGGAGGGTACCACAGTTGTGGAAAACATCTTGTATGGTACCTGTACCAAAGACTTCCCACCCCAAAGACCTGAACAGCTACAGACCAGTGGCCCTGACGTCTCACCTGATGAAGACCCTGGAGAGACTGCTCCTTGCTCACCTCCGCCCCCTGGTGGGGCCAGCGATGGATCCACTCCAGTTTGCCTACCAGTATGGCATTGGGGTGGAGGATGCAATGATCTTCCTCCTTCACCGTTCCCTGTACCACCTGGAGAAGCCTGGGAATGCAGTGAGGATCATGTTCTTTGATTTCTCCAGTGCTTTCAACACCATCCAACCGATGATCCTGAAGGACAACCTGCTGTGCGCAGGGGTGGACCAGCACCTGTCATCATGGATCCTGGACTACCTCACTAACTGGCCTCAGTTTGTGAGAACCCGGGATTGTGTGTCGGACACGATCATCGTCAGTACGGGGGCCCCCCAGGGAACGGTTTTGGGTCCCTTCCTGTTCACCCTTTATACTGCGGACTTCTCACACAACACAACACACTGCCATCTACAGAAGTTCTCTGATGACTCTGCGATCGTCGGCCTCATCTCCAACGGAGATGAAGCTGAGTACAGAGGACTTATCCAGGACTTCGTGGTCTGGTACCATCGGAACTGCCTCCAGATCAACGTGAGGAAAACTAAGAAGCTGGTGGCGGACTGCCGCAGGCAAGGACAACCCCTCACAGCACCAGTGAACATCCAGGGAACAGACATTGAGATGGTGACATCCTACAAGTACCTGGGTGTTCATCTGAACAATAAACTAGACTGGTCACACAACACCGACGCACTCTACAACAAGGGACCGCGCAGGCTGTTCCTACTGAGGAGGCTCAGGTCTTTTGGTGTACAAGGGGTGCTCTTGAAGACATTCTAAGACACGGTGGTGGCATCAGCCATCACTTTTGGAGTGGTCTGCTGGGGCAGTGGCATTACAGCAGCCGATAGGAAGAGACTGAACAAACTAATCAAGAAAGCTAGCTCTGTCCTGGAGCAGTGCCTTGACCCAGTGGAGAAGATAGGAGAGAGAAGGATGGTGGCTAAACTGTCATCTCTGCTGGAGTCCGAGTCCCACCCTATGCAGGACATACTGAACGCACTGAGGAGCTCATTCAGCAGTAGACTACATCATCTTAGATGCGCGACCGAGAGGTTTCGCAGGTCCTTCCTACCTACAGCTGTCAGACTGTATAACCTAAGCAGGGCTGCTCGCAGAGATAGCAAAAAAACGTGACGACCTAATAGAATTGAATGCAAAAATGCAACAGACTTACACAAATGGTCCCCTCCAGTATACAACTAGGACAGTATCAGTCACTATGGAGGGTGACAATATGTATGGGTACATATTCATACCATGTAGGGTAACTAAATAGATGGTTATGCTGTTTCGTCCATCTAGCTACAATGCTCCGCACTGTGTGTATATATATATTTATATATTTATGTGTACATATGTATATTCACTGCTCTTATTTTCTTATCTTCTAAATCATTGCTCTGAGTGTTGCTATCCCTGTGCTGTTGCAATCCTGGAATTTCCCCATTGTGGGACTAATAAAGGCTTATATTATCTTATCTTATTTTATCTTAATAGCGGTTTTATCCGTATAAGACTTTTCACAGACCAGTCAGAAAAAAACAGATAAAACAGTTGATTGAGTAATTAGAAAAATAACATGATTAAAACTTACCACTGTAGCTTGGTGGAGAGTGGATTTCGGCGTGCGTTATAATTTCTAAAAAAATAAGTCAAGTTTTATTTAAAAATATAGAGGAAAAAAAAGGGGTTTTTTTATAAAGTTTTGAAAGTCAAATATCACCTCTCATCTTGCGTGTGTCACATTCCTTTGGGTGTGAAGATGCGTTTCGGGGGGGGGGGGTTCACCCATACTTATAGACAAAATGAAGACCCCCTATAGGGGATTGGGGAAAAGCTTTATAAAGTGAATGGCCATTGTGACTGATGTGTGTTTGTTTGTTTGTTTGCATTTGTGTGTGTGTGTGTGTGTGTGTGTGTGTGTGTGTGTGTGTGAAAGCGAAAGGGGGGTGTCCGCCAGAGGATTGTTAAATTTGCTAGGTGATATCAAACACACATATAAACACGTGCTGGTTGTTTCAAATATTGAATAAAAATAATTTAACCATTGGTAAATATCACGTACAAGTTGTGGGGAGTTTTACAGAAAAGTGCTCATTAAGTTTGAAGTCTTTGAACCATACAAATTTGCTCCTTTTCTCCTACTGACTCCGCAAACATCCTACAGTCACTCAGAAGATATATTCCTCCCTATTTTGACTAAGAGAATGGTCAAGGATGTTTTAACTGTATGGTTATCGTGTAATCTGTGTTTTTGACCTCTGTGAGAGACATCTGACTAATGTGCTCTGATGTGTTCTGAAACTCTAATCATCACAAGCATACAGATGAAACTAAATGTGCAGAAGATGATGTTGCAGTTTTTGTGACAGTCTACTCTTTGAAAGAAAATCTCGTGACATTTGAGTTGCTGGCAGAGAAAAAAGTTTGCAGAAAAACTGACTTTCTATCTTCACCCTATCCTCTAAAAGATGCCTAATCTGCCAGAATATTATTCTTTTGGTCACTGCTAAGTTTGTGGCTATAGGTTGATAAAAGATTGGCAAACTGGGAGCCTAAACTCCATGCTTAACTATTTATTTACTAATATATTCTTTCTCAATTTGTGGTATTGTCACACAAAAGTCTGCCTTAAGTCCTACAGAGACAACCTGACTAATGTGGGTGCGTGCTTTCACGTTAAGATCAAAGAGCCCACCTGTTTTGGCCACCGTCACTTCAAACGAGAAGTTCAAAGCACTTTGATTGACAACCTCATTACGCAAAGTCACATATGGACAATAGATTAGAAACAAAGCTGTCAGTTCGATAAGAAGATCAAAGCACTTGATTGACAACCTCATTATGCAAGGTCAAAGGTCATGCTTTCAAAGCACTTTTGATTGACAACCTTATTACGCGAGGTTATGGGGGGCGGGGTCAGGGTCAGGTCAGATCAAAGGGTGCGTGGTACCTGTCAAAAACTGTCTGAAGAGAAGTTGATAAGTAGTAACCCCCTCCCTCTCTACCCTTAAATAGGCAGACAACGATAATTACACATGATGATCAGGTGTGGGTAACGTGAGCGAGGAAGATTCAACTAATTACTGACAGCTGTACCAGCCCGCAAACTTGAGCTCCACACGGAAATAAACACAGGGTGCAACACAGGAGAGTATGGCAAAAGGTGGCTGAATAATACAAAACGAGACACATAGCTCATAAAGGTAAGAATAAAATAAATGCAACCCAGAAATGTAAATAATATAATATCCCTGAAAACCAAAATACAAAAGGAGAGGTGTAAACAAGGATGGAGAAGGCTCAAGTACAAAAACACAGAAAATATAAACTAGAAGATCTAAAAATACATAATAATAACAAACAAGATAATTATCAAACTAAGACATGATAACCAGACAACTCAAAACAAACAGAAACAAAGAGCAACTCAGATCACATCCTGCTAACAACCCCATACTGAAAAACAATAATAAACTGAAATAAGGAAAAAACAGAAAATAATCAAAATGACAAATGAGCATAAGCACGATGATTCTCTCCGTGCTCAGCATCATGACAAACTCTTCCACAAACTGAGCGTTCTAGTAATTTTTTTTCATTGAACAGGTCAGAGATTCAGTTTGTCAACGCTTACAAGTATTTGGGCATCTAGCTAGACTACTCAGTTTCATTTGAAACACGCATTAATATTCCGCTCTCTGATGTTAAATCCAGAATAGGTTTTCTGTATCGTAATAAGTCCTCTTTAACACATTCTGCTAAACATCTTTTGGTTAAAATGACAGTCCTCCCAATCATAGACTACAGTGATGTAATTTATAGATTGGCCGCTAAAACACTCCTCCATAAACGTGACGCCATTTTCCATGTTATCATCTTTTCAGTTTTCTGCTGCAGATGACTGGAATTATTTGCAACAAAAACTAAAGCTCAGTTCTTTTATACCACTCTCATCCTTTACAAATTTGATAAGGGAAATAATCTGTGATTGTTGTACTTGCTTTTAGCTTTAATTACTTTCACTATTTTTATTTATCACAGTACAATCTGTTTTAAGTGGTATGATATTGTATTGTTTGTTTTGTATGTCGTTCTTTTTGTTTACCCTTTTTTATGCAGCCTCTTGGCCAGGTCGTCATTGGAAATGAGAATTGGTTCTCAATTGACCTACCTGGTTAAATAAAGGTTAAAAAAATAAATAAATGGTGATCCATGAGGGGACCATGATGTTTGCAGATGGCATTGTGATCTGTAGTGAGAATAGGGAGCAGGTGGAAGAGAACCTGGAGAGGTGGAGGTATGCTCTGGAGAGAAGAGGAATGAAAGTCAGTAGAAGCAAGACAGAATACATGAGTGTGAATGAAAGGGAGGCAGGTGTAATGGTGAAGATGGAAGGAATAGAGGTAGTGAAAATAGATGAGTTTAAATACCTGGGGTCAACCATCCAAAGCAATGGAAAATGCACAAGAGAGGTGAAGAAGAGACTGCAGGCAGGGTGGAGTGGGTGGAGATGAGTGTCAGGGGTGATTCGTGACAGAAGGGTAGCAGCGAGAGTGAAAGAGAAGATTTACAAGACAGTAATGAGACCGGCTATGATGTATGGTTTGGAGATGGTGGCGCTGACAAAAAGACAAGAGGTGGAGCTAGATGTGGCAGAGTTGAAGATGCTAATGTAACCCTTGCCTTATGTTAATTAGGTAAGGGAAATAATTAAGTGTAGACCAGCTGCTAGGTTCGTAAGGGTTACAATAGGGAATTAAAATGAGTGTGGAATGAAATAGCTGGAGGCAAGAAATGAGCAATAATGGTTGTTATTTATAGGGAAAAAGTGAGCAATATATACAGATAATTTACTACTATACAAATATACAACGGCCGGTATGAAATAAAACCCCAAAGATGTTCTACTGAGCTCAGTGTTTGTTTGTCCTTTCGGGTTAGTCGTTTGACCAGTCAAGATATCTTGTATCTCCAGACTCAGGTTTCTTTTCCTTTTCTTAAGCGGTGACTAGGGTTGTTACCACTTTGAATCCTGGGCACTGGAGAGAGGAGGGATGCTCTTCAGTCGAGATCCTGGTTAGATCTCAGGTCAATCTCGGTTCAGTCTCGGGTCAGGCTCGCCATCTCCATTCGGAGAGAATCCAGGATCCAGAAGGTTCTTGATCAGCAACCAAAAAAACCTAGCCTGCACAACAATAATGGTATTATGGTTTACAGCTAGAGTAATTCGTTTTCCAATCCCTTCTTATATAACACCATGAAGAGGATGATAAAATAAAGGCAGCGTTGGATTTTTAAATAGCTTTATTATCACCCGCCTTCATCAGAACACCTCCCCAGCCCTCGTGCTGCGGGCTGAGGTGATGTCCTCAGGCTCTCAGAGACACAATGTCTGTGTCCTGCAGCAGCGGTTGAAGTGAGAGAATGAGAGGCAGATTTACAGCACAGTGCAGCTTATATACTCAACTCAAACAATAGATCAAACACATTCACAGCAGTCAATCTGGGCATTTGCATATCAGAGGTACAGACAGGATACATGAACACAATGCATGGATGACACTTTAACCTCACAGCTGTAAATGCAGCATGCAGCGGAAAAACCCAGGAGTGCGAGCTGACTGTCTCTGTGTTGTGGGGGTTGAATTCAAACCGCTACAACCATAGCTTAGTGTTTAAATTCTTCTCTCATATTACTATTATCACAATCCAGCAATATAGTAATATCTTACATTTCACATCTTACATCTCACATGCATGTGTTCTTTTTTCTTTTCTCACACTCTCTGGTAGCACATGAAATACTCATTTTTTCATGTAACTAATTAAATGAATTCCTCTGTTTATCTCTACATCACTTAACCATGAAATTATGATTAATCCTTTCTAACCTTGTCTTTGTAATTCATCAAATGAATTACAATTAATTTATCACATAACCAAGGAATATACTGTCCCATTACCTCCAATATCCCCTTTTTAAAATCAGTAAAACCCGGTCTGAGCTACTGGGTTTAGCATAACCTATGCTTTTACATAGGAGACCAAGACCATGTGCTTTTAGCATCAAACTACACATTTCATTTGACAGAAATAGTGCATAAGAACTAAAAGTACTTCAGCATACTGTTGGGAACTGAAATCACATTTAGGAAAACCATACAGACACAAAAATAGCCTTTTCCATTGCTTTTAAACAGGAAAAATCCACTCGCGATTAGCATTAGCATAATGCTAACATTAGCATGTATTGTTTGGTTTCCACTCACCAAGATGAGGTATCAGTGTGAACACAGCAAAGGACACAGCCACAATGCCCCTCACGCTCGTGCTCCCGTCAACTTAGGATAATAAAGGTTGAAAATTAGCATTTGGAGAGTGTTTAGATCCATTTATAGCATTTTTTCTGAATTAACTCACCAAGAAGAGGTATCAGTGTGAACCAGATCGCTCACAGCCTCTCTCGTCCGCTCTCATATCGTGAAAAGACCAAAACCCGAGTGCGCGCTTGCTGCCTCTACTCGGAAGGCGGGGCTAATATCGCTCTCAACAAATGGAAAGACCCAGATCACCCAATGTGACCATGAAACGGGAATTTAAAATAACGAGGACAACGAGGATCGCACTTCCTCTTCCCAAAATAACCGTTTTTCAAAATAAAATCACACACTTTCATTAATACAAATGAAATCTGAGAAAATGGGTAATTTTCTCAGCTGAGTTACACTAAGATTTTCATTTGGAGTGACTAGGAGGATCAGGATTAGAAATGAGTCTTTCAGAGGGACAACTCAGGTTGAACAGTTTGGAGACAAAGTAAGAGAGGCAACGCTGAGATGGTTTGGACATGTGCAGAGGAGGGATAGTGGATATATTGGACAAAGGATATTGAAGATGGAGCTGCCAGGCAAAAGGAAAAGAGGAAGACCACAGAGAAGTTTCATGGATGTGTCAGGAGCTGAGCCGGCTTGGTTTTCCCCGGCTCAGTCCTGATCTCTCTGTGGGTCTCGGGGCCATTATGTATGCATGTTTAGTATGTATTTCCAGTGTGTACCGTGCCCATTGCCGCTGCTCTGGGGCCGGCAGCTGTGTGTCTGCTGACAGTCTGCCGGTCCGACCACGCCCCTCTCACTGATCAACATCAGCTGTTCCTAGCCTCGTTGATCATCTTTCCCGGGCCTCGCCCAGGTGCCTCCAATCTGCCATCCCCAGCAATGCATGTACTTAAGGAGCCTTTTTCCAGTCACGCATTGCTGGGTCATTGCACTTGTCATGCAATCGTTAGTCGCAGCATGGCAATCTAAAGTCGCTACAGACTGTGTTTCCCTCATTGCCTATTTGGATTAACTCAGACAGCTCCAGGTCTGTGAGTATTCACTGTGTGTGTTTTCCCCGGTCGTCCTCACCTGTAAACTGTTGAGCGTCCTTGAGGACTCCTTGACCTTCATAGGAAACCATTGTTGAAACTGTGTGTCAGTATTGCTGGATTTAATAAATGCATGTGGTGCATAACCCTGTGCGTAAATCCTTATCCTTTCAACCCTCCTCCGTGCGCTTCTCTGCAGCGCACGGGGAGATTATGACAGGATGTAGTGAAAGAGGGCATGGAGAGGGTTGGTGTTACAGAGGAAGATGAAGGAATAGGGTGAGATGGAGGCAGATGATCCACTGTGGTGACCACTAAAGGGAGCAGCTGGAAGAAGAAGAAGAAGAAGAAGAAGAAGAAGAAGAAGAAGAAGAAGAAGAAGAAGAAGAAGCTGACCAAATTTTAATGTCAGAAGTGGTATTACTTTTATTTCACTTATTCTTGAGAGTTGAGACAAAACATGTCGTTCATAGAAAAGTCTAATTTAGAATAAAAATCAAGAAATTCATCATGATTGACATTTACAAAGTTAAATCTAAAGGAACTATGTATACTCATGTTATTTTTTTAGCACACATTATTGTCTTTTAGGGGAAATTTTGATTAAATGTATGGCTGAAGTTAGAAGGTCCATGTTATTTTGTTTGTCCTCAGCAAGGGATCACAATATTGATCACCCCCCCCCAAAAAAAAAACAAAACAAAACAAAACAACAACAACTTGTGAATACATATACGCTAATCACAAAAAGTTAGAGATATTTGGCTTTCGGGTGAAATTTATGGAAAATGTAAAAAGTTCACGCTATAGTGATATTATATCATGAAAGTAGGGCATTTAAGTAAAAGCATACAATGGTGATTTCCTCATCTCAAACAATTTATTAAAACAAAAGCTAACAACAGTGGTGGGTATACCACAACAAAAAATGTCAATGTCTCAACAGCTTGTCATGTGCCCTTGAGCATCAATTACAGCTTGTCAACAACATCTCATGCTGTTCACAAGTCGACTTATTGTCTGCTGAGGCATGGCATTCCACTCTTCTTGAAGGGCGGCCCTCAGGTCATTGAGGTTGTGGGGTGCAGGGTTACGAGCTTCTGCATGGTGACTCAGCTGATCCCATAGGTGTTCTATTAGATTCAGGACTAGAGAAAATGCAGGCCACTCCATTTGAGGTACCCCAGCCTCCAGCAGCCGTTCCCTAATGATGCAATCTCGATGAGCTGGAGCATTGTCGGCCATGAAGATGAAATTAGGCCTGTGTTGTTCATGCAGGGGCACAATGACTGGATTAATGATATTATTCAGGTAGTATCACCTTGTCACTGTACCATTCACAAGGTGTAGGGCAGTTCTGTATTGACTAAACACACCTGCCCAGACTGTAACGCCACCACCACCAAAGGCTCGTCTGGTGACAACAGTGGCTGATGCATAGCTCTCTCCTTGATGTCTCCAACATCATTGGCGGCCATCATTTCTGCTCAGCATGAATCGACTTTCATCAGAACAGCACTAACTAACAAACTGATAGATTTCAGTTTGTTCATATCAATAATGAGTTTTCTTCCAACTCTAAACTCAGTCATGGAGTTCCACAGGGATCTGTGTTAGGCCCTACTCTTTTTAGTTTATATATGCTTCCATTAGGCAACATCATTAGAAAGCACTATATACATTTTAATTGTTACGCAGATGACACACAATTATACCTGTCAATGAAGCCCAATGATTGTAATCAATTAGCCAAGTTAGATGTCTGTCTTAAGGAAATCAAAGCTTGGATGACTTGTAATTTTCTGCTATTAAACCCGGACAAGACTGAAGTCATTCTTGTCAGTCCAAAAAAACTTAGAAATACCTTTCCAAATCAAACTCTTAATTTGGATGTGACTACTCTTACTCTGAATACTTCTGTGAGGAACCTTGGAGTTATTTTTGATCAAGATCTGTTTTTTAATTCACATATTAAATTTGTTTCTAAGACAGCCTTCTATCATCTGCGCAATATTGCCAAGATTAGGAGCATCTTGTCTCTGAGTGATGCTGAGAAACTGACCCACGCTTTTGTTAGCTCTAGATTAGATAATTGTAACTTTTCATTATCAGGTTGTCCTAAAATATCTTTAAAAAGTCTTCAGGTGATCCAAAACGTTGCAGAAAGAGTTTTAACAGGTACTAGAAAGAGAGATCATATCTCTCCGATTCTGGCCTCCCTTCATTGGCTTCCCATAAGAGTTTAGAATTAAGTTTAAAATCCTTCTTCTCACTTACAAAGCTCTTGATAATCAGCCCCCCTTTCATATAAAAAATCTGATATTACCCTATCATCCTAACAGAGCATTACGCTCCCAAAATGCTGGATTACTTGTAATACCTAGAATCTCCAAAAGTACAACGGGAGGCAGAGCCTTCTGCTATCAAGCTCCTTTACTGTGGAATCAGTTACCAATCTGGGTTCGGGAGTCAGACACAATCTCTGTTTTTAAGAGCAGGGTAAAAACCTTCCTCTTCAATATAACCTACGATTAGGGAGGGATCTTGTGTCTCTTAACCCTCCCTTTGTTTTGCTGTTAATAGATTTAGACTGCCGGGTGACCTCCAATAATGTACTCGGCTTCTCTCCGTTAATGTTTGCTCTCTTTATGTCTGTTCTCTCCATCTTCTCTATCCCCTCACCCCCCCCCACCCAGTCGCAGCAGATGACTGCCCCTCCCTGAGCCTGGTTCTGCTAGAGGTTTCTTCCTGTTAAATGGGAGTTTTTCCTCTCCACCGTCGCCAAGTGCTTGCTCACAGGGGATCACCTGATTGCTGGGGTCTTTCTGCAATTGTGAGGTTTCCCATACATTTGAAAGTGCCATGAGATGACTGTTGTTGTGATATGGCGCTATATAAATAAAGTTGAATTGAACTGAATTGAAATTAAGGCCCACTAGTCCCTTGTCCAGCGTAAATGTTCCCTGCCCCATGCAAGACAATGACGCCTGTGCCTGGTGGTGTGGTCAGGTACCCTTGCAGGTCATCTGGCATGTAGACCACACTGATGTAAATGGTTTTGAATGGTCTGACATGACACTTGGGTGCTTCTCACCTCCCTTAAATATGCCTGGAATTGAGTGGCATTCACTATCCGGTTCCGCAGGGCACTGTTCACAATGAAGTGGTCATCAGCGTGGGATGTGGCCAAAGGACATCCACTTCGATGCCTTTCTGTGACTCTTCCAGTCTCTCTGTATCTCCATTGCAACCTGCTGATGACATTCTGTGACACTAAGCTCAGTAGCCACTTCTCTCTGAGAACATCCTGTTTGAAGCCTCACAATGGTGAGGTACTGTTGATCAATTGTGAGGTGTCGTCTTGGTCTCATGATGTCAAAATGTGAACAGCATGATGACGAGGACTGTTTAAATACCAACTGTAATTGAACCAGAAAATTTATTGGTTGATTCATGGATCAAACACCTGTTGTGAATTTTGCTGTTAAGCACCTTGTTAGAGAACAGCAAGCTGTGCAAAAAGTACTGAAATATTGAAGAGTTGGACATGTGCATTCAAAAGGTTAGAGAAGGTCAAATTAAGTTCACCTGTAAAGGTTATAGTGTGGCACATATGTTGGGCTCACATTTTCCACAAAGGTATGACTGCATGTTTATTGGAGGCTTCACGTCTCGAAGGACAAAAGGCTCGAATCTGCAGAGGATGACGAGGAGGTATGAGATTTGGCCTTTATCTCGGAGAAGATGCCCCAGAGAGATTTCCGATTCATCAATGAATAAGAGACAATGGTGAAAGTTCAAAGGGTTGCATTGTGGCTGGGATTAAGTACCATGTGACTGTATGTTTACTGAAGCACCATGTGACTTGAGTTCCGATGGTGGAAACATATAAAGAGGTGATGTGATATAGTTCTTTCTCTTCTTCCTGCTTTGAGAATGCTAGAGTATGTGTTCTGTCAATAAAGCTGAACCTGAGAAATAAAACTCAGCCTCATCATTGAACGCATCCTCTACACTGGTGACCCTACAACAAAGAATGAGCAGACAGAATTCTCCCGAGCGGGGCTCGGTGGAAGCCAGCCTGATGGCTGCCTCCACACTCCGGCTGCCCGACTTCTGGCAGCATAGTCCGCGTTCCTGGTTTAGCGCAGTCGAGGCACAGTTCAACCTCCGGAGAATCTCAAAGGACGACACAAAATTCTACCATGTGGTAGCGAAGCTGGACAGCCACACGGTCCAGAGGGTGGAAGATCTGGTCAATCATCCACCGGACAGCGACAAGTACAGCGCATTGAAGGACGCGCTGATCAGCCATTTCACCCCTTCGGTACAACAGCGAGCAGAAGGGCTCCTAACGTTGACGGAGTCGGAGAACGACAGACCTGCGGACCTGATGGTGAAGATGCTGAGGCTGAAAGACTCCGAGGATGGCGAATTTATTTTCGCCCACCTTTTCCTCCGGACCCTGCCGCCAGAAGTGAGAGTAGCCCTGGCAGAGTCGCCTCGATTGGCCAGGCAAGACTACCAGTAAGGAGGCGCAGCGGCTCGTCGACGCCCACAAGCGGAGCGCGGTTTCGGCCGCGGCAACCAGCCCAGGAACGATGTCTGGAGACGGCTTGGAGCCAGTGGTTGCGGCGCCAGACGCACTGACGACGGCGGCGACGGGTACCAGGCGGCGCAGAGCGGATGACGGCCTGTGCTTCTACCATCACCGTTTTGCAGAGAGGGCACACAAGTGCGTCCCACTGTGCCACTTCAAGCGTCCGGGAAACGCCAAGATCGAGGGTCGGTAGCAGCTACAACCCTCGGGGAGGAGAACAAGCTGCTTTACCTGATGGATGCACACTTGGGGAAACAATTCCTCGTGGACACGGGCTCCCAGCTGAGTTTCGTCACACCTACCTACGCGGAACGCTGATGCCGTCTAAAGCTCCCTGGGTGTCGGTGTCAGCAGCGAACGGCTCAGTGATCAAGACGTTTGGTGAGAGGACTATGCTTCTGTCCTTACAGGGCCGTTCATTTGAGTGGACTTTTATTGTAGCAGCAGTCAGTTTCAACATGTTAGGGGCTGATTTTTTGTGCTCACATGGTTTATTGGTTGACCTTGCTAATAGACGTTTGGTTAATGCACTGTCTTTCCATTCTATTCCCTGCACAGCTCGGGTGGCCCCGCCGACTGCACATGCCAGCGTCACAGCTGCGGGTGGTAAGTTTCACGCACTGCTGGCTCAGTTCCCAGCACTCACAGTCCCCATGTTTTCGGCGACGGTCGCTAAACACGGGGTGGAGCATTTTATCACCACCACCGGGCCGCCCATTTTTGCAAAAGCTCGGCGCTTGGACTCAGCTAAACTAGCCATTGCACGCGAGGAATTCGCCAACCTGGAAAAACTGGGCATTATTAGACGCTCTAAAAGCCCCTGGGCTTCGCCGCTACACATGGTCCCAAAAGCTGATGGCTCGTGGCGACCTTGCGGGGATTTCCGCAGGTTGAACAACATTTCAGCACATGACCGCTACCCGATTCCACACATTCAGGATTTTTCAGTTCATTTGGCGGGGGCGCGCATTTTTTCTAAAATAGATTTGGTGCGCGGTTACCATCAAGTCCCAGTGCGCGCTCAGGATATACCCAAAACAGCGGTTATAACTCCTTTCGGGCTTTTTGAGTTTTTGCGCATGCCGTTCAGTCTAAAGGTGCCGCGCAGACTTTCCAGCGCATGATGGATGCAGTTTTACGCGACCTCCCTTTCGTGTTCGTCTACTTGGATGACATTTTAGTAGCCAGCACGTCCAAAGGCAAACACGAAAGTCACCTCACAGCAGTTTTTCGGAGGCTGACAGAGCACGGGTTAATAATCAACCCAGCGAAGTGCCAGTTTGGGGTAGCGCAAATTGATTTTTTGGGGCATCGCGTTTCGCCAGAAGGAGCGGTCCCTCTGCCTGATAAAGTACGCGCAATAACAGATTTTCCGCAACCTCAAACGGTCAAGGCGCTGCAGGAGTTTTTGGGAATGGTTAATTTTTACAACCGGTTCCTCCCAAGCGCAGCGCAGCTCATGCAACCATTATACACTGCGTTAAAAAAACAAAAGCCCACAAATAAGGTTGAATGGTCTCCGGAGCGGGAGCGCGCTTTCGCCCAGGTCAATTCAGCCCTGGCAAACGCAGTTTTGTTAGCACAACCAGTTCCAACGGCCCGCATGGCGCTCACCACTGACGCTTCTGATTTAGCGGTGGGGGCGGTCGTTGAACAGTTTGTGGCAGGGACCTGGCAACCTCTCGCGTTTTTCAGCAAAACCTTGCGCAATAGCGAGCGTAAATACAGCGCATTCAACAGGGAGCTTTTGGCCCTACACTTGGCCATCTGCCATTTCCAGTTCTGGCTGGAAGGGCGCCGTTTCACCGCGTTTGTGGATCACAAACCGCTAACGTTTGGCCAAGATTTCAGAACCCTGGTCAGGCCGGCAGCAAAGGCAGCTAGCCGCGATATCGGAGTTTACCACCGATATCCAGCATGTCGCAGGTAAACACAATGTAGTGGCAGACTGTCTCTCTCGTGCGGTAGCAACGCCAGGCCCCGTGGGGGCAGACTCTGTAGCCGTGGCCGCGGACCAGGGCAGCGACGCGGAAGCGCGCGCAGCCCCGGTCCGTGTAGGTTTAGATTATGCAGCCATGGCCGCGGAGCAGGTTAATGATGTGGATGTGCGCGCGCTCCAGTCTGGACCAACAGGGTTAAGGCTGGAGCACAGGGTGCAGCAAATTGGTATGCCCCCCCTAATTTGCGATGTTTCCACGGGGTGGCCTCGCCCTGTGGTTCCAGCTGCGTGGCGTCGCCGCGTTTTTGACTTGGTCCATTCTCTGGCGCACCCGGGGGTGCGCGCATCGATTAAGATGGTGGGGGAGAAATTTGTTTGGCCCGGGTTGCGCAAACAGGTCAAGGAATGGGCAGCAGCCTGCATAGCGTGTCAGCGAGCCAAAATACACAAGCACACTAGAGCTCCGTTGGAGCCTTTTCACATCCCGGCTAAGCGTTTTGATCACGTGCATGTCAACTTGGTGGGCCCCCTTCCGTCGTCTCAAGGGCACACACACCTTTTGACGATGGTGGATCACACCACGCGTTGGCCAGAAGCGGTTCCTCTGGCATCAACCACAGCGGAAGAAGTTGCGCGAGCATTTTTAACAGTGTGGGTTGCGCGTTTCGGAGTCCCGTCGGACATAACGTCTGACAGGGGCCCCCAATTTATTTCCGAACTATGGTCGTCGATGGCCCGCAGCTTAGGGGTGAAGATTCACCGCACTACCGCGTATAACCCCCAGGCTAATGGTTTATGCGAGCGCTTTCACAGGTCGTTGAAAGCAGCCCTCAGAGCGTCACTTACGGATACAAATTGGGTGGACAAACTTCCATGGGTTTTATTGGGGTTGCGTTCTGCACCTAAGGAAGATTTGCAGGCTTGCCCGGCTGAGTTAGTTTTTGCACAACCTCTCCGTTTGCCGGGGGAATTTCTTCCCGACAATCCCGCACCAAATTGCGCCCCCGCTCAGCCGTTGCAGAGTGACAGGATCAAACACACTCCCTGGCCCGGTTCACCACAGTTTCCCACGCGTTTTTGTGCCGAAGGCTTTAAAAAATGCGGAGTTTGTTTTTGTTAGATATGATGCTCAGCACCCAAGTTTGCGACCGTTTTATGACGGACCGTTCAGAGTGCTGGAAGCATTTTCTGCTAGATTTAGGGGACAGAAAGGAGTTGATTTGCATAAACAGACTCAAACCCGCTTTTGTTCTGGCTGATGACCACGTGCAGCTGGCGAGGCCCCCCCGCCGTGGCAGGCCGCCGAGAAGACATTCTCCAGAACCTTCACAGAGACGTGCTAACAGCTTTAATCCACAGAGGCAGAAAGACGCTGCAGAGGTAGCAAAGCCGGTTTACAGCAGATTCGGCAGAAGGTTAAGACCTAGGCATCTGGTGGATTGATTTGTAATATGTGGAGTGTTTTTTTTATGCCATGCATGTTTTGTCCTTTAATAGATGTTTGGGGGGGGGGGGGGGTTATGTGGCACATATGTTGGGCTCACATTTTCCACAAAGGTATGACTGCATGTTTATTGGAGGCTTCACGTCTCGAAGGACAAAAGGCTCGAATCTGCAGAGGATGACGAGGAGGTGTGAGATTTGGCCTTTGTCTCGGAGAAGATGCCCCAGAGAGATTTCCGGTTCATCAATGAATAAAAGACAATGGTGAAAGTTCAAAGGGTTACATTGTGGCTGGGATTAAGTACCATGTGACTGTATGTTTACTGAAGCACCATGTGACTTGAGTTCCGATGGTGGAAACATATAAAGAGGTGATGTGATATAGTTCTTTCTCTTCTTCCTGCTTTGAGAATGCTAGAGTATGTGTTCTGTCAATAAAGCTGAACCTGAGAAATAAAACTCAGCCCCATCATTGAACGCATCCTCTACAATAGTGCATTTTAGGTACATCCTGAAATTTCACCCAAAAGCCAAGTATCCCTAACCTCGCCTCCCTCCCACCTCGCCACCCCGTGAGTAGTGCATGTCAAATTAAAAAGAAGGGTTATACATATATAAAACAATGCATGAAGTGAACATTAAACAATGTTTTCCATAAAAGTTTGTCTATCAAAGTTGTGTCCTCAGTTCTTGTCAACTCCATCAGATTGTGAAGCACTTAAAATAAGACACCCAAAATGAGACACCCCCCAAATCATTTTTGATTGTATGTTTGTGTGTGCCAATTGCAGTTGGTTTCCAGTCAAGTGCATGCATGTTATTGCACCGATTACCCACAAGGTGGTGTTTTGGCTATGGCTGAGCGCTGAGGACAATGGGCCTTGCCACAGGGAATTGTGGGAGTTGTAGTAGAAAAATGAAGTTGACGTGTGAAAAAAACGAATGCAGTACAGAAGACAATGTCAAAGTGTAACGCAGGAAAAAGTCTTTCATTAAAGGAGCGAGGAACCCACAAACTGTGTACAGAGTGGATTACTAACTAACTACTAACTAACCTGCACTTATATAGCGCTTTTCTAGTCACAAAGACCACTCAAAGCGCTTTCATTAACACTAACCCTCTATTCTAAGGGCCTATAGGAAACAAATATCTAGGGACAATTTAGAACAGCCAATTAACCTAACATGCATGTTTTTGGCATGTGGGAGGAAACCGGAGAAATCCCGGAGTAAACCCACGCAACACGGGGAGAACATGCAAACTCCACACAGATCACTGTTGGTCGGGGGCTGGGATCGAACCCACGATCCCACGATCCCCACAATCCCCCGGCCAAGGGTAAACTGTGCTGCCGCAGTGCTAACCACTGCGCCACCGTGCAGCCGGATTAGTCAGGATTAGTTAGGATTAGTCAACCATGCAACAAAACTGGTGTCAGAAGTGGGATAAGCTGTGCCATGAAAAGAAAAAAGTAAGTGGAAGAAGTTAGTCTGGACAAATGTAACATGGAGCTAGAGCTAATGCAGGATTGGCTAAGCGAGGCCTTGATGCGGTTAAAGCTGGATCAGCTCCAAGAGATGTGTTTTCATGCTAAAATCCCCACTGAAAGACAGATGAAACGCACATGCTTATAAGATTAATAAGTGAAATGGCTGAAAAAGCTATTGAAGCCGAAGAAGAGGATGTGGCACGTGAATTCTTGGCCAAGCTAATAAGTTGTTCTAGTGAAGCGAAAGGAAGAGATGAACTGGCAGATTCTGTCGGAGATGGTGCAAGTAAAGATGCTGCCACTCTGGCTAGTTTACAAGAACAGTATGCCATGCTACAGTTGAGCTTCCAAAAATCCACAAAAAAAACTTGGAGGAAAAAATTAAACAACTTGTCATAGGCTGGGTTGGACGTCTCCAACCCTGTCCATGATTTGTGGCTGTATTTTCCTTGATCATTGTTTTTCTAATTCTCAGCTGCCAGGTTTTAGGGTCCTCCAGGTCCTGGGCTCTCTGCCAGTTTACAGCTACGCCTCCTCCTCTCTGTCAGCGTCCACCAACTGACTGTCATTATTAATCATCCACTCCTCTGTTCCCCCTGACTCACATACACACACGCTCACATACACACACACACACACACACACACACACACACACACATATACGCTGACACACACTCATGCACCAACTGCCGCCACACACCTGCATCCACTCGTCACTCATTAAGTACATGGTGTACTTATGGGTGACAGTGTAAGCACTTGGCATGGAGGCGTAAGTCAACTCATAGTCAACGTTAGATGCCCAGGCTCCTCGTTGTTGGTTTTTTCCTCTTTTAGACTAGTGGTGTTGTTTCCAAAGCCCAGTTGGGTTCCAACAGGTATGTAAGGCTTCCTCCTCTCATTAATTATTCACCCTTTTTCTCTCTGCTGCTCAGTCCCGCCTGGGGGCATGTGGGGCTCAATCCCTCTCCAACCAGTGGAGTGTGTAGCCGGTCATCTCATCTTTACCTATTTTGGACTGTATTCTATGGACACTTTGTATGTTTTTCCTTTGTTAATAAACATGTTCACTTCACCAGCGTTTGGGCTTGTATCAACTAATTTTCTTGCTGTGCAGTTATGCAGCAGACATGACAGTACGCCACCACCGACAAAAAGCCCAACGGTGAAGTGTGTGTTGTTTTTTCACCTATTTTGTGTGTGTTTCCACTCACCTGCTTTTTTGGAGATGGCGATGGGTCGAGGCTACCTGATGTGCCGGGGCTGGGAGTGCTGCTGGGCCCTCATGGACATCAACGAGCTAATCTCCTCGGCCAGCGTACACTCAGCACCAGAAGATAGCCTTTGGTATGTGAGTCTGGCGGAGGCAGAAGTTCGGCGGTGTTCTCAGCTCTCGGAGCATCCCGAGGGAGCTGAACAGATTGCCCGGTTAGCAGCGTTACAGCGTGAAAATGGCAAAAGGGGGAGGAAGTCCCCAAAGAAGGCCAGGTTCGCGCCGAAGGAAGGATGCTCCCGGGTCACCGTCGTTTCTATGGCTCACCGGAATCCCACTCCTACCCAGCCAGACCAGCTCCAAAGAAACAACGTCGTCCTGTCCCGGTTCCCCGGAAGAATAATCCAACCCCTCTGACAGTCTCTCTCCTTACACTGAGCCCGGCCATCCCCACAGCAGACCTTCACTCATGTTTTCCCTCTTGGGCAGTCCCGTCTGCCAAATCTTCTTCCACATCCGCTGTGAGGTCTCCTCCCTCGGTGCATCCTCTGACCGTCAAGGAGCATTTGTTTTCTTCACCGGTGGCTCCCGTTCCCGTGGCTGGAGGGGTGGTCCCTCCACGTTCCTTGAGGGGGCCCAGAATTGTCCTCATCACGGAGAAGGATGACACTCCACACACTACAGCAGCAGGCAACATCCAAATCTGGGAGAACAGGCAAGTTTATTTTCATTCCACTTCTTTTAATAATGAAATGTCTTGTCTGATTCCCGGTAGGGAGACTCAAGAAAAGCAGTCCCTTGAGTTCTCCCCACCTGCTGCTGTTATGAAGTGTTCACCAGCCCTCTCTCTTGTTCCCTTTGTATGCACGCTGGAACTAGGAGGAGCCAGAGGTCCAGGAGGATCCTTCCCCCCGCAGAAATGGTGAGTCAGACCCCAGCCGTCATGCCGGAGGAATTTCCTGCGTGGAGCACAACAGCTGGGGCAGATAGGATTGCTGATTCCATCATGCCTGCTGCAGAGGCCACCGCAGCAGAGTCAGCACCAAAGCTGAACCTCCAGGAGGCCAAGTCCGCGAGAACATCACCCGGATCATCGGAGTCCTGGATGGCAGTGGAGCTCGAGCTAAGGCAAGTGCTCTCCTTTGTCTTTCTCCTTTCCACATTAGAGCATTTTTGCCTAGCTCTAGGTGAGGAGAGCCAGCTGCAGCCGCACGCTGCACCTGAGCTCGCCTTGCTGGGCTCTGCCGCTGCCGGCGACCCTGACCCTTCCTCTTCTCTGTCCAAGTCCTCTTCCAGGGTCACCGGAGAGAGTTCCATGTCGCCGGACGAGTCTGAGGATCCAGGCTCACCACTGGAGGTCATCGTGGCCGCTGCCCTGAAGGTCACCATGGGTCCTGCCTTTCCTGCTGAGGAGGTCATTGTAGGTGCACAGCTCCAGCCCAGGGTGCCCGTGATCGACCACCTCCTGGCTCGGGTGCTTATGCAGGTTGGCTGGCCCATAGTTAAGGCAATGTTTGGTTCACCCGTGGCCCAGCCGGGTTCCATCGGGGGGTGCAACCATGGCCCGGTCGGGGTCCACCGCGGGTGCAGCAGGGGGCCGGTCGGAGTCCTCCGTGGGTGCAACCATGACCCAGTCAGGGTCCTCCGTGAGTGCTACACTGGCCCAGCCCGGGTCCACCGCAGGTGTGGCCTAGCTCCAGTCCCAAGCCGGGACCACCAAGGGTGCAGCCGGCCAGTTTGAGGATATCGGGGTCTCCTCTTTCCTTCCAGAGGACTTCTGGGTGTTCCTTCATCTACTACTGGGCACCGTCGTGGTCCATCTCCCTCCGCCACCAGCAAACACAGGGGTCCCCTTTCCCCGGTCCAGCCACCCACCTCTCAATCTTCTGGTGGGTAGGCCACTGCCTCGTCCACCCCTACAGTCCTGGTGGCTCAACAATGCGGGCCAGCCACCTGAAGGACTTGGTTTCCTAGCCAGGTGGCCCATTTGCCCTGGCAGGCCACCTGACACTGTTCTGCGGGCCGCCTGCTGGGCCTGAGACTCTGGTCGGCCCCCGGAACTTTGGGACTCTTGGGTCTTGGGGGGGGGGGCATAGCCTTAGGTTTGGGGATTGGGTGATTTTGTGTTCTCTTATTGTTCTGTAATATTTATTTTTCTGTCCATTAATTCCCT
The DNA here is from genome assembly GCA_020510985.1 of Pholidichthys leucotaenia. NCBI lineage: Eukaryota > Metazoa > Chordata > Actinopteri > Cichliformes > Pholidichthyidae > Pholidichthys > Pholidichthys leucotaenia. The sequence goes on from CM035840.1 coordinate 218,953,487, forward strand.
CTTGACCTGTTTCCCCCCACCTCTTGCCCTGGTTAGTTGTAATAGTTCTCTGGGTGGGGAGGGCAGGTTTTCCTGTATGTTTTGTTTTCTTTTGATGGTACGGTGGGTGTCTGGCATCCACCCCTTGAAGGAGGGGCTCTGTCATGGGCTGGGTTGGATGTCTCCAACCCCGTCCATGATTTGTGACTGTATTTTCCTTGATCATTGTTTTCCTAATTCTCAGCTGCCAGGTTTTAGGAGCCTCCGGGTCCTGGGCTCCCTTCCAGTCTACAGCCACGCCTCCTCCTCTCTGCCAGCGTCCACCAGCTGACTGTCATTATTAATTATCCACTCTTCTTTTCCCCCTGACTCACATACACACATGCTCACATGCACACACACATATACGCTGACACACACTCATGCTCCGACTGCCGCCGTGCACCTGCATCCACTTGTCACTCATTAAGTACATGGTGTACTTATGGGTGATAGTGTGAGCACTTGGCGTGGTGGCGTAAGTCAACTCATAGTCAACATAATATGCCCAGTCTCCTTGTTGTTGGTTTTTTTCTCTTTTAGACTAGTGGTGTTGTTGTTTCCAGAGCCCAGTTGGGCTCCGACATGCATGTAAGGCTTCCTCCTCTCATTAATTATTCACCCTTTTTCTCTCCACTGCCCAGTCCCGCCTGGGAGTGCGTGGGGCTCAATCCCTCTCCAACCAACGGAGTGTGTAGCCGGTCATCTCGTCTTTACCTGTTTTGGACTGTATTCTATGGATACTTTGTATGTTTTTTCCTTTGTTAATAAAAGCATTCACTTCACCAGCATTTGGGCTCGTATCAACTCATTTGTTCACGGGGAAATTACGCAGCGGACATGACACAGCTAACACTGAGAATGGCTAGTCAGAGGCCCCGAAGAGGGTCATCACCACCAGCAGCCGTGCCATCTCTGGGCCAGGCAGGAGAGGTCACTATCCGCAGGGAGTTCAGAATAAACAGCCAAATCGGGGAAAGGGGTGAGAAAGATAAACTGTCATATTCTAATCTCATTCACCAAACTGATATGGGACTGAAGAAAAACCACAGTGAAGCTGAGATTATTGAGATTGTGGTGCGAGCAATAAGTGTGGGTTTAAGCCTTTGCAGCATGTTGGAGATTAAACAAGACCTCACCCTACCTCAACTCAGGACAACTTGGAAGGGGCATTATAAAGAGGAGAGCTCCACTGATTTGTATCATCGACTAATAAGCATCGCTCTGGAAAGTAATCAATCCCTGCAAAATTTCCTGTTTCAAGCAATAGAGCTGAAAGAGAGGCTCCTCGCTGCATCTCGAGATCCTGGCACAGGTGAGCTTAATACAGCCCAGAATTGATCCAGAGGAAGTTCCTGAGAGCCACTGGTACTGGACTGATAAGCGACAATGTAAAATACCAGCTCAAGAACTATCTGGAGAACCCAACTGTCACAGATGGCATTCTAATTGCAAAAACAACTGAGGCAGCCAGTCTTGAATGGGAAAGGCAACAAAAATTCAAGAAAAATAACAAAGACATTAAAGTACGAAAACTCCAGGCAGAGACACAGCCGGTTCCTGAGGCAGTCGTGGGTGGAGTTGGGGGGCCAGGTCGATCATCCTCCATGTTCACTAAGGGTAAGCCTGTGAAATCTCAGCCAGCAGCAACTCCTAAAGAATCTGAGCTTCTGGGGGTAATCAAAGAACTTAAAAACAAACTGAAGGAAATAAAAAATGAGTCTCCGAGATCTTCAACACCACAGAGAACAAGCAGAAAATGTGGATGCAGATCCTGTCAAGATAGAGGCCAAGGAGAACAGTGTGACCACTGCTTTAAATGTGGAGATGGTGTTCATTTGCCCGGGGGTGTAGAAAGCCAAGAATGGCTGTTAATGTAGTAACCTCCTTCCCAATGACATCCCTTAAAAATGGTGTGCAAAGTGATCATTTGGGAAACATAGAGAAATGGACCCCTGGTAATAGCCAACCATCACAGACAAAAAACTCTGTTAAGACAAAGGACAGAGTGTTACAGGAGAGGTCTTCTTTCCCCAAAGCAAAATGCCCAGCTGCTTAACCTGATTGGAAAGAAATATATGATTACCTGCCTCTTAGATGACATTGAAACAAAAGCTTTGTGGGACACAGGAGCTCAGGTCTGCCTTATAAGTGAAAAATGAAGACAGCACAACCTCCTGCACACCACAGTGAGGAGCTTATCAGAGATATTAGGCCCTGGTGTTTTAGATGGGAGGGCAATGAACCATACTCCAATTCCTTTCTCTGAGTGGGATGAAGAAAAGTGGATGAAGTGGGATGATTTATGAAGTGGGATGATTCAAGTTGCCCTCAAACAGCATCACTCCTCTCGAACTTGTAGTCCCTGTTTTGGTTGCTAATGGAGAAGAAGAGGCAGAGGAAGTGTAATTGAGCAGGTCTTAAAAAGTGGCAGAGTGCCCCCAAGTGTTGTCACAGAGGCGGTGAGTTCAGCCTTCTTTGATTGTAAAAGAGCCGGAGTGTTTGTGAGAATAATAAAGGGTGGGAAAGATGGGGTTGGGGAGGGCCTGGTAAACGTGTGCAGAGAAGCAGTAACAATCCCAGCAGGTCAGATGAAATCTGTGAAATGCTGCATGTAAACAGGCTCACTTCCCACAGATCATGATGCCTTTTTTGAGCCCATTCCAAACCCACAGTTGCCTGAAGGGTTAATGATTAAAGAAAGTGTAGTGCACCTACAGAGAGGGTCCTGGTCACGCCTTACCATACCAGTCACAAACAACACTGCTCATGACCTTTAGCTCCTGCCAAAAACAGTGTTGGGTTAAACTGAAATGGTCAAAACGATGTATCCAGCACCCACCAAGCCAGTAGGTGTAGATGCAGCAGAAGCATCCACCCACAGCCTCCAATGAGTTACCACATCTCCTAACAAGCAAGAACAAGGGAGTAACCAAACAGAGAAAATGAATGAGAAACCATGGGACCCTCTAGTTCCCCTTGACCACCTGTAACGGCAGCAGCTGTGTTTGTTTGATCCATGTGAGAAACATGGCAATTCTTGTGACTGTTGTAATTTCCCTGCTATATACAGTATGTCAACAGTGACATCCTTTCCAGTATTTGATTTTTGGTTGTACAGCAATGCCTCCCAAAGATTTGTTTTGGCAGGTATATATACTCACAGCCTGGCTCTGTGTGCCAGTCAAAGTTGTTTACTTTGTGTCTGGGGGAACCCCCAACATAGAAATGACCTTTGACCTCTGGGGAATCCCTTGGGAACTCCCTACCTTTTTTTTTATTCCCTCCATATTTTTTTAAAACCTAGGTTTGGAAATTTGTCCTTTGAGATTTAAAAATTATTGAAATAATTTGTCATCAAAAATACATGAGGTATAAGTATTGTTCACAACAGGAAGTAGACGATTTTGAGACTTCCTGCCCAGCAGAATATGGCAACAGACGGATTGAGCATGGCTGGCTAAAACAAAAATCCAAGCCATCCAGCTGCTTACCTCAGCCCAGGTAGAGTGAAACTGTCATAATGATGAAATAATCCCTCATATCCAATTATCTACCCAATATTCTGTAGGTTGTTTGAGAGATGATGATATTTTTGAAGTTTGTTGAAGTGTGACTAGACCATGTGACTGTCAGTGGTAATCCATGCCTATGTAACCCTTCACCTAGTCTCCATGCATGTGCAAAAAGCTGTAATAGTTGTGAAAAAGTAATTTTTGAAGCTTCATTTTGTGAATAGGGATGTATTTTTGACTTGAAGTAAATGCAGTATTATTCTGGTTAGTCACTGCTACAATTCCCGGCCTGCATGGCCTTGGTAGTTTTTAGAAGTGCAAATCTGGCAATCCTTCATTATTTACTGGATGCCTAGTTCTAGTCAATTTTATTGTTATGTTTTTGAATTGACATCTTGACTTTAAATCAGCTGAAATACCAATTTACAAGGTATTTATTCCGGGCTATTAATTGCAGACAAAATGTGAGAGCCTGCAAGGAATTTCTGCCCTCGGAAGGCTGCGACCCGGCAAAGTGGTTAGTGAAATGTTTAACTCTGTTGAAGTTTAATGATGGTTGTTTGAATATGCACATGTCCAAAGAATAGAAACTTTTTGTGTGTGTTTCTAATATGAAAATCTGATGTGCACAAGCCATACAATTTTTAAATGTGGATTTGATAATCTGTTGTATTTGTTTACAGTAAATGCTGCATAATTTTTGCTGGTAGCTTTCTTGCAACAACTCAGTAAACCTAAAAAATCTATCAATTTGAGATCATAAATGTTTACATTTGTGTGTATGCAGTATGATTTAATTTCTGCAATACTAGAATTTTGTGTCCACAGCTGAAATAATATTTCTTGTGTTTGATATGTTTCAGTCTTTACGGTGTTTGATGCATTAAAGTCGAAAGCAAGGACATTAAAGATGCGTCAGACTCAGTTATTGCACGCCAAAATGCAGCTCATAATCCGGGGCCAGAACAGTAAAGACACTACCTCATACTTGTCTGTACCAAGTCATCGTGGACGAGCATGGGTGTGCAAGCAAGGGACGCTGCAGATTCAAGAGGTTGGGTCGTGCCGTGTCATCGAGATCGTGATGGTGGCATCCTGTCGGTGCCACTCACCAGTGTGCTAGTGCTAGTGTATGACAATTGAGTAAGAGACATTTACTTTTCTGCTACAGCCTGCAAGTGAAGGACATGTATCCAGTGATTGAACCTTGAGGGCACATTTTAAGTCAAGTCAAGTCAAGTTAAGTTTGTGTTTCTCAAGTGCAAAGTCAAGTTTATTAGTCACTGAATACTGTGTTTATTTTGTGCTGATGTTGAGAGAAGTGTTTGCATTATTCTGTTTTCATTGTACATGTACTGCTTGTGCACATCCTGTTGCTAGCGTATTTCAATCAGTATTTTTGAACATCAATTTAAATCAGGCTAGTAAGATCAAGTAAGATCAAGGGCTGAGGTAAGGGCTGGTTGAGCTTCAATTCAATGATATAAGTATATTTCAAGATTCCTCAAATTTAATTCAATTTTGAATTAATCAAATCAAGTACAAGTTCAAAGTATTTAGGGAATCATATACCCCAAAGATAAGAATTCCCTAATTCAAGTATAGTTTCCATTCAGTTATTTTGAGTGGAAATTTTGAGGTAAACATAAAAAAAAAAAAAAACACATTGTGTTTCAGGTTTGCATAATATTTTTTATCTCCAGGTTTTCACTCAAGAAATCTGGTTGGTGAAAATCCCAATTACCAAGCCTGGCTAGCATTGTCTGTCAGACCATCCAGATTTACTAAACATTTTTTTTTTTTACGGTCATTAGATTGCCAAAACGACTGTCGGGTGGCATATGCTGTCACAAAGAGTTCACCAACTCACTGAAACAGTTGACAGTGTATGTAATACTGCCGGCAATCGAAACTCACTTTATTCAAAGAGGTAATATAAATTACCATTTCATTTTTTGTCCCATTTCCTCACTATTTTCCATAAACACTACTGCAACAAAATGGCTGCAGCTGCCAAAAATGCAACTGAGCAAGAATTGCGAGAGCAGATCACAGCTGCCAAAGAGCAATTACAAGCCATAAATGCTGACTTGGCAGTTGAAACCTTGTCTGAGGAAGAGCGAGCTCAACTCAACACTGATGCAAAAACAGTACATGATGAAATAGAAACTCTTGAAATGGAGTTGGCTACAATCAGTAAACAAGTAAAGAATGCGGTGGCTGGAGTTCAAGAAAAAGAAGATGCAAGTGATCCAAAAGATGGCGCCACTGGCAAGACTAACCAGAACACTGCACAAACAAAACTCAGGCATGTCCCACTTCATGAGCTGAAGCAAAGACGAGAGACATGCATGAAGAGACTGAAAGAAGTCAGGCGGTTAGTGAAAACAAAGGGAGAGGATGTCTGTCTCACCAGAGATCTCTGCTGAATACGACAGCCTCAATGACAGAGTTGCGACTTTAGATGCTGTCATCAGTAAAAAAGAAGAACAAGAAGCACAGGTAGACAGAGCAAACAAAAAGTTTATGCAAACATACAGTAAAGTAAAGAAGGCTGTGTTCGCTCTTTTTTATGCATACAAAGATGAGGTCTTGGACACAACTGAAGATGACTTGGAAGACCTGATTCGCCTGGACAAAGAAATGACAGCTACATATGAAGCCTGTCGAGATTTGTGCCCGCCAGACAACGAGATGCGGCGCAGAGTCGACAGCGCTAAGCAAATATGCTCAGACATGGCGAAAACCTTGAAACAAATTGGAGAGAATCCAATGATGGCAGACAAGGAGAGAAAAGGCCTTCTCAAGACTACTTGGGGAATGAATTATTCCAGGTCTCTCTTTGGAAGCAAGTTAGACTATGAGTCTGATATTTCTGCCAAGTCTAAAGTCTCCATTCAGTCAAAGGTATCTGTAAGTACACAGATTTCAGAATCTTCAACAGGCTCTTCAACAGGATCAAGTAATGCCTCAGAAAAGGCCAGGAAGCTGGCTGAATTGAGCGCTAAGCGAAAGTGTGCAGAACTTCACGCAAAGATAAGGAAATACAAGGTGGCCTTGGAAAGTTGTCATGAACAATTAGAAATAGCAGAAGAAGAGGAAAGAGTCCAAAAGTCAGATGACATCTCTTGTTGCAGTGACAAGCCTAGTAAAGGTTATCTGAATCCAGAGGCACCTGCTTTTTCTCCTGAGGCCAAATCACCAAAAGCTGAAGATTGCGCGAGCCAAGCAGAGTCACAGTTGGCCTTCATCGCCCAAACCTTCTCAGATAGCGTCAGCAGATCAAGGCTGCCTGTTCCCACACCTCCTGTGTTTGATGGTGACCCACTCAAGTTCATCAACTTTCGCAAAAGTTTTGTGACACTTGTTGAGAACAAGGGAATTCCACCATCAGACAAGCTGTATTATCTGCAGCAGTACCTTGCAGGAGAAGCCAGAGCGGCAGTAGAAGGTTGTTTTTTCGGAAGTGATGAAGCTGCCTACAACCGTGCATGGACCACGTTGGAAGAGCGGTTCGGACACCCCTTCACCGTTCAACTCTCCTTGAGAAACAAGTTGAGAGACTGGCCCAAAGTAACAGGCAAAGATAAGAAAGGTCTTCAAGATTTCAGCGATTTCCTGAGCACCCTCAAAGAAGCTATCCCCTACGTGAAAGGTCTTAAAGTTTTGAACGATTGCGTCCAAATCCAGGAAACAGCAACCAAGTTACCCGAGTATTGCGACACTAGGTGGACATGGCGTGTTACAGAAGACATAGATGTTGGAAAGGGCTACCCTTCATTTCAAGAATTTGTCGACTTCGTAGCCAGAGAAGCCAGAGTGGCTACCAACCCTATATGCGTGGTCGCTCAAAACCAAGACAAGTTGCCAACCACGAATAGAGGAAACGAGTCTAGGGCAAAGACAAAACGAGCACCTGGCATTACTCATGCCACCAACACCAACACCAATGCTGAAAAAGAAACCCCTAAAAGTGGAGCCAAAAATTCTCCAGTTTGCACCTACTGCGACAAAGATCACCTCATCTACAAGTGCAATGCTTTCAAAGAGTTGCCTTATGATGACAAAATACAAAGCATTCAAAGCAAGGCCGTTTGCTTCAAATGTCTCAGACGTGGCCACACATCAAAGAAGTGTCTAGTTAAAGTGTCCTGCAACACGTGCAAAGGCAAACATCAAACTCTGCTGCACCTAGACAAGAAGAAAGCAGACACAAAGCTTACAGAGTCAGAAGCCGACAAAGATGAAAACACATTTGAATCTATTTCAAACAAAACCAACCAAGATTACATGAAGAGTTATACTTCAATGATCGTACCTGTTTGGGTCAAGACAGGCCAAGCTGGCTCGCAAGAAGTATTGGTTTATGCACTGATTGATTCCCAAAGCGACAGCTCCTATATCACAGAGGATCTGGCAGCCAAGCTGTGCATGCCACATGAAACAACAAGAATGAAGATAACAACTATGACATCTTCATCGGTGGTCTATTGTAAGAAGTTCTCAGACATCAAACTGAGAGGATACGACTCGACTGTCGAAGTCCGAGTCAAGTCGTGCTACACAAGAGACCACATCCCTCACAACAGGGAGCACATTCCCTCAAAGGTAGCGGCAAGTATGATGCCTCATTTGGCTCGAATAGCCCCCTTCATTCCTCCTATTCAAGACTGTGAAGTGGGACTGCTCATTGGATACTCCTGCCCACAAGCACTCAGACCGGTGGAGATAGTCTCCGGAAATCCCGAAGAAGCCTTTGCTGTGAAAACAGACTTGGGATGGAGCATCATTGGAGGCCCTTGTTATGAACAAGGCAACAATGGTGTATGCCATAGGATTGTTGCGAAAGAATTGATAGTGCCACCACCCTGTGAGATCCTGAAGGTTCTCGACCAAGATTTCAGCGACACCAAAGATGAAGCATGCTATTCCCAGGATGATCTCGCGTTTCTGCAAATCATGGAAGAAAACATCCAAATCAATGAAAATGGAAGAATCTCCATGCCATTGCCGATCAAGTCTACCACGAAGTTGCCCAACAACTACAGGATGGCCATGTCTAGGCTAAATTCTCTGAAAAGGAAATTGAGCAAGGATGACAAGTTTAGAAACCACTACTGCGACTTCATGGACCAGATGATTCAAAAGGGCTATGCAGAGCGTGTTGAACCTCCTTCACCAAATCAAGTCATCAATTACATACCACATCAAGGTGTATACCACCCACAAAAACCAGACAAGATAAGAGTGGTTTTCGACGGTTCGGCCAAGTACCAAGGTTTGTGCCTGAACGACATGCTGCTGAAGGGTCCGGACTTGATAAATGGCTTGCTTGGCGTGCTATTGAGGTTTCGTCAGGACAAAATTGCAGTGACCTGTGACATCAAACAGATGTTTTACAACTTCGATGTTCTGCCACAGTACAGAGATCTACTGAGATACTTATGGTGGCCCGATGGGGACTTGACACTCCCGCCAGCGGAGTACAGGCTCACTGTACACTTATTCGGGGCCGCATCATCACCAGGATGTGCCAACTATGGCATAAAGTACTTGGCAAAGACGCACAAAGAGAGTTTTCCTGAAGGAGCAAAATTCCTCACAAGGAACCTTTACATGGACGATGGTTTGAGCAGCCTGTCTACCGTGGGTGAAGCGAAGGAGCTAATCTGCCAGGCCACTGAAATATGCAAAAAGGGCAAAGTTAGACTCCATAAGTTCCTGTCGAACAGCATAGACGTCCTGGAATCTATACCACCTTCAGAAAGAGCCACTACCGTCTCCGAAATAAACTTGGAACTGGAACCTCTCCCGGTTGAGCGCACACTTGGAACAAGATGGGATGTTCAAAATGACTGCTTCAAGTTCAAGATAACGCTACAGGATAAACCCAACACAAGAAGAGGCATCCTCTCTACAGTAATGTCAGTCTATGACCCAAATGGATTTGTTAGCCCTGTGGTGTTGCAAGGGAAAAAGATCCTGCAAGAACTGTGCTAGCAAAAGAAATCCTGGGACGAACCTGTCGAGCCTGTCATAATTGAACGGTGGGAGAGCTGGAAAGCAGATATTCAGGAACTGGAGGATCTGAAAATACCCAGATGTTTCAAGCCTGACAAGGAAGTGAAATCTTTCGAGTTGCATCATTTCAGTGATGCCAGCACTCAAGGTTATGGGCAGTGCTCGTATGTCAGAATGTGTGACCAAGATGGAAACATAGACTGCGCCTTGCTCATGAGCAAAGCGAGAGTGGCACCATCAAAAGTTGTCTCCATTCCTCGGCTTGAATTGACAGCAGCAACAACGTCAGTGAAAATCAGCAAGTTCCTCAGAAGAGAGCTCGAGATCCAGGTCACCAAGGAATATTTTTGGACAGACAGCAAGGTCGTGCTGGGATACATTGCCAACAGTGCAAAGCGGTTTCACGTGTTTGTCAGCAACCGTGTACAGTACATTTGGGAGAACACTGAAGTGCAACAATGGCACCACGTACCGACCAAGTCGAATCCAGCTGATCTAGCTTCGAGAGGCGTGTCGGCCAAAGAACTGGGCACCTCTATGTGGCTGAAAGGCCCAGAATTTCTCTACAAAGCAGAGCTACCACTGACTTCGCCAGACGATACTCTCAACCTTGGCAACCCTGAAGTAAAAGCATAGTGTCTCGGGGCATCTAGCGTTGTTCTACCAACAGGACTGTTGGATGTACTACAAAGGATTTCGAAGTGGCAGACCATGATCAACATCTTGGGAACTATGATAAGAAGAGTGTCTTCGAAGACAAGCCGTCTACTCCAAGACAGAAAAGCACATAATCTAGCCATCAAGTGGTTACAAGCCAAAGAGTTTCCTGAAGAGATCACAACCCTGGGGAAAGGTGGAAACGTAGCAACGTCAAGCTGCTTGAAGACTCTAGATCCCATGTTGGATGAAGAAGGCCTGCTAAGGGTTGGGGGAAGAGTTCGTGAAGCAGAAGACATCACCAAGGAAGAATGTCACCCCATTATCCTTCCAAGAAAATCACATGTCACCGAGGCCATCATCAGGCATGTACATCAAAAGACCAATCATGGAGGTCGCAGCTCAACTTTGAATGAACTACGATCTCAAGGATATTACGTACAAAGGGGCTCCAAGACAGTGGCTCAAGTGATACGCAACTGTATCATGTGTCGCAAGCAAAGAAGACCAGCGGAGAGTCAGAAGATGGCTGACTTGCCACAAGAACGTACAGAAGCGCATCCTCCATTCTACAAGTCTGGAATGGATGTCTTTGGCCCGTATCTCATCAAACGCGGAAGATCAGAAATCAAACGCTACGGACTGCTGTGCACGTGTCTGTACAGTCGTGCAATTCACCTGGAGCTTCCAGACGACCTCTCAACTGACTGTTTCATCAATGCCCTAAGATGCTTCTTGGCATTGCGAGGTGTGGTTAGAAGCATACTCTGCGATCAAGGTTCCAACTTCATCGGTGCTGACAATGAACTGAAACAAGCTCTCGTCGAATTGGATCATGACAAGCTGGAGACAGTTCTAGCAAACAAGCAAGTGGAGTTCAAGGTCAATGCTCCTCACGCTAGTGAGCAAGGTGGCGTATGGGAAAGACAGATCCGCACAGTGAGGAAGACGCTGAAGTCGGTGATAGACTTTGTGAACACACGACTAGACGACGCCTCCTTAAGAACACTGTTCTATGAGGCAGCATACATCGTGAACAGTCGTCCATTGTCTCCAACGTCTTTGAATGACCCACTCGCCGAACCTCCCATGACGCCAAACGCTCTACTTCATGGCAAGCTTGGGGGAGTCTTACCTCCACCAGGAGCCTTCTGTGCCCAGGACGTTTATGCACGGAAACGCTGGAGGCATGTTCAACACCTGAGTCAGCTCTTTCGAAGTAGATGGAAACAAGAATACTTACTGAATCTCCAACATCGCCAAAAGTGGTGCAAACCACAAAGAAACCTCCAAACAGGAGACATTGTTCTCATGATGGATGAAGGGTTGGCGAGAAACCAGTGGCCACTTGGACTTGTGACGAGTGCAATGGCCGACAAGGACGGACTTGTCCGAAAAGTGAGGCTGAGAATTTCGAACGCCAGAAGTGTGGCTCGTGGGGAGAAGATTAAGCCAGTCTCCGAACTGGAAAGACCAGTGCAAAAGGTTGTGCTCTTGCTGCCGGTTAAAGATTAGGTGACATTGTGAAAATTTTATGTTGGCATGACTTTATAGTCTTCCATCATAAAGATTTTGGTGGGAGTGTAACGGCAGCAGCTGTGTTTGTTTGATCCATGTGAGAAACATGACAATTCTTGTGACTGTTGTAATTTCCCTGCTATATATGTCAACAGTGACATCCTTTCCAGTATTTGACTTTTGGTTGTACAGCAATGCCTCCCAAAGATTTGTTTTGGCAGGTATATATACTCACAGCCTGGCTCTGTGTGCCAGTCAAAGTTGTTTACTTTGTGTCTGGGGGAACCCCCAACATGGAAATGACCTTTGACCTCTGGGGAATCCCTTGGGAACTCCCTACCTTTTTTTTTATTCCCTCCATATTTTTTTAAAATCTAGGTTTGGAAATTTGTCCTTTGAGATTTAAAAATTATTGAAATAATTTGTCATCAAAAATACATGAGGTATAAGTATTATTCACAACAGGAAGTAGACGATTTTGAGACTTCCTGCCCAGCAGAATATGGCAACAGACGGATTGAACATGGCTGGCTAAAACAAAAATCCAAGCCATCCAGCTGCTTACCTCAGCCCAGGTAGGGTGAAACTGTCATAATGATGAAATAATCCCTCATATCCAATTATCTACCCAATATTCTGTAGGTTGTTTGAGAGATGATGATATTTTTGAAGTTTGTTGAAGTGTGACTAGACCATGTGACTGTCAGTGGTAATCCATGCCTATGTAACCCTTCACCTAGTCTCCATGCATGTGCAAAAAGCTGTAATAGTTGTGAAAAAGTAATTTTTGAAGCTTCATTTTGTGAATAGGGATGTATTTTTGACTTGAAGTAAATGCAGTATTATTCTGGTTAGTCACTGCTACAATTCCCGGCCTGCATGGCCTTGGTAGTTTTTAGAAGTGCAAATCTGGCAATCCTTCATTATTTACTGGATGCCTAGTTCTAGTCAATTTTATTGTTATGTTTTTGAATTGACATCTTGACTTTAAATCAGCTGAAATACCAATTTACAAGGTATTTATTCCGGGCTATTAATTGCAGACAAAATGTGAGAGCCTGCAAGGAATTTCTGCCCTCGGAAGGCTGCGACCCGGCAAAGTGGTTAGTGAAATGTTTAACTCTGTTGAAGTTTAATGATGGTTGTTTGAATATGCACATGTCCAAAGAATAGAAACTTTTTGTGTGTGTTTCTAATATGAAAATCTGATGTGCACAAGCCATACAATTTTTAAATGTGGATTTGATAATCTGTTGTATTTGTTTACAGTAAATGCTGCATAATTTTTGCTGGTAGCTTTCTTGCAACAACTCAGTAAACCTAAAAAATCTATCAATTTGAGATCATAAATGTTTACATTTGTGTGTATGCAGTATGATTTAATTTCTGCAATACTAGAATTTTGTGTCCACAGCTGAAATAATATTTCTTGTGTTTGATATGTTTCAGTCTTTACGGTGTTTGATGCATTAAAGTCGAAAGCAAGGACATTAAAGATGCGTCAGACTCAGTTATTGCACGCCAAAATGCAGCTCATAATCCGGGGCCAGAACACCACCTACCACCATCCCAACAGCAGCAGGTCAAACAGGTACTGTGAGAGGAGTGCAAAGCATTTGCATGCAATGATAAGGATGTAGGGAGCATACCCTCACTGCAGCTAAATATTCACCTCAGTGACCCCACACCAGTTAAGCGTAAATATACCTCAGTGCTCAAACCACTTCATAAGGAGGTGAGAGGGTACCTGGAAGACTTGTTAAACAGAGGCTGGATAACTAAATCAGAATCCTGCTATCCAAGCCCCTTTGTGTGTGTGAGAAAAAGGACAGAAGTCTCTGCCTCTGTAGTGATTATCGGGAACTAAACAGAAAGTCTATTCCTGATGGTCACCCAATACCACACATACAGGACATGCTAAACAGCCTTCAGGGAAGCTCTTGGTTTTCTGTCCCAGACCAAGGAAAGGCATATCACCAGGGCTTCATAGAATCAGAATCAGAATCAGAATCAGATTTATTGCCATTGTTCATGTAGTACACAAACTAGGAATTTGTCTAGGTGCAATGCTGCAACATTAAACATGATAAAATAAAAGAAATAAACTATACATGCAATAAAGTGTAGAATAAGAGTGAGTAATACTAGTCAGCAGTTTAAATATATTAGCGAGCAGCAGATAATGTGGAGAACCATAGTGCAGTCGGTAATGCAGGAAGAAAACAGTGATGATTGACATGAGTCTGGTTGAGCTGCTGTACATAGTGCACGAGAGTCAATAAGTCACTTAGTGTTCAGCAGTCTGATGGCAGAGGGGAAGAAGCTGTTCATGTGACGGGAGGTTTTAGTCTGGATGGACCGAAGTCTTCTACCTGAGGGGAGAGGGGCAAACAGTACGTGACCAGGGTGTGAGGGATCGGCTATGATCCGGCCAGCACGCCTCCGGGTCCTGGAGATGTACAGATCCTGGAGAGATGGGAGCTTGCAGCCGATCACCTTCTCAGCAGTGCGCACGACGCGCTGGAGCCTTAGTCTGTCCCTGGCAGTGGCTCCTGCGTACCACACGGTTATGGAGGTGGTGAGGATGGACTCGATGATGGCTGTGTAGAACTGCACTAACATCTTGGTGGGTAGCTTGAGCTTCCTCAGCTGCCGCAGGAAGAGCATCCTCTGCTGGGCCTTTTGATGAGGGAGCTGATGGTCGGCTCCCACTTGAGGTCCCTGGTGATGGTGGTGCCTAGGAAGCGGAAGGAATCAGCAGTGGTGATGGGAGAGCCTGTGAGGGTGAGGGGGGGCAGAGGGGTTGTGACTTTCCTGAAGTCCACAATCATCTCCACTGTCTTCAGAGCGTTCAGCTGCAGGTTGTTGTTGTTGCACCAGGACGCCAGCTGGGCCACCTCACTCCTGTAGGTGGACTTGTCGCCGTTGGAGATGAGCCCGATGAGGGTGGTGTCGTCCGCAAACTTGATCAACTTGACAGACTGGTGGCTGGAGGTGCAGGAGTTGGTGTAAAGGGAGAAGAGTAGGGGGGAAAGTACACAGCCCTGGGGTGATCCGGTGCTGATGCTAGCAGAGTCTGAGACAGTCTTTCCCAGCCGCACATGCTGCCTCCGGTCCGTCAGGAAGTCGGTGATCCACCTGCAGAGGGAGTCAGGCACGTTGAGCAAGGACAGCTTGTCCCGAAGCAGATCGGGGCGGATGGTGTTGAATGCGGAGCTGAAGTCCACAAACAGGATCCTGGCGTAGGTTCCCGGGGAGTCTAGGTGCTGCAGGATGGAGTGGAGGGCCAGGTTGACTGCGTCGTCCACAGACCTGTTGGCTCGGTAGGCAAACTGCAGCGGGTCCAGGAGGGGGGTGGTGATGGACTTGATGTGGGGCAAGACCAGGCGCTCAAAGGACTTCATGACTACAGAGGTGAGCGCTACAGGTCTGTAGTCGTTAAGACCAGTGATCCGTGGCTTCTTGGGGACAGGGATGATGGTGGAGGATTTGAGGCAGGACGGCACGTGGCATAGCTTAAGAGAGGTGTTAAAAATGTCTGTGAACACAGGAGCCAGCTCTTTCGCACAGTGTCTCAGGGTGGAGGGAGACACGCCGTCCGGACCGGGGGCCTTGCGCGGGTTCAGTCTGGAGAACTGTTTGAGCACGTCCTGCTCACTGATGACAAGGGCAGGGGGGAGAAGGGGGGGCGCCTTTGATGAAGTAGGGACCGTGGAGGCTGTGGAGCTGGAGGGAGGGGGGGAGTTGGACACAGATGATGGGGTGTCAAAACGGGCATAGTGTTGGGACAATCTTTGACAAAGGGCTTTGTCATCCTGACCTTTAGGAGCCTGAGGCCGATAATTGGTGATTTGCCTCAGTCCTCTCCACACAGAAGCCGAGCCATTAGCAGTGAACTGCTGCTGGAGTCTCTCAGAATACACAGATTTAGCTCTCCTCAGCTCTCTGTTAAACCGATATTTAACCTCCCTGTAGCAGCCCCTGTCTCCACTTTTCAGCGCTGCTTCCTTCTCCTTCCTGATCTGTCTGAGCTTAGCAGTGAACCAGGGCTTATCATTAGAGTACCTCACCCTGGTGCGCGATGGAAGAATGCTGTCCTCACAAAAGTGGATATAAGAGTTCACAGTGTCCGTGTATTCATTCAGATCATGCGTGGCTCCTTTAAACATGCCCCAATCAGTTATTTCCATGCACGTTTCCAGCTTCTCCTCAGCTTCACTGGTCCATTTCTTCGTAGTGCTCACAACAGGTTTAGTGAGCTTCAATCTCTGTCTGTATGTGGGAATGAGGTGGACCATCACGTGATCAGATAGTCCGAGCGCAGCGCGGGGAACAGCGCGATATGCGTCTTTCACTGTGGTGTAACAGTGATCCAGCGTGTTTTTTCCTCTGGTGGGGCATTTAATAAACTGTTTGTAGCGGGGGAGATCGTGGCTCAGATTGCTCTGGTTAAAGTCGCCAACCACAATAACCAGAGAGTCTGGAAAAATCCGCTTCGTGTGTTGGATGTGATCCGCGAGCACGCGCTGAGCTTCGCGCGTGTCCGCGTCAGGAGGGACGTACACAGCGACGAGGATGAATGAGGCGAACTCCCGCGGGGAATAAAATGGCTTGCAGTTAATAAAAAGAAATTCCAGGGCGGGAGAACAGTGTTTGGAAATTACCGTTACATCAGAGCACCAGCTGCTGTTGATGTAGAAGCAGACTCCTCCTCCTGAGGATTTACCGGAGAGCTCTGTGTCACGATCAGCATGAAACAGCTGAAATCCCTCGAGGCGCAGTGCGCTGTCCAGTGTATTTTCCCTGAGCCAGGTCTCGGTAAAACAGAGGGCAGCTGAGGAAGAGAGGTCCTTAAAACGCATCAGCAGTCTCAGTTCCTCTACCTTGTTAGAGAGAGAATTGGCATTGGACAGAAATATGCCAGGCAAAGCCGTGCGCGTGCCTCTTCTGCGGAGCCGGACGAGAGCGCCCGCTCGTCTTCCTCTCTTTCGCCGTCTCACTTTTTGAGCCAAGCAATGAACCAGATCGGCGGCAGGAGCTAAAAAAACTGGGAGTAGGTCCGTGGGAGTGAAAGTCCTGATATTTAGAAGCTCTTCACGGGTATAAGAGCAGGCAGACACACAATTGACAAACAAAAACAAACAAAGGGCACAGCGAAGCACCATGGCGACCACTGTGGGCGCCATCTTGCGGAGGAGTCAACCCGCCCTCTCACTGCTTTTATTACACCCTGGGGTTTGTATGAATGGGTGAGAATCCCCTTTGGTTTGTCATACACTCCTGCAGAATTCCAGAGGTTGATGGAGGAATGTTTGGTGGGTCTGCGAGATGAAATATATTTACCCTACTTGGACGATAACCTAGTGCACTCTCGCACATTTGAGGACCACCTCAAAGATCTACGAAGTGTTTTACAGTGCTACCAAAGCCATGGGGTCAAGTTAACACCAAGGAAATGTGAAGTTTTTAAGAACCAGGTCAGATTTATAGGGCGGCTGGTCACAAAAGAGGGCTATACCATGGATCCTGTAGATATTGCCCCAGTTCAAGCACTAAAAAATTGAAAACCCACCGCTATCGGAGAAGTGAGGAAACTACTTGGATTAATTTCCTATTATCGTAGTTATATCCCTAATTTCTCGTGCATTGCAAAGCGTCTCTGTGACCTGCTCTCTTGTGACAAAACAGTCGGTGGAAAATGCAAACAAGGCCTAAACATGGGAAACAAAACAGGGGAGGTCAGCTGTCATCATGCCATCCAGTCACTTGGACTTCCAAACACCAGCAGGTACTGTGTCAGTTACTGGACTTTCTCTCTCAGCCCCCAGTGTTGGGCTACCCTGACTTTGAACAGCCCTTTATCCTGCATTGTGATGCATCCCAAGAGGGGCTCAGGACAGTACTTTACCAGAGACAAAATGGCAGATTCATGGTGATTGCCTATGGATCCAGGACTCTAACCAAACCTGAGAAAACCACGGCAAAACTGAATGCCACCACACACAGATGAGTAGCTGAGCTCTCCGACTTTCAGTTCTCCATAAAGTATCGTCCTGGTAAAACAAACAAGGATGCAGATGGTCTCTTCCACATGCCTTTAAATATGGAAGAGTATATACAACCATGCACCAATGTGGCACAGAGTGAAATGGTGAACACAGTGACCCAGGCTGTAATAACCCTGTCTAAAGAAAATATGCCATGGCTTTGCCTGTGATAATTTCCACAGCACTTATGGATGAGGAAAGTGAGGGAAGATCACCAGTGGTAAAAATTCCCAACCTGGAATTAAGAAAAGCTCAAAGAGAGCACCCATCATTGGGAAGATACTTGAGTGCATGAGATTAAAACAGTGGCCAACAAGTGGGAAACGGGTGCAATAAAAGGGTAGCTGCCCTGGTAAGAGAAAAACCAAATTGCAAATTGCTGAAGATGGGTTGCTGTATTGTAAAACTGCCGGCCGACTCCAACTAGTCCTGCCTACTCAGTTCCACAAGTTGATCTTTAAAGAACTACAAGAAGAGATGGGCCACCTTGGAATAGAAAGAACTTTAAATCTGATCAGAGACCGATTTTGTTGGCCCCATATGCAAAAAGATGTTGAACATTACATCACAAATGTGTGCATCCGTTTAAAAACCAAATGTCCCAATAAGCCCACAAGAGCTCCCCTCACCAACATTGTAACCACCTACCCATTCGACCTGGTTTCCATCGATTTCTTACACCTGGAAAAGTGTAAGGGAGGGTATGAATATGTGCTTGTTATAATGGACCATTTTACACGGTTTGCCCAGGCCTACCCCTGTCGCAACAAAGCTGCCAAAACTGCAGCAGAAAAACTATTTGGTGACTTCATGCTGAAGTTTGGCTTCCCCACAAAACTCCACCATGACCTGGGCAAGGAGTTTGACAATAAACTTTTTACAAAGCTGGAAGAATACAGTGGAGTCAGAGGGTCCAGGACCACACCATACCACCCCCAGGGAAACGGCCAGGTGGAAAGGTTTGATTGGACATTGCTGGCTATGCTCTGGAATCTACCAGAAGCAGCAAAGGTAGACTGGAAAGTTTCTCTTACAAAGGTGGTCCACACTTATAAGTCTACACGTAATGAAGCCACTGCTTATGATCCCCATTTCCTCTTGTTTGGCCTTGACCCCAGACTTCCAGTTGATCTCATGTCTGACCTCACAGCCAGAGATCAGAGCTAATCTCATCATGAATATGCTGAGAAAAAGAAAGAAAAAGAAAACCAAGAAAGATATTTACTTATAACACGTTAGGTCACCCTGCATTTACAGAGGAGTGAATTAACATTATTTGCAGATTGGTAAATATAGTTAAAGATTACACAAGAGTTCAGCTAATGTTAAAAAATGTTGACGTTAGGTGAAATGAGAAAAGTTATAATTTTGGTTGTGTTCTAAGAAGTATTCACTACAGTCAATAGTTTTACAGTCTTGGACACTGAAATGACCCATTCAGCATTACCACTTGTCTGTTATATAGAAGGTTATCACTATATGTAAGTAGTTTACTCTCAGAAAAGATGCAGATACCCATACTGAATTCATAAGTAGCAGTAGATTGTTATGGTGCACAATAACGTCTGTTGCAAACATGTGACATTAAGAGGAGATACAAACATTTACTGGTTACAGTATAGCATTTATTGGAAATCTGACTCCTACTAAAGTGTTAACCTCTTTTGGCTACAAAAGTTCTATAATGTGGACTGAATAATTTGCAGAATGTTGGGACACCATTACATTTTGGAGGGGAGAGTGTGAGGGACTTAAAATAAGACACCCCCACCTCCACCCCCAAATCATTTTTTGATTGTATGTTTGTGTGTGCAGATTGTAGTTGGTTTCCTGTCAAGTGCATGCATGTTGTTGTACCAATTACCCACAAGGTGGCATTTTGGTTATGGCTGAGCACTGAGGGCAATGGGCCTTGCCACAGGGAATTGTAGGAGTTGTAGTAGAAAAGTGAAATTGACGTGTGTAAAAACAAGCACAGTATAGAAGACAATGTCAAAGTGTAACACATGAAAAAGTCCTTCATTAAAGGAGTGAGGAACCCACAAACTGTGTACAGAGTGGATTATTCAATCATGCAACAAGATTTTTCAATAAACCTCATTAAATCAGGTAATAGCATGGTCAGCTACTGTATATATCGAGGACCCCATTTCATCTCTCTGGCTGTGCTAAATCCAACACTACCACACATACTCTGTTGAGTTTTAAACTTTTTTATATTTTAGACAAACGATGTCAGTATTCTGATGGTCACAGCAGGACCGTGTCAACTCCATCTCTCTGTTATGAGTTTTTTTAAAGCACAGCGGATTGAATTTCAGCATTTTAGTGAGGTTATTGACAAAGCTAGCAACTGAGGAAAAACCAACCAGTTGCAGTGTACAATACATGTTTTGGAGGGAAAATGCCCCTTACATCAACTCCATCAGACATCAGCTCCATCTTCCATGTCTGACAGAGGACGTGTAAGCTGACGGAGTTGAAAAACCCACCTATAGCCTCTTAATGTGCTAATATAATATTATTTGTGATGTTAGTAAAGAATTAAAATGTTATTTCAGGGTTTTATTTACAAAAAAAGATATTGTATAGCAGGAATTACATTATTTCACCATACTGTATATGGGGGGGGGGGGGTGCCATTCAGACCTGACAGACCCAAACATATAGTGAGGATGTGTTGGGAACATTTGGCTAAAGCCCCTGTCTGAGAGATTTTCAACTCCCACCTCTGTATGAACTTCTACCACATCCCGAAGGAAACTGGAGACATGGAATCTGAATGGGCCATGTTCTCCACCTCCATTGTTGAAGCGGCTGCTCAGAGCTGTGGCCGCAAGGTCGCTGGTGCATCTCGTGGTGACAACCCGAGAACCAAATGGTGGACACCAGAGGTGGGGGGGGGCCATCAAGTTGAAAAGCAAGTCCTATCGAACTTGGTTGGCTTGTGGGACTCCTGAAGCAGCTGAGCTGTACCAGCAGGCCAAGCGGAGTGCAGCTCGAGCAGTTGCTGAGGCTAAAACTCGGGTGTGGGAGGAGTTTGGTGAGGCCATGGAACAAGACTTTCAGTTGGCCTCAAAGAGATTCTGGCAAACTGTGCAGCGACTCAGCAGGAGGAAGCAGCTCCCTGTCCACACTGTGTATGGCGCAGATGGAGAGCTGCTGACTTTAACTGGGGATATTGTCAGACGGTGGAAGGAATACTTCGAGGATCCCCTCAATCCCACCGACACATCTTCCATAGTGGAAGCAGAGCCTAAGGACTCATTCACCGTGGTTAAAAGACTTTGGTGGCAGAGTTCGGGGTGGATGAGATTCGCCCTGAGTACCTCAAGGCTCTGGATGTTGTAGGGCTGTCATGGTTGACACGCCTCTGCAACATTGCGTGGAAGGTGGGAACAGTACCTTTGACATGGCAAACTGGGGTGGTGGTTCCCCTTTTCAAGAAGGGGGACCAGATGGTCTTTTCCAGTTTTAGAATGGTAACCATTGTCTGTTTGTGGAGTGAATGAATAAAGGATTTTCACTGTAAAACGCTTTGGATTTCTTGAAAGGCGTTATATAAATGTAAACCATTATTATTATTAGAGGGATCAC
The DNA here is from genome assembly GCA_020510985.1 of Pholidichthys leucotaenia. Taxonomy (NCBI): domain Eukaryota; kingdom Metazoa; phylum Chordata; class Actinopteri; order Cichliformes; family Pholidichthyidae; genus Pholidichthys; species Pholidichthys leucotaenia. The sequence goes on from CM035840.1 coordinate 218,974,860, forward strand.
ACTCCTCAGCCTCCCTGGAAAGGTCTCTGTAAAGGTTCTGGAGAGGAAAGTCTGGCCATTCAGGAGGAACAATGTGGTCTTCATTCTGGTTGTGGCACGTCGGACCAACTCTTCAACCTCTCAAGGATCCTCGAGGGTTCAGAGATAGCTGAAGACAGGGTAGAGGAGAGCAAGGAAAGAAGAAGAGAGGCCCATCTTCTCCATCATTGTTACTGTGATAGTTCAAAACTGTAATTTTCAGTATGACAGAAATGAGACCCAATGTCTCAATGGGATTACCTGCATAAATAAAGGTTAATCATAAAAAAATGTGAATTATATTTTAATATATGTTCAGTATAAACTGGGGAGCAGTTAGTTCTTCATCTGTTGTCAGCTCCATCTGTTTAAAAGCACATTTGTTCATTAATCAGTAATGCCAACACATTTTTTGTCAACTCCGTCAGTTTTTTTGTCAACACTGTCAGATGTATGTTTTGTTAATTTTTTAAAGAAAGGGTTTATTCTTTCTTCAGTTTATATACTTTATGTAATAAAGGGCCCCCTCATGGATCGTCACCTTATTGTGGTGGTGGGGGGGTTGCGTGCTCTAGTGATCCCAGGAGCTATGTTGTCCGGGGCAATTTGCCTCTGGTAGGGTCACCCAAGACAAACTGGTCCTGGGTGAAGGGCCAGACTAAGAATGATCCAACAGACTCTCATGATAAATACTAGAACAAAGATTCAGTGTACCCCACCCGGTATGGGGTTACCAGGGCCCCACCCTGGAGCCAGGCCTGGGGGAGGTGCTCGATGGCTAGCGCCTGATGGCCGGGTTTCCGCCCATGGGACCCGGCCGGGCTCAGCCCAAAGGAGTTACATGGGTCCGCCCTCCAATGGGCTCACCACCTGCAGGAGGGATTATGGGGGTTCAGTGCTATGTGGATCAGGTGGCGGTCAAAGGCGGAGAACTTGGAGGTCTGATCCCAAGCTTCCTAAACTCGCTTCTGGGATATGGAATGTCACCTCTCTGGTGGCGAAGGAGCCTGAGCTGGTGCATGAGGTTGAGAGATACCGGCTAGATATAGTTGGCCTCACCTCAACACACAGCTCCGGTTCCAGAACCAGTCTCCTGGACAGGGGCTGGAGCTTGGCCTACTCTGGAGTTGCCCCGGGCGAGAGACGACGAGCAGGGGTGGGTATTCTTGTATCCCCCCACCTTGCTGCCCCTATATTGGAGTTTTTCACGGTGGACAAAAGGGTTGTTTCCCTGCGCCTTCGGGTTGGGAAACGAGTCCTTGCCATCATTTGTGCCTATGCACCAAATGATGGTTCAGAGTACCCACCCTTTTGGAGTCTCTGACTCTGAATCTCTGACTGGGGTGCTGGAGAGTGCTCCTCTTGGAGACTCCATTGTCCGTGGGCAATGACAGTGAAACCTGGAAGGGGGTGATTGGGAGGAATGGCCTTCCCGATTTGAACCCGAGTGGTGTTCAGTTATTGGACTTCTGTGCTAACCACAGTTTGTCAATAATGAACAGCATGTTCAAGCATAAGGGTGTCCATATGTGCACCTGGCACCAGGACACCCTAGGTCACAGGTCGATGATCGATTTTGTTATCGTGTCATCAGACCTGTAACTGTATGTCTTGGACACTCGGGTAAAGAGAGGTGCAGAGCTGTCAACTGATCACCACCTGGTGGTGAGTTGGATCCAATGGCAGGGGAGGATGCCATTCAGACCTGGTAGACCCAAATGTATAGTGAGGGTGTGCTGGGAACGTCTGGCTGAGGCCCCTGTCCGGGAGGTCTTCAACTCCCACCTCCAGAAGAAATTCAACCACATTCCAAGGGAGTCTGGAGACATGGATTCTGAATGGGCCATGTTCTCCACCTCCATTGTTGAAGCAGCTGCCCAGAGCTGCGGCCACAAGGTCGACGGGGCATCTCGTGGTGGCAACCCCCGAACCAAGTAGTGAACATCAGTGGTGACGGGGGCCATTAAGCTGAAGAGGGAGTCCTATCAAGCTTGGTTGGCTTGTGGGACTCCTGAAGCAGCTGAGGTGTACCGGCAGGCCAAGCAGAGTGCAGTTCAGGTGGTTGCTGAAGCAAAAACTTGGGTTTGGGAGATCAGTGAGGCCATGGAACAAGACTTTCGGTCGGCCTCGAGGAGATTCTGGCAAACTGTCCGGTGGCTTAGGAGGGGGAAGCAGCTCTCTGTCCACACTGTGTGTGGTGCGGATGGGGCGCTGTTGACTTCGACTGGTGATATCGTCAGGCGGTGGAAGGAATACTTCGAGGATCTCCTCAATCCCACTGATACACCTTCCACAGAGGAAGCAGGGCTTGTGGACAAGGGGGACAACTCGCCAATCACAGGGGCTGGGGTCGCCAAGGTGGTTAAAAATCTCTTTGGTGGCCGGGCCCCGGGGGTGGACGAGATTTGCCCTGAGTACCTCAAGGCCCTGGATGTTGTAGGGCTGTCATGGTTGACACGCCTCTGCAACATTGCGTGGAGGTCGGGGGCAGTGCCTTTGGCATGGCAAACCAGGGTTGTGGCTCCTCTCTTCAAAAAAGGGGACCAGAGGGTGTGCTCCAACTTTAGAGGGATCACACTCCTCAGCCTCCCTGGGAAGGTATATGCCAAGGTAGTGGAGAGGAGAGTCCAGCAATTAATCGAACCTTGGATTCAAGAGGAGCGATGTGGTTTTTGTCCTGGCCATGGCACATCGGACCAGCTTGAGAATCCACAAGGGTTCGTGGGAGTTTGCCCAACCAGTTTACATGTGTTTTGTGGACTTGGAGAAGGTATTTGACGGCGTTCCTCTTGTTTTTTTTTGTGGGGGGGGTGCTTCGGGAGTATGGGGTATCGGACTTGTTGTTACGAGCTATTCGGTGTCTGTACGATCATTGTGAGAGTTTGGTTCATATTCCCAACACTCGATCGGACTCATTCCCAGTGAGAGTTGGACTCCGCCAGGGCTGCCCTTTATCACGGATCCTGTTCATGATTTTTATGGACAGGATTTCTAGGCGCAGCCAGGGAACGGAGGGTGTCATGCTTGGTGACCACAGGATCTCATCTCTGTTGTTTGCAGATGATGTTGTCCTGTTGGCTTCATCCAGCAATAACCTAGAGTTCTTACTGGGACAGTTTGCCGCTGAGTGTGAAGCGGCTGGGATGAGAATCAGTACCTCTAAGTCCGAGTCCATGGTCCTCAGCAGGAAAAAGGTGAATTGTCCTCTCCAGGTTGGGGACAGGCTCCTGCCCCAAGTGGAGGAGTTTAAGTATCTTGGGGTCTTATTCACGAGTGAGGGGAGAATGGAGCAAGAGATTGACAGACGGATCAGAGCAGCATCTGCAGTGATGCGGACGTTGTACCGGTCTGTTGTGGTGAGGAGGAAGCTAAGCTCTAAGGCAAAGCTGTTGATTTACCAGTCAGCCTACATTCCTACCCTCACTTATGGTCACGAGCTTTGGGTAATGACCGAACAAACGAGATTGCGGATACAAGCGGCTGAAATGAGCTTTCTTCGTAGGATCGCTGGACTCACCCTCAGAGATATGGTGAGGAGCTCAGTCATCCGGGAGAGGCTCAGAGTAGAACCGCTGCTCCTCCACATTGAAAGGAGCCAGTTGAGGTGGTATAGGCATCTGATTAGGATGCCTCCTGGACGCCTCCCACTTGAGGTGTTTCGGGCACATCCCACTGGGAGGAGACCCCAGGGCAGACCCAGAACTCGCTGGAGAGGCTATGTCTCCCAGCTGGTCTGGGAATGCCTTGTTATCCTCTCTGAAGAGCTGGAGCAGGTGGCTGGGGAGAGGGGAGTCTGGGCTTCTCTGCTTGAACTGCTGCCTCCGCGACCCCGACCTCCGGAAAAGCAGTAGAAGATGGATGGATGGATGGATGGATGGATGGATGGGTGGATGTAATAAAGGGCCATCTGATCTACATCCTCTTATGTCTTAATTATTTAAGGAATTGCTTTTTATAGTAATAAAATTAAAAACAGTTTGAAAATGAAGATATTTGGAAATCTTGAGTTTTCAGAATAGTGTAACTAAATTTCAGTCACTAAATCCTATTACAACACACTTCAGAAGTTTAGATTCTTCTTGGACTTGAAGAATTAAAATTATGTATTTCTTAGTATGTCTGACGGAGCTGACACAAATCACGTTTTAAAGGGAAATGTGTTGTCACAAAATTGTTTTTATTTGGAACCTGTTCATTTACATGGTTAAATAGTTAAGACTTTTCTCTACAGAAATATGAAACTAATGAATACAGTGTGCATTTATAAAAAGTTTTTTGAAAACTGTTTTGTCCCAACTCTCAAGAATCAGTGATTTATAATTTCTGAGAAAAAGTACCCACATAATTTTAAAAGTAAAGATGCAAAAACTTAAATGAAAAAACCCTCATATAGGCAGTAGTCATTAAAAGCATTCCTACTTGGTTTGCTAAATGGGTTGACCCTCTTGGCAACATGGGTAGAGTGCTGGATTCCAGAGCAGGAGGTTGTGAGGTTGGACATCACCAGATGGGCTTCACCGCTGGTCACACACACAGCGGGGAAAATAAGTATTGAACACATCAACATTTTTCTCATTAAACATATTTCTGATGGAGCATTGACCTGAGATTTTCACCAGATATCAGTAACAACCCAAGTAATCCATACAAAGAAATCAAAGCAACTGTGTTCAGAAAACAAGTTATATTTAATAAAGTGGAATGACACAGAGAATAAGTATTGAACACATGAAGAAGAAGAGGTGCAAAAAGGCATAGAAAGCCAAGAAACCAGCTGAAATTCATTAGAATTTAAGAAGCCATTCCATCCCTCATCAGTGCAAATTAACTCAGCTGGTTAAGTCCTGACTGATAGCCTTTAAAAAGGCCTGTGAATATCAGATTGTCACACCACAAAGAACTCATGATGGGTAGAAGCAAAGAGCTCTCTCTAGACCTTCACAACCTTATTGTTGCAAAACATAAGGATGGTATTGGTTATAGGCACATTTCTGAACTGCTGAATATTCTAGTGAGTACTGTTGGAGCCATCATTCGGAAGTGGAAAGAACATCATTTTACCATAAACCGGCCACGATGAAGAGCTCCTCACAAGATTTCTGACAGATGAGTCAAATGAATTATCAGAAGAGTTTTCCAAAAGCCAAAGACCACTCATGGAGCGCTAAGAAAAACCTACAGTTAGCAAGTACCGGTGTTTCAAAGAAAACATTAAGTAATGCATTCAACCGACATGGGTTCTATGCCCGCCCACCTCGCAAGACTCCATTGCTGAAGAAAAAGCATGTTGAACCTCTTTTAAAGTTTTGTGCACAACATTTGGGCAAGCCAGTAAAAATATTGGGAGAATATAGTCTGGTCAGATAAGGCCAAAATTGAACTTTATGGATGCAACAACACAGCATGTTTGGAGGAGAAATGGCACTGTACATCCTATCATGGTGTGGGGGTGTTTTTCAGCACATAGTGCTGTCATGTTCTTGGGGCACGGGTTAGAGCCATGTCTAGTTTTACTGCCCGGTGAACATTTTGTTGTTTATTTCCTGTTATCTCTTAGTTTATTATGATGTTTTGTATTTTACTGTGTTGCATTTTCTGTTTCCGGTTTGTTTATTTTGGCAGTGCTGTGCAGCTTCCAGCTGTCTTTTCCTTGGGGCTGCACAGTTGCTGCCTATTGACTACTCATGAGCTACACCTGTCTGTAATTATGTGTGGGTATTTTAAAGACACGATGACTCCTGTTCATCGTCGTGTCCTACTATTCTCTCTTTGCTGTTCCCGCCGTGACCTATTTTCATGGTTTGAGGTCTGCTGTTGAGGTAAGTTGGTGTGCTCCGTCTGGGTGCCTTTTCTCCTCTGTTTTTCTCAGCCGTCAAGCCCATTGCTCTCTGGGTCCTCCGACTGAGCTTTCTCCTCTCTCTCAGGCGTTCCCTGTGTTTGGCACCACAGACGTTGAGCCCAACTTTCCTCCAGCATTTGTGTCATTTAGCTGTGAGTGAATTTTTTCCTTGTGCTCACTAGTTTTGCATGTTGGAGCACTTTGTTTATTCTTTATTTTTCTACATACCCACCAGTTAGTTTGGGAGTGCCATGTGTTTATTTTCTCATTTTGCTCAACCAGTCCGTTTGGGAGCATTTGTATTTTTTCTCTGTTGCTCAACCAGTCAGTTTGGGAGTGTTGTGTTGTCCTTTAAATGTGCAGAAACCTACAACATGCGCTTGGTGTCTTATTTTGCACCCATTCACGGGCACGTTCATGACAGGTACAGGCAGACTTCATATAAATGAAGGAAAGATGAATGGACAAATGTACAGAGACATCCTTGATAAGAATCTGTTACCATCTGCCAAGATACTGAAGATGAAATAAGGGGGCACACAGCCAAGGAAACTCTTGATGTAATCGAATTTTATCTAAACACTTTGAAAGGTCCTGGAATAAAATAATCAATCAGATCTGTGAGGTGAATCTTCCTTTTAATGTTGCAACAATAAAGAGGTAAGATCAGAAATACAGCTCTAAGGTCAGAACACAGCTCTGCTCTCTCCTGAAGCAGAGCGAGAGACACACACTTTTATAGCTCTTTCACTGAGGTTACAAAAAAAAAAACAACACACAAGACACACTGTGCAGGCTTGAAGGCCATTGAGCTGCCTTCCCAAGGGAAAATGAACAGGGGAGGATAGGGAGTTAGAGCATGAATACCTAAGCTGGTTACTATGACGTATTAATTTTATCTCGGGACACAAAATATTATAAAATCATCAAACAGTTTGTTAATATAGCACAATAAACAGTTCATATATGGATAAAAGTTACAGTCATATGTCATAACACACACTTATAAAACATATGATCTCAACAGATAAATGCAAAATCAGTGAATTTCCATTACAATATTCCCTCCTTTTGGTCATATATAACCATATGTCCAAGACTGTCAAAGTAAAAGAATCAGGAAAAAGTACACCCTGTCAGGTTTAAACTGATGCATCATGAACAATGACATAGAACAATAGCATGTGTGAGGAGTCACAAAAGGGCTGTTTTTGTGAGTGTGAGCACTGAGTGGAGAGCAAGCAAAGATAACAAAGGGAATGTGGTGGACATAAAATATTTATATCACATTTTGGTCTTTAGTCATGTAATCATCATAATCATCAGAGAAAGGGAGTTCGGACATTTCCACATCATCATAATCCGACATTGGTGGGGCTGAGGCAATATTCACATCAGGGTCACAGGTGGCGGCTGGAATGTAATGCAGCATGGTGGAAATGAACAACTTTGATATCATCCATCCATCCATCCATCTTCTTCCGCTTAATCCTTCTCGGGTTGTGGGGGGGGGGGATGCCAAAAACATGCACGTTAGGTTAATTGGCATCAAACTGGTGATTCTAAATTGTCCTTAGGTATGACTGAGAGTGAACTTTGATATCATGTGTCTAATAATTGGGAGTATACAGCAACCACAAAACATGAGAAGCAACAGAACAGCAGACAAAAATATGCCAATACAAACAAGCCAATCTTGCCATCCGCCTCTGAACAACCAATCACAAATACCTCCTCCCCGAACATTATCGAGCTGGGAGGCATCACGAAGAGCTGTGAGGTTTTGAATGGCTTGGGAAATAATTCCAGTGTCCGCATCAATAGCAGGGACGTAGGTGCAGCAGTCTGTTCCCACTATCCCACAGACCCCACCCTGTGATGCTGTTAGCTGATCTAGCACCATCCTGTCTTGTAATTCCGTTAGTCTAAGGGCATGCAACTCATCTTGAATTCCCTTAAGGGCTAAGAGAGTCACGTTTGCAAAAGTTCCCACACGGTAGTCTAGTGTCTCCATGCACAGCAAGAGCTTACCTACGCCAACCCATGGAAACAAGGAAAGAGCAACTTTCTGAGCATCTGTCCAGAGCTTATGGGTCTTAGGCATGTCAATGCCCCAAATGGAATCATGTGGGGACACGTCCCTCCATGACCTGTGATCAGACCTATCCAAGGGATTAGCAGTTACAATGAAAGAGTGGTCAGTAGCACGCACTGCGGTGCAATGGCCCACCCAATTCGCAGGCAATGCCTGATACATATAAGCACCGCATAGCCACAGAAAATCATCTTGTGGCATTACTCCCATAACATCAGGAACCGAATAGCAAGGCTTGCATATTGTACCTGGCAGGGCCTGAGTGGTGTTAGTATGACCCTGGTCATTAGTAGTACATGGTGAGTAAGTATGGGAACAATAAGCTCTGGGAACAGAGCCCATTTTTACCCCAGGCAGGGTGATACTGAGATTATTAGCGTAACATATGAATTTAGAGTTTGGGGGGGTACTGAACTGGGCCGAAGAGGGGTGTATTGTCACTGCATTTTATTGTCAGGATTTTAGAAAAATTTCTCCCTGTACAGGGTGGTATAGGGGGTAAACTGTGACCTGTTTTTCTTTGTACAATTTAATTTAGGAAGTTAGGGGACAGTGGCGACTTCAGAATATCAGGAAAAAGATCAGATGAGTTAAATGATGCAGGAGAAACATGAGGGTTGGTGGCAGCTACAGGCATTCTAGTGCAGACATAGTTTGTAGCTTTTTTCTGCTTCGCAAGGAAGCGGGCATACTGATACCATGAGTTTAAAAGGAAACCTAAGGAGAAATTCCCCTTGTCTTCCCCTAGCCGCAATATATCATTGATGACTTCTCCAGAACTAGCATCACGAGCAATTCGTGTCCGGGAAGGATTGTTCAGTGAGGCAGAACAGCATATCAATAGGTATAGGATTACCCCAAGCAAGAAAGTGATAAGAAAGCACACCCACACTACATCTCTTTTGGTCCAGAAGTGATGGCACCGCTGGCATCTTCGGCGATTGTCATGAATCTGAAACTCAGAGTGATCGTATATTGGTTCGTTACCTCAATAAAGATTCAAGACACAGAATATTAGTTCTCATGAGCTTTTTACTGCAGGAGTGCATACCTTTAACAGCGTCCCAGCACTAAAGCGTTATCAGAGTCCAGAGACTTTTATACATCGTTAGCCACATAAACACATAGAACATCTGCTGAGTATCACACACAGTCATGACAGAAATATGCCAACATTGGCAAGGACGGAGAACGCCATGACCTTGCAGCAGTACATCACACAAGGTCCTAACTGCAATTAATCATAGACACAGCATTTCATAGGAAAAACAAGATTAACTTTCCCTTATTCTCAGACTCTTAATCACATACAGTTTTATCTGGTGAGACAGCTTCACTTCTCCCAGCAGCACAGTTTTACCCTCGGCCGGGGGATCGCGGGGATCATGAGATCGTGGGTTCGATCCCAGCCCCCGACCAACAGTGAGCTGTGTGGAGTTTGCATGTTCTCCCCGTGTTGCGCGGGTTTACTCCGGGATTTCTCCGGTTTCCTCCCGCACACCAAAAACATGTAGGTTTAGGGCGCTCGCGCACGCAGCGACCAGCAGCCGGTGGCTTGTCACCAGACTGCAAACCAAGTCTACCTACGGGTACAAATAAGTAACAAAAAAAAAAAAAAAAAAAAAAAAATTAACGGGGTTAACCATTTCAAAAGAATCTGCCACCAAGCTCCACTTTGAAACCAATCCCAGGGACCCCAACCTTTATCTTCATCTAAAGAATGCTGTAAGTGTAACATATCATTTAAATGGCTAATAACATGAGAAATAGTCTGATATTGATCCGGGATACAGGTACAGCACTCTTGGCCAATAATATGACATACCCCACCTTGTGCAGCTAACGTTAAGTCTAGGGCCATTCTATTTTGCAAAGTCATCATTCTTAATAGTTTTTGTTCTTCATTTAAAGCTGTGAACCCTTGCTCCATTAATACAGTTACATTTCCCATTGTCCATGCTAATGTATTTATGTGGTGTATAGCTAGAGCACTGTCATACATTGGAAAAAGAGTACCCATAACACTTTTAAAATCACTAATTCTCTGTTTTCCAGATAGTTTACCTCCTAATTGTTGCATGTCTATTTTTGTGCTTCTTTTTGTCCTGGTGTGTATTTCAGTTTGTTCAGGATGATAATAATGAGAGTAAGATGTTTTCAAGTGATGTGTAAGATTTGGTCTTATGCTAATGTGTGGAAACAAAATAGCCATGTAGCATCTGCCACACCACCCTGGAGGAAGTAATGAGTAAACCATAGACCCGCAAACCCAAACATGGTCCTCCAGACATCCATACCCATCATCATTTGGCCAAAGAACAGTAGGATCATTGCTACAGTTAACAGTACAATTTCTGCTTTTTAGGGTGAAATTTCCAACAGAAATATAGGGGATGTGAAATGCATTTCTACAAATAGAATAATGATATCGCACTCCACAGGTCACTTCCTTTGTGTTGTTACATCTTGGTGAAAAACCCAAGTTGAAATTGTTTTAACTACAGTTTTTGTGAAAACAAATTGGTGAAGTAAACAGTGTTGGATTTACTTTCATCAAAGGCTTTTTAACTGCAAGCAAAGAAATTCCAATTCCAGTAGTATTAAATATTCTTATCTTAGACCCAGTGTAATCAGTAACAGTGACATTCAATCTATTAAGATATCCTTCTGACAGATTCCCCACCAACCAATATGCAACATTATTACTTGAATTAAGCAGACTGAGATGAGAGTTCATAGCTATTGTCACTCCAGCTGTTTCTCCTTCACTCAGCAGAACAGGAATCATGGGTATTGCAGTCTTGTGTGAATGGGGTAGCAATGAACACACATAGCAAGAAGTATTGATTTCCAGTCCTCTCACCGAAACCACCATTGTTTGATACCACAGGTTAGGCATATAATCCATGTATTGTTCCTTGTCTGTACTTCATGGGCTCCTTGTCCTTGAATCAAAAAGGGTCCACCACCCCACTGTCATGAAAAGTGCGGAACACAGAGTCATCAGTACTTTTGGTGCCATGCTTCCACCTGAGAGAGTACCCATTCGGGCCCCTTTCTTCACCAGGTTTGAGACGATCTCGCTAAATCGAGGAGGCACGCTATGACCTCACGCACCGGAAGTGCGTATCCCCTTTGTAGCTGGACTTTACTCAGGGAAGCAAGTTAGTTCACTTACAGGCACCCGTAGTCTTTTTACGTGTGAAAGGTGAATCCAAGATGGTCGTTCAGCAATACGTATTGCAGTGGGGCTGGTTAATAGTACCTGGTATGGTCCAAGCCTCCTTACTGAGTCCCAGTGCTGACGGTGGTGGTTCTTTATGAAGACATAGTCTCCAGGTTGCAACGGGTTATCCGCTTCTTCCTGTGGAGCAGAGAGAGCTCTGACAGAATCAATGTATTCTTTGGTGTTTAAGCATTCTCTGAGATGTTCACTAATGGTTGTATACTTGTTAGGCGTGGTTAGTGGTGAGAGGTCAGGCTATACATAAGGACGGTGAAAAGCACATTCAAAGGGTGACAATCCTGTCTTTGTGTCTGGTATAGAGTTAATCAGTTTGATTGCACCATTTTTTCTTTTTACAAAGCCTGCACTTTGTGGGTGGTAGGCACTATGAAATTTGATCTTACTTCCTACAGCTTGGGTTAAATCTTGAACTGTTTGTGCTGTAAAATGAGTTCCATTATCTGCATAAATCAGTTCTGGAACCCCAAAGGCGGAAAAAGCGTGATTAAATAGAGTTTTGCACACAAATGCGGCATTTGCTGAGGATGTGGGATGAATTTCTGTCCACTTTGTAAAGGTGTCAATCAACACCAAACAATATTGTAGCTTTCCATTGCTCCTTGAGCATTATTTTATAAACAAATGATGCATTTTTAGCATGTTTTTGTTACTTCTTTCAAAATATTAGGACAGTTTTCCAACATTCTCATCATTCCCTCCTGTTGGCACATGATAGTCCAGGTGATAGTCCATGTGCCACCAGGGCAGCCCATTTGTGTAATGTGGGTGGCAGAACAATTTTTCCATCAGGCAAGCCAAATATACCTGAATTATTTACATATGCAACAGGAGGAAGGTCCATATTATTTTAACAGTCTTCAACATCAACATTATTAATAAGACAGACGGTTCCTAAAAGACCCATAGCAGCACAGTGAGCAGCGGTATCAGCCAAGCGATTACCGCAGCTAAATAAGTCAGTGCCATTAGTGTGGGCAGGGCAGTGAATAACTGCCACAGAACGTGGTAGCATCAAAACATTACTTAGCTGCAATAATGGCTGTCAATATTTTACTGGTTTTCCTGTGGAGGTGACAAACCCCAGCAGGTTCCAGGTAACAGTATGCAGGTGACATGCATTATAAGCATATTTACTGTCTGTACAGACAGTTACATTCAGGTTAGTAGCCCATGTAAGTGCTGTAATCAAAGCCAATAGTTAGGGGGCATGATCTCATAATTCTTATTATTCCATGAATAATAAGAAAGTGGTCTGTATTGCCCAGCATGTATTTGAGTTATTACTGCAGTCATGTGTTTATTCTGGGCATCACAGAAAATGAAATGAAATGAAAGTCCTATCATAATTTAGCAAGGCTAACGCACATTCTATAGTTAGTATGTTTTTCAAATCATCAATAAGCTCTTTGTGTTCAGCCGTCAGCTCTATGTTGGAGGCTGGTGTAATGTTTGAATTTTTCAAAATGTCGTATAGTGTAGCAGTTTTTTTTTCCTTTTTTCCCTCTTTAGAAAGAAAATGACACTCCACTTATTTAGATGAAATCTATTTAGCTTGGAGAAATCATCTTTTGATTTATATAAAAAAAATCTTTTGGAAGGGATAAAACAAGTCATTATTCTGTATTAATAGAAGAGAACAAAAATAATCTCAGTTTTCAGCACTGTAGCCAGGCTGTCAGGACTCTGTCCCCTGATTGCTGGAGTCTTTCTGCAAGTATGGGAGTGCAAGCATGGGGGTTCCCCCTATATTTCAAAGTACAATGAGGTGTTTGTTATTGTGAAAAAGAAATAAAGTTGAATAGAATTCATTATCAATAATTTATTTATGTATTATCTATTTTTCTGAGGATTGCTAATTATTTGCTAATTAATTTCTTTGATACCCCCTGTTTTGATACATGGAGACGCACATGCAGCAAAGTTACAGGGTATTTGCTTGATTCTTTTACTGAAAGGAAGTGTGCTACCATTTTTAATTTAAATGAAAATGTGTGGGTAGCCCAGTTCCTTCAAAAATAAGATTTCAATAATCATAGCTTCTTTTGTGATATCTCTTGAACTAGTTTACAAATTCCATTTAAGAAAAACAAAATAACTATCTATGCATTTTCGATATGCTTCAGCATTGATAAATAAGATCAGTTTGTCCAGTTGAACACAGATTGGTTGAATTCAAATAAATGAATAAAGATTGTGTCACACTCTTTCAGTCAGCGGAAAGGTGGACATTTTGCCTAATTAGAATTTGATTTAAATTTTTACCAGGAATGCCTCATTTTATATATTCCTTGGTAAATTATGGGGTGAATGTAGTTTACCCTGACCCAGCTTGGCCACCGCCGAATCAGGAAAAACACATTCCTCATTACCGTCACATTTCTGAAATATGGTGTTACCACACCATTATGTGGTGAGTAATATCAAATGTATCCTGCAGTGCAAAATCATATAAACATTACACTTGTAAAGTCAGAGTCATTTGAATCAGTATACCTTATATCATCTACAATGTCATACAAAGTCATACTTGGCTTCAAAAAATGTTTATCAATTTAAGGATCCTTTCTCCAAGACCTTTGTTTGATAATCCATAGCCTCTGGCAAATCATATGCACAGACACATTAATTATCAATCTCTTTTGAACCTCTGCACTTTAAATCATGTGATATAGGGTAAACATAAAGCCTTCAGTGATTAGGCATTATTAAACGACATCATAATATGATCATAGCCTGTAGCCTGTAGTCACATTTTCACACGTCAGTCCTTTTTCCTATAAAGTGCACTATTATGTTTCAGTCAAAGGAAAAAGGTCAGTAATACGTCAAAATTGCTTTAAAAAAATATGTAAACAGTTTATCACGTACGCAACATTAATTAAAACCCCACAAAGTTAGATTGAAAAGATAAAAAACCCAAAACTTTGTAAAAATACCCATATTTAGATTACTTTTTTCACACAGATCAACCACATACACACACAGAATTATTATTTCCACAAGGTTGAAATAGCTCCTTCCAACTTTTCTACACTGCCATAATACAGAACTAGTCGACTCTTTTTGCTCAAGGCTACCATTTTCAGATACCCATAATTTTAAACATTTCCCAGAAGGATAACAGTTCAAAAAACAATCCTTTTATGCTAAAAATTACAATAGTTTAAACCCTGCTCCTTCCGCCTCCGAGGAGAACTCTCATCCCTTTTTCCACGCTGGAGCAGATTACAGAAAGACAAAACAACCCAAACTGCAGCTGCCTCTATCTAAGGCTCACACACACAAAGAATAAATAAAAGAACTGTTTCTCATTGTCCATTTTAACGTTATCCGGTTCTGTTGCCATTTAATCCATCCGTCTTTAGATATTATGGTCTAATATCTTATAACATAGAATAAAGTTATTATTATGATGTTATTTACTTCCTCCTTTTTCCAACCTCTTGGGCTTCTTTTAATAATTTGCTGTATGGACCCTCTTTAGGATCGGGGCATTGATAGACTGGGGGAGGATTATCTTTTTCATTTAATAATGGTTCAATACTCAGTTGGTTTTGATATTTATCTTTTCTGTTTTTATTTTTATTTTTATTTTTGTTGTAAGTTTTACCATCGACGCCAAGACTACGCATTCATCCACATCCAGTGTGGGTTTAAAGGAATAATCTTTTTCCCATTTGTTTAAATACTTTTCAGGATCCTTTATCTGATCTTTTTCTTTTGACCGATTATTGTAATTTTTTACCGTTCGATGCGCCGTGTCTTCTTTTTTCTGCTCTTTGGTTTTTTGTTTATTTTCTTTTTTCCCCACACAGTTACCCATTTTTAATCCTTGTTAATTCCACAGGAATTAAAATGTTTTGCCAGGAAAAGCGTGTTATTTCAATTAGAAACCCGCTACCATTACGTCCCAGATGACCCGATAATTAATTTTTTTCTCTTTCAGTCCCAGACCAGGTATTCCAACCTAAACAAAACTTTTTACCTTGTTGCAACCTACTCATGGTCCCGGACCACTTCTGCGCGCTTCACTTTTACGGTCCCCGACCGGGTTGTACAACCTAAACCAAACTATTAAACTCACTTAGTATTATACTCTTTTCACTTTTATGAGCAGCACTCACTTGTTGATTTTAAAAAGATTCTTGTGGCTCCTTATTACGTTAGTCACTTGTGGTGGATTATGAGAGTCTTGTAACATATTGAGAATACATCCTTTTTTCTTTTTATTACATTACTCACTCGGGGATGGACTAGGAGGGTCTTGTAACGTATTTAAGAATATATCCTGTTTTACATTACTCACTCGGGCTGGACTAGGAGGGTCTTGTAACGTATTTGAGAGTATATACTAACTTTTATTTGCTTGCGGTCCCAGACCAGGATATAGGAAACTCACTATATCCTTTTCTCTTAATAATAAAAAGACGTCACTTACTTTCTTTTTACCGAGGATGGACTTCACCAGGACACCCAGAGGCTTCCGCAGTCCCCGAAGTTTTCCTCAAAGGGGTTTTCCAAATGCTGACTGTATGCAGTCAGACCGCGTGCGGATTTCTCAACCCGGAGAATGCGTCGCCTCCATCGTGTCCTAGATGTTGTCCATCCGGGTCACGGCACCACGTATGTCATGAATCTGAAACTCAGAGTGATCGTATATTGGTTCGTTACCTCAATAAAGATTCAAGACACAGAATATTAGTTCTTATGAGCTTTTTACTGCAGGAGTGCATACCTTTAACAGCGTCCCAGCACTAAAGCATTATCAGAGTCCAGAGACTTTTATACATCGTTAGCCTCATAAACACATAGAACATCTGCTGAGTATCACACACAGTCATGACAGAAATATGCCAACATCGGCAAGGACGGAGAACACCATGACCTTGCAGCAGTACATCACACAAGGTCCTAACTGCAATTAATCATAGACACAGCATTTCATAGGAAAAACAAGATTAACTTTCCCTTATTCTCAGACTCTTAAATCACATACAGTTTTATCTGGTGAGACAGCTTCACTTCTCCCATACTAAGCACATCTTTTTTTTTTTTCCACAATATCTTTATTGAACCTTTTTTTTTAACAAACATAACACAAACAATCAAACACTAACACTAAAGTACTACAAAAAAATGCACTAAAAACACCTACAACCACCAACAAAATCAAGTCTTCAACAATGCTCCTCTGTTTAGTCTAGACAATCCATTACATAAGTATACATATTATGTTCACCAGTTTGGAATTTACAAGGTCCACACACATCATTCACCTTCTTCTTCAAGAGTTATGTTTAAATTTTTTACATAATCAATAAAAGGTCTCCATATATTCTCAAACACACTTTCCTTTGATTTCAGTATATATGTTATTCTTTCTAATGGAAGGTTTGTTAACATCTGTCTAACCACTGAGTCACATCTGGTCTATGAGTCTTTTTCCACAGTAATGCAATACATTTTTTGGCATTAAGCAAACTGAGGTCTATGAATGTTCTTTCACTTTTATTAAAGTTATGCTTTTTTGGATACAGACCCAACAAAAAACAGTTTAGGATTCAATATGATTTGTTTTGAAATTATTTTTTTCAATTGTTACCCTCACCTCTTCCCAAAACATTCTAATTATTCTACATTCCCATAAACAATGAAATAGGGTTCCTTTACTTTCCATGCATTTTGTGCATGTATCTGGTATGTTTTTGTTATATCTATTTAACTCCACCGGTGTAACATACATCCGCATTAACCATTTAAAATGTATCAATTTAAGACGTACATTTATTGATTTGGTTTGAGCTTCTGTACAAGCCAATTCCCATTGTTCCTCTGAAATTTCAGTTTGCAGATCTTCTTTCCAGTAGTTTAATCTTTTCTGTGAGTTTTCACTTGAGGATAGTGTCAATGAGTTATAAAACTCTGAAATAATACCCTTTCTTTTACTATCTTTCATCAACATTTTTTCCAAGGATGAATAAATAGGTCGAGTGAGAGCATTATTTTGGTTTGATCGAATAAAGTTCCTAAGTTGAAGATATTTAAAAAAATGTGTTCTATTAAGATTGAATTTGATCCTCAGCTCTTCAAAAGACATTATGTTATCTGAACATGACAAATATAAATCTTGAATTTTTTGGATCCCTTTTAAACTCCATACTTTAAACACAGCATCCGCTCTCCCTGGTTTAAAATATTGATTACCCCATATTGGACTAAATTGTGACAGTAAGTGTGGTTCTTTTAAATATTTTTAGTTTCACACCATATTTTAATCATATGTTTTTACAAATGGGTTTTTAACTTGTTTCTGTAATTTTTTTGCCGAGTCTGAATATATGAATATGGGAAGAGGTAAAGGCAAATTGTATGATTCCATTTCAGTCCAGTGAGGGAGATCATTTGATGAAAAATAATATGTCATAGACCTCAGTTGTGCCGACCAATATACAACATAAAATTTGGACATTTCAGACCTCCACGATCAAATGGTAAATATAATAAAGACAAACATAATCTAGCCCTCCTGTTGTTCCATATAAATTCCACTAACTTTTTTTTAATTCTTGAGAATAAATCTAAAGGTGGTGGTAAGGGAATGTATTGAAATAAATAAAGTATTTTAGGTAAGATATTACTTTTAAGTATATTGATTCTCCCGATCATCGACATTGGTAGTGACATCCATCTCTGAAGTAACTCATTAATATCTGTCATTAAGGCTTCATAATTGACACTGGCGACTGATTCTAGCTTAGGCACAATTTGGATTCCTAAATATTTAAACTGATTTACAACATTGAATTGATTTACCTCAGGGGCTGGGTAATTTCTCTGGGTCTCATTTAGCATTAATATTGAAGATTTAGTTTTATTATTTTATATCCTGATATTTCCCCCAAATTCTTTATTAAATTCAACAAGGTCGGAATTGATTTTTTAAGATTCGACATAAAATTATGTCATCGGCATACAGGGAGATTTTATGTTCTGTTGGTCCAACTTTAATTCCATATATTTGTGACTGTAGACGTATCGCCATCGCTAAAGGTTCAATTGCCATAGTAAACAGTAAAGGTGAAAGTGGACAGCCTTGTCGACATCCTCTATTGATTTTTATTGATTTTGAAATATTGTTATTTGTTAGGATTTCTGCTGTAGCATTATTATATATTATCTGAACCCATTTATGAAATTATTTCCAAGTCCAAACCTTTGTAAGACTTCAAAAAGAAAGGGCCATTCGACTCTATCAAAGGCCTTTTCGGCGTCCAGTGATAGGACAGCTGTATCCGGTGCTTCTTTATTAGAATAAATAATATTAAATAGTCTTCTTACATTATGGAAGCCTTGTCTTCCCTTTATAAAGCCATTCTGATCTCGATTAATAATATTTGGTAAAATTTCTTGTATTCGTCTTGCTAAAATTTTACAGATTATCTTAAGGTCGGCATTTAATAGGCTTATTGGTCTCATATTTTCACATTTATTAGAGGGTTTACCTGGTTTTGGCAACAGTATAATTAAGGCATTATTCATGTATGATGGTAAATTACTATTTTGAAATGCTTCTAAAACCATTTCCAAAAAAGGTTTTATTAATTTATTCTTAAATTTTTTATAAAGGTCAACTGGAAGACCATCTGGTCCTGCACTTTTTCCTGATTTCATATTATCAATGGCTAGCCCAACTTCTTCTTGACTAATTTTAGACTCCCGTATATCCCTGTTTTCATTTGAAATACACGGTATAGATAGTTCGTTCAAAAACCATTTAGTTTTTACTAAGCACATCTTAATCTGTACATAAAGAGCACTCAATATTACCCAAGTATAAAAAGGATACAGTGTATAATGAACTTTGTCATATAAAAATGATAATATACATATGTAGCTTCACAACAACATAATATGCATAGATGAGTATACAGTATACACTTAATTATATAAAATGATAACATGTATATACAATTTTTCTGACAGCGATGTTCCACTTCAGCAGCATGACGCTGCTGTGAGTCTGAATTGTTCGTCATATCAGTGTCAGTGTAAGTGAGATGCATGCTGTATGTTTCAACTGAGCAGCGTTCAGTGTACACTCAGTTTATTTTTGTGACAGCTGTCAAGTGCAACAATACGATACGATGTCTGCTTCTTCTCGTCCTAGTCTACAATGTGGGGTGGTGATTGTGGCTAATCACCCTCTGCTTCTACTCCTGGTTTGGTCTGTGTCTGCTTCTTCTCGTCCTAGTGTACAACGTGGGGTTGTGATTGTGGTGAATCACCCTCTGCTTCTACTCCTGGTCTGGTCTGTGTCTTTCTGGCTTGACCACTGGCACCTTTCTGCAGTGTGTTGCATGGATCCACATTGCCCTCTCAGCGATTTTCACAGCCGTGAATGTCGTCAGAAGGACTTGGTATGGACCCAACACCGTTTGCTGTGCCAATTCTTCCGTTTGAAGCTTTTGACCACCACCCAGTCACCTGGTCTTATGTCATGGAGGAGCCCCTCGGCAGTCTGGGCAGGGCAGCTTAACCTGTTGAGATGTTTTGCAGTTGGTAGGACAGGGCAGAGCAATAAGATAACCTGGCATTCTCAAAATGTGAGGTGGTTAGAGGAGGTGGTGTCTTCCTTTCTGCAGAGAATCCTAAAAAGGGAGGACGAGCCAAACAGGATTTCAAAGGGTGACGTGTTATATTTCTTCCTGACTCGCATGCACACGTACATGAGTGCCAACAGCAGACATTTTACCCAGGGCAGGCCAGTATCATCTTCGAGCTTGGCAAGCTTATTCTTTAGGGTGCCATTTTGGCGCTCAATAGCACGTGTGCACAATTGTCCGTGTGACAGATTGCTTGTGCACGCTTTGGAGAAAGAGATTTACCTTGATTAGAGATTTGATGGCACAAACATGTGACCATTGGTTTTGCAAAATTGCAATTTGGACTTTGAAGCCTTGTGGCCTTCTGCAGCAAGGTGACACAAAAAGCTTCAAAGAATCTGCTTGGCATTGTGCTTCATTTGGCGCAAAGAGCAAAAGGTCATCGACATATTGAATAAGGACAGAGCCGTCTGACAGTGAAGAGAGCTCAAGGAGCTTTTGAGAGCCGCGTTATAGATAGTCCGGGCTTTCACAGTAGCCCTGGGCCAATCTGGTGAACATGTAAAGAGCCCCATGAATTGGAATGTGAACCAAAACTGTGAGTCTTTGTGGATAGGGACGCTGAGAACACGTTTGACAAATCCACCACTGTAAAATGGGTTGAATTTGGAGGAATTTGAGTCAAAATGGTATGAGGATTAGGGATCACAGGAGCACGCTGGATGACGGCAGTGTGACAGCTGAAGGTCTTGGACAAAACGCCATTCAGGCAGGTTGGCCCTTATCTGATCTTTTTTTTACAGGAAAAATTGGCATACAAACTGGAGAATTTGGTGCTTCAGCAATAATCCCTTCTTTTAAAAGTGATTCAAAGACAGAAGTGATGCCGTCATGTGCCTCAGCCCTGAGTGGGTACTGCATACATTTCGGTCGGAAATCAGATTTCGGCCGTACTCGACTGGAGGGCAGTTTTTTATAAGCCCCACGTAGTATTTGTGTGCAGCCCACAAAGATGGTGGAACACATGAGAGCATGTGGTCTTCCTGACTCTGTACAGATGGCATGATGACAGGTTTCATCCATCTGTATCGCCTGGTGTCATCCAAAGTTTGGATGAAATGCTCACAGGAAAGCGCCACCGCATACTCTGCACGGTACATCTGCAGAGAAGGGGAAAATGAAACTGCACTGAGGCCCACATGGTGCAGTGATGCAGATGAAATCCAGTCATCAGAGCGATGAGCGGCAAGGGCCCGTGCACCCATGTCACTCCACAATGAGGAAGGGGCTTTGGTGAGTGAAACGTGGATAACTGTGTGGAACTGAGAACACTGCAGACATGCTGGGCGTCAGTGCAATTAGCAAAAAGCTAAAATCTGCTGCCCACACAATGTATGTCGTTTGCAATGGGGCAGATTTAACTTGTAACCATTGTTTCTCATATTCTGTGTCAGGGCCCTGTGAGAGATGCATTGTACAATGTGTTCTGTGTGGTGGCATGAAAACTGTAGCTTGTGGCGAGAGCTTCCTTCCCATTTCAACCAAATGGAAGCTCTGCCCTTCATCTGTCAGTGCCCATTCATAAATGTACAGCAGAGATGGAATTTTGGCAAATGTCGAGCTAGGAGTTTCAATTTGGGTTCCCTGTGGTGTGCAGGATAATGAGAGTGACAACCTGCACATCAGATCTCTCCCTAACAAACTGAAAGGGCACTGAGGTGAAAATAAGAAATTGTGAGTGAAATTTTTCCCATCCAATGTATATGACAATGGTTCAGTGAAAAACTCATATGTAAAACCTCCATTCGCCACCTGTGAGGTAAGTGAACGAGAGGTGAGGGGTGGTTTTAGCCTGGAAGTTGATGAAATAATGGAATTTGTCGCTCCAGAGTCGACCATGAAATCTATCATTTTCCCTGAAACCTTAACAGGTAAGATGGGCAGATCTCTGAAGTGAGAAGTAGAGTAAAATGTAAAAGTCAGTGCTGTATGTTCACTATGAGATGTGTGTGTGGCTGCAGCGTAATTTTTATTGGCAAGCACATGTTCGGCGTTGCTGGGGATGAGGGTAGAGAAGGCGCACATGTTCCAGTCATATCTGCCCGGCGTCATTGCTGTGGTTGTTGAGGCTGGAGCTGAGGTGGTGGCGGCGTGAGGGTAGGGGTGTGGTGGCTGGCCCAGGATTTTGTCGTGTCCAGGACCCACGATTATTCCTCTGAAGGTTGCCTCTTCCTCCGCCACGTCCTCATGGGCCAAACTGTGGTTTCACGGGGCAGGCTGTGATCCAATGGCCGGCTTGCTTGCAGTAAGCACAGGATAGTTTGTGGGCAGTGTCTCATCCAGTGTCCCTCTTGGCACAGTTATGGCACTGATTGGGGCCAGCCGCAGGGGCGGTATGTTGTTGAGTGGGGCAGGTGCCCACTGCCGCTATGGTGAGCAGTGCCTTTTCCAAAGTATCCACCTTGGCCTTGGATTTCTTTATGGCAGAGCTCTCACATCTTCCTGTGGAGACGTTCAGCATGACAAAGTATTCTTGTGATGTTTGAGTTTCCCAACTAATGCAGGTCTGCTTCACGTCAGCAGCCAAGTTGGGGAGGAGGCCTGCCATAAACCACATCTTCAAAGGCGTGCCATACGCCCCCTGTGTCTTTCATGTAATCTTCAGGGGAGGACTGCTTGCTGCTCCGTTGAAGATCTTCCTCAGCCTGTGGAAGTAATCGCCTGGAGACTCCATTGTCTTTCTGCTTACAGTTTGACCACCTTGCTCAAATCAGAGCATTTTGTACAGCCATCAATAATTGCTTTCATCAGTCTCGCCAGCCGCCACCTTGTAGTCTTTATTCTGTCCACCCTGCTCCCGTGCCCCATTCACGGTCAGTTGGGCAGACATACTTCCTCGAACAAGGCATCAATTTTGCCATATTGGTTGAGGTGCACTTCGTGCCATTATCCTCCAAGCTCGTGAAATGTGGGCGATATGTCTGACAAATGCTTCCAGCTGTTCACAGAAGTACATGGATCATTCTCCAGCTGCGGAAGTGTCGCTGCCAAACCTTGGGTATGTCTTCCGGTGCCCAGGTCTGAATACGACCTGTGGTCCCATTGGTCCCATGACCTCTATCATTGGCATGGCAAATTCCTAGTTCTTTCTTGTTTTAAGGATGTAGCCAGATTGTCGGTGTGGATGCCATTGATTTGTCATTATGAATTGACGGCAACCGCAGGGCGTCTACCTCGTTAAGACGTGGCTTCCTTTCTTTCACACCTGCTTCCCCTTCACAGAGGTGGCAAATCCTCATCAATAGGCGGTGGGAAAGGGCATGAGTCTTCGTCCTTATTTAGCCGCAAAAGGCCCGGACAGTGCTGGGTACAGTGTGGCAGTGAAAGGGTTAGTAGAGTGAGGTTTTGGGGGAACGGGTCGTTCACTTACATAAGGTGGAGGAAATTTAGGGTCCCCAGCAGATTGTATAAATTGCTTTTGTGTGGTGTGTGCATTTTCTCCATCTTTTTTCTTTCGTTCATTTTCCCTTCTATTCTGTTTCTGTATCCCTACGTGCCTTTGCCTCCGTCAGCCACATGTCGGCCGCACCCTTTTCCAATTGTAACTGCGTCAGCTTTTCTCTGTCCTTCTTACTCTGTTTCTTTTTTTCCCTGTACTTTCTGAATTTCACCATTTATGCTATCCCTCAAAGTAGTGACAACCTCGACAGAGAATGACCCCCCAGAAGGAAATTTAGCCCCACAGATCCATTTTTCCAAAAACTCCACACTCTCAGGACCATAGTTATCAGTCATGTATTTCACCTTCAGTCCCGTCACGCCGGACGGACCCTATCTGGGCTTGGACTTGCAAGACCCCATTTTAGCCAATATGACTGCTCAGTGACCACAAAACATCTCAAGTACATCCCAGCGCGTCTTTTCCTAGACCGTGGTCACCCCTGGAGTCCCCAGGCGTGTCCCAACGCGTCTGGTTGTGCAATTTGATCCTGCCACAAGATCAACTCGCCGGACCCAGAATTTGATCCTGCCATGAGATCAACTCACCGGACCCAGAATTTGATCCTGCCACGAGATAAACACGCCTGACCCAGAATATGCATGCACAGAATCGGTCTATCAAGGTGAACTACACAACTGATATTTTATCAATAAACTTCTAAAAAAACACAGCAAAATTCACTTACTGAGATTTGGAGGCTTCTAAGATGGTTCCCTGTATAATGTGTCACGATTCCATCAAGTGACGCGCTCACATTGCCTAAAAAGGCAGAAAAGAGCCAAACTCCGTTCGGATGATCAATCCCCGTCAGCCGCTGGAAATCGGTGATCAATTATCCCACCTTCTGACACTAGATAAATTCGATTACATCAGTAAACACTTTGAAAGGTCTGGAATAAAATAATCAATCGGATCTGTGAGGTGAATCTTCCTTTTATTGTTGCAACAATAAAGAGGTAAGATCAGAAATACAGCTCTAAGGTCAAAAACACAGCTCTGCTCTCTCCTGAAGCAGAGCGAGAGACACACACACACTTTTATAGCTCTTTCACTGAGGTTACAAAAAAAAAAAACACATAAGACACCACTGTGCAGGCTTCAAGGCCATCGAGCTGCCTTCCCAAGGAGGATAGGGAGTTAGAGCATGAATAACCTAAGCTGGTTACGATGGGATAGATAGATAGATAGATAGATAGATACTTTATTTCGAACAAAAAAGTATAACAAAACAAAACAAATGACAAATGCAATAAAGTAACAGTATACAGTGTTCGAAAGGGAGAAGGAAGAAGTAATACTTCTTCCTATTAGTAAGTAATACTATGACGTTTTAATTTTATCTTGGGACACAAAATATTATAAAATCATCAAACAGCTTGTTAATATAGCACAATAAACAGTTCATATATGGATAAAAGTTACAGTCATATGTCGTAACACACACTTATAAAACATATGATCTCAACAGATAATGCATAAACAGTGAATTTCCATTACACTCTCAACTGGCTCTAGAGAAGGAAATAAAGCTGCTAGAATGGCCCCCTAGTCAAGTCACCTGACCTGAACCCCAATGAAAATCTCTGGAACAAACTGCGATTAGAGTTCGTAGAAGACCACCCACGGACCTTCAGATTTGAGTACAGTTTGTGTGGAAGAGTAGGCTAAAATCACTCCTGAGCAATGCCTGAGCGTAGTTTCTCAATACAGGAAGTGTCTGGAAAACTGTTATTATCAACAAGGCTTTTATACTAAATATTAAATGAATTTCACCAAGCTGTTCAATACTTATTCCATGTGTCATTCCACTTTATTAACTATAATTGTTTTGTGAACAGAGTTGCCTTGATTTCCTTTGTATGTACTGTATGGATACTTGGGTTGTTACTGATATCTGGTGAAAATCTCAGGTCAATGGCTCCATCAGAAACTACTGTATGTTAATGAGAAAAATGTTAGTGTTCAATACTTATTTTCCCCGCTGTACTATAGTGCTGGGTAATTGTATAAAATCTTAATGATTATACTCACAAAAATTCAGTTTATTTACAAGCACTTTTTTTTTCAATGTATATACCGTGAACTTATTTTCCAGCTTTATCATACTCTTACTAACATGGGAGTGGACAAAATGCCCTCACCTATGATGGAGCTCAGTAGTAGATGTCCAGTCTGTTCTCCAGGAAGTGGCGATCCACTGAAACTGATAGAAGCAGTGCTTGTCACCGCAAGCCCCTAGCTTAGCTGTTAATTTTTAGCCTGGCTGTTGGCCCCTTTCACTTCAGATATGAACCTTTCAGCTTCGCTGCTTGAATCGCGTAGCAGCTCCCAAGTTCAAAGGACAGGGCACCCAGACCAGCGCGGTCACGAGTCTCGGTCCTGGATTCTAGAACCTCCAGCTGTCAGGTCCTGCAGCCTCCCTTCTTTTCTCCAGCATTCAGGCAAGACAGCACCAACACGGTCCACACTGCACAACTGTGACACCAGCAAAACGACCTGAACACCCAGAACTAAACAAAAATGAGGAGTCCGTGCACAGGACTCAGAGAGTAAGGGTCAATGGTACATTGTCTGACCTAAAGTGCTCTTCTACTGGCTCTCCTCAGGGGTGTGTGTTGTCACCACTACTCTTCATCCTGTACACAAACATGTGTCGGAGTAGACATGACAACAGACACATTATAAAGTATGCTGATGACTCAGTTATTGTCAGTCTCCTCCAGGATGGTGAGAGTGGCCACGGCCCAGTAGTTGATGATTTTGTTCACTGGTGTGAGGATTCCTACCTGCAGCTGAATACGACAAAACTAAAGACATGATTATTGACTTTAGGAGGAAAAATCCCAGGCACAAGTCACCGTACTAAAAGGCCAGACCACTGAATGTGTACAATCCTACAAATATCTTGGGGACAATTATTGATAGTAATTTAAACTTTGAAGAGAACTGTGAAAGGGTGTGCAAAAAGGTCAGCAAACATTTGCATTGCTTGAGAAACTTGCACGCTTCCCAAGTTGACCGAACCATAATGACATTGTTTTATTGGGTTATAATCTGAATCTGTTTTATCCTTTACTTTAGTGTCATGGTTTGGTCAGATAAAACTGAAACAGAGGAAATCCTTGGATCAGGTAGTTAGATGGTCTCCAGTCGTTTGCTTGGTGAGCCACAGCAGAGCCTGACATCCCTGTACACCAGACAAGTACAGAGGATTGCTACCTCCATTTATAAATGATGACTCCCACCCTTTGCACTGCCACTTTCAGCTACTTCCTCAAGCCGGAGGTTTGCTGTCCCAAAAAGTAGAATCAGCGCTACAAAAACAGCTTTGTCCCTGCTGCTGTCAAAGAGTTGAACAAGCTGTAAAAATATATTGCACATAATTTAGGTACCTATTTATTAACTCCATTTTATACTTTACTTATTTTTGTAGGATATCACTTGGGTTCTAAATATTTTATTGGGTTTTAGACCTTTGAGTTTTTAACCTCTTTGACTAGTTTTTAACTTTTAATATGACCCTTCTCTCTTACCTCTGTTTTTTCTCCCATCCTCTTTGTCTTTTTATACCCTGATGATGGAGCCTTGAGTATTCTTATCATGTTTATGTCAGCTTCATATGTGCCTGTGTTTGTAGTCTATGTTGAATGTAATTTGTGGCTTGTAACATATGGACTGTCACAGGGACTGCAAAAACAAATCTACCTACAGGTACAAATAAAGTAACCTGAACCTGAACAGACTTCTGTTTTGACTGTCCGACAGAAACCTAAAACACATTTGAGAGTTAAACTGTGCATGATACGATTTAAATGGCCACATAGTATGATAGCGATCTTTTCTTCTTTTTCGGCTGTGTCCTTTAAGGGTCGCCACAGCAGATCATTGCCTCCATCCTCACCCTATCCCTTGTATCTTCCTTTGTAACACCAACTTCTCCATGTCCTCCTTCACTACATTCATGGATCTTCTCCTCTGGTCTTCTCTTCTCCTCCTGTCTGGCAGCTCCATCTTCACCATCTTTTGTCCCAATATCACTCACTATCCCTCCTCTGCACATGTCCAAACCATCTCAGCGTTTGCCTCCTGTAGCATCATCTCACTTTGGCTCTTCACTAAAATTATTCTTCAGCTTTAAAGTCACTGTTTCACTCAAGAAAAAAAAAAAAACAGCCAGGAAACTGCTCTTGCATCCCCCAGGCCACAATTGAACTCAATTCCTTCTGTTGAAACCAGTCTAAGGAATTCACCTAGTGCACCTCCTGTTTTGACTTTCAATTCAATTCAACTTTATTTATCTAGCGCCATTTCACAACAACAGTCATCTCATAGCACTATCAACTGTAGGGGGAACCCCCACAGTTGCAGAAAGACCCCAGCAAAAGGCGAATCCCTGTGAGCAAGCACTTGGCGACGGTGGCGAGGAAAACTCCCTTTTAAACAGGAAGAAAGAAACCCTCCAGCAGAACCAGGCTCAGGGGGGGCAGTCATCTGCTGCGACTGGCTGGGGGTGAGGGGATAGAGAATATGAAAAGAACAGACATGTAGAGAGCAAACAGCACGATGGGGATCAATCTATGGGAGGAACTAACACAATGTTAATGACCAACAAAAAAATATTTCATTGAGAGTGAGGAAAGGAGTGAGGCCCAGTGCATTATGGAGGTCCCCCGGCTGACCTAAACCTATTAGCAGCATAACTAAGGGAGGGTTCAGAAAACACATGATCCCTCTCTAATTGTAGGCTATATCAAAAGGTAGGTTTTAGCCCTATTCTTAAAACAGAGATCGAAGTTGACTCCCGAATCAGATGGCAGCTGGTTCCACAGGACAGGAGCTTGATAATGAAGGCTCTGCCTCCCCACTGTACTTTTGGAGATTCTAGGTATTACAAGTAATCCTGCATTTTGGGAGCGTGAGTGCTCTGTTAGGATAATACGGTAGTAATCAGATCTTTTAAATAAAAAGAGCCCTGATTGTTTAGAGCTTTGTAAGTGAGAAGAAGGATTTTAAACTTAATTCTAAACTTACTGGGACGCCAATGAAGGGAGGCCAGAACCGAGGAGCGATATGATCTCTCTTTCTTAGTACCTGTTAAACTCTTGCTGCCAGCATTATGGATCAGCTGAAGACTTTTTAAAGATGTTTTAGGACAGCCTGATAATCAAGAATTACCATAATCTAATCTCGAAGCTAACAAAAAGCGTGGATCAGTTTCTCAGCATCACTCTGAGACAAGATGCTCCTAATCTTGGCAATATTAACGCAAATGATAGGAAGGCAGTCTTAGAAACAAATTTAATATGTGAATTGAAGGACAAATCTTGATCAAAATAATTCCAAGGTTCCTCACAGAGCTATTAAGAGAAAGAGTTACCCGCATCCCCCAAACTGAAAGTTTAATTTGGAAAGGTATTTCTAAGGTTTTTTGGACAACAAGAATGACTTCAGTCTTATCTGAATTTAATAGCAGAAAATTAAAGTCATCCAAGCTTTGATTTCCTTAAGACAGGTCTTCTACTTTGGCTAATTGATTACTATCATCTGGCTTCATTGACAGGTATAATTGTGTGTCATCTGCATAACAATGAAAATGTATACAGTGCTTTCTAATAATGTTGCCTAACGGAAGGCATATACAAACTAAAAAGAGTAGGGCCCTAGCATAGATCCCTGTGGAACTCCATGACTAAGCTTTGAGTTGAAAGAAAACTCATTATTTACATGAACAAACTGGAACCTATCAGATAAATAAGATCTAAACCACTGCAACGAAGTTCAATAAGTCCAACATAGTGTTCTAATCTATCAAGTAGAATATTATGATCGATAGTATCAAAAGCTGCACTAAGGTCTAAAGGACAAGTACAGAAACCAGTCCATTATCAGATGCCATGAGGCGGTCGTTAGTGACCTTCGCTAAGGCTGTTTCAGTACTATATGTTTTAGTAGGGGCATTGTCTGATTTTTAAAGAATTTATTTGCAAATTCTGGTGGAAAATAAGTATTTGGTCCAATAACAAAAGTTCATCTCACTACTTTGTTATATTACCTTTGTTGGCAATGACAGAGGTCACAAACGTTTTTCTGTAAGTCTTCACAGGTTTTCACACACTATTGTGGTATTTTGGCCCATTCCTCCATGCAGATCTCCTCTAGAGCAGTGATGGTTTTGGGGCTGTCGCTGGGCAACACGGACTTTCAACTCTCTCCAAAGATTTTCTATGGGGTTGAGATCTGGAGACTGGCTAGGCCACTCAGGACCTTGAAATGCTTCTTACAAAGCACTGCTTCGTTGTCGGGTGGTATGTTTGGGATCATTGTCATGCTGAAAGACCTGCTGATGTTTGACCTCTGTCATTGCCAACAAAGGGTAAATAACAAAGTAGTGAGAGACCTTTTGTTATTGACCAAATACTTATTTTACCGCGGAATTTACCAATTAATTCATTAAAATCCTTCAATCTTATTTAGTCTCGCATAGTTGAGGCTATGATGAAAATTGGAGACCTCTCTCATCTTTTAAGGTGGAGGAACTTGCACAATTGGTGGTTGACTAATACTTTTTTACCCCACCGTAAAACGTATAGTGAATACTTAAGTGTTAACGATTTGCCAAAATATCTCTCAACATGTGACCGATCTCAGCCAATCTCTGCTTGACAACAGCTCTCTCAAAGTTCCAGACAAAAGACTTTGTTTATTGGACTAAAGTTCTTAAAGCCACCCATTGAAGGAAGGCCTATTGGTCTGAGCTCCTGTCAATCACGGAGGCCCGCGAACATTTCCCCAGATAAGGAAACAACGCCCTTTTCATTCTTTTTTCGCATCACTCTTCTCTTTCGGATTTTCACTTCTATTGTCTTCATGTCTATTCACACAGCAGAGAGCTTTGCGGGAGAACAAAGGTACCCTTATCCCACGTGTTTCTTTTCTATGATCACAGAAGCCTGAAGTATCATGTTTTGATTGTAACGTCTTTGTAAATTTTAATGTTTTTTTTTCTTTTCTCTTAAACATCTGGGAATTAATTCTTTCTCTCTGAGTCAGTTCTAATTAAGAGTTTAAAACTCTAATCCCTGACATTATTTCTATCACTTTTTCCTGTTAAACTTTCTGTAAAACCCCGTTTTAATTTTAATTTAATCTTGACCTTATTTTTAATTTTTATACTGACCATTCCTACACCAGAAGCTTTTATCTTAAGTCCACAACTCTTTTAATATGATATCGGATTAAATATTACATTATACTGGAATTTCCTGGAAATGCACTTGCAATGGAAGAAAAGAGGCCACGATCCTTTAAGGCGACACAGCCGCTATCACAGCAGCCTGAAAGATTTGCAACGCCACAAGACAGAGACGCCATTACGCCATACCTCAGCCTTGTGATCAAGCCCATCACCATACCTCATCTGTAACAACAGACTGGAAGCTGCAATATTTTGTCCGAATATTCTGCTGGCCAGATATTCGGGTTTTGGGTGCTATTCCCGACGGAAGAATGCTTCAACTTCAATCAACACCAAGAGTCACGTGAGCCATATTCTTATTCATCTGCTGAATAAACGTCTGAAAATTTGGGTACAATTGAGTATTTGATCCGTTGCCAAATTTAAGAGCCTTAACATAACTTCTTTTAATTAAAATTCCATTTTTATTTTCTTAAGAGTAATCCAGAACTTTTCATATATTTAGTAAAATTTTCCACCTAAATTTTGCACTTAATTTCCTTTAATCTGTTAACTCGCACTGATCTAAATTCATTTCACAGTTTAATCCTGGTTCTGCAAATGTCATATTGTTACTCTCATTACAAGGTTGATGTAATGGTTACTAAAAATCATTGCAATGTCTTTTAAACCTCATTTCATTTAATAAAATATGTGAAAATGAGACAAGTTGTTGAGAATTTATTTCATTCTGAGTCTGGTTTTAAGTCCCCAGTATCGAATTCACTAAAATTTTGAGACTGATTATTAATTAATTTATTGAGTGATTAAACAGGTTATAAAGTGAACAAAGATTAAATTGTTTCCAAAAGGAAGCTGGTGCCCTACACGAGTGTTATCAATTATTTCCTGTGAGTATGAACCGAGAATTCATCACAGGTTCCAAGACATTATATAAATTAAATCATTTTTATACCTGATCATAATTATTAATTCATGTATTGTTACACTCCCTTACTTTGTCTCCAAACCGCTCAACCTGAGCTGTCCCGCTGAATACTCATTTCTAATTTTGTCCCTCCTAGTCACTCCATGAAAATCTTAGCATCTTCAGCTCTGCCACCTCACCTCTGTCTTGTCAGTGCACAAATCTCCAAACCATACATTATAGCAAGTCTCACTTCGTCTTGTACATTTTCCCCTTTCACTCTTGCTGCTACTCTTCTGTCACACATCACCCTGACACTCATCCTCCACCCACTCTACCCTGCCCGAACTCTCTTCTTCAGCTCTCTTGTGCATTTTCCATTGCTTTGGATGGTTAGACCCCCAGGTATTTAAATTCATCCTCTGTTCCTTCCTCTTCACCATTACACCTGCCTCCCTCTTCATTCACACTCATGTATTCTGTCTTGCTTCTACTGACTTTCATTCCTCTTCTCTCCAGAGCATACCTCCACCTCTCCAGGTTCTTTTCCACCTGCTCCCCTACTCTCACTACAGATCACAGTGTTGTCTGCAAACATCATGGTCCATAGAGACCTCCCTGCCTGACCTTTGTCTGTCAGCCTGTCCATCACCATGGCAAACAAGAAGTGGCTCAGAGCCAATCCTGTGTCACCCCACCTCCCACCTTGAATCCATCTGTCACTCCTACAGCACACCTCACCACCGTCTCCCTGTCCTCATACATGTCCTGCACCACCTCACATTCTTCTCTGCCACTCCTGACTTTCTCATACGGTACCATACTTCAGAATCAGAATCAGAATCAACTTTATTGCCAAGTATGCTTACACATACAAGGAATTTTACTTATCACTAAGGTGCGGCTCGTGTTAAGCGCTCCCTCATGACGTGGCAGCCATACAGGCGCCTCATACAGTGGGGGGTAAAGAGGGGGAGGGGAAGGGGGGTGACACAATAGGCAGAGAGAAAAACATAGTTATCCAAAATATAGCTCGAGTGAGCAAGATTGTGATCACATAGAAAAAAAAAAACCTCTAATTGCACACTTAGCAGACAATACAGATCCACACATTAACCCCAAGCACCAGAGAGACCAGAGTGTGTATGTCAGTCATGTGATATCAGTGTGAATGCAGTGTGGTGAAGTATCAAGTTACTGGTGGACAACAAAATCCTCTCCTAGGCAACGGCTAGATGTTATGTCCTTGGTGTTCTAAAACATAGATAACATGTCCACAGAGTTCATCTCTTCAGTGCATGGCCAGATGGTAAACATACCCATGTTAGTCACATGACGCTGTCCTTGGCGAGTTCAGAATGCTGCACATCAGCAATTGTTATGGGTTAGAGAGAAGCAAAACTCCCTTCTGCTTTATCTCTTCTCCTGGAGGAATGAGTTCTCCCAAGGACGCCGAATCAAGGCCTGATGAGCACAGTTCACTTAGAGCATAGAAATTTCCTTCTCTCATGTGATTCTGTGCATTACAATTTACATTAACATTCACAGGCTTTAAGATCATTCCCTAGAGAGCACCCAGCGCCTCCCAAGATGTTTCCACCTTCGATTCAGTTCCGATTCAGTTCACCATTTGCCGCTATCAGTGCTCTCCACAGCTGGTCGAATTGTTGAAGGAGCTTCGCCGGGTCCGCATTTTGATTAGCTTTTCAGCTTCTTTAATTTCCGATACACCAGGAAAACTCCCAAAGCCAAACAGCAGGAAATCCTGTGATCATAGAGCCAAACAGGTAGATGTCTTCCACATTCTCAATCCAATTGTCCCATGGAGTCTTCACATACTTGGGTCCCCCGGGCCCGAATTTCTGTTTGAAAAAGTGGTGTCAATTGCATTTAAAGCCCCAGCTCAATTCCATAATTTCCGTTTGGATCGAGATCAGCGAGCAGAAGAGCAAGACACAGACAGGGACCCAGCAAGCTGGGATCAGTGAAGGGAGGAGAGGGGAGAGGAGAAGAAATGCGTCTGCACTCTCTGAAGCGGAAGAAGCCCTCTTTATTTTTTTTTCTTTCTTTCTTCCTCTCTTACCACCCTCTCATATGCTTTCTCTGAGCACAAAGACACCGTGCAACTCCTTCTGACCTTCTCTATACTTCTCCATCAGCAGTCTTAGAGGAAACATTGCATCTGTAGTACTGTTTCTTGGCATGAAACCATACTGCTGCTCACTGATTGTAACCTCTCCTCTTAACCTGGCTTCAACAGCTCTTTTCCATATCTTCATAGTGTGGCTGATCAACTCTATGCCTAGTAGCTCGAGTAGGTTTCATTTTGTCTTCTTTTAATTATTTGCCCTTTTATTCTTATTAAAGACAAAGATAGAAAGGACATGTTTTGCCTTCTTTTCTTTACATGTTTCGACTGTTCACTGCAGTCTTCATCACACTTCTGACACTTCTGATGAAGACTGCAGTGAACAGTCGAAACATGTAAAGAAAAGTAGGTAAAAACATCTCCTTTGTCATGATTCTGTCGGACTCCCTCTTTACCTCCTGAACACTCTTCACATACTCTTCCTTCAAGATTACTCCTACTCCATTTCTCTTCCCATCTACACCATGGTAGAACAGTTTAAATCCACCTCCAGTGTTCCTAGCCTTGCTTCCCTTCCATCTGGTTTCTTGCACAGTACATCTACCTTTCTTCTCTCCATATCAGCCAACTCTCTGCCTTTACCAGTCATAGTTCCTACATTTAATGTCCCTGCTCTCACCTCCACACTTCTGCCTTTCCTTTTCTCTCTCTCCCTCCTAACACACCTTCCCCCTCTCCTCCTCCTTGATCTTTGACCAACCAGTAGACCAATTTCCACTGGCACCCTGTCAGTTAACAGCACCGGTGGTGGTCGTTGTTAACCCAGGCCCTTGACCGATCTGGTATGAAAGTCTCATTCATCATGATCCACATGTTTGATTTGGCAAAGGTTTTACGTTGGATGCCCTTCCTGACACAACCCTCCCCATTTAGCCGGGCTTGGGACCAGCACTGGGAGTACACTGGCTTGTGGATCCTGGATTTCCTGACCTGAGAGACCTCAGTCTGTCCGGGGTTGGAAACAACATCTCCAACTCTATCACGCTGAGCACCGGATCCCCTCAAGGCTGTGTACTCAGTCCACTGTTGTTTACACTTCTAACAACATGACTGTGTATCAGACACGAGGGGAACCAGATTATA
The DNA here is from genome assembly GCA_020510985.1 of Pholidichthys leucotaenia. Classification (NCBI taxonomy): domain Eukaryota; kingdom Metazoa; phylum Chordata; class Actinopteri; order Cichliformes; family Pholidichthyidae; genus Pholidichthys; species Pholidichthys leucotaenia. The sequence goes on from CM035840.1 coordinate 219,009,498, forward strand.
AGTTTGCAGACGACACCACGGTGGTGGGACTTATTCAGAGGGATGAGGAATCAATGTACAGGGAAGAAGTGAGAGACCTGGAGGGCTGGTGCAGGGGAGAACAATCTGGTGCGCAACGTGGACAAAACGAAGGAGATGATTATCGACTTCACCGGCGGTCACAGCCTGAGCTCATCCCCCCTCAGCATCGGCGGCCATTTAGTGGAGAGGAGTAGAGAACATCAAGTTCCTCGGAGTGCAGATCTCGCAGGACCTGACCTGGAGCATGAATTCCTTCGAGATCAGGAAGCGGGCTCAGCAGAGACTGCACTTCTTGAAGGAAACTCAAACAGGGCCGCTCTCCCCCATCTGCATCCTCAGGACCTTTCTACAGAGGTGTGGTGGAGAGTGTCTCTGACGTACTGCATTGCTACATGGTACTCAGCTGCAGTATGTCAGACAAAAAAGCCCTGCAGAGGATAGTCAAGGGGGCTGAGAGGGTAATTGGAGTCTCCCTCTCCTCTGCCCCAACAACTTTTTCAGAACCGTTGTAGAGCAGGGCACTGAACATTGTCAAGGACTGTTTTCACCCCTCTGCATAAACACTTTGAACTTCTTCCATCTGGTAAACGATTCCGGAGCATCAGAGGCAGAACCACCAGACTGATCAACAGCTTCCTTCCACAAGCTGTCAGGATGCTGAACAGTTGACCCGGAATCTCTCATACACACTACTGCACCTACGGACATTTTGTATATTATTTGTATATTATTGTTAGTTAGTTTTTTTTTCCCCAAGTATGTCTCAGGGATGTGTGAATGGATGGGGGGTGGGGGGTGGGGGGTGGAGCTATGTGGGAGTGTGTCTTAAATCATGCTGCTTCTATTTATATGGATGCCGAGAGAAACGCAATTTCATCTTGCCTGCACTACAGTTGTATGTACAGCAATATGACAATAAAGTTTGACTTGATTTGATTGATTTGATTTCATTTGATTTGATTTGTGCACCCCCTGTGCCTGGGTTATAGTATGACAGCAATACTCAAGCAAATTGATTTGAGCACCCAAAGTTAAATTTATTTAATGAATTTACTCCTTTATTCCTTATTTTGAGTCACACCATAGACTGTTCGACTGGAAATGGTACCCCAAGTTTGGATAACTCCTCTATTTTCATCCAGTTGTGATTAACAGTGAATAATTGTGATCAAAAAATTGTCTGCATTAAAGAAGAGTTGCATTATCGTGCAATAACCCGTTAATTTGCAAAGCACTAATATATGTATGTGTTTTAGGGTGCCATACAGAGCTGTGACAAAGTGGAGCAAAATACAGACATTTGACACGCACGCACACAGAGCGTTTCTCAGCTCATTAGGCAGAACGGTAGTGTGTCCAATCAGGTTTTGTACAGATGGGTCCAGGGTCATGATCTTCTTTTACCATTAGTGGTTATTCAGCTGGGACAAATGGAGGTGGGGAGGAGGGTCTTCTTACAAGTGAAAATGTAGCTTCTGTTTCAAAGTACAAGTTCCTAAAGCTAAATAAAGACATAACCGGACCTTGGAGAGCAGAAACTGCTCCTGTGCTCAGTGTGATCACAAAACATTTAATTTTTAAAAGGGTTTCAGGTCATGATACTGGGTGACTTTTTACTGGGCGACAACACCATGACAGCTCATGCTGCTGACTGAACCATCTCCAGAGCACCTTACGTTCAAGGTGAAAGATCAGGGTACATGACAGCACTAATCACGTACCATGTGTCACTCAATGTTAAGAGGCCAAAAACTTTTTGTTATTCTAAAAGGTGGATATTGTTAGAAAAAACCCAATTCTTTGATTGAAAGATCTAAGAATAAGTCAGAGAATTCTTCAAGTCAAAGATGTAACATTTATTTAGAAGTCACATGTAAAGCAAGCAGCGCTGGGTGCAGCGTGATGCAGCCCTCTCTGGAGCGTTGCCAGACTCACTGTGACTTCCGGGTGCGACTTACATTCATCGCATAGACAAACATAGACCAACCCCATACAATAGGATGGGCTTGTACATGACTGTCTGATTGGCCAGTTTAACTCTGACGTGAACAGGCCACCCCTCTGTTGACGTTACTGTCTTCTAGAATTTACGATCAACAGTGTGTGTGTTGGTTTTGGATGTGTAACTAAAAATATTAGAAGAGAGAGAGAGAGAGATTTTGATTTTTCAACACACCTTTATTGTCACAAGTTCAACAGAAACACACTCCAACTAAAAGAAGCAATGACAAGTAAATTAATTCACTGACAAGAATCAAAGGACACAAGCAACTAACCAAGAAAACTAAAACAAAAAACTTGCTTCTTACATCAGAACCACACCATAGGTAATTTTTCCCCTCCTTAACACAACACAGGATGTGCTTAAAGCACCACGTAGCTTCAAAAGTTCCAACATTCGCCATCATGTTGTTGTGAAATGGCGCAATATAAATAAAGCTGAATTGAATTAAATGGAGAGCAACAATATAATTTATTGTACTTACGTATAAGATAAGATAAGATAAGATAAGCCTTTATTAGTCCCACAATGGGGAAATTCCAGGATTGCAACAGCATAGGGATAGCAACACTCATAGCAACAATCAGAAGGCAAGAAAAAAACAACATCTAGTAAACATATGTCCATATTACTATAAATGTATATATATAGACACACAGTGCAGAGCATTATGGTTGGTGATGTGCAGCAGAAAGTCTAAGCTCTCTCTCCGCGGATGCAGCGGGCCAGCTGGAAGTCTTTGGGCATGATGGTGACCCCCTTAGCGAAGAAGAGACCCACCAGGTGGGTCTCGCTGGTCTCCTGCAGAGCCATGACGGCGGAACTCAGGACGGTCTTGAAGTCCTGAGCGATCTCCCTCACCAGGCGCTGGACGGGCAGCTTACGGATGAGTAGCTCCGTGGATTTCTGGTAGCGACGGCTCTCTCTCAGAGCACGGACCTGTGACGGCGAGGCCTCTTCACTCTGCCGGTGGCCAGAGGCCTCTCCGAGCAGCCCTGTGGCTAGCTGTCTCCTGGGGGGCTTCTTCCTCCAGTAGAATTTTACGGGCGGTCTGTTGGTTCTTGCCATCGCTCTTTATAATTCTGTCTTATATTTCTTTCACGCCGCCTAAACTCCAGCCCAGCACCCGCTTCGTTTTCGCTACAGCTCCCGGTATGTCGAGTTTCCCATTAGCACCGGGCGGCGGGCCAAGTGCTAGCTAGCACTAGCTCCTCCCCGCTGTAACGTCCTCCCGCTGCAAACCGTGGCTCCGTCCGCCGACCCGGGAGACCCCCGGGGCGATCCATGCGTCCGTGATATATATACAGAGTGAAAGGTGTAGAAAGAAGAAGGAAGATTTAAAAAAAAGGCTGTTGCAACAGGCAGCCGACTCGTGTGGCGCCGCCGGTCCGGCGGAACCGGAACCGGAAAAAAAAAAAAAAAATGCTCAGTTGTATGCTCAGTTGATCCTCATTGACCCATCTTTCGATGTCCCTTTGTTCTGCATTCTTTTACTCTTGTTGCGGAAGGAGGAGGGGGTCGCTCGGCGATGGTGTGGAGGGGGAGGGTGGACGCAGCCAATTCCAGGGGGCCTGAAGAGGGTTCCACACAGTCGCTGGGGGAGGGATGGTCCACAGCCACCACCATCATCTCAGATTAATAGAGAAACAGACAAGCTGTTAAACAGCGTGTTTTTGTCCTTTTCTGTTCTATCACATTTATTGATTATTTTGCTTTTGTCTCTTATTCTTACATTTTTTCTTTCCTTCTTCCAGTCGTTTCTCCATATTTTTCTCTTGTGTCCTGCACAAAACTTTTAACAATTCATCAGCTTTCAATTTTTCTCTAAAACCAAATTTCCCCTTCCATTTTCTGTCCACTTACTTCCACAATGTTCATCTCTACAACAAAAAACTCATTTATTTTTATTCGTTCATTTTTAGTTTATTTTATTTATTCATTTATTTTTGTATTCATTTATTTATTTACTCCAAATTTGCAATTTTCCTTATTTCTTCATTTAACTTACCTCACTTTTATTTATTGTCCACCTAGGATTTTTCTACACTTTTAATGAGGAATAAATTCCTTATTCTCCCCTCTGCCCAAATTAAAGTTGAGCCTTTTCTCTCCAGCTGAATGGGCATGCTTTTTGCCTCACTACATCAAACCCACATAGGCGGGCAAGGGAGGACTTTATTTTGCCGTGCATAGACTTAAAGCTTTCCTTTCAGCCAAAGAGATAAGGTTCCAAATTTATTAGGAAGATTTGAAGTGCTCTTTGGCAGTAGATTTATGAAAGAATACACTTCCTACAGTTGGCCACACGATGGAGGCACTGTGCCACAGCTTGAAGGCGGTTCAAGATGGTGTTTACCTGCATATGCACACTGAACGCCATGTGGCCACCTCTGCCACGTGCAACTGTGAACGCACAAGATGGCCCCTGAGCTTATTGTCCACAAACCACAACTTTTTCAAAGAAAATGGAGCGCTGCCTCCTTAACTTCAGCTGTAAACATGCCAGAATAACTTTACAACTTTAATTTAGCGCTTCACTTTACTACTGTTACCTCAGATGATCTCCTCTCAGTAACCTGTTTTAACCTTCTCACCTCCACTCAGGAGTGGGGGCGAATTACCTCCCTCCTTTGTGGAAAAACACACACCTGCCTTTGTTCTATCCACGTGGCCCGAAGACGCTGTTAGTTAAATCATACTATGGGAAAAATTTAATAGATATTTCCACCCCCACCCCCCCCCCGGTATTTCTCAAACCACACATTTATCCCCTAAAGACACAAAATTAACACAGACATTAGCATGCTGAATGTGGACAATACAAGACAAACCCTCAAGACACAGAATTAACACAGATCAGCATGCATGATCTATTACTTTTATACTTACTGTAAGTTATTATTTTTATACTTATGAACAAACACTCACTAAGGATGGTTAAAAAAAAAAAGATTCTTATGCTGTTCTGCAAGAATTTTTTTTTTTTTTTTCCCCAGTACCAGCCCCAGGCTAGCCCTGGTTCCCTTAATTTGGGAGATGAACAGGGGTGATCACTGATCACCGCTGTTCTCTAGGTCTCGTAATTATTTTGGAACAGACTGCTCTGAAATACTTCACCCACATGGCATCGTTCCTTAACAGCATCGGGTCGGACACTTAAATCCCCCCTGGCATCAGGCTAATCCCAGCTATTTTAATTTGGAAGACAGGCACGGCCGTTACCTCCTACATCTTATTAAGTCTGGGTACAGACTGCATCCCAGCACCTCACCAACCTGCCCAACTTTAAACAGAGGGCACTTTCACTGGGGACACGGCAGGTTCCCCAGTACAAGCAGTGCCGTGTCTAAAGCTCATTGCTATACTGATTTAAAAGGTTGTGGCCTCGCTCTCCAGCGGCATCGGGTCGAACACTTTCAATGGCTCCCCCGGGCATCAGGTTACCAACCCTGGCTATTTTAATTTGGGAGATGAACCCAGATGATCATTGACCACCCTGGTTCCCTAAGTCTCATTAATTTTGGTTCAGACCAACTCCAAAATGATTTAAAATTTGGTGGACCATACACCCGTGAATTGTACATCCTGATCGCGACCGTCCTAGATCACACTGACAATAGGACACTGTGCACTTTCCTTTTAACTTTTTAAACTATTTGACTATTTGTTTAGACTTTACATGTGACTCCCAACTAAATTATAAAATTTGAAGATTGGATATACCCCTTAATCAGACAACTGTAAATTTAGTATGCCAAAATGCAGAAATTCGTGTAAAAAAGGTTTTCTGCTTACCTTTTTTTTGTTCAGGCACCACGGTCATCTGAAAAGGGTCCTTCTGATGTGTTCAGGCTTGTCTCGGAATAGTTCTATCTGGGTCACGGCACCAAATTGTTAGAAAAACCCGATTCTTTGATTGAAAGATCCAAGAATAAGCAGGAGAATTCTTCAATTCAAAGATGTAACATTTATTTAGAAGTCACATGTAAAGCAAGCAGCGCTGGGTGCAGCATCATGACACAGCCCTCTCTGGAGCGTCGCCAGACTCACCACGACTTCTGGGTGCGACTTACATTCATCTTCTCGGGTTGGTTAGACCAACCCCGTACAATAGGATGAGTTTGTACATGACTGATTGGCCAATTTAACTCTGATGTGAACAGGCCATCCTCTGTTCATGTTACTGTCTTCTAGAATGCACGATCAACAGTGGGTGTAACTAAAAATATTAGACTGACGAGAGAGAGAGAGCGCACGAGAGAGAGCGAGAGAGACAGCGAGCGTGAGAGCTGCCTAATTCCTGTTTATCAGAGCTTAATGTTGTTCCCCGGGGTGGTGGCCCAGGAGGAGGCAACGTGTATGTAGAAGTCAACTCTCCTGTGATAGAAGAATAGACAGAGCACACGTTTCGTGCCATTAACTTCACACAGAGGAGTTTATTCTTCGACGAAATCATTCACATGACCAACATCGACTGACTAGTATTTACTATCAAAGTCCATAGTTTCTCTCTTATTATCTGATCACATCACCATTAAACAAAACACAATCATGTCCATTTATCACAATTTTCAATGTGACATTAACTGTATACTTAACATTTTTAACAAATTATCTTAACATGAAATGAATTATTGTTTTTATATCTCCTTCCCATGTATATAGCTTTTAACTTGTTCAAATATTTATATTTTAAACAATAATCCATGAATTTACATTTAAATTAACCATTTTAAGCACGGTCATAAATGTACAGTATGTGGCGTTGTTCTTAACAATGCATTAACCTGGCCACTGTGTATCTAATACACTTTTACAATAGTATTCCTGGTATTCGGTAATAAACCCGAAATATTTTTTATTTTTTTTTGTTACTTATTTGTACCCGTAGGTAGATTTGGTTTGCAGTCTGGTGACAAGCCACCGGCTGCTGGTCGCTGCGTGCGCGAGCGCCCTAAACCTACATGTTTTTGATATGCGGGAGGAAACCGGAGAAATCCCGGAGTAAACCCACGCAACACGGGGAGAACATGCAAACTCCACACAGCTCACTGTTGGTTGGGGGCTGGGATCGAACCCACGATCTCATGATCCCTGCGATCCCCCGGCCGAGGGTAAAACTGTGCTGTCACAGTGCTAAACCACTGCGCCAATAAAACCAGTAAATGTCATACTGTATGAAAACCGTTTCATAAATGTCTTTAAATAAAGTAATGAAATGGTTCCTAACATGTGGGTGGACTTCACCCTTGCTGCACGTCCCATACACTCGATCATTAGCATTAGCAGGTTAGCTTATACAACACCACATCAACTTTAACAGAAATACCCTTACAAACCCGTTTTTCGTCTCACACTTATCACAATATAATCTCAGACATCTTAGGACTCTTACAGTTTATATTGCACTCTTGAATTATTAGTGTTTACCAACCTGTGATAGAAGAATAGACAGAGCACACGTTTTGTGCCATTAACTTCACACAGAGGAGTTTATTCTTCGTCCTCTGGTGCGCGAGTCTGCTCTCTATCACTATGCGACATGCGCCACCTATTGGTCGGCATACGGAACTGCACTCAACTCACATGAGTTATAATGGAACCAGATGAATTACAAATGCATTGTAGAAAAATAAACAATTAAAGAATAAAATAAAAATTGTAGGGGTGCCTGTTTTTTTTTATCCAAATGTCTTTTTAGCACCTTTTACATAACTATTAACTATTTCCATACCTCTACATTAACACAACATATTTGTTCATAAGAATGCAAACAGAATATGTATAGAATATTTGTAGAGCATAATGGGAGATTACCTACAGAATTATTTTGGCACTAACTTTTCATAACCCTTTCAATATATTCAGAAGAGCCCAGTCTCAGCAAAAAAAAAAAAAAAAAAAACAATGCTCAATTGCACATTTTGTCACAGAGAAAACGTACAGAGGCACGTAAAAAAGATTTTTGATGAGCAGTGGCATTTACAGCTTTAAGAAAGATCTGTAAAGGCATTTTTTTTCCACTTTTTGACTTTCACTTTCAGAATCGACCAACTAACCCATACTTTAGTTCCTGAACACATGTTCCTGAACATGTGTTCAGGAAGATGGAGGCCGGGATGGTCACACTTTTTCAGTGCTGAGACAAAGTTGCTGATTTTGCCACTAAAATAACTAACCAACAGCGAATATCTGATCAACATTTGTGACGCACACGCACAAGCTGAATTTTCACCTGGGTTGAACCAGCTTTTGAAGTAGAAATACCCCTTTATTCGCCTTTCACCGGGCTCTGTGAGTAAACTGATTAGTGTTTCTTTTCATGGTCTTTTCAACGCTATAGCTAACGCCATAGCTAGTCGTAGCACCTAACACCAACACAAAGAGGCGACTCTGTCCCCGGTGACTGGGGCTCGCCAGAGGAACTAACCGAGGCAACAGTTGGACGGGAGCCGGATCAGAGTTCAAGTACAGCGGTGGTAGGAGACGGGGACCAGTGGAGGACCACCAGGGCCCCAGCCAGATAAGAGCTGGAATCGGAGCTCAGTTACAGCAGCGGGGCTCGGCGAAGGAACTATTGAGGAAGACGGCGGCAGGTGGCGGGGCTCAGCGGAGTAACTACCAGGACCCCAGCTGGACAGGAGCAGGATCGGAGTTCAACTACAGTGGCAGTGGGCGGCAGGACTCGGTGGAGGAGCTGCTGGTACCCCAGTTGGACAGGAGCTCAATTGCAACGGGACTAGCAGCAGAGGGGGCTAGCTCAGGCCCAGCTGGATTCAAGGTCGGTCGGATCGGATACCGGCGACACCAGCAGAGATTGTTTTACTATCAACAGGTAAGTAAAAATGCCACCAAAGAAGGAGGAAATGGAAGAGATCAAAAAATCTCTGAACTTCATGTCAGAAGAACTGACCAAAGTGGCTAGTCAGCAGGCTAAACTATTAGGGCTAATGGAAGAAGTCTGAGAATTAAAATTAACAATTAAGGAAAAAGACAAAAAAATTGCAGACTTGGAGCGACGCGTCGAGGATCTTGAACAATGTTCTCGTATGGATGATCTAATTATAAGTGGACTAGACTTTAAATATCAATCATATGCTCATGCTACAGCAGGAATGAGAGGTGAGGAGGCTCCCCTGAGTGAATCAGTCTCCCTGGAAAACCAGGTGCTTCAGTTTCTTGATAGTAGAAATATAAAGGTTGAAGCAAATGCAATTTCAGCCTGTCATGCTTTACCCAGAAAGGATAATAAAAGAAAGAAATCAATTGTGATGCGTTTTGTGAACAGAAGGGTAAAGAATGACATACTGAGGCAGGCCAGAAAGCTACGGGGAACAGAAGTTTACCTAAATGAACATCTAACAAAAACTAATGCTGAAATAGCACAGCAAGCACGGCTGCTGAAAAGACAAAACAAGATACAGGCAACATGGACAAGAAATTGTAGAGTTTGGATCAAACTAAATGGAACACTTGAGGAAGCAGAGTATAATAATCAGAGATCTTACTGACTTAAATAAATATAGATGAACACTGATTAAGAAAATTAAGAGACTATGATAATCCATATCCACACAGACGGCAAGAATAGTTCTTTCGGCATACCATGTCAGTGTACTTTAAAAAAAAAAAAAACCTAAACAAAACAACAAAACTTATGACTGACTTGAGTAGACATCAATTATCCCCAGTTGGAGGAAGTCATTTGACACAGAGCGAGGAAATTCAAACTCTGAAAATATGCCATTATGCTGAACATAAACTACAAGAGATGAAGAATGATATTGATCCTGATAACCACTTTTTCAATAATATTCATAATCATTGTGAATATTACACTGAAAAGCAATTCAAAAGTCAAGTGCAACTAGATGGTAAACTATCAATAATACACTTCAACAGCAGAAGTCTTAACAAAAACTTTCCACAGATTCAGGACTATTTAAAACAGCTAGACAGAAAATTTACAGCTATCACAGTCTCTGAAACTTGGCTTAATGAAGAGCAGGCTCCTCTGATGGCAATAGAGGGATATCAGATGTTTCATATTAACAGATCTCAAAAAAAGGGTGGTGGTGTTGCATTGTATATTGATGACCTGTATAGGTGTAAGCTTGTAAATGGAATGTCCTTTGCACTACCAGGGATTTTGGAATGTGTTACTGTTGAGATTGACCAAGATAAAACAAAAAATCTATAAGTTGTATATATAGAACGCCGGGAACTTGCATTGAGACATTCAGAGATAAATTAGTCGAGCTGTACAGTAATATTACTAGTAAGAAAATGGTAGTAATTTGTGGAGATTTCAATAATGATTTACTAAATCCATATAAACAAAATGTAATTACAGAGTTCATGAATTCTATGTACAGTATGAGTCTATATCCCACAATAACACATCCCAGTAGAATCACAGTTCACACTGCTACACTTATTGACAACCTGTTTGTTAATAGTATTGATAAGAAAATAGAAAGTGGATTATTGATAAATTATGTAAGTGACCATTTGCCAACCTTTGCACTTATCCATGGCCACACGGGGGCCAATACAGAAAAAAATTTAAAATCGTTCAGATACAAATCACAAAATGCAATCAGTTCTTTTAAAGAAGACTTGCTGAAGCAAGACTGGACAAAAGTCTATGTATCAGATGTAAATGAAGCCTATGACACATTTATAAACATTGTAACCACTCTTTATGAAAAAAAAATTGTCCATTAGTAAAGAAAAAGCTTAAACATAAATTTGTCGATAAGCCATGGTTAACCAAAGGATTACAACAGGCGTGTAAAAAGAAAAATTTATTATATAAAGCTTTCCTAAAGAAAAGGACAAAAGAAGCAGAGCAGCAGTATAAAACATACATAAATAAGTTAACATATATAATAAGATGTAGTAAAAGAGACAATTACAGTAAAGAACTGGAGAAAAACAGACAATATTAAAAATACATGGACAATGCTTAACAATATTCTTGGAAATAAAAACAGAAATACAAGCTACCCAACCAATTTTTCAAAAAATAATAAAACAACTCAGAGTGTGAATGGAGCTTCACCTGCAGATGAATTTAATATTTTTTTTTTAACATTGGTCATAATTTGGCTCGAGAAATACCCATTACTGTCACGCCGCGCCGCTCATCAACGGCGCCACCTGCTCACACACCTGTCAGTCATCAGCGGCGAGGGATATAAGCCACCTCGCCCTGAGCTTCGGTCTGAAGCCGTAGGTCTCCAGTCTGCTCCCCTGTGCACAGGTGGATTCCTCGGCGGCGGACAATCCCGTCCCTCGTCTCTCCTCGCTGCTGCACCGAGCCCTGCAGGTGGCTGTCTCCCGGGCTTCCATCCTTGAAGCGCCAGTCATCTGTCCTAACAAGTAAGCTTCTCTCCCTCGCCTATTCTCCTCCTGTGTTGGTGTGTGCTCATCACCCTGTGTCTGATTTCTCCCATAGGGTTGCCGGCTGAACGGTCTCCTGCCTCTGGGTCCGAAGCAGACGCCACCACCAACACATTAACATTCCGCAGACACGCACCCAAACATCCCTGTTGTTAATAAACAGTTTGAACTACTCTGAGCCTGTGTGTGTGCGTCTCCTGAGCCGAACGTTATGTCAGTACGGCTTCAGCAGAGCGGCTCGGCAGACGGCGGGCTCGCACACCGGTTTACCATCCTCGAGGCTCGGGTGGATCAGATTGTTTATCAGCAACAGGTGGTTCTTAATCAATTATTAGAATTAACTAACCGATTGAACCGCTTGGACCCCCAACAGCCGTTCCTCCCGACTCGCCAGGGTGGCGCGGCTCCTGCTGTTCCAGCGGCCGTCCAGCCGGCTCCAGTGGCACCGGTTCGGCTCACACCGATTCCGACCCCCGCCCGCTTTAGCGGTAAGCTCGGCGGAGCGCGGGGGTTCATTATGCAGTGTGAGTCCGTGTTCCACCGTGTGCCCGGAGATTTTCCCTCGGATCACAGCCGAATTGGTTACATAGGGAATCTTCTGGAGGGGCGTGCGTTAACTTGGACCTACGCCGTAATGGCGAGGCCCAATTATGCCACCCTCACCTATGATCAATTCGTGAGGCGCTTTCTGGAGGTCTTTGACCATTCTCAAACCGAAACGGTCCAGGTCGATCGGCTTCTCGCTCTCCAGCAGGGAAGCCGGTCGGCAGCGGACCACTCGGTCGACTTCCGGGTAGCGGCGGAGGAATTGGGCTGGGAGGAACGCTCCCTCTGCGGCCTGTTCCTCCGCAGCCTCAATAGTGATCTGAGGGATGAACTGGCTAGTCGGGATATCCCTGGGACGTTAGTGGAGCTGACGTCCTTAGCGGTAAGTTTGGATAACAGGCTGCGCGAGCGCTCCTCGGGGCGGAAGTCTTCTTCTTCTCGCCCTCGTGGAGCCTCGCCGCACCTGTTCCAAGCTCGCCCCCTGGCGGCGCCGCCAGCATCGTGCCCCGAGGAGTCGGAGCCGATGGTGACGGGCTGGACTAAACTTTCCCCTGTGGAGAAACAACGCCGCCGTGAGTTGGGCCTCTGCATGTATTGCGGAGGCGACCAACACACCGTGGAGCGTTGTCCACGGAAAGCCAGTCGGTGGGGTCCGCGAGTCACTGTTGGAAGCCTCGCGGACGTCAATCGGTTAGGATCACTCACCCAATTGAAGCTGCCCATCCGTTTCTGCCATAACCCCACTGGGCACCTCACCCACGCACTGGTGGATTCGGGCGCAGAAGGCAGCTTCATTTCACAAAGCCTGGCAACCCGATTGGGCATCCGCTGCCAGGCACTCAACACTCCCATCTCCCTAGTCCACCTCTCCCGTGCCACCCTTGGGAGAGTGACACATCAAACTGTCCCCCTACCGGTCATCATCTCGGGAAACCACCGGGAGGAGATGACCTTTTACGTCCTTCCCAACTCTGTGTCGCCCATCATCCTGGGGTATCCCTGGCTCTGCCTTCACAATCCGATCCTGGATTAGAGATCAGCTGGGGTATCGGCATGGAGTACATTTTGCCTGGGCACCTGCCTCCAGTCCGCTGCCTGCTCGCCGTCCGCTCCTCCCCCTGCGACGGACGCTGCACCCCCGGACCTGTCCCTGGTGCCTCCGGAGTTTCACGACCTGGGTATGGTGTTCAGTAAAGCGAAAGCTATGTCTCTTCCCCCTCATCGGCCCTATGACTGTGCCATCAACCTCCGCCAGGGGGCGCCGTTACCTTCTGGTCGGCTCTACAGCCTGTCAGCGCCGGAGAGGGAGACGATGAACACATATCTGAAGGAGTCATTAAACGCCGGGATAATCCGCCCATCATCGTCACCCGTGGGGGCAGGGTTCTTCTTCGTGGGAAAAAAGGATGGGTCCCTCCGCCCTTGCATCGACTACCGGGCCCTCAATGATATCACGGAGAGGGACCGTTACACCCTGCCCCTCATGGACACTGCCTTCCACTCCCTCCAGGGGGCGACCTGGTTCACTAAGCTGGATCTACGCAGCGCTTACCACCTCGTCCGGATCCGGGAGGGAGATGAATGGAAAACAGCCTTCCGTACCCCGAACGGCCACTTTGAGTACCTGGTCATGCCGTTCGGGTTGACCAACGCTCCAGCCGTCTTTCAGCGCCTTATAAATGACGTCCTCCGGGACTTTATTGGCCTTTTCGTGTTCGTCTACCTGGACGATATTCTCATCTTCTCCAAGTCCAGGGACGAGCACCAGGTCCACGTGAGGCGGGTCCTCCAAAGACTGCTGGAGAATCGTCTGTACGTAAAGGCAGAGAAGTGTGAATTTTACGCCAGAACTACGTCCTTCCTGGGGTTTATCATCGCCCACGACAAGGTGCTCCCAGACCCAGAGAAGGTGAAAGCGGTGGTGGAGTGGCCTACACCTGCATCTCGGAAGCAGGTGCAACAGTTCGTTGGCTTCGCCAATTTCTACCGCCGCTTTGTACCCAACTTCAGCTCCATCGTTGGGCCACTGACCCGCCTCACGTCCCCGAAGGTCCCGTTCCGGTGGACTGAAGAGGTCGCTGCCGCCTTTAAGGCGCTGAAGGCGGAGTTCTCCTCCTCCCGGGTCCTTCGCCAGGTCGACCCCGCGCTGCAGTGCATCGTTGAGGTGGACGCCTCGGACACGGGAGTGGGAGCAGTGCTGTCCCAGCGGTCGCCGGATGATGGCGCCAAACAACCGTGCGCCTTCTTCTCCCGGCGCTTGTCCCCGGCGGAGAGGAACTACGATGTGGGGGACAGAGAGCTCTTGGCCATCAAGCTCGCCCTGCAGGAGTGGCGCCACTGGCTAGAGGGGGCGAACCTGCCGTTTGTGGTCCTTACGGACCACAAGAACTTGGAGTATTTACGATCTGCCAAGCGCCTGAACGCCCGCCAGGCGCACTGGTCTCTGTTCTTCGCCAGGTTCCAATTTTCTATCACCTTCAGGCCTGGCTCTAAGAACGGCCTGCCTGACGCCCTCTCTAGGCAGTTCACTCCCGTGGAATCGGAGGAGACGCCCCACTCCATCCTGCCCAGGTCGTGCGTCGTGGGAGCCATCTCGTGGGATATCGAGGCAAAGATCCGGAAGGCACAGGAGGTGGAACCTGATCCTGGCGGCGGACCGGAGGGAAGACTGTTCGTCCCATCTGCGGTCCAAGGAGAGGTCATCCACTGGCTCCACACCTCCCGGCTCACCTGTCATCCTGGCACCTCCCAGATGATCAGCCTCCTCCAACGGTCTTTTTGGTGGCCAGGCCTGCGGAGGGATGCAGCCCGCTACGCCCGGGCTTGCCCAGTCTGTGCCACCAGCAAGTCAGGAAATGCCCCTCCAGCGGGTCTGCTCCAGCCTCTGCCCGTCCCCGGCAGGCCCTGGTCGCATATCGCACTGGATTTTGTCACCGGACTCCCCGTTTCCAGCTCCTTTAACACCATCCTGACCATCGTGGACCGTTTCTCCAAGGCGGCACACTTCGTCCCCCTGCGAGGTCTCCCTACCGCCCTGGAGACGGCGGGCCTCCTCATCCAACACGTGGTCAGGCTGCACGGGATTCCGGTGGACGTGGTCTCGGACCGGGGTCCCCAATTTTCATCCGAGGTTTGGAGGTCCTTTTGCAACGCCATCGGAGCCAAGGTGAGCCTCTCCTCCGGCCATCACCCCCAGTCTAACGGGCAGTGTGAGAGGACCAATCAGGAGCTGGAGGCTGCGCTCCGCTGTGTTGCAAGATCCAAGCCGACGTCATGGAGCAACCATCTCGCCTGGGTGGAGTACGCCCACAACACCGCCCGCTCTTCTGCAACGGGGATGTCCCCCTTCAAGGCGTCCCTGGGTTACGACCCCCCGCTGCTTCCAGCGCAGGAGAGCGAGGTAACTGTCCCGTCAGTTAGGGCGCACGTGAGGCAGTTCCGCTCCACCTGGGCCGCCGCGCGTCATGCGCTTTTACGCACAGCGGAGTGCAACAGGACCGTGGCGGACCGGCGTAGAAGACCTGCCCCGGCGTACAGAGTTGGGCAACTTGTCTACGTTTCCACCCAGGACGTCACCCTAAAAGGCGAGAGGAGAAAGCTGGCACAGCGCTTCATGGGTCCCTTTCCCATCACCCGGATCATCAACCCGGTGGCTGTGCGCGTGGCTATTCCCCCCTCCCTCCGCATCCATCCCACTTTCCACGTGTCGAAGGTGAAGCTGGCAGTTACCGACCCCCTTTGCCCTCCTCCTGCAGCGCAACCCGCACCCCGGATGGTTGGTGGCCATCCGGCCTGGTCCGTCTCCTCCATCCTGGACTCCCGGCGCCGGGGTCGAGGGTTGCAATACTTGGTGGACTGGGAGGGCTATGGGCCCGAGCATCGACAGTGGGTGCCCCCGTCGTTTGTGTTGGACCCATCGCTCATCGCGGACTTCCACCGAGCGCACCCGGATAAGCCATCGCCAGGAGGCGCTGCTAGAGGGGGGAGTACTGTCACGCCGCGCCGCTCATCAACGGCGCCACCTGCTCACACACCTGTCAGTCATCAGCGGCGAGGGATATAAGCCACCTCGCCCTGAGCTTCGGTCTGAAGCCGTAGACTTCATTTCCCTTTCATGGGCTTCTACCATATTCTCTTCAGCATCCTCGTCACCGGTAAGAAAATCACTTACCTCATCTCTCCAGTCTGCTCCCCTGTGCACAGGTGGATTCCTCGGCGGCGGACAATCCCGTCCCTCGTCTCTCCTCGCTGCTGCACCGAGCCCTGCAGGTGGCTGTCTCCCGGGCTTCCATCCTTGAAGCGCCAGTCATCTGTCCTAACAAGTAAGCTTCTCTCCCTCGCCTATTCTCCTCCTGTGTTGGTGTGTGCTCATCACCCTGTGTCTGATTTCTCCCATAGGGTTGCCGGCTGAACGGTCTCCTGCCTCTGGGTCCGAAGCAGACGCCACCACCAACACATTAACATTCCACAGACACGCACCCAAACATCCCTGTTGTTAATAAACAGTTTGAACTACTCTGAGCCTGTGTGTGTGCGTCTCCTGAGCCGAACGTTATGTCAATTATGGCACCTACAGGTGATAAAATAAGCAAAAGCACTGCTATAAAAGACTTCATTTTCATAAAGAACACAGACGGGAGAGAGGTCATTGAAACAGTTAAATTCTTTAAAAGTAAAACATCTACAGACTGTGATGGTATTGACATGCTCTTAGTCAAAACTATTATTGAATGCTTAGTGAAACCACTGACGTATATCTGTAACCTGTCTCTCCAAACAGGTATATTTCCCAATGCAATGAAAATAGCTAAAGTAATTCCAATATACAAGACGGGCGATAGAGGGGAACTTTCAAATTATAGACCAATTTCACTATTGCCGCAATTTTCCAAGATATTTGAAAAAATATTCTATGAGAGAATTGACAACTTCATACTGAAGAATAATTTATTGTGTGAGCAGCAATATGGGTTCAGACACAAGAGGACAACTGCATTTGCTCTAGTGGAATTTATAGAAAAAATATCAACTGCCGTTGAAAATAAAGAGTATTCAGTTGGAGTATTCCTGGATCTTAAAAAAGCATTTGATACAGTGGATCATAATTTATTATTAAAGAAACTATAAAATTGTGGTATTAGGGGGTAGTACTGTCCTGGTTATGTAGTTTCTTAAAGAATAGATATCAGTATGTATGTGTTGGTAACAAAAACTCACAGTTACTGAAGGTTACTTGTGGAGTTCCACGGGGTTCAGTTTTGGGGCCATTGTTATTCAATATGTATATATATGATATATGTAAAGTTTCGGAAAAAATTGATTTAATATTGTTTGCCGATGACACTAATTTATTATGCAGTGGGAGCAATTTGGAACAACTTTTGGATACACTCGGAAAGGAATTAGGAAAGCTTACACTGTGGTTTGATTCAAACAAATTAACGCTCAATTTAAGTAAGACAAAATTTATAGTTTTTAACAACCATCACAACAACTTAGTATCTAAACTCAGTGTAAATGGTGTACAGATTGAAAGGGTATCCAAAATTAAATTTCTTGGAGTAATAATTGATAATAAACTGTGTTGGAAGTCACATATTAATTATATTAAAGGTAAAATATCTAAATCAATTGCAATACTACACAGAGTGAAATATTTGCTGAATCAACCCACACTATATACTTTGTATCATTCATTAATACTCCCATACATGACATATTGTACTGAAGTATGGGGAAATACATATAAAATAAACATATATCCAGTCTTTATGCTTCAGAAGAGAGCTATTAGAATAATAAACAAAGCTGCTTACAGGGAACCAACAAACCCACTTTTTCTTAAATTAAAAGCTCTCAAGTTGAAAGATCTGGTTGACTTTAAAACTGCAGTAATAATGTTTAAAGTGAAGGTTCTATCACTGCCCGCAAATATCCAAAAGTTGTTCCAAATCCCTCTGGGGATCAATAAAGTACACACACACAAATAAGGGAGAAACAATATCATTTCAGAGGAACATGTATATTTCAAAAACCTTCAGTGAGAACTACCACCAAGCAACACTGTGTTTCAGTGCAAGGAGTCAGATTATGGAACGATTTTGGACCTGAATTAAAATCATGTACAACGCTTGGACAATTTAAACAAAAACTAAAGGAAGAAATACTCCAAACATATATACAAGATGACATGTAAAATCACATAAGGATTGTCATATCCAGTCTGCGTTGTGTTGTTGCTTAGTTTTTTATCACATTTTGTCTTAGCTTTGTTCTGAATTGTAATCGCTCTTGTTTTTTTTTTCTTTTGACTTCTTGGATGGAATATGGGTGGGCAATATAAGCTGCGGCTTCAGCCATCACCCATTTTGGATAACTTATGTTGAACTGTATAATCAGAGGAGTTATTGTCTAATTTGACCTTGTTGGATTTTCTTTCCCCTTTGTTATATTATTCTGTTTCTTTTTTTAATCTTTACTTTTAATCTATCCGAAATAAAGATTCATTCATTCATCCATCATTCATACTTTAATCCCTAACCCTAACTTCACAGGAACCTTTCATTAGTGGAGGAAAAAACAAAGGAAAAAAAGCAAGGGGAAAAAATGAAGAAAAAGCTCAGTGAGAGACGAGAGTTGAACTCGTTTTTTTGTTGAAAGAGCTGTGTAAGTAACCGTCCAAAGTAAACGATGCATTGCTCTGCACATGCGCGGTGAGGACTATATGCAGTGAATGAACTTGTAAAAACATACTGAGGCACGTTTTTGGGTTTTTTTATTTAACGTGCAAATGTACGTTTTTTAGAGGGGTGCGAAAACGTTTATTAGATACATTTTTTACTGAGACTGGGTTGATTCAGACACTGGAAGAAAAGCAGCGCAAACATGAAAATAGAATTCTGTCATAACAACACAGACTCCTGGACTGTAGAGAGATTTGTCTCATGTAATTAATAATTCCATATTAGCTGGCATTTGCTGCTGCTGAAGATCCACTGGTAGTGGTGGCACTGAATGGTGTTTTGTGCAGTTTAATTAACATAAAGAACATAAAGTGTCCAAAGCAGTGCTGTACACACAAAAACGCAAAAATAGAAACACTTACAGAGGCTCTCCTGAGCCAACTTGACTCAGGAGGAAACAGAGAGCTGATCAGAGTGATGACCAGGAGGGGAAAAATACCAGGAGAACCAGACTTGAACATCAGTTTAACCACACTGACATAGACGAATGCCAGTGCTTGAATACATGGCGGTAAATGAGCTGCCGGTGTGAACCACAGGCGAGCCGTGACCTAATCACCAAGCTGCCACAGCTGAGCTGGCAGAGAAACAGGCAGTGGCAGCTGGTGGGGAGAGTCTGGTGAAAGAGGGGAAGGACTCTGTCACAACCCAAACAAATATACAAAAACTGACCACAAAATAATGACAACAGACAATCAAACTTGGAAAAAAAGTGAGGATCTGAACTCATAGAAAACCTGAGTTCAGATACATGACACTCTTGCGATGTTTTCAACTACTTCCACTGACCTGCAGTCAGAATTTGCATACGAGCTAAATAATTAGTTTCAACATGTTCTCTGCAGGAACCACATACGTAAACGATGTGCACACACACAAACACGACGTACACTGATTTTCATGTACACAGTGGGACGTATAAAAACAAACATGAATTGAGAATCTGCGGGTGGAGCTGCAAAGTTTCCACCTGCTGTGAGAAGTTGCAGTCTCTCCACAAAATTCTGTTTGACTCTATCAGGTGGGTCTGTTAAACTACAAAACAGCTGAAACTCACAGAATGTGTTAAAGTAACGTTTCTACTCCAGTTAAAATGATTTGTCTATGAATTAGTGGTTAAAAAACATGATTATTATTATTACATGATTTATCTCCACAACTCGGTGTGGTGTTGTTTATTATATTAATATGTTGTATTATTGTATGATATACCTTTCCTTATCCGCCACCGCCCGGGGTATAAAAGGCTGATGCGGAAGAGGCACAGCCTCTTTGACCACCTCTCTACCTAGCAGGAGTGTCTGTTAGTAATACTGTGAGTCACACAATAAAGTCCTGTTCAGTTCACCACTCGCCTCATTATTGTGCCACATTTTACAGACATAACATTTGCTGACGAGTATAAAGTATGGATGTGGGCGTGTCGTCTTTTCGGTCATTTTTGGAGACTCCAGAGGAGCCTCTGGTGCCTTGGGCGAGGTGGTTCATTGCGTTTCAGAACTATCTGGTGGCATTAAGCATCGGCGAACTGAAGAAGGTATGAGCAAGAGCAATTTTGGTCCATAATTTGGGTATGGAAGGACAACGTATCGTTTCGTCTTTGAGAGCTAGTGATAGCTTTGATGATGTGGTTGAGCTAATGGCACAACATTTTCACGTGCCTACAAATGTCATCGTCAGGAGGGTTAAGTTTCGGCAGCACCTCCAGCAGGCCGGTGAGTCAGTGCAGCACTATGTTGCAGACCTACGGTACCTGGCTGGGGATTGCCAGTTTGGGGAGTTGGAGGAAGAAATGGTCCGTAACCAGCTGGCAGAGCACACACTGTATTCGTCAGCTCGTTCAAGATTGCTTACACACTCCGGCGAATTAACTTTAGCCATGGCTATGGAGATAGCCCAGCAATGTGAAGCAGCGTACAAGTTATCACATGACCTCGGTGAGAGAGCTACGCTACACTGCCATGACTCACAATCAACGACGCAGGCTGTGGATTCGGACAGCAAAGACAGCGAGCAAGAGGAATGTGCTGTAGCTGTAAAGATGAGGTCTGCCCCGGGATCACCCAAATGTTCAGGTTGTGGGTCCACTAAGCACCGATACAAAGCTAGAGAGTGTCCGGCAAGAGGTAAACGCTGTGACAAATGTGGACTTCTACATCACTTTGCCAGGGCCTGTAATAGGTTTGAGCGAGGGGAACGGTGACACAAAGCGGACACCCCTGCTCCAACTCCCACAGTTATCCACACTGTTTCCCCGGACACCGACGGCCGTACGTATTGTATGGCGGAACTGGATGGTGTGGAGATGCCATTATTGGAGGACACGGGCACAGTGCGGTCGGCATTGAGTTGGCCGACCGTGAAGAGTTTCTTCCCATATCATCAGTTGAGAGGTCATTTGAAACCTGTATGCGGCTATAGAGAACGGAGGCTGCCCATCATGGGTTCGGTGGAGCTGTCAGCCCGTTATAAATCATCGGTGGTCACTAGCCTGAAGTTTTTGGTGACTGGTAAGGGTGAAAATGTGATGGGTTGCAATCTCTTTTATGGACTGGGGTTTTCCATCAACAGCGGCGTGGGTGAGAAGTGTCGGACTGCGGTTTATGGGACCGATCAATCCCGGCAGTGGTAGACGATGTAATATGGGACGAACCTTGGCCAAGTAATCTGGAAAGCGAACAGGACCAACCCCATCCAGGGCCGTTGCGGGAAAGTTCCTGCGCCAGAGCCCAAGTTACCCTAGCTGAGGGAACTGGGTGGCGCCGCTGGACATCCATGACAGCGGATGGAGCCGAGTGGCTGACTCACTCTGCTTCTGGAGTTCGGCTGGGAGGTACTGAGAAGCAAGGGGTCACAACGGCTTCGCCGGCATCTAAAATGAAAACGAGCTCGGCAGGACTGGCTGGCTCAGTTAAAAGACGGGCCACACAGGAACACTGGAAGCCAAGCAGGGCTTGTCTTGGGGTCACTGATTTTGTTCAACCCAGAGCGGAGGACCGATTGAGAGGATCCCACAGGAAGCGGAGGAGACAAGAGGACCAGGGGTGGCTACAGGTGGTGGCTGTCCGGGAGGACGGTTACCTGCAGCTGAAAGATGGTATGGAGAGACAACCCAACGAGCTGCGGTGTGTTTATGAGGAAGGTGAGGCGCTTCAGTACTGGCGTGGGTCATCCCCAGGCGCCAAGAAGAGGCAACAATCTGGTCGGGACCCGCCTGACGGGTCTCCGGGGGGGGGCTCTCAGTGGAGTGTGACTGATGGGTTAAAGGGGGCAATGTGTTTACGGTGTATTATTATTATTGATTGCCCATGTGGAAAAGAAATAATGTTTGTGTTAGCATGTTTGGAGGGTTGTTTTACTGTGTGAATTGCTAAATATTAATGTGTGCATTGTTCTGGTTACGTAGGCAGTATGTCAATATGGTTAATACACAAAATTGCTCTGTGAGCTGTCCATGGTGCTGAGTGATTGTCTGACGTGTTTAGCACATGGGGCTGTGGTGTGGGCTGCCCGGGTTGTGGGGTTGATGTGCATATTGGCATATATGGTAATTAAGTGGTTTATTGAATTCAAGTTCGAGGGTGTAACCTCTATGTGTATATGTTTGTGGGATTATTTTTATGTTTACAGTTGGAACACGGCAATCTTTCTTTTTCTTTCTTTTAGTGACTATAGTATAACAAAGACGGCAGAATAATCCGTCTGTCCTTGGTGGGAGTGGGACAGTAGTCCACCTGTCCCCCTCTAGGTTTAGTTGTTTGTGTGTGCATGGATAGGCCTACTCATCTTGTTTATTGTTAGAGTGTGATTCGGGCACTAAATTTGGGAGGGCCTAATTAGTGTGCATGTGTTTTGGACTTTTGAAAGGGGGGGGTGTTGTTCATTATATTAATACGTTGTATTGTTGTATGGTATGGGTGGTGGCTCCACTTTTCCGGTTCCACTGCTACCCGGTGTCATGAATCTGGGTTTGGTATTCCAAACCCAGTTCTGACCCATGGTTAGTTTTGCCCTATTTTCCATCAGGCGCTTCAGAGAGTCCTTTGGGTCCTCCGCTCCCTGACAGCTCGGGCACACCTCCTCCTGTCAGTATCACCAGCTGTTCTGTATTATTGGGTGTTCACAGACATACACGCACACACTTCATTCATTCTCATTCACACATTCATGCACTCACTCACTCACACATGATATTTATTATGTTCAGCCCACGATTCCTCACACCGGCAGTCTCTTCCCTCATTAGTAGTATTATTACTTAAATGCCGTGTTAGTAGGAAGAGACCGTCGGAGCACTGAGCTTCAAGCACAGTAGTGCGTTCCTCTGTGTTTGTTTGTTACCATTACCTTCGTTAATCTTCAGCCTGATGTCATTGTCTTCTCTATCACCACAGATCGTGTCCTTCTTTGGTGTTAGCGGCTGTTCCTGTTTTCACCCTCATCCACCATACTACACGGACAGCCCCGGATCGTTCCAGCCATAAGATCATGTTTGCCTTTCTCTTCGTGCCAACAGCTTACGGTGGCACTACGCATTCCCTCCCTCAGGCTGCGGAACATCCAGGTGGCGTCCTTGTATGTCTGGTGGCCTCATTATCTTTATCATAGCAACTCTGTTAGTTATCGTGACTGTAAGCTGGACTGGTTAGTTTGGTGTTTTTGTTAATAAAGTGCACGTTCTACTCCTGTAATTGGGTTTTTCATTCCTCCCTCGGTGCGCTGCTTAATGGTGCACCGGGGATTATAATACCCGGGGTATAAAAGGCTGATGCGGAAGAGGCACAGCTTCTTTGACCACCTCTCTGCCTAGCGGGAGTGTCTGTTAGTAATACTGTGAGTCCTGTTCAGTTCACCACTCGCCTCATTATTGTGCCATGTTTTACGGACATAACACTCGGCTTATTGAGCGCAGCGAAACCCCGATGAATAATAACTAATTTCCCTCAGATATAACCTGCCTCATTCATGGTCCAAAACCAGCACCACTGGAAACTGGATCCCATCTCTGTAAAAGTAACACAGATAATAAAATTTACCGGAGACCATACAGTTGACTCATGAGGCAACATGCACAGATCCATCTCTCCTGGGAGGAGTTCTGTTCAGCAAAATACCCTCTAATGAGACCCAGCTCCAGCACATGTGCCGAGGCAACGAGAAGCCCTGACTACAGACTACTTGGAGGCAGCTGGATTGTGGATCCCTGCAGGTGAACCCCGGTAGCTGCAGCAGTGACACTTGCAGCTGTATCGGAGTGAAGAGATGTTTCCACAGTCTAAAATATCTGTTTGGAGATTACAGTCTGGAAATAAAAGGCTTCTCCCTGGCTGTTGTGCATAATTTGGACTCTGACAGATTTGGTTTGTAGCTATAAATTCAGCTGTAAGATTGGAGTGGTATTCAGTGGTGTTTATTTACTTTATTTAATTACAGTGCATCTGGAAAGTATTCACAGCGCTTCACTTTTTCCACATTTTTGTCATATCCGGCTCTAGGGAGCCGGGCAATCAGAGCCAGGGGCAAGCCAGTGAGTCGTGATATTTTATTCAGGGTAAAGGGGAAGGGATGAGGAGAGCACAGATACTCATGCAGAGGTTCACTCACAGGTTGCACAGCGCAGAGGTAAGCAGCTCGTACCGGACGGGGGGGTAACAAGACGTACATACTCACAGCGGGGTACAAACACAGGAATGCTGCAAGAGGAGTATAAGCTGACACCAGACGAAGGGGCTTCAGCTTAGCAATGTGTTTATGTCGCAGCCCCGAGTCATCGAGGCTGCTCCTATTTATCCTCATTGGCAGCGCCCCAGCTGATGAAGACTAATTGGCCCCAGCCGTCCATAATGCTGCCAGCTGGGGGCCAGCTGAGACGCTGCTCAATGGGAAGCAGGGATGAGGGAAAACATGGGCTGAGTGCCGAGACGGCATCTCAACCCATGGTGACAGAGCCCCTCCCTCAAGGTCGGGCTCCTGAACGACCAGGAACATCCCAGCCCCCCCCAGCCCCCCCCCCCCCCCACCTAGGGTGGGAGGAAGGGAGGCGGACCGGAGGGGACGAAGCCAAGGGAAGGACAACACCAATGGGGCAATGTAGGGTAGCGGGAAAGAAAAACCCAAATACAATACTGACAAAACAGAATAATTAACCCAGGTACAGATGGGGAGAAGAACTGGGTCAGCACGCCGGTTACATACTACCCAGAGAGTACCAACCATGCGTGACCCAGAGCAAGGAAAAAAGAACCACCAAAAAGGTACAGGGCAAAAAATGCTGAGTACGGTTAAATAAAGGGGAACCTATACACAGCGCTAATTTAAGTACATACACAGTCACCAAGAAAAGTGAGGGTGACTGGAACAAATGACAATTATAGAGCATGGTGTTACAGAAAACAAGGCACATGACTCTATAATGAACCAACAGGACAAAAAAGAAATACTGAGTGCAGGCAAAGAAAAACCCACACACACGAATATATAAATACCCAGTCACCTAAAGAAATGAAAGTGACTGGAATAAATGGATAACTGCAGAGCATGGTGTTATGGAAAACAAAACATAACTCTACAATGCAAAAACGGGACTAAAAACATAGTACAAAAAGTAAAATGCTGAGCATGAGCGATGGAAAACACACAGCACTATAAAAACGAATCCACCAACAGGACAAAACATTACACCCAAGTGACCTTAATAACAAAAGAAAAAGTGACACCCGAGGTGAATGGCAGGCAGAGTCCAAAAATGGCCGAGATGGCTCCGGAGATCTCCCCGCCCATTGTCCAGCTGGCGAATCAGGGGAAGAGAAGTGTTCGGACGGCGAACTCTGGATCCAGATCCCAGGAATCCAGTCCACCGGCAGCCGAACCAGGCTGCCCAGAGGGAAACAGACCAGTGGGGGGAACCAGATCACCGAACCGAAAGTTCTGTGGGTCGGGTCGTCGACCCGCATCACTCAACCACCAGGACCGTTGAGACGGGCGAAGGATCAGAG
This sequence comes from Pholidichthys leucotaenia, assembly GCA_020510985.1. Classification (NCBI taxonomy): domain Eukaryota; kingdom Metazoa; phylum Chordata; class Actinopteri; order Cichliformes; family Pholidichthyidae; genus Pholidichthys; species Pholidichthys leucotaenia. The sequence goes on from CM035840.1 coordinate 219,035,210, forward strand.
CGGATCCCGGTGGAAGAGGCTCAGGGGAGAGCCGATGACGAGGGCGGCGGGCGTCAGGCCGCAGGAAAACGGCCACCTCCTCACCGGACCTGGACAATACTGGGGCAGCACCCACGTCGGACCCCGATCGGGCCTCAGGCGAACCCACGTTGGACCCCGACTGGGTCTCGGGCGAACCCACGTTGAATACTGCACCAGAACCGACCTCCAACGTTGAACCCGGACCCTCCAGCACCACGAGGAACAGCAACTCCTTGCCGGTGACCCTGGAAGAAGGCTCAGAAGAGAAAACAGAACCGGGATCAGGATCACCGGCAGCGCCAGAACCCGGCGAGACGAGCTCAGACGCAGCGGACGGCTGCACCCGGCTCGTCTCCCCTGGAGATAGGCTGAAGTGCTCGGGGATAAAAAGAGAGAAAAGAAAGGAGAGCACTCGCCTGATCTCGGGTTCTGACGCCGTCCAGGACTGCGAAGATCCAGGATCCGTCGTCAGGAGGTCGTTGTCAGGCTCCCATCTAGCTGCGTCGGGCCCCGCAGCCAGCACGATGGTCAGCGCAGCTTGAGATTCCTCCGGCTCCGGTGACCCCGCCGACGATCCACTCGGCGTGAAGCCAGAAGAATCTCATCCCGCCGGACCGAACCGCTCCTCCGTGGAGACCCGGGGACGCTCAGTCGTCGGCGTAGACTCCACGCAGCAGTCAGTCCCCCTCCTCCGTCCGCAATGTAGCTGCGGAACCACAGGCCCTCTCCATATCCCACCACGTTGACCCGGAGCCGGGGACCGCTCGGCGGAGAGAGACACAGAGGATGCGGGATTAGGAATACAAGTTACAGCAGGTGGGGAGAGTTCAGGGAGCTGCGAACCCTGAACTTCTCCTCCAGGGATGTGACAGAGCAAATCATTAAGCAGGTGTGAAAAAACAATGACTTGCCTGCCCCCTGGAGGTTGAGTATCGCCTGCTGTAGTGGATTCTGCTTCTTCCTCTCCCCGCCCGGCGATAACGGAGGATCCCCCGGGAGTTAGTCTGAGGATCGCTCGCGTTGTCTCCAGCAGAGAGCTCACCAGGCCGGGATTCCAGGCACACACAGCGGTCAGGAAGCGCGTCGAGGAGGAGGGGGAAACAGCCGGGGTGAGCCAGCCCGAATGTCCAGGAATGACAGCGGGGGAACGAGGCTCAAGGGACGAGGCTGTAGAGTCTCCACACTGACGAGGCGAAGGGATGACAGCTGCGTGGGAGGAACGGTCCTGACGATGACCCAGAACTGGATCCGGACGAGGTTCGTGCAGAGGTGACTCGGCGATGTGATGGCGGCTATTCCCAGGGAACAAAGCGAGGGGGAAACCCAGGATTCGCCGCTCCAGATCAGAGAACGAGGCGAGGAAGGCGCCGAACACGAGAAAGCTTCGTAGCCCTGAAGTCCACACCATCAATCTCCCTGCCGCCGCCACATGCCTGAAGGTGGTGACAGGAAACACAGTAGAGCTCGCGACAGCCGCTCGACCCCGGACATAACTGCTGTCAGCTGCGGCTCCTTGAAGGGAATCCCGAGTGACGTGGCGCAGGTCGGGGGAAGTCCTCTGGTTGGCGCGAACTCCCGGACTGGAATAGCGACAGGAACGGGACTCCGAAGCGGGGAAAGACGTCGCCCACTTCGACTCCCTGCCGGGATTTCCATCCACCCCGTGGAGCTTCTCTCGCTGTGTACCTGCAGCGTCTATCCTGGCACTGTCCTCCAGATGGTACAGAGAGTGAGGGTGACAGTCCAGGAGTTCCTCAGCACGGCCCGGATGCCAGCGTCTCGCGTTGGAGGCGTCGTGCAGGGTGAAGAGCGTCCCGTCGACAGCCTCCGAGATGGACCTCAGCTCGTCGCCCTGGCGCCGGAAGTGACTCCTGGGAAACGGCATGCTAGCAGCGCTGACACCCGGACAGAAAGGTACATTTCCACAGCGACTCACGGCCGCCGGCAACTCTTCTGGCTGCGACATACTGTCATATCCGGCTCTAGGGAGCCGGGCAATCAGAGCCAGGGGCAAGCCAGTGAGTCGTGATATTTTATTCAGGGTAAAGGGGAAGGGATGAGGAGAGCACAGATACTCATGCAGAGGTACACTCACAGGTTGCACAGCGCAGAGGTAAGCAGCTCGTACCGGACGTGGGGGTAACAAGACGTACATCCGAGGGACTTCCGGAAGATGGCGATCCGGACCAGTTCGCTCTTCTAAACCCGCATTCTCCAGCCCCGAAACTTGGACAATAACTCATATTCAGACTGAAAACATTTTCAGAGCTGCCAGCTTCAAAGCAAGTAAGTTCAATTGGTGACTTTGAACGCAAGTTTCTGTCACAGGAAACTAATCAAATCCGACTAATATGTCCGGCGGGAAAACGAACGCTAAGCTAACAACAGCTACTACTGACCATGACTACACCCCGATGGAAACCTCTGTTAGTAGCGGTCCTGGTAAGAGAAAAAGTTCTCCCGTCACTCCAACTAAGTCCTCTGCTCTGCCACTTTCCAAGATGAAAACCGCCCAAGAGCAATCTTACGACAACTTGGTAGATGCTATCACAAAACTAACCACCAAAGTTGATGATTTTGGAGCGCAGTTAAGGGAGACCGCCACAATGGTAGCCAGCATCACCCGTCTTGTTGAAATTAATACTGCTGACATCAAAAATTGCCAGACCAAACTACAGAGCTTTGAGAGAGACATCCCCAAGCTTATACAAGAAAACGAAGAGCTAAAGGAAAGGATTACTGAGCTGGAGAGGTACAAGAGGCGCTGGAACCTCAAAATACACGGGATCAAAGAAAAGGATAACGAAATGATCCGTGAGGAGGTAATCCACATTCTGTCAGAAATTGCACCGCAGTGGGCAACGACCATGGGCACTATTGTTGATAATGTCCACCGCCTGGGAAAACGTGAAAATGGGAGAAACCGCCAGGTTATTCTTCAGTTTGTCATGAGATACCACTGTGAAGAAATTTGGAGGCTGACCAAAAACTCCAAATTCTGCAGAGTAGCCGGGATCCGATTCAAGCAAGATTTCTGTAAAGCCGACAGGGATGCCCGCGCAGCAGCATGGCCACAGATGGAGCAAGCCCGTGTAGCTGGGAAAAACGTCTTGTACAAAGGCCATGTGGGATACATCGATGGTAGAAGAGTCAGCATCTAAGGGTCTGGTTCACAACTATGGCTGAACAAGCACTTTGACTCTTTAATGTTCTGTACATGTTGCTAAGCTACTTCAATGTTTACTTTATAGGGAGTCATTTCATAGTCCCCTTTTGAAGTACGCTGTATTCCTGGCAGCTGGCATTTGGATATGTTTACATGCTACTTTTACTCAGGTTCCTGAATCCTTTTTTTTTGAAGGGTAGATTTATAAGGCAGCTCCTTTTCAATGCCATTTTGATAATTTGCATTACATATTTTCGATAATTTCATAGATTTGGTTTTTGGATTCTGTCATAACAAGCGTGCAGCTTGGGGGAAAAGGAGGAAGGGAAAGGGGAAAGAAAAGGGAAAAAAGGAAAAGAAGGAGAAGGAAAAAAGAGGAAGAAAAAGGAAAAAAGGGAAGGAAAAAAAAAGGGGGAAAAAGTTATGAGTTAAAACATATATTTAGCAATTTAATCAGGGGCTTTCTTCAAGTGTACTTGGTCCAAAGTAACAACCTAAACCGTTTATCTACTTGTTATTTTTATTTTATTATTATTTTAATTTTTTCCTTATTCTTTTTCATCCTTTATGTCTTTTATTACAACCTTTTCTTTTGCATCACTTAATGCTAGGGGTTTACGAGACTCTATAAAAAGAAAGGCTACATTTCTATTCCTTAAAAATGAAAAAGCACATTGTTATCTTATTCAGGAGACTCACAGCAACAATACAGATGAAAAAATGTGGACAAATCAATGGGGAGAAAAAATATACTATAGTCATGGCACAAATAGATCAGCAGGGGTCGCCATACTCCTAAATAACTTTCCTGGGAAAGTAGTTGCAACCAAAAGAGATGACACAGGACACTGGATTATTTGCGTTTTTGAAATACACAAACAATTCTTGATTCTTGTTAACATTTATGGATTTATTAACCACAGTCAGAACAAACAATTAATTACAGACGTGACTAACATATTGAAGGAATTATCCCAAATATATATCAATCCTGTTTTTGTGTTGGGTGGCGACTACAATATGGTTATGGATGAATGGCTTGATAGGCAACCTTCAAGATTTCCTAATCATCAGTATAATACCACTTTACTAGACTTCTGTAACACATTTCAGCTTAGTGACATATGGCGTGCGTTAAATCCAGATACTCAAACCTTTACTTGGTTTAAACCTGATGGCACCATTAAATCGCGATTAGACTACTGGCTTATTTCTGAATTCCAACCTAATATAGACATAAATACCTCAATTTCTGCAGCTCCGCTTACAGATCATTGTATGATCAAGTTAACCATAACTCCCACTAGTGCAGTCAGAAGAAATAAAGGCTACTGGAAATTTAATTCAAATCTTCTAAAACATGACCCTTTCTGTCAGGATGTTAAAAGGACAATCGACAGTATAACTAAAGATACATTATTGTCAACTTACAGGGAGAAATGGGAATTTCTTAAATTTAAAATCCGTCAGATTTCCATTTCATACAGCAAAGTCATAAGCCGAGCCAATAAACAAAAAGAAATGGATATTGTAAAAGAGATCCATTTAATATGCAACAAACATTCCTTATGTGAAGAGGACAAACAAAAACTGATTTTATTGCACTCTTCCCTAGATAACATCTATATTAATAAAGCCAAAGGAGCATATATTAGGTCAAGAGCGAAATGGATAGAGGAGGGAGAGAGAAGCTCAGCATACTTCTGTAGGCTTGAGAAAAGAAGACAAGAACGAAATGCCATTAAGTCTCTTATAATTGATGGTAAAGAATGTACTGATTTTGTGAGGATCTCTAAAGAAATATTTAAATTTTACAGTGAATTATACTCCTCCTCTTACTCGCATACTAATGCAGAGGGTTTCTTTGAATCCATTTCAGGACGGATACCGAAAATTGATGAATATTTTAGAAAATCATGTGACGCAGAGATCCAAATGGAGGAAGTTGAGAAAGCTTTAAAATCCTTAGCTCTAGACAAATCACCTGGCTCAGACGGCTTGACAGCCAATTTTTACAGGCACTTCTGGATTAACCTAAAAGACTTATTTTTTAATATGTTAAAGGAAATCCGTGCTACATCAGTTTTACCAAATACTATGAAACAAGGAGTCATCACATTAATTCCCAAACCTGGCAAGGACCCAAAATTGATTGATAATCTCAGACCAATTACTTTACTTAATAATGATTACAAAATTTTAACACATATTTATGCCAACAGACTCAAAACTGGCATCACTGATCTTATCTCAGAGACACAATCAGGTTTTATTAAAGGGCGCTCAATACACAACAATATACGCCTGGTATTGGACTTACTTGACTATAGGGACCTAATTGACGAGGGGTTTATTTTATTTTTGGATTTTTTTAAAGCTTTTGATATGATTGAACACAAATTTATGTTTAGGACCTTAGAGCTTTTTGGTTTTGGGGAGCACTTTTTAGACTTTATAAAACTAATTTACACGGATACCAACAGCTCAGTTCTATTACCACATGGTACCTCCCCTAGATTTTCAATAGGCAAAGGAATAAAACAAGGCTGCCCGATTTCGCCTCTGTTGTTCATTGCAGCAGCTGAAATGCTCTCAATTTTTATAAAAAACTCTGACTTTGATAAATTAACAGTATTTGGAAAACAACTAACAATCAGCCAACTGGCTGACGACACAGCCATATTCATGCACAACTCTGATCAAGTCCCTAAAATTCTTAATTATATAGATGTTTTCTCTAAAGCCTCTGGGCTTAAACTGAATCTAGGTAAATGTGAATTATTACCTATTCATGATTGCAGTCTATCAGCCATTCATACCATTCCCGTCAAACAAACAGTGAAATATTTGGGCATGCATATCACTAAAGATATTGATCAATTAGTCAAGCTCAATATATGGAATTGCTTGGAGAAATCAAAAACTTATCTCAACTCCTGGTCTCAAAGAGATATTTCCATCATAGGAAGAACATTTCTGACAAAAATGGAATGCATCTCCCGATTTATTTATCCAGCCCATTCATTACCAATGCCCAAAGATGCCGTTAAAGCCATCAACCAAACCATTTTCAATTATATCTGGAAAGGGAAAACACATTATATTAAAAAAGGTACCATGATTCAAGAATATGAGGAAGGTGGTGTTAAAGCAATAGACTTTGAATGCATTAATGGCACCATCAAAATTAACTGGCTGAGACAATTTATTAAACAACCCAAACATTTCTGGTTTCATATTCCCAATGAAATTTTTGCTAAATTTGGGGGCATTGAATTCCTGCTCAGATGTGACTATGACCTAAAAAAGCTCCCCTATAAACTCTCCTCATTTCATCAACAGGTCTTACTATATTGGAGATTGATTTATAAACATAATTTTAGCCCTCATATGACCCCTCTGTGGAATTGTAGATATGTACTATATAAACACAAATCAATATTCCTACAAAACTGGCAAAATAAGGGCATTTGGTCTGTACTACACTTATTAGACGGCACAGGGAATATTTTAACTTTTGAGAACTTCTGTGCTAAATATAACATAAATGATAAACGAGAATATAACCAAGTAATGGAGGCAATACCTCAGACAGTTATACTAATGGCCTCAACTTTAAATAGATTTGGCTCTTGCCCAAACCTCCCTTTGCTTTTGGTGAATGGTTTCCGCCTAGATGACTCAAAATTAAACAATTTAACGATTAGGAAAATATTTAATAAAGAAATCTTCCCAGCAACAGTTTCTAGAGCTGCTATTCTTAATTTTTTCTCCAAAAAAGAAGCTCAAATTCTAAGATCTAAATTCTTTAAATTTCCTATTTCCCCGAAAGCAAAAGAGATCCACTATAAAGTTTTAAATGGAATTTATCCTTCTGCTGAGTTTCTAAGTAAACGCTTTGGCTTTGAGAACAATAACTGTTCCTTTTGTAATGAACATATAGAAAGTACAGATCACATTTTCTTTTACTGTATGTACACCATTGCGTTTTGGGATGATTTTCATCACTGGTTATCTAAACATGTACCAACCCCTGTTTTTAACTGTCAGAATATTTTGTATGGCTTTATTATTAAGAACTCATTGCATGATATGTCTATTAACACCCTCGTAATCTTGGGAAAATTTTATGTACACAAAAATAGATTTTTAAAATGCAAGCCAAATTTTAATGTATTTCATAAAGAACTCTGCCTTTTTTTCTCATCACTGAAACACATGAAGAAGCGGAATGCTGTGAAACTCCACTGTTGGGTCCATGATGGGAAACTCATGGAAAACCCCTAGAACTCTGGACACTCTGGACTGAAAAGAACCCCCCGTTTCTCTTTTTGTCTACTTTTATTATGCTTTTAGTTACTTTATCTTATTATTATTTACTATTCTTACTAAAAAAAAAAAAAAAAAAAAAAAAAAAACTTATGGTGCAACATTTAAATAAGTAAACAAAATAAAATACAATACTGAAAACCAGTAATACTGTCACAACGCATGACACATATGATAAAGCACAACAGGTTAAAACAAACTTAAAACAACACAACATCTAACAGCAATTAAAGTCACCAAAGTCAGCTCAGCTCTCTTAAAGGAGCATGTGCAAATGTAGCTGAGCTTGTAGAGTTATTAGAGTTTATATGCTATTTATCCAAAAATAGCATGCTATTTATGACAAAAACATACACACAAGTATTACAAATAATATTGTTTGAGTCTCTCCATATAATTAAAATAATAAACTGAGCATTTATTTTTGAAGTCATAAAAAAAAAAAAAAAAAAAACAAGACCTACATCCTCACAGCGGGATACAAACACAGGAATGCTGCAAGAGGAGTATAAGCTGACACCAGACGAAGGGGCTTCAGCTTAGCAATGTGTTTATGTCGCAGCCCCGAGTCATCGAGGCTGCTCCTATTTATCCTCATTGGCAGCGCCCCAGCTGATGAAGACTAATTGGCCCCAGCCGTCCATAATGCTGCCAGCTGGGGGCCAGCTGAGACGCTGCTCAATGGGAAGCAGGGATGAGGGAAAACATGGGCTGAGTGCCGAGACGGCATCTCAACCCATGGTGACAATTTTATGTTACAGCTTTATTCCAAAATGGAAAAAAAATCATTTTTTTCCTCAAAATTCTACACACAATACCCCATAATGCTAACGTGAAAAAAGTTTTTTGAGATTTTTGCAAATTTATTAAAAACAAAAAACTAAGAAATCACATGTACACAAGTATTCACAGCCTTTGCTCAATACTTTGTTGATGCACCTTTGGCAGCAATTACAGCCTCAAGTTTTTTTGAATATGATGCCACAAGCTTGGCACACCTATCTTTGGGCAGTTTTTCCCATTCCTCTTTGCAGCACTTCTCAAGCGCCATCAGGTTGGATGGGAAGCGTCAGTGCACAGCCATTTTCAGATCTCTCCAGAGATGTTCATTTGGACTCAAGTCTGGGTCCTGGCTGGGCCACTCAAGGACATTCACAGAGTTGTACTGGAGCCACTCCTTTGATACCTTGGCCATGTGCTTCGGGTCGTTGTCCTGCTGAAAGATGAACCATCACCCCAATGTGAAGTCAAGAGCGCTCTGGAGAAGGTTTTCATCCAGGATGTCTGTGTACATTGCTGCATTCATCTTTCCCTCTATCCTGACTAGTCTCCCAGTTCCTGCTACTGAAAAACATCCCCACAGCATGATGCTGCCACCACCATGTTTCACTGTAGGGATGGTATTGGTCTGGTGATGAGCAGTGCCTGGTTTCCTCCAAACATGATGCCTGGCATTCATGCCAAAGAGTTCAATCTTTGTCTCATCAGACCAGAGAATTTTGTTTCTCATGGTCTGAGAGTCCTTCAGGTGCCTTTTGACAAACTCCAGGCAGCCATGTGCCTTTTACTAAGGAGTGGATTCCGTCTGGCCACTCTACCATACAAGCCTGATTGGTGGATTGTTGCAGAGATGGTTGTCCTCCTGGAAGGGTCTCCTCTCTCCACACAGGAACACTAGAGCTCTGACAGAGTGACCATCGGGTTCTTGGTCACCTCCCTGACTAAGGCCCATTTCCCCTGATCGCTCAGTCGGTCGGCCAGCTCTAGGAAGAGTCCTGGTGTTTCCGAACTTCTTCCATTTATGGATGATAGAGACCACTGTGCTCACTGGGACCTTCAAAGCAGCAAAAATTTTTATGTACCCTTCCCCAGATTTGTGCCTAAAGACAATCCTGTCTCAGAGGTCTACAGACAATTCCTTTGACTTCATGCTTGGTTTGTGCTCTGACATGCACTGCTGTAGAAACATCTCAAGGATGATCAGTGGAAACAGGATGCACCTGAGCTCAGTTTTGATCTTCATGGCAAAGGCTGTGAATACTTATGTACATGTGATTTCTTAGTTTTTTATTTTTAATATATTTGTAAAAATCTAAAAAAACAACTTTTTTCACATTGTCATTATGGGGTATTGTGTGTAGAATTTTGAGGAAAAAATGAATTTAATCCCTTTTGGAATAAGGCTGTAACATACCAAAATGTGGAAAAAGTGAAGCGCTGTGAATATTTTCCAGATGCATTGTATTTTACTCAGTAACATCACGTCTGGCTATGTGGATTACTGGGAACTTTCACGGCATTTTTTCCCGTGTCACCTCCTCCCTCCCCGTCACACTGTCATATAGTGATCCATCTATAGACTTTAACGCCATTTTATTTTATTTCAGTCTGAGCTGGCTGCATTAACTGAGGTGTAGGCACAAGTTATTGCTTCAGCCTACACCATTTCTGTCCGAAATATGTTGTCTTTTTCTCTTTTGTCTTGTTATGATCCAACAGAAATTAAAAAATGAATGAATTAACTGTTTGTATCACAGTCCACTTGGTAAACTTAGGTTTATTGTTGATTCTGGAGGGTCAGAACAAAATAAAATAATTTTTCTGATCTCCACCTCCATTGTCAACACCTCAGCTTCACACTCCATCAAGTTATTATTTTATGTTTTACTTTCCCGCAGGATTGCCAATCACTGTTTGACAGAAGAGTGACAGAAGGGGTGTTTTTCTTCGTTTACATAGTCATTAGTGGGAGGAACCAAGGCGGAGTAAAGAGGTCATGCACATGCACTGGTTTTCACGTGAGATGGGATGTATAAAGAAAAGGAGCAGAGAATCAGGAGTGGGTAGTTTTATAAATCTGAAAATTTTTGTGTGCACATACTGACAAATTTGGTGAGTATACCATCTTTCAGTATGAAAGCTGTACAATCCTTTATACAAGAGGCCCCAGGTCTTCTACCATCAGAGGGTCCTTTGAAGGGTCCACAATATCATCAAGGACCCTTCTCACATTCCTCCTGGTCAGGAAGGCAATATTAGGGTGTGAAATGCAGGGAGACAAGGTTTATAGACAGTCTCCTCCCTCTTCATGACTGAATTTCATTATCATCGAAGGAACTCCTCTCTGTTGTATCACCAGAGATCAAAACACCTAGGTGCCATTGTTGAGACATCCGGGTCTCTCCAACAGACAGATGATGTTATTTCAGTGCAGTACTCAACGTGGGTCAACTTAGACAGTGGCACTTTAATTTTCCTTTTGACTGTCTCAAATTCAGATACCCAAGCTGTGTTTTTGTTGAATATGAGGGTCACAAGATATATTTTATGAAAAAATGCAATGAAAACAGGACTGGACTGTATGCACAATGGATGCAGGATGACCATTAATCATTTTATGAAAGAATTGAGATTGCTAGATATATGGAGAGAAATGAAACCACAGGTCAAAGCCTATTCTTGCTATTCTAATACCTATAAGACATTCTCACATATTGACTACTTTTTAATCTCTACAGAATTAAGGTCCGAGATTCAAAATTGTTTCTATGATAACACTGTGATCTCTGATCATGCACCCTGCTGTCTAATATATGTAGATAAGAAATTGACAAAGGATCCAGGTAGGTGGCATTTTCAGCATAAATGGCTTCAGGAGGAGGAATTTGTTAAGTACATAGAAAAACAGATAGATGAGTTCTTTGATATTAATACTACACAAACAATGGCATGTATAAAGTGGGAGGCTTTCAAAGCTTTTATTAGGGGGCATATTATTAGTTATACAGGTTCAAAATCTAAGAAGATTCGAGAGGAGAGAGTCCAGTTGGAACGTAAAATAAAAATTCTTCAAGAAAAGGTGTATGCAGGAAGTAACCCACAGCTAGAGAATGAATTACTGATTCTGAGAGCTGAATATGACAAAAAATCAGTGAATAGAGCTGCCTCGAGTCGTCTAAGATTGAAGCAAACTTTTTATGAACAAGGTGAAAAATCAGGAAAATTATTGGTATGGCAGATTAAACAATATAAGTAACGGACAGGTAGTTATAGATCCTTTAGAAATTAATAGTGCCTTTAGAGATTATTATGAAAAACTATATGATACAATAAATGAAACTGACTTAACAAAACTAAATGGGTTTTTGGGTGGATTATCTATACCGTGTATTCCAAATGAAAACAGGGAGATACTGGAGTCTAAAATTAGTCAAGAAGAAGTTGGGCTAGCCATTGATAATATGAAATCAGGAAAAAGAGCAGGACCAGATGGTCTTCCAGTTGACCTCTATAAAAAAAATTTAAGAATAAATTAATAAAACCACTTTTGGAAATGATTTTAGAAGCATTTCAAAATGGTAATTTACCACCATACATGAATAATGCCTTAATTATACTGTTGCCAAAACCAGGTAAACCCCCTAATAAATGTGAAAACATGAGACCAATAAGCCTATTAAATGCTGATCTTAAGATAATCTGTAAAATTTTAGCAAGACGACTACAAGAAATATTACCAAATATTATTAACCGAGATCAGAATGGCTTTATAATGGGAAGACAAGGCTTCCATAATGTAAGAAGACTATTTAATATTATTTATTCCAATAAAGAAGCACTGGATACAGCTCTCCTATCATTGGACGCCGAAAAGGCCTTCGATAGGGTCGAATGGCCCTATCTTTTTGAAGTCCTACAAAGGTTTGGACTTGGAAATAATTTCATAAAATGGGTCCAGATAATATACAATAATGCTACAGCAGAAATCCTAACAAACAGCAATATCTCAAAATCAATAAAAACCAATAGAGGATGTCGACAAGGCTGTCTACTTTCACCCTTATTGTTTACTATGGCAATTGAACCTTTAGCGATGGCAGTACGTTTACATCCACAAATATATGGAATTAAAGTAGGACCAACAGAACATAAAATCTCCCTGTATGCAGATGACATAATTTTGTTTATGTCGAATTTTAAAAAATCAATTCTGACCTTGTTAAATTTAATAAAGAACTTTGGGGAAATATCAGGATATAAAATAAATAAAACAAAATCTTCAATATTAATGCTAAATGAGAACCAGAGAAATCACCCAGCTCCTGAGGTAAATCAATTCAATGTTGTAAATCAGTTTAAATATTTAGGAATTCAAATTTTGCCTAAGTTAGAATCAGTCGCCAGTGCCAACTATGAAGCCTTAATGACAGATATTGAGTTACTTCAGAGATGGATGTCACTACCAATGTCGATGATCAGGAGAATTAATATACTTAAAAGTAATATCTTACCAAAAATACTTTATTTATTTCAATACATTCCTTTACCACCACCTTCAGATCTATTCTCAAGAATTAAAAAAAGTTAGTGGAATTTATATGGAACAACAGGAAGGCTAGATTACGTTTGACCTTACTATATTTACCATTTGATCGTGGAGGTCTGAAATGTCCAAACTTTATGTTGTATTACTGGTCAGCACAACTGAGGTCTATGACATATTATTTCTCATCAAATGATCCTCCTCACTGGACTGAAATGGAATCATACAATTTACCTTTACCTCTTCCCTTATTCATATACTCAGACTCGGCAAAAAAATTACAGAAACAAGTTAAAAATCCAATTGTAAAGCACATGATCAAAATATGGTGTGAAACCAAAAAATATTTAATAGAACCACACTTATTGTCACAATTTAGCCCAATATGGGGTAATCAATATTTTACACCAGGGAGAGCGGATGCTGTATTTAAAGTATGGAATTTAAAAGGGATTCAAAAGATTCAAGACTTATATTTGTCTCGTTCAGATAACATAATGTCTTTTGAAGAACTGAGGATTAAATTCAATCTTAATAGAACACATTTTTTTTAAATATCTTCAACTTAGAAATTTTATTCAATCAAATCAAAATAATGCTGTCACTCGACCTACTTATTCATCCTTGGAAAAAAATTTTGACGAAAGATAGTAAGAGAAAGGGTATTATTTCAGAGTTTTATAACTCATTGACACTATTCTCAAGTGAAAACTCACAGAAAAGACTGAATTATTGTAAAGAAGACCTGCAAACTGAAATTTTAGAGGAACAATGGGAAATAGCTTGTGCAGAAGCTCAAACTAAATGAATAAATGTACTGTGGTGGACACACATACGGGACCTGTTTTGTGACTCACATTTTAGGTCAGAACAAAGGCAGGGCAGCTCCCTTAGTGATTACAGGAAGCTGCAAGAATCTTAGCTTTGGTATGCAAGGCTTGAGACTGTGGGGGTTTAATTAAAGGATTAAAGAGGGGATGCATTGGAGACAGTGGAAGTGATATCATGGAGAGAAAATGCATTGTGACTTTCTTTATATTGCAAGGTGGTTTGTGAGACATGTGACCTGTGAAGTGTAAGAGTCCTGATATTTAAGGACGAGAGTTTACTGTGTGGATCTCTTATTCTGCTTTGAGATGATGGTGTTGTGAATAAAGCTGACTTGAGAGAGAACTCTGCCTCATCATTTTCACATCACCACACTGGTGACCCCGACGTGATGTGAACACGCATATCCAAGATTTTTCCATTCATTTGGCGGGGGCGCGCGTTTTTTCTAAAATAGACTTGGTCCGCGGTTACCACCAAGTCCCAGTGCGCGCTGAGGACATACCCAAAACAGCGGTAATAACTCTGTTTGGCCTATTCGAGTTTTTACGCATGCCATTCGGACTTAAAGGGGCTGCGCAGACATTCCAACGCATGATGGACGCGGTGCTTCACGATCTCCCTTTCGTGTTCGTTTACTTGGACGATATTTTAGTAGCCAGCGCGTCCGAAGACGAACACGAAAAACACCTGGCCACAGTTTTCCGAAGGTTGGGAGATCACGGGTTAATAATCAACCCGGTGAAGTGTCAGTTCGGGGTGGCGCAGATCGATTTTTTGGGGCACCGCGTCTCCCTCGAAGGAGCAGTTCCGCTTCCTGACAAAGTGCGCGTGGTAGCAGATTTTCCCCGGCCGCAGACGGTCAGGGCGTTGCAGGAGTTTTTGGGAATGGTGAATTTTTATAACCGTTTTCTCCCCCGCACGGTGCAACTCATGCAGCCGCTGTACGCCGCGCTCAAAAAAAGAAACCCACGGATAAGATCGAGTGGCCCCCAGAGCGGGACCAAGCGTTCTCGGAGGTGAAAGCAGCCTTGGCAAAGGCTGCGTTGTTGGCACACCCAGACCCAACGGCCCGCATGGCGCTCACCACTGACGCATCAGAGGTGGCCATAGGGGCGGTCGTGGAACAACATGTAGCCGGGGTTTGGCAGCCCCTCGCATTTTTCAGCAGGACCTTGCGCGATAGCAAGCGTAAATACAGCGCGTTCGACAGGGGGCTGCTGGCTCTCCATTTGGCCATCCGCCACTTTCAGTTCTGGCTAGAAGGACGCTCTTTCACCGCGTTCGTTGATCACAAACCGCTAACATTCGCAATGGCCAAGGTTTCTGAACCGTGGTCAGGCTGGCAGCAGAGACAGCTGGCCGCGATATCAGAGTTTACCACTGATATTCAGCATGTGGCGGGCAAACTCAATGTAGTGGCAGATTGCCTCTCGCGCGCCATGGCGGCCCCAGTCAGCGTAGGGGTAGATTATGCAGCCATGGCCGTGGAGCAGGTTGGTGACGCGGATGTGCGCGCGCTTCAGTCTGGACCAACAGGGTTAAGGCTGGAGAGCAGGGTGCTGCAAGACGGTATGCCCCCCCTAATCTGCGATGTCTCCACGGGACGGCCGCGTCCAGTAGTACCGGCCGCGTGGCGCCGCCGCATTTTTGACTCGGTTCATTCCTTGGCGCACCCTGGAGTGCGCGCGTCGGTCAAAATGGTAGGAGAGAAATTTGTGTGGCCGAGCCTCCGCAAACAAGTTAAGGAGTGGGCAGCAGCCTGCACAGCGTGTCAACGAACCAAAGTACACAGGCACACAAGGGCTCTTTTGGAGCCGTTTCACATTCCAGCCAAGAGGTTCGATCACGTTCATGTGGACCTTGTGGGCCCCCTCCCACTGTCACAAGGGTGCACACACCTTCTGACAATGGTGGACCGCACCACGCGCTGGCCTGAAGTGGTCCCGCTGGCATCAACCACAGCCAAGGAGGTGGCGCGCGCGTTTTTAACAGCTTGGGTGGCACGCTTCAGCGTTCCGTTGGACATTACGTCCGACAGAGGCCCTCAATTTGTGTCCGAGCTTTGGTTGACAATGGCCCGCAGCCTAGGTGTCACAATTCACCGCACAACCGCGTACAATCCGCAGGCTAACAGGTTATGCGAACGTTTTCATAGGTCATTGAAAGCGGCTCTCAGGGCGTCACTGACGGATGCAAATTGGGTTGACAAGTTACCGTGGGTGTTATTGGGGTTGCGTTCTGCGCCTAAAGAGGACTTAGAAGCCTTCCCAGCGGAGCTCGTGTTTGCGCAGCCACTCCGGCTGCCTGGGGAGTTTCTCCCAGATAACCCTGCGCCAGACGCCTCCCCGTCTCAGCTGTTGCAGAGCAACATAGAATCAAGCACGCTGCCCGGCCCCACGCACCACAGTTTTCCGCGCGTTTTTGTGCCTAAAACTTTGAAGAACTCAGAGTTTGTTTTTATTAGACACGATGCGCATTGAACCCCGCTGCGACCACCTTATGACGGACCATTCAGAGTGCTAGAAACAGGGGACAAGCAGTTTTTGCTAGATTTGGGGGGTAGGAAAGAGAAAATTGGCATAAACAGACTCAAACCCGCTATTGTGGTGGCAGATGAGCAGGTGCTGTTGGCGAGGGCCCCGCGGCGAGGTAGACCACCACAGGGGGCTTCACAGAGTAATGTTTCCCCAGAACACCCACAGGTGCTGACAAAAGGTTTCCACCCCCAGACGGCAAACCCCCAGGACAGCGCCGCAGAGACGTTGAATCCCAGCTACAGCAGATACGGCAGGAGGCTGAAGCCTATACAGCATGTGGACTGATGTGTATTGATATTATCACGGCATGCATGTGGTTATTCTCTTGTTGTTCTGTTTATTCTAAAATGCTGGGGGGGGCTTTGTGTGGTGGACACACATAAGGGACCTGTTTTGTGACTCACATTTTAGGTCAGAACAAAGGCAGGGCAGCTCCCTTAGTGATTACAGGAAGCTGCAAGAATCTTAGCTTTGGTATGCAAGGCTTGAGACTGTGGGGGGTTTAATTAAAGGATTAAAGAGGGGATGCATTGGAGACAGTGGAAGTGATATCATGGAGAGAAAATGCATTGTGACTTTCTTTATAATGCAAGGTGGTTTGTGAGACATGTGACCTGTGAAGTGTAAGAGTCCTGAGATTTAAGGACGAGAGTTTACTGTGTGGATCTCTTATTCTGCTTTGAGATGATGGTGTTGTGAATAAAGCTGACTTGAGAGAGAACTCTGCCTCGTCATTTTCACATCACCACAGTACGTCTTAAACTGATACATTTTAAATGGTTAATGCGGATGTATGTTACACCAGTGGAGTTAAATAGATATAACAAAAACATACCAGATACATGCACAAAATGTATGGAAAGTAAAGGAACCCTATTTCACTGTTTATGGGAATGTAGAAAAATCAGAATGTTTTGGGAAGAGGTGAGGGTAACAATTGAAAAAATAATTTCAAAACAATTCACATTGAACCCTAAACTGTTTTTGTTGGGTCTGTATCCAGAAAAACATAACTTTAATAAGAGTGAAAGAGCATTCATAGACCTCAGTTTGCTTAATGCCAAAAAATGTATTGCACTATTGTGGAAAAAGACTCATAGACCAGATGTGACTCAGTGGTTAAGACAGATGTTAACAAACCTTCCACTAGAAAGAATAACATATATACTGAAATCAAAGGAAATTGTGTTTGAGAATATATGGAGACCTTTCATTAATTATGTAAAGAAATTAAACATAACTTCTGAAGAAGAAGGTGAATGATATGTGTGGACCTTGCAAATTCCAAATTGGTGAATGTATGGTGCGCATTTAGGGCCCATATATAGTATGCATGTATGGTATGCATTTTCCCTCACTTATGTTCAGTAGGCATGACGGTGCATACTCTGGGAACTTCATGTCTAAACGGCCAAGAAGTCCTGACCCGGCGGAGACCTCGGGAGGTGTGAAGTGGTTTCTTGAAAGACGGGAAGTCAGAGAGAATGTCCCAGCAGGAGCCCCCGAGGCTGAAGAGTTGAAAGACAATAGGGACGCCAAGGAGCCTCGGGAGCTATATGTTTACTGAAGGACTGTGGGCTGGGAATGTAATATTTGATGTTGGGGGGTTTTGTGTCTCTGGAGAGTATAAGAGCTGTGTTGAATGATTGTTCTCTCTCTTTTGTTGAGATACTTGCTTGATAGAGGATGTAGACTTTCAATAAACCTTTCCTGAGAAATAAACTCAGTCTCGTTTGTGAAGGCATCCTCTACACTGGTGACCTACGACAAACCATGGCCGGTGACGGTGAGCTTTCCGCACCGGATTCTTCAGGAGCCAACCGGGTTAACGCAGCTACCGCACTACAGCTGCCCGATTTCTGGCAACATAACCCGCGCTCCTGGTTTACCACTGTGGAGGCGTAGTTCCACCTTCGAGGAATCTCAGCGGACGCAACGAGGTTCTACCATGTCGTTGCGAAGCTGGACAGCCTCACAGTGCAGCGGGTGGAGAGCCTGACCAACCACCCGCCCCAAGACGACAAGTATGGCGCACTGAAAGCCGCCCTCATTCGAGCCTTCACTCCCTCGCTGGGAGAGCGAGCAGAGAAGCTCCTGGCGCTGACAGAAGGGGAAGCAGACAGGCCGGCAGATCTGATGGCGAAAAGGATGAGCCTGAGAGGCGAGGATGACGACAGCTTTATCTTCGCCCACCTCTTTCTCAGAACGCTACCGCCGGCAGTGAGAGTCACCCTGGCCAGCTCACAGCTACTCAACAACCGTGACTACCACGAGCTGGGCCAGGAGGCGCAGCAGCTCGTCGACGCCCATAGACGACACGCAGCCACGACGGCAGCAGCAGAGCTGAATGCACCCCCGCGAGACAAGGGGAGACCGGAGGCTGCAGCACCGGACCCACTGACATCGGCAGCGGCAGAGGCCAGGAGAAGCGGGGCTGACAACACCCTCTGTTTCTACCATCGACGCTTCGCCGAGAGAGCGCGCAGATGCACCCCACCGTGCCGATACCAGCGCCAGGGAAATGCCAGGACCGAGAGCCGGTAGCAGCTGCGACTCTCGGCACGAAGAACAAGCTGCTTTTCGTGACAGACGCAAATTCGGGGAAAGAATTCCTGGTGGACACAGGCTCCCAGCTGAGTTTTGTCAAGCCTGCCTACGTGGACATGCTGACACCTGCCAGCGGACCCCTGGTGTTAGCGGCGAACGGCTCCACGATCAAAACCTGTGGGGAGAAGACGCTCCTCCTATCTCTCCACGGCCGCACCTTCGAGTGGACCTTCGTCGTGGCCGCAGTTAGCAACAACATGCTAGGTGCTGACTTTTTATGCTCAAACAGTTTATTGGTTGATCTTGCTAATAGACATATTGTAAATGCACTTTTCTTTTTTCTTTTTTTTTTTTTTTCGTCTTTTTACTCTATCTCCTGCACAGCTCTGGTGGCCCTGCCTTCTGCACATCCCAATGTCACAGCTGCGGGTGGTAAGTTTCATGCACTACTCAATCAGTTTCCAGCACTCACGGTCCCAACATTTTCAGCATCAGTTGCCAAACACGGGGTCGAGCATTTCATAACTACCTCTGGCCCCCCTTTTTTTGCAAAAGCTCGGCGCTTGGACCCAGCTAAACTGGCCATCACGCGCGAGGAATTTGCCAACTTGGAAAAACTGGGCATTGTTAGATGCTCTAACAGCCCTTGGTCATCACCCCTGCACATGGTGCCCAAGGCTGACGGCTCGTGGCGCCCTTGCGGTGATTTCCGCAGATTAAATAATGCTTCAGCACACGATCGCTACCCGATTCCGCACATCCAGGACTTTTCGGCACATTTGGCGGGGGCGCGCATCTTTTCCAAAATAGATTTGGTGCGCGGTTATCACCAAGTCCCAGTCCGCACGCAAGACATACCCAAAACGGCAGTTATAACCCCTTTCGGGCTCTTCGAGTTTTTGCGCATGCCTTTCGGCCTCAAAGGCGTTGCACAGACGTTCCAACACATGATGGATGCAGTGCTGCGTGGCCTCCCTTTCGTGTTCACTTATTTGGATGATATTTTGGTAGCCAGTACATCTGAAGCCGAACACGAACACCACCTCACAGCCGTTTTTCAGAGGCTGACAGAACACGGGCTGATAATTAACCCAGCAAAATGCCAGTTCGGGGTAGCGCAAATCGATTTTTTGGGGCACCGCGTGTCTCCAGAGGGCGCGGTCCCGCTGCCTGATAAAGTGCGCGCGATAACGGATTTCCCTCAACCGCAGACAGTTAAGGCACTGCAAGAATTTTTGGGGATGGTCAATTTATAATTTCCTCCCCAATGCGGCATGGCTCACGCACCCATTGTACGCGGCACTAAAGAAGCAAAAACCTGCATCTAAGGTCGAGTGGTCCCCGGACCGGGAGCGCGCTTTCTCACAAGTCAAATCGGCCCTCGTGAACGCTGCGTTATTGGCACACCTGGTGCCAGCAGCTCGCATGGCGCTAACCACGGACGTTTCCGACGTGGCAGTGGGGGTGGTTGTCGAGCAACTGGTAGCAGGGAGCTGGCAACCACTTGTGTTTTTCAGCAAAACACTGCGCGATAACGAGCGTAAATACAACGCGTTTGATAGGGAGCTTTTAGCCCTGCATTTCGCCATCCGCCACTTCCAGTTCTGGTTGGAGGGGCGCCGTTTCACCGCCTTTGTAGACCACAAACCATTAACATTTGCAATGGCCAAAATTTCAGAGCCTTGGTCGGGCCGACAACAGAGACAGCTGGCTGCGATTTCGGAGTTTACCACCGACATTCAACACGTGGCGGGCAAACACAATGTCGTGGCAGATTGCCTCTCGCGCGCAGTTGCACTGCCAGGCCCCCAGGGGGCAGACTCAGCGACTGTAGACGCGGGCCAGGCTTGCGGCGCGGAAGCGCTCACAGCCCCGGTCTGCGTTGGGTTAGATTATGCAGCCATGGCCGCCGAGTAGGTTAACGATGCGGACGTGCGCGCACTCCAGTCTGGGCCAATAGGGCTAAGGCTGGAGCACAGGGTGCATCAAAGAGGTATGCCCCCCCTAATCTGCGATATCTCCACGGGGCGCCCCCGCCCCGTGGTCCCAGCTGCGTGGCGTTTGCCGCGTTTTTGACTTAATACATTTGCTGGCACATTCGGGCATTCGCGCGTCGATCAAAATGGTGGGAGAGAAGTTTGTTTGGCCGGGGCTGCGTAAACAGGTCAAAGAATGGGCTGCAGCCTGCGCAGCGTGTCAAAGAGCAAAGGTACACAAGCACACGCGGGCCCCTCTAGAACCTTTTCACATCCCAGCCAAACGCTTCGACCACGTGCATGTCGACTTGGTGGGACCCCTCCCGCTGTCACAGGGGTTCACACACCTTCTAACTATGGTGGACCGCACTACGCGCTGGCCAGAGGCGATTCCTCTGGCGTCAACCACAGCAGCAGACGTTGCGCGTGCTTTTTTAACGACTTGGGTCGCGCGCTTTGGAGTCCCGTCAGACATAACGTCTGACAGAGGACCCCAATTTGTTTCCGAGCTCTGGTCATCCATGGCACTCAGCCTGGGGGTGAAAATTCATCGCACCCTTGCGTATAATCCCCAGGCCAACGGTTTGTGCGAACGCTTTCACCGGTCATTGAAAGCAGCCCTCAGAGCGGCTCTCACGGACACAAATTGGGTTGATAAGCTTCCATGGATTTTATTAGGGTTGCGTTCGGCACCTAAAGAAGATTTGCAAGCCTCTTAAAGGTTAAATATCGGTTAAATATCGGTTTAACAGAGAGCTGAGGAGAGCTAAATCTGTGTATTCTGAGAGACTCCAGCTGCAGTTCACTGCTAATGACTCGGCTTCTGTGTGGAGAGGACTGAGGCAAATCACCAACTATCGGCCTCAGGCTCCTAAAGGTCAGGATGACAAAGCCCTTTGTCAAAGACTGTCCCAACACTATGCCCGTTTTGACACCTCATCATCTGTGTCCAACTCCCCCCCTCCCTCCAGCTCCACAGCCTCCACGATCCCTACTTCATCAAAGGCGCCCCCCCTCCTCCCCCCCTGCCCTTGTCATCAGTGAGCAGGACGTGCTCAAACAGTTCTCCAGACTGAACCCGCGCAAGGCCCCCGGTCCGGACGGCGTGTCTCCCTCCACCCTGAGACACTGTGCGAAAGAGCTGGCTCCTGTCTTCAGACATTTTGAACACCTCCCTTAAGCTATGCCACGTGCCGTCCTGCCTCAAATCCTCCACCATCATCCCTATCCCCAAGAAGCCACGGCTCACCGGACTTAACGACTACAGACCTGTAGCGCTCACCTCTGTAGTCATGAAGTCCTTTGAGCGCCTGGTCCTGCCCCACCTCAAGTCCATCACCACCCCCCTCCTGGACCCGCTGCAGTTTGCCTACCGAGCCAACAGGTCTGTAGACGACGCAGTCAACCTGGCCCTCCACTCCATCCTGCAGCACCTGGACTCCCCGGGAACCTACGCCAGGATCCTGTTTGTGGACTTCAGCTCCGCATTCAACACCATCCGCCCCGCTCTGCTCCGGGACAAGCTGTCCCTGCTCAACGTGCCTGACTCCCTCTGCAGGTGGATCACCGACTTCCTGACGGACCGGAGGCAGCATGTGCGGCTGGGAAAGACTGTCTCAGACTCTGCTAGCATCAGCACCGGATCACCCCAGGGCTGTGTACTTTCCCCCCTGCTCTTCTCCCTTTATACCAACTCCTGCACCTCCAGCCACCAGTCTGTCAAGTTGATCAAGTTTGCGGACGACACCACCCTCATCGGGCTCATCTCCAACGGCGACGAGTCCGCCTACAGGAGAGAGGTGGCCCAGCTGGCGTCCTGGTGCAACAACAACAACCTGCAGCTGAACGCTCTGAAGACAGTGGAGATGATTGTGGACTTCAGGAAAGTCACAACCCCTCTGCCCCCCCTCACCCTCACAGGCTCTCCCATCACCACTGCTGATTCCTTCCGCTTCCTGGGCACCACCATCACCAGGGACCTCAAGTGGGAGCCGACTATCAGCTCCCTCATCAAAAAGGCCCAGCAGAGGATGTTCTTCCTGCGGCAGCTGAGGAAGCTCAAGCTACCCACCAAGATGTTAGTGCAGTTCTACACAGCCATCATCGAGTCCATCCTCACCACCTCCATAACCGTGTGGTACGCAGGAGCCACTGCCAGGGACAGACTAAGGCTGCAGCGCGTCGTGCGCACTGCTGAGAAGGTGATCGGCTGCAAGCTCCCATCTCTCCAGGATCTGTACATCTCCAGGACCCGGAGGCGTGTTGGCCGGATCATAGCCGATCTCTCACACCCTGGTCACGTACTGTTTGCCCCTCTCCCCTCAGGTAGAAGACTTCGGTCCATCCAGACTAAAACCTCCCGTCACATGAACAGCTTCTTCCCCTCTGCCATCAGACTGCTGAACACTAAGTGACTTATTGACTCTCATGCACTATGTACAGCAGCTCAACCAGACTCATGTCAATCATCACTGTTTTCTTCCTGCATTACTGACTGCACTATATGGTTCTCCACATTATCTGCTGCTCGCTAATATATTTAAACTGCTGACTAGTATTACTCACTTATTCTACACTTTATTGCATGTATAGTTTATTTCTTTTATATTATCATGTTTAATGTTGCAGCATTGCACCGAGACAAATTCCTAGTTTGTGTACTACATGAACAATGGCAATAAATCTGATTCTGATTCTGATTCTGATTCTGATTCTGATTCTCTCCGGCCGAGCTAGTCTTCGCCCAACCTCTCCGGTTACCGGGAGAATTCCTTCCTGAGAACCCCGCACCAGATCGCCCCCCCCGCTCAGCTGCTGCAGAGCGACGCGGGATCAAACACCCTCCCCGGCCCAGTTCATCACAGTTTTCCACGCGTTTTTGTGCCTAAAGCCTTAAAGAATGCAGAATTCGTCTTTGTTAGACACGACGCACAGAGGTTAGGTTTAAGACCACCTTATGATGGACCGTTCAGAGTGTTAGAAACCGGGGAAAAGCATTTTTTGCTCGATTTGGGAGACAGGAGGGAATTAGTCTGCATTAACAGACTCAAACCCGCTTTTGTGTTAGCTGATGAACAAGTGCAGGCAGCCAGGGCCCCCCGTCGGGGCAGGCCACCGGGGAGACACTCTGCTAAGTTTTCACGACGATGTGCTAATGACTCTGATCCACAGATGCAAGAGACAGCCACAGGCAGTGCGAGACCTGCTCACAGCAGGTATGGCAGGCGGTTGAAGCCCAAGCAGTTGGATGTGTGATATGTTGTGCCAAAATTTTTTTTCATTTTCGTTCTGTGTAATATGTCATGATTCTATGCATCTGGGGTGTAAGTTGTCCTTATTTAGATGTTTTGGGGGGGGTTATATGGTGCGCATTTAGGGCCCATATATAGTATGCATGTATGGTATGCATTTTCCCTCACTTATGTTCAGTAGGCATGACGGTGCATACTCTGGAAGCTTCACGTCTAAACGACCAAGAAGTCCTGACCCGGCGGAGACCTCGGGAGGTGTGAAGTGGTTTCTTGAAAGACGGGAAGTCAGAGAGAATGTCCCAGCAGGAGCCCCGAGGCTGAAGAGTTGAAAGACAATAGCTATATGTTTACTGAAGGACTGTGGGCTGGGAATGTAATATTTGATGTTGGGGGGTTTTGTGTCTCTGGAGAGTATAAGAGCTGTGTTGAATGATTGTTCTCTCTCTTTTGTTGAGATACTTGCTTGATAGAGGATGTAGACTTTCAATAAACCTTTCCTGAGAAATAAACTCAGTCTCGTTTGTGAAGGCATCCTCTACAAATGTATAATATGTATTCTTATGTAATAGATTACCTAGACTAAACAGAGGAGCATTGTTGTTGACTTGCCTTTGTTAATGGTTGTTGGTGTTTTTAGTACTTTTTTTTTTTGGAGTTACTGTTTTTTTTTGTAAAATTACTTTAGTGTTAGTGTTTGATTGTTTGTGCCATGTTTGTAAAAAAAGGGTTCAATAAAAAATATTGTGGAAAAAAAATGCAATGAACAGCTTCTTGAAAATAAGTCATTTTCATTGTTTCTTCATTGTAATTTTAGCAATTACATCACAATTACTTATAGGAAAATGTGCAAGTAATTAGTTTTGAAATTTTTTAATTGATGCACAACTTTAATATACAGTATATTTGAAATGAGTAAATGCATTAGTGACAGTGTAGGTGTGTGGCTTCCAACGTTCCCTGGGAAACGTCATTAAGGTGGATGGAGATAAAGGTGAAACGTGGTCTCATTCTGACGAGCTCTGATCACAACTGCTTATTTAATGAGAATTTTACACTATTGGGCAGCTTGGTGGTGCAGTGGTTAGCACTGCAGCAGCACAATAAGGTCACGGATCGGTCCTGACCATCATGGGTTCGATCCCACCCCCTGACCATCGGTGACTCTTCTGTGTGGAGTTTGCATGTTCTTCCCGTGTCTGCGTGGGTTTACCCCGGGTACTCCAGTTTCCTCCCACAGGCCAAAAACATGCAGGTTAACTGGAGACTCTAAAGTGGCCCTAGGTGTGAATGGTGAAGGGATTGGCGCTACACCTTTGCTGCCTCATCCATCCAGGTGGATGTCCTGTAATTTCGCCATCATGGGACAGATAAAGGATTATAAAAAAAATAAAATTGTAATCATATGTCCCCTTTAAAGAGTTACATTAGCATTTTTCCCCAACACAGATGAGAAAGATGCACCTGACTGACTCCAGCTTTCAGGTTGAGACCCATTAAAAGTGATTATTGTTTCTGAACACCTTTTGCAGTTTTGTATTTACAAAAAAGTACACCGAAAACAAAGTTAAAGATCAACTAGACTGACCGTTTTCATAGATGTCAGAATAACAATATTACTGTGAGATTTTACAGAGGAATGAAAAACATGATGGACATACCTAGGCTTAAAGTAGGAAGGTCTGTAGAACAAACTTGGTTTCAAAAGAATCTGTGATGGACTGGCAATCTGTCCAGGGTGTACCCTGCCTCTCGCCCAAAGATGCTGGGATAGGCTCCAGCGCCACCCGCCCCCCCCCCGCAACCCGAAAAGGATTAAGTGGAAGAAGATGGATGGATGGATGGATGAAAAATAACCACACGGACCAACAAAGGTGGACTGACTACGGCCAGGAGCTGCCCTGTGGTGCATGCATACATGGGGGTCCTCTGCCTTTGTTCGAGTGTGTTAAATGGGGTAAAAAGTGATGTCTGGGGGGCAGCAGTGTATATCTTGGCCAGCTACTAGTCAGTCTGCTGCATCACTCAGCAGGGAGGGGTGACCACCTGCCTGTCAAGTGGAGCACATGCAATAATAGGACGGATGCATACACAAGTACAGTAGATGGCCTTTGAAAAATAATAAAAGGAGATTTAATGTCATTTCCAGATATTCTGGAAGGTAAATGTGACATTTAAGGGAGTTATGTATGTGTATAGTTCAGTAAGGGCCCCAAAACAAATTCAGCTAATTTCTACCCCTGGCCAGGCACCTTTGTCCTGCGAGGTGCCCTTCTGGAGAGTGCTTTCTTGTAAATGGTAAATGCTGTTCACTTGTATAGCACTTTTTTTCTTATCTCTAGATGACCAAAGCGCTTTACAGATCCTGCAATCCACACACTGATGGCGGCGAAGCGGCCATGCACACAGGTGCTGGCCTGACCCACCAGGAGCAACTGGGAGTTCAGTGTCTTGCTCAAGTACACTTTGACATGTAGACTGCAGACAGAGCGGGAATCGAACCACTGACCCTTCGATCAGTAGTCAGCCTCACTACACCTGCACCACAGGCGCCCCAGGTATTAAGGTACTATAGATTTTAATTTCCCCCATGGAGACACCAGTTGTCCATCAGATGTATTTTAATGCCCCATAACTATATTTTGATGATGTCCAATTAATTCTGTGTGACCACGACCCCACCACCATCACCACCCCCACCCCATTCACACACACTGCGCCGTCCCACAGCAGCGGCAGCATTTCTGCAACTCCTGTTCGTTAAGTGCTGAGAGCCAGTCAGGTTAGTGTTTGTTTGCCCGAAGCATCAGCATTTTTTGTCCCTGCTGTGAAAGTACACACCTCAACATCTCCATACCGGCAGCCTCACATTACTAATACAGCAAGTGTGTTACCCCGGTATTTCACCAAGCAGCGAATGCTGGCGAACATTGCACTTTTGGGGTTTCATCATGGTTTGCAAAAGGTTGCCTAACAGTTCCCAAACCAGTGTTTTTCAACCAGGGTGCCCTGGCATGTTCAGTTTTCTGTGGGAAATGTTCTAATTTCACTTCTTAACTCCTTAAGGATTAAATTTGATTACATGATGTAACTCTCCTGCGGTTGGTGTTGCAGATACGCACCTCTCACATGATAGGTCAAAAAGTGTAAAAAAAAAATAAACCCAGATGTACCAACCATTTCACATCACTAGATGGCAGACACATGTAGCTTACTGCTCTTCTCTGGAGGACTGACTTAAGCCGTCCAGAACTTCTTTGAATCTCATGTCACTTCCGGGGCGCAGAAGAAGAGACATACAAACAATTGCACGACACATATTTCAACAGGGAGGAAGCATTTGCTCCAAATTTTGCCAACTATGATTCTAAAAGGGATTATTTAGCTTCTGAAGGGAAATATTTCTTCTGTGACAGCAGAAGATGGACCGGAGCATGTACACTTTTCGTCTGCCATTGATGAAGCTGCACGTGACTGAGAAGACAATACTGCTGGTTTTGCAGGGTAAACTAATCAAAATCGAGGTGGAATAAATCAGAAGATAAATGTGAGAGTTTCTGGATGTGGGAGAGAAAGTGAAAATGACCGACAGAAGACAAAATAAAGAATGGGGATGAGCACATGGACACATGGCGACACATGACAAGTGGTGCATCTGATGTTTTTATACATTCTACTGATTTTCTGGTTCATATATTTTGAAGATAACAAAAACAAAAAAACAAAAACAAACAAAACCATCCTTTGTGTAAATATGTCCAAAGCCCAGTTTGAGCAAAAGTTATGTAATCCGATATGGTTGCCATCACATTATGCAAATCAGGTGTGTAAATTTACTCCTATCATAAAGTTTGGATCAAATTCTACATCTTTCCCATTGACAGTAAGCTATTATCTCTTACCACTTTCAAGTTACAGCCTTTGGAATTTGTGATATCTAAACTGAATATTTTCTTTTAAAAAAAATCTTTGCCACCAGAGGGCACATGCAGATGGTGCAGATCTGCAACAGAAATCCTCAACTGGTTGGTCAAAAAATTGCAAATAATTTGCCATCGTTGTGCATGGCTTGTATAGGCACCCATGCACAACAATGGCAAACTCTTTGCATTTTGGGGCCAATTAAGAAGTGAAATTAGAAAACTTCCTTTAGGATAGGAATATTATATGGTATATTAGTATGGCGGTGCCCTAGGCTGGGAGTGGTGAGCGACGCCACCTGTACTATAAAAGCCTGAGGCAGGATACCTCCGGTCTCCTTGCCATACTCCCGTACCCGCGGTAGGGTCTCCCTATATGTGTTATAGTTCTTATCTAATAAACATTATAAACGTCACCTTGCCTCCTCATTATTTGGGACATAACATTGGCAACAAGGATAATTGGAGATGGTGAGAGCTGCAACTGCCCTTCAACCTTTTTTGGAGGCTCCGGGAGAGCCATTGGTCCCGTGGGCCAGGTGGTTTGCGGCCTTCCAAAATTATCTACTCGTGTTGGACCTTGGCGACCTGACAAAAGCATGTGCGAGGGCTCTCCTTTTCCATAACCTGAGCATGAAGGGCCAGAAGATCCTCAGCACTCTTGGAGTAGGTGACACATTTGACGATGTGGTGAGGCTCTTGGCTGGCTACTTTCGAGCTCCTGACAACATCATCATGTGGTGCATCCAGTTCCAGCAATGGCACCAATGGACTGGTGAATCGGTCCAGCAATTCGTGGCAGACCTCCAGCAGTTGGCGGGTGAGTGCAGGTTTGGACCCTTGAAGGAGGAGATGGTTTGTGACCAACTGGTTGAGCACGTGGCCTACTCCTTGGCCAAGGTTCGCCTGCTGACGCACGCTGGTGAGCTAACCCTGTTAACGGCCATTGAGCTAGCACAGCAACACGAGGCAACAGAGCAGCTAATGAAACACATTAGACGCGAGGAAGCCCCTCAGAAGAGTGGAGCACATGGGACGACCCTGGCTTTGGATTCGGATGAGAGCAGCGACGACGAGTACGCAGCCATCGTCAAAATAAGGTCCACCCTAGGGACACCACGATGCTACGGCTGTGGATCCGCTAAGCACCGGTATCAAGCCAGGTAGTGCACGGCGAGGGGCAAGCGTTGTGGACGGTGCGGCCTGCTCCATCACTTCTCCAGAGTTTGCCGCAACTTCGCCAAGGAGGAACGGAACCCAACTAAGGTATGTAGCATCATCTCACTTTGGCTCAGCAACAATTATTCTTCTGCTTAAAGACATTTTTGTTTCATCCAGGAATAATGCAAATAAATGGATTTTCTTCCCCCAGGCCACAGCTGAAATCCCCTTTGTTTTGTTAAAACCAGCCTAAGGAATTTCCCCCAATGTCCGGCTTCACTTTTATTGCCCCCATAAAACATGCAACAGATCCACACTCAGCTAATTTCCTTAAACTGTGAAAACGCTGGATTTTAAACAACTTTAAAGTACATTATTACAAACTCAATTCTAAACCTTCATTCTTTTCAGGACTATGAAAATGCAGATGGACTCTGATGTTTTTGTGGAAAATATGTGTGAAATGCATTAATCTGTGATTTTTTATATATGCATGCTAATGTTTATATGAATGTTTATTCCTGCATGTTGATTTAGAAGCACTGCTTATAAGATACACTAAGGTTAGTTTAGTTATACATAAGTGTGTAACAGTACATTCCAATGTATTTAAAACTGTGTATTCCTGTGGACTGATATCACGTGTCACCAGTCTTC
Organism: Pholidichthys leucotaenia; assembly: GCA_020510985.1. Lineage (NCBI taxonomy): Eukaryota > Metazoa > Chordata > Actinopteri > Cichliformes > Pholidichthyidae > Pholidichthys > Pholidichthys leucotaenia. Next base: position 219,064,926 of record CM035840.1, read on the forward strand.
ATAGAACCCCAGCTTCTTCATCCTATTGGTCTCTCACAGACAAGGCCTGTTATTGGACTAAAGGTTCATCGAGCCCGCCCACGAAGGACGCTCAATGGCTGAGATTCCGGTCAGACCAGAAACCCGCGAAACTCAACAGAGCTTATATAAAGGAGAGAGACTCCGGCTTCAGCCTCTTTTTCGTCAGACTCTGCTTCACCCCTTTTCGTCAACTGTTTTTGCTCCGCACACAGCAAGGAAGAACAAAGGACTTCGACCACATGTCACTTTTCTGAACACAGAGCAGATAACTCATAATTTATGTAACTTTGTATTTTCTTTCTCTCTTAAATGCCTAGGAATTCCTATTTCTTTGAGCTCAATTCTTAATCGGAGTTAAACTCCAATTTTTATTCATCACTTTTTCTTTGTTAAACTTTCTGTAAAACCGCCGTTTGTTTAATTTTAATGTAAACTTTAATCTTGATTTTATTTTATAATATTTTCCTTGACCAAGCACCCACCAGAAGCTATAATTTTTATCTAAAGTCCGAAGCCTTTTTAATTTGAGATCGGATTGGATATCTTTTAATTATTATCGAAGACCTCTTGAAGAAAGACGCAGCCTTCCACGTCACGTGCAGCTGAGGAATCAAGGCTGTTCATCAAACGCTGAAGAAAAGTCATCTAACCCAGTTACAACTCTGGGTCATACAGCCCAGAATCCAGCCTCCTTCGACCGCTTGAATCTAAAGGTCGAACTGTGGACCCTGAAATATCTGCGGGCAGATATTTCCCCTAGCTTCCACGAAATCTTGGGCTGAGGACGAAGACCGAGGATCACGTGAGCTGCAAACTTTTAATTCAACTGCTGAATAAACTTCTGAGGTTCGGTAATAATTTGTATATCTAATCAGATGCAAATTAAGAAGCCCTTAACATAACTCTTCTTTTCATTAAAATTCCGTTTTTATTTTCTTAAGATTAATTTAGGACTTTTCATATAAGTAATAAACTTTCTCCATAAATTTGCGTTGTTTTTAATAATCTGTTAACTCAAACTGATAGAAATTCATCTCTCAGTTTAACCCTGGTTCCGAAAATATTGACATTGTTAATCTATCATTTACAAGATTGATTTTATGATTACTGCAATGTCTGTTCATCATTTCATTTAATAAATATTTAAAAATGAGAGAAGTTGTTGGGAATTTATTTCATTCTGAGTCTGTTTCAAGCCCAGGTATCGAATTCACGGAAAATTTTTGAGACTGATTGATTAATTTATTGAGTGATCAAACAGGTGTCTGTCTCTGTGTCACGAGGGGGAGGGGGTGAATTCGCCCCCGATTACTGCTGTGTCTGTGTGTGTGTGTGTGTGTGTGTCTGCTGACCAAGAGAAGGTGGGGGTGAAGACCCCACTGCACCCTAGTCAGTTTAGTTTTTTTAATGCATGCTTAAAAGTGATTACACGCTGAATAATTAAAATAGGCCTGGGAACAAAATAGCGAAGAAATCCTATTTGTTTTCCCCATTATTTCAACACCCCACAGGCGAAGCAAACCCTTGGGGAATTTAATTGAATTAACCATTGTATAAACTTGTTGAATAAAGTTTAGGGAGACCAAAGTTTTCCCGCCTTTGGAAAGCAAGGCGTGGTTTTATGGACTGAAGCTTGAACTGCATCCACGTGGCATGTGCATGCTCAGTCGCGCACGCAACCGTCAAGCTGTGCATGAAAAAACTGCACATGTGTAGATCGGCTCAGCGACGCCATCTTAAGTCTAGGTAGAGTTCCCTGTAGCCGCCATTTTGAGTAGAGATCCTTGACTCCTTGCGACGTCATTGGGTTTCCTCTTCTGGAAGTGCAGACAAAAACTGCCTCCATCTTGTGGTGAAACATAGGGACTGCAATTTTTATTTAAACTTATAATCTTTAAAGACGGTTTATAACCAAATTAAGCCTTCAAAGTAACTTCAAAGCCATTCATATTATTCGGAATAAACTAAATTTAACACTAATCCAAACTTCTATGCCAAGAATAAAAGGAAAAGGACCTGTTGGCTTCTGAATTTTTTTCTCAGTGGTGAAATCCCACTCTTTGCATAGATACCTATAGCAGGAACATTTATAAACACCTCTATTGTATTTAATCACTTATATAACCACATATTATGATCTTTTAAGCTAAAAGCAAACATATTTACACACTTTTAAGCAAAAAGTTACAAACTTTGAAGCTACATGTGTGCTTATTTTGCTGTTTTTATATGTGATATGGTGTGATTCCCTTCTCACAGAAACCCAGTTTTAGTTTAAGGATTCTAATGCTGATGTTTACTCAAGAGTAGCATTAAAGTAGGATTAGTCCAGTGCATTTTAACAAATTTACAGACTTAGTGAATATTTATAATTTTTCCTCTTTCTCAAATTTAGGAAACCACATCAAGCAATTAACACTTAAGAGAAGCTCTAGGTGTTATTTAAACTCATTGTGTCATTTCTGATTCATGCTTTCTCTACTTGAAAAGAAAAACATTTAACCAACCAGCATAATTTTCAAATTTTTCCCAGGATTTAAAAGAAAAGTCAAAAAGGTGCAAACATTGATTATTCTGTAAATAAGAAATTTATAGATCACAATCAAGAAAGATCACTATTGGCTTCAATCCTAAGAAATCCTTGGACACCAAATATTCAAACAATTCACTTGTTTCTAATTTGTAAATATTTTAAACATTTAATGCTTCAAAGGAAAATAGGCTTTAACAAATAAAACCAAAGGAAAGCCTTAACTTTAAAGGAAAGTGGAAACTTATAATCTTAAATCTTTAAAGCATTTAGCCTCTTTTGCTTTTGGATTTCTTTTGTAAATAAAATCCTCACTTTCAAAGTGACATTCTGCAAAATTCCAAAGCTAGTTATTGATGACAAATTCCAATACTAGACTTTGAAAATCAAAGGAAAGAAGTCAATCCACACCATTGAAATTTCAGTTTTGTTTTGCGAAACAAATTCAATCCAATTTCAATTCAACTTTATTCATCAATACAGTTTCAACAAACGAATTAATTGAAGCATCTCTACATTTCTAAATAATTTCAAAATTCTATTTCCCATCCTGCAAGCCTACAAGTTGAAACAAATTCTAAAGGAACTTTCAACTATCACGGTTGTAAAATAAAAACACTCAAGGTTAAACCTTGTTGAACACATTTAAGAATAGTCAACAAGTTGAATTTTTTTAAAGCTAAATAACAACGGTTAAACATGACGAGTCATCAGACAACCGACCAGTTTACCAAACTGGATGACCTTCAAACAACATTGGAAGCATGGACTTCTAATTTAATTTCTAGCTTCACAACACGGGCCAAGGAAGCACAGCCCGAAGAATTGGAGCAACTCACTGAAGAACTTTTGAATGAACACACTGAAAAACCACCAGAAGGCAAGGACCTCACCAGTGTGTTAGGTAAGTTTGCGCAAACATTAGTCGCAAGATTAAAGGTAGCCAAGAACGAGCTAGCAAATCGACAAACAACGATCCTATCTCTCCAAGAAGAGAATGAAACACTGAAAGAAAATTTGGAACAATCTCAAGAGGAGAATGACAAAACTCAAAACCAACTGGATGAAGCATTACAAGATTTGGACCGTGCAGAGTCAGAAAAGGAACGGTTGATGCATAACAATGACACGCTTCATCAAGACAACAATGAACTTGAAGATGCCCTTCAAGACACAAAGAAGGAACTCAGAAGAGTTGAAGGTCAACTTGAAAATGTGAAGAAGGATTACAAGGAATGTCAACTGCTCCTAAAGGAAAGACATGAACACCGGGACACCCACCGCGCTCCCTTGCCCGATTCCCGTTTTGAATACGGACGACCGCGTGGACAGCGTGCGTGTGCCCCTTCAGACCGCGACCTTGACAAGATCGCGCGAAATATCACCAAATTTGATCCAGGACCTACGGGTTCACCTGATGCCAAAGTCTATTTACAGGACATTGATTACTACCTGCGTAAGTATCCTGATGCTACAATTGACGATCGCATCTATCTGATTAAACTAACATCTAACAGGTCAGTATCAAAATTCATAGACAGACAGCCGACAAACATCAAAGCAGATTACATGCTGCTCCGCGAAGCCATCGAAAAGGAGTTCTCCGACGACTGCCTACAGGCAGGGCTAACCGCAGCCCTAGCCGTGAAGCAAGGACGCTCAGAGCCAACACAAGCCTACTACCAGAGACTCCTACTTGCATATTTTGGATCTCAAAATACACCAGGGATGGAAGAAGATCACAATTTCAAGACCCTCTTCATCCAAAACCTCCATCCCACTGTGAGCCATTACCTCGGAGTTACAGCTAACCCAAGGTCAAACTCAATAAGTCAACTGAGAGAGTTTGCACATTATGCGTTCCAAAAACAGCAACAAAGTCGCAACAAGCACACTGAGCTTGCCACTGTGCTAGCTATTAGCGATGCATCTAACACCTTGGAGTTGGAAGGAGCCCCTCGCTCTACTCCACCTCTTACACCGCGAGTACATCAACAGCCGAAGCATTTTCCCAAGCGACCTCATCAAGGTCAAAACCACACTAGGTCCTCTGGATACCACTTTGGACCAACTTTGCGAAAACCCGACTACAGTCGTAGACCATATCCATGGGATAGGTCACGAGAACGCGATACGGACTACCATGATGACAGATACCGATACGAAGACACGCGTAACCGCGACAAATGGTCTCCATCCCATCACAGAAGCTCAGAAGCAGAGACCTATCACAAACCTTGGAAGGAAGAAGAAACTCCTCCATTCAGTAGAGAAGCTATTGAAATTGTCCAACACCTCCTAGCAGAGATTCAAAACTACAAAGAGAATAAAACTGCTAACATTCTAGCTATATCAGCTGTGCCAACTCAAAACAAGCGTTCCAAACGAAGGAAACGCAAAAAGAAAATCCCTCATGCAAATGAGGAAGAACCAAAGGACTCAACACAGTCCAGTGCTGTCATGGCAGCCCAACCACAGGTCACAGACCACTCCTCTAACATGTCGCAACTCTGTGTCGAACCGCCGGTTCCACAATTTCTATGCGATTTAAACGAGAGGGGGGTGGCACGGAAATTCTACCTTCCACTGACCCTTGAAGACATGGTGTGTCAGGACGCTGTTTTAGACACCGCTGCTGACATCACTCTCATGTCACACACCCTTTTTGACAAACTACGTGTAGCCGCGAACCGCGCTAACAAACATTTGAAACTGGAACCCTGTTCATTAGCCGTGCGACCATATGCGCTCACTAAAACAACCCTGTTGGGCGTATCACTACTAAACATGTCCATTGGACCCATGACCTTGACACATCCGGTCTACGTGTCCAAACTTGAAGCCATTCCATTGCTTGTTGGCAAAGACCTACTGAACCGTTTTGAGCCACTGATTGATTTCAAGAACCTCAAACTATGGGCTCAAACGCAACACCCTTACCCATTTGACCCAACAAGAACAACTGAATCACAGTGCTTTGTTCTGAACACTTTGGACACCCCAAGTCTCACACAACTAGCACTGTTGGAACAACTGCAACCAAGTGAAAGCGACCACCAAGACCAAGGTGAGTACTGTCCACGAGAAGTCAAAAGTCACCTTCAAATACAAGGTCAAGCCAAACACTCAAATGATCTTGAAAACTCAATGGCCGAGCAGAAAACCCCAAACGGCCCTCTTAAAACCCTTGATACCCATGATTCTATGGTGGTGTCACATTTTAAAACCCACCCACCCGCCCATGAGGCCTGCATGGTCACAAGAGCCACACCAACCGGCTCTCTAGACCCTCTAAAACCTCAACTTTTTGCGACAACGAACCCAACTTTTGCAAACGCAAGGCGCACAGTCACTCAACCATGCAACCAAATGATCCATAAAACCGTCAAACACCGGTTGGATACAACGGTACATGCGCTACCCGCATCTAAACCCTATAACATACCAAAATTGAAACCACTTCATGCCACACAATCTTCTCTGCAGCTATGCAATGGCACTCCTGTTCATGCTTCCGATGAACCATCATCGCCACCGCTCAGAGTTCCTCGAAACCAGAGGGGGGTGATGACTGCCAATGCCTATAACATTCCAGCTGCAGAACACAAAAGCGTCAAAACGACATACAAAGCTCCAAAGGCTGTATTTCAAAACCATTCGGACCGATTCGCCAAACGACAGAAAGCGTACAACGATCAAAAACTCTCGCATGACAGACTGCGAAGGGGGGACAAGATCTTCCACCCCACATTTGTACCACAGACACCTGAAATCAATTTACAGGAAAGGAAAATCACTCCTAAATTCCTGCCCAAGTGGATGAATCCACACATTGTCACCAACAAACTTTGGCCACTCAAGTGCCAAACCCAGGACCCCATTTTCAAATGGGCTCACCAAAATCAGAGCAACCTTTACCAAAACCCCATGGGACTTGTCGGGTACAACACTGTCAAAGTAAGTCCATAGATAAGATTAAAATCAAACCTACATCTGAGAAATAACTAGCTAACTACTAGCCTCAGGCACACTCAGTCAAATTTCTCCAATTAGTTAACTACATCAAACCTCCAGAAAGGAAAGGGTATATTAAAACCAAATTAGCCCTTAAAGAAATTTCAAAGACCTCTGTAAAATCTAATAAACTTCAATCAACTTACTATTACCAAATAGTATACACAAGACATTCAACACCATTAGCTTGAGCTAATAATCTTAAAACTCCCATCAAAGGTGAAAACAAGCACAAGGTTTAGAGTTCAATCTCTTAAGCTCTATTCTGTAATTTCCTAGTTTTGGGATCAATAAAGTACATCCATCTAAAAGAAATCATTCCACCTCTAAGAGGAATTTTCATTTGCCAACCAGGTATCTAAAGAAAGATCAACAAGAAGATTAAGATCCAAAACCACTCACCTTTATGTTTGCCAAGATGATGGCCCTCCTGTTTATCAGTTTAGCCATCCGCCTAGCAATCACACCCACTGTTACCCAGTCAGAATTGGACCAAGCCAAAACGAAAGGTCAAAGATCCTCAGATGGACTCTTAATAACAGCCTCATTGTTAGAGCCTCTTGTTAACCTTAGCATGCCCACTATTAACTCTGTCAACACCGCTAAACCGAAACGCCAGGTTGTCGAACCACAAATGGTTACCAAGATCTTACAAGACACTGTGTTGGTTTTGAATGCTTGCTCCGAAGCTTCAGTCAAACTCAACAAGGTCTTGAACTCTTTGCTCTTTGTGTTAAAGGTTGACTATACTCACACACAGCCAATGTCTATGTTACTCTCAGAAGTAGCTAGAAACATTAGCTTTTCAGTTAACGCTTTAGCAATAAATATGCTCTCTCATCATATCCTTTTTGCAGTAAATCCAAATTTACTTCTCATTGCCATCCAAAGAATGATAACGACATCCTATGCCCACTCAGTTTTTCTGAACAAAAGCCTCAAACACCCTATGATTTGGACATCTGTGGAACCATGGTTTAGTCTAACTAAACAAATTCAATTTGAACCTCCTTGAGTCACCTCAATATTGATTAGTCCGAATCTATCTCAAATATGAAAGAATTTTATTTTTGCTTTTGACTAAGATTTTTGGATACATGCTTGTGTATATACAAATAACCCTTTATACTTTATTTAGATTTTATGTACATTTAAACTGTTTTTGAAACCTTGAATAGATATTTTTCAGCAAACCCAAAACATTTATATCAAGTATGTCAAAACCCACATACTTATAGTTCACTTTTTTTTTGTACCCAGAATTTTTAAGTCTTTACAGGCTTATACAGAACTTTAGTATATCCTAGACAATTATACAATGTTTATATTTGGTCACGCCAAAATTATTTTTGAAATTTCCAGAAGTTTTTCAGAAAACCAAATTTAAGGACCTACACTTTGGAATAGATACTGTTTACAAGCTTAAGACTTATCGACATCAGAACTTTAGTTCAGCATTTGGATCAAGCCTCGCCAAATTGGGATTTGATGCCTAGGATTGCTATCAACGCTGAATCAACGTCACCATTGATACCAGAAGGGGGACTGTAGCATCATCTCACTTTGGCTCAGCAACAATTATTCTTCTGCTTAAAGACATTTTTGTTTCATCCAGGAATAACGCAAATAAATGGATTTTCTTCCCCCAGGCCACAGCTGAAATCCCCTTTGTTTTGTTAAAACCAGCCTAAGGAATTTCCCCCAATGTCCGGCTTCACTTTTATTGCCCCCATAAAACATGCAACAGATCCACACTCAGCTAATTTCCTTAAACTGTGAAAACGCTGGATTTAAACAACTTTAAAGTACATTATTACAAACTCAATTCTAAACCTTCATTCTTTTCAGGACTATGAAAATGCAGATGGACTCTGATGTTTTTGTGGAAAATATGTGTGAAATGCATTAATCTGTGATTTTTTATATATGCATGCTAATGTTTATATGAATGTTTATTCCTGCATGTTGATTTAGAAGCACTGCTTATAAGATACACTAAGGTTAGTTTAGTTATACATAAGTGTGTAACAGTACATTCCAATGTATTTAAAACTGTGTATTCCTGTGGACTGATATCACGTGTCACCAGTCTTCATAGAACCCCAGCTTCTTCATCCTATTGGTCTCTCACAGACAAGGCCTGTTATTGGACTAAAGGTTCATCAAGCCCGCCCACGAAGGACGCTCATTGGCTGAGATTCCGGTCAGACCAGAAACCCGCGAAACTCAACAGAGCTTATATAAAGGAGAGAGACTCCGGCTTCAGCCTCTTTTTCGTCAGACTCTGCTTCACCCCTTTTCGTCAACTGTTTTTGCTCCGCACACAGCAAGGAAGAACAAAGGACTTCGACCACATGTCGCTTTTCTGAACACAGAGCAGATAACTCGTAATTTATGTAACTTTGTATTTTCTTTCTCTCTTAAATGCCTAGGAATTCCTATTTCTTTGAGCTCAATTCTTAATCGGAGTTAAACTCCAATTTTTATTCATCACTTTTTCTTTGTTAAACTTTCTGTAAAACCGCCGTTTGTTTAATTTTAATGTAAACTTTAATCTTGATTTTATTTTATAATATTTTCCTTGACCAAGCACCCACCAGAAGCTATAATTTTTATCTAAAGTCCGAAGCCTTTTTAATTTGAGATCGGATTGGATATCTTTTAATTATTATCGAAGACCTCTTGAAGAAAGACGCAGCCTTCCACGTCACGTGCAGCTGAGGAATCAAGACTGTTCATCAAACGCTGAAGAAAAGTCATCTAACCCAGTTACAACTCTGGGTCATACAGCCCAGAATCCAGCCTCCTTCAACCGCTTGAATCTAAAGGTCGAACTGTGGACCCTGAAATATCTGCGGGCAGATATTTCCCCTAACTTCCACGAAATCTTGGGCTGAGGACGAAGACTGAGGATCACGTGAGCTGCAAACTTTTAATTCAACTGCTGAATAAACTTCTGAGGTTCGGTAATAATTTGTATATCTAATCAGATGCAAATTAAGAAGCCCTTAACATAACTCTTCTTTTCATTAAAATTCCGTTTTTATTTTCTTAAGATTAATTTAGGACTTTTCATATAAGTAATAAACTTTCTCCATAAATTTGCGTTGTTTTTAATAATCTGTTAACTCAAACTGATAGAAATTCATCTCTCAGTTTAACCCTGGTTCCGAAAATATTGACATTGTTAATCTATCATTTACAAGATTGATTTTATGATTACTGCAATGTCTGTTCATCATTTCATTTAATAAATATTTAAAAATGAGAGAAGTTGTTGGGAATTTATTTCATTCTGAGTCTGTTTCAAGCCCAGGTATCGAATTCACGGAAAATGTTTGAGACTGATTGATTAATTTATTGAGTGATCAAACAGGTATAAAGTGAAATTAAAGATCAAATTGCTTCTTAAAGATAGAAGCTGGTGCCCCTTACGAGTGTTAACTTTTCTGATGTATATGAAATGAGATTTGAGCTCAGATTCCAATAATTTTCAATTCAATTCAATTCAACTTTATTTATATAGCGCCATTTCACAACAACAGTCATCTCATAGCACTATCAACTGTAGGGGGGAACCCCCACAGTTGCAGAAAGACCCCAGCAATCAGGCGATCCCCTGTGAGCAAGCACTTGGCGACGGTGGAGAGGAAAAACTCCCTTTTAACAGGAAGAAACCTCCAGCAGAACCAGGCTCAGGGAGGGGCAGTCATCTGCTGCGACTGGCTGGGGGGTGAGGGGATAGAGAAGAAGAAAAGAACAGACATGTAGAGAGCAAACAGCACGATGGGGACTCAATCTATGGGAGAGAACAAACAAATGTTAATGACCAGCAAAAAAAAAAAAATATTTCATAGAGAGTGAGGAAAGGAGTGAGGCCCAGTGCATTACTGGAGGTCCCCCGGCTGACTAAACCTATTAGCAGCATAACTAAGGGAGGGTTCAGAAACACATGATCCCTCCCAAATTGTAGGCTATATCAAAAAGGTAGGTTTTAGCCCTAGTCTTAAAAACAGAGATCGAGTCTGACTCCCGAATCCAGATTGGCAGCTGATTCCACAGGAGAGGAGCTTGATAACTATAGGCTCTGCCTCCCATTGTACTTTTGGAGATTCTAGGTATTACAAGTAATCCTGCATTTTGGGAGCGTAGTGCTCTGTTAGGATGATACGGTAGTATCAAATCTTTTAAATAAAAAGGAGCCTGATTGTTTAGAGCTTTGTAAGTAAGAAGAAGGATGACATAATGCACGGCTCAGGAGACGCACACACACAGGCTTAGAGTAGTTCAAAGAGTTTATTAACAGCAGGAGTGAATGAGTGCGTGTCTGCGGGATGTAAATGTGTTGGTGATGGTGTCTGCTCCAGGCACAGAGGCAGGTGACCGTACAGCCGAGCAACCCTATGGAGAGAGCACAGGGAGAGGGTGACGGGCATACACCAACACAGGAGGGATTTATGGCGAGAGAAGGACTTACTTGGTGGGTCAGGACAGCTGGCACAACAAGGGGGCGAAGCCCGGAAGACAGCCACCTGGAGAGCTCCGTACAGCAGCGAGGATTGGGCGATGGAGTGGAGATGTCCGCCACTGGGGAATCCACCTGTGCACAGGGGAGAAGACTGAAGAAGAGAGGTAAGCGATCTTCTTACCAAAAAGGTGATGCTGAAGAGAAGTATGCTCACAACGGTGAGGGACGAAGTCTGACGGCTTAAGGCCGAGCCTCCGGGCGAGACGGCCTTTATCCCTCGCCGCTGATGATTGTCAGGTGCGTGAGCAGGTGGCGCCACTGATGAATGGCGCGGCGTGACAGTACTCCCCCCTCTAGTAGCGCCTCCTGGCGATGGCTTATCCGGGTGCGCTCGGTGGAAGTCCGCGATGAGCGACGGGTCCAACACAAACGACGGGGGCACCCATTGTCGATGCTCGGGCCCATAGCCCTCCCAGTCCACCAAGTATTGCAACCCACGACCTTGGCGCCGGGAGTCCAGGATGGAGGAGACGGACCAGGCCGGATGGCCACCAATCATCCGGGGCGCGGGTTGCGCTGCAGGAGGAGGGCAAAGGGGATCAGTGACTGCCAGTTTCACCTTCGACACGTGGAAAGTGGGATGGATGCGGAGGGAGGGGGGAATAGCCACGTGCACAGCCACCGGGTTGATGATCCGGGTGATGGGAAAGGGACCCATGAATCGCTGTGCCAACTTCCTCCTCTCACCTTTTAATGTGACGTCCTGGGTAGACACATACACGAGTTGCCCAACTCTGTACGCCGGGGCAGGTCGTCTGTGCCGGTCCGCCACGGTCCTGTTGCGCTCCGCTGTGCGTAAAAGCGCATGACGCGCGGCAGCCCAGGTGGAGCAGAACTGCCTAAGGTGCGCCCTAACAGAGGGGACAGTAACCTCGTTCTCCTGCGCTGGAAACAGCGGGGGGTCGTAACCCAGGGACGCCTTGAAGGGGGACATCCCCGTTGCAGAAGAGCGGGCGGTGTTGTGGGCATACTCCACCCAGGCGAGATGGTTGCTCCAGGACGTCGGCTTGGATCTGGTAACACAGCGGAGCGCAGCCTCCAGCTCCTGATTGGTCCTCTCACACTGCCCGTTAGACTGGGGGTGATGGCCGGAGGAGAGGCTCACCTTGGCTCCGATGGCGTTACAAAAAGATCTCCAAACCTCGGATGAAAATTGGGGGCCCCGGTCCGAGACCACGTCCACCGGAATCCCGTGCAGCCTGACCACGTGTTGGACGAGGAGGCCCGCCGTCTCCAGGGCGGTAGGGAGACCTCGCAGGGGGACGAAGTGCGCCGCCTTGGAGAAATGGTCCACGATGGTCAGGACGGTGTCAAAGGAGTTGGAAACGGGGAGTCCGGTGACGAAATCCAGTGCGATGTGCGACCAGGGCCTGCCGGGGATGGGCAGAGGCTGGAGCAGACCCGCTGGGGGGGCATTTCCCGACTTGCTGGTGGCGCAGATGGGGCAAGCCCGGGCGTAGCGGGCTGCATCCCTCCGCAGGCCTGGCCACCAAAAGGACCGTTGGAGGAGGCTGATCATCCGAGAGGTGCCAGGATGACAGGTGAGCCGGGAGGTGTGGAGCCAGTGGATGACCTCTCCTCGGACCGCAGATGGGACGAACAGTCTTCCCTCTGGTCCGCCGCCAGGATCAGGTTCCGCCTCCTGCGCCTTCCGGATCTTGTCTTCAATGTCCCAAGAGATGGCTCCCACGACGCACGACCTGGGCAGGATAGTGTGGGGCGTCTCCTCAGCCTCCACGGGGGTGAACTGCCTAGAGAGGGCGTCAGGCAGGCCGTTTTTGGAGCCTGGCCTGAAGGTGATCGAGAAGCGGAACCTGGCGAAGAACAAAGACCAGCGCGCCTGGCGGGCATTCAGGCGCTTGGCAGATCGTAAGTATTCTAAGTTCTTGTGGTCCGTCAGGACCACAAACGGCAGGTCCGCCCCCTCTAGCCAGTGGCGCCACTCCTGTAAGGCGAGTTTAATGGCCAGGAGCTCTCTGTCCCCCACATCGTAGTTCCTCTCCGCCGGGGACAGGCGCCGGGAGAAGAAGGCGCACGGTCGCTTGGCGCCATAGTCCGGTGATCGTTGGGATAACACTGCTCCCACTCCCGTGTCCGATGCGTCCACCTCCACAATGCACTGCAGCGCGGGGTCGACCTGGCGAAGGACCCGGGAGGAGGAGAACTCCGCCTTCAGCGCCTTAAAGGCAGCATCGACCTCTTCAGTCCACCGGAACGGGACCTTCGGGGACATGAGGCGGGTCAGCGGTCCAACGATCCAGCTGAAATTCGGGACAAAGCGGCGGTAAAAATTGGCGAAGCCAACAAACTGTTGCACCTGCTTCCGGGATGCGGGAGTAGGCCACTCCACCACCGCCTTCACCTTCTCCGGGTCTGGGAGCACCTGGTCCTGGGCGATGATGAATCCCAGGAAGGATGTGGTCCTAGCGTAGAACTCGCATTTCTCTGCCTTCACGTACAGACGATTCTCCAGCAGTCTTTGGAGGACCCGCCTCACATGGACCTGGTGCTCGTCTCTGGACCTGGAGAAGATCAGAATGTCGTCCAGGTAGACGAACACGAAAAGGCCGATGAAATCCCGGAGGACGTCATTGATGAGGCGCTGAAAGACGGCAGGAGCGTTGGTCAACCCGAACGGCATGACGAGATACTCAAAGTGGCCGTTCGGGGTACGGAAGGCTGTTTTCCATTCATCTCCCTCCCGGATCCGGACGAGGTGGTAAGCGCTGCGTAGATCCAGCTTGGTAAACCAGGTCGCCCCCTGGAGGGAGTGGAAAGCAGTGTCCATGAGGGGCAGGGTGTAACGGTCCCTCTCAGTGATGTCATTAAGCGCTCGGTAGTCTATGCAGGGACGGAGGGAACCGTCCTTTTTCCCGACAAAGAAAAACCCTGCCCCCACGGGTGACGACGATGGGCGAATAATCCCAGCGCTCAGTGATTCCTTTAGGTACGTATTCATTGTCTCCCTCTCCAGCGCCGACAGGCTGTAGAGCCGACCAGATGGCAGGGGAGCCCCCTGGCGGAGATTGATGGCACAGTCCTATGGTCGATGCGGGGGAAGAGACATAGCTTTCGATTTACTAAATACCATACCCAGGTCGTGAAATTCTGGAGGCACCAGTGACAGGTCCGGAGGTGCTGTATCCGCCACAGGGGGAGCCGCGGATAGGGGAGCAGGCAGCGGACTGAAGGCAGGTGCCCATACAGAAGGTACTCCATGCCGATACCCCAGCGGACCTCCAGTCCAGGACAGGGTTGTGGAGGCGTAGCCAGGGATACCCCAGGATGACGGGCGACACAGAGTTGGGCAGGACGTAAAATACCATCTCCTCCCGGTGGTTCCCTGAGATGATGACTGGGACAGGCATGGTTTGGTGAGAAACTCTCCCAAGGGAGGCACGGGAGAGATGGACCAGGGAGATGGGGTGTTTTAATGCCTGACAGCGGATGCCCAATCGGGTTGCCAGGCCTTGTGAAATGAAGCTGCCCTCTGCGCCCGAATCCACCAGTGCGTGGGTGAGGTGCCCAGTGGGATTGTGGCAAAAACGGATGGGCAGCTTTAATTGAGTGAGAGTATCTAACCGGTTGGGATCCGCGAGGCTCCCTACAGCGATTCGCGGACCCCGCCGACTGGCTTTCCGCGGGCAACGCTCCACAGTGTGTTGGTCACCTCCGCAATACATGCAGAGGCCCAACTCACGGCGGCGTTGTTTCTCCGCAGGGGAAAGCTTGGTCCAGCCCGTCACCATCGGCTCCGACTCCTCGGGGCACGATGCTGGCGGCGCCGCCAGGGGGCGAGCTTGGAACAGGTGCGGCGAGACTCCACGAGGGCGAGAAGAAGAAGACTTCCGCCCCGAGGAGCGCTCGCACAGCCTGTTATCCAAACTTATCGCTAAGGATGTCAGCTCCGCTAGCGTCCCAGGGATATCCCGTCCAGCCAGTTCATCCCTCAGATCATTATTGAGGCTGCGGAGGAACAGGCCACAGAGGGAGCGTTCCTCCCAGCCCAATTCCTCCGCCGCTACCCGGAAGTCGACCGAGTAGTCCGCTGCCGACCGGCCTCCCTGCTGGAGAGCGAGAAGCCGATCGACCTGGACCATCTCGGTTTGAGAATGGTCAAAGACCTCCAGAAAGCGCCTCACGAACTGGTCATAGGTGAGGGTGGCATAACTGGGCCTCGCCATTACGGCGTAGGTCCAAGTTAACGCACGCCCCTCCAGAAGATTCCCTATGTAACCAATCCGACTGTGATCCGAGGGAAAATCTCCGGGCACACGGTGGAACACGGACTCACACTGCATAATGAACCCCCGCGCTCCGCCGAGCTTACCGCTAAAGCGGGCGGGGGTCAGAATCGGTGTGAGCCGAACCGGTGCCACTGGAGCCGGCTGGACGGCCGCTGGAACGGCAGGAGCCGCGCCACCCTGACGAGCCGGGGGGAACGGCTGTTGAGGATCTAAGCGGCCCAACCGGTTAGTTAAGTTTAATAATTGATTTAGGATAACCTGCTGTTGATAAGCAATCTGATCCACTCTAGCCTCGAGAGTGGTAAACCGGTGTGCGAGCCCGCCGTCCGCCGAGCCACTCTGCTGAAGCCGTACTGACATAATGCACGGCTCAGGAGACGCACACACACAGGCTTAGAGTAGTTCAAAGAGTTTATTAACAGCAGGAGTGAATGAGTGCGTGTCTGCGGGATGTAAATGTGTTGGTGATGGTGTCTGCTCCAGGCACAGAGGCAGGTGACCGTACAGCCGAGCAACCCTATGGAGAGAGCACAGGGAGAGGGTGACGGGCATACACCAACACAGGAGGGATTTATGGCGAGAGAAGGACTTACTTGGTGGGTCAGGACAGCTGGCACAACAAGGGGGCGAAGCCCGGAAGACAGCCACCTGGAGAGCTCCGTACAGCAGCGAGGATTGGGCGATGGAGTGGAGATGTCCGCCACTGGGGAATCCACCTGTGCACAGGGGAGAAGACTGAAGAAGACAGGTAAGCGATCTTCTTACCAAAAAGGTGATGCTGAAGAGAAGTATGCTCACAACGGTGAGGGACGAAGTCTGACGGCTTCAGGCCGAGCCTCCGGGCGAGACGGCCTTTATCCCTCGCCACTGATGATTGTCAGGTGCGTGAGCAGGTGGCGCCGCTGATGAATGGCGCGGTGTGACAAAGGATTTTAAACTTAATTCTAAACTCTATGGGAAGCCAATGAAGGGAGGCCAGAACCGGAGAGATATGATCTCTCTTTCTAGTACCTGTTAAAACTCTTGCTGCAGCATTTTGGATCAGCTGAAGACTTTTTAAAGATGTTTTAGGACAGCCTGATAATAAAGAATTACAATAATCTAATCTCGAGCTAACAAAAGCGTGGATCAGCTTCTCAGCATCACTCTGAGACAAGATGCTCCTAATCTTGGCAATATTACGCAAATGATAGAAGGCAGTCTTAGAAACAAATTTAATATGTGAATTGAAGGACAAATCCTGATCAAAAATAACTCCAAGGTTCCTCACAGAGCTATTAAGAGAAAGAGTAACTGCATCCAAACTGAAAGTTTGATTTGGAAAGGAATTTCTAAGGTTTTTTGGACCAACAAGAATGACTTCAGTCTTATCTGAATTTAATAGCAGGAAATTACAAGTCATCCAAGCTTTGATTTCCTTAAGACAGGCTTCTAATTTGGCTAATTGATTAGTATCATCTGGCTTCATTGACAGGTATAATTGTGTGTCATCTGCATAACAATGAAAATGTATACAGTGCTTTCTAATAATGTTGCCTAACGGAAGCATATATAAACTAAAAAGAGTAGGGCCTAGCACAGATCCCTGTGGAACTCCATGACTAAGCTTTGAGCTGAAAGAAAACTCATCATTTACATGAACAAACTGGAACCTATCAGATAAATAAGATCTAAACCACTGCAACGAAGTTCCATTAAGTCCAACATAGTGTTCTAATCTATCAAGTAGAATATTATGATCAATAGTATCAAAAGCTGCACTAAGATCTAAAAGGACAAGTACAGAAACTAGTCCATTATCAGATGCAATGAGGAGGTCGTTAGTGACCTTCGCTAAGGCTGTTTCAGTACTATGATGGATTCTAAACCCAGATTGAAACTCTTCAAGTAAACCATTTCCCTGCAGGTGGTCAAATAATTGCGTAGCAACAACTCTTTCTAAGATTTTTGAAATGAAAGGGAGATTAGAGATTGGTCTATAGTTAGCTAAAGCTCCTGGATCTAGCGTTGGCTTTTTGAGTAAGGGTTTAATTACAGCCGTTTTAAAAGCCTGCGGTACATGGCCTAAAGTTAATGAAGAATTGATTATATGAAGAATAAAGCTACCAATAAGTGGGAAGACTTCTTTAAATAACCTGGTAGGAATAGGGTCTAAAAGACAAGTTGAAGGTTTGGATGAGGAAACTATTTTGTCTAACTCACAAAGGTCGATTGGAGTAAACTCATCAAGACAGACATCAATAGAAGGAGTTGTAGTAGTTACAGTATTTAAGTTAACTGTGGGAAGAATCTGATTGATTTTATCTCTGATGGATGAAATTTTATTATTGAAGAAGTTCATAAAGTCCTGACTAGTAAGCTCTAAGGGGATGCTAGGATTAACAGAGTCCTGACTCTTTGTCAACCTGGCTACAGTACTGAAAAGAAACCTGGGATTATTCTTGTTCTCTTCTATTAATGCAGAGTAATAACTCGTTCTAGCTTTTCTAAGAGATTTTTTATAAATTAAAAGATGATTTCTCCAAGCTAAATAGATTTCATCTAAATTAGTAGAGCGCCATTTTCTTTCTAATTGACGAGTCTTCTGTTTTAAGCTACGAGTTTCTGTGTTGAACCAAGGAGTTAAAAATCTCTGATTAGACTTTTTCTTTTTTAAGGGGGCCACCAAGTCTAGAGCCTGATGCAGAGAAGCTGAAACACTATCCACCATATTATCAATTACAGAAGGAGCAAGCTGTCTATAGCTTATTTCCGTTGTGTTGACACATGGCACAGAGGAAACAATCTGCATAAATTTGGAAACAGCATCATCTGAGAGGCATCTACTGTGATAATATTTTTCTTTAGGAGCCAAATAGTCAGAAATAGTAAAATCAAAGGTTAACAGACAATGGTCTGACAGTACAGGGTTATGAGGAGACACTACAAGATTTTCTATTTCTATGCCATATGTCAGAACAAGGTCCAATGTATGGTGGAGGTAATGAGTAGAATTTCCTACTTTCTGAGAAAACCCAATCAAGTCTAATATTGAATTAAAAGCCACATTAAGGCAGTCACTATCTACATCCACATGTATATTAAAGTCCCCTACTTAATTATCAGATTTCAGCACTAAATCAGCTAAGAAATCAGCAAATTCGGATAAAAATTCTGAATAGGTTGATGGGGGACGATAAACTATGGCAAAAAAATTGGGTTTAACCTGAAATTGTTAAAGTGCCCAACACTGAGGACCAGGCCCTCAAAGGAATTATAACATGTTTTTTGCTTTACATTAACTAGTAATTTGGAATGGTAAATTGTTGCTACTCCTCCTCCACGACCAGAACTTCTGGGATTTTGACAGTTTAAATAACCAGAGGGAGCTGATTCATTTAAACCAACATAATCCTCTTGCCCTAACCAAGTCTCTGTAAGGGAAATTAAATCAATCTGATGATCAATTAACAGATCATGGACTAGCAGAGACTTGGGAGTTAGAGACCTAATATTTAATAAACCACATTTAATTTTTAAATTATGAGGAGGAACAGAGGCCAAATCATTCAATTTAGAGGCTTTATGTTTAATTTGAGTTTTACCAATATTTTGCTTTATCACTTTGGGATGCTTATACATTATATTTTTATTCACTTTGGAGGGAGCAGACAACGATTCTCTGATGGGGAAGACAGGGGCTAAGCTGAGGGGTGGCGGATGAAGAGGAGCTGCAGAGAGGCGTGTAAGACTGCGACTCTGCTTCCTGGTCCCAACTCTGAGTAGTCACGGTTTTGGAAATTTGGATAAAAAAGATGCCAGATTGTTAGATAAATGAGAAGCACCATCCAAAGTGGGATGAATGCTGTCTCGTCTCATAAGACCAGGTTTTCCCCAAAAAGAGCTCCAATTGTCAATGTAGCCCACGTCATTTTTAGGACACCACACAGACAGCCAGCGGTTCAAGGATGACGAGCGATTAAACATGTCATCACTGGTCAGATTGGGGAGGGGCCCAGAGAATACTACAGTGGCAGACATCGTTTTTGCAAACTCACACACCGATTCTATATTAAGTTTCGTGACTTCCGACTGCCGGAGACGGATGTCATTAATGCCGGCGTGAATAACAATTGTGGAGTATTTACAGTTACTTTTAGCCAGCATTTTCAAATTTGACTCGATGTCGCCTGCTCTGGCCCCAGGAATACATTGGACTATGGCCGCTGGAGTCTCTAGGTTCACGTTTCTGACTACAGAGTCGCCAATGATCAGAGTTTTTTCCTCAGCGGGTGTGTCGCTGAGCGGGGAAAAACGATTAGAAACGTGAACAGGTTGGTGGTGAACCGGGGCTTTGCGACTAGGCTTCCTTCTCACCGTCACCCACCCAGTCTCCTCACTGCTGAGGAGAGCCGGGGAACCGCTGACAGTGGGACCTAAGCTAGCTAGCTCCACTGCAGCTAATGGGCGTCCGTCGAGATTAACTGGCGCAGACGGTGTTTCAATGCAGCGGAGCCGGGATTCCAAATCAGACAACCTCGCCTCGAGCGCCTCAAAAAGACAACATTTATTACATTTACCGTTATCACTAAAAGAGGCAGAGGTGTAGCTAAACATCTGACAGAGAGAGCACACCAGAGGAGGAGAGGAAGGAGAGCTAGTAGCCATAGCTAGTGGCTAGCTAGTGGCTGGAGAGCTGGAGAGCAAACCACACAGGCAGACAGCAAAACAGGAAGTGACGATACGTTACCACAAGGAAGTGACGATCTCCTGCCCCTACATCAATATAAATTGCCAATACATCAATATAAATTAAATAATTCATACCTGATCATATTTATTATTTATTAATATTCCATATTTCCGTTACAGGTAACACCAAAAAAGAAGGCCCCAACGGTGGTTCATACAGTCTCGCCTGACACTGACAGACGTACAGTTTGTGACATTGTGCTGGATGGGACGACGGCGCCGCTGTTGGTGGACATGGGGTCAGTGGTCTCCATCCTGAACTTGGCAACGGTAAGACGATGTTTTTCCCACTATAGAGTTAGCGGTACCAGCATCACCTGTTATGGTTATGGTAGCCACCCGCTGGATATCGTGGGCTCGGTTTAGCTGTCGGTGAGGTATGGAGGAGCCTCTATCTACACCAACGAGTTCCTGGTGTCGCGGGAAGGAAATAACCTAATGGGGTGTGACGTCTTCTACGGGCTCAGGTTCGCCATTACCTGCGGAGAGTTGGAGGAATGGGCAGGTGGTGGTTTGTGGGACCGACCCTTTTATGTGGGATGTGACGACGAAGTGTGGGACTTAGGGTGACCCATTCCGTGTGAAGAGGGACACCGCTGACACCATAGTAGGCCGACTAGGCGGGGATCCCGTGCCAGTGTTTGTGGTCCAGAGGAGGACGGACCTGCATGGCATGGTTTGATCTCTGTGGAGGCGGAAAGGTCCAGAGAGCAAGAGTTGCCGGGTTCCGGTGGTCAGTGGGATACCACTGTTGAGCCAGCAGTAACTGATGCCACTCCAACGCACCATCATCTGGCGTCCGGGGCAACACCAGACGGCGCAGACCCCAACCGTGCCGTTAACCAAGGCAAGGGACATGGACGGAGTCATAAAAGAGCCAGAATGCGGCGCAGTCGACGGAGGAAGCCAGTGGGTGTTCCCCTAAGGGAGGGCGATAAAGTGCGCCCTAGGGTTGAGCCTCGGCTTGGTCAGGTGCACAGTTCCAGAATCGGGACAGCGGGACAGGATGATCTGCGGGTGGGCCAGTCTGGCGGTGACGGTTACTTAAAATTGACTGATGAGTCTGACAGGCATCCCAACGAGCTGCGACATTGGAGTGCAGTTGGGCGTCGATGCAGTCTGTCTCCAATCGCAACAAAGCGGAGACGCTCTGGAAGTGGGCCGTGTGACGGACACTCCGGGGGGGGGGGGCCTTTGAAAGACCCGGGTTGAATGCATGGGGCTAACAGTGGGTCTATTGTGCAATCTATAATGTTTTGGTTTGTAGTTAATTGTTCTGGGGGTTTTTTGTTTTTTTTTTTTAAAAAAGAATAGAAGAAATACAACTGTTTTGAGGTGTGTGTTTACTGTGTGGTGACCTGTTAGTACGTGTTCCTGTTTGGTCAGGGGATGTAGGTACAGTGATCACCATCTTGTAAAGTGTTGTATTTTGATCTCATTAGGGACGTAATTACCTTTGTGTTAGGGTGAGTCATTTGATAGGCACTGTTGTGAGTGTGTGACTGTTGTTTGTGTAAGGTGCTATAATGCCTGAGTGTGAATGGAATGATTATTGCCCATTGTGTGAAACTGGGTTTTTTTGTGTGTCTTTATTTTGGGGAGTTCCCTGTTTAAGTGTTTATGTATATTCTGTGGGTTTATGGGACGGGTACTGCCATTTTCTGTGTTTAGTTTCTATGTGTTTAGCTTAGGAGGCATTATTTTGGTTTGGTAAGTGGCTCATTTTTCTTTCAGAGACTCTGATGTTTAAATAGCGGAGGGTTCCGCTGAACCAGTGTTGTGTGAGTGGATAGGCCTGTTCCCCTGTATTAGATTGTGATTCGGGTATAAATTTATTAGTTGGGTAATTAGTGTGGTTGCAGTTTTTTCAAGGGGGGGGATTTAGGATAGGAATATCATATAATATATTAGTATGGCGGTGCCCTAGGCTGGGAGGGATGAGGCCCCGCCTATAGGAGGCAGTGCCACTTGTACTATAAAAGCCTGAGGCAGGAGACCTCCAGTCTCCTTGCCACACTCCCGTACTCACGGTAGGGTCTCCATATATGTCTTATAGTTCTTGTCTAATAAACATTATAAATGTCACCTCGCCTCCTCATTATTTGGGACATAACACAAATTAGGTGTGTAAATTTACTCCTATCATAAATTTTGGATCATATTCTACATCTTTCTCATTGACGGTAAGCTATTATCACTTACCACTTTCAAGTTACAGCCTTCGGAATTTGTGATATCTAAACTGAATATTTTCTTTAAAAAATCTTTGCCATCAGAGGGTGCATGCAGATGGTGTGGATCTGCAACAGAAATCCTGAACTGGGTGGTCAAAAAATTGTAAATAATTTGCCATTGTTGTGCATGGCTTGTATAGGTACCCATGCACAACAATGGCAGACTCTTTGCATTTTTGGGCCAATTAAGAAGTAAAATTAGAAAACTTCCCACAGAAACCTGAACGTGCCAGGACACCCTGGTTGAAAAACACAAACATGAAAAAGCAATGTATTTTTCTGCAAACAGTCTCAAACATTTGCAAAATAGTTGTAAGCGGTTGTAAATGGTTGCAACATGTTTGCAAACAGTTGTAACGCATGTCCCTAAAGTTCTTTTTGGTTCACTAAGTAGTCAACACTATAAACTGTTGAAGAACCTTTATGATCAAACTGTTTTTGACCTTAAAAACTGTGTGCGAACTATTTTGCAACCGTTTACGAATCCTGACGAAACCCCAAAAAGCACACCGTTCTTGAACATTACTTAGTATTTGCCACTGCATGAGATGCTAACTTGATTTTCACTAACATTCATGAGAAAAGTTGGCAAATCCAAAAATTATGTTCATCTCTGCCGGCCTGCCATCCACATCCAATCTGCCAGAATTTTCCATCCAGCCTCCAGAATATTACTGAATTCAGGAATAGTTTTGCTGCAAATGAGTCACACAGGTGCAGCATTGGGCTGGGCGATTAACTGAATTCAAACCAAAACCGGGACATAGAACCAGCATAACCTCACTCATGTCGGTTTTTTCGGTTCTTCCCTTCTTCCTGTTCTGTGTGTGTGTGTATATGAGAATGTTCATGTACACTGTCACGTGATTCTGCCACCTGGTAGCAGTAGCAGCACAATCAGGAAACAGCAAAACAAGGCGGACAAAATAAAATGGCTTGTACCGAAAATGTGGCGTCCATCCACTGTTTCATCTGTGGATGCAGGAAGGGCGCGAGCCGGTCCATGGCGGCTGGCTTCAGTGTGCCGAGCCTGGTTCCTGTTGGTCTCTCACTGCTGTCCACCTTATCAACTGTTTTGCAGAGAGAATTGTCTCATAAATGTGCAAGTTTTTTTCTCAAAAATTTGCAATTTTTCTCTGTAAATTTGTAGATTTTTTCTTGTAGATTTGCAAGTTTTTCTAAAAAATGTGCTACTTTTCCCCAATAAATTTGTTACTTTTTTCTTGTAAATTTGCATTTTCTCAAAAGCTGCGACTTTTTCCCCTGTAAATTTGTCTTTTTTCTCCTCATAAAATTGTAACTTTT
Organism: Pholidichthys leucotaenia; assembly: GCA_020510985.1. Classification (NCBI taxonomy): domain Eukaryota; kingdom Metazoa; phylum Chordata; class Actinopteri; order Cichliformes; family Pholidichthyidae; genus Pholidichthys; species Pholidichthys leucotaenia. The sequence continues at coordinate 219,088,536 of CM035840.1, forward strand.
TTCCTGTAAATCTGAAACTTTTTCTTGTAGATGTATTTTGATGAACTTTTTTCCCCTCTTAAATTTATGATTTTTCTCTTGTAAGTTTTCAGCTTTTTTCTTTTAAATTTATGACGCACATTTCAATGCTTGTTAAGTTTTTATTATTCTATGCAATTAATTGTAATTTAAGACTTTTTGAATTTTTAAATTGGCATCTTTAATCATATTTTTGCATCTTTATTCTTGCATATTTGTACCTAATTTACATTTGTCCATTTGTACTTTATGCTAAATATGTTAATACCAAAGAAATTGCCTACTGGCTATAGTTACAATTCTTCTTCTTCTTTTAGATTTGATTGGCGGTTGGCAACAACCTTACAGGTGCATTACCGCCACACACTCTATATATGTCTCCACTCTAGAAGAATCACTTACAACAAAAACTAAGAATTAAGTTTTAAAATATTTAAATCACTCAATACTAGTGCATACCTTTGCATGCCCGTAGAAACCATGTATAAGCAAGTATTTCTGCATGCCCTTAGAAAGCAGGTGTAAGCAAGTGTAAGCAAGCATGTCAGCACTCGTTCGGTGATGCCTGCCTTTGATCTTTGATGGTATCATAGCGAGTCCTATGATCATGAGCGATGCCTGCCTTTGATCACACACAGACACACACACAGATTTTCTTGAATCACTCTACAGTATACTATGGCGTCTACATGACGTCATATAGACATCATGTAGAGATCATAAGCACATCACAGGCAATCCTATGATCTTTCAGCGAGTCCTATGGTTGTGACAGACAGACACAGACAGACAGCTTTCTTGAATTATATATAGAGTGATATAATTCAATAGGAACTCCTTGTACAAAGATATAGAGTGATGATAATCAAGTCAGTGGCAGTAATGCACCTGTGGGCTGGTTGCCAACTGCCAATCAAATCTAAAAGAAGAAATCTTTGTGTGTCTGTCTGTCACGACCATAGGACTAGCTAAAAGATCATAGGATCGCCTATGATGTGCCCATGATCTCTACATGATGTCTATATGACGTCATATAGACACCATAGTATAGAATGTTTCAAGAAAATCCGTGCGTGTCTGTGTGTGATCAAAGGCAGGCCTTGCTCACAATCATAGGACTCACTATGACATCATCAAAGATCAAAGGCAGGCATCACTGAATGAGTGCTGACGTACTTGCTCACACCCTTGCTTACACCTGCTTTCTACGGGCATGCAGAAGTACTTGCTTATACTTGGTTTCTACAAGCATTCACAGGTGTGCATGGGCACGCACAGGTATGCACTAGTATTCATTAAAGACAAAAAAATAGTTATAAACTTTAAAATCTTTAAACATTAAATCATTCCCATCAATGTTTTTTGTTGTTGATGCGACTGTGAAAAATGTCCGCAAACACAAATGTGAACATGAGTTTGAAAAGGAAAAACAATTTGCCTTTTAGTTTGATGCCTCTTGTTCATCTGATTTAAACTGTTGGAGTGTTTCTGCCAGTTCCCAGCAGGACTCTGAGCGTCTCCATTTCCAAGCCCTCACATTAATCTTTAGTAATAACACTTGAGTTCTCTCGCTTGTCTATGGATGCTAGAATTGTGTTTATCTTTTCAAACGCTTGGAGGAGTCATTCAACATTCAGACAATGCAGACCCACTACAAATCAAAGTCTCTTAATGACACCAGCTCTCTGGCCGCTGCATTTCTGCCACTGGGCTTCTATGGGAAGCTTTTGGCACATTTGATTAGGAGATTAGGGGAAAATGAGAACTGGCAGAAGTGAAAGATAAGAAAAGCAGCTTTGTGGGGTGTTTACGGACTTCAGTTGTGCCCTCTGACAGAGGGCAGGGTGTGTGGTCGTGGTCTTCAAGTGCTACTTCACAGACGTGCTCGCATGTTTGGCAGGATTGGAGCTCTTTTCTGTGGAGGCATATTTCGGAGCTCTAAGAGAAGTTGCTTTGAGCTGCATTATGTCAGGTTAAAGGAACTTGGACACCACAGGCACATAATGATGGCAGAGTGGTGGGGCTGGTTATACACACGCGGCTGTGGCCATCACCCGGCTGCACTGGGTCCTAACCCGCTGTGTGGTCGGCTCAGTTGACCCCAATTTGCACTTCAGATTCACAGCTTTAAAATGAGGGGGCATCAAAGAGTCGGTGGTGAAATCCCTTCAGTCATATCTTACTGCAGAGGAGGATGAATGTTGAGGGACAACCCATTTCCTGTTATTGTAGGAGGATGAAATGTCACTTGATTGATTGATTGATTGATTGATTGATTGAACATCAAGACAAAAAAATTAAAAACAAGGAATCAAAACCAAAAAAAAAAAATAAACATAACAAAAAATGTCCTTGTTCAAAAAGAGTGGGAAGAAGCCAATGCTTAGAAGCCAGCATGTATCATAATCCATATCTCTGTAGGTCACATGGTGATTTGCAGCTCTGAACTTCTGAACTTCTTCTCGGCGATTCTCCTCTCGGCGCCACACCAGTAGGCTGCCTTTTGCAACAGCGGCTCGATTCCGAGTTTTTTTTCCCTTCCTCTCTCTTTTGATCACTTTTTTTTTCACCCCACTTATATCACGGACACACAGATCGTCCCAAATGTCTCCTGAGCCGGTGGACGGAGCCACTGTTTATAGCAGGATACGATACAACAGGGAAGAGCTGCTAGCATTTAACCGCCACCCGGTCCCACTGGAAAAACTCGACATACCGAGAGAATTGAGGCGAAAGCGTCGCGGCTGCCGGGCTGGAGTAAGGCGGAGGACAAAAAATATAAGGTACAGACCCTCCCTTCCATCTGTTGTCATGGGAAATGTACGGTCGATACTGGGAAAGTTAGATGAGCTAGCGGCTATCTCCCGTTATGATAGCACTTACCGGGAGTGCTCTCTCCTTTTGTTTACTGAGACGTGGCTAACTGAACTAGCAGCAGATACTAACATTGAGCTGGAGGGTTTTCACATGATACGAGCTGACCGAACACCAGAGAGTGGCAAAACTAGGGGCGGTGGAGTGATAATGTATGTTAACAACAACTGGTGCAGACCGGGACATATCACTGTTAAACAACGACACTGCAGCAAAGACATTGAGTTGCTAGCTGTTAGCATGAGGCCTACATATCTCCCGAGAGAACACTCACACGTGATCTGCATTGTTGTTTATGCAAATCCGACGGCGAACGCTGGGACAGCGCGTGACGTCATCCATTCAGTAACCAGCAGGCTGCAGACAGAACACCCAGAAGCTCTTCTCCTCATCTCAGGCAATTTCAACCACGTTTCACTGTCTCCCATTCTGCCCACTTTCACCCAGTATGTCACATGCCACACTAGAGACAATAAAACACTGGATTTGTTCTACGCAAACACTAAGGAGGCGTACACCTCATCACAACTCCCCCCACTTGGGAGATCGGATCACAACTTGGTTCATCTCCGACCGGTGTACAAACCCCTAGTGCACAGACAACCTCCGGCCATGCACACTGTGGAGTTATGGTCTGAGGAGACAATGGACACTCTAAAGGACTGTTTTGAAGCCACTGCCTGGAAGCAGCTCTGCGATCCACATGGTGAGGACATCAATGGCCTCATTCACACCTTCACGGGCTACCTCAGCTTCTGTGTGGACAAATCCGTTCCCACCAAGACCATTCGGCGTCACTCAAACAACAAACCCTGGATCAACCCTGAGATAAAAACACTTCTGAGAGAGAAGAAGAGGATCTTCAGGTCGGGGAACAGGGAGATGCTGAAGTCCGTACAGAGGGAGCTGAGGAGAAAGATCAGAGAAGGCAAGGACAGCTTCAGGAAGAAGATGGAGGACAAGCTGCAACAGAGCGACATCAGCGGGGTCTGGAGAAACCTCAAAACCATCTCGGGGCTCCAGAATACCTCCCCCCAGGCCACGGGGGGCAGGGAGTGGGCGAACAACCTGAATCTGTTTTTCAATAGATTTGACCAACCGCCCTCCCCCCTGTCTACACAACAACCACTGCTGCCTCTAAGAAATCAAGTCCTGCTGCCCACTCCCCACTCCACCGACACCCCCCCCACTCCCAACACACAGCCCCCCATCCTGACCCTGACCAAGACCCAGGTGAGGACGGAGCTGAGGAAGATCAAGGCGAGGAAGGCGTCGGGACCGGACGGCATCAGCGCAAAGCTCCTCAAGTCCTGTGCAGACCAGCTGTGTGGGATTGTGATGTATATCTTCAACATGAGCCTGAAACTGGGGAGGGTACCACAGCTGTGGAAAACATCTTGTGTGGTACCTGTACCAAAAACTTCCCACCCCAAAGACCTGAACAGCTACAGACCGGTGGCCTTGACGTCCCACTTGATGAAGACCCTGGAGAGACTGCTCCTTGCTCATCTCCGCCCCCTGGTGGAACCAGCGATGGATCCACTCCAGTTCGCCTACCAGCATGGCATTGGGGTGGAGGATGCGGTGATCTTCCTCCTTCACCGTTCTCTGTCCCACCTGGAGAAGCCCGGGAATATGGTGAGGATCATGTTCTTTGACTTCTCCAGTGCTTTCAACACCATCCAACCGATGATCCTGAAGGACAAGCTGCTGCGCGCAGGGGTGGACCAGCACCTGTCATCATGGATCCTGGACTACCTCACGAACCGGCCTCAGTTTGTGAGAACCCGGGACTGTGTTTCCGACACGATCATCAGTAGCACGGGGGCCCCCCAGGGAACGGTGCTGGCTCCCTTCCTGTTCACTCTTTATACTGCGGACTTCTCACACAACACAACACATTGCCATCTACAGAAGTTCTCTGATGACTCTGCGATCGTTGGTCTCATCTCCAACGGAGATGAAGCTGAGTACAGAGGGCTTATCCAGGACTTTGTGGACTGGTGCCATCGGAACTGCCTCCAGATCAACGCGAGGAAAACTAAGGAGCTGGTGGTGGACTGCCGCAGGCATGGGCAGCCCCTCACAGCACCAGTAAATATACAGGGAACAGACATCGAGATGGTGACATCCTATACAGTAAGTACCTGGGTATTCATCTGAACAATAAACTAGACTGGTCACACAATACTGACGCACTCTACAAGAAGGGACAGCGCAGGCTGTTCCTGCTGAGGAGACTCAGGTCTTTTGGTGTACAAGGGGCGCTGCTGAAGTCATTCTATGACACGGTGGTGGCATCAGCCATCACTTTTGGAGTGGTCTGCTGGGGCAGTGGCATTACTGCAGCCGATAGGAAGAGACTGAACAAACTGATTAAGAAAGCTAGCTCTGTCCTGGGGCAGCGCCTTGATCCGATGGAGGAGATAGGAGAGAGAAGGACGGTGGCTAAACTGTCATCTCTGCTGGAGTCCGAGTTCCACCCTATGCAGGACATACTGGATGCACTGAGGAGCTCATTTAGCAGCAGACTACATCATCCCAGGTGCACAACCGAGAGGTTTCGTAGGTCCTTCCTACCAACGGCTGTCAGACTGTACAACCTAAGCAGGGCTGCTCGCAGAGATAGCAAAAAGACGTAACAAACTAATAGTTTTTTTGAATGCAAAAGATGCAATAGACTTACACAATGGTCCTCTCCGGCATACAACTAGGAACATACCGGTCGCTATGGAGGGTGAGAATATGTATGGGCACATAATCATACCATGTAGGATAACTAAATAGACGGTTATGCTGTTTCATCCCACCTAGCAACAATGCTCTGCACTGTGTGTGTTTATATATTTACATATTTATTCCATCTAGCTACAATGCTCAGCACTGGGTGTGTTTATATTTATATATCTATATATTTATTCCATCTAGCTACAATGCTCCGCACTGTGTTTTTATATATCTACATATTATTCCATCTAGCTACATTGCTCCGCACTGTGTGTGTTTATATACTTGCATATTTATTCCACCTAGCTGCAATGCTCCGTACTGTGGGTGTTTATATATTTTTTTTCCACAATATCTTTATTGAACCTTTTTTTTTTTTAACAAACATGATACAAACAATCAAACACTAACACTAAAGTACTACAAAAAAAAAAAATGCACTAAAAACACCAACAACCACCAACAAAATCAAGTCTTCAACAATGCTCCTCTGTTTAGTCTAGACAATCCAATACATAAGTATACATATTATGTTCACCAGTTTGGAATTTACAAGGTCCACACACATCATTCACCTTCTTCTTCAAGAGTTATGTTTAAATTTTTTACATAATCAATAAAAGGTCTCCATATATTCTCAAACACAATTTCCTTTGATTTTAGTATATATGTTATTCTTTCTAATGGAAGGTTTGTTAACATCTGTCTTAACCACTGAGTCACATCTGGTCTATGAGTCTTTTTCCATAATAGTGCAATACATTTTTTGGCATTAAGCAAACTGAGGTCTATGAATGTTCTTTCACTTTTATTAAAATTATGCTTTTCTGGGTACAGACCCAACAAAAACAGTTTAGGATTCAATATGATTTGTTTTGAGATTATTTTTTCAATTGTTACCCTCACCTCTTCCCAAAACATTCTTATTAATCTACATTCCCATGAACAATGAAATAGGGTTCCTTTACTTTCCATGCATTTTGTGCATGTATCTGGTATATTTTTGTTATATCTATTTAACTCCTCCGGTGTAACATACATCCGCATTAACCATTTGAAATGTATCAATTTAAGGCGTACATTTATTGATTTGGTTTGAGCTTCTGTACAAGCCAATTCCCATTGTTCCTCTGAAATTTCAATTTGCAGATCTTCTTTCCAGTAGTTTAATCTTTTCAGTGAATTTTCACTTGAAGATAGTGTCAATGAGTTATAAAACTCTGAAATAATACCCTTTCTTTTACTATCTTTCATCATCATTTTTTCCAAGGATGAATAAATAGGTCGAGTGAGAGCTTTATTTTGATTTGATCGAATAAAGTTTCTAAGTTGAAGATATTTAAAAAAATGTGTTCTATTGAGATTAAATTTGATCCTCAGCTCTTCAAAAGACATTATGTTGTCTGCACATGGCAAATATAAATCCTGAATCTTTTGTATCCCTTTTAAATTCCATACTTTATATACAGCGTCCGCTCTCCCTGGTTTAAAATATTGATTACCCCATATTGGACTAAATTGTGACAATAACTGTGGTTCTTTTAAATAGTTTTTAGCTTAAAACCATATTTTGATCATATGCTTTACAAATGGATTTTTAACTTGTTTTTGTAATTTTTTTGCCGAATCTGAGTATATGAATATGGGAAGAGGTAAAGGTAAATTGTATGATTCCATTTCAGTCCAGTGAGGGAGATCATTTGATGAAAAATAATATGTCATAGACCTCAGTTGTGCCGACCAATAATACAACATAAAATTTGGACATTTCAGACCTCCACGATCAAATGGTAAATATAATAAAGACAAACGTAATCTAGCCCTCCTGTTGTTCCATATAAATTCCACTAACTTTTTTTTTATTCTTGAGAATAGATCTAAAGGTGGTGATAAGGGAATGTATTGAAATAAATAAAGTATTTTAGGTAAAATATTACTTTTAAGTATATTGATTCTCCCGATCATCGACATTGGTAGTGACATCCATCTCTGAGTTAACTCACTGATATCTGACATTAAGGCTTCATAGTTGACACTGGCGACTGATTCTAGCTTAGGCATAATTTGGATTCCTAAATATTTAAACTGATTTACAACATTGAATTGATTTACCTCAGGGGCTGGGTAATTTCTCTGGGTCTCATTTAGCATTAATATTGAAGATTTAGTTTTATTTATTTTATATCCTGATATTTCCCCAAAATTCTTTATTAAATTCAACAAGGTTGGAATTGATTTTTTTAGATTCGACATAAACAAAATTATATCATCGGCGTACAGGGAGATTTTATGTTCTGTTGGTCCAACTTTAATTCCATATATTTGTGAATGTAAACGTATCGCTATCGCTAAAGGTTCAATTGCCATAGTAAACAGTAAAGGTGAAAGTGGACAGCCTTGTCGACATCCTCTATTGATTTTTATTGGTTTTGAAATATTGTTATTTGTTAGGATTTCTGCTGTAGCATTATTGTATATTATTTGAACCCATTTTATGAAATTATTTCCAAGTCCAAACCTTTGTAGGACTTCAAAAAGAAAGGGCCATTCAACTCTATCAAAGGCCTTTTCGGCGTCCAATGATAGGAGAGCTGTATCCGGTGCTTCTTTATTAAAATAAATAATATTAAATAGTCTTCTTACATTATGGAAGCCTTGTCTACCCTTTATAAAGCCATTCTGATCTCGATTAATAATATTTGGTAAAATTTCTTGTATTCGTCTTGCTAAAATTTTACAGATTATCTTAAGGTCGGCGTTTAATAGGCTTATTGGTCTCATATTTTCACATTTATTAGAGGGCTTACCTGGTTTTGGCAGCAGTATAATTAAGGCATTATTTATGTATGATGGTAAATTATTATTTTGAAATGCTTCTAAAACCATTTCCAAAAAAGGTTTTATTAATTTATTCTTAAATTTTTTATAAAGGTCAACTGGAAGACCATCTGGTCCTGCACTTTTTCCTGAATTCATATTATCAATGGCTAGCCCAACTTCTTCTTGACTAATTTTAGACTCCAATATCTCCCTGTTTTCATTTGGAATACACGGTATAGATAGTTCGTTCAAAAACCCATTTAGTTTTGTTAAATCAGGTTCATTTTTGGTATCATATAATTTTTCATAGTAATCTCTAAAGGCTCTATTAATTTCTAAAGGATCTATAACTACCTGTCCGTTACTTATAATACTGGTAATTGGTGTTTTAATTTCCAATTGTTTAATCTGCCATGCTAATAATTTTCCTGATTTTTCACCTTGTTCATAAAAAGATTGTTTCAATCTTAGAAGACTCGAGGCAGCTCTATTCGCTGATTTTTTGTCGTATTCAGCTCTCAAAATCAGTAATTCATTCTCCAACCTTGGGTCACTTCCTGCATACACTTTTTCCTGAAGATTTTTTATTTTATGTTCCAATTTAGCTCTCTCCTCTCGAGTCTTCTTAGATTTTGATCCTGTATAACTAATAATATGTCCCCTAATAAAAGCTTTGAAAGCCTCCCACTTTACACATGCTGATGTTTGTGTAGTATTGATGTCAAAGAACTCGTCTATCTGTTTTTCTATATACTTGACAAATTCCTCATCCTGAAGCCATTTATGCTGAAATTGCCATCTACCTGATTCCTTTGTCAATTTTTTATCTACATATATTAGACAACAGGGTGCATGATCAGAGATCACGATGTTATCATAAAAGCAGTTTTGAATCTTGGACCTTAATTCTGTGGAAATCAAAAAATAATCAATACGTGAGAATGTCTTGTAGGTACTGGAATAACAAGAATAGGCTTTAACTTGTGGTTTCATTTCTCTCCATATATCTAACAATCTCAATTCTTTCATAAAATGATTAATAGTCATCCTACATCCAATGTGCGTACAATCCAGTCCTGTTGATCTATCCACACCTGGATTCAATGTACAATTAAAATCCCCTGCTATTATATGTTGCCCTGTAAGTGATGATAAGATGAGAAATAAATTAGCAAAGAACTTCTGATCATCTATATTGGGACCATATAAGTTCACAAGATTTATATTTTCTAATAGCAAAGAACCTTGAATGATTACATATCTTCCAAATTTGTCTCCAATTACATTTTTCACTTGAAAAGGAACTGATTTATGTATGAGAGTCATAACTCCCCTGGCTCGGGATGAAAATGAAGAGGTGAATACACTTCCCTGCCATCTACTCCTAATTCTTTTAACATCCTCCTCTATCAGATGAGTTTCTTGTAAAAACACAATTCTTGAACCCATGTCCTTTATTTTATTCATAACTTGTTTAAGTTTTTTTTAAATTGTGTAGACCTCTGCAATTCCATGAAGTTAAATTAAGATTAACACTTTGGTCCATGATCAATAGAGAGTTTGGGATTACCTTGCAGTGTAAACATGCTCATACAGAGAAGCAAAAACATGAGTGGTTGAACATTCATCCTACAAACTACACACAAACAAATTTCCCCTTCCCACACTTGTGGCAAACCCCCCAAAATCAAAAGAAAAATTCTGTCTCCCGATATAGCCATCGACCGTTCCACACCCACGGGGAACAGCCTAAGCCACTCCTTCTTCATCCTCCCAATCACCCTAACTCTACTGCTTTTAATGACGTAACATTAACTCTCCTCTGTAGTTTTCCAACTTAACTCCAAAATTTTTAACAACTTTGTACATCGTAGTTTTTTGGGGTTTTTTTGTTTTGTTTTTGTTTTGTTTTTTAATATATAATACAATCTATATTTTGTAAACTTACTATTTACTTCAAGTCAGTCAGATGCCTGTGCAAATGCTTAATTATTCTACCTTATATTTTGTTCATGCTTAGCTCCCACCAGTCTCTTCTTCTTCTTTGATCTTCTTGATGAACTCCTGCGCCTCCTCTGGGGTCTTGAAGATGTGGGTTCTGCCCTCATACGTGGTCAGCAGTCTCGCAGGATAGATTACACCATGACGAATCCCAAGGTTGCGCAGCTCCTTACGTACGGGATCAAACTGCTTCCTCAGTTGCTGGATTCCTGTGGCCAAATCTGGGTAGAACCGCACCTGCTGGTCCTGGTGTTTAATCTCTCCTTTAGCACGTGCAGCGTTGAAGATCTTCATCCTGTCTCTGTTGCTAAGAAACTTCATAATTAAGGTCCTCGGCGGTCCCTTGTCTCTCCGTGGGCCAATACGATGTGCTTTTTCCAGAACCACTGCTGATTGCAACTCCTCGCTGCCCAGCACCTCCGGAATCCACTTTTCCAGAAAGGAACATACGTCCCGACCTTCTGATTCCTCTGGAAGACCCACCAGCCTCAAATTATTCTGTCTCGACCGAGATTCCAAATCCAAAATATTATCTTCCAGAGATTTTTTTTTTTTTTTCCAAAGTGCGCACCTTTAATTGAAGACGGGTGACGTCATCTTCAGCACTAGCGAGACGGAGCTCCATCTGCGCCGTTCGTTCTACACAGTCACCCAATTCCTTTCTTATTCCTTCCAACGCTGTCATAATCCCATCAAATCTAGAGGAAAAGTCCGCTCTCATTGAACTCATGGCAGCCATCAGCGCATCTGCGCCATTCCCCGCAGAAATCGCACCGCCGCCAGCCTCCTCTGCCATATATGGAGTTTTGTTTGCTGCGTCACAGACCTGAAAGTCCGTTAATTTGGACTGTTTCGGCGGCTCGCTTTTTCCTTTTCCTGGTTTTCCAGCCTTAGGCTTCGCCGACATATCCTCGCCCAAATGCTGGGATACGTTCTGTCCCAAATGAGAGAGTTATTTGCCGATTTTTTTCTCCAGGAGCAGAGCAGAGCGAGACACGTCCGTCCTACGTGGCAGCCATAACCGGAAGTCCGGGTGTTTATATATTTACATATTTATTCCATCTAGCTACAATGCTCTGCACTGTGTGTTCATATATTCATATATTTATTCCATCCAGCTACAATGCTCTGCACTGTGTGTCTGTGTGTGTGTGTGTGTGTGTATATATATATTTTATAGTAATATGTACATATGTATATTAGCTGCTCTTGCTTGCTTGTTTTTTTTCTTGCCTTCTGATTGTTGCTCTGAGTGTTGCTATCCCTGTGCTGTTGCAATCCTGGAATTTCCCCGTTGTGGGACTAATAAAGGCTTATCTTATCTTAACTCCCAAGAGTTTCTCTTCTACTGCTGCTCAGGTGGAGTGAGGTGTGATGATGGAGTCACCTGAATGCAGAGCGGTCATCAGGTTCCTGTACTTGAGATGTTTGATGAGATGAAAGACTAATGGGGAGGATGAACCATTGTATGACGTCGTCAAGCACTGGCATCCACAGTTCAAGTGTGGTCGGACATTAGTGGAAATGGCATGGCAGGTACAGGCCATCATTTTGGAGGACAACCACATAACTGTTCCCCAACTAACCCCAGATGTGAAGATCATTGTGGGAAAAATCATCCATGGCCGTCTGTATGATAGATTCCCTGGTTGCTCACACCTTTCCAGAAGCGGGAACGAGTCACATGCTCCGAGGCTCTTTTGCTCATGTGCCAAGAAAACCAGTTCTTCTACAGACTGGTCATCCAGGACCAAACATGGGTCCATCACTATGATCCAGAGACTAAAACCCAGTAGAAGCAATGGAAACATTATGACTTACCACCTCTAAAGAAGACACATGTCCAACCTTTGGTGGGCAAGGTCATGCTCATGGTCTTTTGGGACCAGTATGGAGTATTGATGATAGAGTTCCTGGCAAAGGGTACCACAATTACCGGGACTTACTACACTTCACTCCTGCAGAAATTGTGGAAGGCCATCAGAACTGAGAGGCGTGGCATGCTGACCAAAGATGTCCAACACCCTGGTTCACAACTCACATGTTGCCTAGACAGAAGCACGGTCCTGCAGCTATGAAATCCTTCCTCACCTCCCTGACTTACCTTGGCAAAGTCCCCAATGCTGTGTAAAGTGATGGGCGAAGCGTGTGACCCTTGGTGCTACCTATGTAGAGAAAGACTGATAACTGTGCCAGGATTGGTTCACTCAGTCCATGGGGAAATCTTTAACAGTCCTCATAATTACATGATTTGATCATGGGCCTGATGTGCAGTGGAAGACTGAAGACATCGCAGTTCCCAATAATATCATAGTAATAAATGACAACATATCATCATTTGCTGGTTAATTAATGCCATAATGTTCTGCCAAAACTATTACCACTATATGAAACAGTTCCCAGCTGCTACTCTTGGATTCTGAAATTTGCAACTCTTTGCAAAACTTTTCTCTCGTGTCCATTTTTTTCTTGTAATTTGTATTTTTTTTGTGTGTGTGTACATTAGAGACTTTATTCTCATGGGGTTTCTTAATATAAATTTGAGATATGTTGCAAATTATCCACTTTTCGTAGAACTATAACTTTCCTCTAGTGGGCTCACCAGGAGGGACCATTGGGTTCATGGTGCTACAGTATGTGGATCAGGTGGCAGTCTGAGCTTCTCTGTGTAAACTGCTGCCCCCCCACCCCCCGATAAGCGATGGATAGATGGATTTGTGACTTTACTGTCACCAATTTGGGATTTTTTTCTTTCTGCTTAATGTTTTTGTGCTATAGGCGCTCACTTCTAAATAATGGCTGGGTTTCATCATACAGTCATGGCTTTTGCTTAGGCCCAGCTCAGGAGATGCAACAATGGCAAAGAATTTGTTGTCCTGAATGTAGACTCTCCAAATGAATGACTTGAAAATGAAGATTAATATTTAGGCTGGGTTTTATCGGTTGTTTTTTTTTTCCTTCAGAACAAAACTTTTACCAGCATGTAAATAGGTGGGGACTTGAATGCTAACATTTGTAGCCATTTCATCCATAGGGCAAAGTACACAAATGCTATGGGCCCCCAGCAGCTGAAGGGGCACCCAACCTATGAGCTGAATCTCAATATCATGGTGCTATTACTAAATCATTGGCTTAATAGTTCTAATTTTGGACAATCATTCACATTTCACTACAACGAACGGCATACCATGCACACTGATGGTGGTGACAAAGATAAATGTGACAAACAGCTTTGACATGTGCACAGCAGAAAGACAGTAAACTGACAGTCTAACAAAGAAGAATATGCTTATATGAACAAAATCTTGCATACCCCCCCCCCCAAGGAAAAAACAAACAAACATTTGCTTATTATATGGTTCAATTCTGTCAAGAAGATAATCTCATTTTGTCAAATGCTTCATACAACATCATGGTTGCATCATTGTGTCAGTGCAGCAGATGGTCATGCTGCCTTGGCATGCATAGCATTTTATTATAGGGATAGGGTGACTTGTGGCACCAACAAACTGGTTTCTGGAGGACTGGAACTGCCAGTAATATGCCACTAGTCAGTCCTGCCAACAATGCCAACTGTGACCAAGTGACAGAAGGTGAAGCACCATCTAGTGACGTCGAGCCAGGGGATGGAACTCACAACTTCTCATAACAGGGTCCAGCACTCTACTCTTGTCAAAAAGAGGGTCAACCCACTTGACAAGCCAAGTAGGATTTGTTTTTAACTTGTCCTGTCCAGCAGCTTGGCAAGCAGAACAGATTTCTGACTGCCTTGTTGTGCCACACACTTGAGCTCTGAATGTAATTGATATATATTACTGCATATAAATAATACTTATAGGCTCCTCTTCCTGTATAACTTTAATACTTTATTAAAATTGTCCTAGTTATGCTGGACCTGACAGGGGGAATTGGAGAGGCAGCTGAGGAGATATGAACTGGTCGGAGTCAGGGTGAGGAGGGGGACAGAGTGAGGAAAAACAGAGAAAGAAAACACAAAAAAGAATAGCTGCTTCTGAGGAGATATCAGGTCAGGCCTGACATCTGCACCTAAAAGAGACCAGATAGACACAGGGCAACAGCCCCAGGAGATGCTGAGTCATGCATCCTGGCCCACAACTTGCCACCCCAGCACAGGCAAAACATGGCATTCAAGGCCCCGTGAGCCCGAGAAGCACCTAAACCTCTGGCCAAGACCGCATTCGCCCCAAGAGGTCTGGGCCACCCCGAACACCCCACCCCCCATAAGAGCAGACCTGGTCCACCCCAGACATGCAGAGCCACCAGGCACCCATGCCCAGAGGAGGCAGCAACGAACAGTGGGCAGCCACGGGGGAAAGCCAAACTCCCCTTCTGCAGGAGGTGACTCACACCTACTGCCCCCACCCCCCTGATCTGACCTTAACCTAACCACACACAAATACTCATGATGTCTCCCCTCCCTCCAAACCCCTCACATAACCACACACACATAATGCCCGAGACACTGCCACAAGACCAGCAGCAGCTTGGGGCCTGGCATTGGTGATGCCTGGCATTGGTGATGATGGGGCCTGGCATTGGTGATGTCCTTGGGGACATCACCAATGCCAGGCCCCAAGCTGCTGAGCAGGCCCCAAACCCAGGGTGGAAGGAGAGAAGTGGGGAGGAGGATAAACCCAGTAGACCCAACACAGGTCTGAACGCCTAGAAGGAATATTTAACAAATAGACGCCATCTTAAATATGGAGTGGCTACCAAAGCAGCCAATAACAGTCACCATTTACCAACAACCTTCATGCCATGAAAGCCACTGGTCAGAGGCTGGAGAGGCTTTACAAAAAAAATTGCATCACCGTCCAACAGTTGGCTTTTAAGGAACATGCTAAGTCATACAAGGATGCTCTCTCCCAGGCCAGGACCCAATACTACTCCACTCTTATTGGCTCCCAACAAAACCACCCCAGGGCATTGTTCTCCACAATCAAACTTCTTTCCCCCCCTGTGACCCCCCACCCCTCAACTGACTCTGATCTCGGCACTAAATTTCACAACTTTTTCCAGGCTAAGGTTGACTCTATTCACCAGCAGCTTCTCTCACCTCTCCCCGCCCCTCTGGTGTCTCTGTCACTGGATGTTGCCTCCCCTACCATTTGTCCCTTCCTTCCCTCTTTCACCCCAAGTGATGCTACTCTGATTAATGAGTTGGTAACTAAGGATGAGGCCTCCACATGCTCCCATGACCCCATGCCCACAGCTCTGGTCAAAGTCTGAATTCCTTCCGTCAGTTCACACATTTTAAACATGGTTAATGCATCACTTCAGTCTTACTCTGTACCCATCAGCCCTAAAACTGCCTCCATTACTCCCATCCTAAAAAAGGTTGGTCTGGACCCTGCCGACTTCAACAACTATCGGCCCATCTTCAACATTCTTTTTTATTAGCAAGATCCTTGGAACAGTAGTTGTTGCACAGCTCCACCTGTCCACCAATGAGCTCTAGGAAACATTTCAATCCGCCTACAGGGTCCACCACAGCACAGAAACCGCCCTGGTTAAGATCAGAAACGATCTTCTGGTGGCCGCTAACTCTGGTTGCATCAGTATCCTTGTTCTGCTTGACCTCACTGCAGGCTTTGACACTGTTTTCCACCCCATTCTTCTCAATCGCCTTTCCACCTACCTTGGTCTCACTGGTACTGCTCTGTCCTGGTTCCACTCCTACCTTTCTGACAGGAAACAGTTTGTTACCATAAATGGATCCAGCTCTCATCCTGCCCCAGTAAACCACGGTCTGCCACAAGGTTCTGTCCTTGGTCCCCTCCTCTTCACAATATACAGTGCATCCGAAAAGTATTCACAACGCTTCACTTTTTCCAATATTACAGCCTTATTCCAACAGGGATTAAGTTCATTTTTTCCTCAAAATTCTACACACAATACCCCATATTGACAATGTGAAAAAGTTTTTTTTTTTTTAGATTTTTGCAAATATATTAAAAATAAAAAACTAAGAAATCACATGTACATAAGTATTCACAGCCTTTGCCATGAAGCTCAAAATTAGCTCAGGTGCATCCTGTTTCCACTGATCATCCTTGAGATGTTTCTGCAGTTTAACTGGAGTCCACCTGTGGTAAATTCAGTTGATTGGACATGATTTGGAAAGGCACACACCTGTCTATATAAGGTCCCACAGTTGACAGTGCACGTCAGAGCACAAACCAAGCATGAAGTCAAAGGAATTGTCTGTAGACCTCCGAGACAGGATTGTCTCGAGGCACAAATCTGGGGAAGGGTACATAAAAATTTCTGCTGCTTTGAAGGTCCCAATAAGCACAGAGGCCTCCAGCATCTGTAAATGGATCCGTAAATGGAAGAAGTTTGGAACCACCAGGACTCTTTCTAGAGCTGGCTGGCCGTCTAAACCGAGCGATTGGGTGAAAAGGGAATTAGTCAGGGAGGTGACCAAGAACCCGATGGTCACTCTGTTAGAGCTCCAGCATTGCTCTGTGAAGAGAGGAGAACCTTCCAGAAGGACAGCCAGCAATCCACCAAACAGGCCTGTATGGCAGAGTGGCCAGACGGAAGCCACTCCTAAAAGGCACATGGCAGCTCACCTGGAGTTTGCCAAAAGGCACCTGAAGGACCCTCAGACCATGAGAAACAAAATTCTCTGGTCTGATGAAACAAAAATTGAACTCTTTGGCCTAAATGCCAGGTGTCATGTTTGGAGGAAACTAAGCATCGTTCATAACTATGCCAATGTTGGTTGCAGCATCATGCTGTGTTGTTTTTCAGTGGCAGTAACTGGGAGACTAGTCAGGATAGAGGGAAAGATGAATGCAACAATGTACAGAGACATCCTCAATGAAAACCTGCTCCAGAGCACTCTTGACCTCAGACTGGGGTGACGGTTCATCTTTCAGCAGGATAACGACCCTAAGCACACAGCCAAGATATCAAAAGAATGGCTTCAGGACAACTCTGTGAATGTCCTTGAGTGGCCCAGCCAGAGCCCAGACTTGAATCCAATTGAAAATCTCTGGAGAGATCTGAAAATGACTGTGCACCCATGCTTCCCATCCAACCTGATGGAGCTTGAGAGGTGCTGCAAGGAGGAATGGGCCAAAGTGCCCACAAATAGGTGTGCCAAGCTTGTGGCATCATATTCAAAAAGACTTGAGGCTGTAATTGCTGCCAAAGGTGCATCAGAAAAGAACTGAGCAAAGGCTGTGAATACTTATGTACATGTTATTTCTTAGTTTTTTGTTTTTAATAAATTTGCAAAAATTTAAAAAAAAACTTTTTCACATCGTCATTATGGGGTATTGTGTGTAGAATTTTGAGGAAAAAATGAATTTAATCCCTTTTGGAATAAGGCTGTAACATAGCATGTGAAGAGCGAAGCGCTGTGAATACTTTCCAGATGCACTGTACATACGCCCGCACAGCCAGATCACCCGCCGCCATGGTTTAAATTTTCATTGCCATGCTGACGATACCCAGCTCTATCTCAGCACTTCACCATCTACCCAGCTTCCTCCACAATCTCTTACAAACTGTTAGCATGAAATCAAACCTGGATGACCACCAACCTGCTCCAACTAAACAGTCGGAGAACAGCTTATTGTTGTTGCTCCAAAAACTCTCCTCCACAAGACCGGGGAGCTTGTCCTCAACATTGATGGCCTCTCCACCTCACCATCCGTCGAAGTTCGCAACCTGGGTGTCATTATGGACTCCACTCTTTCTTTCGACACACACATTAAATCTGTCACCAAAGCTGCGTTCTTCCACCTGAAAAATATCTCCAGACTCCGACCATCACTACCTAATTCTGCTGCACAAACTCTAATACATGCCTTCATAACCTCTCCGGGGTGGCTATGCCCCCACCCCACCCCAATCCCTGTGGCCACCCCTGGTCCCTGCTACTGGACAGTCTAACATAATTTTATAACTAATTTTTCTGTCATATTTTACATGGAGTAGATGTTTAAGAATAATTGATGTGTGCTGTATGTTATTAACAAATATTAACAAAATACAGCAAAGTAGGACAGATCACACTGTCAAGGTGTGTTCAGACCAAACGTGAATGCAGGCATGCAGCGTGATTACATTTTAAATTGATTTTAATGTGCCACCCCAAGATTTTCAGTGGCCCCCATGTGCCCCCCCTTCCAAAAAAAAAAAATTTCTGGAGGCGCCCCTGAACCACCTGGACTACTGTAATGCCAACCCGGTCTCAGTAAAAAATGTATCTAATAAACATGTTCCACAGGGTCACCAATAAAACTTTGGACTGCAACATGTACAAAACTCAGCTACTAGGGTTCTCACTCAGACCAAACCATGGCAGCACATCACCCATACTCTAAAACTAAGGGGGGGAGGAAACGTGGTGTTGGGAGTTTAGCACCTTATTATGAAGTGCGGTGCAGCGGCGGAACAGGAAATGCTCACCGCTACACCACACTTCACAATAAGGTGCTAAACTCCAGCACCACAAATTGCACTGGCTTCCCATTAAATTTCAGATCCTTTCCAAAGTTCTCCTCTTCACCTACAAGTCCCTTCATGCACTGGCTCCACAGTACCCATCGGATCTTCGTCATGTTCACCACCCCTCTCAGAGCCTTTGGTTTGCTGACCTAGGTCTCCTCTCCATTCCCCAGGCTTACAGGAGAACCTTTGGGAACAGGGTAGCTCCTACCTCGTGGAACTCGCTCCCTCTGACAGTTCGCTAGGCACCAACCTTGGAGTCTTTTAAATCCAAGCTGAAAAGACACTTGTTCCTGCAAGCGTTTCCTGACTAACTCGTTTTATGTTTGTCTGTGTCCATTATTTGTTTGTGTTGTTTGGAAAGCGACCTTGGGTTTCTTGAAATGTGCCATATAAAACAAAATTATAGCATATTTCAACACTTTTATGCAAAGTATTTCCACTGAACATGTTAAAAATGCATGAAATCAACCAAAAATAACATTTACCTGATGAAGGTCTGATGCCCACATCAGTTACATTGTTTTGGAAGCTTAGTGTGGAGGAATTTTCTTTGGTCTCCTTGTAATAATTTGTTTCTGTGTGTGATACATTTGGATCCTATTATTGTACATTTTCCTTACACAAACACCAAATCATTTGGAAGAATAAACTTGACCAAAGTTACTCACTACTCAATTAATCCCTTTAGTAGACACTTTCTTACTCGAGTAAATTTTTATGCATACAACTATCCCTGAGCATTTATCATTATGAAGTGCAAACATATGGCATCTTTTTAAATATATGTGGAAATAAATGGAATTTTGACAGTATTGGATATATGCCCTTAGTAAGCTTCTTGTCATCGTTTCCTTCTTGTGGCTCAATGATCAGAGCAACTCTGCTGTTCTTTAACTCTGGATTCCTCTTCAATTAGACTAGAAAGGAGGAGTATAGAAACTGGCAATCTGGAGCATACAAATAACTTCGGCTAAAAACTTTTACATCTGTTTTAGGCCTTTCCTCTTACTCCGGGGTCGGCAACCTGCACTACACAAATAGCTGCTGTGAGTGATTTTTGTCGACAAAAACCTGCATGAACATGCAAACTCCACACAGATCACTGTTGGTCGGGGGCTGGGATCGAACCCAGGATCCCCCAGCCAAGGGTGGAGTTTGCATGTTCTCCCCGTGTCTGTGTGGGTTTACTCCAGGATTTCTCCAGTTTCCTCCCACATGCCAAAAACATGCAAGTTAGGTTAATTGGCATCAAACTGAGGATTCTAAATTGTCCTTAGGTGTGACTGTGAGAGTGAATGGTTGTCTCTCTTTTTCTTGCAAGTTCGTGATTGTTTAACTGAACATTTTTTCTAAAATTCATCATCATGTTTGCCATAAATATGTCCTGCTTTCTCATTAAATTTGGAATATTTTTCTTTGAAAATCTGTTGCCTTTGTTTTATTATTAAAGTTTTATGAAAATTTGTACAATTATTCCCCCCCCAAATCCCAATAGACTGTTCGCTTTTGGGGGATAATCTGTTGTTTTTTCAGGTAAAAATACAGTACACTCTTTTTCATATAAATGTGCCATTTATTCTAACAAAAATTGTAGCTTTTTGTGATAAAGTTGTCTTTTTTCAGCAGATCTTTTGACCTTTTTCTTGCAAATTTGAGCATTTTTCCTCAAAATTGTACGTTTTTCCATAAACTGAATATTTTTGGCATAAATTTTCAGTTAATTCTCAAATTAGATTTTTCTTTGTAAATTTATTACCCTCTACAAGTAAAACTGCAGCATTTTTAACATGAATTTGTTACATTTTTCTTATAAAACTCACTTTTTCCAGTTAGTGATTTTTTTCCAGAAATGTTGACTTTTTCCTTGTAAATTGTGTGCATGTTTTCCTCGAAACTGCAACACTTTCTCTAAATTTGACATTTTTGGCATAAAATTTCAGGTTTTCCCATTTCTGCTTTAATAAGCATTATATATGTATTATACTGTATTATTATTTCCCAGCTTGAGATCAACAAAGTGCATCCCATAATTTTCTCATTAATGTGCAACCATTTTTTCTTTAAAATGTGTTGATCCTTTTCTTGGAAATATGTGAGATTTTTTTCCCCCCTCAATGCCTCAGAGAGCCAGTGGTTATGGGCAAAAGAGCCACAGATTGCAGACTCCCACTCTAACCGCTGCAGCCACCAGGCCTCTTCGCTTTGCCCCATTTGTGCAGCAACAGCGCCCCAAGGTGGCCGTCTGCGGTACACTCAACACTGGATCATGAACTAAGAAAAAAGGGGACACTGACTGCACTTTTCAACAGCTCACACGTCTTAATGAAATGTTTGGAGCATATTCTGTTCACATTTTCTTTATTTGTATTTTTCCTTTTTTGAAATACTGGTTTAACCCTTTATTGGGTGAAGAACCATACTGGGTAACTTCAGGAGGCATAATATATTGTAACAGCCCAATAAAAATGGCAATCATTGAAATGATCCAGTATCTGCCAAGAATGGTCTAGTGAAATTTTGAAATTTCAAGCATACTGAGTTCCTTATAAATGGTTAAAGCCCATCACTTTCAGAAACATCCTTCACCTATTCAGCTCCGCCCTCATGTCTGTTAGCCTTTAGCCTCCTAGCTCGGATGAGTGGCGCTGGTTCAGTGATCCAGTCAGTGTATCTCATGTTACTCTGGTCTATTTCCCAATAATTTTGCTATGATTCCACAACAAATCGCTAACACCATATGCCCCCTTGCCCCCCGATTGCCACAATCGATCTGGTCCGGGACCTGAGGCTGCTGGCCAAGCCATGGGATCTCAAAGGGCAGTGTGTCCCTCTGTGGGGCGTGCCTTCGCTCCCACGGCCGGCTGGGGGATGCCCCGTCATGAGGCAGCTCCCTACACTGACTGTGACAACAGAGTGGAGTCATGCTGAGCTGGCCGCGAGAGCCAGCAGCTTTGGGTCGGCTGCCGCGACTGGCGCTTTGCTGTGGAATCATGGTGAAATTACTGGGAGATGGGCCGGAGTGATGCAAGGTATATTGTCAACTGTGGACTGGTGAACCAGGTGGGAAGAGGGATGGTTATTAGGGTGACTAAGACACATTCCACACCTCGGCACCCCGTCTGCCGAGCCACATTCAAGCCGGGTCCCCCCTCCTCTCCTCCATTGCTTCACTATGAAAATGTATGCCTTTATTCCTCCTCTGCCTCAATCCTGCTGCTCCTCCCTCTTCCCCTGAGGTAGCCAAGAGCATCCGTCTGATTGGTTAATGTTATAACCAAACAAGTTAAGCAGGAATACCTACGTAGGTAAAAAGTCTGTCAAACTCGCCTGTGTCAGGGGGGCGTTACCAAACTGGAAATTCACAGCAGAAAAACAGACTTGGGACTGTGGTGAGACTTTGCTCTGGATATGTCTTGCAAGTCACAAACATATAGACATGTTAACAACAGAAAAAAAAAAACTTGATTTTTGCTGGAGTCACTGTTTTGATATTTTTTGGATAATGACGTGACCAATAGACACATTTCAGACAGTTAAAACCTACAAACACCAGTTTAAAGTCAATGACCCCCTTAAAACCTGACAAGTTGTAGTTTGATCATAAATCATCAAACTCAGAGATGGAAAAAACAAGACTTTATTGCCATTTTCCCCCAACATGGATTATACAATGAAAGTTGTAATGTCAGACAAGTACAGACGGTTGAGTTAAATACAAAAATGGTTATTTAGATTTCTCAACAACCGACTACAGAACATGAGTGCGCCCAGGACCTTCAGAAAGATAAAAACAAAACAAAAAAAAAAAAATATGGACAGGAGCAGTATTATTAAAGCAAACTTTATTTACAACACAGAATTAAAACTTCATGCCATGCTCCTCAAACACACACACACACACACACACACACACACACAATGGGCAAGCCTTCTTCGGCTCAGCAGTGGTGACTGCCATGTTGGCTCTACAGTCCGCATCCATGGCTGCTGTTAAATGAGTGACATTAGGTGCTGGATGAAGGACTTTACGTACAGTATTTACAGCCCGAAGTCAACCTGCGGCGCTCACTCACGATGCGAGCACCGCCAACTGAACACCAGCACCGACTCATGTTGTTTCAGCTGTGCAGATAAAGTCTGGAAGTTGTGGCTGTTGACAATGAAAATCCTGTCACAGCAGCAGCAGGCTTTCACAAACCTCAACAGTAATAACCTCCACAAATTTGGTCACAGGTTGCCGCCAACTGAGAAGTAAAGCAGCAGACCAGTTGGAGCACTTTACCAACGTCATGAACATCACTGGCCTTAAGGTGGAAACCAGTGATGCCTCAACGGCCACACAACACCAAACAGGAAAACGCCAGATTTTCTTCACAGTCCCACCCACCAGACACTGGACCAGAACACCCCCCCCAATCTGGATTTGTCTGACAGGAATCAGACTCTTTATTCATGGAGGTCAAGGTTCTGATTTGTGCTACTCTGAAAGACTCCTAGCCAATTTCCACTAGTTTTCTACAGGGGAAAAAGGCCACCAATTATCTAACAAGTACACATATTAATTAAGAGTTTGTTAATGTTAGGTACAATAATTGCTACTTGTATAACTGGCTAACATGACCTCGACACAGGCGAGCTTCTTCAGTCATATTTTGTTAAAAACCTCAGGTGGCGGTGAAAGAAATCCAAATTTCCCCCGCTGAGCTTCAGACAGTTTAACTTGCCATGAAGCCACCCCCTTTACACGCACCCCCCCCCCCCAAAAAAAAGACGCCAGTGCTGTGGTTCGTCACAGTAAAACAAGAAGAAAAAACAAACGTCCTCACGTTTGCCGTTCTTCCTGCACAGAAGTGCTGAGTGGTTCAAACAAGTACAAATGAGTTTTTATTCAAACTGCGGTCAGAAACACTCATGGATGGTTTTGGGGGAATCTGGATTGGTTTGAGTTCTGAGCAGGTGCAGGCACAGTGGGTGGAGTCGGGTTCCAGGGGCCCACGGCGTCCCCTCCACCTAAACATGAACAAAGTGACATACGAAGGTTGATGCAGGGGTCGACACTACCAGCTGGACTCCATGGGCTCTGCAGATAAGATGAGGAGCAGCAGCAGCAGCAGCTTCACTGCCGGTTGCTCTTGATCTTCTCCAGACGCTTCTTCAGGTCGTCTAGGTTGGCGGCAGGCGAGGTGGAGCGGGTGTGCGTGTGGATCGGGGAGTGGCTGCCGTGCTCCTGCTGGTACAGCTCCCGGGACTCTTTGAGCTGCGACAGCTTGCTCTGGAGCATGTCGGTGGAGGACGCCACGGAGGGCTTGGAGGACAGCAGAGAGGAGATGGTGGGCCGCTGCGGCGGCTCGTCGTCGTTCCCACCAACACCTTGCTGCTGGGAGAGGGAGATGGCAGAGAGCGACATGAGCATCTCAACTTTATTAGTTAAATGTCTTTGTGCTAAACTGTGACAAATGGTGGTTAAATTACAAAAACTGTGACAAATGGTGATGAAATTACAAAATAAAACCATAAAGAGTGAAATGTAAAAATCTGGGCACCAATTTTTTATTTTTTTTTTTCAATTGGTGCTTTAAAATAAATGTGTCCTACAGAGACTGTTGACATTTACTTTTTCCACACCACCATATGTCTAAACTGGACAGAAAAATATCTAATAATCAAGGAAGTGAGGTTAGAAATGTAACCAAATGATGACGAGCCAATGAACACTGGGCTCTCTTTGCTGATGCTTCAGCTTCAATCCAAAACCCTCCCACACCGAGACTCTGGAATTCAGTTTTCCCATTCATGCTGTGTGCCCACTGGTCCGGATTTTTCGGAAAGGCATCGGTCACCGGAACCGGTGAGGTGCAGGAAAGGGGCGTGGGCATGGGGCCGGTAGAGTTCTCAGATAGGTGGAGTCAGAGCAATGTGGGGGGAAATACTGGAATAGTCATCATTAACCATGAGCAGATTGATATGTCTGTTTTTAACAGCGCTGGTATATTTGTGCTACAAAAGATGACTTTGTCATCATCTGCGCCGGTTTTGGGTTTACCCAATCCTACAAACCCACACAATGCATGGCGAATTTGACTGCCTGGTTCATGAGCTTCGGCTGGATGAGCCCATGTTCCACTGCTCCCCACCCCTCCTTCCTTTGTATGTTGTTTCTATATGACAGCAAGGACTGGTCGTATAGTATTGGGTTGCCTGAAACAGCGGTTATTAATTTCTCCTTCATGTCTTCACAACAACAGGTAATGTAGAGATCTGCTTCTTCCCCCTCATCTTCTCCTCCAGCTGGCTGGTTCAATGGATTGGTCGACGGGTCGGTCCGTGGGCGGTCTTCAGCTCTCTACTGCTACCGGACAATATGGCGTCCTTGGTCTCTACAGTGGGGCAAAAAAGTATTTAGTCAGCCACCAATTGTGCAAGTTCTCCCACTTAAAAGATGAGAGAGGTCTCCAATTTTCATCATAGGTATACAGTGATCCCTCGCTACTTCGCGCTTCACCTTTCGCGCCCTCAGTGCATTGCGGATTTTTCAAAAATATTCATCAAAAATTCAAAATTGAGAAATAATGGGCGGGCGCTAGCAGAAGGCAGGGAGACTACATTAGACCATCAGGTGTCAACACGGAGAGCAGCACAACTCTCTGTTCGCTGTTGTCGTGTTGGCTGGGCTCGGAAATCTCACAAGCTGATTGGCCGAGACGTTTCACCCCGCAAGCTGATTGGCCGAGACGTCTCACCCACCTCCTCTCCCTGCCGAGCACCCATGAAGGGAAGGAAGACCGCATTCATTGCTTTTTATCGCTCGTGTTACTTAGTCTCGCCGCGTGGAACTTTTGGCTGTTCTCTTGTGCCATTTTGTGTGAAATAGTCTTCCCGTTGAGCCACTACGCCGCCTCCTGCAGCTTCAGCTCTATCGGAAGCTGCCCTCGATGATCCTGCGCCTCCAGCACCTCACGATGAGGCGTCACCTGAGGAGCAGTAAAGCTCTCATTAACCTGTGCAGTAAATCATTTTCATCTTGAGTTACGTATCTTGTTATAAGAATAAAAGAGTTCTAAAAACATATTTATGTACACTTTGTTTACATCTACGTATGTATGTACACGTACACACACACACACACGTATCATATGAGAGTGAGAGAATGAACGTACGTATTGTTTATGGATGACGTCATTGGGGTGACGCTACTTCGCGGTTTTTCACTTTTCGCGATCGGTTCTGGAACCCATTAACCGCGATAAGTGAGGGATCACTGTACCTCAACTATGAGAGACAAAATGAGAAAAAAAAATCCAGAAAATCACACTGAAGGATTTTTAATGAATTAATTGGTAAATTCCTCGGTAAAATAAGTATTTGGTCACCTACAAACAAGCAAGATTTCTGGTTCTCACAGACCTGTAACAACTTCTTTGAGAGGCTCCTCTGTCCTCCACTCGTTACCTGTATTAATGGCACCTGTTTGAACTCATCAGTATAAAAGACACCTGTCCACAACCTCAAACAGTTAAGACTCCAAACTCCACTATGGCCAAGACCAAAGAGCTGTCAAAGGACACCAGAAACAAAATTGTAGACCTGCACCAGGCTAGGAAGACTGAATCTGCAATATGTAAGCAGCTTGGTGTGAAGAAATCAACTGTGGGAGCAATTATTAGAAAATGGAAGACATACAAGACCACTGATAATGGTGACTGGGATCGTTCTGATTGGAACTGGGATTGTCCTGGTGTACCGCAAATTGCTGAAGATGGATACAACCTATCAAAATGCTGGCCACGCGAGGTGCATCCATCAAATTGGAAAAATGGAGGAGACTTTGATAGCGACAAATGGAGAACTGTCTCGGAAGGTGGATTACATCATGGTTACGCTTAAGTCTATCCACGACGGACTCAAGCCCCGCAATGAAGGATTAAGCACTGAATCTGCAGAAGAAAATAAAGTTCTTTCTTTGTGATCAGTCTATTTGGCTCAATTTCCCTTATAAAAATCCTCTTGATAATCCCCAGTCTTTGTTTTTCAAAACACTGAGCACACGGCCTCTGGACAGTAGCTGCTTGGGACAATTGCCAAGGACAATTGCTGCAGCCAGACAAAACATCTTCTGCCAAAGTGTCCTTGTGCTCATATTGATACAACATTGCTTCAACACTACATCCACACTGACCCAGAAACTGACAACAAGATAACATTCACTGCTCTCCTTGTGTCCTGTGAACTCTGGTCTTGAATGTGCATCGTGGGCTTTTTTTGTCTTTGTAATCATAATATTGATTACTTATGGTCAATATTCTGAATTCAATGATTTTTTTGCTCCTTCCTATTGTATGATTTCTTATCTGTACCATCCTGTTGGCAGGCGCATTCCCGATGCAGCCGTGTCACTGGAAATGCAGGTTCATTTTCTGTGTCAAGTCAAGTTCTCTCGTATGTTATCAGTGATCTGTTAATGTACTTGGCAATAAATCTTTTTCTGATTCTGATAATCTCCCTCGATCTGGGGCTCCACGCAAGATCTCATCCTGTGGGGTCAAAATGATCATGAGAACGGTGAGCAAAAATCCCAGAACTACACGGGGGGACCTAGTGAATGACCTGCAGAGAGCTGGGACCAAAGTAACAAAGGCTACCATCAGTAACACACTACGCCGCCAGGGACTCAAATCCTGCAGTGCCAGACGTGTCCCCCTGCTTAAGCCAGTACACGTCCAGGCCCGTCTGAAGTTTGCTAGAGAGCATTTGGATGATCCAGAAGAGGACTGGGAGAATGTCATATGGTCAGATGAAACAAAAATAGAACTTTTTGGTAAAAACTTAACTTTGCCGTGTTTGGAGGAAAAAGAACACCATACCTAATGTGAAGCATGAGGGTGGAAACATCATGCTTTGGGGCTGTTTTTCTGCAAAGGGACCAGGACGACTGATCTGTGTAAGGGAAAGAATGAATGGGGCCATGTATCGTGAGATTTTGGGTGAAAACCTCCTTCCATCAGCAAGGGCATTGAAGATGAAACGTGGCTGGGTCTTTCAGCATGACAATGATCCCAAACACACTGCCCGGGTAATGAAGGAGTGGCTTCGTAAGAAGCATTTCAAGGTCCTGGAGTGGCCTAGCCAGTCTCCAGATCTCAACCCCATAGAAATCTTTGGAGGGAGTTGAAAGTCCGTGTTGCCCAGCGACAGCCCCAAAACATCACTGCTCTAGAGGAGATCTGCATGGAGGAATGGGCCAAAATACCAGCAACAGTGTGTGAAAACCTTGTGAAGACTTACAGAAACGTTTGACCTCTGTCATTGCCAACAAAGGGTCTATAACAAAGTATTGAGATGAACTTTTGTTTTTGACCAAATACTTATTTTACCGAGGAATTTACCAATTAATTCATTAAAAATCCTTCATTGTGATTTTCTGGATGTTTTTTCTCATTTTGTCTCTCATAGTTGAGGTATACCTATGATGAAAATTGGAGACCTCTCTCATTTTTTTAAGTGGGAGAACTTGCACAATTGGTGGCTGACTAAATACTTTTTTGCCCCACTGTATATCGTTAAAACAAACCAGCAAAAAGTGTCACAGCAATCAGCTGACTCTTCTGAGGACGACTGCAGACGTCAGTTGAAACATGTCAAGGTTAAATAAACATCTCCTTCTCATCCCTGTAAAGGAAACAGCAAACTAATCTTATAGGGCTGTGAACATGCTATTAAATTACCTGTATCCAGCGCTAATGCCAGAGGACAGCGTGCCACACAAAATGTTTTGACATGCCTCTAACTCATTCAGAAGCGCCTCCAATTCACAAGTCCATGAAATTCCATTAACCCCATTATTTTTGATCGTGGATACAGGAGAATCAAAAGTGCAGGGCTTGAATATATCTATTTGCATATCTACTTGCATATTCCTCACGTGCGTTCAACTTCAAGTAGATTGGGATGTACGAAGGAAATGTGGTTGGATTCCTGCATACGCACTGTTTCATACATCTGGATTTTTTTTTTTTTTTGCTTACAGCGTTTTCTTGTTTTAAATGTACGTCATCTTTCAGTAGGGAATCCATGCAAGTCTTTGTACATGAGGCCCCTGGAGAGGTGAGAGCAGAAGAAGGAAAGAAGGATGACACCAGTAAAAAGTCCAAACCCAGGATGTCTGGGTGGGACTCCAAATGGCCCAATATTCCAAGATTCAAACCTTGGCTGTACAATACTTTAAATGGTAAGTTCCATATCCAAAGTTACTGTGCAAAATTTTAAAGAAAGTATAAAATTAACATGTTCCGACTACAATAGTGTCATGTGTTCCTCTCCCCCCAACCGTAACGCGCTCACTCACACAATGACTACCTCAGCTGTTGGCATAGAAAGACTGGCACACCAACAGTAATAGATCTGCTGCTGTGTCTTTCTGCACCTTATTGCAACCATCTGCACAAATGCCATATCTGCTCCCCCAGCATGGGAACTGTACAATACTTCAACATGTATAGTCAGCATGGAGGAACTCAAGAAAGCTCTGAAGTCAACGGCAAATGGCAAAGCACCAGGACTGGATGGTATTTCCTCTGACATCCTGAAAAATGGTGGCGAAAAGTTGGGTGAAGCTCTACTAGACCAGGGGTTCTCAAAGTTTTGATGGGTGAGGGCCAATTTGGGAATCCAAAGTTGAACCGAGGGCCACCAAAGGGACGGAGGCAAAAAAAAAAAAAAAAGACTGAAAATTCAATTCCATTTGTAATCCTTTTAATTATCAGATTTAATTAGTTTGGGTAAAGTCATATTAACAGTAAGAAATTGGGACTGATGAAAATACAATTTCAGTTTGTCCGTGCTTTCATCCGTCCGTGCTTTTTTTTAATATCTGTGCTTTCATCCAGTGCGATGGAAAACGCTCCATTTTCTAGCCCCTCCACACGTATCGCCAGTTGGTCCTTCAAATCATTTGCCAGATCTTCGATTCGTCTTGTGACTGTGTCATTCGACAAACTTACGTCACGGAACTTTGTTTTTTGGTCTGGGCATACACGCTCTGCCACTTTTAGCATACAGTCTCGAACAAATTCTCCGTCACTAAACGGCTTGCCCCGTTTAGCTATTTCATGAGCTACCACATAGCTAGCCTCTGTTACTGCTTCGCTGGTTTTTGAAAATTGCGTGAAGACTGACTGTTGTGCTGTGTAGCCCCTTTTAAGTTGTTCCATCTTTGTGGTGCGATCCTTGCCACTGAATTTTTCATAATTTTTGTGTTTTGTTTCGTAATGGCGCCTGATGTTAAAGTCTTTTCGCACTGCAATTACCTGTCTGCAGATGAGGCATACAACTTTATCTGACCCGTGAGGTTCAACGAAGTAGTCCAAAGTCCATTTTCCCTGAAACTGCCTTTTTTCCTCGCTGACAGTTCTCGGTTTCCTCGAGTGAGCGGTCTCCATCTCTGCCTCTTTCTCTCGCTGATCCATCTTTATTTCCACACTTCGACTTCCACAAGCACTAATATTTATTTCTTATTCTTCTTCTGACTCAAAATGGTGCTCCGAAACCGTTGCCAACCAACACTAATGCACTGTGCGCTGAACATTCCATCTCCCATAATACAATTGGACTAGCTGCTGCAATGAAGTGATCGCAAGGTCGACAACACATGTAATTACGGCTTGTGCCTACAGATGGCGCCAAAGACCACTAAACGTAGATGTGTATCGGAATTTTTCCAAAGCAATTAGTTCAGATCATATATTGGTTAAGACGTTAACAGATTGGCCGCGGGCCGCCAGAAATGTTTTCGCGGGCCGCCATTGGCACGGGGGCCGCACTTTGAGAAACATTGTACTAGACCTTTCCAACAGATGTCTACTCTCTGGTACTGTGCCCCAAGACTTTCAAGATGCTTTAATTGTCACCATCTACAAGAGAAAGGGTGACCATGCAGAGTGTGGAAACCATTGGGGAATATCACTACTGGCCATAGCTGGCAAAGTCCTGACCAAAATTGTCTTGAATAGACAAAAAATCATTTCGGAAGAAGTTCTCCCAGAATGTCACTGTGGATTTTGGGGCGGCCGTTCCACTGTTGACATGATATTCACTCTACAGCAGCTCCAAGAGAAGGCAGCAGAGCAGCACCAGCAAATGTATGTTGTCTTTGTTGACTTCACAAAGGCATTTGACACCGTGGGCCGCACAACTCTCTGGAAGGTCCTCGAAATTTATGGATGCCCTGACAAGCTTGTTAACATCATCAAGCAGTTCCACTATGGAATGAAAGCACAAGTCTCAGTCAGCAGTGAACCCAGTGATGCCTTTGTGGTCAACCACGGTGTGAAGCAGGGGTGTGTGCTGGCACCAACTCTTTTCCCCCTTTACCTCACAGCTGTGCTGGACACTGTGAACGAAGCGCTCAACAAGGGCGTATTTCTCCGCACAAGGACAGATGGCAAATTGTTCAACCTTGCCCGGCTTCGTGCCCATACAAAAACACAGGAGATGTGCATCAGAGAACTGCTTTGTGCTGATGACACCGCCCTTGTGGCCAGTAATGCAGCTGATATGCAGCAGATTGTGGATCGTTTCTCCTTTGCAGCTGAAATATTTGGCCTAAAGATCAACATATCTAAGACCGAGCTGCTCTACCAGCCTCCTCCAATGTCCACTGAACTGCCAGAAACGATTACGGTCCACGATGAATCACTGAAGACATCCGAGTCGTTCACTTACTTGGGCAGTACCGTCACAAACACCAACTCTGTAGATTTGGAGGTGGAAAGAAGGATCCAGTCTGCCACAAAGGCTTATGATGTGCTATACAAGAGACTTTGGAGTTGTCATGACATCAGTATGAAAACCAAAGTGAAGGTTTATGCAGCTGCAGTTCTTCCTTGCCTGCTTTATTCCATCGAGTGCGCCACTCTTTACCGCAGACATATCAGGGCTCTGACAAGACTCCAGCTTCGCCACCTACGCTCCATCCTCAACATCAAGTGGCAAGACCGTATCCCAGACATTGAGGTACTGCGTCGTGCACACACAGTCAGTGTTGAAGCCCTTATAACAGTGTCACAGCTTCGCTGGGCAGGGCATGTACATCGAATGGCCAACAGCAGACTGCCAAAAGCTGTGTTCTACTCGGAACTGAGCTAAGGAAAAAAGAGCCATGGAGGACAAAAATTGCGTTTCAAAGATGTCCTAAAGTGGCATATGAAGAGAACTGGCACCCCCTATGATACCTGAGAGGAAGAGGCACTCTGGAAAGTCAGCTGGCGAGGACTGTTGAGGAAAGCAACGCCAGCAAGAATATCAGCGTGCACATGACCAACGACATTCAGCAACTACTTCAAGCATTTTCCGGTGCAACAACTATCTGCGTTTCTGCAGATCCCGAGCGGGTCTGATTGCCCACACAAGAGCCTGCTTGAGATGGACCTCAACTCAAACACAAGACAAGACAGTCATCTTCGGCAAAGAAGGACAGCCGTATATATATCTGTCACTGTCTGCACCTACACTATCGCACTGAACTTGCAACTACGAGTGTTACTGCTCTACTTTTCTGTATATAAGATTGCTGGGTCTCATCGTTTATTTACACTATGAGAGGTCTGGGTCTTTCTTTGTCGCCATTTGCACTACGGGTAGCATTGCTGTACACAGACTGCTGCTGTTGTTTTTCCAGCCTTATTCCTTTTTCTCTTTTTTATATTGTGCACACCACTAAAGAGAGAGAGAGAGAAACACCATTTCAATTCTCCTGTCTGTCCTGTACGTGCAATAATATTGACAAAATCTTTGAAATCTTGAAAACAAACGTGGAAAAAGTAGAGTTTGTTAACTTACTGTCCGATTAATCGAGTAACTATCACTACAGGCCAACTTTTAAGTAAGCGTGCATCTCCAGATGCAGGCTTCTTTGTCTACTTCTGGAATTTACCAGATTCTTCTACAGCACTACCGAGGAGAGACCATTAGTATTTAAGGTCAATTGTAGAATTATTAAAAAAATTGGAGAAAGTCGAGGCTTGTAAATTTGCAAGGAATAAAATGAATAAATGAAAAAACATTTTATTTGTCTGGGTGAAGGACATGTCTGTGATATAATAATAACAGACCAGACATTTCTGTAAAACAAACCAAGTAATGTGACCATTTTAACTAATGTCTGGCCTCTGTAACAGTCGGACTGGACTGAGTTTGTGTGTAGAGACCAACCCTGGCCATGTTCTCCAGTCCCTGTCTCTGTCTGAGGATCTTCAGCCTCTCATAGTACACAGCTGGTTTGAGATCTTCGGTGCTGCTGCTCAGGCTGGAGTCGACACTGTGCTGAGGGATGACTGCAGAGACACACAGAGCACAGTGAACACATACTCCTGCCTGGATGCGGTGCAGGGAGGCGCATGGCGATGTCTCACCTGCAGAGGTCTGGATGCGGGTCTTGCCCTCTCTCTCTGACTCGATCATGCGAAGGCCTCGCTCCACGTAGCTCTGGAAGAACTGGGAAGTGTTTTTGAGGAAGGGTTCCAGGTCGGCATCTGAGTACTTCTGTTTGTACTCGTACAACTCTGTTAAACCCTGAGGAGAAATAAAAAACACACAGATATTCCTTTGCATTTTCCGAGAACATCCATACAGTATAATACTGTCTGTGATGGAGTTTAGACTGCGGTGCGCCTCACCTCTTTAGTGTTCTCCTTGGAGCCGATCTTCTTGAAGATTTCTGACAGAATGTCACTGACCTTCGCCTTTGACATTCGATCGTCCTGGAAAATAAAAACCAGCCATTACAATCAGGTAACACACATGCAGCAGATACAGTCACGAGATGGGATATGGGTGTCAGGCTGTGATGTGTGTTCAGGGCTCTCCCTAGTTAGGAATGTTAACCACACCAACTCCTGGTGCTTTTCTGCTGCCTTTCACCAACTGATGTGTCCCACCCCAGCCGGTGATTCTCTGGAGGTTTCTTTCCAGCCTCCAGCCCCAAGAGCATCCTTGCTGGGCTGGTACCGTTTGTCCGACTGGCTCTCACCCCAGGAGGAGGCTGGAGAGGAACCTTAAGAGACGTGTGGCCTGGGACAGGAGGACGGAGAAGAACGAGTGAGTGAGTTCCCAGTGGAACACTAACAGCAATAACTGGGATGCTGCACACATAAGTTAATAACATAGTAAGTCAGATGATGTCTGTAGATTTGTTTTACAGGCTCATTAGAGATGTAAACAACATGATAGTTATGCTATGCTAACCAGGCTAAAATAAACACAGTCTACTTAAGGGGGAACTGATTAGATCATCCAAGCATGGTAAGACACATGAAAGCTGTAAATAATAATCAGTTATTACACAAATACAGATTTGATGAGTTCTTCCCAAGTTAAAACTTAAGTATTGTGTTTAAGAATGAACATGAACTTGTTTTCTTTGCATTACTTGATCTAAAAGCAACATCTTTTTGTTGTTTTGGTCAATAGTCATTTTATATAAATAAATGCTTTAAATGATGATATTTTGACTTGGAATTTGGGTGAGCCGAGTTCTAACCTTCTGAAAACAACTCACCCAAGTCCCAAGTCAAAATATCCTTGAATGGCTCCCATATGAAGATGCTTGAGGAAAAGATTTGTGTAGTAGTCTCTTAATTCTTAATTTTTTACACACACACACACACACACACACACACACACACACACACACACACACACACACACACACACTGATAAATGTTACATTGTGCAAGAGGTTCATACCATCAGTATGTGATAAACTCTTAAAGTGTACCTGTGGTTAAACTTTATTACTGTTCGAGGACAAAAAGGTCCATCAGTTTGACATAATGTGAAGAAAAAAAATGCACCCTTCTGTGAGGTGGGCGACCATGTCTTTAGTTTATTTATGTGATGAGTTGAGGCTGCTATTTCACGCGTTTAATTAAGGCTTGACATTAACTTGTTTGCTCACCATGCCACTGTAGCTAGTGATTTTTCAAAGTCACTAGCCTCTCAGCCTTTTCACTAGCCACAATTTTGTGGTTGGAAAATTATGATTAATATGATCATAATTTGAGTATCGCATGCTAAAATTTACTTGAACTAAATTTACAACCGTTTTAGATGTAAATAACCCTTATAGATACATAAAAATAGCAAGAGAAACACTGTTGAATTATTAACAGCAGTAAATGCTATAAGACACTTGAAAAAAATTTAGCAATACAAGAGTAAAGTACAGGTAATTTCATTTGTACCCCTACCCCTTCCCCTTTGCCTACTGGTTGAAAATTACCCCTGTAAATTGAGACACCCGTTCAGGGCTGCACGACATCATTAGTAGTTGCTGATGAATTTAATCTAAACAGACCCTACCCATTTTCACCAGAAAAAAGAAAAGCTGAGGAAAAAGTCTCACCTAAAGGAGAAAAATGTCTCAAATTTACATGAACAATTCTAATCCATAGAAAAAGTCAGAAATTTACTAGAAAGAAAGCTGTAAATTCAGAGAAAAACTTGGACCCCCTGGCAGGCTGTTTTTGGCCCACGGGCCACATGTTCAACACCCCTGGATCATAAACAAAAGTTTACCTCAGAAGAAGGTTTATTTGCTCTTTACAGCAACATAAAGTTTAGTCACTTTTTCTGTGTCATACGAAAAGTTAGATTTGCACGGCTGAGGACAGCAAATGGGAGCTTCTTGCTCTAAAAATAATCATATTTAACCACAGAGGTAGGAGCTAATGTGGGGGGAGAGCGCAGTTTAACTACCCACGCTGTGACAACAGAGGATCAGGTGGATTTCCGCTGGTGATCTGATCGCTGAGAGCTGGGACAGGTGTGTTCTGCTGGCCTGCTGTCAGTTCAGCACCGTTTCTGGCCACAAAATGAACCGACCTGTGGAGCACATCGTCCACGGCTTCTCCTGTCCTCAGCTTGGAGCAGTCTTGTGTACTGCGCTGGGAGTTGAACCAGACTACGTCCACGGCGATCTTGGACCAAGGACAACACATTGTGTGTGTGCGCGAATAGTGCTTATAGGAGTTGTATTTTTGTAGTCTCAACACTGTGATAGGCTTAATATTTAGATGTTGCTTGAGAAAACTACAACCCATCAGAGTGACTGTCTTATCGGCCAGCAGTGAAATCCACCCGCCATTGGCAGGTTGGTGGGTGTTAATGTCAGCCCTTGCCTGTGTCTATGTCTCTGACCACACAGTGGGGCAAAAAAATATTTAGTCAGCCACCAATTGTGCAAGTTCTTCCACTTAAAAGATGAGAGAGGTCTCCAATTTTCATCATAGGTATACCTCAACTATGAGAGACGAGAAAAAAAAAATCCAGAAAATTACATTGTCGGATTTTTAATGAATTTATTTGCAAATTATGGTGGAAAATAAGTATTTGGTCAGTAACAAAAGTTCATCTCATTACTTTGTTATATACCCTTTGTTGGCAATGACAGAGGTCAAACGTTTTCTGTAAGTCTTCACAAGGTTTTCACACACTGTTGCTGGTATTTTGGCCCATTCCTCCATGCAGATCTCCTCTAGAGCAGTGATGTTTTGGGGCTGTCACTGGGCAACACGGACTTTCAACTCCCTCCAAAGATTTTCTATGGGGTTGAGATCTGGAGACTGGCTAGGCCACTCCAGAACCTTGAAATGCTTCTTACGAAGCCACTCCTTCGTTGCCCGGGTGGTGTGTTTGGGATCATTGTTATGCTGAAAGATCCAGCCACGTTTCATCTTCAATGCCCTTGCTGATGGAAGGAGGTTTTCACTCAAAATCTCACGATACATGGCCCCATTCATTCTTTCCTTTACATGGATCAGTCGTCCTGGTCCCTTTGCAGAAAAACAGCCCCAAAGCATGTTTCCACCCCCATGCTTCACAGTAGGTATGGTGTTCTTTGGATGCAACTCAGCATTCTTTTTCCTCCAAACACGACAAGTTGAGTTTTTACCAGAAAGTTCTATTTTGGTTTCATCTGACCATATGACATTCTCCCAATC
The DNA here is from genome assembly GCA_020510985.1 of Pholidichthys leucotaenia. NCBI lineage: Eukaryota > Metazoa > Chordata > Actinopteri > Cichliformes > Pholidichthyidae > Pholidichthys > Pholidichthys leucotaenia. Next base: position 219,125,456 of record CM035840.1, read on the forward strand.
CTCTTCTGGATCATCCAAATGCTCTCTAGCAAACTTCAGACGGGCCTGGACATGTACTGACTTAAGCAGGGGAACACGTCTGGCACTGCAGGATTTGAGTCCCTAACGGCGTAGTGTGTTACTGATGGTAGCCTTTGTTACTTTGGTCCCAGCTCTCTGCAGGTCATTCACTAGGTCCCCCCCCCCCCCCTCCGTGTGGTTGTGGGATTTTTGCTCACCGTTCTCGTGATCATTTTGACCCCACAGGATGAGATCTTGCGTGGAGCCCCAGATCGAGGGAGATTATCAGTGGTCTTGTATGTCTTCCATTTTCTAATAATTGCTCCCACAGTTGATTTCTTCACACCAAGCTGCTTACCTATTGCAGATTCAGTCTTCCCAGCCTGGTGCAGGTCTACAATTTTGTTTCTGGTGTCCTTTGACAGCTCTTTGGTCTTGGCCATAGTGGAGTTTGGAGTCTGACTGTTTGAGGTTGTGGACAGGTGTCTTTTATACTGATAACGAGTTCAAACAGGTGCCATTAATACAGGTAACGAGTGGAGGACAGAGGAGCCTCTTAAAGAAGAAGTTACAGGTCTGCGAGAGCCAGAAATCTTGCTTGTTTGTAGGTGACCAAATACTTATTTTACCGAGGAATTTACCAATTAATTCATTAAAAATCCTTCAATGTGATTTTCTGGATTTTTTTTCCCTCATTTTGTCTCTCATAGTTGAGGGTATACCTATGATGAAAATTGGAGACCTCTCTCATCTTTTAAGTGGAAGAACTTGCACAATTGGTGACTGACTAAATACTTTTTTGCCCCACTGTCTGTAATATGTGGACTGATCTGTCTTTACAAATGTTTGATGAAGGTAGAAAACTCATACAGTGGTGTGAAAAGTGTTTGCCCCCTTCCTGATTTTTTTGTATGTTTGTCACACTTAAATGTTTCAGATCATCAAACACATTTAAATATTAGACAAAGATAACAAGTAAACACAAAGTGCAGTTTTTAAATGAAGGTGTTTATTATTAAAGGGAAAAAAAATCCAAACTTACATGGTCCTGTATGAAAAAGTGATTGCCCCCTAAACCTAATAACTGGTTGGGCCATGCTTAGCAGCAGTAACTGCAATCAAGCATCTGGCAATGTGTCTTTTACAGCGCTGTGGAGGAATTTTGGCCCACTCATCTTTGGAGAATTGTTGTAATTCAGCCAAATTGGAGGGGTTTCGAGCAGGACCTGCCTTTTTAAGGTCATGCCACAGCATCTCAATCGGATTCAGGTCAGGACTTTGACTAGGCCACTCCAAAGTCTTCATTTTGTTTTTCTTAAGCCATTCAGAGGTGGACTTGCTGGTGTGTTTTGGATCATTGTCCTGCTGCAGAACCCAAGTGCACTTTAGCTTGAGGTCACGGACAGATGGCCGGACATTCTCCTTCAGGATTTTTTGGTCGACAGCAGAATTCATGGATCCGTTTACCACAGCAAGTCTTCCAGGTCCTGAAGCAGCAAAACAGCCCCAGACTATCACACTACCACCACATTTTACTGTTGGTATGATGTTCCTTTTCTGAAATGCTGTGTTACTTTTATGCCAGATGTAATGGGACACACACCTTCCAAAAAGTTCAACTTTTGTCTCGTCAGTCCACAGAGTATTTTCTGGCAAAACTGAGACGAGCCTTTATGTTCTTATTGCTCAGCAGTGGTTTTCGTCTTTGAACTCTGCCATGCAGGCCATTTTTGCCCAGTCTCTTTCTTATGGTGGAGTCATGAACACTGACCTTCACTGAGGCAAGTGAGGCCTTCAGTTCTTTGGATGTTGTTGTGGGGTCTTTTGTGACCTCTTGGATGAGTCGCCACTGCGCTCTTGGGGTAATTTTGGTCAGCCGGCCACTCCTGGGAAGGTTCACCACTGTTCCATGTTTTTGCCATTTGTGGATAATGACTCTCACTGTGGTTCGCTGGAGTCCTAAAGCTTTAGAAATGGTTTTATAACCTCTTCCAGACAGATAAATCTCATTTACTTTGTTTCTGAATTTCTTTGGATGATGTCTAGCTTTTGAGGATCTTTTGGTCTACTTCACTTTGTCAGGCAGGTCCTATTTATGTGATTTCTTGATTGAGAACAGGTGTGGCAGTAATCAGGCCTGGGTGTGGCTAGAGAAATTGAATACAGCTTTCCAAAGATGTGATAAACCACAGTTAATGTATTTTATTTTTTTTTTTTTTTTTTTGGGGGGGGGGGTCACTTTTTCCACACAGGGCCATGTTGGTTTGGATTTCTTTTTTACCCTTAATAATAAACACCATTTAAAAACTGCATTTTGTGTTTACTTGTGTTATCTTTGTCTAATATTTAAATTTGTTTGATGATCTGAAACATTGAAGTGTGACAAACATACAATAAAATGAGAAATCAGGAAGGGGTCAAACACTTTTTCACACCACTGTATATGCATGTGTCTGACTGACCGTGCGTAGCCCGCTCTTCTCGTTGCCTCGGTCACTCTTCACCCCTGACAAGTTTCCAGAGTGTTTGACCACCCTCCTCAGATGGGCCTCCAGCTCAGATTCGTTACGGTTCTCAATCATCGACAGGTGGTCCAGGATCTGATCGGCAACAGCAACAGTCAATAAGAATAACAGCTGTGAAATCTGGTCCATTCTAAAACAGTAAATACAATAAACACGTAAAACGAGATCATCCATGACAGAATAGCTCAGCCTGATGAAACCACTGCCATGGTGCTCAGATCTCCTGACTTTTGACCTTGAGCACAATCTGACCCACTTGAGGATCACTGTGTGTGACTTTGGTGAGCATTTAGGCAACTTCCATTCAGCTTGTGCTGAAAAAAAAAAATGGAATTTACATAACAAAATGTTACTAGAGCACACATCTTACCCAAATCTGCTGTGAATATGAGCAGAACAGTGTGTCATATCTCAGTGTTGGCCTCCTTCCTGATTTCTCATTTTTTTGTATGTTTGTCACACTTAAATGTTTCAGATCAAACAAATTTAATTATTCGACAAAGATAACACAAATAAACACAAAATGCAGTTTTTAACTCTTTAAACTGTCCACATTAACTGGACGGGTCACGTGCCCCCAGTGGCACAGCGCAGCAACTGCCCCTGTCAACTTACTGATGTCCCCCAGCTATACTGAGAATTTGTACTGATCTGCATTGATCTGACAGTTCAGAAGGTGGCAGACACGCGTCGGCGGAATCATGGCTGACATGGAATACAGCAAAGAAAAAGAAATCCTCATTATTATTCTTCCTTTTTCCACTTTGAGCTCACAATACCAATGTGGCCACGGCAGCGATTCTGACTGACACTGCATCATACAGGAAAAACAGCCACGTAATACAAACAAAATTCATGTGGGATAATCATAACAGTTTGTAGATGTGGTAGAGGGTGTAAATGACCGACCAAATGCGAAACAACGACCACGATGGGCGAAAAACTGATCTCACAACACCAAGATGGCAGCGCCCATGTTGTCATGGATTCTCACAGGAAAAATGCATCAAACCGGAAAAATAGCCGCGTATTACAAACGAAATTCACCTGGGATAATCATAAGAGTTTGTAGATGTGGTAGAGAGTGTAAATGACCGAGCAAATGCAAAACAATGACCACGATGGGACGAAAAAGGGCCAGTCACGTGAGCAAACGAGGTCCCCCCCCCCCGCCCCGCAACAGGTAAGAGATAAATATATGTTGGTTGGTTTTTTGTTTTTGTTTTTTTTTACATTTTATTGATTTTCTGGCTCATATACTTTGAAGGTTAGATAAAAACATACCCCTGTAGACAAAATGGTGTTTAAAAAAAATAAATAAACGAACCATTCTTTGTGTAACTGTGTCCAAAGTCCACTTTTGACTGAGTTATGTAATTTATATAGCTGTCGTGACATTATGCAAATTAGATGCATAAATTTATTCCTATCTGAAACTTTGGATCATATTCTATTCCAGGGGTGTCCAACCAGGTGCCATGGAGAGCCAAGACCCTGCAGGTTTTCTCTTCTACCCAGTCTCTTCAGCAGGTGTTTTCACTTATCAGCAATCAGTGGGAAGAAGTTCACAGAAATCTGCTGTTGAAGACACTGGTTGGAGGTAAAACCTGCAGGGTCTTGGCTCTCCATGGCACATGGTTGGACACCCCTGTTCTATTCTAACTGACAGTAAGCCATTATCTCTTGAAACTTTCAAGTTATAGCCTTGGAAATCTGAACTATTTTATTGACAAAATTTTTTTACCACTCTTGGCCACTAGGGGCCTTGACCACCCTTTAACCGTTCCAGTCGCCGTAGCTAAGAGTTAAATGAAGGTGTTCATTATTAAGGGGAAAAAAAAATCCAAACATACATGGCCCTGTGTGACCTCTTGGATGAGTTGTTGCTGCACTCTTGGGGTAATTTTGGTCAGCCGGCCACTCCTGGGAAGGTTCACCACTGTTCCATGTTTTCGCCATTTGTGGATAATGGCTCTCACTGTGGTTCGCTGGAGCCCAAAGCTTTAGAAATGGCTTTACAACCTTTTTTAGACTGATAGATCTCAATTACTTTGTTTTTCATTTGTTCCTGAATTTCTTTGGATCACAGCATGATGTCTAGCTTTTGAGGATCTTTTGGTCTACTTCACTTTGTTAGACAGGTCCTGTTTAAGTGATTTCTTGATTGAGAACAGGTGTGGAAGTAATCAGGCCTGGGCGTGGCTAGAGAAACTGAACTCAGCTTTGCAAAAATGTGATGAACCACAGTTAATTTATGTTTTAATGGGGGGGTTGCAATCACTTTTTCCACATAGAGCCATGTAGGTTTGGATTTTTTTTCCCCCCTTAATAATAAACACCTTCATTTAAAAACTGCATTTTGTGTTTACTTGTGCTATCTTTGTCTAATATTTAAATTTGTTTGATGATCTGAAACATTTAAGTGTGACAAACATACAAAAAAAAGAGAAATCAGAAAGGGGCAAACACTTTTTCACACCACTGTATGTGAGAAGACCAGATGGCATTACCTTGGCCCCGGTGAGCTTGCACAGCGTGTGCAGTAGTGTCTTGAGGGTCCTGTGTGGGATGTCGTTCTTCAGCTGCTTGAGCTTCTCCTTGGGGAAATCCTTCATGATGTTGTGCACATCCAGCAAGACCCGATCCAAGTTAATGCTGTTGATCGTCTCTGGCAGGAATCGGATCATCCTCCACAAACACTAGACACAGAGATACCAATGGGGTTGATTTTTTTAACAAAGGACACAACGTAACTCCATTGTGGCCAACTTTGGTTTCCTTACCTTCATGACCAGCTCAGACATGATGGGAGAACCGGGAGAAGCCAGAGTGTCCTGAAGCAGCGCCAGCAGAGCACTGCAGATGGTGTGCAAGGGATGTTAAAAATTATCATTGAAAAATTTAAATATTAAGCATTTTTCTTTGATGACAGGAACAACAGATATTAAGGAAATGGAAGTTGAAATAGGGAAGGAGCATTTCTGTGCTTCTTACTGACCTGATCATGTTGGTCTGGTCAGAGTTCTCCAGAACTCGGATGACCAGCAGGTTGACAGACCTGATGACCTGTGTTCCATCCTCGATGTCCTCCACCCTGCTGTCCAGCATCAGTGTGATCAAACCATGCATCAGGTCCTTCAGCACACCCGTGGATGCCTCTCTGGCCAGGGACTGGATGGAGAAGAGCTGGGAGAAACAGACAACTGATATTCACACAGAGCACTCCACTGGTTGTCTGCCCTACAGGCCAATGTTTTTCAACCTGGGCTCTCTGAAGCATTTCTTAATTTCTTCTCATGCACCCCACTCTGCATTCTTTTCTGTGTGATTTAAACATTTTACTTTGGTGAGCTGCATCGTGGTTGAAACGTCAGACAATTACCTCACAAACAAAACTTCTGAAGACTGACTGGTTCCTACCCGCACAATGGAGACACGACGGGGGGAGCAGATCAACTACAGCAAACGGGGACGGCTAGGGCTGGGGGATTAACCAAAATAAAACCTACATCAGGACATAAAACAGACATAACCTCACTCATGTTCTTTCATTCTTCCTGCTGTGTTTGTGTGTATGAGACCTTTTATGTACTGCCCCTTTAAAGCTGGATTTATGCCCCTGCATCACATCGATGCCACTGCACCCCCCACCCCCCCACCCCCCACCCGTCAGGCAGCTAGGTGAGCAGAACAGAAATCTACTTCCCTTATTGTGCCAGATTTACTTTGCCAAATGGAGCTTTATACAGTACATATACTGTATATGTACTGTATATTGAACTCCTCTTGAAATCATTTTGAATACTTTAAATTGTTTTACCCATGAAGGACCCGATAGGGTTGAATGGGGAAAGGAGGGGGGAAAAAAGTGAGAGGAACAGACAAAGAAGACAAACTAACAACTGAAACAAACAGAAGACAGACCGTTTCTTCCACTGAAGAGGTCTCAACATGAGTCTGATACCTGCACCTGTTAAAGGAGACACGTGTGTGCATACCTGTGTGTGTATGAGAGCGTGCGCAAAATAAGTGTGTGCATGTGAGTGGTTAGTCAGGAAGCATACAAGGAGGGTGGCCAGTCACAGCACCCCCCCCCTTCCCCCAAGAAACCCCGAGCAAGCAGGACAACGCCACCAACCCCCACCAGGCACAAGTGTCCCGAGGCCAACAAACCCCGAGACAGCCAGACATCCACCCCAGGAGGGATGGCTGAGGGGGGCTGGGCTGCCAACCAGCTGGCGCAGCGGGCCCACGCCCCCGGACCGGCCAACACCCCCACCTCACCCCCCAGTGGGGCCAACGCCAGCCTCCGGGAGGCCAGTGCCCCCATCCCCCGTGCCCCCAGTGCAAGCCCCCCCCCCCAAGAGGGCCCACCCCCACCGCTTCACAGCCCCACCCCCCGTCTTCCACTCCTGTACCCACTCAATCTCACCCTCACTCACCCTCAGAGTGACCCGCACTCACTCACGTTCACCCATACACACTCTCTCTGCTCCAACCTACTCACATCCACTCGTGCTCTCCCCCCCACACTCATTCACCCTTATTACTTAAAAGTGGCTGTGGTGCAGATGCAGCGAGAATGAACGCGCACCAGTGGTCAGCAGCAGCCGGGGAGACCGCCGGCGCAGGCAAGCAGCAACACCCCCGCCGACCTGCCCCAGGACAGCCGCGGCCACAGAAGCAGAACCACCTCCCCCCAACGCCCACCCAAGCAGCCGATCAACAGACCACCCCAAGTGCTCAGAGATGCCACCCAACACACAAAGTGCCACGCAAAACCAACCCATCATCACCATCTCCACTCATCACTCCCTTACTCTTGCTTACTCTCTTGTTCAATCACCCTCTCACTCCCCAGGCCCCCGGCAGAAGGAGGGCAACAGTGGTGGGGGAAGACCCCTGCCCCCCTCTCCCATGTGCAGATCATGATGAGTGTGTGTTAGTTGTGTGATGTGATTATGTGCAGGTGTGTGAGCTACCAGAGTGCAATTAAAATTGGGGGGATGGTGGTTGGACCACCACTAGCCACTGCTATCATCGCATCAACTCGGGTGCCTAAATCCAGCTCAAGACGTCGCCTGGTTGTGTAACTCTGTAACCTGGCATTAGTGCAGTCAGCACTGTTTAGAAGCAGCAGAAATATTAAACAGCTGGTACCGAAAAGAAATAAGATACCATGCTTGTAGTGGTACCGTGCTTTGCAGTGGGGGTGAACGAGCTAAGGCTGTGTGGTGATGACGTGGTCATGCCGATGTGAAGGGCTCTCCTGGAGCAGCTGACAGGACACCAGCGTGAGTCACGTGGCCCACAACCCTTCAACAGGCATGTGTGGACACTGACTTCTGCACTGGACAGTGTTTATTTTGGTTGCATGTGTGTGAGGGTGACATTGGCCTATCTTTATTATATTATGCTCATTTACAGTCCAATCACAGCAGTGATTCTGCACTCTCATGGCTTAATTATGAGCCTCATCAGTGAACTACAAAGAAGAAGAGAGGAGGAGGAAAAAAAGAAAAAGCAAAACCAATTTGAAAGTTTCAAATAACCATGATGCTTATTTAAGGTCAAATTGTCCAGCCCTAGAACAGCTCCTAAAGTTCTTGTCCCCTAAATTTGGATCATAGCTCCTGCAGGAATAAAAGTAGCATGTTTACAAGAAGTCACAACATGGAATGTACAAAATATAGACACCCCCCTCCCCGTGTGTTTCCACTTGGTGTGGCAGACACTCACAGACAGCATGTTTCCTATAATGCAGCTGTACAGTTTGATGATGTCCTTCTTATCCACCCGGTCATCAGCCATGTGTCTGCTGTTACTGAGCCTCAGCTGCATGAAGGTGGCGATGAGGAACTGATCAATGTGTCCCGACATCACCTCCGCTTTGTCCTCTTGCCGTAGCACCTCGTCAATCTAGAGAGAGAGAGAGAGAGACCCTTTACCTTTAAAATAAGCCTTTATTGCACACTTCAAAAAAACGTAAGCACACCAACATCATTCCACCAAGTGTGTCACATTGGAAAAAGTGCAAACTGAAATGTCCCCCACCACACACCGAGCATTCCTTGCAGCCCACCTAGTCAAAGATCCAGTTCTGTGACAGTCAATTACAGTCAATTAAATGTCATATACAAGTCTGTTCAAACAATGTCCCAAAAATGTGTGAAACAGGCAGAGGAATGACCGCCATTCATTCCTCCTGTCGGGTGCGCTTGACCGGCGTTCCCCCTGCTGCTTTACGCAGGGCCGTCAGGTGTTTCTTGAGGCGATAATGTTTCCTTTCATCCAGGAGGTCCAGACCAACCTGCCTTCTTAGCACATCCACAGACTTAATGAATTTATCAGTGTCACTGAAGTAGTCGGCGACCCTAATGGCTTTGTTATAGGTTTCATCCAGAAAAGCATTGATTTCGTCCATTGAGTACAAACTCGTGTTTGTACCGCATTTTGCCTCAACAGACCCAGTATTAGACACAGCGTCGCCATCAGATTCCATTTCCTCGGCAGCACAACTCAGCTGACTGCTTGGTTCTCCCAGGCCAGTGGATTCATCATGGGCCACAGTTTCCTGGACGCCACCCTCAGCAGCTGACTGTCGCTGTTCCATCCCCCGCTGTGTAACGGTAGCAGCCGCCGGAAGCACAGCCGCTGATGTCACACAGCGAGATTCTGACGCACCATCAGGTCGGTGCTCCGTCCCCTCCTCCGAAGAGGCAGCAGCTGGCGGAGGCACAGCCGCTGACGTCACACAGCGAGATGATTGTGACGCACCATCAGGTCGGTGCTCCGTCCCCTCCTCCGAAGTGGGAGCAGCTGCCGGTTGCCCAGCTGTTGACGTCACACAGCGAGATGATTGTGACGCACCATCAGTGACCCTTGTGGCGCCATGGCCATCAACGCTCCCGGCCGCAAGCTGGGCCGCGGGCGGCACAGCCGGGCCGTCCACAGACACAGCGGCAGGCTCCGGAGCAGGGGTAGCGGGAGCGGAGGCCGCGCCGCTATACGCAGCTGCGGCGTGAGCGGAGGGCTCGCCGCCGGCACCATCCGCGGCCCCATCAGGGCCCTCCGCCCGCTGCCTGTGCGGACAAGCGAACCGTTTATGGCCCACGTCTCCACATTCAAAACACTTCATCTGTCCCGAGCTCGCATACACCATATAAGATCCGTCCCTGTGCTTGACCCTGAAGGAGACTTCCAGAGTCTGAGTGGGCGAGTCGAGAAACATGAACACCTGTCGCCTGAGTGATTTCACATGTTTGAACTTGGTGGCCTTGCATCCCAAAGGCAGAGTTGTAAACGGGCCCGCAAACTTCCCAAATCTGCAGAGCTCCGTCGCCAACTGCTCGTCAGTGATGAAAGGTGGAACACCTGAGACGGTGATTCTCGTTGATGGGACAGATAAGGGGGACACCTGTACATACGTTTCCCCGATAACCACACCACTTACAATCAGGGTGTGGACATTGTCTTCAGCTGCCGGAAACACAACCACAGCTCTATTCATTCAGGAAGCAAAGCAGACCGCGTCAGGGCCCACCTGCTCGGCCACAGCCTCCAGGACCTCCTCCACAGTAACAGTGCTGTCCGGGGGAACGATCCTCACCCCCTGGTGGATAGATGGAGGTGGCTTTCCCAAGGCCGCCATCCTCCACCCAAAACAACAAAAACTGGAAAAGCAGCCAGCAGTAGAGAGAGAGAGAGAGAGAGAGAGAGAGAGAGAGAGAGAGAGAGAGACTTTTGACTTTTAAAAAAAGGCTTTATTGTACATTTCCAAATTGCACAAAGACCAATATCAGTGTTCCAAGTGTGTCACATCTCAAAAGTGCAAACATAACTCATCCCCCTGACCCACTGAACACAAAACATTCCCTACAGCCCATCTATTGATGAACGCCTCCAGATTGTCTACCATTTGATAGTAAGAGAACTCTACCCGGAGTCTGACTGTCAACAAGACCTTGAAAGCGGACACAGGATCCACATTGCCAGCATTGCTTGCCCGATTTTTCCTCGTCAGCCAGATGGCAAGCTTAGCAGTCCCAGATAGGAAGTTCATCAAAGTGTGGGAAGCCTTCCTTGCCACTTTGTACTTCGGACCGTAAATGAACAGACCAAAAGAGAATCCTTCACCCAAAGCCCGAAACCACCCGCGCAAAATGTCAAAGAGTCCAGATAAACGCAAACAATGGACAAACAAATGGTCGAGGGTCTCAACTTGGGAACAAAACAAACATTCCCCCCCCAGTCGGATCAAGGTGTGCCCTGTATTTATTTGTGGCTATTGCCCCATGCACAATCCTCCACTGGAGATCTGCTGTGCGTTTCTCAATCGGTTGCTTGTACAGGCACCGCCAGCTGCCTTTTGGGGAGACCCCTGGCCCCAAACAACCCGCCCACCTCGACTCCGTGACATCCTTCAGAGAGCGCAGATTCAGAACCTTCACACAGATGTGATACACCGCCCTCGTCCCGACAAACTGGAACTTGCCCAGGCGAGGAATCCTGAAGGTCAGTAGGTGATCCTCTCCTCCCTGCCACTCCCCCACATCCGGAGTTATAGAAATTGCTGGAAAGGTGGACGCAGTGTCGTCATTCCATTGATTGGAAAGAGTGCGGTTAGTCGCAAACGCCCGAAGCGGCTGCGGCAGGGCGGTGCACACGTCCTCCACCACCCTTTGCAGCAGTCTGACAGATGTAATTTTTGCACTCCGCCTCAGTGTCTCCATCGATGTGGTCGACATCCTCATAAGATGACCCAGCTTGGTACAGCGTGCCTCCCGCAAACAACTCCGCAGACTGGCAGACTGCAGCACCTCCGCTGCGATGAATTGATTGAAAAACAGTGGTTCTTCGAACAGCCACATGCCTGGCTCCTCGTCACGGAAGCGGCCCACGCTGAAGACTCGCCATGCATGCAAAACGGACGTGTAAAAAGCAGATAGTCCAGTAAGGTCCACCTCCCCAGGTGTCACGAGGAAGAGCTGCGTATCATAGCCCAAGCGACCAACTCTCCTCAGAAGCAGCTTAGCAGTGTCGATCCAGCAGGGTCCGCATCCATAAAGGAGTCGTTGTGCAGTTCGAATCCTGAAGCTGGCGATCTTGGAATGTATGTCCACCAGGCCCTGTCCCCCCTCGGCCAAAGGCAGGTAGAGAACTGGCGCGCAGACCCAGTGGCGACCAGACCAAAAGAAGTCCACGATTGTCTTCTGAATGTCCTCCACGAGGCTCCTTGGCGGTGTCAAAGCCACCAGCCTATGCCAGAGAGCCGAGGCAACCAGATTATTCGCGACCAGAACCCTGCCCCTATATGACAGCTGTGGTAGCAACCATTTCCATTTAGCAATGCGGGCACACACCTTGTCCTTAACACCCTCCCAGTTCTTTCGTTCAAAGGCCTCCGTACCCAGAAAAACCCCCAACACTTTGAGACCAGCCGTCCCCCACTGAAGGCCGCCGGGCAGGCGAGGGATGTCTTGACGTGGCCAGTGGCCCACCAATAGACCCTCACTCTTGGCCCAATTAACCCGTGCAGAAGATGCCCTTTCATAAACTGTCAAAGTGTCCACCAGACGCTGCACATCCCCGTTGGTGGTGATGAAAACCTCAACATCATCCGCATAAGCAGACAAGACAATCGGGCGGCCACAGCTTGATGGCCCAGGCAGAACCAGACCACCCAGCCGAGCGCGCAACCTGCACAGCAAAGGCTCAATAGCCAAGCTGTACAGCTGACCCGAGAGTGGACATCCCTGGCGTATTCCCCGGTGTACAGGGATTGGCCGACTCAGTCCCGCCCCCACCTTCACCAAACACTCAGCTCCAGTGTATAGCAGATTGACCCACCTCAAAAACATATTTCCAAAACCAAACCCCCTCAGGGTAGAAAACAAATAGGAATGGTCAACCCTGTCAAAGGCCTTTTCCTGGTCCAAAGACACAATTCCAAACTGTAAGTCATGACATTTACTGAGCTGGAGAACGTCACGTATGAGGAAAACATTGTCCATAATGTTCCGGTCAGGAATACAATATGTTTGATCCCTATCCACAATCAAACCCAAGACAGTGTTCAGTCTGTTTGCCAGTGCCCTGGAAAGCACCTTGTAGTCCGTGCAAAGAAGAGCCACAGGCCTCCAGTTTTTCAGCAGGGCCAAGTCTCCCTGCTTTGGCAACAGAGACAGCACTGCACGGCGACATGAGACAGGTAACGTTCCTTCCGTGTAACAGGCCATCAGAACGTTGTAGAAGTCTGGTCCAACCACATTCCAAAAATGCTTAAAAAATTCCGACGAAAGGCCATCCAGTCCAGGCGCGCGCCCCAGCGCCAGCTGATTCACAGCCACAGTCAACTCATCCAATGTCAGGGCACAGTCCAGAGCGGCCCTGTCGTCCTGGCCGAGCACCGGAAGGGCCTCGAAGAGCTGATTTTGAGATTCTTTGTAACACGTCCCCGCAGCAAACAGGGCCCCATAGTAATCCACTGCATGGCGGCGCATCTCGGACGGGTCCGTAGTCAGGCGACCATCTGGGAGTGTCAAGCAAGCCATCTGCTTCTTTGTCGCAGTAGACTTTTCCAAATTGAAGAAGAAGGACGTTGGTGCATCCATGTCCTGCAGGCGAGTGAAGCACGACCTCACTAGCGCCCCCTCCACCCTGCCCTGCAAGAATGTGCGCAGGGCCGATCTCTTCTCCTGCAGCAAAGGACCAGCGGTAGACTCCCGACCCGTAACCAAGCTGGCCTCCAGCCTCTTTACAGCGTCCTCCAGTTCACTGACCTTGGCGTTAATAATGGCAGTTGAGTACGCAGCGTACCGTTGACAAAAAAGGCGAATTTGCACTTTGCCAACGTCCCACCACTGGTCGAGGGAACCAAAACGAGCTTTCGTGGTCCTCCAGTGTTCCCAGAAGCACACAAAATACTGACAAAAGGCATTGTCCTGTAGGAGCTTGTTGTTGAAGTGCCAATATGACTTTGCCCGTTTCCCTGGTGAGTTCAGTAACACCGCAGTAGCCAGGTGATGATCCGTGAACCCGACGGGACTTATGTTACTGTGAAGGAGGCCGGGGCTACAGGTTCTAGAAACATATATCCTGTCTAATCTAGCAGCACTGACAACCCCGTCAGTGACCCTGACCCAGGTATAGCGTCTCGCATTGGCATTTTTCAACCTCCACGTGTCCACTAAGTCTAACTGCACAGTAAAATTTTCCAAGCATCTAGAAGACTGCAGATGAGGTTCTGCATTAGTGCGATCTACAGTGAAGTCCAAGGTACAGTTGAAATCACCAGCCACCACAAGTTGGTCTTGGTGATAGCGCTGCAATTCAGTAGTCATTGTATTGAAAAAGGCAACCCTGTCCGCGCCGTGGTTTGGCGCGTAAACATTAACCAGGCAAAACACGGAATCCCCGACTCGCGCCCTAACTAGAAGCAGCCTGCCCCTCACTATCTCCACCACTGATAAAATTTGCGCATTTGCTGATTCCCCAAACAAAATGGCCACTCCCGCGCTTAGATTTGTGCCGTGACTGAGTGAAAATGAGCCTTTCCACCACAAGCCCCAGTCGACTTCATCCGCCAAAGTGGTATGAGTTTCCTGCAAAAACAAAATGGTGATACCCTTCCGTTTGAACAGGTCACTAATGAATCCCCTTTTATGATTACCCCTCCCACCATTTATGTTTAAGGTCCCTAATTATATTTTCTGCATTATGGCGATATTTGTGAGGAGCACCGTGCTTTGCCATGGAAATCATTCCATCTTTGCGCGCTTGGCCTTTTGTCCCCCTGCTGATTTACGCAGGGCTGCGAGGTGTTTCTTCAGGCGGTAGCGTTTTCTTTCATCCAGGAGGTCAACACCAACCTCCTTCCTCAGTACATTGACAGACCGAATAAATTTGTCAGTGTCACTGAAGTAATCTGCAACGTTAACGGCCCTATTGTTATAGGTCCCATCCAGGAAAGTATTTATTTCGTCCAGTGAATACAAATGCGCCTTGGCATCGCCATTAGCCCCAATAGACTCATTTTTAGCAGACTCCGCGTCAGTTCCACACTCCATTCCCTCAGCAGCACAACTCTGCTGACTGTCAGATTCAGCTGGCACGTCAGCCGGTGCAGCTGATCCTCCATCAGTCACGCGCTGACTGTCAGATTCAGCTGGCACGTCAGCTGGTGCAGCTGATCCTTCATCAGTCATGCGCTGACTGTCAGATTCAGCTGGCACGTCAGCTGGTGCAGCTGATCCTTCATCAGTCACGCGCTGACTGTCAGATTCAGCCGGTGCGGCTGATCCTTCATCAATCACGTGGCCCGGGGCGGCGCCTATATCAGCCGACCTGCGTTTTTCCGCCTGCTGCTGTGATGTCGCAGCAGGCTGCGGAAACACAGCCGCTGATGTCACACAGCACGATGCTGAGTCCACGTCATGGACCGCTTGTGCACCATCGCCAGTCACGCCCCCAGCTGCAGGCCGCGCCGCGGGCGCCACAGGCACAGCGGCAGACCCCGGAGCACGAGCGGCGGAAGGCCCCGCCACGCCGTCCGCAGGCGCGGTAGGCGCAGCGGAGGCCCCGCCGGCAGGCCGTGTGGACTCGCCGGGCTCCGCCGCGGCGGAATCCCCCGCCACACCGTCCACAGCAGCGCCGCGTGCGGAAGGCTCACCGGCCGCCCCAGCCGCGGCCCCACCAGAGCCCCCCACCGGGCGCCTGTGCGGGCAGGTGAAACGTTTATGGCCCACATCGCCACACTCAAAACACTTCATTTGTCCCGCGCTCGCATAAACCATATAGTAGCCGTCCCCGTGTTTGACCCGGAAGGACACTTCCAGAGCCTGAGTGGGCGAGTCTAGAAACATGAACACCTGTCGCCTAAGTGATCTCACATGGTCTAAGTCGGCTTCCCTGATTCCCAAACTGACGTGTTTAAACGGGCCCGCAAACTTTCCGAATCTGCGGAGCTCCGCCGCCAGCTGCTCGTCAGTAATGAAAGGTGGAACACCCGAGACGGTGACAAGCGTTGATGGAACTGCTAAGGGGGACACCTGCACATACACGTCCCCGATTACAATACCGCTCGCCACCAGAGCGTGGACATCCTCCTCAGTAGCCAGAAACACAACTACAGCCCTATTCATCCTGGACGCATAGCGGATCGCAGCAGGGCCCACTTGGGCCCGCACAGCCAAAAGGACCCCCTTCACAGTAACAGTGTCGTCCGGGGGAACGATCCGCACCCCCTGGCGGATAGATGGAGGTGGCATTTCCAAGGTCGCCATCCTCCTCCCCCAAAAACAAGAATTTATTATGCAGGCAGCGATGGAAAAGCAAAAAAAAGTTCCAACAGACCACGGAGTTCCCCATTTCCTCCCTCCTTCCTCGGCCGCCAGAGACACAGAGAGAGAGAGAGAGAGAGAGAGAGAGAGAGAGAGAGAGAGAGAGAGAGAGAGAGAGAGAGAGAGAGAGAGAGAGAGAGAGAGAGAGAGAGAGAGAGAGAGAGAGAGAGAGAGAGAGAGAGAGAGAGAGAGAGAGAGAGAGAGAGAGAGAGAGAGAGAGAGAGAGAGAGAGAGAACATGTATGCTGGTTCCTTTTGAGTCCAGTCCCAACACATCTCCTGTGTGGGGCCTCGTACCTGTGCCAGCGCCTGTATGTTGGTGTTGATGTCACCACTCGCCACCTGAGAGATGACAAAGTTGATGGTGGAGGCTGTGCTGTTGTGGAGGTCATCAAAGTGTGGGGAGACGGACCGCATCCTTGGGGAAAAAAAGGAAAAAGAAAAAGACAGGTGATATGGAAACATTAGTCTAAAGCAGTTTGGTCACAGTATGGTGCAGAAGCCATCAGAGAGCACGTTTACTTGGGTTCAGGGATGGAAATGGGCTCCAGCAGCTCGTCCAGCTTGAACTGCACGAGGTCTGGCAGCTCGCACACTCGGCTCTGGTCCGTCTCAATCATGTCCAGGTCCAACTGGAACTCCTTGGGGATGGATGGGTGGGAGGACTCGCTGTGCTGAGTGTTCTGGCGAGATTGGCTGGGGACAGAATAACGTTGTTAGAAAAGTGCAAAATTGATCAGTGCTGCTTAGCTCCAGTCCCGACTCAGAGGGCTTTATTCTTTAGTGCAACGATATGGCAATGTGTGTTATGGGAGTTTATAATCAAGCTAATTACAGTTAGGGGTGGGGGATCTAATCATTCTTTTAGATGCACTGAATTGATGCACAAATGTCTCATTTCCACTGCAGGAACTGTCTCCACTACAGGAACCTCCCAGAAAGTGGACACACTAAGAAACTCGCAGTGGCCAACATAAGACCCTGGTCAGGGGTAGGCCTCAAAAGCTGCTGGGTGTGTTTAGGATCGACTCTGGGCTGACTGGATAAAAGTGGACTGTAAAAAAGGAAATGAGAAGCACCAAATTGACCAGAAAAAGATATCTCTAGATCTAAGTTAATAGCACAATGGTTGTGGATCAATATACGTCCACATGTGCACTGGGGTATAGCACGAAGACAGCAGAGAGGAAAGGTATGGGACGTGTGTGTAGAGTGGACACACACGGTTGGCCAGCAGAGGTCAGACTTCCACCCCGTTGGTGGTGTATAAATTGGTCTAGTCCTCACCGCAACTGTTAAACAATGGTGGCAAGTTAGTCCCATCGCTCCACTCTACATTCATTCTGTGTATAATCATTTCTGGATGACTCCAAAGTTGTGGATTTTAACTTTACCTATAAATGTCCCTTTTGATCTGGTGGATTAATAAAAACAGCTGTAGTCCAAAGACGCCTTTTGGGGTATTTAAAATTTCTTGTACAAGAGGAAAAGTCACGCAGTACTACACACAGAAAGTACCACGGGAAGATTCAGAGGTTTCAGTGCAGAGTGGAAAGTTTAATACAGTAAACCAAAACAGATAAGCATTGTTTTGAGAATGCCGAGTCAGCAGTATTCAGAGCGTTCTGTGGGAAGCGGAGCCTAGGTGTCCGAGTCTAACCATGGGGGCCAAACTTATAGCGTCCAAACATGTTATGCTTTGTTTAGGAATACAATATCAGGAACAAAATGTAATATTAAAAGAATTCATTCACACCAATGTATTTTAAATGTATTTTACTTTGTGTCATGGTCAAAACTGTCAGACAATTCCATCACGAACAGAAGTTGTGCTACATTTTCTTGTTAGAGGGTTGCAAACATTCTGTCATAATCCATTATTACCTGGGATTTCAATTTTCATATAAAAAGAAACTACAGGACACAGCATGCAGATTATTAAATTCTTCACCATTTAATTGGACTATTGAACAGAGACTGGCGAGACAATATATCTGGGATCATGTCCACATCTTAAGTTATTTCAGTTCATCTTTTCAGCTTCATTATTTATTATTCTGTTGTGTTACTCTGCTAATTTCTGGGTTCATTCCTTATTAATGTTTTGGAGTGCTTTTATTATGAAGTACTTCTGGTTTTGTTTCCTTGTAGTTTGTCCTGTTTGTGCTTATGATTTCCATTTTACTTTGCATTAATTCAGCTCAGCTGTTTATCATTTCATAATTATTAGTTCCTTACTTAAACCGCGACCTTTTGTTTTACTTTGTGGTGGTCTAAATTAAGGCCATTCCCCTGTCTGCTCCTTGACACTTTAGATTCAACCCCACACCTGTAAGTTTTGTTGCGCTTGGGATCATGTCCACATCTTAAGTTATTTCAGTTCATCTTTTCAGCTTCATTATTTATTATTCTGTTGTGTTACTCTGCTAATTTCTGGGTTCATTCCTTATTAATGTTTTGGAGTGCTTTTATTATGAAGTACTTCTGGTTTTGTTTCCTTGTAGTTTGTCCTGTTTGTGCTTATGATTTCCATTTTACTTTGCATTAATTCAGCTCAGCTGTTTATCATTTCATAATTATTAGTTCCTTACTTAAACCGCGACCTTTTGTTTTACTTTGTGGTGGTCTAAATTAAGGCCATTCCCCTGTCTGCTCCTTGACACTTTAGATTCAACCCCACACCTGTAAGTTTTGTTGCGCTTCGACTTGCCTTCTGTTTCTTCTTCCCTCAAACAGCATTTATTTTCATAATAAATTTGGTAAACTGTGTTCCTGCATCTGGGTCCGTCATTATGCCCATTAAGGCGAAACATGGCGATACTTGCTCAACGCTACTTACCATGTGGAATAAAGTGGACAAGTGGAAAGTACAGTAAAAGCTATAATAGATCATCCTCAGAGTCATCTGTCAAAACCACAGCCTGCAGATTTTTATGTCATGACAATATTCCGTTAACGTGACCTCTGCTCACCAACAAATCCTCCAGAGACTGATGGTTCTGACCCCTGTAAGGAAGACACGACAGATAAAGGACCAGCCCTTACCAAGTCCCTGTCCCCTAAAATTGGTTCCTGTAGTTGAAACAGGGCTAATGTCTGTAACCAGGGACGTCGTTGTTGCAGTGATATACTCTGTGTGTGTGTGTGTGTGTACACAAAATTGTTGGTACCCCTCTGTTAATGAAAGAAAAACCCACAATGGTCACAGAAATAACTTCAATCTGACAAAAGTGGTAATAAATAAAAAAATCTATGAAAATTAACCAATGAAAATCAGACAATGCTTTTGAATTGTGGTTCAACAGAATTATTTTAAAAAACAAACTCATGAAACAGGCCTGGACAAAAATGATGGTACCCCTAGAAAAGATTGAAAATAATGTGACCATAGGGACATGTTCAACCAAGATGTGTCCTCTAATTAACATCACAGGTGTCTACAAACTTGTAACCAGTCAGTCAGCCTATTTAAAGGGTGACAAGTAGTCACTGTGCTGTTTGGTGACATGGTGTGTACCACACTAAACATGGACCAGAGGAAGCAAAGGAGAGAGTTGTCTCAGAAGATTAGAAAGAAAATTATAGACAAGCACGTTAAAGGTAAAGGCTATAAGACCATCACCAAGCAGCTTGATGTTCCTGTGACTACAGTTGCACATATTATTCAGAAATTTAAGATCCACGGGACTGTAGCCAACCTCCCTGGACGTCGCCACAGGAGGAAACTTGATGAAAAATGGAAGAGACGGATAATACGAATGGTAACAAAAGAGCCCAGAACAACCTCTAAACTCATTCATGGTGAACTCCAAGGTCAAGGTACATCAGTGTCAGATCGCACCATCTGTCGTTGTTTGAGCCGAAGTGGACTTCGGGAGATGACCAAGGAGGACACCACTGTTGAAAACAAATCATAAAAAATCCAGACTGGAATTTGCCTAACTGCATGTGGACAAGCCACAAAGCTTCTGGGAGAATGTTCTATGGACAGACGAGATGAAACTGGAACTTTTTGGCAAGGCACATCAGCTCTATGTTCACAGACGCAAAAATGAAGCATACCAAGAAAAGAACACTGTCCCTAATGTGAAACATGGAGGAGGTTCTGTTATTTCTGGGGGTGCTTTGCTGCATCTGGCACAGGGTGTCTTCAATCTGTGTAGGGTACAATGAAATCTCAAGACTATCAATGTATTCTAGAGAGAAATGTGCTGCCCAGTGTCAGACAGCTTGATCTCAGTCGCAGGTCATGGGTCTTGCAACAGGATAATGACCCAAAGCACACAGCTAAAAATACCCAAGAATGGCTAAGAGCCAAACATTGGACTATTCTAAAGTGGCCTTCTATGAGCCCTGATCTAAATCCTCTTGAACATCTGTGGAAGGAGCTGAAACATGCCGTCTGGAGAAGGCACCCTTCAAACCTGAGACAATTGGAGCAGTTTGCTCATGAGGAGTGGGCCAAAATACCTGCTGAGAGGTGCAGAAGTCTCACTGACGGTTACAGAAATCGTTTGATTGCAGTGATTGCCTCAAAGTTAAGGGTACCATCATTTTTGTCCAGGCCTGTTTCATGAGTTTTTTAAAAAATAATTCTGTTGAACCACAATTCAAAAGCATTGTCTGATTTTCATTGGTTAATTTTCATAGACTTTTTATTTATTACTACTTTTGTCAGATTCAAGTTATTTCTGTGACCATTGTGGGTTTTTCTTTCATTAACAGAGGGGTACCAACAATTTTGTCCGTGTGTGTGTGTATATATATATATACAGTATATACTGTATATATATACATATATATATGCGCTGGTTAAATCTTTTTGTTTTATTAGTAAAATATATTGAAAGTAAATTCATTATGGGTCATTAAAGTGCTTGGTAAGTACCAAGTAATTACAGTAAGAATAAGTGGGAAAAAAATTGTATCAAGATGCATCAATAGTTATACGATTACAGATCTCTTACAGTCATCAAATTTTGCTGCAGTTTCCTGTAAACTATATTTTATCCATTTATTTTATATTAC
Organism: Pholidichthys leucotaenia; assembly: GCA_020510985.1. Lineage (NCBI taxonomy): Eukaryota > Metazoa > Chordata > Actinopteri > Cichliformes > Pholidichthyidae > Pholidichthys > Pholidichthys leucotaenia. Next base: position 219,146,348 of record CM035840.1, read on the forward strand.
AAATTTATAAGTTATTGTTTAATTTGGATCAAATGTTTCTTGAATACAGGCCTGCAATGACAACGCAATTTTGATGGACGATAAAATCTCCCCCAAATTATGGCGATAAAGGATATCGTTGACCTAATGAAGACCATTTTATGTCCTGATATAGTGATAATGACAACGGTCTATGTACAAGTTTTCAAAGAGCTTTGATCTTTTATTTAGGAACAATATTCAACACTGGAATAGGAATGTGAATATTTAAAATAGCCTAAATAAATAAAACAAAAATAAACACCGTTGCCACAGACCACTGAGAAACATGTCTTTATGTCATCGGTAAAGCTGCAGTCACAAAAACCCTTACTAACAGCCACCTACACCGTACAAACAATTTTTGGACCATTTCGTAGGAGAATTCAGCATTCGTAGACCATTCATAAGTTCATGGCCAGGCCAATGGTCTTGTCCAAGATTTCTACAAACGTCCCATCGTAGCACAGCCGTACAAATGCCATAGGAACAACGTAAGAACTACGCAAGATGTTGGCGGTAAGTATGCCTTAAGAACACCTTAAGTTGTTCTTGAGTGCCCCTTACGGCAGTCGTAGGAAATGCCATACGACTCCCCATCCGTACAGATTCGCACAGTGTGCACAAGGCAGTAGTGAGGCGCTCATAAGGCAGAAGTACGTCATTCATGCAACATTTGCGCTGACAAAATGTGCAGAAAGCCATAAGATCTTCCTACCAACAACTTGAAAGTGCCGTGAGTTGCCCAAAAATTTTCCTAAGATGGCAAGTATGCTGGTGGAAGATCCCAAGGCACCCTTATGAAGAACGTAAGTACTCTAGGGCCATCGTTTAACAGAAAAGCACCTTTCCCAAAAATGCCTCAAGTTGCTCTTGCAAACTGAACGACAGCCGTAAGAAACTATGCCCCCTTCTAGAAATTTCTTCACATCCCACAAGGAGCATGCAGAAGGAGAGAACGAGCGCGACTGGCTGAAATGGTGGCTTATGTAAAGAAAAGCACACATTAATGGTGACTTATCGTGGTTTTTTTCTTATTGTATGATTAATCATTTTAGCCATTATCCTTACAGACCTACTTGAATAGTTTCTTCCTCACAGTGAAGTGTAATTTTACTTTTAATTTTACACTGGTACCAGATCAGCTCAGTATCAGCAGATATAGGAGTCAAGATATCGGAGGGCCCAAAAACTGGATCAGTGCATCCTTCATGAATATTCTGACACACTCAATTTCAGTCTGAACTGGAGCTCATCGGCACTGATCATAAATAACACTCAGGAGGGGAAAATCCACAAAGACAGCCGAAATAAACATGCTGCATCACTTACAGTTATGATGAAGAACATTTCTAATACTCAAACAAAAAACCGATTCTGAACAGCGAAGTGACTGCACAAGGGCAAATAAAGCTTTATATAAGGATGTTAAAAGAGAATAATGGCTAGACCAGGGGTCTGCAACCTGTGGCTCCTTTGCCCATATTCAGTGGCTCCCTGTGGTTTTGGAAAAAAAACCCTCCAATATTTATAGAAAAAAAAATGGTCACAAATTTAAGATAGCATAAATTCATAAATGTACAAGAAATTTAAGAAAATTACAGAAGAAAAAAAAATCACAAAAATGAGAAAATGTTGCTTTGAAACTGAATTTACAAGGAAAAGTTCAAAATTAAAGAGAAAAAAACGCACATTGAAACAAAGAGTTGTAAAATTACACATTTACAAGAAAATGGCCCAGATTCATGAAAAAAAGTTGCAAATTTTTTAAAAAGTCACAAATTTATGTGGGAAAAATTTGCCAAGTTTACAGCTAAAAAGCTGCAAATTAAAGCGGACAAGGTCACAAATTTGAGAGAAAAATGATGCAACAGTTCTCAAGAAAACTGTTGCAAATTTACCAGGGAAAAAAGGCACAAATTTTGAAGAAAAAGTTGCAAATTTAAGAGAAAAATGTTGCAAATTTACATAGAAAAAAATATAAATTTACTTGAGAGCAAAAAAGCCTCAACCTTATGAGATAAGCTGCAAACTTAAGTGAAAAATAGCTAATTTAGCTTTAAGAAGTTGTAAATTGATTTTAAAAAAGTGCAAATTTACAAAAAAAAAAAATTAAAAAGCACTTCACAAGAGAGCAATGCTGCAATTTTATTTGGCTCTTTTACCTCTTTCAGGCTCAGATTAAGTTTTGTGGCTCCATGCAGATTTTTTTGGACAAAAAATTGCTTAAAAAGGCCTTCCATGGTAGAGGCTGCAGAGCCCTGGTCTAGACAGCAGCTGGTGATGGACAGTGTTGGGTTATGCTGCGTTTAAGCTACCAGCTACATGTCATACAAGGACAAATATGGCACCAGAGAACAAAGAAGGCTCTACAGGCCATTTTTCACTCATCTCCTTCACTAAAGCTACGGTCACAAATACCCTTACAAACGGCTGCAAACACCGTACAAACAATTTCTGGAACATTTCGTATGGCCTCCTTAAGGTGGCCATAGGAGAATCCAGCATTCGTAGGCTGTAAGTTCGTGGTCAGGTTGATGGTCTTTATCCAAGATTTCTACAAATGCCCCACGAAAACCTCTCATCGTAGGGCGACCGTACGAATGCCACAGGAACAATGCAAGAACTACACAAGATAATGGCCATAAGTATGCCTCAAGAACACCTTAAGTTGTTCTTGAGGGCCCCTTACAGCGGTTGCAGGAAACCCTGTACGAACAGCGTGCATAGGGTAATAGTGAGGTGCTCGTAAAGCGGAAGTACAGTGGTACCTCTACTTACGAATTTAATTCGTTCCGGAAGAATTCTCGTAACGTGAAAAATTCGTAAGTAGAGGCGCATTTTACATGTAAATGCCGTAATCCGTTCCAAGCCCCCAAAATTCGGGCATAAATTTTTTATAAATCGTAAAAACGCATCAAAACATGTAACAAATACATGTTACAATTAGATTACTGCACAATAAACATAAAATGAGAGTTTAAAATGAGAGAAAGAATAATAAAAGAGAAAGAATAATAAAAATTATGTTCATTTACCTTTTAACTGCGATCGTCGGCGTCAGCGTCACCTTTTGCCTTCTTTGGTTCATGTTCTGTCTCATCAGTGGTTTTTGCCTGACGTTTTGTGATGAAACGATCCAAGGACGTTTGCTTTTATCGGCTTGTAAGGGCTTCCTTTTGTTTTAATACCGTGCTGATCGTTGATGTTGGTTTTTTTTTTTCCCAAAACTTTATTAAGAACAAGGTGAAAGTACAGAGTTATAACGTAGATGGTGATAAACATGGCAGTTAATTTTTTTTTCTCTAAATTGTGTAGTTCAGTCAACAGTCTTACAAGAGGTAAGAAGGATAAAATAAAGTAGTAAGAATAGTAAATAATAATAAGATAAAGCGAGATCAACCAAACGCACCCATTCGTGGCCAATGGGATACCAGGAAGATGCTAGGCGATAGCCAATGGCAGAGCAGCTACAGGTATGTTTACGTTCGGTAAAATACGGGAGCTGCGAGGAGCGCGTACTTTTTTTGCCTTTCGTATCCTGAAATTTTGTTCGTAACTAGAGGCAATATTTTCCCGTTGAGGCGTCTCGTAACCTGAAAATTTCGTATGTAGAGACGTTCGTAAGTAGAGGTACCACTGTACGTCATTCATGTGATATTTGTGCCGAAAGCCTTAAGATCTTCCTATCAGCGACTTGAGTGCCGTGAGTTGCACAAAACCTTTTGTAAGATGACAGTAAGTATGCCATAGGAAGACCCCAAGGCACCCTTATGAAGAACGTAAGAATGCTAGGACCATCGTACAACAACAAAGCACCTCATTTTCTCAAGAATACATCAAGATGCTCTTGCGAAGTAAGAAACTATGCCCCCCCTCCATGAATGTCTGCCAACTCCAGAATTCATAGGAACTGGGAGATTCTTACAAACCCATTGTTCATAAGAGTCTTTGTGACCATAGCTTAACCCAGACAATCAGGATGAGGATAGTCTCTACTATGAGCACAGTTATTAACTCTAAGTGGACCCAGGGTTATTTGGCTGTGAGTGCTTTCATATAAAGGGCGGTGATTCTCAGCAGGTGACCAGCAGAGTGGAGTATGTCATTAATTGATGAACAAAATAGCATACTGAATGAAACATGTAACACAGGCTAAAACTAACACAAGTCTATCCATTTGTCTGTTGTTTCATCTATATGGAAAAAAATAAAAGGGATTCAATCTGAAACAGGAAATACCCTTGTTGCAGTCTTTAGAGACGATATTTTACGGACAAAATGTTTTGGTTTTTCAACTAAAGGACTCAGTTACTTGTTGCACATAACAGAGAATGTTCGGTAGAAGTTTATTTGTTAAAACTCGGGGTGCTCTAAAGTCTTAAAACAAATATGCCACTAGAGGTGAACTTTTTTGAAATGCTGGAATACATGCTGGCAAATCCAACATTCCCTGCGAGTTGTCACATTTCCATTTGTTGCATTAAAAGAGCAAATACTTTGCTTAAAAGTATCAAGTTGTCACACAGTAGGAGGACAAAAGATGCATTGAGATGCTTAGAGGATTTAGAACAGGGGTTTGCAACCTGTGGCTCTTATGCCCTTAAATTCAAAACTTTCAGTAAAAAGAGGACATAGATTTGTGAAGAAAAATTTGTAAATTACCTAGAAAAATAACAAAGCTGAACATGTCAACAATTCTCATGAATTTAGGGGGAAAAAGGTTGCAATTTTATGAGGAAAATGTTGCAACAAATTTGCAAAAAAGTCAAAAATTTCTGGGCAAATTACAGGAAAAGTTTTTTTTTTTTTTTTTTTTTTTCTTAAATGTTGCAAATTTCAGTGAAAAGTGTTGCAAATGTAAAATTTACCAGGGAGAATGCAACACCTTTATTAGAAAAACAGAACATTTATGCCAGAAATATGATACATTTAGGGAAAAAAGCTGTAATCTTATGAGAGAAACCACAAATATAAAAACATTTTTCAAAAAAAAAAAAAAATCACAAGCTTAGCGGAAATGAGAAAAAAATGTTACATTTACAGTAAGTGTGACACTACAGTTCTACCTAAAAATGTAACAAATTTTCAAAGAAAATGACAAATTTGCTAGAAAACCAGAAAATATATGAAAAAAAAATCTCACAATTTGGAGAAAAAAGTAGTAAATTTATGAATAAAAACCTCATAAATGATATGAATAAAAATCTACGGTTGCCGACCCAGATTTAGAACATCAGAGCCCCCTGAACTGTAACTGAATCGTGAGGTACCTAAAGATTAACTCACACCGATATCCTCCTTTCCACTTTAAGGGACTATTTCTGGGCAGATGCTCTTTGGGTTCTGACCATCGCCTCTGGTGATGACTTGTCCCCCAGTTTTATGTGTGATCTGATTGGTGCAGATGAGGAGAGGACGGTTCTGTCAGCCCTGGCATACTCAACACAGGCACGTTTAGTCTGGTGGGTTATACAGCATGATGGCAGCAATGGAAACACGGAGAAAAGAGGGAAGTTGGAGGAGCTGGTACTCACATCCTATACGTGCGATACATTATTCTGCTCCAGAAAGGAAGGCGGAGCAGAGAGGAGGAAAAAAATCACACAGGAAGAGAGATGAAAGGTTAAAACATAGGTTGGTTTCACAGACATGGTGGACAGGATATGTTTTGTTTTGTGTTTTTTTTTTTTTTAAGACTAGCCAAGTACCTGTGAGAGCAACCGTACATGCAAAGACTCAGATGACAGATCGGTTGTAAGGTACAGCAGGATTCCAAAAGTCAATCACAACACAATGATGCAACAAATAAAGAGGTGACTGGTGAACAGAACAGTGAGCATGCCCCGAAAACATGCAGGAAGTGACGGATTAACAGGTGGAAAGCATTTCACAGGAACACTTCGAACTGTAAACCCTTCAAGGCAAAAATAATTCAGCAATCCAGACAAGCCTGCTGCCTGGTTTAGTGAATCTGATTCAGGCCGTCACTGTATAGAATCACATTTATACATCTTCACTGCTTTGATTTATGAGCAGAGTTTTTGCAGGTGTGAAGGCTCCCAGTGGAAGTGTTCAGGATGTACTGTGTTGTGGGATTTACAGAACTCTTTCAGCAGACCTCTATGAGGCTACGGTCTCGTCACTGCATGAGTATTTCATCCTAGAGCATGTGACAGTGTGGAGCGTCACCTGCAAAAGCGCTCAATTTTGGAGACAAGGATACAAAGATGTTCTCACAAGACTCTACGAATGTGTGATAAATGCTTGGTAGTCTTGTGCGTTGCTTAGATTTTAGCTACTATTGTGTCCATTCCAACTGAAGCAAGTTTTTATCCATGGCAATAATCGGTGACTCCATTTCCATATGACAGATGCCTCTGAAGGCTAATTTACAGTTGCTATTGCTCTGCCTTGCCAACAGCACTGTGTCAAAAAATTACGTCTCATCTGCTGGTGTGTGACACTTTTGTGCCATTTTGGTTAGTTGTACCTCTCCACTTTTGTAACCTGGTGTTTTAACCTCCGTACTGTGGGTGTTTATATATCTACATATTTATTCCATCTAGCTACAATGCTCCGCACTGTGTGTTTATATATTCATATATTTATTCCATCCAGCTACAATGCTCTGCACTGTGTGTCTGTGTGTGTGTATATATATATATATTTTATAGTAATATGTACATATGTATATTAGCTGCTCTTGCTTGCTTGCTTTTTTTCTTGCCTTCTGATTGTTGCTCTGAGTGTTGCTATCCCTGTGCTGTTGCAATCCTGGAATTTCCCCGTTGTGGGACTAATAAAGGTTTATCTTATCTTATCTTATAGAACATCCATCCATCTTCTACCACTTAAGAATGCTACCAGGTTCACACAGCACCATGACCAGTCCTGCAGGTGGTGAGCCCATATGGGTCTTTGATGTTAATCTCCCCCCCAATAGGGATCTACTGGACCGCTCTTGGTCTGGCCCTTCACCCATGACCAGTTTGTCTTAGGAGACCCTCCCAGCAACACAGCTTCTGGGATCATTTGGGCACTCAAACCCAATCGAGTAGACCCAACAGTGTAGCATCATGATACTTTGTGTCAACCATATCGATTCAGAGACACCAGTATTGAGATGCTAGAATAAAAATTACTATTGAATATAAATACAAACTCAGCTTTTTGAGTAGCAGTTGACTTTTCAGTTCTAGATGGTGCTAAATGTCCGCCCTCTCATTAGATTAGCACAGTGAAGGAGTGACTCCTGAGATGTAGTTGAAAAACAAGACGGAGACAGGGACGGGAAATTGCAATTTATGATATCACAATGCTCAGCATTTTACAAGAGTGACATGATATTGTATTGTGGCCAGAGTACTGTGAACATGTTTTTGAACTTTTGGCTGTGCAATATGAACAAGATTTCATATCCCAATATAAGCAATCTTATATCCCAATAACGATATAGATCCCATTATACAACGCTTAGTTCCGACAGAGTAATTTGACTGGACAATCGATTCCAGGAGTTACAATATTCCACGATAAATGCACTTCAACGTTTCACTGGATATGTATCACTCTGCTTCAAAGGTGCTCATGTAACCGTTAATTACCAACAGTAATTTAGTGGCAACTGTCAGTGAGAATTGAAGTATGTGTTGGATACCTGAATTTCCAGACAGTGAAAAGACTTTTTTACCCGACTTGGAAGTCCCACCCTTTTGAAAAAAAGCTTTATTCAGTTTACAAACTCCGTTAAGCTATTTCATGTCTGTTTAAAAAACAGGAAGTGCTAGAGTTGGATTTATGGTCTTGCTGAACAAACCACAATACCTTTGTGGTGATCGACTTTATTTCATCTGAAGATTCCAAGAAAAAGTAAGCAAAGTATGCCAAAGCCAAATCGCTAGCATCCTAACTAGCGATCGGCATTGGCCACGTTTTGATCTCAGCCCTTCTGCAGTACCGACTCAACAGGTGACAGGTATGTGTTATAAACACTTACTACTTTTGCACTTGACAATATTTAATTTGTTTATGTGTGTGTGAAATGACAATAGACTGGCTACATTTACAAGGGACTATTTTTTCTCAGCTGTGCAAAAGAACTGGTTAAACAAACAAATCATAGTATTTTGTCCAGTATTGCTGTCATTTAATAAATTGTGCTTGAAGAACTGTTGTATAAAAGCAATATTGCGTGAAACGTTTCATGGCCAGTGCGACATATCACACCCGCAGTTACTATATTCATTGATACCATATGACCTCGAGTGTAATATTGCTTACAGTGGGGCAAAAAAGTATTAAGTCAGCCACCAATTGTGCAACTGCTCCCACTTAAGAGATGAGAGAGGTCTCCAATTTTCATCATAGGTATACCTCAACTATGAGAGACAAAATGAGGAAAAAAAAAATCCAGAAAATCACACTGAAGGATTTTTAATGAATTAATTGGTAAATTCCTCGGTAAAATAAGTATTTGGTCACCTACAAACAAGCAAGATTTCTGGTTCTCACAGACATGTAACTTCTTTAAGAGGCTCCTCTGTCCTCCACTCGTTACCTGTATTAATGGCACCTGTTTGAACTCATTATCAGTATAAAAGACACCTGTCCACAACCTCAAACAGTCAGACTCCAAACTCCACTATGGCCAAGACCAAAGAGCTTTCAAAGGACACCAGAAACAAAATTGTAGACCTGTACCAGGCTGGGAAGACTGACTCTGCAATAGGTAAGCAGCTTGGTGTGAAGAAATCAACTGTGGGAGCAAGAAAATGGAAGACATGCAAGAGAACGGTGAGCAAAAATCCCACAATCACACGGGGGTACCTAGTGAATGACCTGCAGAGAGCTGGGACCAAAGTAACAAAGGCTACCATCAGTAACACTCTACGCCGCCAGGGACTCAAATCCTGCAGTGCCAAACGTGTCCCCCTGCTTAAGCCAGTACATGTCCAGGCCCGTCTGAATTTTGCTAGAGAGCATTTGGATGATCCAGAAGAGGACTGGGAGAATGTCATATGGTCAGATGAAACCAAAATAGAACTTTTTGGTAAAAACTCAACTTGTCGTGTTTGGAGGAGAAAGAATGCTGAGTTGCATCCAAAGAACACCATACCTACTGTGAAGCATGGGGGTGGAAACATGTTTTGGGGCTGTTTTTCTGCAAAGGGACCAGGACGACTGATCCGTGTAAAGGAAAGAATGAATGGGGCCATGTATTGTGAGATTTTGAGTGAAAACCTCCTTCCATCAGCAAGGGCATTGAAGATGAAACATGGCTGGGTCTTTCAGCATGACAATGATCCCAAACACACTGCCCGGGCAATGAAGGAGCGGCTTCGTAAGAAGCATTTCAAGGTCCTGGAGTTGCCTAGCCAGTCTCCAGATCTCAACCCCATAGAAAATCTTTGGAGGGAGTTGAAAGTCCGTGCTGCCCAGCGACAGCCCCAAAACATCACTGCTCTAGAGGAGATCTGCATGGAGGAATGGGCCAAAATACCAGCAACAGTGTGTGAAAACCTTGTGAAGACTTACAGAAAACGTTTGACCTCTGTCATTGCCAACAAAGGGTATATAACAAAGTACTGAGATGAACTTTTGTTATTGACCAAATACTTATTTCACCGAGGAATTTACCAATTAATTCATTAAAAATCCTTCATTGTGATTTTCTGGATTTTTTTTCTCATTTTGTTTCTCATAGTTGAGGTATACCTATGATGAAAATTGGAGACCTCTCTCATCTTTTAAGTGGGAGAACTTGCACAATTGGTGGCTGACTAGATACAGTGGTACCTCTTACTTACGAATTTAATTCGTTCCGGAAGAATTCTCGTAACGTGAAAAATTCGTAAGTAGAGGCGCGTTTTACATGTAAATGCCGTAATCCGTTCCAAGCCCCCAAAATTCGGGCATAAATTTTTTATAAATCGTAAAAACGCATCAAAACATGTAACAAATACATGTTACAATTAGATTACTGCACAATAAACATAAAATGAGAGTTTAAAATGAGAGAAAGAATAATAAAAGAGAATAATAAAAGAGAAAGAATAATAAAAATTATGTTCATTTACCCTTTAACTGCCATCGTCGTCGACGTCGTCACCTTTTGCCTTCTTTGGTTCATGTTCTGATCCAAGGACGTTTGCTTTTGTCGGCTTGTAAGTGCTTTTGTTTTAATACCGTGCTGATCGTTGATGTATTACGGCCATATTCTTTGGCGAGATCAACCAAACGCATAAAGTTTTGGAAAAAAAAAAAAACTTCGTGGCCAATGGGATACCAGGAAGATGCTAGGCGATAGCCAATGGCAGAGCAGCTACAGGTATGTTTACGTTCGGTAAACTACGGAAGCTGCGAGGAGCGCGTACTTTTTTGCCTTTCGTATCCTGAAATTTCGTTCGTAACTAGAGGCAATATTTTCCCGTTGAGGCGTCTCGTAACCTGAAAATTCCGTATGTAGAGACGTTCGTAAGTCGAGGTACCACTGTACTTTTTTGCCCCACTGTAAGTATACATTTTCTGTAAATTCCACAGTTTATATATAATAAATACAGCAATGATTATCTCAAACATTTTAAATTATATATGAGGAAAAAAATCAACCGTCATTAATTTTCTCTATTTAAAGATGTAATAAAATCCAATTAATCTTCCTCTAATTTTTCCTCCTCTCCCATCCTAACTAGGTTTACTTTGTCTGCACACCAATTCAGACGTTACACATGCTTGTTCAACTCAAACATTAAATCCTACATGGCCTACTAAGATAAGCCTTTATTAGTCCCACAATGGGGAAATTACAAAATTACTATGATTTATTATTTGTAAAATACATTCATATCCATTCAGTAACTCACTGATGGCTAGATGAAGACAGCTGAAATGGCTGCCATTCTGCGGGTAAAAGCCGTTTGGCCATTTGACTCCGGTGTTTAGTTTTACCAGCTGATGATGTTTTAGTGCCTCTAGTTTGTAAACGCTCTCTGTAGTCTTTTACATGCATGCTTGTAGTGGAGGTCGCCATGATGGAGCATGCCAGGATCAGGCTGGCTGGAGCCCGCTCCATTTGGACTGTCACCAGAATGATGTAAAGACACTGCCGTAAACACCCTGATGTAAATGGTAGTTTTATATGAAATGAAAAGACATTTTTATCCTGTCACCTGATATACATCGTCATATTGCACAGCCCTAGTCCACGGTAGTGGCTACTTTGGCTTTTAGCATTAAGTATTTGACTCTGAGTGCTTCCCGTATTTTAGCAGTGCAGACAGGCCCATAACCTCTGACCAATCAGAGTGCTGTGGGCAGGCTACTGCTCACACCCACAAAGGGGGGATAGACAGCGTTCCGTCAGAGCCAGGAGCAGCCTGTTCCTTTTACATGTTGCCTTCAGCAGAAATACTGCATTGCAGGAGGACCTGATTCATAGAGTTTTGAATCAACTGTGTCTTGGAATCAAAACGCCAAAGTTGTTATATGAACATTTGGCTTCTTGTTTTGCTCAACATAATTATCAAACACGACATGCATTAGGAAAAAGATTTTTGTTACCCAGATCAAATACAAATATGTTAAAGAGCACTGTGATGTATAGAGCTACGATTAGTTGGAATTCATTACCATTGTATATTGTACAGGGAAATTCTAAACAGAAGTTTAAAATGTTGATAAAGAAGTATCTAAAAGACGATGAGTAATGTTATAATCTGTGTATTATAAATGTATAATTATTGAGCCTTCTACACTTTAACCAGTAGACCTAAAGTTATAAGTTAATCAGGACAATTATTGTGGTAAAGTGATACTGATGGTACTGAATGTGCTTAAGGTCCTGGACAAAGGGTTCAAGTTTTCTCCCCTATTAAGTTGTATTTTTCTTTGTGAAATGGAGCTGGTTTGTTTGTCATTTTAATATTGTGGACATGCCGCTCATGCAGTTGTTTTTTTTTGGGTTCTTCCAAACTGATTCATCTAAGGCCAAGAACCTGAATCAGAGGGTTCTTACTTGAGCTTGTTGGGGTCTTCCTGGGCAGGCTTGCGGAGGAAGGTAGCGTTAGAGTTTGCTGGGTGCTCCCGCTGAAACCTCTCTGGTGCGGTCTGCTTGGCCGGAGTTGCAGTAGTCTTCTTCGCAGACCTCTTAATTCTCTCCTCCAACATGCTCAAGTCCTTCTCAGACAACTGAAAGCAGGGAAAGACAAGAGTATTAAAAACATCTGCACAAAGGTTTCCTGTGGAAGTGTGGCTCCCCCTCCTCTTACATTTCCTATCAGCTTGTAGACCTGGTCCCCACACACGTTGTACACGGCCACCACAGTGTTGAGAGCAGCGTTGCGGACAGACGTGTCTCTGTCACCGATGTGGATGGCGATCTCCTTCAAAGACTTAGCAGGAGTGGGTTGACATACATTCATGCCGTAGCCCTCAATTAGACAACCCAACTCCTCCAGACATTCTGGGTGGAAGAGGAAAGCACAGCAGTGGTTAGTGTTCCTCCGACAGGAAACCTTTGGCTCCTCAAAACAATTCACACTAAGACCTTAAGAGGTTTTTCTACAAGCGCCTTCCTTTTTCCACCAACTTATTAGGCAACAGCATGCAAACAAAGTAAAACAAAGTAAATCGCGGAAAGATGAAGGCCACTTCATCAAATTTAGGACTTCTTATTTGCAAAATGGCTAACGCTTGGGACCATTTACAGTGGTGTGAAAAAGTGTTTGCCCCCTTCCTGATTTCTCTTTTTTTATGTTTGTCACTTAAATGTTTCAGATCAAACAAATTTGAATATTAGACAAACATAACACAAGTAAACATAAAACACAGTTTTTAAATGGTGTTTATTATTAAGGGTTAAAAAAAAAATCCAAACCTACATGGCCCTGTGTGAAAAAGTGCCCCCCACCCCCCCCCCAACTCCGTTAAAACATAAATTAACTGTGGTTTATGACATCTTTGGAAAGCTGAGTTCAATTTCTCTAGCCACACCCAGGCCTGATTACTGCCACACCTGTTCTCAATCAAGAAATCACTTAAACAGCACCTGCCTGACAAAGTGAAGCAAACCAAAAGATCCTCAAAAGCTAGACATCGGGGGGCGCTAGTGAGCCATGCTGGAGTAAAGACGTGTCCCTCAGTGCTCCCGCAGACTTTTGGACATTTTACTTTTAAAAACGAAGTTTCTTTGGTAAAGCTCAATACAAACTTGTCACCTATCATTATCGGACTCTCCTGCCCACTTTTATCGTCATGATGGATAAACTCCAGAAGTTTAAATTCGACGCTACCGACAAACTTAATGGAGTTTTTGCATATGACGTCAGGGGGCGTGCCGCACTGGCCCGTTAGAGTGAGCCGCCATTTTGGATGGCAAGAAACAGCAGCAGCAGGGTGAAATAAACCACATAGCTCACGTGTATCTACAAACTCCGCAAAATGGTGTACTCCTGTTGTTCCCCCTGATAAGGGGATAAGCGGGGAATTAAATGGCCGGTGTGAAATGCAAAAAAAAAAAAAAAAAAAAAAAGTTGGATTTTTGAATAATTACCTTCACTGACGTAATCTCTCGCTTTGTCATAACGGACTGCACGGTGGAGCAGTGGTTTAGCACTGTGGCAGCACAGTTTTACCCTCGGCCGGGGGATCGCGGGGATCATGAGACCGTGGGTTTAGGGCGCTCGCGCACGCAGCGACCGGTGGCTTGTCACCAGACTGCAAACCAAATCTACCTACGGGTACAAATAAGTAACAAAAAAAAAAAAACTTTGTGGTTTGGGGGCGCCTCTCTGCTTGCTACGATGCACACATGAAAGGGGAGAAAACTATTGTACATGTGCATAAAATCAGGTACGTTTTAACGCGGCGCGCCGTGGAGAGCCTTTAACAAAAAAAAAAAAAACACGCAGCGCGCTTCACTCACCTCTGAGTGAGGAGCTGCTGTTGTTTTCCGACTCGTTCACCAGCCAAGACTTCACATCATCCACATCCCTTTCCGCTGACACGTTTTCCGATATTTTTTCCTCCTGCTCCCCTTCGTCTTTGAAAGATATCATCTCATCGTTTGCCCCCAAATCATCCCCGCTGAGCAGATTACTGGCAGTCATTGTTCTGCTAATTGCTCCAGCTGTTACCCCACACCCGTCACCTCCATTCAACTGAGGCATTTCAGCACACCAGAGGAGCGCACGGGAGCAAGATTAAAAACACTTGTCTGCTGTTATGACTGCTGACAATGACTCCACTGAATGTGACAGACATCGCAGACACAGTTTCAGAGGCCATAGTGTCAGCTGTTGAAGAGGATGATAGGATGTTATTATGTCAGATTGTGACTGTGTGTTCTCCTCACTCATTCTGATCGCTAAACAGTACAAGTTACGCCTGGGTTGTCACAGTGCAACTGCTGCTCTTGCCATCCAAAATGGCGGCACGTACGGCGTGTTTATGTTTACCCCCGCGAGTCACGTGATTTTTACGAGCCTACGCAAAAACTCCATAGGCCTAACACGAGGCTGCAAGCCGAGCTGGAAAAGAATGACGAACCACAGAGCGCAGTGCCAACGTTGACCACGGACGAAGGCTTTAAAACTCAGATGTTGGCATCCTTAACCACTTGCGCTCCGTTGTTCCGCGGGCGGGCAAGTCTCTGCGTCCTATGACGCACGAGGGCGCACGAGAGCGCGCTCGTGCGCCCTCGTGCGCATGACGCATGATAAGGATATTGATGGTGATGATGTAGGTGGTGTGCCCTCCAAGCGCCACTGAAAAAAAAATCTGCAAACACAGCCGCGAACAGATTAGTTCATCTGATTGACCTCTCATTCGACTAATAAGAGCCTTGAATTGGGTTTCTGAAACCTTGAGGAGCCAATGAATGAAAATCTAGGAAGGAGGACCCGCCTACTGTGAACGCAGGAGCCAATTGAAGCACAGAAATTCAGGCTGGGTGAAGCGATATTTACTGCTGCAGAAGGACTCTGTACGAATCTACTACAGACCCAGGCTCACCCAGCAGCATGGAAAACACCCACAAGTGGGACCTGCACTCATTCCAGCAGAATAGACGGAGGCCGACGACAAAAGTCGTAAATCATTCGCCAAAACGGCAATAATGGAATTATGTTGATCGGGATCCATGAGCGGAGCAGCGTCGCGTTCGTCTGACGCGTGGGAAGGAGCTGTTCGCCACGACTCTGCTGCTTTGAAGAGGTAAGGTGTTATAAGCTAAATTATTATTTATCCCTGAAAACTGTAATCCAAAAACGACTTTTGACTGATCGGTAAATTACAACTGTACTGCGCACGAAGTGCGTGCGCCGCGATAAACGGTTCATTTGCCGTGTTCGGACCGTGAACGCCCCCCCCCCCCCCCCCCCGCTGCAGAAGAGGAGCGGGGGGGGGGCCACGGTCCGAACGCTCCCCGGTCCGCGGGAGGAAGCATATCAGTCTATTCCATCATGTAGCGATGGCCCTCTTCTGTAGCGGGGGGGGGGGGCGCGTTTACGGTCCGTTCACGGTCCCCCCCCCCACACACACACACACAGTAGCGAGGGGGGGGGGGAGCCGCTGTGAAAACATGCAAGGAAAAAAAAAAAGTGTATTCCGTCATGTAGCGAGGGCCGAATTTGGTCCTTGGTAGCGGGGGGGGGGGGGGGGGGGGGACGACCCCCCGCCCACACACACACACACACACAGACACAGACCTGAGTGTGACCTTTCATTAGAGCCTAAAATGAAGATTCTACATTGAATTATTCAAAAGTTACAGACGTTTTTCCAAACTGTGCCATTTGGCACAATTTGGCACAGTTCCATAACGCCTGGGAACAGCCTGAGAACAAAGCTGTGTAAAATATTCATTTTTTGTGGTACTGTTACCAAATTTGGATCTCAGCTGGATAACACTTGGTTCTACATTTCTGTTGCATTTTCCAGCCGGATCGGACAGCTGTGTGTTATTTACAAGCATTTGTATCCAAAAAAACACTGTGTCCAATTTTTTTTTCTTCAAGTTCAGTATGTTTAGATGACTGTAACTCAGTGGCCGGAGCACGTAGAGAGATTATGTTTTTTTTTGCCAAAAAATTCAAAGTGTTTTCTTTTAAATGAGACCAACCCCATGAAGATGCTGCAAAGGGTTGAATAACAGCTTTCGATTTACTTTGGGCACGTTATTTTTTGGCATTTTTAGGAAAATTGCCCGGAGTGCAAGTGGTTAAGAGAAGACATCACACAAATTATACAGGAAGAATTTAAGAATGCCTTAGCTAACGATTTTGCCTCTCTCAAAGCCGAAGTCCAGGCTGTACATTCGGAAATAGCCTGCAACGCCACCTCCGCTAGCGCACGATTTGGCACAATTGAAGCTAACATTCAAGACGTGAAAGATGGCTTGTCTACTTGGTCAGATGATATAACTGGGCTTCAGAGCTCGGTGAAAGAGCTCCAAAGTGAAGTGAAGTCACTGCGGAGCAAATGTGAGGATCTGGAGGGGAGAATGAGACGTGGAAATATCCGCATTGTCGGTGTCGATGAGCAAAACCCCTGCAATCCAAACGAGGTGGCTAAAATTATTAAACAAGCCTTATACATGGACCGAGAAGTGAAAGTTGACCGATCTCATCATACACCAGCACCACGGACCGCGGGAGCAGACGGACCCCGAGTGATAATCGCCAAGATGCACTATGATGGAGATGCAGCGGATATTTTGGGAAGAGCCAGGGAAAAGGCACCTTTGATGTATAACGGTAACAGGATCAGCATCTTCCCTGACTACATGGCAGGTGTTGCTAAAGCCCGGGCTGCCTTTTCAGATGCACGGAAGGCGCTACGAGGCCGACGTGATGTGCGCTTTGGTCTTTTTTACCCCGCAAGATTCCGGATCACTTTCGGGAATGAGAGTCAGGACTTTCATGATCCTACTAAGGCCATGGACTTCATAAAGAACAATATCCTGTCCGAAGCTGATGATCCTTGAGGTACCATGTTTGGATTATATAGCGTGAGTCCGCAGGTTATGATTGCAGTGGGTGTGTAATCTGTTAAAACATGTTTTTTATGGTGACGAGAATACTACATTATTTTCCTTTTTTTTTTTTTTTTTTTTCTTTCTCTATCCTGTATTGTTATAGTGTAATGTGTTGAGTATTTTGAAAACTTTCATTTAATGTTGTTCCTTATCGTAACAGTCTGCGGGGGCCTGAGCTCCTTTAGTAAATTTGTTTTGCCGATTTAATTTTTGCTCCTCTTTTTTGCTGTGGACACAGCCTACCATAGTAGGTTGTGTATTTAGCTGCTAACATACAGTGGCTAGGGACTTAATCCCACCCTTTAGTATTTCGCTTGTTCGATATACATTTTGTTTTTGTGTTTCTTGCGTTTTGATCCCTTTGTTCCCCGGGGATCACATATTATTTAAAAGAGCAACAGAGTCATTATTTGTTACTTGGAACCATATTCTCTTAGTCATAAAGTCTTTCCACTTCGATGCAACATTCCTATGTGAAGTAATATTCCCCATGTTGTTTCTGCTGTACCCTCGATCATGGGCCCGCCTCTGCCTCAAAACAACTTATGATGCCCTATACTATAACTATGTGCACCACAGTACTTAAGTTATGAGTCCATTGACAATTATAAGTTATAATGTGAAGGGTCTAAATAGCCCCATTAAAAAGAAGAAAATATTATTACAGCTTAAACGTTTGAAGTGTCAAGTAGCACTATTACAAGAAACCCATTTGTCCGATGATGAGCACCTGAAATTAAAGAAATCCTGGGCAGATAAGGTGTATTTCTCATCTCACCGCTCAGGTAAAAGAAGAGGGGTAGCAATATTAATACATAGACAAGTTAATTTTGTTGATACATTTGTACATGCAGATGGAGAAGGTAGATTTATTCTGGTAAATGGGCTGCTTGATGGCATACCTGTCTCCCTAATTAATGTGTATGCCCCAAATGAGGACCAACCAGGCTTCATCAAATTACTATTTAACAGAATCACGGAGTATAGTGTTGGTCTTTTACTCATGGGGGGAGACTTTAATTGTGTAATGTCACAACAAGATAGACAACCTCCACCTAAAGCATCCATATCCAAGATGGGCAAGATGCTTAAATATTTGACTGCTGAAGCAGGAATGTTGATGTATGGCGATCAAAATTTCCAAAAGAAAGAAATTTTACATTTTACTCTAACAGTCATGCATCCTATTCAAGGATTGATTATTTTTTCACTTCTGAAGCTGAACTCCACAGAGTTGAAGACATAACCATCATGAGCCCATTACAATCTCTGATCATGCCCCAGTGGTTCTTCAGTGGGACATGGGATTGACACCAACTTATAAACAATGGAGATTGAACGCCTCTCTTCTTAATGATAAAGATTTCATTACTCTCATTAAAACAGAGCTCAAGAACTATCTTGATATAAATGATACACCTGGCATGTCTCCTCTTGTACTTTGGGACTGTGCAAAAGCCTATTTAAGAGGTTGTATAATTTCTTATGCTACTGCAAAAAGGAGGCAAAAAATGGCTAAACAAACAGAATTGGAGCATAAAATTAGGGAGCTCGAACATAAGCATAAACGAGGGATGGCGTCTAATCTCTTAACTGAACTCAAAGCAGCCCGTTCAGAGCTACAAGAGCTACTATCGGAGAAGATCGAGGGAGCTTTACGTTTTGCCAAGCATCAGCATTATGAACATGGAAATAGAGCGAGCAGGCTTCTGGCTTTCAAATTACGTAAACAACAATCTTCTAATATTGTACATAAAATAAAATCTGGACACAAATATATAGTAAAGCCTAAGGAAATAGCTGAAACATTCGGAGAATTTTATAAATCCCTCTACCAAGATACTGATACATGCCCTGATGAGTCCAATATTGCTCAATTCTTACAGGATATTAATATACCTCAGTTATCCGGCGAAACTGCTGCTACTTTGGATGAACCAATCCAAGATTGGGAAATAAAACAATGTATTTTATCTCTCAAAAATAATAAATGTCCTGGTCCAGACGGATTTATCAATGAGTTTTATAAATGTTTCCATGAAGAACTTATTCCACTCCTCTTAAAAGCTTATCACCATTCATTAGAAGCAAAAACAATGGCTGTGTCATGGGCAGAAGCTACTATAGTGGTATTACAGAAGGAAGGTAAAGATCCCACTGATTGCAGCTCTTACAGGCCATTGTCTATGTTAAATGGAGATGTTCGTATCTTGACGGGTGTATTAGCACGGCGACTAAATGACATAACTAACATTATTCATCCAGATCAGACTGGGTTTATTGTCGGGAGACATTATGCAAATAATTTACATCGTTTGTTTAATATCTTATCATACCAAAAACAAAGCAAAACCAAGACAGTTGTATTATCACTGGATGCCCAAAAGGCTTTTGATAGTGTCATGGAAATATCTTATTCAAACATTAAAAAGATTTAATTTTGACCCTAAATTTATCGAATGGATTGAAACCATCTACTCTTCACCTCAAGCAGCTGTGAGAGTTAATGGGTTTCGATCTACAAGGTTTAACTTCGAGCGTGGTTGCAGACAAGGGTGTCCTCTGTCACCCTTGCTCTTTGCTTTAAGTATAGAGCCATTGGCCCAACTCATTAGAGATGACAATAATATTAAAGGGGTGCTGATTGGCAAAGAAGTACATAAAATATCACTGTACGCGGATGATGTCCTACTGTATTTGACAGAGCCATCCTGTACAATTCCATGTTTAATGAAAATTATATCAACATATGGATATTTCTATGGATATAAAATTAATGTTGATAAAACTGAGGCAATGGACATTTTGGACAATATTTCACCAGAGTTTAAACAACAAAGAGGCTTTCGTTGGCCTAAAGAAGGTATAAAGTATTTGGGTATCTATGTTCCCCTTTCATTAGACAAGATATTTGATGCAAATTATGGTAGGATAATTAGTACTATAAAAAATGACCTAAACCGCTGGTCATCATTGCCTTTGTCTGTCCTAGGTCGCATAGAAGCCATTCGTATGAATGTTCTGCCTAGGCTTGGCTTTTATATCTGTTTCAAATGTTACCAATACTAATACCTAAGTCAACATTTGAAGAAATGGACAAAACATTCTCAAAATTTATATGGCAGGGCAAGCGCCCTCGGATAAAATATAAAACACTTCAAAGACTTAAGGAAGAAGGGGGGCTTAACCTGCCAAACTTGAAATATTATTTTTGGGCTTCACAATTAAAACCATTGATTTCATGGATGCAGAATGACATTCATACGAGATGGGTGGACATTGAACAAAACCTGAGCCTCAAACCACTACAAGCTTTGCCATTTGCTAATATTCCAGTAGTGGGCTTATCAAGGTGGACTAAAACCACACTTGATATCTGGAAGAGGGTTGGAATTGCCTTTAAGTTACCAACTAGTCTATCTGCCTTGTCTAGTATTGGGCATTTAAAATCCTTTATACCAAGCAGATTGGATACGAGCTTTCTCAAGTGGGCTGATCATGGGCTTATTTACATACATCAGTTAATCAATAAGGATGGTTTTGTATCGTTTGAATATTTGATAAGACGCTTCCAACTCCAAAAAAATGATTTTTTCAGATATCTGCAAATACGATCTTTTTTGGTTTCTCATAAAGAGTGGGATAAAGTGCTAGACCCATCACTCATTGAACATTTTTTAATTCAAACTCAAAAACACAAAGAGGATAAAAAAGTGATCTCAAAGTTATACAAAATATTTGGTTTAATGGCTCAAAATAAACCTATTCTGGCAAAACAAAGATGGGAGGCAGAGGCGGGTCAAATTTTCTCTGATCAAATGTGGGAAGAGGTATGTACAGTGGCGCATAAGACCACAAATTCAAATACATGGAGGGAATTTAAAATGGAAGATATTTAGTAGATATTTCAGAACACCAGATATTGTGGCCAAGATGACACCAAATGTTCCTAGCATGTGTTGGAGAAATTGTGGTACAGAAGTGCCTAATCACACACACATTTTCTGGTCGTGCCCTAAAATACAAACATTTTGGGATGAGGTGTACAAGGCAATAAATCATATGTTTCAAGTTACAATACCAAGGGACTTGGCAGTAGCAGTTCTTGGCATCACCCCTCCGGAATTGCATGGGAGAGCACCAACATACAGTGATCCCTCGCTACTTCGCGCTTCACCTTTTGCGCCCTCAGTGCATCGCGGATTTTTCAAAAATATTCATCAAAAATTCAAAATTGAGAAATAATGGGCGGGCGCTAGCAGAAGGCAGGGAGACTACATTAGACCATCAGGTGTCAACACGGACAGCCGCTCAACTCTCTGTTCGCTGTTCTCGTGTTGGCTCGGCTCGGAAATCTCACAAGCTGATTGGCCGAGATGTTTCACCCCGCAAGCTGATTGGCCGAGATGTTTCACCCACCTCCTCTCCCTGCCGAGCACCCATGAAGGGAAGGAAGACCGCATTCATTGCTTTTTATCGCTCGTGTTACCTAGTCTCGCCACGTGGAACTTTTTGCTGTTCTCTTGTGCCATTTTGTGCGAAACAGTCTTCCCGTCGAGCCAATACACCGCCTCCTGCAGCTTCAGCTCTATCGGAAGCTGCCCTCGATGATCCTGCACCTCCAGCACCTCACGATGAGGCGTCACCTGAGGAGCAGTAAAGCTCTCATTAACCTGTGCAGTAAATCATTTTCATCTTGAGTTACGTATCTTGTTATAAGAATAAAAGAGTTCTAAAAACATATTTATGTACACTTTGTTTACATCTACGTATGTATGTACACGTACACACACACACACGTATCATATGAGAGAGAGAGTGAGAGAATGAACGTACGTATTATTTATGGATGACGTCATTAGGGGTGACGCTACTTCGCGGTTTTTCACTTTCGTGGTCGGTTCTGGAACCCATTAACCGCGATAAGTGAGGGATCACTGTACCTCCTAAACATACTTTTTGTAGCAGCCTTGAAATGTGTCACTGCCTCTTGGATGAAAACAGACCCACCCTCCTTCAGTGCATGGCTTCAAAAAGTACAAGAACTTTATCACATGGAGAAGATTACTTACGCACTGAGACTCCAATTACCTACTTTTAAATCAAGATGGCATCCAGTAGAAGTCTCTCTATTGTAGTTGCTCAAGGTGGCTATTAAGCGCTTGGTTTTATTTTTTGACAGATGCTGTTTCTCTTATATTGATGTGGAATTTGTGTATTAAATAATCTCGACTACATATGGTAATTATATTTGTAATGACTCTGTTGTTAAAAATTTTAATAAAATATAAGTTCTAAAAAAAAAAAAAAAAAAAAAGCTAGACATCATGCGCCGATCCAAAGAAATTCAGGAACAAATGAAAAACGAAGTAATTGAGATCTATCAGTCTGGAAAAGGTTATAAAGCCATTTCTAAAGCTTTGGGACTCCAGCGAACCACAGTGAGAGCCATTATCCACAAATGGCGAAACATGGAACAGTGGTGAACCTTCCCAGGAGTGGCTGACTGACCAAAATTACCCCAAGAGCACAACGACGACTCATCCAAGAGGTCACAAAAGACCCCACAGCAACATCCAAAGAACTGCAGGCCTCACTTGACTCAGGTCAGAGTCGATGACTCTGCTACTGGTAACATGGTAACCCAGTACAACCTGCCGCATGGACGAGTGGTCGGCGTCTAAACCGGCTCCCCCACCAGTGCATACTAGTGAGGAGGGTGGCATGTCACCCTGCAGGACTAAAAACAAGACCTGTCAAAGGGCAGATGAGCTCCTAATGAGCCAACGGCCAGCATGCACCCTGGGTAGGTAGCGCCCAATAGCCCCGGATGGCAAGCCTTCTAGGAGAAGGTAAACTCTGAATGGAAAACCCGAATGCAGGCGTTGCGAACTGCATTCCAATCTAGCAAGCGAAAGGACATATGACAACAACTAAAACCCACACCAGGGTCCCTGTCCCTGCTACTCAAGATTAATGTCCTATCCTTGTACCCTCAGGCATCAATGGCTGAAATACCCTAAATCCGTCTGGACGGGTATCTCGTGATGGAGGCGGGAATGGATCGACATACTTACTGAAATGTAAGAAACAAACACTCTTTAGTACTTTCAATGCCCATAATTTGTCAAAGGACAGCAGACTTCTAGAACTTGTCAACTGTGCAAAACAACATAGGGTCGACATCCTGAGCATTCGAGAGCACAGATTACACCACCCAGATACTGCAATTGAGCACAAGACAAGTGATGGGTATCATCTGATTACATCGATGGCATGGCGAGGTTCCCAAGGCTCAACTATTGGTGGAGTGGGCTTTTTGTTGTCTCCTCGTGCCACTCAATAGCTGACATCCGTTGAGAAGACATCTCCACGTATATTAGTGGCACAATTCTACGGCAACCCCAAAACCACCGCTATAGCATGTTATAGTCCAACTAATGTCAGCGATGAATTGGTTGTACATCAATTTTATGAAGATTTAAAAAGTGTCACCGAAAATGTTCCATGTCACAACCTTTTGGTTGTGGCGGGAGACTTTAACGCACAAATTGGCCCAGAGGACGTACCATTCACATTCAACCAAGAAACAAACCGCAATGGAGAGAAACTGCTTGATTATGCTGAAGAGTTCCAGCTTTTGGTAGCTAATACCAAATTCATGAAACCCAAGCACAGATTATGGATATTTCAACTACCTACGGCAAAGCGATCCCAGATTGATTATATCCTTGTCTGCAACAAGTGGAGGAACAGTACTACGAGCTGTCAGGCCTATTCTTCATTTTCAAGTGTTGGGTCAGACCACCGAGTTGTCTCGTGTACCATACAGCTGAGCCTCAGGCAATCCAAGAAGCCCACTCTAAATCCAATGAAGGAAGTTGACTGGAAACTTGTGTGCGCCACCCCAGAGGTTTCCTCAGTGTTCACCCTGGAAGTTCGAAATCGCTATGACGCACTCTCACAACCTGATGATGATATTGAAACGTCCTATAATAACCTCATCGCTGTCACTGAGGAAGTTGCTTTGGAAACGCTTCCTAAAAAGAAGAAGGAGAAGGACAAGTCACTCAGCGCTCATGCCCTAGTTAACAATGCTCGCAAAGCTGTTCGCGAAGCCACACAACGTCATGAAAACAAGCCAACAAGAACCACTCTCAGAAACATGATCAAAGCACAGAAACAACTTGAAGCTTATGCACAAGCTGAAGCAGATTGTATAGAAAAGGAAATCGACCAAATCAATTACCTCAATTCCTCAAACCAACATGCAGCTGCGTGGTCTATTATTAACAATCTTGCTGGACGGAAAGGCAGACCATTGGTCCGCATTAAAGGAGGATCAGCTGAAAAGCGGAAAGAGAATTGGTTATCTCACTTTCAGAGCCTGTTAGCGGGTCAGCCAGTTACTCAGGGAAGCAAAGATCTACCCCTTATCCAGATTGCCGAAACTCTAGCCATAAGTACATCTCGGTTCACTATACAAGAGCTGCGTGATGCGGTTAGTTTTTTGAGGGCCAGTAAATCAACCGGCCTTGATAACATCCCAAATCTTATCTGGAAAGATCCTCTGTTCCCTGACCTCCTGCTAAAGATTTGCAATCACACCTTTTCCAACTTGATGACACCATCTGCTTGGAAGAAATCTGGAATTGTACCTATCCCAAAAAAGGGCGACTTGACAATGACTTCAAATTATAGGGGCATCTCCCTAATGCCTATTGCCGCCAAAATCTACAACAGGCTTCTTCTAAATCGTCTAGTACCCACTGTGGACCACCTGCTGCGCAATAACCAAAATGGTTTCAGAAGAGGGCGGTCAACAAACTCTCAAATACTGTCCCTGCATCGCATAATAGAAGAAATGAAGAGACAACAAGGATTTCACTATCTGTTTTGTAGACTTTCAGAAGGCATTTGATTCCATCAATCGGGATGTGATGTTTAACATCTTATCTCTCTATGGTATCCCAAAACCTATCGTCGCAGCCATTCAAGCGCTCTATACCAGCACCAAGGCTACAGTCATAACAGCTGATGGTGAAACAGCATTCTTTGACATTAAAGCAGAGGTCTTCAAGGTGACACTCTAGCACCACTCTTATTTATTATTGTGCTAGGTTATGTTCTACGCCTCTCCCTAGACACCATAAATGACAAGGGTCTACAACTCCAACCAAGACATAGCCAGAGGTATCCTGCTAAGTATGTTACAGATCTTGATTTTGCTGATGATATTGCCCTAGTATCAGACCTTGTTGTGAATGCAGAATAATTTCTTCAGTCACTAGAAAAAGCAGCAAACCTGGTAGGGCTTTACTGCAACGAAAGCAAAACGGAGTTCATTTCTACAACACCGAACTGTAGCCTGCTTTCGCTGGCTGGAGCAAACATCACCCAAGTTGAAGACTTCAAATACCTTGGCTTGTATATAATGAACTCTCAAAAGGATATGAAGTCTTGTAAAGCTCTAGCATGGGCAATGTGTAATAAGCTTAATAAGATATGGCATTCGACTCTCAACAACCAAAAGAAAATTCATGTATTCGGGATGCTGATAGAGCCAATTTTGCTCTATGGCTCGGAGACGTGGACTCTTAACTGCACGTCAAGAAAAATGTCTGGATGGGACATATACGAACTTACTGAGGCATATACAAAACATCCATTGGTCAGAGCATGCCACTCTCGAGTGTATATATGGTGACATCCCACCCCTCTCTCAGAGGCTCACCAAACGGAGACTCAGATTTGCTGGCCATTGCCATCGGGCCACCAGCGAGATTATACACTCCCTGCTCCTTTGGAAGCAGATGAACTGTCGAGGGACTCAGAGATAGTGAGAGAGGACTTGGCGACAGCCATGGAAAATCGCACAGCGTGGCAGCACGTTGTCCAGTGTGCCCCGACCCTTTGGGCCGCTACATGATAATGACTCAGTTAAGGTCAATGTTCATGACTCCACCATAAGAAAGAGACTGAGCAAAAATGGCCTGCATGACAGAGTTCCAAGACAAAAACCACTGCTGAGCAAAAAGAACATAAAAGCTCGTCTCAGTTTTGCCAGAAAACATCTTGATGATCCCCAAGACTTTTGGGAAAACACTCTGTGGACTGACGAGACAAAAGCTGAACTTTGTGAAAGGTGTGTGTCCCATTACATCCGGCATAAAAGTAACAGCATTTCAGAAAAGGAACATCATACCAACAGTAAAATATGGTGGTGGTAGTGTGATGGTCTGGGGCTCTTTCGCTGCTTCAGGACCTGGAAGACTTGCTGTGGTAAATGGAACCCTGAATTCTGCTGTTGACCAAAAAATCCTGAAGGAGAATGTCTGGACATCTGTTCGTGACCTCAAGCTGAAGTGCACTTGGATTCTGCAGCAGGACAATGATCCAAAACACACCAGCAAGTTCACCTCTGAATGGCTTAAGAAAAACAAAATGAAGACTTTGAAGTGGCCTAGTCAAAGTCCTGACCTGAATCCGATTGAGATGCTCTGGCATGACCTTAAAAAGGTGGTTCATGCTCGAAAACCCTCCAGTGTGGCTGAATTACAACAATTCTGCAAAGATGAGTGGGCCAAAATTCCTCCATAGCGCTGTGAAAGACTCACTGCCAGTTATCACAAATGCT
This sequence comes from Pholidichthys leucotaenia, assembly GCA_020510985.1. NCBI lineage: Eukaryota > Metazoa > Chordata > Actinopteri > Cichliformes > Pholidichthyidae > Pholidichthys > Pholidichthys leucotaenia. The sequence continues at coordinate 219,173,038 of CM035840.1, forward strand.
TGATTGCACTTGCTGCTGCTAAGGGTGGCCCAACCAGTTACTAGGTTTAGGTGGAAATCACTTTCACACAGGGCCATGCTGGTTTGGATTTTTTTCCCCCCTTAATAATAAACACCTTCATTTAAAAACTGCATTTTGTGTTTACTTGCGTTATCTTTGTCTAATATTTAAATTTGTTTGATCTGAAACATTTAAGTGTGACAAACATACAAAAAAATGAGATATCAGAAAGGGGGCAAACACTTTTTCACATCACTGTACAGTGAGCTTTGTCCAATTATTTAATGGAACTGAAATTGTGGGAAAATTGGGCTCATCAACTCAACTCACATTAAATTTTGACCTCCCCAGGATCCATGTTGTTACTAAATAACCAAAAACTGGACTAAGTTGGACTGAAAAGAAACTGGACAACTGAAACTTAGGAAAAAAAGTCACAAACTTACAAGGAAAAGAACTGCAAATTCATAAGAAAAAAAAACCAAACAAACTTGTAAATGTAAAGCCGCTTTCAAACTACAATTACCGAGCCACAGGCGCAGGTCCATTAGCACAATTTAACACCTCAACAACCCTCCTCAGCCACAGCCTTTTCAGACTTTAAGTGGGTCTCATCTTCAGGTTCCTGGGTACCCACATTTCCTCTGACCTCTCCTGGACTGTCAACACTAAGACCCTGGTGAAGAAAGCTCAACAGTGGCTGCACTTCCTCCGTGTCCTGAGGAAGCACAACCTGGACCAGAAGCTGCTGCTGACCTTCTACCGCTGCTTAGTGGAAAGCGTGCACACCTACTGTGTGGGTGTGTGGTATGCTGGCTCCACAGCCAAGAACAAGAAGGCTGTGCAGATGGTCATCAACACCCCCCCCATCCAAAAAAAAAAAAAAAAAAAAAATCAGCGGTCCTCTGCCCTCCCTGGAGGACATCTTCAGGTCCTTCTGTCTCAGGAAGACCAAGGCCATCACAGGAGACCCCTCACCTCCCACCCACCAACTGTTTGACCTGCTTCCCTCTGGAAGACAGTTCAGATCAATCAGGTCCCATACCTCCAGACTGAGAACAGTTTCTTCCCCAGGACCATCCAAACTGCAAATAGTCAGAGGCCCCACCCCCCTCCCTCCAAACGCTCACATGCTCAGAACTGAGGACGGTGTAATTATCATAATAACTCACCTGTCTTTGCACTCTGCACTTTCATGTTCACTGACCCATCCGTGATACCACTGCTGTGCATATTTTCCATAATCCTTGGGTCATTTTCAAATCAAATCAAACTTTATTGTCATATTGCTGTACATACAACTGTAGTGCAGGCAAGATGAAACTGCGTTTCTCTCGGCATCCATATAAATAGAAGCAGCATGATTTAAGACACACACATATCTTCACCCCCCCACTCCTTCACACATCTCTGAGACATACTTGGGAAAAATTAACTAACTATAATATACAAATAATATACATAATGTCCGTAGGTGCAGTAGTGTGTATGAGAGATTCCGGGTCAACTGTTCAGCATCCTAACAGCTTGTGGAAGGAAACTGTTGATCAGTCTGGTGGTTCTGCCTCTGATGCTCCGGAATCGTTTACCAGATGGCAGAAGTTCAAAGTGTTTATGCAGAGGGTGAGAACAGTCCTTGACAATGTTTAGTGCCCTGCTCCTACAACGGTTCTGAAAAAGTTCTTGGATAGAGAGGAGGGAGACTCCAATTACCCTCTCAGCTCCCTTGACTATCCTCTGCAGGGCTTTTTTGTCTGACATACTGCAGCTGGAGTACCAGTACGTCAGAACACTCTCCACCACACCTCTGTAAGAAGGTCCTGAGGATGCAGATGGGGAGAGAGGCCTGTTTGAGTTTCCTCAAGAAGTGCAGTCTCTGCTGAGCCCGCTTCCTGATCCCCAAGGAATTCTTGCTCCAGGTCAGGTCCTGCAACTTGATGTTCTCCACTCTCTCCACTAAACGGCCGCCGATGCTGAGGGGGACGTGTTCAGGCTGTGACCGCCGGAAGTCAATAATCATCTCCTTCGTTTTGTCCACGTTGAGCACCAGATTGTTCTCCCTGCACCAGCCCTCCAGGTCTCTCACTTCTTCCCTGTACATTGATTCCTCATCCCTCTGAATAAGTCCCACCACCGTGGTGTTGTCTGCAAACTTAATAATCTGGTTCCCCTCGTGTCTGGATACACAGTCATGTGTTAGAAGTGTAAACAACAGTGGACTGAGTACGCAGCCTTGAGGGGATCCGGTGCTCAGCGTGACAGAGTTGGAGATGTTGTTTCCAACCCGGACAGACTGAGGTCTCTCAGTCAGGACATCCAGGATCCAGAGACATGTGGCGGTGTTCAGACCAAGAAGGAGTAATTTCTCCATCAGTCTCTGGGGAATAATGGTGTTGAATGCTGAACTGAAATCAATGTACAGGAGTCTGGCGTAGGTGTCTTTCTGGTCCAGGTGGGTGATGACAGAGTGGAGGGTGGTGACTATAGCATCCTCCGTGGAGCGGTTTGAACGATATGCAAACTGGAGTGGGTCGTGTGATGCAGGGAGGCAGGCTGTAATGGGTGGTTTGACAAGCCGTTCAAAACACTTCATCACAATTGGTGTCAGTACAACAGGACAATAGTCATTCAGACAGGACACAACTGGTTTCTTTGCCACCGGTACAATGATAGAGGTCTTGAAGCATCTGGGAACGATGGCCTGACTCAGGGAGATGTTATAAATGTCAGTCAGGACATCCACCAACTCGCTCGCGCAGTCTTGGAGCACACGTCCTGGGATGTTGTCCGGACCTGCAGCTTTACGTGGGTTGACCCTGGTTAGGGTCCTCTGTGTGTCCGCTGTGTTGATGGTAAAAGCTGGTCCGACCAACGGTGGCGGTGGGCCAGCCCTCCGTCTCGTTGTTTTATTCAATTGTCTGTTCAATTGTGTGTCTGCACTCTGCACTCATATGTAAATAGTTCCACCCATGTAGCCACTACCATACCTGTGTTTATTTCCATAATCCTGGGTCATTCTTGTTTTTATTTTGTTTTTATTTCAGTCATGTGTTTAATTGTGTGCTCTGTAACCATGTTTTATCTAACCCCTCTCTTACTTTATTGTGCAGTAGCCTGGTGGAGCACTCACAATTTTGTTGTGCTGTACAATGACAATAAAGCCTATTTTTTTTCTATTTAGCCCACATCATCCGGTGCGGGTAACCCATTCAGACAATAGCCGCAAGCCGATTCGTACTGGGCTTGAGTGGAATGCCGGGGTAGACTGAAAGAAGCTTAAGAGAATTCAATACAAAAAAGTTGCACATTTACAAGAAAAAGAAGAGTTACCTTGTGATGGTTTCACCCCATAAATGCAAGAAAATACAGCCATTATAGTCATAATGTTGGTGGTATTTTTATGACCACTGAAAGGTAGATCTAAGAGTTGCCATTTTTAAGGATAATTAAGGCCTTTATTTTGGATTACATAAATTTAAGACCATTTTTTTAAGGATCTGTGGGCATTGTGTCAAGATTAAAAACAGAAGCATCAATCTTGATAGCTGCACACCAGAGTTTCTTAGAGCTGTGTTAGAAATGTTGAAAATGGCTTCTAGAAAACAAAACTACACTTTGTAAGACTAAACTTAAAATGCACCTTTTCCAAATAAATGCACTTATGTTAGTAAAAATAGCAGAGACCAAAGTTTCTCTTGTAGGCATTCCCTCGCACAGCCTTAAACCACCAATAACATCTGCCATTTTTTTTTTTTTTTTTTTTTTTTTTAATTCTAGGTTCCCAGGTTTGGTAGCTGGACTTCTTACAGGCAGTGGAAATGCAGTTTCCAGAAACCTACCAGCTCTCTGCTTTGAGTTCTTAGACTTGGTTCCTTCCATGAGGAAAGGGAAGACCTTGGATGCGGGGTAAACCTTACACAACATGGCCAGGATGGCCCGGACATCTTTGCGAACCACATCCTTTGATTCTCCAACCTGAGGGAGGAGAGAAGAGACTAAGCCAACAAGCAAAAACAAAGATCACCGTTACCGTTCAGAACATGACATGTTCTCACCTTCAGTATGAGGTAGGGAACAAAGGAGTTGGCCTCGTACTCCGTCAAGTGGTAGTTCTCTCTGTTCAGCATGGCAAACAGCAGCTTGAGATACTCCAGCACCTTCATCAAGACTGTGGTGTTGGTGTCAAAGAAACGCAGCGTGAACCACTTCAGGATCAGGTCCAGACAGCCGATGGTGGCCTCGCTCTCGCTCTCTAACCTCTGTCAACGCAGGTGTCGTTTGTGAAAACCAAGCCAGTCCTGACGCACAGCCGTCGTAAAAAATAAGACCCACCCTTACCTCCATCATGACCCCAATAGCTTTGACGTGTCTCTGGAAGTCGAAGTGAAACAGCTCATCCTGCAGCCACTTGGCGAAACACGTGGACATCTGAGTTTTCAGCTGTTCCACGTACTCGTCTCGAGGAGTGATGAAATTCCATTTCAGAATCTACAACACAAATATTTTAGAGTCGGTCATGGTGGATTACACGGGCTGCTTTCAGACAAATCCAAACCTGCTTATTTTACACAATATAAAACTATTAAAAGGCGTCACTGACTGAAAAATTGTGCATTTGTGGGTTTTAACCATCTGTCTATTGGTCACGTGATCATTGAATATAAAAAAATCTCATTTCTCTTTAAAAAAAAAACAACACAACCTTCATATCACTTTTCTCTCCAAGAAGCCGTTTTTGACTCGCACCAAGCACAGTTTATCTCATCATTTCCTTTAGATCATCCCAACACACATCCCCGTTTCCACCTGGCTCACCAACCCACAGTCGATAAAATATCCCTCATTCTGGCTTATTTTTGTAATGTTTCTGCTGTGATTCTACTATGGACTGTTAGCTCTAGTGTGCTAGGCAGTGCTGATCACCGTAACTGGAACAATGCTCGCTTTGGAGGTAAGGAGGTGATTGACAGGCTGCTTGGATCCACCTGGTTTTGATCACTATATATATATATTTTTTTTTATAAATTCTATTCACCCCCTCACTGGAATCCTTGTTCATCTACCAATGCTTAACCATATATCTCATTCTTAAATGCCATTTTTGCTTAGCTAAAGTTTAATTTATTTTTTTTTTAAACCGGGATCCGAGGCTGCCAGCAGAAGCTAGCACTCACTCATGTTTGTGATCTTATTTATGGTCTCCACAGACCGGTCATATCCTATCGACCATTGAAACCAGGCACTTCTGTCCACCACTGATGCTTTATGTCATTCATTCTGAGAATAGAACAGGCTTTATTATCATCATACAGTTGTAAAGTACAACAAAATTGTACTGAAATCAAGACAAACGTTCCTGTTTGGCTTAAAGATCTCAGGTTGACTTTGGGGCTGACTCGACTTGGGCAGTGCGGTGGCGGAGTGGTTAGCACTGCGGCAACACAGCAACTGACCCCTGGCCGGGGGATCCTGGGTTCAATCCCAGCCCCCGACCAACAGTGATCTGTGTGGAGTTTGCATGTTCTCCCCATGTCTGCGTGCGTCTACTCCGGGATTTCTCCGGTTTCCTCCCATATGCCAAAAACATGCAAGTTAGGCTAACTGAACACTCTAAAGTGACCCCAGGTGTGAATGTGTGTGTGAATGGTGAAAGGGTTGGGCGCCGCACCAGTGGCTGCCTCATCCTCATCTTCAACATGAGCCTGAAACTGGGGAGGGTACCACAGCTGTGGAAAACATCTTGTGTGGTACCTGTACCAAAAACTTCCCACCCCAAAGACCTGAACAGCTACAGACCGGTGGCCTTGACGTCCCACTTGATGAAGACCCTGGAGAGACTGCTCCTTGCTCACCTCCGCCCCCTGGTGGAACCAGCGATGGATCCACTCCAGTTCGCCTACCAGCATGGCATTGGGGTGGAGGATGCGGTGATCTTCCTCCTTCACCGTTCTCTGTCCCACCTGGAGAAGCCCGGGAATATGGTGAGGATCATGTTCTTTGACTTCTCCAGTGCTTTCAACACCATCCAACCGATGATCCTGAAGGACAAGCTGCTGCGCGCAGGGGTGGACCAGCACCTGTCATCATGGATCCTGGACTACCTCACGAACCGGCCTCAGTTTGTGAGAACCCGGGACTGTGTGTCCGACACGATCATCAGTAGCACGGGGGCCCCCCAGGGAACGGTGCTGGCTCCCTTCCTGTTCACTCTTTATACTGCGGACTTCTCACACAACACAACACACTGCCATCTACAGAAGTTCTCTGATGACTCTGCGATCGTTGGCCTCATCTCCAATGGAGATGAAGCTGAGTACAGAGGGCTTATCCAGGACTTCGTGGACTGGTGCCATCGGAACTGCCTCCAGATCAACGCGAGGAAAACTAAGGAGCTGGTGGTGGACTGCCGCAGGCATGGGCAGCCCCTCACAGTACCAGTAAATATACAGGGAACAGACATCGAGATGGTGACATCCTATAAGTACCTGGGTATTCATCTGAACAATAAACTAGACTGGTCACACAATACTGATGCACTCTACAAGAAGGGACAGCGCAGGCTGTTCCTGCTGAGGAGACTCAGGTCTTTTGGTGTACAAGGGGCGCTGCTGAAGTCATTCTATGACACGGTGGTGGCATCAGCCATCACTTTTGGAGTGGTCTGCTGGGGCAGTGGCATTACTGCAGCCGATAGGAAGAGACTGAACAAACTGATTAAGAAAGCTAGCTCTGTCCTGGGGCAGCGCCTTGATCCGATGGAGGAGATAGGAGAGAGAAGGACGGTGGCTAAACTGTCATCTCTGCTGGAGTCCGAGTTCCACCCTATGCAGGACATACTGAATGCACTGAGGAGCTCATTTAGCAGCAGACTACATCATCCCAGGTGCACAACCGAGAGGTTTCGTAGGTCCTTCCTACCAACGGCTGTCAGACTGTACAACCTAAGCAGGGCTGCTCGCAGAGATAGCAAAAAGACGTAACAAACTAATAGTTTTTTGAATGCAAAAGATGCAATAGACTTACACAATGGTCCTCTCCGGCATACAACTAGGAACATACCGGTCGCTATGGAGGGTGAGAATATGTATGGGCACATAATCATACCATGTAGGATAACTAAGTAGACGGTTATGCTGTTTCATTCCATCTAGCAACAATGCTCTGCACTGTGTGTGTTTATATATTTGCATATTTATTCCATCTAGCTACAATGCTCCGTACTGTGGGTGTTTATATATTTATATATCTACATATTATTCCATCTAGCTACATTGCTCCGCACTGTGTGTGTTTATATACTTGCATATTTATTCCACCTAGCTGCAATGCTCCGTACTGTGGGTGTTTATATATTTACATATTTATTCCATCTAGCTACAATGCTCTGCACTGTGTGTTCATATATTCATATATTTATTCCATCCAGCTACAATGCTCTGCACTGTGTGTCTGTGTGTGTGTGTATATATATATATTTTATAGTAATACGTACATATGTTTATTAGCTGCTCTTGCTTGCTTGTTTTTTTTTTTTTCTTGCCTTCTGATTGTTGCTCTGAGTGTTGCTATCCCTGTGCTGTTGCAATCCTGGAATTTCCCCGTTGTGGGACTAATAAAGGCTTATCTTATCTTATCTTATCTTATCTTATCCACTCATGTTGATGTCCTGTAATTTCCCCATTGTGGGACTAATAAAGGAATCTAAAACCTAAAAAAAAAAAAAAATTTGGCTCTAAGATGCATCTGAGCCAGCACTGCTGATCCAAGCTAAAGGCTAGGAAATTACCAGATAAGCTATGGTCACAAAGATTGTTATGAACAATGGGTTTGTAAGAATCTCCCAGCTCCTATGAATTCTGGAGTTTGCAGACATTCGTGGAGGAGGGCATAGTTTCTTACGGCTGCCATTCAATTTACAAGAGCAACTTGAGGGATTCTTGAGAAATGACATGCTCTGCTGTCATATGATGGCCCTAGAGTTCTTGCGTTCATCGTAAAGGTGCCTTGGGATCCTCCGACGGCATACTTACTGCCATCTTACGAAAATTTTTGTGCAACTCACAGCACCTTCAAGTCGTTGATAGGAAGATCTTATGACTTTCGGCAAATTTTGTCTGCACAAATGTTGCACCAATGACTACGGGTGGGGAAAAAAGATCGATTCAGTGATGACCTGCGCACTCGCAACAATGCACGAATCCGTAAATACACAGATCAATCTTTTAATTTAAAAAAAAGCACACTCAACCTGCTGTACATTTAGGTATCGGTTAATTGAGATTTCAGTCCACTAGACGGCGCAGCCATCGCTGTAAAGGGGTCTCGCGAGATTTACCTGCAGCCCAACCCCACTACAATTTAAGATGGTGGAGGAAGAAGCACCTACAGTCTACAAACAGTACCGGGGGGAAAAAAACTCAGAATTGTAGCGTCCAAGTTTAAATTAAATGTCTGGACTTTCTGGGGGGATTTATAACAAAGACAGCACGAATCACCTGGATATGATACATTCTTTTTGCAAGGAGGGTTTCTGTCACATACTAAAACACTGGAGCCCAGGTATGTGATGTCATCTCGCCGTTACGTCACTGATTATTATTTAAGACTATATTTTAGTATCAGTTGAACCTTTATTTTATGAGTATTTGTTCTTGCATTTAATTTAAAAATAACACTGGTCAACACCAAATTTATTGTATACGTTGTTTTTAGCTGATTTAGGACAATTTTGATGTGCTGAATCGAAAAATCACATTGGTTTTGCTCAATCAGGTCAACTTTTTGAATTATGGCCACATGTTTTACACACGTGGACAAAATTGTTGGTACCCCTCAGTTAATGAAAGAAAAACCCACAATAGTCACAGAAATAACTTCAATCTGACAAAAGTGGTAATAAATAAAAATTCTATGAAAATTAAACAAAGAAAATCAGACAATGTTATTGAATTGTGGTTCAACAGAATTATTTTTAAAAACAAACTCATGAAACAAGCCTGGACAAAAATGATGGTTACCCCTAGAAAAGATTGAAAATAATGTGACCATAAGGACATGTTCAACCAAGATGCGTCCTCTAATTAACATCACAGGTGTCTACAAACTTGTAATCAGTCAGTCGGCCTATTTAAAGGGTGACAAGTAGTCACTGTGCTGTTTGGTGACATGGTGTGTACCACACTAAACATGGACCAGAGGAAGCAAAGGAGAGAGTTGTCTCAGGAGATTAGAAAGAAAATTATAGACAAGCATGTTAAAGGTAAAGGCTATAAGACCATCTCCAAGGAGCCTGATGTTCCTGTGACTACAGTTGCACATATTATTCAGAAATTTAAGATCCACGGGACTGTAGCCAACCTCCTCGGATGTGGCCGCAGTAGGAAACTTGATGAAAAATGGAGGAGACGGATAATACGAATGGTAACAAAAGAGCCCAGAACAACCTCTAAACACATTCATGGTGAGCTCCAAGGTCAAGGTACATCACTCTCAGATCGCACCATCCGTCGTCGTTTGAGCCAAAGTGGACTTCATGGGAGACGACCAAGGAGGACACACCACTGTTGAAAACAAACCATAAAAAAGCCAGACTGGAATTTGCCAAACTGCATGTTGACAAGCCACAAAGCTTCTGGGAGAATGTCCTATGGACAGACGAGACAAAACTGGAACTTTTTGGCAAGGCACATCAGCGCTATGTTCACAGACGCAAAAATGAAGCATACCAAGAAAAGAACACTGTCCCTACTGTGAAACATGGAGGAGGTTCTGTTATATATCTTTTGTTCTTATTAAAGACAAAAATAGAATAGAAAGGAGATGTCTTTACCTTCTTAAAAGGAACTCCGATTATATTGGCACGTTAGCTCTATATGCTTTATTTTTATGTTAGTAACATAACTATAATATAATTTTTTTGAAAATAATTCCCAGTTTTATATATTTTTAAAAAAATTTATTACGATGTAAATCGCCATTTTTGTTTACGTCGCAATGCATTCTGGGTAGTGACGTAGAATGGTTGCAGCTGTTTTTTCTGTCTTATACAAGCCAAGAAGCGGAGCTCCTAACTACTGCCATTTGTCAGTGAAAATGCCACATTGTGCGGCTTTTGGATGTAATTTCCAATCAAAGGGAAATAAAAAGAGCGGGGTGAGCCTCCATAGCTTTCCTAAAGAGGGAAAGTTGAGGAAAAAGTGGGGCGGCAGCGGCTCAGCAGGTAGAGCAGGTCGTCTAATAACCCGATGGTTGGCGGTTCGCATCACGCTCTCCCCAGATATCCTGCCGTTGTATCCCTGGGCAAGACACTTCACCCACATTGCCTCCAGTGCCCATAACACTGGGTATGAATGTGTAAAAAGGTTTAAGTGCTCGGTGGTGGCCGGAGAGGCTGTTGGCGTGAATTGGCAGCCACATTTCCGTCACTCTGAGTGTCTGTGATCACGCGCTATAGCGCATTCCTGATAAAGCTGACATATGTATTAATCACGCTATGATAAAGCACAATATCGCTCAAAGCGCGCGCACGAGACATGTCTGTGATCGCATGCTTGTGTTGACCGTTCCTGCCTTTCGTCTCCTAACCGTGGTTTTGGGACGCAGGGGAGATCTATCTTCCTCCGCGGTCAACTCCCGAGTGGTACACAGAAGCACAGGCCATTTTGCTGAAGCGTTGGGGCTTTATTTATATACCGCACTGTTGTCAGCAACAAATTCTATCTGCTCCGGTCGCCTCGCTCTTTCTACTCATCCGCACCAAATCACACACCATTCGCTCTGGAGGTCATTCCACACACACCGGGGGGGGGGGGCACGCGCCTCGGCTGCGCAAACTCTCCCACTCACTCACGTCCACGCACCGAGCTGCCCCATCCAAACACACGCACCAGACACATCCTACAACACTTGATAGAGCTGACATATGTATTAATCATGCTGTGATATCGCTAAAAGCGCGCGCTTGGCTTGACATGTCGAAGATCTGGCTGGCAACAGTCAGAAAAAAAAAAAAGTCTGGAACGACTTTGGAGCACTGCTTATGGACGTTCAACCCGCAGTCTGAGAAAACAACAGAGAAATTGCTTTATGTTGCTCAGAGTCCTTGTTTATCAGTTCAGTGCCCATCATGCTTGTAGACAATTTTTTGTGTTTGAGCATTCTATAGTAAGTAAATCAACAATATATAAGTTTCACTCCGCTCCGCGAGTGTCTCTCCGCTCCGCGAGCATCTCTCCACTTTGAGTGTGTCAAGCGTGCGCTCGAGGAAGCATTATTTTAAGGTGAAACTTACATATTGTTGATTTACTTACAATAGAATGCTCAAACACAAAAAATTGTCTACAAGCATGATGGGCACTGAACTGATAAACATGGACTCTGAGCAACATAAAGCAATTTCTCTGTTGCTTTCTCAGACTGCGGGTTGAACGTCCATAAGCAGTGCTCCAAAGTCGTTCCAGACTTTTTTTTTCCTGACTGTTGCCAGCCAGATCTTCGACATGTCAAGCCAAGCGCGCGCTTTGAGCGATATCACAGTGTGATTAATACATATGTCAGCTCTATCAAGTGTTGTGGGATGTGTCTGGTGCGTGTGTTTGGATGGGGCAGCTCGGTGCATGGACGTGAGTGAGTGGGAGCGTTTGCGCAGCCGAGGCGCGTGCCCCCCCCCCCCCCCCCGGTGTGTGTGGAATGACCTCCAGAGCGAACGGTGTGTGATTTGGTGCGGATGAGTAGAAAGAGCGAGGCGACCAGAGCAGGTAGAATTTGTTGCTGACAACAGTGCGGTATATAAATAAAGCCCCAACGCTTCAGCAAAACGGCCTGTGCTTCTGTGTACCACTCGGGAGTTGACCGCGGAGGAAGATAGATCTCCCCTGCGTCCCAAAACCACGGTTAGGAGACGAAAGGCAGGAACGGTCAACACAAGCGTGCGATCACAGACATGTCTCATGCGCGCGCTTTGAGCGATATTGTGCTTTATCATAGCGTGATTAATACATATGTCAGCTTTATCAGGCGTGCGCTATAGCGCGTGATCACAGACACTCAGAGTGACGGAAATGTGGCTGCCAATCCACGCCAACAGCCTCTCTGGCCACCACCGAGCATTTAAACATTTTTACACATTCATACCCAGTGTTATGGGCACTGGAGGCAATGCGGGTGAAGTGTCTTGCCCAGGGACACAACAGCAGGATATCTGGGGAGAGCGTGATGCGAACCGCCAACCATCGGGTTATTAGACGACCTGCTCTACCTGCTGAGCCGCTGCCGCCCCACTTTTTCCTCAACTTTCCCTCTTTAGGAAAGCTATGGAGGCTTACCCCGCTCTCTTTATTTCCCTTTGATTGGAAATTACATCCAAAAGCCGCGCAATGTGGCATTTTCACTGACAAATGGCAGTAGTTAGGAGCTTCGCTTCTTGGCTTGTATAAGACAGAAAAAACGGCTGCAACCATTCTACGTCACTACCCAGAATGCATTGCGACGTGAACAAAAATGGCGATTTACATCGTAATAAATTTTTTAAAAAATATATAAAACTGGGAATTATTTTCAAAAAAATTATATTATAGTTATGTTACCAACATAAAAATAAAGCTTATAGAGCTAACATGCCAATATAATCGGAGTTCCTTTTAACATGTTTCGACTGTACACTGCAGCCTTCGTCAGAAGAATCAGCTGATTGCTGCCAGGTGACATTTATCAGCTGACTTTTGTAGGCGGGGCCAGCTCAGCAGATCTGTCAGATCCGCCGAGCCGGCCCCGCCTTCCGCCGTCAAAAGGTCTCTGGAGAATGTGGTCCCAGGTGTGGGAAAGCATAAAGGCCCTCTCATCTCGGTTCATGGTGTCTTTTCCCCGCTTCCTGATTTCTATGGCCTCCTTGATCCAGCGTTTGTGTCTGTTGTTCTCTGATCCAATAATTTTTGTGTTGTCCCAGTCCATGATGTGATTATTTCTTTTGCAGTGATCTTATATTGCTGATTTTAATGTTTCTTGTTCTGCCTTTTCTTTTTGTGATCTTGTGAGTCGTCCTTGTGTTTCCTTCTCACATTCCTTCTGGTGTTCTTTTTTCCTTGTGGTGAATGATCTTCCAGTTTCTCCAATGAAGGTTTTGTTGCATGATCTACATGATATTTCATATATTACATTGCATTTTTTGTCTTTTGGGGTTCCATAGATCCGGGGGGTGATGCTGGCTGTGGGCATCAGGTGATCATATGCGTCCTTTGTGATTTTTTTTTACTTTCTAATAGAGGTTTGAGAAGGGCTTTTAGCATTTTTTTCATTTCTTCTGTGGGATTTGTTTTTATGATTTCATATGTGCTTTCATCTGCCAACATGGTTTCTATCTGTTTTTCATATGTTTCCGTGTCCAATATTACTGTCGTTCTGCCTTTGTCTGATGGGAGGATTGTGACTGTTTTATCTGTATTGAGTGAGTGTAATGCTTTTTCTTCTTCTTTTGTCACATTGCTTTGTGGTAATTTGGCCGTTTTGAGGATTCCTGCGACTGCGTTCAGGAGTGATGCCTTTTCCCCTTGGTCCTGGATTTTTTTCACATGCGAGTTCTGTTGCGAGGATGTATTCTTCGTGGGGTATTCTGGCTGGTGTAACGGCGAAGTTCAGTCCTCTGCTCAGCACGGTTTTCTCCGTGTCCATTTTGACAAGTTTTTGACCCACTTAGCGTTCGTTTCTGTGTGCGTTTGTCTTCGTCCGTTCTTCCTTTCTGTAAGTTTTTTTTTAGTTTTTTTAATTGGTGGTTTTTCATTATAATGCATTCTTGTTCATGTGCATGCTTTAATTGTGCTTTTATCTGCTCCTGCATTTCCTGGTCGGTCGGGTAGTGTTTCTTGAAGATGTCCATTTCCTCCTTGATCTGGTTATTGATTCTGTCCACTTTGTTTGCCGTCATTCTTATACGTTCTTTTATCAGGTCTTTCCGTGCTTTACTGATTATTTTCTCTGCGTTTTTGGTTGGAATTGGATTTTTTATGTTGAGGCTTGCGGGTGTGATAAAAACACCCAAGAATGGCTAAGAGCCAAACACTGGACTATTCTAAAGTGGCCTTCTATGAGCCCTGATCTAAATCCTATTGAACATCTGTGGAAGGAGCTGAAACATGCCGTCTGGAGAAGGCACCCTTCAAACCTGAGACCACTGGAGCAGTTTGCTCATGAGGAGTGGGCCAAAATACCTGCTGAGAGGTGCAGAAGTCTCATCGACAGTTACAGAAATCGTTTGATTGCAGTGACTGCCTCAAAAGGTTGTGCAACAGAAATTTTAAATTAAGGGTACCATCATTTTTGTCCAGGCCTGTTTCATGAGTTTGTTTTTTAAAATAATTTTGTTGAACCACAATTCAAAAGTTGATAAGTGAGATGGCGGTGCGCCTAGACGCAGCGGCCCCTCCAGATGTACATTCTGTAAAACTTACAACCGTGAGACCTTATTAAACATCAAGGTACTGCACGCTGCAAGAATCGCGGCGCTCGGTTGTGACCTGGACATTCTACGCCAGCATGGAATTCTGGCGGAGTCCCTGCTGGAGGCTACCTGGGAGAGGAGGAAGCGTAAGCAGAGGGAACGCAAGCAAAAGCGTGGAAAAAGGGCCGGGATCCATGCTAGGCTAAAGGCTAACCCCTCCAGACCAGCAGTACCGTTGCTCCTTCTCTCTAATGTCCGCTCCCTCGACAACAAGCTGGACGAGCTGCGTCTGCTGAGAGAAACCCAGAGAGAGTGGAGGGACTGCTGTGTTCTTGCGTTCACAGAGACATGGCTCCACGACAACATCCCTGACGAGGCCATTCAACTGGAAGGTACGTCGGTATTCCGAGCAGACAGAGAAACGGCGAGCTCCAGTAAGAGCCGTGGGGGGGCCTATGCATCTATGTTAACCTCTTGCACTCCGGGCAATTTTCCTAAAAATGCCAAAAAATAACGTGCCCAAGTAAATCGAAAGCCGTTCTTCAACCCTTTGCAGCATCTTCATGGGGTTGGTCTCATTTAAAAGAAAACACTTTGAATTTTTTGGCAAAAAAAACATAATCTCTCTACGTGCTCCGGCCACTGAGTTACAGTCATCTAAACATACTGAACTTGAAGAAAAAAAATTTGGACACGGCATTTGGATACAAATGCTTGCAAATAACACACAGCTGTCCGATCCGGCTGGAAAATCCAACAGAAATGTAGATCCAAGTGTTATCCAGCTGAGGTCGTCCCCCCCCCCCCCCCCCCCCCGCTACCAAGGACAGAGTTCGGCCCTCGCTACATGACAGATTACACTCGTTGCATGTTTCCACAGCAACGCTGTCACAGCGCCCCCCCCCCCGCTACTGTGTGTGTGTGGGGGGGGGGGGGTTGTCCCCCCCCCCGCTCGCTACAGAGGATGGACTTCAGCCATCGCTACACAACGGATTAGCCTTATGTGGTGATGTAGGACAGCAGTGCAATCACCGCAGCCCCCCCCCCCCCCCTCGCTGCAGAAGAATAGCGGGGGGGGGGGGCGTTCACAGCCTGTACACTGCAAGCAACCCCTTGTACCGCGGCGCACGAACTTCAGACTTCGTGAACCGCACAGCTGTAATTTACTGATCGGTCAAAAGTCATTTTGGATTACAATTTTCAGGGATAGAGAATAATTTAGCTTATAACACCTTACCTCTTCACAGCGGAGTCTTGGTGAACTTGTCTTCCTCATTGTCAGACGAACGACGATTTTTCAAAACAAATAACAGTAGTAATTAAAAAAAGACTGGCGAAGGCGTGTGTGTCACTCAGCCTTCGTCGTCAGCCTCCGTCGGTCTATAATGACCATGGAAGAAATCATAACGTCTACTCTGCTGGAACCAATACAAAATAAGCACCGCCTGTGGCCGAACATGCCGATCCACGAATGGCACTCCCTGTCACACAGGTTGCATTTGTGGATGGTCTCCATGCTGCTGGGTCTGTGGGGCTCTTCCTGTGTCATTTTTTGATCCGCTGCAGCAGCCAGTCTTCACCCAGCCTTAAAAAAAAAACAGCTCACGAACTTCTCTGCTTCAATTGGCTCACTGCATTCAAAGCGATGGGAGGCGGGTCCTCCTTCCTAGGTTTTCATTCATTGGCTCTTCAAGGTTTCAGAAACCCAATTCAAGGCTCTTATTAGTCGAATGAGAGGTCAATCAGATGAACTAATCTGTTCGCGGCTGTGTTTGCTTTTTTTTTTCAGTGGCGCTTGGAGGCCACACCACCTACACCACCACCATCAATATCCTTATCATGCAGTTATGCGCACGAGGGCGCACAAGTGCGCTCTCGTGCGCCCTCGTGCCCTCGCCCTCGTGCGCCCTGATATCCTTATCATGCGTCATGTGCACGAGGGCGCACGAGTGCGCTCTCATGCGCCCTAGGACGCAGAGACTTGCCCGCCCGCGGAACAACGGAGTGCAAGAGGTTAACAAGAACTGGTGCGTTAACGCCACGTTAGTATCTAAACACTGCTCTCTGTTGGCGGAGTTCCTTATTGTAAATTGTCGGCCATATTATCTGCCAAGGGAATTCAGCAACGTGTTTGTAGCTGCTGTTTACATAGCGCCGAGCGCTAACGCTAATGCTAAGAAGGCACTTGGGGAACTGCACGATGCTATTAGTGAAATCTAAACTTCACACCCGGACAGTTTTGTGGTGGTTGCGGGGGATTTTAACCACACCAGCTTAAAGACTGTGCTCCCCAAGTTTAAACAATGTGTAGACTTTAAGACCAGAGGAGAGAATATGTTGGACTTAGTGTACACAAACACAGATGCATATAAGGTGATACCCCGCCCCCACCTCGGCCTTTCTGACCACATATCTGTGATGCTGGTGCCTGCCTACAAACCCTTACTGAAGCGCAGCAGGACTGTAGTGAAACAAATCAGGATTTGGTCAGAGAGTGCAACCTCTGTACTGAAAGACTGTTTTCTGCACACAGACTGGGAGGTCTTCAAAGTAGCAGCCTCCCAGGAAGACAAGACAGATGTGGAGGAGTACGCTGAAACGGTCACCAGCTACATCGCGACGTGCACAGAGGATGTCACGACAGTGAAGACCATCACTGTGCGGGGAAACCATAAGCCCTGGATGACCGCAGAGGTGCACTCGCTGCTTACAGCCAGAGATGCAGCCTTCAGAGCGAAGGACAGAATCACCCTCCGCTCAGCCAGGTCTGCGCTCTCAAAGGGAATTAAGACGGCGAAGCGCACCTATGCGGAGAAAATCCAGGGACACTTCTGTGACACTAGGAACACCAAGCAGATGTGGCAGGGAGTTGGGACACTGACGGGCTATAAGTCTAGGCAGGGGGTCGATGATGACGACGCTTCGCTTCCAGACAGGCTCAACGACTTCTTTGCACGTTTTGAAACATCAAACTCGACAATCAGAGGGAGGGCTGGCCCATCGCCACCATCGGTCGGACCAGCTTTTACTATCAACGCAGCGGACACACGGAGGACCCTAACCAGGGTCAACCCACGTAAAGCTGCAGGTCTGGACAACATCCCGGGACGTGTGCTCCGAGACTGCGTGAGCAAGTTGGTGGCTGTACTGACTGACATTTATAACATCTCCCAGAGTAAGGCCATCGTTCCCAGATGCTTCAAGACCTCTATCATAGTACCGGTGGCAAAAAAAAAAAAAAAAGTTGTGTCCTGTCTGAATGACTACCGTCCTGTTGCACTGACACCAATTGTGATGAAGTGTTTTGAATGGCTTGTCAAACCACACATTACAGCCTGCCTCCCTGCATCACACGACCCACTCCAGTTTGCAAACCGCTCCACGGAGGATGCTATAGTCACCACCCTGCACTTTGTCATCACCCACCTGGATCAGAAAGACACCTACGACAGAGTCCTGTACATTGATTTCAGTTCAGCATTCAACACCATTATTCCCCAGAGACTGATGGAGAAATTACTCCTTCTTGGTCTGAACACCGCCACATGTCTCTGGATCCTGGATTTCCTGACTGAGAGACCTCAGTATGTCTGGGTTGGAAACAACATCTCCAACTCTGTCACGCTGAGCACCGGATCCCCTCAAGGCTGTGTACTCAGTCCACTGTTGTTTACACTTCTAACACATGACTGTGTATCCAGACACGAAGGGAACCAGATTATTAAGTTTGCAGGCGACACCACGGTGGTGGGACTTATTCAGAGGGATGAGGAATCAATGTACAGGGAAGAAGTGAGAGACCTGGAGGGCTGGTGCAGGGAGAACAATCTGGTGCGCAACGTGGACAAAACGAAGGAGATGATTATCGACTTCCGGCGGTCACAGCCTGAACATGTCCCCCTCAGCATCGGCGGCCATTTAGTGGAGAGAGTGGAGAACATCAAGTTCCTCGGAGTGCAGATCTCGCAGGACCTGACCTGGAGCATGAATTCCTTGGGGAACAGGAAGCAGGCCCAGCAGAGACTGCACTTCTTGAGGAAACTCAAACAGGCCTCTCTCCCCATCTGCATCCTCAGGACCTTCTACAGAGGTGTGGTGGAGAGTGTTCTGACGTACTGCATTGCTACATGGTACTCCAGCTGCAGTATGTTAGACAATAAAGCCTTGCAGAGGATAGTCAAGGGAGCTGAGAGGGTAATTGGAGTCTCCCTCCCCTCTGTCCCAAGAACTTTTTCAGAACCATTGTAGGAGCAGGGCACTGAACATTGTCAAGGACCGTTCTCACCCTCTGCATAAACACTTTGAACTTCTGCCATCTGGCAAACGATTCTGGAGCATCAGAGGCAGAACCACCAGACTAATTAACAGCTTCCTTCCACAAGCTGTTAGGATGCTGAACAGTTGACCCGGAATCTCTCATACACACTACTGCACCTACGGACATTATGTATATTATTTGTATATTATAGTTCTGGTTAGTTTTTCAAGTATGTCTCAGGGATGTGTGAATGGATGTGGTGGGATGGGGGGGTGAAGATATGTGTGAGTGTGTCTTAAATCATGTTCTTTTACTTATATGGATGCCGAGAGAAACGCAATTTCATCTTGCCTGCACTACAGTTGTATGTACAGCAATGTGACAATAAAGGTTGATTTGATTTGAAAAGCACTGTCTGATTTTCATTGGTTAATTTTCATAGAATTTTTATTTATTACCACTTTTGTCAGATTCAAGTTATTTCTGTTACCATTGTGGGTTTTTCTTTTATTAACAGAGGGGTACCAACAACTTTGTCCACGGCTGTATATGCTTTTGTTTACATGCACGGGTATTTTCGCTTTATATGATGCAAAATTCTTTATTATGTCTTGAAATTCTCTGAATTTTGAACAATGATGACATAACATTCAATTTACACTACCGTTCAAAAGTTTGGGGTCACTTAGAAATTTCCTTATTTTTGAAAGAAAAGCACTGTTTTTTTCAATGAAGATAACTTTAAACTAATCAGAAATACACTCTATACATTGCTAATGTGGTAAATTACTATTCTAGCAGCAAATGTCTGGTTTTTGGTGCAATATCTACATAGGTGTATAGAGGCCCATTTCCAGCAACTATCACTCCAGTGTTCTAATGGTACAATGTGTTTGCTCATTGCGTCAGAATTCTCCAGATTACCTCAACAAATTAACAGCTAGAATGCCAAAGGTCTGCAATGCTGTAATTGCTGCAAATGGAGGATTCTTTGACAAAAGCAAAGTTTGAAGGAAAAAATTATTATTTCAAATACAAATCATTTCTAACCTTGTCAATGTCTTGACTATATTTTCTATTCATTTTATAACTCATGGTGGTAAATAAAAGTGTGACTTTTCATGGAAAACACAAAATTCATCAAAAAATTGTCTGGGTGACCCCAAACTTTTGAATGGTAGTGTACATGTACTTACCTTTATATAAAGGTAAGTACATGCACAGTACTAAGTACTAAGTAAGTACAGGTTTTTACTTAGCACCTGATCGAGAGAAATGGATGTCATTTTCAGATTCAGCGGTGCAAAATTGTCTTAAATCAGTTGAAAAAAAAAACAGACTACTTACAAAAAAATTATTTTTGTAACCCTGTGTAATTTACTGCCTGTTTGGACTGAATACTTTATTATACTAGAAAAGCACTCGGAGAGCGCAGACCTCCGCCAAGCGCCACAGTTCCCCCCATACAGTGTTTGTGTGTACGTTTTCAGATTCCTTGACCATGAAAACATATGACTAGCAATTGGATTGACAATGATAGGATTAATGGTTCAGTAGTTATTGAGGAAAATGGCATTTTCCGTAATGGCGGCCACAGTTCCCCCCATACAGTGTTTGTGTGTACGTTTTCAGATTCCTTGACCATGAAAA
This sequence comes from Pholidichthys leucotaenia, assembly GCA_020510985.1. Lineage (NCBI taxonomy): Eukaryota > Metazoa > Chordata > Actinopteri > Cichliformes > Pholidichthyidae > Pholidichthys > Pholidichthys leucotaenia. The sequence goes on from CM035840.1 coordinate 219,193,377, forward strand.
CATATGACTAGCAATTGGATTGACAATGATAGGATTAGTGGTTCAGTAGTTATTGAGGAAAATGGCATTTTCCGTAATGGCGGCCACAGTTCCCCCCATACAGTGTTTGTGTGTACGTTTTCAGATTCCTTGACCATGAAAACATATCACTAGCAATTGGATTGACAATGATAGGATTAGTGGTTCAGTAGTTATTCACGAAAATGGCATTTTCCGTAATGGCGGCCACAGTTCCCCCCATAGTGTTTGTGTGTATGTTTTCAGATTCCTTGACCATGAAAACATATGACTAGCAATTGGAATGACAATGATAGGATTAGTGGTTCAGTAGTTATTCACGAAAATGGCATTTTGTGTAATGGCGGTTTTCTTCTGGACGGTGATCTGGATCACTACCAAAATTTAATCAGTTCTTCCTTGTACCATTTCCAACAACGCCTGAAAGTTTCATCGAAATCTGTCCAAAACTTTTTGAGTTATCTTGCTAACCAACAGACAGACAGACAGACAAACCCCAGCAAAAACATTACCTCCTTGGCGGAGGTAATGAAAGATGTCAACAGTTTACTATGGGACATGATTTGAGGTTGAATAAGGTGAAAAAAACTGAAATATATGGTATCATGCTACTCGATATTGTGATTTTTGTTGAATTGTGATAGGATCAAATCGTGACTCAAGTATCACGATCTGAATCGAATCGTGAGGTCCCCCGTGACTCCCACCACACGAATGACGTACTTCTGCCTTATGAGCGCCTCACTACTGCCTTACGCATGCTGCACAAATCTCCGTACGAATGGGGATTCGTCCTGCATTTCCTATGACCACTGTAAGGGGCCCTCAAGAACAACTTTAGGTGTTCTTGAGGCATACTTACAGCCAACATCTTGCGTAGTTCTGACCTTCTTCCTATGGCATTTGTATGGCTGCACTACGATGAGGGGTTTCATAGAAATCTTAGCCAACACCATCGACCCGGCCACGAACTTATGGTCTACGAATGTTGGATTCTCCTACAGCCGCCTTAAAGGGGTCATTGACTGAAAAATTGTGCGTTTGTAGGTTTTAACTGTCTCAAATGTGTTAACTGGTCACGTAATTAGCCAAAAAAACATTTTCCAGTCACCGATCTGAAAAAGTACACTGCCTTTACCTCGTTTTTCTCTCAGAGAACCTCCCAAAAAATGTTTCGACTCATCCTGGTAAGTTTCCTACGTCAAGTCTTGAAAAAGCCCACCCACTGCCATCCTAAAGAACCACCCACTACTCGATTATTGACCCGCCTAGCTGTCCGTCATGTAGATCAAAGTGGTGGCTGAAGGTAGCCCATTAGCCCCAGAGCCAACATTGGTACAAGGATGCTGGCTGTAAGCTCGGCTTATATTGTTACTTTCTTCAGATCTTAGTTACCCTAATAGCCATCCCCTTTCCACCTGGTTCACTTTGGCCCATCTCCAAGTGGTTTTATCATAAGTCCAGGGCGGATTGCCCACCCCAGCACACCGGTCACTTTTATGGCCCGGGACCAGGGATACTGGCTGCTGTTATGCCGAGAACTCCCCCAGATTGGCTTGGGAGTTCTTGGTATAATACCGGTACATGCGATCCCCCGCAGAATCAGGACGGAACCAGAGATGGGCGTCAGTGACACAAGGCACACTGCCAAACCAGATGATAACAGGGATGGCTATTAGAATGACTAAGACCTGAAGAAAATAATATAAGCTGTGCCTACAGCCAGCATCCTGGTACCAGTGTTAGTTTTTGGACTAATAGGCTAGGTTTAACTGGCCGTGCGAGCCACAAGCCGGTACAGGCGATCGGCCGCGGAATCACAACAAAGCATCCGGCTCCCTGCAATCAAAATGTCCCGGGACCAGATGCTGCTGGGTCTCACGCCCAGCAACCCCACTGTCCTCCGTGGATCCACACTGCTCTCATGGGAAGCGTTGTTGCTCCAGCTTTCAGCTGGCTGTGAGAACAGAGTGGAGTCCCACAGAGCCACACTGCCCTTTCAGATCCCTTGGCTCAGTAGCTCGCCTCGGGTTGTGGTGATCGTCCAGAACGCGTTGCTAGTGATTTGTTGTATAATCACAGCAAACATATTGGGAGATAGACCGGACTGACGTGAGATGCACCATCGAGTGTGAATCAGTGAACCAGAGTGCTGCTCAACCAAGCTGGAAGGCTAGAAGCTAGTCAGCTATAATGGCTAACTGACGTAAGAGGGAGGGCGGAGTTGAAACTGAAGGATAGTTGTTAAAGTGACAGGTTTTAAATCAGAGCGTTTAAAGAAAGCCAGGAAAAATAAAAAACAAATTTGCTTCAATAATCAAAAAGACGACAGAAAATGTAACAAAATATGTCACAAACATTTCAGTAAGACATGTGGGAGCTATTAACGTAGAAAAAGTGCAGTCAATGACCCCTTTAAGAAGACCATACGAAATGGTCCAAAAATTGTTCGTACAGTGTTTGCAGCTGCTCGTAAGGGTATTTGTGACTGTAGCTTTAGCTAGCCAAATGATGTAAGGTGAGTGGAGTTGAATGCAGTAACGAAATTTTCATAAAGTGACGGTATGGCGCTGCATGTTGGTGATATAGCAATGTATATTGTGGTTGTGTCAGCAGACAGCGTCTCAGTCAGGAGGCAGTGGTTAAACACAAGAAAACAATAGGCAGGGACCTTTATGGGGAGTTGGCAGGAAGAGAGAGCTGGGGGTTTAAGAAAAATGTATGGTGGAGGTGAAATGTCATGCAGATGTGAGATGATCTGTGGAGTTTTAAGGGATGAAACCTGGTTTGGCTATTCAGTGCTTTCTGTGTATAATGTTGTGAGAGTGTGAATAAACTTCGTCTGATCGTAACTTGGCCTCATCATTTCTACACTCTCCACACTGGTGACCCTGGACGTATTATGGAACACGAGGCAAGAACCCCAGAGTCGGCCTGGACGGGAAGCGCCCCAGCAACACGGCAGGCATCCCACAGACGGCCCGGACGGGAACCCCCAGCAACGCGTGTGGTGTTGCAGTCAAGCTACCGGACTTTTGGCAGCACAACCCGCGCTCTTGGTTCCACCACACCGAGGCCCAGTTCGCCCTCCGGAGAATAACGACAGACGACACCAAGTTTTTCCATGTGGTTGCAGCGCTGGATGCTCGCACAGCTCAGCAGGTAGCGAGCCTGCTCGACCAGCCCCCAGCCCATGGCAGATATGAGGCTCTCAAAGCTGCGCTGATTCGGCGCTACACGCTCTCGGACTGTGAGAGAGCAGAGAGGCTCCTGAGGCGTTCCGAGCTAAGAGATGGTTCGGCCGTCGATCTGATGGAGAAGATGTTGGCGTTAATGGGCACGGACGACGGGCATTTTCTGTTTGCCCACCTCTTCCTCTGGAACCTTCCAACAGAGGCGAGAGCGGTCCTGGCCAATTCGCCGCTGCTGGCCGCACGTGACTACCGTGCGCTAGCCCAGGAGGCAGACTGGATCATCCTCACCACCAGAGCGCTCACGGTGAACGCAGCGGCATGACCAGAGGAGGCAAGGAGCCACCAACGGTAGCGGCAACGGGGGCCAAGGAGAACCAGGGAGACACGCTTTGCTTCTACCACCGCCGTTTTGGAGGGAACGTACGCAGATGTACGCCACCGTGCCAATTCAAGCGCTCGGGAAATGCCAGAGCCGGCAGTCGGTAGCAGCTGCGACTGCCGGCGAAGAGAACAAGCTGCTCTACGTGACGGACTTGCGCTCAGGGAGGTGTTTCCTTGTAGACACCGGAGCCCAGAAGAGCATCAACCTGCCGACCTAGGCTGACCGGCTGGCAGGACTCAGCGGCCCCGGGCTGGTAGCAGTAAACGGCTCGGACATTAAGACCTTTGCTCGAGGGGCCGGGCCAGTAACACAAGCCAACATCACAGCTCCAGGCGGTAAGTTCCACAAACTGCTCACTCAGTTCCCAGCACTCATGGTCCCAACGTTCTCAGTGGCCATCGCTAAACACGGGGTGGAGCACTTTATCACCACCACCGGGCCGCCTGTTTTCGCACGACCTCGGCGCTTGGACACAGCTAAACTGGCCATAACGCGCGAGGAGTTTGCCAACCTGGAAAGGTTGGGCATCATCAGGCGATCGAACAGCCCATGGGCATCCCCGCTACACATGGTCCCTAAGGCTGAGGGATCGTGGCAACCGTGCGGCGATTTCCGCAGGTTGAATAACGCCACAGCACACGACCGCTACCCGATTCCCCACATTCAGGACTTTTCCGTTCACCTCACCAGAGCGCGCATTTTTTCTAAAACAGACCTGGTCCGCGGTTACCACCAGGTCCCAGTGCGCGAGGAGGACATACCCAAAACAGCGGTAGTAACTCCATTCTGCTTGTTCGAGTTTCTGCGCATGCCTTCTGGATTAAAAGGAGTGGCACAGACGTTCCAGCGCATGATGGACGCGGTGCTGCACGATCTCCCGTTTGTGTTCGTCTACCTGGATGATATCCTGGTAGCCAGCGCATCCGAAGACGAACACGTAACCCACCTCAGGACGGTTTTCCAGAGGTTGGAGGAACACGGGTTAATAATCAACCCGGCAAAGTGCCAGTTCGGCGTGACGGGGATTGATTTTTTGGGGCACCGCGTCTCACCGGAGGGAGCGATACCCTTGCCCGACAAAGTGTGCGCTGTGGCGAACTTTCCCCGGCCTCAGACGGTCAGGGCGCTGCAGGAATTTTTGGGGATGGTTAATTTTTATAACCGTTTCCTCCCCTGCGCAGCTCAGCTCATGCAGCCACTGTACGCCACGCTCAAGAGACGGAAATCCGCGGATGGAGTCGACTGGACTCCGGAGTGAGAGCAAGCGTTCTCTGAGGTGAAAGCAGCTCTGGCAAATGCCGCACTGTTGGCACACCCAGACCCAGTGGCCCGGATAGCACTCACTACCGACGCCTCGGACCTGGCCATAGGGGCCGTCGTGGAGCAACGTGTCGCCGGTCTTGGGCGCCGCTCGCTTTTTTCAGCAGGGATTTGCGCGACAGTGAGCGTAAATATAGCGAGTTCGACAGAGAGTTGCTGGCTCTCCCCCTGGCCATACGCCACTTCCAGTTCTGGCTGGAAGGGCGCAGCTTCACCACGTTCGTGGACCACAAGCCGCTGACGTTCGCGATGGCCAAGGTTTCGGAACCATGGTCGGGCCGGCAGAAGAGAAAGCTGGCCGCGATCCCGGAGTTTACAGCCGATATTCAACATGTGTCGGGTAAACTGAATGTGGTGGCGGACTGCCTCTCACGCGCAGTAGTGGCCCCGGTCTGTGTAGGGATAGATTATACAGCCATGGTCGCAGAGCAGATTAGCGATACGGACGTGCGCGCGCTCCAGTCTGGACCAACAGGGTTAAGGCTGGAGAGCAGAGTGCTGCAAGACGGCAGCCCCCCCCCAATCTGCAACATCTCCACGGGACGCCCGCGCCCAGTGGTCCTGGTCACGTGGCACCGCCGCGTGTTTGAGTCAGTTCACGCTTTGGCGCACCCAGGAGTGCGCGCGTCAGTCAAAATGGTGGGAGCGAAATTCGTGTGGCCAGGCCTGCGCAAACAAGTGAAAGGGTGGGCTGCAGCCTGCGTAGCGTGCCAACGAGCCAAAGTACACAGACACACCAAGGCTCCTTTGGAGCCGTTTAGGATACCGGCTAAAAGATTCGACCATGTTCATGTGGACCTCGTGCCCCCCCCCCCCCCCCAGGGGTGGACCGCACCACACGCTGGCCAGAAGCAGTCCCGCTGGCAGCAACCACGTCCGCAGACGTGGCGCGCACTTTTTTGACAGCATGGGTGGCGTGTTTTGAAATCCCGTCGGACATCACGTCCGATAGGGGTCCTCAGTTTGTTTCCAAACTTTGGTCCGCGATGGCCCGCAGCCTAGGTGTTGCAATTCACCGCCCAACCGCGTACAACCCACAGGCAAATGGGTTATGCGAGCGTTTTCACAGGTCACTGAAAGCAGCATTCAGGGCTTTGTTGACGGATGCAAATTGGGTTGACCGGTTACCGTGGATCTTATTGGGGTTGCGTTCCACACCAAAAGAGGATTTGGAGGCTTCCCCGGCTGAGCTTGTTTTTTCTCAGCCACTGCGGCTGCCTGGGGAATTTTTGCCAGATAATCCCGCGCCGGACAGCTGCACATCTCAGCGTTTCCTGCGTAGTGCAGACACAGGCACGCTGCCCGGCCCAGCCCACCACTGTTGCCCATGCGCTTTTGTGCCAAAAACTTTGAGGAACGCGTCGTTCATGTTCGTCAGACACGACGCCCACCGCCCGCCATTGCGCCCACCCTATGATGGCCCGTTTAGAGTGCTGGAAACTGAGGACAAGCATTTTTTGCTAGACTTGGGGGGGCGTCGGGAGAAAATATGCATAGACAGACTTAAAGTAGAACTGAACTGAACGGCATTGAACGGCACTGGGTGATAGTACATACAATTATAAAGATAATTTATCATTGGCACCCCCTCCACAAATCCCGGAATACTTGGAGAAAATAGCGATTTTGAATTTCCCGCCCTGAAAAGTCAGACAAATCCGCCGATTAACCAGAAGTGCAGCCGGAGTTCCGCGTGACGTCACGAGTGTGACCCAGTCCTCCATGTTTACCATTGCGAGCACGTCGACACTGGTTGTTTTTGGTGCATTTTGTCGTGATAGTCGACTACAAAACACTTCCAACACCTGGGAAGATCTGTTCAGTGGCCAAGGAAAGCTGTCACGGCGACGAAAGGAAAGAAAAGGGGGAGGAAAAGCGACCGGGAAGCGCTGTTTTTCTAGATATAGATATTACAGTGAACGTCACCCCCCCCCCCCCAAGGGCGTCACAAGCACTATTTTGCACAAAAAGGCACAAGAGAACAGCGAAAAGTGCCACTAAGCAACACGAGCAGGGAAAGAAGCTGGGTAAAACGTCTCGGCCAATCAGCTTGCGAGGTAAAACGTCTCGGCCAATCAGCTTGCAAGATTCCCGAGCGGTGAAGAGGTGGGCGGAGAGGAGTGGAGCGGTGGTCAGAGAGGTGGATTTTGAGTTGTGCGAGCTCATCCGTGTTTATCATCTACCTGATGTTCTACATCAGGTATCAACACGGTTTATCATCTACCTGATGTTCTACATCAGGTATCAACACGGAGAGCCCGCACAACTCAAAATCCACCTCTCTGACCACCGCTCCACTCCTCTCCGCCCACCTCTTCACCGCTCGGGAATCTCGCAAGTTGATTGGCCGAGACGTTTTACCTCGCAAGCTGATTGGCCGAGACGTTTTACCTAGCTTCTCTCCCTGAAGAGCGCCCATACCCAGCGAAGGAAGACCGCATTCATTGTTCTTTATCGCTCGTGTTGCTTAGTGGCACTTTTTGCTGTTCTCTTGTGCCTTTTTGTGCAAAATAGTGCTTGTGACGCCCTTGGGGGGGGGGGTGACGCTACTTCGCGGTTTTTCACTTTTCGCGGTCGGTTCTGGTACCCATTAAACGCGATAAGTAAGGGATCACTGTATTCCCCGGCGGCGGACCTCGCCTCTGCATCGCCGTCTGCCAGCTGCTGTCACAGGTGCATCAGGTCGCTGTCTCACGGGCTTGCCCTTGTGCACGCCTGCCACCTGCCACACTCCTGCATCCTCCTCTGTCTCGTCACCGATCCTGAATGCCTCTTCATTCTGAAAACTCTGGTTTTCTTGACTGCTGGAACTGCTGGAACGGCTATCATCTGCCATTGTTGTTTTGTTTAGGGATCACACTCGTGACGTTACGCAGCGTCGTCTGCACTACTTCCGGTTTGTTTGGCACTGCCAGCCAGAGGCAAAAGTTTATCGGCTTATAGCTTGGCGATCGCACGGCCTAAAAATTTCTTTTATGTGTTGAAAAATACAATAGGTAATAAGGAATTAATCTGCTATTCTACTTTTTGCCCCAAAAGGTGGGTTCAGTTCTACTTTAAGCCCGCCTTTGTAGTGGCGGACGAGCAAGTGCTGCTGGCTTGGACCCCTCAGCGTGGAAGACCCCCACTGAGAGCTCCCCAGGCAAACGATGCACCAGGACAGCCACACGGGCAGAGGAAAGTTCCCCCCTCTCCCTTTGGCCCACCTGCAGTCAGACACACGTCCAGCAGCCCCCCGCCGGCACAGAGACCCCCGTTACAGCAGATATGGGAGGAGACTGAAGCCCAAAAGACGTGCCGACTGAAACTCTGTCTGGGGGGGGTGATTATGGCGATGCATGTTGGTGATATAGCAATGTATATTGTGGTTGTGTCAGCAGACAGCGTCTCAGTCAGGAGGCAGTGGTTAGACACAAGAGAACAATAGGCAGGGACCTCATGGGGAGTTGGCAGGAAGAGAAAGCTGGGGGTTTAAGGAAAATGTATGGTGGAGGTTCCAAGGTTGTCATAGCCAGGAGCGGCACTGGAGTCAAGCTCCCAGTGCTCATAAAATGCTCCTTATGGTGTGCGTCTCGAAAAGCCTCTGACAACTAAGTCCAACTCCTAGCCTGCCCATGTGGTTTAGTCTCTAAGCCCGGCGGAACTGCTTTTACTAATAGAAGAAGGGGCGAGGGCGGATCTCTGGCGCCTTAAAACCAGATGCTTCAGGTAGATGGTGGCTCGTCAACCTGGGAAGGTAGCCCATCTAGGGGAAGGTAAACCCTGATTTCAAACCTCCGCTGCCTTGCGGCACACCCGGTCACGGGAAAGGCTTCGGGAGTCAACCCTGAGGAAAAATCCGGAGTCAGAGTCCCTAAGGCAGTTCTCTGTTGTGCTCAACATCGTTCTGGCAGCTCCTGCGACGGCGCTGGTGCCAAACTGTAGCAGCCCTGCTGTTCCTTTGGATTCATCAGTGACGTGGAGAGGGGGGACATGCTGCATGGGCAACATCTTGTCCTCCATATCTTCCTGCCCAGGCCTGCCCAGGCTTGAATCCTACCAACGCCCAACGCTGGAAGGTAGAACACCGGATCACTGGAGAGGACACTCCAGCTTCGCCTTTGTCGTAGACAAAACACAGGGAATGACAGTTACTGGTTATAAGCCACCGCTCAATTGGCGTAGAGTGCGGCGCCAGGGGTTGTTCCCGACGGTGGGAGGGATCATCGGATCTCACTGGACAGCTACTGCCCACCTCAAGCTGGGCAGCCTCCAGCCAATAAGGTGTTGTCCCGCCACAGCTTGCTTTCCTCATTGGGTGCATGGGGATGAGGAGAAGTCCGAACAGCAGGCTGAGAACCTTCGCACCAGGCAAGACAAAAAAACAAAAGAGACCAACTCTAAAACTGGGAACTTGGAACGTCCGCACTATGATGACAGGACTTGCTGCTAACCTCAAGGACATCAACGACACCAGGAAGACTGCCATCATCAATAATGAGCTGAAGAGACTGGAAGTGGATATCGACACTCTCCAGGAAACACGGTTGGCTGACGCAGGCACACTGCGAGAGAAGGACTACACGTTCTACTGGCAGGGAAAGGGCAGCAACAAACACAGGGAACACGGAGTGGGCTTCGCAGTGAAGAAACACCTTGCTGAAGATGTGGAACGGGACAGCAATGGCTCTGCATGACTCCTCACCCACTGCCTGAACACCACTCAAGACCCAGTCACCCTCGTCAGTGTGTATGCCCCAACACAGACAGCCACACCAGAGGCAAAAGACGAGTTCTATGAGAATCTCGCAACAACTGTCAGGATCATCCCCAACTCTGAACAACTCATTCTCCTTGGAGACTTCAATGCCAGAGTGGGTGCTGACCACGACTCCTGGCCCTCCTGTCTTGGACCATTTGGCGTGGGCAGAATGAACGACAACGGACAGCGGCTGCTCGAGTTCTGCACATATCACGATCTGTGCATCACAAACTCGTTCTTCAAGACCAAGCCCCAACACAAGGTTTCCTGGCGACATCCGCGCTCAAAGCACTGGCACCAGCTGGACTTGATCCTGACCAGGAGCACCTCACCGAAGAACGTGCTAATCACCCGTTCGTTCCAGAGTGCAGATTGCGACACAGACCATTCATTGGTGTGTTGCAAGGTCAAACTGCAGCTGAAGAAATTCCATCGTGCTAGACAGCCTGGAAAGGCACGAATTGACACCCAGCAAGATGGTCCCAACCAGAACTTGTTGAGCAGTTTGCCTCCACCTTTGAGAAGGAACTTGGTGTACCACAAGAAGGAGAATCTGCAAAGCAGAAGTGGGAAGAGCCTGCGAAACACCATCCACCGCACAGCCTTGGCTACCTTTGGGAGGAAAACCTCGAAGTCACAGGACTGCTTTGATGCCAAGTTGACCGATGACTCCCGTCATTGAAGCCAAGCGCTCAGCACTTGCTGAGTACAAGAAGTACCCAAACGAGAAGAATCTCCAGATTCTCAGGGCTGCGAGAAGCAAAGTTCAGCAGATGCTCGGCGCTGTGCCAACGAATACTGGACTCAGCTCAGCCAAGACATTCAAACGCTGCCATAACAGGGAACATCCGTGTTATGTACGATGGCATCAAGAAAGCACTTGGTCCGGCTCAGAGCAAGACGGCCCCCCTCAAATCCTCCACTGGGGAGATGATCACGGAAAAGAACAAGCAGATGGAGAGATGGGTGGAACACTACTCCGACCTCTACTCCAGACAGAACACTGTGACACCGTCAGCCCTTGATGCCATCGACTGCCTGCCATTCATGGACGAACTTGACGCCGAGCAAACCATCGACAAACTCAGCAAGGCCATTGATAGCTTGGCCGCTGGCAAGGCACCCGGCAACGACAGCATACCCCCCGACCTGATCAAGCACTGCAAGACCGCCCTACTGCTGCCATTGCATGACGTCCTCTGCCAGTGCTGGAAGGAAGGTGCCATACCACAGGACATGAGGGACGCCAAGATCATCATCCTCTACAAAAACAAAAGAGAGAGAAGCGACTGCAACAACTACAGGGGCATCTCCCTCCTCAGCGTTGTTGGCAAAGTCTATGCACGAGTTGTTCTCGTTCGTCTACAGAAGCTTGCCGAATGTGTCTATCCCGAGTCTCAGTGTGGCTTCCGCGCTGAGCGATCGACAGTCGACATGATATTCTCCATCCGCCAACTCCAGGAGAAATGCAGAGAACAGAACATGCCCCTGTACGTCGCCTTCATCGACCTCACCAAAGCGTTCGATCTGGTCAGCAGTGAGGGCCTTTTCAACATCCTGCCAAACATAGGATGCCCACCAAAGTTGCAAAGCCTCATCGAATCGTTTCACTCCAACATGCAGGGGATAGTGCAGCACAACGGCAATGTCTCAGAGCCATTCAACATACGCAGCAGAGTGAAACAGGGCTGTGTACTTGCGCCAACCCTCTTTGGGATTTTCTTTGCTATGCTCCTGAGGCATGCCTTCAGCACAGCAACAGAGGGAATCTACCTGCACACAAGATCTGACGGCAGGCTTTTCAACTTCGCCTGCCTGAAAGCCAGAACCAAAGTACACGAGGCTCTAATCAGAGACATGCTGTTCGCAGACGACGCTGCAGTCGCAACCCACACACAGCAGGAGCTTCAGACCCTGATGGACCGCTTCTCCCAGGCATGCAAGGACTTCGGGCTTACCATCAGGCTGAAGAAGACTAACGTCTTGGCACAAGGCACGGAAGCACCACCAACCATCACCATCGACGACTACGAGCTGGAGGTCGTGAATCAGTTCACGTACCTGGGGTCCACGATCAGCAACAACCTCTCCCTTGATACAGAGATCGACAAGAGGATTGGAAAATCAGCCTTCACACTCGCTCGCCTCACCACACGAGTGTGGGAAAATCCCAAACTCTCTGTCAAGACGAAGATGGCAGTGTACAACCCCTGCGTCATCAGCCACACTGCTCTATGGGAGTGAGATGTGGACAACATACGCCCGGCAGGGGAAAGAGACTGAACTCCTTCCACTTGCGCTGCATTCGCCACATCCTGGACATATCTGGCAGGACAAAGTGCCCAACACAGAAGTTCTGTCCCGCGCCGGCCTTCCCTCCATCGTTCACTCTACTCAGGCAGCGCAGCCTCCGCTGGCTAGGCCACGTTCACCGTATGGAGGATGGCAGAATCCCCAAAAACGTCCTCTACGGAGAACTGGCGACTGGCAGAGAGACGTTGGCCGCCCACAGCTGCGCTTTAGAGACGTCTGCAAGAGAGACATGAAGGTCCTGGAGATCTCATACAGAGCGCTGGAGGGACCTTGCAAGGGACTGCTCCAAATGGAGAGGCACCCCTGACCAGACAGCTCAAGGCGGGTGAAGAGAGACTGACTGCTGCAGCAGATGAAAAAAGGGCCTGCAGGAAGAACCACCACAGACCCAGCAGCACAGAGGACCCACCCACAAGTGGACCTGCTGTGACAGGGACTGTCATTCGCACATCGGCCTCTGTTCAGCCACAGGCGGTGCTGTTCCAGCAGAGTAGACGTTTCTAGGATTCTCTTCCATGGTCATCATAGACCGACGGAGGCCGACAACGAATGGTGGAGGTGAAATGTCATGCAGATGTGAGATGATCTGTGGAGTTTTAAGGGATTGAAACCTGGTTTGGTATTCAGTGCTTTCTGTGTATAATGTGAGAGTGTGAATAAACTTGTCTGATCGTAACTTGGCCTCATCATTTCTACACTCTCACAACGGTATTAAAACAAAGCATTTTCAGAAAGAGTGGGGGGGAAAAAAACAAATTTACTGCATAATTAAAAGAAAATCTGAACATGGTCAAAATACTTCTTTATTATTTGTGTGAGCTGTTAAAATGTGGGGAAAAGAGCGACCAATGACCCCTTTAAACAACTGTTTGGTGTCAGTAAATATGTGAAAAATATTTTCCAACACACTATAAATGGGTGCACCGCAAAAGAAAAAAAGAGCACTCTGAGGCGAGTGCAATATCCCTTGCCTCCATTTTCTTTGAAGATCCCAATACTTCCTGATGGAGAGCAGTTTTCAACTTTTCTAAATAATTACTGTGGCAGAACCAAATTATGATAAGCCCATCATCCATGAATATACAACAAAGTACACAACCCATACTTCTGGGTCAGGATCCCAAGGTGAACCTGTGCAGCAAGTATGGTGACCCTAGAGAGATTTACACGTTCTATAGCAATAGATCATAGGGAGTGCCAATCTTGACCTTTGACCTTTTGACCCCAAACTTGTAGTCAGAGGTTATGGTCTCAGAGTGAACCTGTGTACCAAGTTTGGTAACCCTAGCTTTCTTCATTGTTGAGATAGAGTTTATAAGCCATATTGATGCTGACCTTTGACCCTGCAATCCCAAAACCACAATCACACTTCAGAGTCACAGGGTGAACCTGTGTACTAAGTTTGGTGGCCCTAGCTTTACTTATACAGCAGTAAGGTATAAGGAATGCCTAACCTTGACCTTTGACCTTTTGATCCCCAACCGTAGTCAGAGGTCAGGGTCCCAGGTGAACCTGTGTAGAGAGTTTGGTGACCCTAGCTTTCTTTGTTGTCTGAGATATAGCTTATAAGCCATTTTGATGTTGACCTTTCACCTTGTGATCCCAAAAGCATAGTCATACTTCAGGGTCAAGCTGTGTTCCAAGTTTGGTGACCCCAACTTTACTCACTGTACAGTAATAAGGCATAGGGAATGTTAACCTCGACCCTTTTGACCCTAAACCATAGTCAGAGGTCAGGATCGCAAGGTCAATCTGAGTACCAGGTTTGGTGATCCTAGTTTTACTCGTACAGTAATAAGGCATAAGAAATGTTAACCTTGACCTTTTAACCCCAAACCCAGATAGTTCAGGATCCCAAGGTAAACCTGTATACCAGGTTTGATGGCCCTAGCTTTGTTTTATAGTACTAGTAAATGTAGCATTTACCATAATACAACTGCAATGTTAACGTTGAACCTTTGACCCCTTGATCCCAAACCCATAGTTAGGTGAGGGTATAAGTCGTCGTTTAGGGAAAAATCTGACCCGACCTTTGACCTCAAGGTCATCCGATAGGAGTGAAACGGCAATATGCGCATCAGGCTGGCTATCAAACCATAGTACCAAGTTCCAAAACATTTAGAACAAAACTGTACGGAGGAGTTAATTTCACAAGAGTGGGACAGACAGACGGATAGATCCATAATATAATCCCCCTTCAGTCTTCGCTCCAAGGGCCCTTCCACCCCTTTGGGCTTTGACCAGCGGGGGATAGAAAAAATGATTTTCTTAAATTACAAAATTAAACTTTCAGAGATTTTATATTTCTTACAAGGGAAATATTTCAAGCACGGACGCACCATATTAAGATTTTTTTTTACCGATAACAGCAGTGATTAACTGTCACATTAAGACACATTCCCCAAGGAAAATAAGAACTAGCACGGACGCACCATATTAAGATTTTTTTTTACCGATAACAGCAGTGATTAACTGTCACATTAAGACACATTCCCCAAGGAAAATAAGAACTACCTTTAGACGTTTAGTTTCGGACATTTAGTCCTTTTCACGACTTAAAAGTATGGTTTCCTTCGTGCTTGTCACTGAGATAAAGTTACTGTCACAAATACCCTACGAACGATTTTTGGACTGTTTCGTACAGCCTTCTAAAGGTGGCCATAGGAGAATCCAGCGTTTGTAGACCGTAAGTTCATGGCCAGGTCAATGGTTTTGTCCAAGATTTCTTCAAACGCCCCATGAAAACACCTCATCGTACGGTGGCTGTACGAATGCCATAGGAACAATGTAAGAATTACGCAAGTGTTGGCGCTAAAGTATGCCTCAAGAACACCTGAAGTTGTTCTTGAGAGCCCCTGAAAGTGGTCATAGGAAACGCTGTACGAATCCCCTTTCATACGGAGATTCATACAGCGTGCATAAGGTGATAGTGAGGCACTCAAAAGGCGGAAGTACATCATTCATGCAACATTTGTGCCAACAAAATGTGCCGAAAGCCGTAAGGTCTTCCTACCAATGACCCAAGTACCGTCAGATGCACAAAAATTTTCGTAAGATGGTAGCAAGTATGCCGTAGGAAGAACCCAAGGCACCTTTACAAAGAACATAAGAACTCTTGGTCATTGTACGAGAGAAAAGCACGTAATTTCTCAAGAGTGCCTCAAGTTGCACTTACAAATTGAACGGCAGATGAAAGAAAAAAATCCCCCCCCCCCCCATGAATATCTGCAAACTCCAGAATTTGTAGGAAATGGGAGATTTTTTTTTTTCCCCCGGTTCCGGGTCCGCCGAACCGGCGGCGCCACACGAGTTGGCTGCCTTTTGCAACTGCCTTTTTCTTATCTTCCTTCTTCTTTCTACACCTTTCACTCTATATATGTATCACGGACACACAGATCGCCCCAACGGTCTCCCGAGTCGGCGGACGGAGCCACTGTTTGCAGCGGGGGACGATACAGCAGGGAAGAGCTAGCTAGCTGGCTAGCTAGCTCCAACCGCCACCCGGTGCTAACGGAGAAGCTCAACATGCCGAGGAATCACTTCCGGTTATGGCTGCCACGTAGGACGGATGTGTCTCACTCTGCTCTGCTCCTGGAGAAAAAAAATCGGCAAATAACTCTCTCATTTGGGACAGAACGTATCCCAGCGTCTGGGCGAGGATATGTCGGCGAAGCCTAAGGCTGGAAAACCAGGTAAAGGAAAAAGCGAGCCGCCGAAACAGTCCAAATTAACGGACTTTCAGGTCTGTGACGCAGCAAATAAAACTCCATATATGGCGGAGGAGGATGGCAACGGTGCGATGTCTGCGGGGAGAGGCGCAGATGCGCTGATGGCTGCCATGAGTTCAATGAGAGCGGACTTTTCCTCTAGATTTGATGGGATTATGACAGCGTTGGAAGGAATAAGAAAGGAATTGGGTGACTGTGTAGAACGAACGGCGCAGATGGAACTCAGATGGAAGGTGCGCACTTTGGAAAAAAAAATAAATCTCTGGAAAATAATATTTTGGATTTGGAATCTCGGTCGAGACAGAATAACTTGAGGCTGGTGGGTCTTCCAGAGGAATCAGAAGGTCGGGACGTATGTTCCTTTCTGGAAAAGTGGATTCCGGAGGCGCTGGGCAGCGAGGAGTTGCAATCAGCAGTGGTTCTGGAAAATGCACATCGTATTGGCCCACGGAGAGATAAGGGACCGCCGAGGACCTTAATTATGAAGTTTCTTAGCAACAGAGACAGGATGAAGATCTTCAACGCTGCACGAGCTAAAGGAGAGATTAAACACCAGGACCAGCAGGTGCGGTTCTACCCAGATTTGGCCACAGGAATCCAACAATTGAGGAAGCAGTTTGATCCCATACGTAAGGAGCTGCGCAACCTTGGGATTCGTCATGGTGTAATCTATCCTGCGAGACTGCTGACCACGTATGAGGGCAGAACCCACATCTTCGGGACCCCAGAGGAGGCGCAGGAGTTCATCAAGAAGATCAAAGAAGAAGAAGAGACTGGTGGGAGCTAAGCATGAACAAAATATAAGGTAGAATAATTAAGCATTTGCACAGGCATCTGACTGACTTGAAGTAAATAGTAAGTTTACAAAATATAGATTGTATTATATATTAAAAAAAAAACAAAAACAAAAAAAAACTATGATGTACAAAGTTGTTAAAAATTTTGGAGTTAAGTTGGAAAACTACAGAGGAGAGTTAATGTTATGTCATTAAAAGCAGTAGAGTTAGGGTGATTGGGAGGATGAAGAAGGAGTGGCTTAGGCTGTTCCCCGTGGGTGTGGAGCGGTCGATGGCTATATCGGGAGACGGAATTTTTCTTTTGATTTTGGGGGGTTTCCCACAAGTGTGGGAAGGGGAAATTTGTTTGTGTGTAGTTTGTAGGATGAATGTTCAACCACTCATGTTTTTGCTTCTCTGTATGAGCATGTTTACACTGCAAGGTAATCCCAAACTCTCTATTGATCATAAACCAAAGTGTTGATCTTAATTTAACTTCATGGAATTGCAGAGGTCTACAAAATTTAAAAAAACTTAAACAAGTTATGAATAAAATAAAAGACATGGGTTCAAAAATTGTGTTTTTACAAGAAACTCATTTAATAGAGGAGGATATAAAAAGAATTAGGAGTAGATGGCAAGGAAGTGTCTTCACTTCATCATTCTCATCCCGGGCCAGGGGAGTTATGACTCTCATACATAAATCAGTTCCTTTTCAAGTGAAAAATGTAATTGGAGACAAATTTGGAAGATATGTAATCATTCAAGGTTCTTTGCTATTAGAAAATATAAATCTTGTGAACTTATATGGTCCCAATATAGATGATCAGAAGTTCTTTGCTAATTTATTTCTTATCTTATCATCACTTACAGGGCAACATACAGTATAATAGCAGGGGATTTTAATTGTACATTGAATCCAGGTATAGATAGATCAACAGGACTGGATTGCACGCACATTGGATGTAGGATGACTATTAATCATTTTATGAAAGAATTGAGATTGTTAGATATATGGAGAGAAATGAAACCACAAGTTAAAGCCTATTCTTGTTATTCCAGTACCTACAAGACATTCTCACGTATTGATTATTTTTTGATTTCCACAGAATTAAGGTCCAAGATTCAAAACTGCTTTTATGATAACATCGTGATCTCTGATCATGCACCCTGTTGTCTAATATATGTAGATAAAAAATTGACAAAGGAATCAGGTAGATGGCAATTTCAGCATAAATGGCTTCAGGATGAGGAATTTGTCAAGTATATAGAAAAACAGATAGACGAGTTCTTTGACATCAATACTACACAAACATCAGCATGTGTAAAGTGGGAGGCTTTCAAAGCTTTTATTAGGGGACATATTATTAGTTATACAGGATCAAAATCTAAGAAGACTCGAGAGGAGAGAGCTAAATTGGAACATAAAATAAAAAGTCTTCAGGAAAAAGTGTATGCAGGAAGTGACCCAAGGTTGGAGAATGAATTACTGATTTTGAGAGCTGAATACGACAAAAAAATCAGCGAATAGAGCTGCCTCGAGTCTTCTAAGATTGAAACAATCTTTTTATGAACAAGGTGAAAAATCAGGAAAATTATTAGCATGGCAGATTAAACAATTAGAAATTAAAACACCAATTACCAGTATTATAAGTAACGGACAGGTAGTTATAGATCCTTTAGAAATTAACAGAGCCTTTAGAGATTACTATGAAAAATTATATGATACCAAAAATGAATCTGATTTAACAAAACTAAATGGGTTTTTGAACGAACTATCTATACCGTGTATTCCAAATGAAAACAGGGAGATATTGGAGTCTAAAATTAGTCAAGAAGAAGTTGGGCTAGCCATTGATAATATGAAATCAGGAAAAAGTGCAGGACCAGATGGTCTTCCAGTTGACCTTTATAAAAAATTTAAGAATAAATTAATAAAACCTTTTTTGGAAATGGTTTTAGAAGCATTTCAAAATAATAATTTACCATCATACATAAATAATGCCTTAATTATACTGCTGCCAAAACCAGGTAAGCCCTCTAATAAATGTGAAAATATGAGACCAATAAGCCTATTAAACGCCGACCTAAAGATAATCTGTAAAATTTTAGCAAGACGAATACAAGAAATTTTACCAAATATTATTAATCGAGATCAGAATGGCTTTATAAAGGGTAGACAAGGCTTCCATAATGTAAGAAGACTATTTAACATTATTTATTTTAATAAAGAAGCACCGGATACAGCTCTCCTATCACTGGACGCCGAAAAGGCCTTTGATAGAGTTGAATGGCCCTTTCTTTTTGAAGTCCTACAAAGGTTTGGACTTGGAAATAATTTCATAAAATGGGTTCAAATAATATACAATAATGCTACAGCAGAAATCCTAACAAATAACAATATTTCAAAACCAATAAAAATCAATAGAGGATGTCGACAAGGCTGTCCACTTTCACCTTTACTGTTTACTATGGCAATTGAACCTTTAGCGATACGTTTACATTCACAAATATATGGAATTAAAGTTGGACCAACAGAACATAAAATCTCCCTGTACGCCGATGACATAATTTTGTTTATGTCGAATCTAAAAAAATCAATTCCAACCTTGTTGAATTTAATAAAGAATTTTGGGGAAATATCAGGATATAAAATAAATAAAACTAAATCTTCAATATTAATGCTAAATGAGACCCAGAGAAATTACCCAGCCCCTGAGGTAAATCAATTCAATGTTGTAAATCAGTTTAAATATTTAGGAATCCAAATTGTGCCTAAGCTAGAATCAGTCGCCAGTGTCAACTATGAAGCCTTAATGTCAGATATCAATGAGTTAACTCAGAGATGGATGTCACTACCAATGTCGATGATCGGGAGAATCAATATACTTAAAAGTAATATTTTACCTAAAATACTTATTATATTCAAATACATTCCCTTATCACCACCTTTAGATCTATTCTCAAGAATAAAAAAAAAGTTAGTGGATTTATATGGAACAACAGGAGGGCTAGATTACGTCTGTCTTTAATATATTTACCATTTGATCGTGGAGGTCTGAAATGTCCAAATTTTATGTTGTATATTGGTCGGCACAACTGAGGTCTATGACATATTATTTTTCATCAAATGATCTCCCTCACTGGACCTGAAATGGAATCATACAATTTACCTTTACCTCTTCCCATATTCATATACTCAGATTCGGCAAAAAAATTACAAAAACAAGTTAAAAATCCAATTTGTAAAGCATATGATCAAAATATGGTGTGAAGCTAAAAAACTATTTAAAAGAACCACTGTTATTGTCACAATTTAGTCCAATATGGGGGTAATCAATATTTAAACCAGGGAGAGCGGACACTGTATTTAAAGTATGGAATTTAAAAGGGATACAAAAAGATTCAGGATTTATATTTGCCATGTGCAGATAACATAATGTCTTTGAAGAGCTGAGGATCAAATTTAATCTCAATAGAACACATTTTTTTAAATATCTTCAACTTAGAAACTTTATTCGATCAAATCAAAATAAAGCTCTCACTCGACCTATTACTCATCCTTGGAAAAAATGATGATGAAGAGATAGTAAAAGAAAGGGTATTATTTCAGAGTTTTATAACTCATTGACACTATCTTCAAGTGAAAATTCACTTGAAGATTAAACTACTGGAAAGAAGATCTGCAAACTGAAATTTCAGAGGAACAATGGGAATTGGCTTGTACAGAAGCTCAAACCAAATCAATAAATGTACGCCTTAAATTGATACATTTCAAATGGTTAATGCGGATGTATGTTACACCGGAGGAGTTAAATAGATATAACAAAAATATACCAGATTACGTGCACAAAATGCATGGAAAGTAAAGGAACCCTATTTCATTGTTTATGGGAATGTAGATTAATAAGAATGTTTTGGGAAGAGGTGAGGGTAACAATTGAAAAAAATAATCTCAAAACAAATCATATTGAATCCTAAACTGTTTTTGTTGGGTCTGTACCCAGAAAGCATAATTTTAATAAAAATGAAAGAACATTCATAGACCTCAGTTTGCTTAATGCCAAAAAATGTATTGCACTATTATGGAAAAAGACTCATAGACCAGATGTGACTCAGTGGTTAAGACAGATGTTAACAAACCTTCCATTAGAAAGAATAACATATATACTGAATCAAAGGAAAATGTGTTTTGAGAATATATGGAGACCTTTTATTGATTATGTAAAAAATTTAAACATAACTCTTGAAGAAGAAGGTGATGATGTGTGTGGACCTTGTAAATTCCAAACTGGTGAACATAATATGTATACTTATGTATGGATTGTCTAGACTAAACAGAGGAGCATTGTTGAAGACTTGATTTTGTTGGTGGTTGTTGGTGTTTTTAGTGCATTTTTTTTTTGTAGTACTTTAGTGTTAGTGTTTGATTGTTTGTATCATGTTTGTAAAAAAAAAAAAAAAAAAAAGGTTCAATAAAGATATTGTGGAAAAAAAAAACATGCCGAGGAACTGTGGCGAAAACGACGCGGGTGCCGGGCTGGAGTTTAGGCGGCGTGCAAGAAATATAAGACAGAATAATAAAGAGCGATGGCAAGAACCAAGCAGACCGCCCGTAAATCTACTGGAGGAAAAAGCCCCCCAGGAAGCAGCTAGCCACCAAGGCTGCTCGAAAAAAGCACTCCGGCCACCGGCGGAGCGAAGAAGCCTCACCGTTACAGGCCCGGTACCATGGCTCTGAGAGAGATCCGTCGCTACCAGAAATCCACGGAGCTGCTCATCCGTAGGCTGTCCTTCCAGCGCCTGGTGAGGGAGATCGCTCAGGACTTCAAGACCGACCCGCGCTTCCAGAGCTCCGCCGTCATGGCTCTGCAGGAGGCCAGCGAGGCCTACCTGGTGGGTCTCTTCGTGGACACCAATCTGTGCGCCATCCACGCCAAGAGGGTCACCACCATCATGCCCAAAGACATCCAGCTGGCCCACCGCACCCGCGGAGGGAGAGAGAGCTTAGACTTTCTGCTGCACATTCACCAACCACAATGCTCCGCACTGTGTGTCTATATATATATATATATATATATATATATATATATTATATATATATACACACTGTACTATATATATATATATATTATATATATATATATTAACAGTATATATATAGTAATATGTACGTATGTATACTAGCTGTTCTTGTTTTTTTCTTGCCTTCTGATTGTTGCTCTGAGTGTTGCTATCCCTGTGCTGTTGCAATCCTGGAATTTCCCCATTGTGGGATTAATAAAGGCTTATCTTATCTCTTATCTTATTCTCGCAAACCCATCATTTGTAAGAATGTTTGTGACCATAGCTCAAGGAGTGACTCAGCCTCCACTGAGCAGCTTATTTTTTTTATTTAACCTTTATTAACCAGGCAAGACAGATTAAGAACACATTCTTATTTACAACTATGGCCTGGGGAATCTCCTTCAGCGTCAGGCCACCCTTAACTCCCGTCTATCCTTGCTAGAATGTCTTGAGGTGACTAGCATACCAGATAGCATACAGCACTCAGTTGACGCGTCTCCTGGCTGTTCTGTTTTAACCTTGGTGGTTTAAGGCGCGACCCGAGAAGGATTAAGCGGAAGAAGATGGATGGATGGATGGATGGTTTAAGGCAAAGAAAGATGTTCTCTTTCCCTCTATGATTTCCAAGTGCTTGATGGATTTGTGTTGTGTTTTTGCTCCTCCTCATGTGGCTGTTTGGAGGCAGACATGTTTGTTTCGCTGTGATGAGGTGGGGTCCATGATGGACCCACTGCAGTTTGCCTACCGGTCAAACAGGTCAGTGGATGATGCAGTGAATATGGGATTACATTACATCCTGCAACACCTCGACTCCCCAGGGACGTACGCCAGGATCCTGTTTGTCGACTTCAGCTCAGCGTTCAACACCATCATCCCAGGCATTCTTCATCAGAAACTCCTCCAGCTCAAGGTGCCTCCCTCCACCTGCCAGTGGATCTCCAGCTTTCTGACTGACAGGTGGCAACAGGTGAAGCTAGGGAGATTTACATCCAGCTCCCAAAAAATTAGTACTGGCGCCCCCCAAGGATGTGTCCTTTCCCCACTGCTCTTCTCCCTCTACTCCAATGACTGCACCTCAGAGGACCCTTCGGTGAAGCTCCTGAAGTTTGCGGACGACACCACAGTCATCGGTTTGATCCGGGATGATGATGAGTCTGCATACAGGCGGGAGGTGGAGCAGCTGATCCTCTGGTGCAGCCAGAACCATCTTGAACTTAACCCAGCCAAAACGGTGGAGATGACTGTGGATTTCAGGCGACACCCCCCTTCCGTCCCCCCCACTCACCATCCTCAACAGCACAGTGTCCACTGTGGACTCCTTCAAGTTTCTGGGTACCACAATCTCCCGGAACCTGAAGTGGTCCTCCCATATAGACACTGTCCGGAAAAAGGCCCAGCAGAGGTTGTTTTTTCTGCGTCAGCTCAAGAAGTTTGATTTGCCTCAGGAGCTGCTGGTTGTCTTCTACACCGCCATCATCCAATCTGTCCTCTGCTTTTCCATCACTGTCTGGTTTGGATCTGCCACTAAACAGGACAAGACCAGACTGCAGCGGATCATTAAGTCTGCGGAGAGGATCATTGGTACTGACCTACCCTCCATTGAGAACTTATATCGGTCCATAACCAGGAAACGGGCGGGAAACATCTGTGCTGACCCATCACACCCCGGCCACAAACTGTTTGAACTTCTATCTTCTGGTCGTCGTTACAGATCCCTGAAGGTCAAAACCACCCGTCACAGGAACAGTTTCTTTCCTCAAGCCATCACTCTGATGAACTCCTAACATTCACCTAGTCCTACCTGTTGCTGTACTCAAGACTTTTCATCCATTATTACATTGCACATAACTCTCACACTGCTTTTTACTTCATTCACATTATATCACTGAATCTGAGTTCACATTGAAATACTGTGTGACTGTATATTTTTTCATATATTTCTGCAAAGTGTGGTTAGTCTGAGTAAATAACTGCATATATTCCTGTATATATTTGCATCCTTTTATAGAAACGTGGACAGACTGTAATTTACTGTACATACTCTGTTGTCATTGAATCCTTATTTAAATCCTCCACCTGAACAATGAGAGCAAGTTTTTAGCCAAAGTCAAATTCCTTGTATGTGTTGTGCATAATTGGCCAATAAAGCTGATTCTGATTCTGATGACACCATTCCTCCCACCGTAGGAAAATCAAAATGCTGATATATTTTACTGGTTGTAAACAATGTGTTGTACTGATGTGATAAATAATTTTATATGCTTAATCAACAGATACTGAAAAGTGCAGATATTATTGTGCATCCCAAATACAAACAGAAAAAAATTCCCCTTAACTTGAAAATACACAATTTTATCTAAAGCTGTCTCGTGAGCCAAATTTTGGCCAGCCTTGAACTAGACGTTTCAGTTTTTGGCCGGGTCTCGTACCTTCAGCTGTTTCTCCTCTTTGATCCTCTGTTCCTTAGCGTTGGGGACAAGGATGAAGAGTGGCCCAGACTTGTCCTCATCATCCTTCAGGCCTTTGGCTGCAGGTTTCTTACCAGCTGAACCCTGGAGCCAGGGTTTAAAAAAACAAAACAAAACATTGTTAAGTGAATCTGTGGGGGTTCCTGAGGAAAATAAGTTCCTGATGAAGTTTCTTTATAGTCTAATTTGCACAGAAATGTGAGTGAAAGAAAACAGAAACATGAGATGGAGAGGGTGTTATACGAGACAGTGCAGACTAAGGGGGCACTCATGCTGTAGTGCCTGTTCCGTGCTGACCGAGGTTTGACTCCCAAACTCTGGAACGCTTGGGAAGTGTGGTCGCTCCCTACTGTTCTGCAGAACGGGAACATTTCCCCAACTTTGGAACAGTTGGTAGAGGCAACTTCAGGAATTGAAACAAATGCAAATGTTGGGGTGGGGTAGGCAACCTGTACTACATGGAGAGCCACTGAGTGAAATCTGCATGGCACCACAAAAATGTGAGACTAAAAACTGCGGTAAACAGCAGAATTACATCTATAATCTGCTTTCTTATAAATTTGAAGCTTTTTTATTGTACATTTGTTACCTTTTTTCTCCCTCACAGAACTGCTACTTTTTCTGGTTATTTGATTATCTGCAAAAAGGTTGTCTTTTTTTTTTTTCCTTGTAAAATTGTGTGGGTGTCTTCCTCATTAAACTGTAATTCTTCTGTAAAAAATTTGTTATATTTTTGGCATAAATTTGGTTTGATTTTATTTTCTAAATCTGGCATATTTTTCTTTGCAAATTCAAAACATTTGAGTAAAATTGAAGACTTCCATATAAATTTGTGACATTGTTCCCAATAAAGTTATAGGCTTTTTTCATAAATGTTGATATTATTATTATTATATTCTGACATAATCTGCTTTTCTACTGCGATTGTCTGAGCTGATCATTTCCCTTTTCAGGTAAAAATGCTTTTTATATAAATCTGCAATGGTTTTCTAATAAGATTGTAGCTTTTTCCAGGTAAATCTGACATTTTTCTTGCCAATTTCTGCCCCCCCCACGCCATAAAAATGCAACATTTTCCTTAAATTTCAAGAATATTTTTTTTAAATAAATTTTCAGCTATTCTCCTAAAATTATATTTTTCTTTGTAAATTTATTACATTTCATGGGCAAAACTGCAGGATTTCGTATCAAATTACATTTTTCTCATAAAACTCTTTACTTTCCAATAAATTGGTGATTTCTTTTCCAGAAATTTCTCTCTCTCTCTCATATAGATAGCGGGGAAAATAAGTATTGAAAACATCAACATTTTTCTCATTAAACATACTGTATTTCTGATGGAGCCACTGACCTGAGATTTTCACCAGATATCAGTAACAACCCAAGTAATCCATACATACAAAGAAATCAAGGCAACTGTGCTCACAAAACAAGTTATTAATAAAGTGGAATGACACAGGGAATAAGTATTAAACACATTTGGTGAAATTCATTTAATATTTAGTAGAAAAGCCTTTGTTTGCAATAACAGCTTCCAGATGCCTCCTGTATGGAGAAACTAGGCGCAGGCATTGCTCAGGAGTGATTTTAACCCATTCTTCCACACCAACCATCCTCACATCTTGAAGGTTCAGTGGGTGTCTTCTATGAACTCTGATCTTCAGTTCGTTCCACAGATTTTCAATTGGATTCAGGTCACGTGACTGACTGGGCCATTCTAGCAGTTTTCTTTTCCTTCTCTGGAGCCAGTTGAGCATTTTCTTGGCTGTGTTTATTGCCTTGCTGAAATGTCCACCCTGGTTTCATTTTCAGCATTTTGGCAGATGGAACAGGTTCTTATCAAGGATGTCTCTGTACATTTGTCCATTCATCTTTCCTTCAATTATATTAAATCTTCTTCTTTTAGATTTGACTGGCGGTTGGCAACCAGCTTACAGGTGCACGAAGTCTGCCTGAACCATAAGCTGAAAAACACAGTGCAGTGCCATTTCTCCTCCAAACACGCTGTGTTGTGGCATCCATAAAGTTCAATTTTGGTCTCATCTGACCAGACTATATTCTCCCAGCATTTTACTGGCTTACACAAATGTTGTGCAGCAAACTTTAAATGAGGTTTAACATGCTTTTTCTTCAACCCATGTCAGTTGAGTGTAGGGGTGGGTTCAAAAGATCGACTCAACGATCTGGATTGATCCACATTTGACTGAGCCGATACTGATCCACAAAATCCGTGGATCAATCTTTTAATATAACTAGGGCATACCCATCCATGCACGTAGAAACCAAGTATAAGCAAGTATTTCTGCATGCCCATTGCTGAAGGGTCTCCTCCTGTCTGAGACGGCTGCGTTGTTCACAGTCATGTCTGTGATACTGCTTGAACCTGAGGTGTTTGATCTTCACGGCATCTTTTCTGATGTGCAGCAGTTCTTCTCACTATATTGCTCTCCATCTCGTGGGTTGTCTTCGTTCAGAAGAAGAAGTGGCTCTGGAGGTAGAGCAGGTCGTAGTAACCCGATGGTTGGCGGTTCGAATCCCAACCTCCCCAGATATCCTGCCGTTGTGTCCCTGGGCAAGACACTTCACCCGCCTTGCCTCCAGTGCCCATAACACTGGGTATGAATGTGTATAAATGTATAAATGTTCGGTGGTGGCCGGAGAGGCCGTTGGCGCGGATTGGCAGCCACGTTTCCGTCAGCCTGCCCCAGGGCAGCTGTGGCTACAGTAGTAGCTTGCCACTACCATTGTCTGTCTGGAGTGAATGAATAATGTATCTACTTGTAAAGCGTCTTTGAGTGTCTATGATAAAGCGCTATATAAATCTGATGCATTATTTTTATTATTATTAGACCACTGGTTGAGGAGTGGGTGCGTCGTAATTGCAGTTCATGGACAGGATCACGAAAATAGATCTGAGCAAAAAGTGGCATTCAACCCTGTTCAGGAAGAGGAGCATCCATGTAATGCTAAACTTTACCTTGTATACATATGACTGGGTTGAAGGCAGGCATAGGGATCTCCTTAATGCCAATATATGCCATTGCCAGTACACTATTGTATTGTTTTGCTTGTTTAACAATATAATGATAAACTTTACCTTGTATACGTACGCCTGGGTTGAAGCACGGATCTCCGTAATGCCAATACTTGCCATTGCCAATGCACTGTTGCATTGTTTTCTTCTTCTTTAAGATTTGATTGGCAGTTGGCAACCAGCTTACAGGTGCATTTCCGCCACTGACTTGATTATCATCACTCTATATCTTTGTATAAGGAGTTCTTATAAGGAGTTCTGAACAACTCCTCATGTGTGAAAAAATTATCTGTCCTTGGACTGTGTCCTTGGGGGTGTCAATAGCTGTGCCAGCCAGCCGGCCAGCCTGTTTTGCTTGTTTAACGAAGTTTTGATGTTTCACTGAGCCTATGATGTGCCTATGGTGTTTATCTGACATCATATAGACACTGCGACACACGCACAGATTTTCTGGACTCAGTCTTTACGGGTGTCTGTATGACTTCATAGAGACATCATGTAGACATAGGGACATCATAGGCGACTCTGTACTTTGGCGTCGCTGTGACGTCATACAGGCATCACATAGACGTCAAAGGGAAATCATAGGCAATCCTGTGCTCTAATGGCACGTCCTATTGTCTATATGACGGCTTAATCCCATGCTGGTTTAACGTGTCCTATTGTCTTTATGATGACTTTGCGAGTCCTGTGATGCCTGAGATCATAGGAACGTCATAGGACATCATAGGAACATCATAGGCGGCCCTATGATCGTGACACACTGACAGATTTCTTGAATCCTTCTCTTCCTTATTATTGGCCATAAAAGGGAGCTTAGTTGGAGGCATAATTTGCCATGGTGTACAGTTTGACTGAATGGGTGTGGTTTAAAGCGCTGTGTCCTATTCTTAATCGGGTGATGAGTATCTCTTCTTTGATGAGTGATGGTCTACAGTGGGGCAAAAAAGTATTTAGTCAGCCACCAATTGTGCAAGTTCTCCCACTTAAAAGATGACAGAGGTCTCCAATTTTCATCATAGGTATACCTCAACTATGAGAGACAAAATGAGGGAAAAAAAATCCAGAACATCACATTGAAGGATTTTTAATGAATTAATTGGTAAATTCCTCGGTAAAATACATATTTGGTCACCTACAAACAAGCAAGATTTCTGGCTCTCACAGACCTGTAACAACTTCTTTAAGAGGCTCCTCTGTCCTCCACTCGTTACCTGTATTAATGGCACCTGTTTGAACTTGTTATCAGTATAAAAGACACCTGTCCACAACCTCAAACAGTCAGACTCCAAACTCTACTATGGCCAAGACCAAAGAGCTGTCAAAGGACACCAGAAACAAAATTGTAGACCTGCACCAGGCTGGGAAGACTGAATCTGCAATAGGTAAGCAGCTTGGTGTGAAGAAATCAACTGTGGGAGCAATTATTAGAAAATGGAAGACATACAAGACCACTGATAATCTCCCTCGATCTGGGGCTCCACGCAAGATCTCACCCCGTGGGGTCAAAATGATCACGAGAACGGTGAGCAAAAATCCCACAACCACACGGGGGGGGACCTAGTGAATGACCTGCAGAGAGCTGGGACCAAAGTAACAAAGGCTACCATCAGTAACACACTACGCCGCCAGGGACTCAAATCCTGCAGTGCCAGACGTGTCCCCCTGCTTAAGCCAGTACATGTCCAGGCCCGTCTGAAGTTTGCTAGAGCATTTGGATGATCCAGAAGGGGATTGGGAGAATGTCATATGGTCAGATGAAACCAAAATAGAACTTTTTGGTAAAAACTCAACTTGTCGTGTTTGGAGGAGAAAGAATGCTGAGTTGCATCCAAAGAACACCATACCTACTGTGAAGCATAGGGGTGGAAACTTCATGCTTTGGGGCTGTTTTTCTGCAAAGGGACCAGGACGACTGATCCGTGTAAAGGAAAGAATGAATGGGGCCATGTATCGTGAGATTTTGAGTGAAAACCTCCTTCCATCAGCAAGGGCATTGAAGATGAAACGTGGCTGGGTCTTTCAGCATGACAATGATCCCAAACACACCGCCCAGGCAACGAAGGAGTGGCTTCGTAAGAAGCATTTCAAGGTCCTGGAGTGGCCTAGCCAGTCTCCACATCTCAACCCCATAGAAAATCTTTGGAGGGAGTTGAAAGTCCGTGTTGCCCAGCGACAGCCCCAAAACATCACTGCTCTAGAGGAGATCTGCATGGAGGAATGGGCCAAAATACCAGCAACAGTGTGTAGAAAACCTTGTGAAGACTTACAGAAAACGTTTGACCTCTGTCATTGCCAGCAAAGGGTATATAACAAAGTATTGAGATGAACGTTTGTTATTGACCAAATACTTACTTTCCACCATAATTTGCAAATAAATTCTTTAAAAATCAGACAATGTGATTTTCTGGATTTTTTTTTTCTCATTTTGTCTCTCATAGTTGAGGTATACCTATGATGAAAATTGGAGACCTCTCTCATCTTTTAAGTGGGAGAACTTGCACAATTGGTGGCTGACTAAATACTTTTTTACCCCACTGTATATGACATCATAAAGACATCAATACAGGCATCGTGAGTGATGGTCTATGTGACATCACAAAGACATCAAGGCAGGCATCATAGGACATCATGCCGACATCATAGGTAGCCAGTCCTATTGTCTATATGATGTCATCACGAGTCCTATTTTGCCTGAGATCATAGGATCATCATAGGACATCATACAGACATCATAGGCCGTCCTATGCTGTGCTATGATCGTGACACAGAGATTTCTTGAATTTATAGAGTGATGATGATGATGAAGCGAAGTGATGCGTGAGATCACGAAAGAAGAAGATGGACTTCGACAGGTGGAACGTTGAGACGGCAATTACGTCTGTGTTCGGCTGGTGGTAGGACCGATTTGTTTGTGGCGGATAGCATAAACTGTACACTGACTGTAACATTATGGCATCTAGCTCTGACGGGCTCAATAAAGATGACATGGACTAGATAGTACCTAGGCGGAAAAGACCAGCTAGGGGGCCACCACGAGCTAGAAACAGGTCACATGAGAGTGACACTGGAGGAAGTAACAATGCGAAGAAAACACGAACTAGCCAACATGGATGGCAGTTTGATGATGTAGGGAATGAGTGGAAGGTTGTCATTGAGTTCAATCAGGGTGGGGGGCACTTTCACCCTGTTAAGCTAACAAAAGCAACTGAGGAAGAAATTGGAAGAGTTAAGTTTGCAAAGTTCTTGAATAATAACTGCCTGTTAATTCATGCATCAAGTAAACAACAGCAAGAGAAAATACTGGCAATGACATGTTTAAACGGAGAACAAATGAAGGTGCATGTTCCTGGCGCAACAGCAAACTTAAGGGGAGTTATATCAGGTGTCCCTTTGAGCACATCTATGGAAGAAGTGAAAAACGAGATCCAAGGAGGAAAGGTGAAGGATGTGAAAAGGCTAAAGAGTAAAAGAAAAGGTTAACTGCAGGATACACTGTCTAATGATTCAGTTTGAGGAAACACTCCCTAAATCAGTCCAAATAGGATACCTGTATTACAGTGTCAGAGAATGCGTCCCAAAGCCACTCAGGTGCTACAAATGTCAAAGGATGGGTCACACTGTTCAGCAATGTAAGGGAACGTTAAGATATGCTAGATGTGGAGGGGAGCACGAATATAGTAAATGTAAAAAGGACGCCAAAGTAAAGTGTTGCAACTGTGGGGGTGACCACAGTGCTGCATATGGAGGATGTGCAGAGGGAAGCTAGACAAGCCCAGGAAATCAGAATAAGTAAGAAAATCTCATATGCAGAAGCTCTAAAGACAGTTAGAAAGGCAGGAATGGTTAGAAACACAACAGGCCTTTCTCAAAGAAGTTCAGCTCAAAGGGAAGAACAGCCATCAACAAATCCCACACAAGCACAAGATCATGCCGCTGCAAGGAATTTTTGTGTTCACAAATGCAAAATGGATGATGACACATTGATAGTTAAGAGGACAAACTTTGTAGCTTTTATCTGCCACACCATTAATGTCACAACACAGCTAAAGAAGAAGTGACAGAATCAAAACCATTGTGGAAGCAGCAGGAAGCTTCCTAGAGGTGAAAGATATCAAAGCCGACCAGATTCATGGTTTATTGACAGTTGAAAATGGGGAGCCACGTGTTGAAACTTAATATCTGAATATAATACTACACATACTACAGTGGAATGTGAGGAGTCTTATATAGCAAATGGACAAGAACTCAAGAAGTATCTTTACGAACTACCAGTTGTTCCAGAGGTAGTGTGTGTACAGGAGACATGGCTTCAAACTCACTTAAGATTTTGTTATTCCAGGATATAGTTCAATCAGACAGGATAGAATTAACAGTGTAAATGGAGGAGGATGCGCCACTTTCATTAAAGATGGCCTGGCATATAGGGTAATTCCATCCCCTGAGGATATAGAGTGTAATATTATTGAAATATGTAGGCCGAATGGACAAGGAAATATTAAGCTGATTAATGATTACAACCCATGTAGGAAGTTAACAGCAGACACTTTCAGTGTTATGGCAGGGGAAGGCCATATGAAAGAGGTATGGTGTGGAGACTTTAACGCCCATACTAGCTTGTGGGGTAGCACACATACAGATAACAATGGAAATGTTGTGGAAGAGATGTTGGATGAAAGATCGCTAATTTGTCTCAACAGTGGTGAAGGTACCAGGGTGGATATGCATAGGGGCATATCATCATGTATTGACCTGACTCTGGTATCTGATTCTTTAGTGAGCACCTGTGAATGGACAGTTATGAACAGTACAACTATGAGGAAGTGATCGCTTCCCAATACTTAGTCATTAAAACTGAAGTATGTATACAAGAGGGAAGATGTTTTACAAGATGGTGTTTTGACAAGGCAGACTGGGGAAAATTTAGGCAATACTGTGTACAATCATGTCATTTGGTAACATTACAAGATGGCATAGAAGAGTGTTCAAGTCGGGTAACCAATCATATTCTGATTGCTGCAATAGCAAGTATACCTACAATCAACCAATAGAGAAAGTGAGTGAGTTCAAATATCTAGGATTGTGGTTTGATAGTGCATACACATGGAGAGTTCATGGTGAGAACCTGGAGACAAAGTGCAAAAAAGTCATTAATCTCATAAAAGCTGTAGCTGGAAATAAATGGGGTGCAGATAAACAGGCATTAATTGGCATTTACAGAGCACTAATGAGATCGACAACAGACTATGGATGCATGATTTATGGAGCAGCAGCAAAGACGACTCTGGAAAAAATAGAATGCAGCATAGAGCGCTTCACCTGTGCATTGAAGCCGTCAAAACAACACCAAACAATGCAGTTTTAATAGAAGCAGGAGAAGTGCCAATGGATTTGAGAAGAGAAGCTCACATTATCATACTGGGTCAAGCTGAAAGCTTGAAAGCCTGAAAGCTGAAAGGAAGTGACAAAGCAAATATTTAAAAAAAAAAAACTACAAGACTGATGGGACTATTCTAACTTACAGGGACACGGGTTTGTGTGGACAATTGAAAGAAAAGCCAGAATGTATGGACTACACACTACTGATGTGATACGACTGAAGAGGTGACTGAAAAATTAACACAGGAAATGGAGAAAGTCTCACATTGGTTGAGGAATTCTTGTTTAACCTTAAACGTCGATAAAACTGTGTCAATGTTTTTTACTAATCGTTACAAATCCAAGAATTCTTGTCATATCTTGATAGAAGGACAAAAAATTAAGAATGTGAATTTAAATATTTGGGTGTTACACTTGACTCACATTGAAGCTTTAAAAAACACATTAAAAAGATGACAAACACGGTCAAATTTAATTGTGCTAATTTCAAACATATCAGAAATTCACTGTCTACTGAAGCATCAAGTATCTAAATGCTATGATAATTCCACATTTTCTTTACTATATGACCAGTTGGTCACAGGCGTGTAAATCTGCCCTGAGGCCTCTGGAATCATACAAATATTCTATCAAGATTCATGACAAGAAAAGACGAACGTTCCATCACTGCCCAATCCTGTCCAAATATAACCTGTTGAGCTTTGAAAATCTAATCATGTATACAAATGTGTGTCTTTTGTTTAAGATAATCCATAACTCTGCTGCTCCTCCTTTAAAAAGGTTTGTTTCATTAAGTTCTGTAAATACATCTCGGACAACTCGATCAACAGCACGCGGCGAGTGTAGGATTCCTAAGCACAAGACAACATTAGCAAATTCAACATTTTCACGTGTGGCTATGTGACAGTGGAACATGTTACCAACGGAGTTACTTGCAGTAACAGACTATCTGTGTTGGAGCTGTGTTGGAACATAAAGTCGATGATGGATACACTTCAAACGGAAAACGCACGGAGACTGGCTGAAACTCGTGAACAGAGAGGGAGACTTGGAGCTGCTGAGATTGTACGTAAAATATCATTCGTTTGTTTTAACGTTTGTGTCGTAAATTAATTTATCCGGCATGATGGTGTTTTCTTTTACAAACTATGGATACAGTAGTTAACTGTTGGTTAAGCCCTGTGAATAAATGCAGAATAAGGGTATATTTTATAAGATTATGGACTTCTAGCACTTAAGTGAGAGATTTAAAGATAATAAAAATCACAATAAAATGAAAATGGCAGAAATAATAAAGGCTGCAGTAACGAGCTATCTTTTCTGGTATCAGGTCACACTGTACCCTTGCCACTCCGTCCCAAGTCCCCAAACCACAACGTACCCTAGATGTTCCATACCTGCTTAATTAAATACTTCCCAAACCAAAATGATGATGTTCTGGTTTATTTTTAATTTCAAAATATGATTCAAAACAGAAGCTGAAATTGAGGCTGAAATTAAACTCAAAAAAGTCATGGCAATCATATGAGTATGCATATGAGTAGCAGCTGATTTTAATTAACCAAACTCCAGCCAATTACTAGACTGGTTTGCTGTACCATGGCTGATCTTTACCACTGAATCTGCAGTGATTTTTTACTAAATACATTTTTGTATGAAAACGCTTTTTGACTCCTTGAATTCCCCCCCCTAAAAAAAACAAACAAAACAAATGAAAGGCAAAACATCCCTCCAGTTGTGTCTAGCTCTGTCAGCTGCTACTCTTATGCCACTGACTGCCATGACATTTCTTCTTCTTTTAGATTTGATTGGCGGTTGGCAACCAGCTTACAGGTGCATTACCACCACGTACTTCACTCTATATCATCACTATATGGTCAGGAGCTGTAGTCCTTACCGCCACGTACTTCACTCAGTAAACATCACTATGTATCAAAAGTCAGAATTCTTCTCGGTTGGCAACCTGTTCTTTGTATAAAGAGTTCTTATAAGGGGTTCTGAACAATCTTCTTCTACCAGTGAGATTTCCATGTCTACATGATGTCTGTAACACTATTTGGTCATCTTCTTCTTTTAGATTTGATTGGCGGTTGGCAACCAGCTTACAGGTGCATTACCGCCACTGACTTGATTATCATCATTCTACATCTTTGAATAAGGAGTTCTGAACAACTCCTTATGTGTGAAAAAATTATCTGACCTTGGACTGTGTCCGGGACTAATCACTCTTCTTCTTCTTCTCTCAGACACTGGTGGATAGCAAACAACTGAAAGGTGCATACCACCACCTACTGTACAAGAGTGAGCAACATGAGTGGAACTCAGTACCTGAGGAGGTTAAACTGCTCACAACATTCAAGGCCTTCACAAAAAAATTGAAAATGTGGCTTATAAACACCTACAGCTGCCAACACTAAAAGATAAGTCTGCTGTGATGTTTGATGTTGTGTTTCAGTGTACGGTTTGTTATGTATATATTATTTGTTACATTAGTGCCCTCTTAAATGTCTAACCATGTTTTTTTCTTGTAGATGCATTTTACTGCTTTTTTACATCTTGGCCAGGGGACTACAGATGAAAACTAGCCTTTTGGCTAATTCTGGCTTTTTTAACCATGTGTAATCAT
This sequence comes from Pholidichthys leucotaenia, assembly GCA_020510985.1. NCBI lineage: Eukaryota > Metazoa > Chordata > Actinopteri > Cichliformes > Pholidichthyidae > Pholidichthys > Pholidichthys leucotaenia. Next base: position 219,228,423 of record CM035840.1, read on the forward strand.
GTGTTTTATGAAATTGCATTGTCCCTTTTCAAATAAACTAAACATTATGCCATCTGAGCCCGACTCCTAAAGTCTATGACTTAATCCTGTGTTATTTAAAAAAGAGGAAAGAGCCCATCTCGTGATTCTTAGTGCCTCTCCATCTGTTCCCAGAATTCCAGTTAAATCCCATTCCCCACCAGCCTCTCGAACTTCATTTTTCATTCTGTTTCACTTCCATACTTGTGACAGTGTAACAAGATGTGCTTGACATTTTCTTTTACTCCACAATCTCTACATTTGTCACTTTCGCTTTTCCCCATGGTGAATAAAGTGCCAGTTAAACCTCTATGATCCAGATCAGCTGACTTTCGCAGCCGGGGCCAGCCCAGCAGAACTGTCAGAGCCACCAAGCTGATGCAAGTCATCTGATAAATGACACCTCGCAGCAATCAGCTGACACTTCTGATGAAGACTGCAGTGAACAGTCTAAACATGTAAAGAAAAGAAGTTAAAAACATCTATCGACTTCCGGGAAGATGGCGGAGAGACATAACACTTAAACAAAGAGCTCTCCCTAGCCGGATTAAAAATCATCGGTAAATGGCCAACTCGACATAAACGAATCAATAAACTAAGGGATGAAAACACGAAGGAACCGGGCACAAGGACAAAAACAGGGTAAAATTGAAGAATTCCTCTCCAACAATGCAGGAAAAACCGCTGTACGCAAAGCCCAAAAAAACGAGGTGTCTACAGCAGAGAAAATGGAAGACACCAGACTCGACAACATGAACGCTGGCATCGCCAGTTTGGGTGAAGAGTTAAGAGAATTCAAGCGACAGCTACAACAGGATTTAGCGGCTCTTAAGGAGGAACTGAAAAAAGAAATTAAGGAGGAAATCATGGACCTCCGAAGAGAAATGGAGCGTAAATTAACGGAAAACATGGAGGAGCTGCGCTCCCAGCGGGCGTGTATGACAGAAGCGCAGACCCGAATTTCGGAACTAGAAGATTGGAAAAGCGAGGCAAACGAACAACTACAGACCCTGACGACGCAAACGCAGAGGATGCAGGAGAAAATAAACGACTTGGAGAGCAGATCCCGACGAAGCAATATGCGCATCTTTGGAATTCCGGAGGGCATTGAAGGCAACTCGATGACAAAATTCATGGATCAGTTCTTAAAAAAAGAACTGGAAATACCCGGAGAAACGGATCTGCAGATTCAACGGGCGCACAGAACACCGGCACAGAACCCGAAAACAAACTCTCCACCCAGGTCAGTTGTGGTAAACTTTGTGAAATATGACATAAAGGAAAGAATCCTGACGCAAGCATGGAAAAAAAAGATACGAATCGGCGACAAACAGGTATTTTTTTGACCATGACTACCCGACAGAAATCGTGCAGCAGCGGAAGAAATATGCCAATATTAAAAAAACGCTGAAAGAGAAAAAAATTAGATTCCAAACGCCGCTAACGAAAATGAGGATTCATTGGGAGGAAGGCACAAGAACCTACAACACGGCCGAAGAGGCAGCGCGGGATATGATGGAGCGGGGCCTTGAGGTGAGCGTGCCGAAGGAGACGGCTGGAGCAGCGGCGGCCCTGAATGCACCACGACAGACGGAGTGGAGACGAGTGAACGGCGGAAGAAGGGGGAGAGACGTAGAGCAGCGGGCCCAGGACAAGCTACAAAGCTTTCAACTGAAAGCCTAGATCATAACAAAGATTAAGAAAGGCACAGAAGAAATGAAGGCCAAGAAGACAAGGTAAAAGAGAAACAGACGGCTAGGAGAGGTTTAAGTGATATTTGTTGGACATTTCTAGACTAATGACTATTACTTGGATAGTAATTAGAGGTCTAGGGAGGGCCCTTCACTCTGTGAAGACAAACCCCCCACCCACCAACAGGGACCAGTGGGCAGAAGAAAGGCCCAAAGTACGGAGGTCGAGTTTTTTTAATGTGTTTTTATATAAATATGTGTTATTTTTGTTGTTAAAGGGGTTAGGAGCACAAGTTAAAAAAATGGAAAAACATGAATATGGGTAAAAATCTTAAGATAATGACATTAAACGTGAATGGTCTGAACTCACCTGTTAAAAGGGAAAGAATAATAAGAAAATTCAAGAAGGAAAAAGCTGAAATTATATTTATGCAAGAGACACATTTGAGCAAGACAGAACATGTGAAACTAAAGAGATTTGGCTATAAGAACTCCTACTACAGTTCATTTAAGGGAGGAGCAAAAAGGGGGGTTATGATACTAATCTCAAACAAAATACAATTTGAAAGTGAACAGGAAATCCAGGATAAAGAAGGCAGGTATGTAATAATAAAGGGAAGAATAGATGGTATGCAGATTACATTAGTGAACATCTATGCCCCACCAGAAAGTGACAAGGGTTTTTTTCAACATGTTTGATCTCATAGCAACACACAGTGAAGGAGTCCTAATTTGTGGAGGAGACTTAAATGCTGTCATGGATCATGAAGTTGACACAACAAGTGTTAAGAAGACAAAAAAACATGTAACAAAGTTCATAAGAACCTCACTGGCAGAAATGGGTATGGTAGACATATGGAGGGACCTACACCCACTCGAAAAAGACTATACACATTATTCAGCAGCCCATAAAGTACACTCTAGAATAGATTACTTCCTTATGAATGAAGGTGACAGACACAGGGTGAGAAATTGTTGGATTGGAGGGGCAGAAATATCAGATCATAATCCTATATACATGGAAATATACACTCACCGGCCACTTTATTAGGTACACCATGCTAGTAACGGGTTGGACCCCCTTTTGCCTTCAGAACTGCCTCAATTCTTCGTGGCATAGATTCAACAAGGTGCTGGAAGCATTCCTCAGAGAGTTTGGTCCATATTGACATGATGGCATCACACAGTTGCCGCAGATTTGTCGGCTGCACATCCATGATGCGAATCTCCCGTTCCACCACATCCCAAAGATGCTCTATTTGATTGAGATCTGGTGACTGTGGAGGCCATTTGAGTACAGTGAACTCATTGTCATGTTCAAGAAACCAGTCTGAGATGATTCCAGCTTTATGACATGGCGCATTATCCTGCTGAAAGTAGCCATCAGAAGTTGGGTACATTGTGGTCATAAAGGGATGGACATGGTCAGCAACAATACTCAGGTAGGCTGTAGCATTGCAACGATGCTCAATTGGTACCAAGGGGCCCAAAGAGTGCCAAGAAAATATTCCCCACACCATTACACCACCACCACCAGCCTGAACCATTGATACAAGGCAGGATGGATCCATGCTTTCATGTTGTTGACGCCAAATTCTGACCCTACCATCCGAATGTCGCAGCAGAAATCGAGACTCATCAGACCAGGCAACGTTTTTCCAATCTTCTATTGTCCAATTTCGATGAGCTTGTGCAAATTGTAGCCTCAGTTTCCTGTTCTTAGCTGAAAGGAGTGGCACCCGGCGTGGTCTTCTGCTGCTGTAGCCCATCTGCCTCAAAGTTCGATGTACTGTGCGTTCAGAGATGCTCTTCTGCCTACCTTGGTTGTAACGGGTGGTTATTTGAGTCACTGTTGCCTTTCTATCAGCTCGAACCAGTCTGGCCATTCTCCTCTGACCTCTGGCATCAACAAGGCATTTCCGCCCACAGAACTGCCGCTCACTGGATATTTTTTCTTTTTCGGACCATTCTCTGTAAACCCTAGAGATGGTTGTGCGTGAAAATCCCAGTAGATCAGCAGTTTCTGAAATACTCAGACCAGCCCTTCTGGCACCAACAACCATGCCACGTTCAAAGTCACTCAAATCACCTTTCTTCCCCATACTGATGCTCGGTTTGAACTGCAGGAGATTGTCTTGACCATGTCTACATGCCTAAATGCACTGAGTTGCCGCCATGTGATTGGCTGATTAGAAATTAAGTGTTAACGAGCAGTTGGACAGGTGTACCTAATAAAGTGGCCGGTGAGTGTATTTAAACAATAGAAAACGACAAACAACATGGAAACTTAACGTAGGACTGTTAAATGATGAGAAAATGAAAGAAAGAATAAAAATAAACAAACGAATATATCCAAGAGAATGACAATGAAGAAGTGGACCCAACAATACTATGGGACGCACTAAAAGCCGTGTTAAGGGGTAAATTAATTGTTGAAACAGGAAAAGCAAATAAGACTAAACTGGAAGCGTATGAACAAAGATGTGAGAGACTGAGGGAATTAGAACGTAAACATCAAAGCACAAATGATCCAAAAATATATCAAGAAATTAAAGAAGAAAAAACAAAGATAAAAGAAACACAAATGGATGAAATTGAAAGGAAAAATAGATATCTAAAGCAAAAATATTATGAAACGGGGCCAAAAGCCACAAAACTGCTGGCAAAACGGTTAAGAAAACAACAAACAATGAATAATGTATACAAGATTAAAGACCCCACCACAAATAAAACCACAGTTAACCCAGAAAACATCTGAGAAATTTTCCATAATTTCTACCAAGAACTATACTCGCAACCTGAAGAAACAAATACTAAAGATATCAAAAAATTTCTAGACACATTGGACTTGCCATCAATAGGAAATCAACAAAATGAAAAACTAACAGCAGAAATAACAACACAAGAGATCAGAGATGTGATTAAGTCACTTAAAAACGGTAAATCACCAGGTAGTGATGGATACCCATCTGAGTTTTATAAACTGTTTATAGAAGAACTCATGCCACAGCTCCTAAAGTCATTTAATTGGACGCTGAACAACAACAAAATACCTCCATCATGGAACGAAGCAATCATTTCAGTTATTTTAAAACCAGGGAAAGATAAAGAACAATGCAGAAACTATAGACCAATCTCTTTATTAAATGTAGATTATAAAATATACACAACAATTATATGTAAACGAATAAGACATTCTTGACGGAATTGATAGAAGATGATCAAACTGGATTCATAGAGGGACGCCAAACACATGACAATATCAGGAGAACAATACATATAATTAACCAAATACATAAAGAAAAGAAAAGCGCAGTAATAATGAGTTTAGACGCAGAAAAAGCATTTGACAGGGTTAACTGGAAATTCCTATATAGTGTACTGGGGCGCTTTGGATTTAACGAAAAATCAGTACAATGCATAAGGACGCTATATCAAGAACCTGTGGCAAGAATCAAGATAAACGGTAGCTTAACAGACAAAGTAAATATACAAAGATCAACTAGGCAGGGATGCTGCTTATCGCCCACCTTGTTTGCTCTGTTCATAGAACCATTGGCTCAAGCGATACGACAAAATAAGAAATTAAAAGGTGTAACAATAAAGGGGGCGGAACACAAGATTGGGCTATTTGCAGACGATATTATAGTTTACCTTGAACAACCAGATAAATCAATAATGGAAATGATGAACTTGATAGAAAATTTTGGAAAATTATCAGGATACAAGATAAACATAACAAAAACACAAATACTGACATTCCACTATAACCCTCTAAACCAGATAACTGATAAGATCAAACTAAACTGGAACCAAAAAGAAATAAAATACCTTGGAGTGAACATACCTAAAGACCTAAGCAAAATATATAAAGCAAACTATGATAGGTTGGAACAAGAAATAAAAAAAGATATTGATAGATGGTCAATCTTAAATATGGACCTGAATTCAAAAATTGAGACAGTCAAAATCAGCATACAACCTAGATTACTTTACCTCTTCCAGGCTATACCAACAGAGATTCCAGATGCCCAATTCTCAAAGTGGGACAGGATGATATCGAGATTTGTTTGGGGAGGTAAAAAACCAAGAGTGAAATATAAAACCCTCCAATTACCAAAAGAGAAAGGAGGCATGGGCCTACCGAGTCTAAAGGAATATTACTACTCAGCACAAATAAGATATATCATATGTTGGTGCGACGAGGGATATGAGGCAAAATGGAAAGAAATGGAAAAGGAAATTGAGGGACTCCCAGTACAAAGCATAATAGGGGATAAAGATGCATATAAGCAAATCAAACAAATAGACCCAATCACTAAATTTACTTTAGAACTGTGGTATAAAATAGTACAAAAATATAATATAAGGGAAGACATAAAACTATTGAAATGGGTAGCATTTGACAGTCAGTTTGAACCGGCAAAACAAGATAGGGGATACAAAAATCTGGTGAACAAGGGAATCACAGCATGGGGCAATATCGGAAAAAAAGATCTCGGGAGCTTTGTAAATATCAGGAGAAAATTCAAATTAGAAAGATCGGAATTTTTCAGATATCTGCAGATGAGAGATTACTATATGAAGAAGATTAGGCATAACCTCCAAACAGATGTGAACGAGATTATACAACTTATTTAAGCTCATATGCAGGAAATAAAATAAGAATTATTTCAAAACTATATCAGAAACTTATGACAATCATACAAGTAACTATATAAAGGAGAAATGGGAGAAAGAGCTCAATTTAAACATAACAGAAGAAAGCTGGCAGGAAATATGGAAAACACAACACACATCAACAAATTCAAGGGCATGGAGGGAATTTGGATGGAAAAACCTGATTCGCTTTTTCATTACACCACAGATTCAAGGAAAATATACAAATACCCAATCTTTATGCTGGAGGGGATGTGGGGCTCAAAATGCAGACCACTCACATATGTTTTGGAAATGCTACAAAATATCATCATTTTGGAAATCTATGCATGTGACAATACAGAGGATATTAGGATATAATATACCAATGAACTGTAACCTGATGTACTTATGTGATCTTAAAAAAGACAATGTTATACAGGCTGAGGACAGATATCTAGTTAAAATCTTGTTGATTGCATGTAAAAAAACTATCACAAAAAAATGGCGATCAGAAGTTCTTCCTGACCAAGAACAATGGACTGACATTGTTGAGGACATACGTATGATGGAAAAACTAACATATCGACGAAGAATGCAAGAAGGAATATGGGAGAAAAAATGGCGGAAATGGACACACTACAAAGTGCAACAACGAGGCAGAAATTGAAAGAATAACCAAAGACACTGAAAAAAACAGAAGAATTAAGAGATGGAAACTAAAAACTTGATGCTCCAACATTTGTCGTCCCCCCCTTTTATTTTTTTTTTTATTTTTTATTTTATTTTTTTTATTTTTTTTCCCTACCCTAACCCCTTTGTTTTTTAAATGTAGAATGTGATCTGAATGCATTATATATGATGAAAAATGAATAAAAATCTAAGTTACAAAAAAAAAAAAACCTCTATGATCCAGTCTTGAGTCTTGCCAGAATGAGGTCTTCCCTCCTGTTTGTTGTTTTATAATTCTTAACTGCAACAGATTTTTGTATTTTGTAATACGATCTACCTTTATGATCTTCATCCCATTTTTTTTGCCATAGCTCAATTCCTTTTTTCTTGATTACTGCTTTCCCTTCACCTTTTCCAAGAGACAATGGTATAGTTATTTCTTTCCCAAGTGCACTTTTTGCTAATTTGTCTGCTCAGTCTTCCCTTTCAACCCTTCATGTGCAGGAACCCAACAAAATTGCATTTCTCCACCACCCCTGTGTACCCTAAAAAAAACTGTGATATAGCTCAATCATTAAGTCTTCCCTTGTAGATTTTAGTGTCTGTATGGTTTTTAAAGCTGCAAGTGAATCTGTGCACACCACAACCCGGTCCGGTCTGACTTCCTCTACCCACTGCAAACACATAATTATTGCCACCATCTCTGCTGTAAACACGGATGTATTGTTGGAGAGTCTTTCTGAGATGGTCACCTTAAACTCTGGAATGTATACTCCCACTCCAACAGAGCCCTCTTTGTTCTTTGAACCGTCAGTATAGAGCTGTAAGTAGTTATATTACTTGTTCCTGAGGTAAATGCTTGCTTTAACACCAACTTCACTCATATGCCAATCTTTTTTCCTCATTAGCAGACTAATGTCTACTTCTTTTCCCGGAAACAGCCAAGGGGGAACATTACTCACTGGAGTGGTGTTAGCTATATCAACAGTGTGTAGTCCATATATTCTGGCTTTTCTTTCAATTGTCCACACAAACCCATGTCCCTGGAAGTTAGAATATTCCCAGCGGTCTAGTAGTGTTTTTGAAATATCTGCTTCTCACTTCCTTTCAGCTTGACCCAGTATGATAATGCAAGTTTATCTCTTCTCAAATCCATTGGCACTTCTCCTGCTTCTATTAAAACTGCATTGTTTGGTGTTGTTTTGACGGCTCCAATGCACAGGCGAAGCGCTCTATGCTGCATTCTGTCGATTTTTTCCCAGGCTCGTCTTTGCTGCTGCTCCATAAATCATGCATCCATAGTCTACTGTCGATCTCATTAGTGCTCTGTAAATGTCAATTAATGCCTGTTCATCTGCAACCATTCGTGTCCAGCTACAGCTTTTATGAGATTAATGACTTTTTTTTTGCACTTTGTCTCCAGATTCTCAACATGAACTCTCCATGTGTATGCACTATCAAACCACAATCCTAGATATTTGAACTCACTCACTTTCTCTATTGGTTGATTAGATAATGTTACTGGCTCTGTACCAGTTTCGCATTTTTTGTGAAAATCATATAGCACGTTTTACTGTTTGAAAATTTAAATCCCCACTCATATGACCACTTTTCCACTTTCTCCATTGCTTTCCTGATGTTTTTGAACACAAATTTCTCATTTCTTCCCCTCATCCATATGGCTCCATCATCTGCATATAGTGCTGTTTTGATGAATCCCTCTTGATCCTCAAACATGTCAGTCATTATGTTGAACAAAACTGGTCTTATCACACTCCCCCGAGGAACTCCCAATTTCTATTTCAAAAACATTAGAAACTTCTGATCCTACTTTAACCCCAATTGTTCTGTGTGTTAAAAAAAAAAACATGATCCAATTATACATCCTACCACCAACGCCCATTTTATTCAATTTGATAAGTCCATCCCTCCACAGTGAGTCATACGCCTTTTTAATATCCAGATAAACTATAACCATTACTGCTTTCATTTTGAGTCTTTTCAATATCATTACTTACCCTAACTACAGCATCCACTGTGGATCTTCCTCTTCTAAAAACATTCTGATAGTTGCTTATTAATCGTCTTTACTCTAGTACATATGAGAGTCTGTAAACTAACCTTCTCCATCCATTTCCCTAAGTGTGACATTAATGCTATTAGCCTGTAATTGCCTGGATGAGCTGGATCTTCCCCTGGCGTATTAAATGGTAAAATTACAGCCTTTTTCCACCCCCTTGGGATAACCCCCTCCTATATTCTGTTAAACAACTTCAGCACCAGTTCCATTGATTGCATAGGCAACTGCCGGAACATAGCATAGCTTAACTGATCATATCCTGGAGCTGTGTATCCACTGTCTTGCAAAGCTCTCTTAAGCTCCGATATTAGCTATGTTTACATGGACACAAGTAACCGGATTAAAAGCTTGATCGGAATAAAAATGCTTCATGTAAACACGCCAATCTGAATATTCTGACCCGATCACGCTCACTCTGATCAAAATTTCATTCCGATTGAGAGGGGTGGGTTATGCCGATTGTTAATCCGAATGGTGCGCATGAAAATATTCCGAACGTAGGGCAGAAAATATGTTTAGTGCGCATCATGTCTGTACACCAGCCGCACGTTGACTGACGCATTTCCGCCTTAGCAGCAGCTAGCGGAAAACATAGCAGGAGTAAAACAAAACTGGTCTGTATCGTCCTGCCGTCTCCCTCTGTTCATCATATGCAGAAGTATGTACTTGTAGCTTCATTACGGAGACCAGCAGAAGCGAAAGTACAGTCTGAAAAACACAATACAGGTCAATTCCGACACGAAGCGGGGCTTGCTAACACCGGAAGTTGCTTCTTCTTCTACTACTATTTTCGGAATGTCGAAATGGACGTGCGCATGTCAAAATGACTTATTCCGTTCAAATGTGTGACACATGGAAATGCACGTCCTAATCGGATCAGCTTTTTCAGGATCCATGTAAACAGTAAAATTCTGATCTGAATTGTAATCAGATTGAAGAAATTTTGCCCATGTAACCGTGGCCATTGTGAGCTCAAGGTCTAACGCAGTCATATCTTCACTTCATTTTTTAAGTTTGCATTTTCTCTGAGTTTATGCTCCCTCTGCTGTCTATGACTCTCACCAAGATGTTCTCCTCATATGCACTGCAGCAAATGCTCTACCTAGGACTTCTTCCTTTTCTTTATCTGATACAGCCATCTTGTCCCCATCCACTAAAGCTAGGACTTTAAAAAAAATGAGTGGTAAGAGGGTGCCAGTTAACATACCCTAGACATAACTAGTTCTGTTTTCCTACCAAGGGTGGAACAAAATTCTCTCCATGTTGACCTTTTCCTGTTTTTAATAATCCTTCGAGCTACTGCCCTTTTCTTATTATAATCTATTAAATTTTCACTATTCATATTCTTCCTCAGCTCTGAATGCCTTGTTTCGCTCTTTTACTGCAATACCACATTCCTCATTACACCAGGGTACAACCTTCTTTCTACTCTGTGTTGTTTTCTTAGGTATAATTGCTATTGCAGCATTCAGAATATGATTGGTTACCTGACTTGAACACTTCTATGCCATCTTCTAATGTTACCAAATGACATGATTGTACACAGTTTTGCCTAAACTTTTCCCAATCCGACTTGTCACAACACTATCTTGTAAAACATCTTCCCTCTTGTATACATACTTCAGTTTTAATGACTAAGTATTGGGAGGTGATCACTTCCCATAATTGTACTGTTAGTAATCGTCCATTCACAGGTGCTCACTGAAGAATCAGATACCAGAGTCAGGTCAATACATGATGATGTGCCCCATGCATATCCACCCTGGTACCTTTGCCACTGTTGAGACAAATTAATGATCTTTCATCTAACATCTCTTCCACAACATTTCCATTGTTATCTGTACGTGTGCTTCCCCACAAGCTGTTATGAGCATTAAAGTCTCCACACCATACGTCTTTCATATGGCCTTCCCCTGCCATAACATTGAAAGTATCTGCTGTTAACTTCCTACATGGGTTGTAATAATTGATCAGCTTAATATTTCCTTGTCCATTTGGCCTTTATATTTCAATAATATTACACTGTGGCGGTTTGATTGATCCCCACAACAGTTAAGGACACTCAGCTCTCTTGTCTCTGTTTTTCCCGCTGCACTACTGAGATGTAATGTGCCATGCATGTATTGTGATGTAATGCGCCATTCATGTATAGTGTTCATGCGTCTTGTCCTTACTGTGCTTCTTCTGAGCATCTTACATATGTAGATGTGCTTTGGTGTAAATCCCCACAAACAGACTGGTCAAACACAGCGCTCGGCTAGAGCAAATAACAGAACAGTGAAATGTGTATTAATGTCTACAGGCAGACTCGTTTCGTCTGGCTCACTTCTGTGATGTTAATGTTGCCTTTCATGCAAATGTCTCATGCCTGTCCTGTTATCTCTTTGATCAGACCAACTGCTGTGAATGCTTTGATGTATTGTTGTAGTTGGGTGTATATATACTGCATTGTAACCATGCTCTCACTCTCTCAATCTCACTTCTGCATCTGCTGCTGCTGGACACAGACATTGTGTCCTCCTTCTCTGAGAGCCGTGGGCTCGCTCTCGGCGCGCATGCACGGCGCCGGGAGCGGAGCTTGTGACGGCGGTATGATAATAAAACTACTTAAAACCTCCAACAACGGCGCATTATTTCATGCCGCCGCACTGGTGACCCCTTGAAGACGCACAAGTTTTGTGCAAACGCAGCTTTCTGATCTGGACAGCTGCACTGGTGACCCGAAGACGCACACGCTTTGTGCGACGCAGCCTTCTGGTTTGGACATCCACGCTGAATCGGCCGAGCGGTGCCAAAGATCGTCTATTCCCTCCCACCGCTCCAACGCATCTGCACGAGCCTGAGGGACAGAAGATCGTCTATTTCCTCTCACCGCTCCAACGCACCATGGCCAAGCTGCAGCCACAGCCCAAACCTGGATTTTATCGGCGCCGTCTGCGCCGATCTCCGCCAAGATTCTGCACCCTGACTCGCCACTCCAGCGGCCCACCCAAGCACGGAACCCCTGTGCGCGCACCGGGGAGTTACGAGGACGGCACACCACGCACGGGGCAATAAAGGCTACAGAGACCGCCATCGTCCTCCGCCGCTGCAGATGCCCGAGAAAAACGGCCGATCACCACCCTCGGAACCTTCAGGGCTGCCCGTTCACCTGAAGCAAGCACGCAGCTCGCCACTGGATTTTTTAATGGTCTCAGCCACGGCACAAAGGGATTTCAGCCGTCAGCTGTTCCCGGAGGGCTTTGGGGTTGCTCCTGCACCTAAAGCCAACTCGCCAGTCCCTCTGCTTTTGTTTTGTTTTTTTTTTCCTTACAGCCGCTCCTGCTTTTCTTCATGGCCACGAGAGGAGTCAGAGACTAATTTTTCTTCTTGTGATCTCCGCACGCGCAACGGGACAGCCCCTCGACGTCGCGGAGCAGCAAGCAATTTTTGCGCGGCTTGGGACGATTTTACAGACCCTGCCGGCACTTACTACCCCTCCCCTCCCTCCCCCTCCGCCTGCAGCGAGCTTCTCCCACAGCTCACTCACACAGATGGATTATCGAGGTCTCGGCCCCCTGCCGTGCCCTCTGGGGGGGAGCGTGTGGCGGTTCGGTTGACCCCCACAACAGTTAAGGACACTCAGCTCTCTTGTCTCCCTTTTTCCCGCTGCACTACTGAGATGTAATGTGCCATGCATGTATTGTGATGTAATGCGCCATTCATGTATAGTGTTCATGCGTCTTGTCCTTACTGTGCTTCTTCTGAGCATCTTACATATGTAGATGTGCTTTGGTGTAAATCCCCACAAACAGACTGGTCAAACACAGCGCTCGGCTAGAGCAAATAACAGAACAGTGAAATGTGTATTAATGTCTACAGGCAGACTCGTTTCGTCTGGCTCACTTCTGTGATGTTAATGTTGCCTTTCATGCAAATGTCTCATGCCTGTCCTGTTATCTCTTTGATCAGACCAAACTGCTGTGAATGCTTTGATGTATTGTTGTAGTTGGGTGTATATATACTGCATTGTAACCATGCTCTCACTCTCTCAATCTCACTTCTGCATCTGCTGCTGCTGGACACAGACATTGTGTCCTCCTTCTCTGAGAGCCGTGGGCTCGCTCTCGGCGCGCATGCATGGCGCCGGGAGCGGAGCTTGTGACGGCGGTATGATAATAAAACTCTACTTAAAACCTCCAACAACGCCGCTTTATTTCATGCCGCCGCAACACTCTGTATCCTCAGGGGATGGAATTACCCTATATGCCAGGCCATCTTTAATGAAAGTGGCGCATCCTCCTCCTTTTACACTGTTAATTCTATCCTGTCTGATTGAACTATATCCTGGAATAACAAAATCTTAAGTGAGTTTGAAGCCATGTCTCCTGAACACACACTACCTCTGGAACAACTGGTAGTTTGTAAAGATACTTCTTGAGTTCTTGTCCATTTGCTGTAAGACTCCTCGCATTCCACTGTAGTATGTGTAGTACCAAATTCAGATATTAAGTTTCAACACGTGGTTCCCCATTTTCAGCTGTCAAACCATGAATCTGGTCGGCTTTGATATCTTTCACCTCTAGGAAGCTTCCTGCTGCTCCCACAATGGTTTTGATTCTGTCACTTTTCTTCTTTAGCTGTGTTGCGACATTAATGATGTGGCAGATAAGAGGACAAATTTTGTAGCTTTTAACTATCAATGTGTCATCATCCATTTTGCATTTGTGAACACAAAAATTCCTTGCAGCGCAAGATCTTGTGCTTGTGTGGGATTTGTTGATGGCTGTTCTTCCCTTTGAGCTGAACTTCTTTGAGAAAGGCCTGTTGTGTTTCTAACCATTCCTGCCTTTCTAACTGTCTTTAGAGCTTCTGCATATGAGATTTTCTTACTTATTCTGATTTCCTGGGCTTGTCTAGCTTCCCTCTGCACATCCTCCATATGCAGCACTGTGGTCACCCCCACAGTTGCAACACTTTACTTTGGCGTCCTTTATACATTTACTATATTCGTGCTCCCTTCCACATCTAGCATATCTTAACGTTCCCTTACATTGCTGAGCAGTGTGACCCATCCCAGGTTGTCATAGCCAGAGCGGCACTGGGGTTAAGCTCCCAGTGCTCATAAAATGCTCCTTTTATGTTTTTCCAAACTGCCATTTTGGCACAGTTCAAAGAACGCCTGGGAACTACCTGAGGAAAAAGCTGTGTAATATATTCATTTTTTGTGGTATTGTTACAAAATTTTGACCTCAGCTGGATAACACTTGGTTCTACATTTCTGTTGCATTTTCCAGCACGGATCTGAAGCTGTGTGTTATTTGCAAGCATTTGTATCCAAAAAAACACCCAGGCCAAATTATTTTCTTCAAGTTCACTATGTTTAGATGACTGTAACTCAATGGCCGGAGCACTTAGAGAGATTATGACTGTTTTGCCAAAAAATTCGAAGTGTTTTTCTTTTAAATGAGACCAACCCCATGAAGATGCTGCGAAGGGTTGAAGAACAGCTTTCGATTTACTTGGGCACGTTATTTTTTGGCGTTTTTAGGGAAATTGACCGGCGTGCAAGAGTTAAAGTTAGAATATTGTTGGTACAATTTGCAGGATTAGGTTTTGAAGATTTTTTTTTTTTCTGGCTAGTAAAAATGGCTATTAAAATGGTAATTTCCCAGATCGAATCAGAAATGAATCGATTCAGATCTCAAGAAAACAGAATCAAATCGATTCTGTAAATTAGGGATCGTTCCCAGCCCTAGTTGAGTGCATTACTTATTGTTTTCTTTGAAACAGCAGTATTGCCAACTCCAGGTCTTTCTGGAGCTCTCGATGAGTGGTCTTTGGCTCTTGGATAACTCTTCTGATAATTCTTTTGATTCCTCTGTTAGCAATCTTGTGAGGAGCGCCTGGTTGTGGCCGGTTTATGGCAAAATGATGTTCTTTCCACTTCCGAATGATGGCTCCAACAGTGCTCAATGGAACATTCAGCAGTTTAGAAATGCAACTGTAAACAATGCCATTATTATGCTTTGCAACAATAAGGCTGCGAAGGCTGAGAGAACTCTTTGCTTCTACCCATCATGAGTTCTTTGCAGTGTGACAATCTGATGTTCATAGACCTTTTTAAAGGCCATCAGTCAGGACTTCACCAGCTGAAATTAATTTGCACTGATGGGGGATGAGATGGCTTCCTAAATTCTGATGGATTTCTTCTTCTCTCGGTTACTGGTGGATAGCAAACAACTGAAAGGTGCATACCGCCACCTACTGTACAAGAGTGTGTAACATTATGTCATCTGAGCCCGACCCCTAAATTCTATGACTTAATCCTGTGTTATTTAAAAAAGAGAAAAGAGCCCTCCTTGTGATTCTTATTGCCTCTCCATCTCCGTCTGTTCCCAGAATCCCAGTTAAATCCCATTCCCTACCAGCCTCTCGAACTTTATTTTCCATTATGTCTTTCATTTCCGTATTTGTGACAGTGTAATAAGATGTGCTTGACATTTTCTTTTACTCCACATTCTCTACGTTTGTCACTTTCACTTTTCCCCATGGTGAATAAAGTGCCATTTAAACATGTGATCCAGTCTGAGTCTTGCCAGAATGATTTTTGCCATAGCTCAATTCCTTTTTTCTTGATTACTGCTTTCTCTGCACCTTTTCCAAGAGACAATGGTATAGTTATTTCTTTCCCAAGTGCACTTTTTGCCAATTTGTCTGCACAGTCATTCCCTTTCAACCTTTCATGTGCAGGAACCCAACCAAACTGAACTTCTCCACCACTCCTGTATACCCTAAATAAACTGTGATATAGCTCAATCACCAGGCTTTCTATGCCTTTTTGCACCTCTTTTTCTTCCTGTGTTCAATACTTATTCCCTGTGTCATTCCACTTTATTAAATACAACTTGTTTTGTGAACACAGTTGCCTTGATTTCTTTCTATGTATGGATTACTTGGGTTGTTACTGATACCTGGTGAAAATCTCAGGTCAATGTTCCATCAGAAATATGTTTAATGAGAAAAATGTTGACGTGTTCAATAATTATTTTCCCCGCTCTGTGTGTGTGTTATACACACACTACTCACAAAAAGTTAGGGATATTTGGCTTTCGGGTGAAATTTCAGGATGCTCCTAAAATGCACTATAACCTTTATAGGTGAACTTATTTGACCTTCTCTAACCTTTTGAATGCACATGTTCAGCTGTTCAGTGTTTCAGTACTTTTTGCATAATTTGCTGTTCTCTAACAAGGTGCTTAACGGCAAAATTCGCAACAGGTGTTTGATCCTTGAATCGACCAATAAATTTTCTGGTTCAATTAGAATTGGTATTTAAACATTCTTCTTCATCATACTGTTCACATTTTGACATCACGAGACCAAGACGACACCTAACAATTGATCAACAGTACCTTGCCATTGCGAGGCTTCAAACAGCTGTTCTCAGAGGGAAGTGGCCACTGAGCTTCGAGTGTCACAAAGTGTCATCATCAGGTTGCCACAGAGATACAGAGAGACTGGAAGAGTCACAGAAAGGCATAGAAGTGGACATCGTTGGCCGCATCCCACACTGATGACCGCTTCATTGTGAACAGTCCCTGTGGAACCAGATGATGAATGCCACTCAACTCCAGGCACTTTTAAGGGAGGTGAGAGGCAGCCAAGTGTCACGTCAGACCATTTGAAACCATTTACATCAGCGTGGTCCATGTGCTAGATTGACCTGCAAGGGTACCTGACCACATCACCAGGCACAGGCATCGTCTTGCATGGGCCAGGGAGCATTTACACTGGACAAGGGACCAGTGGGTCTCAGTGCTGTTCTCTGATAAAAGTCGATTCACGTTGAGCAGAAATGATGGCTGCCAACAATGTTGTAGATGTCAAAGAGAGTGCTATGCATCAGCCACTGCTGTCACCAGATGAGCTTTTGGTGATGGTGCTACAGTCTGGGCAGGTGTGTCTAGTCAATACAGAACTGCCCTACACCTTGTGAATGGTACAGTGACAAGCCAATACTACCTGAATAACATCATCAATCCAGTCATTGTGCCCCTGCAGGAACAACGGCAGCCTAATTTCATCTTCATGGACGACAATGCTCCAGCTCATCAAGGTCGCATCATTAGGAAACGGCTACTGGAGGCTGGGGTACCTAAATGAAGTGGCCTGCACTTTCTCCAGACCTAAATCCAATAGAAAACCTATGGGATCAGCTGAGTTGCCGTGTAGAGGCTCGTAACCCTGCACCCCACAACCTCAATGACCTCAAGAAGAGCGGAATGCCTCCATGGAATGCATGACCTACACCCTGCGACTCCAAGAGGAGCTAGGAAAAAGACGTTGGAAAAAATGGCTGGACTTTACAAGATGTGACAGTACTTATTAATATGCGGATTCGGAATTGTATATTTTTACTGTATCTGATTTGTACCATATTAATCATCCCATGACCTCATATGTTTGTGTTTTTATAATTGAAAAACGTTCATAAATTAAAAAGTTAAAAAAAAAAAAAAAAAGAAGAGCGGAATGCCATGCCTCAGCAACAATAAGTCGACTGTGAACAGCATGAGACGTCGTCAAGCTGTAATTGATGCTCAAGGGTGCAGGACAAGTTATTGAGTCATTGCCATTTTTTGTTGTGGGTATACACCAACACTGTTGTTGGGCTTTTGTTTCAATAAAATTGTTGAGATGAGGAAAATTACTATTGCATGCTTCTACTTAAATGCCCTACTTTCATGATATATCACTGTAGCGTGAACTTTTAACATTTTCCATAAATTTCACCTGAAAACCAAATACCCCTAATTTTTGTGAGTTGTGTTGTGTGTGCGCACGTGCACTTTTTTGAAATGTAAAATACAGTCCTGTTCACCCGAAGTCTGGGATCTGTGCAAACGACAGCGTGTGAGTGCAGGTCGGTGCAGAGAGCCATTTTCACTTTGCACGGAACAAGTCACCTGGCGGCAGTGAATGCCCCCCCACACACAGAGCAAAATCTTCCATGTCACCTCTAAGTTTTGTCTGCATGATCATGCATGTGCGACCTCTCGATTTAGCTCGTGTCAGCATATTGTTAAATGTTCCACCTCAGTTATGCAACTCTCACTACACTACAGAGTGGTTTAATTAGTGATTAGATAGAAAGAGGATTAGACTGGGCCCAGACCGACTCCGGACCACGGCAAAGAGTAAAGCCATCCATTTTGCTGACGCTCGTGCACCCATGCAGGTGTGAGGTTAGGACACTCTGGACCAAGTCTCGTCAGCAGACAGCTTTGGCACATCTACCTGTTGACTGCCAGCAGCAGCCTTCCTATTGCCAGGGGCCTTTTTACTACCATTATTCTCCTTGTCCGTGGAAGGCTCCTCGTGACTGGAGGAAGACTGGGTGAGTAGAGAAACCACAGCAAGTTTACACCTGATTAAAGAATTCATATTTAAAAACTAAAGGTTGTGCATGGACATTAAACTAAAAAACAGGGAATGTATATGCCTGATGCACACTGAGACAATGAATACACAGACCTGAACACTTGTGTTTTAAATGAGTAATGATGAAATAGTTCCACTTCCCTTTGAAAGGCAGCACAGAGTAAAACAAACTGATCAAACCTCAGCAGAGACACATACCTTCTTAGCAGCCACTCCTCCTCGGCCCTTCTTGACTTCAGCTTTACCTTCAGGAATGTCCTCGCTGACTGGCTGAGACCTGGTGGCTGTGGAGGACAGGAGACTGGGTCAAATCAGAGCATGTGGATCCAGAATTTGAAAATGAAAGGTTCCACGTTCATCTGTTCAAACAATTATACACAAGTATAAACACCATGGGAATGTCCAGCAATCAGACTGCTCAGGAAGGACATGGGTTCTGTGTCCCAGAGATGAATCTGTTTTGGTGTGAAATGTGCAAATCAACCCCAGAAACAAAAGCAGAAGACCTTGTGAAGATGCTGGCTGAAGCTGGTAAAAGAGTGTCACTATCCACAGTGAAATGGTTCCTGTACCAACCTGGGCTGAAAGGCCACTCAGTGAGAAAGAAGCCATTACTCCAAAAGCAACATAAAAAAAAAAAAAAAAAAAGCCAGATTACAGTTTGCAAATGCACACAGGGACAAATACCTTAATTTTTGGAGACATGTCCTGTGGACTGATGAAAATAAAATTGAACTGCTTGGCCATAATGACCATCGTTACATTTGGAGAAAAAAGGGGGAAGCTTGAAAGCCTGAGAACACCATCCCAACTGTGAAGTGTGGGGGGTGGCAGCATCATGTCGTGGGAGGAATTTTTGCTGCAGGGAGCCACAAAAATATCTGAACCTGAGAAGGTGCAACAGAAAAATTACGACTACGATCTGGCCTGACAACAGATTTAGAGTGTTTTTGTCATAAATTTGTAGCTTTTTTGTGGAAAATTTGTTTCCTTTTTCTTCACAAAATAGCAACTTTTTCCAGTAATTTTTTAAAATAATTTGCACAAAAAAATGTGTTTTCTTGCAAATTTGTGTGACATTTCACTCATTATTAAACTGTAATGTTTTGAAGATTTGTTATATTTTTGCATGAATGTCTTTTGCTTTTGGGCATATTTTTTGCAACTTTGACAGCTTAGTTGCATAAAATTAAAAGATTTCACGTAAAGCCTTTTTTCACATAAATTTCTGACAGTTTTCAAATGAAATTGTAGCTTTTTCTGCAAAATCTTTTTTTGCAGATCTTGTGTAAGTTTCTTGCAAATTTGTTGTTTTTTGTCATAAATTGCAACTTTCCCCCTTTCCAATGTTTTTGGCATAAATTTTCAGCTATTCTCATAAATTTATGAGAAATTTATGAAAGTTGATGAAAAAGAATACATTTTCAACTTTTCTTGCAAATTTGCAACATTTTTCTCATAAATTTGCAACTTTTTTCACTAAAGGACAGTTTTCTAATAACTAGCTTTTTTTTTGTAAATTTGTGATTTTTTGTTTGAGTAGATCTTGTTTGATTTTCTTTCCTTGCAAATTCATCAGACTTTTTTTCCATCATTAAACTGCAACTTTTACAAACCATTAGCTACATGCAGGGATGGCAACAGGAAATTCTGATTTCAGCTGAAATCTAATTTGGTCGATTGACTTATGGGGGGGCTGGGGGGGGAGAGGCACAGCCCCCCTGAAGCTGGGAGGTTTTCAGTAAAACAAGTAATTTAGACTGAAAAAAATGGTTAAAAAAAATGAAATACTAGACTTAGATAAATCATTAAATTTAATGAAAAGTTAACTTACTTTTTCTTCAATGTTGTCTCACTGTCTTTAGTCCAACATATTTAACAGTTCTATAAGAGTTTATTACACTATTTACACTGGTCACCAAGTCACTTCTAATGTGAAACTTTCTTCCTTTTGGCAGCAAGCTGTGTCAGTCTCTGAACTTTGAACTTCATCTCCTTTTCTGGTTTCTTCAGAAATTGTCCGAGTGTTTCTGTTACCTCGTCAAACTTTGAGCCAATTTTCACCTTTACCGTCACTTTTCTCTCAAGCCAATTCCATCGGAACTTATTTTTGACACTTTTGTCTATTTCTAGCACTGATGACTCCTGATCCTTCGATAAAAATCTCATAATTCCGCTGAAAACAATACCGAAAGCTCAGAATTCCAACATGAACCAGGGATGTGATTTGGGGTTGGGGAAATTATCTGAAAATTTAGCAGGGGGCCTGGGGGACGCAGTCCCCCAGTGGGGTCTGGGGCAGAGCCCCGGTGGGGGGGCGAAGCCCCCCGAAGCTCCTGGGTTTTTATGATTTTTAAGTACCAGAACTGTGCTTAAATGACATAAAACAAACAGCTGAATGCCACTTATTACTGTATAATATTGACTTATAACATTCCTAAAATATTCCAACAAGCATTATCCATCACATGCTTGAACACTTGATCAAATCAAAATCAGTTAATTTTATCTATTCCATAATAGAAATAAAATTCCAACATACCATTACTTTTTATAATTTCAGCATTCATTTCAGATCACCAGTTTCAATCTCCATTGAGACTTGAGCAGTTCATTTTGCACAATCACTGATGTAGCCAAGTCTTAGAAATATTCAAAAGTTATGAGTCAATGTCCACTGTGCACTGTCAATTTCAAACTGTTTGGAATCATAAAAGTAATGTAACTAAATTGCTTTGCTATTTTTTTCTCCTCAACATCAATGTCAGGGCGCTGCAGGAGTTTTGGGGGATGGTTAACTTTTATTACCGTTTCCTCCCCCGCGCAGCCCAGCTCATACAGCCGTTGTACGCCACCAGTAACAGAGAGTTAATGGCTCTCCACCTGGCCATACGCCACTTCCAGTTCTGCCTGAAAGGGCGCACCTTCACTGCGTTCGTGGACCACAAGCCGCTAACGTACTTTATCTTCCTGGAAGATAAAATAAAGCGGAATTTGGCGAATTAGCAGAAAATCACATCCCTGAGAACATGCCGCCATGACTTTTTGAAAAAGCATACAACGAGTCATTTGATTGGTCCAATCGTTTGCAACTATCCAATCGCAGGGCTGTTTACAATACAGCAGTAGCTTGAACACAAGACATCCGGGTTATTGCAGGAAACGACTTCCGGGGAAGCGCCGAGCGCTTATGTAATCGTGTTGATTTTCGCTAAAATCGGTAACAGTAAGGTACCTTACCCCCCCCTAAAATTTCTCAACGGATTTGTAGACGATTCACAGAAATGATCAATTTGAAAATAAATCGGCGGAAATCCACGGATCGGCGGGAAAATTGCACATCCTTGTGCATGGGAAAAGAGCCACATGTGGTTCCAGAGCCACAGGTTGCAGACCCCTGGGCTATATCCCCCTCATTGCTGTACTGCACAACAAACCTGAAGAAGCTCTGCTTGGCTCAACAGATCCCTTCCTCCTCCCACTTTGGCTGAAGCTCGCAGGTTTAGCCGGCATCACCGCTCGGGGCCTTCTCCAACATGGCTACCACCTGATCCTTGGAGGCAGGCTGGAAGGAAAACATTCACCAATTAATGTCTGGAGCCATGGGAACAAATCTCCAGCTGAGCACACAACACTAGATGATTTTACGAACAACTGCCCCCCAGTGTTGCTTTATTTCATTCAATCTTTTAAGACAAATTCACATCAGTTGGCTCAGGCTAGCTGCCTGAGCTAGGAGCTAGCCGGCTAAGCTTACAGTGCATCTGGAAACTATTCACAGCGCCTCACTTATTCCACAGTTTCGATTTTACAGCCTTATTCCAAAAGGGATTAAATTCAATTTTTATTTCCTCAAAAATTCTACACACAATACCCCATGACAACGTGAAAAAAGCTTATTTTTTTTCATTTTTGCAAATTTATTAAAAATAAAAATCCTCGACTTCCGGTTATGGCTGCCACGTAGGACGGACGTGTCTCGCTCTGCTCTGCTCCTGGAGAAAAAAAATCGGCAAATAACTCTCTCATTTGGACAGAACGTATCCCAGCATTTGGGCGAGATATGTCGCGGCGAAGCCTAAGGCTGGAACACCAGGAAAAGGAAAAAGCGAGCCGCCGAACAGTCCAAATTAACGGACTTTCAGGTCTGTGACGCAGCAAACAAAACTCCATATATGCGGAGGAGGCTGGCAAACGGTGCGATTTCTGCGGGGGAATGGCGCAGATACGCTGATGGCTGCCATGAGTTCAATGAGAGCGGACTTTTCCTCTAGATTTGATGGGATTATGACAGCGTTGGAAGGAATAAGAAAGGAATTGGGTGACTGTGTAGAACGAACGGCGCAGATGGAGCTCCGTCTCGCTAGTGCTGAAGATGACGTCACCCGTCTTCAATTAAAGGTGCGCACTTTGGAAAAAAAAAAATAAATCTCTGGAAGATAATATTTGGATTTGGAATCTCGGTCGAGACAGAATAATTTGAGGCTGGTGGGTCTTCCAGAGGAATCAGAAGGTCGGGACGTATGTTCCTTTCTGGAAAAGTGGATTCCGGAGGTGCTGGGCAGCGAGGAGTTGCAATCAGCAGTGGTTCTGGAAAAGCACATCGTATTGGCCCACGGAGAGATAAGGGACCGCCGAGGACCTTAATTATGAAGTTTCTTAGCAACAGAGACAGGATGAAGATCTTCAACGCTGCACGTGCCTAAAGGAGAGATTTAAACACCAGGACCAGCAGGTGCGGTTCTACCCAGATTTGGCCACAGGAATCCAGCAATGGAGGAAGCAGTTTGATCCCGTACGTAAGGAGCTGCGCAACCTTGGGATTCGTCATGGTGTAATCTATCCTGCGAGACTGCTGACCTCGTATGAGGGCCAGAACCCACATCTTCAAGACCCCTGAGGAGGCGCAGGAGTTCATCAAGAAGATCAAAGAAGAAGAAGAGACTGGTGGGAGCTAAGCATGAACATAATATAAGGTAGAATAATTAAGCATTTGCACAGGCATCTGACTGACTTGAAGTAAATAGTAAGTTTACAAAATATAGATTGTATTATATATTAAAAAAACAAAACAAAAACAAAACAAACAAAAAAAAAAAAACCAAAAACTATGATGTAACAAAGTTGTATAAAAATTTTGGAGTTAAGTTGGAAAACTACAGAGGAGAGTTAATGTTACGTCATTAAAAGCAGTAGAGTTAGGGTGATTGGGAGGATGAAGAAGGAGTGGCTTAGGCTGTTCCCCGTGGGTGTGGAACGGTCGATGGCTATATCGGAAGACAGAATTTTTCTTTTGATTTTGGGGGGTTTGCCACAAGTGTGGGAAGGGGAAAATTGTTTGTGTGTAGTTTGTAGGATGAATGTTCAACCACTCATGTTTTTTGCTTCTCTGTATGAGCATGTTTACACTGCAAGGTAATCCCAAACTCTCTATTGATCATGGACCAAAGTGTTAATCTTAATTTAACTTCATGGAATTGCAGAGGTCTACAAATTTAAAAAAACTTAAACAAGTTATGAATAAAAATAAAGGACATGGGTTCAAGAATTGTGTTTTACAAGAAAACTCATCTGATAGAGGAGGATGTTTAAAAGAATTAGGAGTAGATGGCAGGGAGTGTATTCACCTCTTCATTTTCATCCCGAGCCAGGGGAGTTATGACTCTCATACATAAATCAGTTCCTTTTCAAGTGAAAAATGTTAATTGGGAGACAAATTGGGAAGATATGTAATCATTCAAGGTTCTTTGCCTATTAGAAAATATAAATCTTGTGAACTTATATGGTCCCAATATAGATGATCCAGAAGTTCTTTGCTAATTTATTTCTCATCTTATCATCACTTACAGGGCAAATATAATAGCAGGGGATTTTAATTGTACATTGAATCCAGGTGTGGATAGATCACCAGGACGGATTGCACGCACATTGGATGTAGGATGACTATTAATCATTTTATGAAAGAATTGAGATTGTTAGATATATGGAGAGAAATGAAACCACAAGTTAAAGCCTATTCTTGTTATTCCAGTCCTACAAGACATTCTCACGTATTGATTATTTTTTGATTTCCACAGAATTAAGGTCCAAGATTCAAAAACTGCTTTTATGATAACATCGTGATCTCTGACCATGCACCCTGTTGTCTAATATATGTAGATAAAAAATTGACAAAGGAATCAGGTAGATGGCAATTCAGCATAAATGGCTTCAGGATGAGGAATTTGTCAAGTATATAGAAAAACAGATAGGACGAGTTCTTTGACATCAATACTACACAACATCAGCATGTGTAAAGTGGGAGGCTTTCAAAGCTTTTATTAGGGGACATATTTATTAGTTATACTGGATCAATAATCTAAGAAGACTCGAGAGGAGAGAGCTAAATTGGAACATAAAATAAAAAATCTTCAGGAAAAAGTGTATGCAGAAGTGACCCAAGGTTGGAGAATGAATTACTGAATTTTGAGAGCTGAATACGACAAAAAATCAGCGAATAGAGCTGCCTCGAGTCTTCTAAGATTGAAACAATCTTTTTATGAACAAGGTGAAAAATCAGGAAAATTATTAGCATGGCAGATTAAACAATTGGAAATTAAAACACCAATTACCAGGTATTATAAGTAATGGACAGTAGTTATAGATCCTTTAGAAATTAATAGAGCCTTTAGAGATTACTATGAAAAAATTATATGATACCAAAAATGAACCTGATTTAACAAAACTAAATGGGTTTTTGAACAAACTATCTATACCGTGTATTCCAAATGAAAACAGGGAAGATATTGGAGTCTAAAATTAGTCACAAGAAGAAGTTGGGCTAGCCATTGATAATATGAAATCAGGAAAAAGTGCAGGACCAGATGGTCTTCCAGTTGACCTTTATAAAAAATTTAAGAATAAATTAATAAAACCCTTTTTTGGAATGGTTTTAGAAGCATTTCAAAATAATAATTTAACCATCATACATAAATAATGCCTTATTTATCTGCTGCCAAAACAGGTAAGCCCTCTAATAAATGTGAAAATATGAGACCAATAAGCCTATTAAACGCCGACCTTAAGATAATCTGTAAAATTTAGCAAGACGAATACAAGAAATTTTTACCAAATATTATTAATCGAGATCAGAAATGGCTTTAGAAAGGGTAGACAAGGCTTCCATAATGTAAGAAGACTATTTAATATTATTTATTTTAATAAAGAAGCACCGATACAGCTCTCCTATCATTGGACGCCGAAAAGGCCTTTGATAGAGTTGAATGGCCCTTTCTTTTTGAAGTCCTACAAAGGTTTGGACTTGGAAATAATTTCATAAAATGGGTTCAAATAATATACAATAATGCTACAGCAGAAATCCTAACAAATAACAATATTTCAAAACCAATAAAAATCAATAGAGGATGTCGACAAGGCTGTCCACTTCCACCTTTACTGTTTACTATGGCAATTGAACCTTTAGCGATAGCGATACGTTTACATTCACAAATATATGGAATTAAAGTTGGACCAACAGAACATAAAATCTCCCTGTACGCCGATGATATAATTTTGTTTATGTCGAATCTAAAAAAATCAATTCCAACCTTGTTGAATTTAATAAAGGATTTTGGGGAAATATCAGGATATAAAATAAATAAAACTAAATCTTCAATATTAATGCTAAATGAGACCCAGAGAAATTACCCAGCCCCTGAGGTAAATCAATTCAATGTTGTAAATCAGTTTAAATATTTAGGAATCCAAATTATGCCTAAGCTAGAATCAGTCGCCAGTGTCAACTATGAAGCCTTAATGTCAGATATCAGTGAGTTAACTCAGAGATGGATGTCACTACCAATGTCGATGATCGGGAGAATCAATATACTTAAAAGTAATATTTTACCTAAAATACTTTATTTATTTCAATACATTCCCTTATCACCACCTTTAGATCTATTCTCAAGAATAAAAAAAAAGTTAGTGGAATTTATATGGAACAACAGGAGGGCTAGATTACGTTTGTCTTTATTATATTTACCATTTGATCGTGGAGGTCTGAAATGTCCAAATTTTATGTTGTATTATTGGTCGGCACAACTGAGGTCTATGACATATTATTTTTCATCAAATGATCTCCCTCACTGGACTGAAATGGAATCATACAATTTACCTTTACCTCTTCCCATATTCATATACTCAGATTCGGCAAAAAAATTACAAAAACAAGTTAAAAATCCATTTGTAAAGCATATGATCAAAATATGGTGTGAAGCTAAAAACTATATAAAGAACCACAGTTATTGTCAAATTTAGTCCAATATGGGGTAATCAATATTTGAAACCTGGAGAGCGGACGCTGTAATTTAAAGTATGGAATTTAAAAGGGATACAAAAGATTCAGGATTTATATTTGCCAGGTGCAGACAACATAATGTCTTTTGAAGAGCTGAGGATCAAATTTAATCTCAATAGAACACATTTTTTAAATATCTTCAACTTAGAAACTTTATTCGATTCAAATCAAAATAAAGCTCTCACACGACCTATTTATTCATCCTTGGAAAAAATGATGATGAAAGATAGTAAAAGAAAGGGTATTATTTCAGAGTTTTATAACTCATTGACACTATCTTCAAGTGAAAATTCACTGAAAAGATTAACTACTGGAAAGAAGATCTGCAAATTGAAATTTCAGAGGAACAATGGGAATTGGCTTGTACAGAAGCTCAAAACCAAATCAATAAATGCACGCCTTAAATTGATACATTTCAAATGGTTAATGCGGAAGTATGTTACACCGGAGGAGTTAAATAGATATAACAAAAATATACCAGATACATGCACAAAATGCATGGAAAGTAAGGAAACCCTATTTCATGTTTATGGGAATGAGATTAATAAGAATGTTTTGGGAAGAGGTGAGGGTAACAATTGAAAAAATAATCTCAAACAAATCATATTGAATCCTAAACTGTTTTTGTTGGGTCTCGTACCCAGAAAAGCATAATTTTAATAAAAGTGAAAGAACATTCATAGACCTCAGTTTGCTTAATGCCAAAACCAGGTATTGCACTATTATGGAAAAAGACTCATAGACCAGATGTGACTCAGTGGTTAAGACAGATGTTAACAAACCTTCCACTTAGAAAAGAATAACATATATACTGAAATCAAAGGAAATTGTGTTTGAGAATATATGAGACCTTTTATTGATTATGTAAAAAATTTAAACATAACTCTTGAGATGAAGGTGAATGATGTGTGTGGACCTTGTAAATTCCAAACTGGTGAACATAATATGTATACTTATGTATTGGATTGTCTAGACTAAACAGAGGAGCATTGTGAAGACTTGATTTTGTTGGTGGTTGTTGGTGTTTTTAGTGCATTTTTTTTTTTTTGTAGTACTTTAGTGTTAGTGTTTGATTGTTTGTATCATGTTTGTTAAAAAAAAAAAAAAGTTCAATAAAGATATTGTGGAAAAAAAAAATAAAATCTAAAAAAAAAAATCACATGTACACAAGTATTCACAGCCTTTGCCAAGAAGCTCAGAATTGAGTCAGGTGCATCCTGTTTCCACTGATCATCCTTGATGTTTCTACAGCTTAATTGCTCCTGGTGGGTCTGGAAGCGCCATGTTAGGTAGCATGCCACCATCAGTGTGTGAATGTGTGTGTGAATGGGTGGATAGCAGGATTTGTAAAGCACTTTGGTCATCAAGAGATGAGAATAAAAGCGCTATATAAGTGAATGCCATTTACCATTTAATTGGAGTCCTCCTGTGGTAAATTTAGTTGATTGGACATGTTCTGAGTGGGAGTTGCATGTTCTCTCCCCCCCATGTCTGCGGGGGTTACTCAGGAAGGGCAGCACGGTGGGGCAGGGGTTTAGCACTGTTGCCTTACAGCTAGAAGGTTCCTGGTTTGGTATCCCCCTGGCCCTGCGAGGGTGGTTGGAACCTTTCTGAGTGGAGTTTCATGTTGTCCCTGTGTTGCGTTGGGTTTACTCCGGGGGGCTCCCGGTTCTTCTTCCCACAATCCATAAGAGATGCATGTTAGGTTAATTGGTTGTTCTAAATTGTCCCTAGATTATCTGTCTCTATAGGCCCTTAGAATAGAGGGTTAGTACTAGTGAAAGTGCTTTGAGTGGTCTTTTGTGACTAGAAAAGCACAATATAAGTGCAGTTAGTTAGGAGTTCTCTGGTTTCCCCCCACAGGCCAAAAACATGCAGGTTAGGTTAACTGAGACTCTAAAGTGGCCCTAGGTGTGAAGGTGTGTGTGAATGGTAAAGGGATAGCGCTGTACCGTGGCTGCTTCACCCATCCAGGTGGATGCCCTCAATTTCCCCTCTGGGGATCAATAAAGTATACAAAATCAAATCAGATCAAAATGATTTGGGAAAGGCACACACCTGTCTATCTAAAGGTCCCACAGTTGACAGTGCATGTCAGAGCACAAACCAAGCATGAAGTCATAGAATTGTCTGTAGACCTCCGAGACAGGATTGTCTTGAGGCACAAATCTGGGGAAGGGTACAGAAAATTTCTGCTGCTTTGAGGTCCCAATGAGCACAGTGGCCTCCATCATCTGTAAATGAAGAAGAAGTTCAGAACCACCACAACTCTTCCTAGAGCTGGCCAGCTGTGTAAAATTGAGCAATCGGGGGAGAAGGGCCTTAGTCAGGGAGGTGACAGAGAACCCGATGGTCACTCTGTCAGAGCTCCAGTGTTGCTCTGTGAAGAATGGAGAACCTTCCAGAAGGACAACCATCTCTGCACAATCCACCAATCAGGCCTGTATGGTAGAGTGGCCAGACGAAATGGCCCACAGATAGGTGTGCCAAGCTTGTGGAATCATATTCAAAAAGGCTTGAGGCTGTAATTGCTGCCAAAGGTGCACCAACAAAGTCTTGAGCAAAGGCTGTGAATACTTATGTACATGTGATTTCTTAGGGGTTTTTTTTTAATAAATTTGCAAAAATTTAAAAAAAAAAACTTTTTCACATTGTCATTATGGGGGTATTGTGTGTAGCATTTTGAGGGTAAAAAATTAATTTAATCCCTTATTGGAATAAGACTAACATAAAATGTGGAAAAAAGCGAAGCGCTGTGAGTACTTTACAGATGCACTGTAGCAACATTTTAATGTGATGTAAGGGACGATGGGGTTACCTGGGATTAAGAGAATTTTAAGAGACCATTTACTCAAATGAGCTGTTCTGAAGAAGTCTGCAAAAGATGATTCATGATTCTGCATAAGTAAATTAATGTAACTAAAAAAGCAATCTCTTAGATTTTGGAAACTGGTTAAGATTGAAAATCATTTAGTGTGTGATCAGTCTTATTAATTAGTGACAGTTCAGTACTTTGAGTTTCCCAGTGGCTTTGTTCATCTTGTCGTAGCCCAGATGCATCATGAAAGTGGGAAGAGCATCCTGAGCCTTCTTCCTCACATCTCCATTCCTGTCCTCCAGACAGGCATAGAGCTGAGGGACACACAGCATCAGGTCAGACGGGACGGTCCTCAGGGTGGGCAGCTTCTCTGCCAACCAGCCCAGCACCTGTGTAGTAAGGAGCATTTAACAGCAAACCATGAGATGCAGTGCTGGTAAAGCATCTGAAATTTAGTTAACAGGAGAGACAAATGAGCGTGCACGTCACCTCCTGTCGCAGGAAGGGGTTTTCTCTCTTCAGCTCCTCAGAAGGTCTTCTCCCCTCTCCAGCCAGTCCTTCATACCGGTCTGCTCCACCCAGGCCTGCAGCGTGCTCCATGGCAGCTGCCCTCACGTTAGGGCTGCACAGCACAATACTACACCGTCACCACCTCGCACTTTATTCCTGTTAAACTGCACCCAGACGAACCACCTCCACAGGCATAAAATATACACATATTTGCAGCTATGAGAGCTAATGTCACAGCAAGACCTCTGTAATGCTCTAAATAAATGGTGGAGGAATATAACATGCTGAAGCAGTGGGCTGAGACGAACCCAGTGTGTGCTCATGTTCCTTCTGGTTGTGACCGTACCTTGCTGTCTCCGAGAACGGTGAATGACGGGGATCCCCAGTGCTTAGACGTGCTGCTTGAGTCCGGGGGCCCATGGCTGTAGCCAGTTGCTGCAGGATGGTTAGGGTCTGCTGCACCTGGAGACCACACACATAACTACCCCCTTATTGGCAAGATGACCCACCATCACTGTTTTTAAATCATGTTATGTAACTGAATTAATTGCATTTGAAGCACCAATTCTAAGCAGAAACACAAAAAAGTTTTAAATTTGCAACTTTCTCATAAAATTTGCACTTTTGTTGTGGTAAATTTTTAACTTTTCTCAATTTGCAACTTTTTCCCTGTAAATCTGGTATTTTCTTTTAAAAAAAATAGCACTTTTCCTGTAAATTTGCAGCTTTTAACCTGTAAATCTAAGTTTTTCCTCAAAAATGTGCACTTTTTTCTTGTAAATTTGCAGCTTTTTCATCAGTGAATTTGCAGCTTTTTCCACTTGTAATCTGAACTTTTTGCTCAAAAAATGTGCAACCTTTTTCGTCGGTAAATTTGCAGCTTTTACATCTGTAAACATGCAGCTTTTTCAACCTGTAAATCAGATATATTTTTTCAAAAACTGGCATATGTTCCTGTAAATTTACAGCTTTTTCATCAGTAAATTTGCAGGCTTTTCATCTGTAAATCTGATATTTTCTTTTCAAAAATTAGCACTTTTCCTGTAAATTTTAACTAACTTTCCACTGTAATCTAACTTTTTCTCAAATGTGCACATTTTTTCTTGTAAATTTGCAACTTTTTCTTGTAAATTGCCAGCTTTTTCACCTTAAAAAAAGCACATTCTGACCTGTAAATCTATAACTTTTGCCTCAAAAATTTGTACTTTTTTTTTCTTGTAATTTGCAACTTGTGAATTTGTGACGTTCATCAGGATTAGGGCAGCAACTATCGATTATTTTAGTAGTCAACTAATCTAAATATTCACAAAAAGTTAGGGATATTTGGCTTTCGGGTGAAATTTCAGGATGCACCTAAAACGCACTATAACCTTCACAGGTGAACTTAATTTGATCTTCTCTAACCTTTTGAATGCACATATAACTGTTCAATACTTACCTACTTTTTGCATAACTTGCTGTTCTCTAACAAGGTGCTTAATGGCAAAATTCGCAACAGGTGTTTGATCCTGAGTGTGGAGCGGCTGGGATGGGAATCAGCACCTCCAAGTCCGAGTCCATGGTCCTCAGCCGGAAAAAGGTGGATTGTCCTCTCCGGGTTGGGGGACAGGCTCCTGCCCCAAGTGGAGGAGTTTTAAGTATCTTGGGGTCTTGTTCACGAGTGAGGGGAAAATGGAGCGAGAGATCGACAGACGGATTGGAGCAGCATCTGCAGTGATGCGGACGTTGTGAAGAGGGAGCTTAGTTCTAAGGCAAAGCTGTCGATTTACCAGTCAATCTACGTTCCTACTCTCACCTATGGTCACGAGCTTTGTGTAATGACCGAAAGAACGAGATCGCGGATACAAGCGGCTGAAATGAGCTTTCTCCGTAGGATTGCTGGACTCGCCCTCAGAGATAGGGCGAGGAGCTCAGTCATCCGGGAGAGGCTCAGAGTAGAACCGCTGCTCCTCCACATTGAAAGGAGTCAGTTGAGGTGGTATGGGCATCTGATTAGGATGCCTCCTGGACGCCTCCCACTTGAAGTGTTTCAGGCACGTCCCACTGGGAGGAGACCCCGGGGCAGACCCAGGACTCGGTGAGAGACTATGTCTCCCAGCTGTCTGGGAACGCCTTGGTATCCCCTCTGAAGAGCTGGAGCAGGTGGTTGGGGAGAGGGAAGTCTGGGCTTCTCTGCTTGAACTGCTGCCTCCGCGACCCGGGACCTCCAGAAAAGCGGTAGAAGATGGATGGATGATGGATGGATGTGTGTGATCCTTGAATCGACCAATAAATTTTCTGGTTCAGTTAGAAGTGGTATTTAAACGGTAGACTTCTTCATGCTGTTCACATTTTGACATCATGAGACCAAGACAACACCTAACAATTTATCAACAGTACCTCACCATTGCGAGGCTTCAAACAGGATGTTCTCACAGGTAAGTGGCCCAGCTTAGAGTGTCATCAGCAGGTTGCAACAGAGATACAGACAGACTGGAAGAGTCACAGAAAGGCATAGAAGTGGACATCATTTGGCCACATCCCACACTGATGACTGCTTCAACAGCCATGTTTACATGCGCAAAATTTCTTCAGTCTGATTACAGTTCAGATCAGAACTTCTGTGTTTACATGTACCCTGAAAAAACTGATCCGATTATGTGTTTCCATGCCTCACATGTCTGAACGAACTAAATCATTTTGACATGCGCAGAATTGTCTGACATTCTGGAAATAGAAGAAGCAACTTCCGATGTAAACAAACCCTGCTTCATGACTTTCTCTTTTTGAAATGGGCCTGTATTGTGTTACTGAGACTGTACTTTTGCTTCTGCTGGTCTCTGTGATTAAGCTACAAGCCCAGCAGTACATACTCTGCATATGACAAACAGAAGGACAGCAGAGACGATACAGACCAGTTCTGTTTCACTCTTGCCATGGTCTTCTGCTGGCTGCTGTAAAGGTGGAAATATGTCACGCCGGCGTGTGGCTGAAGTACAGAATGTGCAGTAAACACATTTCTACACAAACTTCGGAATAAGTGTTTATATGCACACCAATCAGATTAATTTGCATAGCCTGATCCGAAGGAGTGTGATTGGGTCAGAATATTCACATTGGCGAGTTTACATGAAGCATTTTTATTCCGGTTACTTGTGTCCATGTACAGCCGTGGACAAAATTGTTGGTACCCCTCTGTTAATGAAAGAAAAACCCACAATGGTCACAGAAATAACTTCAATCTGACAAAAGTGGTAATAAATAAAAATTCTATGAAAATTAACCAATGAAAATCAGACAATGCTTTTGAATT
Organism: Pholidichthys leucotaenia; assembly: GCA_020510985.1. NCBI lineage: Eukaryota > Metazoa > Chordata > Actinopteri > Cichliformes > Pholidichthyidae > Pholidichthys > Pholidichthys leucotaenia. Next base: position 219,261,900 of record CM035840.1, read on the forward strand.
GTGGTTCAGCAGAATTACTTTAAATAAACTCATGAAACAGGCCTGGACAAAAATGATGGTACCCCTAGAAAAGACTGAAAATAATGTGACCATAGGGACATGTTCAACCAAGATGTGTCCTCTAATTAACATCACAGGTGTCTACAAACTTGTAATCAATCGGCCTATTTAAAGGGTGACAAGTAGTCACTGTGCTGTTTGGTGACATGGTGTGTACCACACTAAACATGGACCAGAGGAAGCAAAAGAGAGTGTTGTCTCAGGAGATGAGAAAGAAAATTATAGACAAGCATGTTAAAGGTAAAGGCTATAAGACCATCTCCAAGCAGCTTCATGTTCCTGTGACTACAGTTGCACATATTATTCAGAAATTTAAGATCCACGGGACTGTAGCCAACCTCCCTGGACGTGGCCGCAGGAGGAGACGGATAATACGAATGGTAACAAAAGAGCCCAAAACAACCTCTATACACATTCATGGTGAACGCCAAGGTCAAGGTACATCACTGTCAGATTGCACCATCCGTCGTTGTTTGAGCCAAAGTGGACTTCATGGGAGACGACCAAGGAGGACACCACTGTTGAAAACAAATCATAAAAAAGCCAGACTGGAATTTGTCAAAACTGCATGTTGACAAGCCACAAAGCTTCTGGGAGAATGTCCTATGGACAGACAAGATGAAACTGGAACTTTTTGGCAAGGCACATCAGCTCTATGTTGACAGATGCAAAAATGAAGCATACCAAGAAAAGAACACTGTTCCTACTGTGAAACATGGAGGAGGTTCTGTCATGTTCTGGGGCTGCTTTGCTGCATCTGGCACAGGGTGTCTTGAATCTGTACAGGGTACAATGAAATCTCAAGACTATCAAGGTATTCTAGAGAGAAATGTGCTGCCCAATGTCAGACAGCTTGGTCTCAGTCGCAGGTCATGGGTCTTGCAACAGGATAATGACCCAAAACACACAGTTAAAAACACCCAAGAATGGCTAAAAGCGAAACAATGCACTATTCTAAAATGGCCTTCTATAAGCCCTGATCTAAATCCTATTGAACATCTGTGGAAGGAGCTGAAACATGCCGTCTGGAGAAGGCACCCTTCAAACCTGAGACAACTGGAGCAGTTTGCTCATGAGGAGTGGGCCAAAATACCTGCTGAGAGGTGCAGAAGTCTCATTGACAGTTACAGAAATCGTTTGATTGCAGTGATTGCCTCAAAAGGTTGTGCAACAAAATATTAAGCTAAGGGTACCATCATTTTTGTCCAGGCCTGTTTCATGAGTTTGTTTTTTAAAGTATTTCTGTTGAACCACAATTCAAAAGCATTGTCTGATTTTCATTGGTTATTTTTCATAGAATTTTTATTTATTACCACTTTTGTCAGATTCAAGTTATTCTGTGACCATTGTGGGTTTTTCTTTCATTAACAGAGGGGTACCAACAATTTTGTCCACGTGTGTAGCAGCCTCTGCTACTGTACAAAGGGCTGTTGTAATGTTGCATGTTCATAACAAACTAGAGTAATATTCAACTCCATTAAAGTTAAAACAAGAAAATAACAAGCTAGTCCATCCTGTTTGCAACCTTGCTGCATCTAGAAGTTTACGTTATTTAGGTTTCAGATGAAAATTAAAAGAACTTCTTACAGTCCAAAATAAATTTACAAATACTAGATATCAGTGCAAGAATGTGAGCCTCCACTACACATACAGTGAAATATTTAAGCAGTTTTTATTTGTGATGATTATGGTAATCTTTTTTTAAATTACAAATCATGGTATTCTAATTTACAGCACTAATATTCCGAATGAGGGCTGATATTATGGTGAAAATAATAGAGAATAGGAAAGAGTAAGCTGCTCATGTAATTCACCCATTTACTGCAGTAAACATACAGTAGCTAGCATAACAAGCAGCTCAGCTGTCAGCAACCATCGTAAGAGAGATTACTGTACGGCAGCAGGTAAACTATTTAAACAGCATGTACTAATAGTGTGGTCAGTCTTCTAAAGCTGAAAATAAGAAGCGCTAAAGTTACCAGTGCAGTCCGCTGACAGGTGGCCAGAGACGAAGGAACGGAGGAAAAGATGCATCACTGTAGTGCAGCTGTGATATGACAACACTGCTTTACAGTCTACATTTTAACTAGTTTCATTTATTATATATATATATATTTTTTTATAAAATCCTCCATACTTGGGCCTTCTATGATTTTCTCTCTGTGTCACCAAGATACGTTCCTCTTCTTTGTTGGAACAGTTAAACTGAACATTTCCACGGCATGCATATAAATTTTAAAATTAAATGACTCGTCGACAATAAAAATCTGCGGTGACAAATTTTTATGATCGATGTTAGTGACAATGTCAACTAAGCATTGCAGCTCTAATCAGGTGCTGGTTAAATTTTTATTCAATGTAATTACATTGTAATTTGTGACTTTTTAAATTCTTAAATTGGCATATTTTATATTTTTGCACCTTAATTCTTGCAAACTTGAACCTAATTTATATGTATCCGTTTGTACCTAAATTTGTGAACCCCCCCCCCCCCCGGCAGAAAAACAAACTGCCTACTGCGTGCAGCTACATGAATCTGAAGGAAATCTCACTGGATTATCGCCAGTACTGGGCAAGTTACTAAAAAATAGTAACTAGTTACAGTTACTAGTTACTTCTTTTATTGAGTTACTGCATGATTAAAGTAACTAGTTACTTGGAAAAGTAACTTTCACGTTACTTTTAAATGCATACTTAAATCATCTTGCACACAGCAAGATCAAGGGCCCCTTGCTCTCATCAGAGAAAAGAAAAAAAACTGATGAGAAAAAAGTCTCATCTAACAGAGAAAACGTCTCAGATTTACACAAACTACTGTAATCAGTAGAAAGTCAGAAATTTGCTAGAAATAAAGCTGTAAATTCACTGAGAAAATTTTGGACCCCTGGTGGGCCGTTTTGGGCCCACGAGCCATATGTTTGACACCCCTGGACCAGCCCATTAAAAACGCATATTTAGAGGATTTACTTCCATGAAATAGTTGCATATCACAACAGCATGTAAATGAATGAGATAAAATAGAAAGCACAGACAAATGAAAGGTAACTGCTTCAAAGAAGCTATTCTTTGCTGCAACAAATCAGTCATTTTTTTCTCTGTGTGTAAGAAAACTTTACATGCCTTTAATTCAGACATTAAATGTGAGCTTCTTGCTCAAAAAATACTCATGTTTAACCACAGAGGTAGGAGCTGGTAGGAGCTACTTACCACTCAGACAACAGGTGATCGGGGCTCGATAAGAGAAGTTGCCACCGCCACGGCATTTCTTCACCGGGTTGTGATGTGAACTGGGGCAGGACAGGAAACGGACCCGCAGAGGAGACTGCGTGATGGCTGTGTCAGTTATGGTAGGGTCAGTTTATACTTATTTGCTTGCCTTTGCCTTTGGCATGACAACCTCCAGCGGCTTGAGGCCGCTGGTGGTGCTGGGGATGGCAGTCCTGCTAATAGCCACCAAAACTGTGTATTCACCCCCAGTTGGCAGCTGATGAGGAGGGTGTTTAGCAGCTGCAAGTTGTACGATCATCTATTTGCGCTAAAATATCTAGCCATATTAATAAAATGAGTAAAGCAAGTAATGCATCTGATCAAATTTCAGTAACTGAAACGCATTACTGAATTTTTAAACTAATTGTGTTACACAGCACGTTACTGCTAAAGTAGTGGCGTTACAAAGTAACGCGTTACTCCCAACAATGATGATCAGAAACTATGAAAAAAAGGGAAAAAAATCTGAGCGTTCTTAAACTGTTTATTTCTACTAGCTGTAGCTCAGGATTTACAACAGATCAGTTATCAATGAATTACGTGCCAAGAACCAAAAATCAACAACAATGGTAGAAAACACTGTATCGACTGTATTGTATGATCTGCAACAGTGACCTTGAGTTCCACCTGGAAGCAGACTCACCTACATGTCATTGTGTTAAGAGTTTGGTGAGCATCGGGGCAATTGCCGAAGTAGCAATTCTCATGACGTGTGGATGAGCGGAAATATTCCGTTTATTAAATGGCATTCAAGTGTGAGCGTGCATTACTCACCAGAATCTTGTTGGAGTCGCTGAGTCGTCCTTTCAGAGCCAGAGGGAGCTCCCCAATGTTGGCCGTGATAAACTTAGCCTCCGAGATGATGGCCACCGCCTCGTCCAGTCCCTCTTTTCTGATCTTCCAGTTCTTATCCCCGATGTTAGACACCAAGTCTGACGTGATCTTGTCACTGAGACAGAAGACAGCGGCATGGTGTTCTACAGTCACTGTTATCAGACATCATCCCAGGTCCTTCCAACAGAACACCAAGGCTTCAAGAACAAACTCGAGACAGAACTGGAAATGTCTTTCTACACAAATAAGAACTCTGCTTCATGTCAGACCCTTTTTAGGATTGTCCCCAGTACCAGCTTTGAATACTCAATTGGAACAAAATATTGTCACTGCATTTCTGCTCACTTAATGGACTGAAATTTGTGACTTTTCTTATAAAATTTTAAACTTTCCTTCTATTCCTTTATAAATGTGTGACTTCTACTGTAAACTACTTTTTCCTTATGTCAAAAACTTCTTACATTTCCAGCTTTTCTTGTAAAGATTTTTTTTTCCTCAGATTTTTAATATCAATTTTATGTTTTTTTCCTTGCATATTTAGAAATGCTTTCATGCAAATCAGTGGCTTTTAACATCAGTTTGCAAGCACATTTTGTTGTTCATATTTTGGCATTTTAATTTCTCTTTACTGAAACTGGACTCAGAAAAACAAAGCCAAGTACTGAAACATCAAATGTAAATATTAAATGTGAAACCTGAATATCAATGTAGCAAACAGACCAGAGCACAAATGACAGAGTAGCTCATTCCAGCCTGATGAAATCACAGAGTTCTCAGATGTGCTGATCGTTGACCTAGAACTCAGCCTTGACACAGACTCACAGACTCACTCGAGGATCATTGTGCACCAGTTTGCCAAACATTGGAGCCACTGCCTATGAGCAATAATTTTGGAGAAATCATAAATGCCCAGATGTCCTGACCTTTGACAATGATCTTGAACTCAACTTGGATACAGACAAACCTGAGGATCTTTGCGTGTGAGTTTGCTGAGAATTAGGGCAATTGCTTAAGAGTGCTGAGCTCTCCTGACCTTTGACCTTCACCCTGACCACAGCCTGGATCCAGACCCACCTGAGGATAATTAATAAGGATTAATGAATAAATTTGAGATTTTAGCCTTGTATCTCACGGAGCAGCAAATGCTGACGAGCGTTTACGAATGTTGCAGTTTTGGGGTTTCGTCAGGGTTCATAAAAGGTCACCGAACAATTCAACAGTTTTTCTCATCACCAAAAAATTTTGAATATGCTCAAAACTTTTGTTGTGAATGTATTTTTCTACAAACAGTTGCTAACAGTTCTGTGTGTCTGCAAACAGGGATGACGACGGTAGAATTTTTGATAGCCGATAGTTTATAACTAGTTTTGCCGATGATGATATGCACAGATTTTTCTTTCCACCTATTTACATCTCCTTTGACTCACAGTGATGATTATCTGCATTAACATCCCAGAAACTAGGATGGAGAAGAAACTAAACTAACTCCATCCTAGGCACGTCCCACTAGAAGGAGACACCGGGGCAGACCCAGGACTCGGTGGAGAGACTATGTCTCCAAGCTGGTCTGGGAACGCCTTGGTATCCTCTCTGAAGAGCTGGAGCTGCCTCCACGACCCGGACCTCCGGAAAAGCGGTAGAAGATAGATGGATGGATGGATGGATCTTAGAAACTCTCTTCTCCTAAGTCAAACCAGAATCAGTTTCCCTTACCTGATATCTGTTCGGGGCAGTAGGTCCATAATGTCCTGACCCCCTCCTCCTCCTCCATCTTCATCTAGCTCCTCTCCATCGGCCTCTTCTTCAGCTGCTGCAGCCTTCTTGGTGAATCTGATTGGAGCTGGAGGAGACTGGCCCTGCATCTGTCAGGTAGATGCACACAGAAACACTGATGAGCTCACCATATAAAACATGACCATGTGAAAAGAGTCGAGACAAATTAGAGCTCCCACCTTCTCGAACTCTGCATCTATCTGTGCGAGAAGGGCTGGTTTCTCGTCTTCAAAGAACATCCGCAGTGGAGCTCCCATGTAGAGGTACATGACTCCTAGCAGGGTGATGGCTGCTGTCCGCACCGCAGGATTGGTCGCTGCCAAAGCCGTCTTTACGTTGTTGATGAAAGCCTTAACGTTGATGCTGAAGAGTCATATACATATAAACAGTTAGTTCTGTCCAAGCTATTTGATGTGAATATGAAATCACCTCAGTGTGATGTCGCTGATTAATTTACTTCAATATTAAAGTTAATTTTAATGTCCTGTAGAGACACTGGTAGGGTAACATTTATTTACGGATTAAAGAAAAGCTGATGTGGTGCTGTGAAATAAAACCCACTTCAGGTTATTTGGAGAGAAAATGGAACAGTTTGTTAAACTGAGAGGGAACAGGCCGACTAATAATTTAGATGATTATGCTGAGCCTAAAAATATTCACATCTATAATGACAATAATAACATTTCTCTTTCTTCCCCCCTTTCCATTTGTCTGTGAGGTCCAGTGGTAAACCTGGAGGAACTGAAGCTGGGTTTATGCTACACCTCCACTCTGAACGTCTGCTTGATCACCAGGCTTGTGTGACATAAATTACGTTATCGTCTCCAGTCCACTAGGCTCCACAGGATCCCTCCGCTGCCGAGTGCGTGCAGCCCAACTTTTCTGCTGCGTTGACTACGAATGCGCAAGGTCCAACCTCCCATTACAGAGGTGGTGCTACCAACACAGCATGCAAAAACAAAGAAGACAAACTAAAAAGAAATAGAAGATAGAATAGACGATTAACGGTAAAAGTAGTTAACACAGGAGTTTATTTTCTCCTCTGTGCAGACACCATCGTCAATGCTAAAATCCACCTGGCTCTTGCTTTTCTTCTTTTATATAGCCAGTGAACAAACTGGTGCATCAGTGCACTTGTGCTACCTATAGAGCTGGGGTTAAACTACAAATAATTGTGAAGAGCACATGACAAACTCTTAGTCTAGCAGACAAAAAAAATGAAGCATATATACAGCAGTAGGGCTGTGCAATATGACAATATATATCTGTGACGCAATAAAAAACGTCTACAGTTTCATATAAAACTATTGTTTATATTGGGATTTAAGAGACGTACCCATTTCTACTCGTCACTGCCCTGCCTCTCCCCCGCAGTACACCAGGTGCGCCACAGCAGCCAACTGTAAGCTAATGTTTTGCCATTACTTCTGTGGAGCCGCTACTTCTGTGCCAGCCAGAGATGTTGGACTTTTTCCCACCGTGCTGTGTCAGAGAGGATAGTCCTCTAGCCTCGTTTTAATTACAGGCAAGTCACGTTAACACCATCTCTCTCTAATTATAAAGCGGCAAATGCTAAATGACGATGCTGACTTGTCGCTAACAGGAAACATTACAGTGTATCAGACCATCGTTCTGGTTTAAATCACTGCAGTTTCTTAATGTTGTCTGAAAAAATATTACTAAACCTGCAAAAATGCGTGACAGCGGCCGCATTCACACTAAATAAATAATAAATTAAAACATGTTGGAGGAAAAAAGTGGCTCTTAATGTAACTTGATTTCTACCAATCATTTTTAATTAGTCAAGTAGCGATAAAGAACAAAGTGGAAGTAATCTCAAATGCACATTAAAAACTATTTTATAACACTGCAAAATTAAGAGGGGAAAAAAGCGCATAAAATTAATGACAGGTGAATTTGTACAATTGATTTTTTTCAGTATGTAATCTAAAATGTAGAAAAAGAGATGGTCCTTTTATTGGTTATTATATATACAATCTATCCACCTTATTCCTGAGGGCACTGCTGGAGAAATGATTAAGGGGCAACTTCCGGTTTCAGCTGAAGTAGTGTTAAATCAGTCAGCAAGAGCGGAATAGTGGGGCATTTAAAGTACCGTTTTTAAAAGGGTTTCAAATTTATTTTAATGTATAGTCCACATCCCTGTTTGGCAGTCAAGTGATGGCTAATTTCAGCCATTGTAGTTTTAGCATTTTTGAATGTTTTTGCATAATTCTGGTACTTGTTGTTGCTGCTGTTCATGGTGAGAGGCTTCTCACTAATAAGCACAGCTAAATCTGTGGCTTCAACAGCAATGCATAGATCCTGCACTGAAAACTAAAAAGGACTGTTCGTGTAATCCGTGGTCCAGACACAGGACAGACAACAGCACCAGGTATGTTTTCACTTGTATGAATGTCACACATCTGACGTTTATACATGTCACCAGATGCAAGGCTGCTTGAAGTAATTTAATAAATAAAAAAATGTTAACAGTTTGCTTCCTAAGGCTCAACGGATTAAGAAAGGTGTCAAATAGGGTTTTTTTTTCTTATTGCATTCAGTGCACTGCCTTGGAACATTATGGACTTGATATTAGCACCTTCAGCATGCATTAATTTTTAAATTATCACAAAATACAGATCAATAAAATTTTGAACAATTGTCAGAAAAGATCTGTACGTGTTAAGTTAAATAACAAGCATTCATGGCATGACAGCAGCATGGTTTCCTCTGGTAACATTTCTGGGTAGCAGCCCGCCACACCTGGAAATTTTCCACAACTCTGAGGAAATATAAATTTAAGGAAAAAGACATGAAGGAATGATGATACGCAAGCATGCACACGAACAAAACGCGTGACCGTCATCCATGCAGAGTTCAGAAGCACTCCCCCCCACCCCGCGTGTTCCAGTCAGCAGGTAGTGTGTCTCGCTACAAGCATTACTGTCTGAGAGAGACATGAGCTTATTAAAGTACTTTAATTGCAGAAAAAAAAAAATCAGAAGAGGTACGTAAGCAGTGAAGGCATTTATCATAGTTTTAACCCGCTGGTAACGGGAGTAATAATGGAAGAATTGCTTAGCTAACACGTGTGGTTGAGTTTTTGTTGTTCTTATTTCAGACAAGAATAAAAAGGGAGATGTTTTTACCTTTACCTGAGTTAATATTAATTAATGTTCATTATTATGTACCTGGCAAGTTAAGATGACTGAAATTCATGAAGTCAATGACTTTAATCCATCAACAGCCTTCAGACAAACTAAATGTGCCAACATTTGGATTTCAAAATAAGGGAGGTTTTTCCTGCCATCTGGGTGGTGAGATTTCTTTAAAAAGAAAAATTAAAAAAAAAACTATAAATATATAGAAAATAAATTAAATACAATTTCATTAATATTTTTTCATTGAAATTAGAGTTAAATTATTCTTCTGTTCTGGCTCTGCAAAATTATGGTCAAACATGTAAATTGTTATAAGGAAAAAGTAAAAAAATTACACAGTTGGTTTCAAATTTATTAAAAAAAAACAGTAATTTTATTTTAAAAGAAATAGACAAAAATTAGCCATAAAATAATCCCCAAATTTATAATAAAGTTTCAAATATACAAGAAAAGTCAATTTGACAAGAGGAATTTACAAATTTGAGGAAAATGGTTTCAAATTTAGATAAATTTACAGAGAAAAGTAGAAAACTAAAAAATTGTTATAAATTTTGGAGAAAAACCTCAAACCTTCAAGAATGAAGTCATTACTCAAGTTTTTAAATGGGTGCTCTTTGTACCCTTAACTAGAAATTTTTGATTGCCTACTTTTAATTTACATGACACTTGATATTTTCTAACTTGTTTGTATACCACTATAGACAGAGAGAGAACCTGAATTAGACAGGGCTCAGTGAGGAAAAGATGAGACAGAAGAGAGGAGCCAAGGAGAGGAAAGTACTCAGGTAGAGGCTCTAGGAGAGGTGAGAGCAGAGGAAGGAGAGAAGGATGACACCAGTAAAAAGTCCAAACACAGGACGTCTGGGTGGGACCCCAACTGGCCCAGTATTCCAACATTCAAGCCTCGGTTGTACAATACTTCAAATGGTAAGTTGTGCATACAAAGTTGCTGTGCAAAATTTAAAAAAAGAAAGAAATAGCATAAAATTAACATATTCCGGTTACAATAGTGTCATGTGTTTTCTGCCACCCCCCACCGGAAAAATATGTTGCCACCACACCAAGGTCTTTAAACTACAGGAAACACTGAGCAGCATGAGCATTTTATTGTCGGAGTAAAACAAACAGCTGCAGCTGTCTGTTTTACCCCGACATTAAAACACCCAAGCACAGTGTTGTGGTTCTTTGTGGCTGAGTAGATTATACAGCCACACAGTGCTCTGAGGTAAATTTGATTATGTCCAACATCTTTTAACAAAATGCAGCTGACTTTACTGCGGTGGAGACATTGATAGCAGCGGAGTTAAATAATGGAGCTACTGTCTGCCAGGCCACTTTTTAAGGTCATCTTCTCAACCCTCAGTAGTCGTAGGAAGTGGTATGATAATATTACTCCTTTTGAGGTGCAAAAGGCCGTGTTCCTGCATTTTTGAAGCCAAAGTCGTCATTTTTTAACAAGGAAAAGTGTCCCGTTTCCGTGACAACCCCATGTTCTGAGCTAGTACCGGAAGTTGCACACATAATTCACGTAAGGCATCATGGGGGCTAGGAACAAGGTGGATAGAATTTACAGAAATGTATATTGTGATATATACCATTATCATCAAATAAGATTACTTATATTGTGATATGAAATTTTGGTCACATTGCACAGCAGTGTGAGCAACGAACGGCCTTGTCCAAAGTAAATGTGAATCATAAACAAAGCTTGAGGGCTAACAGTCAAAGGAGCTACAGAGAGAATGGTCTGTAGTCAAGATTTAACAAACAAAACTGACTTTTGACAAAAATAACTACAATACCAGACTGTCAATGACGGAGCAGCTCATTCTGGCCTGATGAAATCACCGCGAGCATGATCAGACCTCCTGACCTTGACAACAACTTTGGTGTAGACCCACCAGAGGATCATTCTGTACTAGTTTCGTTGGGCAATTGTCTAGGACAAGGGTATGTAACCTGTGGTTTGGAAGCCACATGTGGCTATTTGCCCATGGCCAATGGCTCCCTGAGAACTTTACAAAAAAAACAAACTTCAGAGAAAAGAAGCCATAAATTTATTTGAAAAAGGTTGCAAATTTACAAAAAAAAAAAAAGAGTCATATTTAAGAGAAAAGCAGAAAATTTATGCCAAAAATCTCACAAGAGTAGGGCAGAAAGTTGTTGTTGGTTTTTTTTGTTTGTTTTTTTCCCAAAAAAAAAAATTTAAAAAAAAAATCCCAAAAATATACCCATAAATTTACAAAAAGTCACTAAATTTCTGCGGAAAAAATTTGCAGTTCATGGAAAAAAGTTGCCGTTTTATGAGGGAAGGTTAGTTTTATGTGAAAATTGCTGCAATTATACCTATAAAACTAACAAATTTAAAAAGAATTTATCAGAAAAACAGAAAATTTTTGAGAAGAGCCCAAAAATGTATATAGAAAACTCACAAAATTAAAAAGTCACACACATCAGTTAGTTCCAACCAAACATTATGATTTGTCAATAGTGATTCCAGGCGTTACTATATTCCACGATAATCACTCTGCTTCAAAGGTGTTCAAGTAACCATTAATTATAGTTATTGACTCTCCAGTCTATCAATTCAGTGGGTTCTTATAGATGAGCATTTTAATTAGGGCTGCAACGATTACTCAAATAATGAGTAATTCGATTACAAAAATTCATTCAAAGCTTCGTTTAATGTGGCACTTTCAGTCTATATGACCTTCTTCCAGTCACGCTATGTAAACAAAACACGGCTTTGTTTAACCTCTTGCACTCTGGTGTACCGTGGACGGGCAAGTCTCTGCGTCCCAGAGCGCACGAGGGCGCTGCACCCAAGCGCGCACTGAAAAAAAGTTCTTCCACTACAGACACAGCCGCGAACAGATCAGATATGATTGACCTCTCATTCGACTAATAAGAGCCTTGAATTGGGTTTCTGAAACATTGAAGAACCAAGAACTGCAAACCTAGCAAGAAGGACCCGCCTACCAACGCTGTGAATGCAGCAAGCCAATTGAAGCACAGAAGTTCGCAAGCTGTTTTGTCTAAGGCTGGGTGAAGAGAGACTGACTGCTGCAGCCACAGGCGGTGCTTTTTTTTTTTTTTTTTTTTTTTTATTCCAGCAGAGTAGACGTTTAGGATTCTCTTCCATGGTCATCATAGACCGATGGAGGCCGACGACGAAGGTTGTAAATCATTCGCCAAAACCGCAATCATGGAAGCGCAAAACCGCAATAATGGAATTATGTTTTGACCGGGTCGACCAGAACCACGAGTCCATAACAAGGGACCAGCGTCGCGTTCGTCTGACAATGAGGAAGAGAAGTTCGCCAGGACACTGCTGTGAAGAGGTAAGGTGTTATAAGCTAAATTATTCTTTATCCCTGAAAATTGTAATCAAAAAATGACTTTTGACTGATCGGTAAATTACAACTGTGCGGCGCACGAAGTCCTAAGTCCGTGCGCCGCGGTACACGGTTCATTCGCCGCGTTCGCACCGTGAACGCTCCCCCCCGCTACTCTTCTGCAGCGAGGAGCGAGGGGGGGGGGAAGCCGCGGTGACTGTGCCGCAGTCGCCACATGACTATTCCGTCATGTAGCGATGGCCAATGTCCGTCCTGGGTGGGGGGGGGGGGGGGGGGGAGACAAACACCACCCCCCCCACACACACACACACACACAGAGCCCTGAGTGTCACCTTTCATTAGAGCCCAAGATGAAGCTTCTATATTGAATCATTCAAAAGTTAGACGTTTTTCCAAACTGTGCCATTTGGCACAATTTGGCACAGTTCCAAAACGCCTGGGAACTACCTGAGGAAAAAGCTGTGTAATATATTCATTTTTTGAGGTATTGTTACAAAATTTTGACCTCAGCTGGATAACACTTGGTTCTACTGTTCTGTTGCATTTTCCAGCCCGGATCTGAAGCTGTGTGTTATCTGCAAGCATTTGTATCCAAAAAAACACCCAGGCCAAATTTATTTTCTTCAAGTTCAGTATGTTTAGATGACTGTAACTCAGTGGCCGGAGCACTTAGAGAGATTATGACTGTTTTGCCAAAAAATTCAAAGTGTTTTCTTTTAAATGAGACCAACCCCATGAAGACGCTGCAAAGGGTTGAAGAACAGCTTTCGATTTACTTTGGGCACGTTATTTTTTGGCGTTTTTAGGGAAATTGACCGGAGTGCAAGGGGTTAATGGCACCATATCAGAGCGATGGCAAAAAGGAAGAAAGTCAGAAAAAGTAATGACAAAAAGTATCTCAAGTCTAAACAGGGTGTAACCAAAATAATCTCATAATGTAAAAGAGATCCTGAATCAAGTTAAAAGATCCAAGATTCTAGGCAAAATGAAAAAAGACAAAGCAGGAATAATATTTTTACAGGAAACCCACCTAACAGACTTGGAGCACACTAAACTTAATAGACATGGGTTTAAACTGATCTCTTCATCTTCATATAAGTCAGGGAGGAGGAGGGGGGTAGCGACATTGATCTCAACCAAAATTATGTTTGAAAGGGAAATTATGTTTGAGGGAATTCAACCCCAGTGTAAAAGATTATACATTTTACTCAGCACCACATTCATCATACTCAAGGAGTGACTATTTTTTTATGTTTAATAGAGACATTGGAAGAGTAAATTCACCAACCATAATGCTCTGCACTGTGTGTCTATTTATATACATTTATAGTAATATGGACATATGTTTACTAGATGTTGTTTTTTCTTGCCTTCTGATTGTTTCTCTGAGTGTTGCTATCCCTATGCTGTTGCAATCCTGGAATTTCCCCATTGTGGGACTAATAAAGGCTTATCTTATCTTATCTTAAAAACATGTAAAATAGGACTGATGGATCTCTCGGACCACAGTCTGATCTATATGGACTTAAATATCCAAAAATACAGCCTTAATGACAGATATTGATGAGTTACTTCAGAGATGGATGTCACTACCAATGTCGATGATCGGGAGAATTAATATACTTAAAAGTAATATCTTACCTAAAATACTTTATTTCAATACATTCCCTTACCACCACCTTTAGATTTATTCTCAAGAATTAAAAAAAAGTTAGTGGAATTTATATGGAACAACAGGAGGGCTAGATTACGTCTGTCTTTATTATATTTACCATTTGATCGTGGAGGTCTGAAATGTCCAAATTTTATGTTGTATTATTGGTCGGCACAACTGAGGTCTATGACATATTATTTTTCATCAAATGATCTCCCTCACTGGACTGAAATGGAATCATACAATTTACCTTTACCTCTTCCCATATTCATATACTCAGATTCGGCAAAAAAAATTACAAAAACAAGTTAAAAATCCATTTGTAAAGCATATGATCAAAATATGGTGTGAAGCTAAAAACTATTTAAAAGAACCACAGTTATTGTCACAATTTAGTCCAATATGGGGTAATCAATATTTTAAACCAGGGAGAGCGGACGCTGTATTTAAAGTATGGAATTTAAAAGGGATACAAAAGATTCAGGATTTATATTTGCCATGTGCAGAAAACAATGTCTTTTGAAGAGCTGAGGATCAAATTTAATCTCAATAGAACACATTTTTTTTAAATATCTTCAACTTAGAAACTTTATTCGATCAAATCAAAATAAAGCTCTCACTCGACCTATCTATTCATCCTTGGAAAAAATGTTGATGAAAGATAGTAAAAGAAAGGGTATTATTTCAGAGTTTTATAACTCATTGACACTATCTTCAAGTGAAAATTCACTGAAAAGATTAAACTACTGGAAAGAAGATCTGCAAACTGAAATTTCAGAGGAACAATGGGAATTGGCTTGTACAGAAGCTCAAACCAAATCAATAAATGTACGCCTTAAATTGATACATTTCAAATGGTTAATGCGGATGTATGTTACACCGGAGGAGTTAAATAGATATAACAAAAATACACCAGATACATGCACAAAATGCATGGAAAGTAAAGGAACCCTATTTCATTGTGTATGGGAATGTAGATTAATAAGAATGTTTTGGGAAGAGGTGAGGGTAACAATTGAAAAAATAATCTCAAAACAAATCATATTGAATCCTAAACTGTTTTTGTTGGGTCTGTACCCAGAAAAGCATAATTTTAATAAAAGTGAAAGAACATTCATAGACCTCAGTTTGCTTAATGCCAAAAAATGTATTGCACTATTATGGAAAAAGACTCATAGACCAGATGTGACTCAGTGGTTAAGACAGATGTTAACAAACCTTCCATTAGAAAGAATAACATATATACTGAAATCAAAGGAAATTGTGTTTGAGAATATATGGAGACCTTTTATTGATTATGTAAAAAATTTAAACATAACTCTTGAAGAAGAAGGTGAATGATGTGTGTGGACCTTGTAAATTCCAAACTGGTGAACATAATATGTATACTTATGCATTGGATTGTCTAGAATAAACAGAGGAGCATTGTTGAAGATTTGATTTTGTTGGTGGTTGTTGGTGTTTTTTAGTGCATTTTTTTTTTGTAGTACTTTAGTGTTAGTGTTTGATTGTTTGTATCATGTTTGTTAAAAAAAAGGTTCAATAAAGATATTGTGGAAAAAAAAAATATCCAAAAATACACAAATAATACATTTTCTTGGAGGTTAAATTCAAATGTGCTGAAAGGACCACTGAAAGATGAATTGGAATCAGATATTCTCAGATATTTGGAAGAAAATGATAATGGAGAAGTATCCCCTTTCTTGACGTCCCACTTGATGAAGACCCTGGAGAGACTGCTCCTTGCTCATCTCCGCCCCCTGGTGGAACCAGCGATGGATCCACTCCAGTTCGCCTACCAGCATGGCATTGGGGTGGAGGATGCGGTGATCTTCCTCCTTCACCGTTCTCTGTCCCACCTGGAGAAGCCCGGGAATATGGTGAGGATCATGTTCTTTGACTTCTCCAGTGCTTTCAACACCATCCAACCGATGATCCTGAAGGACAAGCTGCTGCGCGCAGGGGTGGACCAGCACCTGTCATCATGGATCCTGGACTACCTCACGAACCGGCCTCAGTTTGTGAGAACCCGGGACTGTGTTTCCGACACGATCATCAGTAGCACGGGGGCCCCCCAGGGAACGGTGCTGGCTCCTTTCCTGTTCACTCTTTATACTGCGGACTTCTCACACAACACAACACATTGCCATCTACAGAAGTTCTCTGATGACTCTGCGATTGTTGGTCTCATCTCCAACGGAGATGAAGCTGAGTACAGAGGGCTTATCCAGGACTTTGTGGACTGGTGCCATCGGAACTGCCTCCAGATCAACGCGAGGAAAACTAAGGAGCTGGTGGTGGACTGCCGCAGGCATGGGCAGCCCCTCACAGCACCAGTAAATATACAGGGAACAGACATCGAGATGGTGACATCCTATAAGTACCTGGGTATTCATCTGAACAATAAACTAGACTGGTCACACAATACTGACGCACTCTACAAGAAGGGACAGCGCAGGCTGTTCCTGCTGAGGAGACTCGGGTCTTTTGGTGTACAAGGGGCGCTGCTGAAGTCATTCTATGACACGGTGGTGGCATCAGCCATCACTTTTGGAGTGGTCTGCTGGGGCAGTGGCATTACTGCAGCCGATAGGAAGAGACTGAACAAACTGATTAAGAAAGCTAGCTCTGTCCTGGGGCAGCGCCTTGATCCGATGGAGGAGATAGGAGAGAGAAGGACGGTGGCTAAACTGTCATCTCTGCTGGAGTCCGAGTTCCACCCTATGCAGGACATACTGGATGCACTGAGGAGCTCATTTAGCAGCAGACTACATCATCCCAGGTGCACAACCGAGAGGTTTCGTAGGTCCTTCCTACCAACGGCTGTCAGACTGTACAACCTAAGCAGGGCTGCTCGCAGAGATAGCAAAAAGACGTAACAAACTAATAGTTTTTTTGAATGCAAAAGATGCAATAGACTTACACAATGGTCCTCTCCGGCATACAACTAGGAACATACCGGTCGCTATGGAGGGTGAGAATATGTATGGGCACATAATCATACCATGTAGGATAACTAACCTGGGTATTCATCTGAACAATAAACTAGACTGGTCACACAATACTGACGCACTCTACAAGAAGGGACAGCGCAGGCTGTTCCTGCTGAGGAGACTCGGGTCTTTTGGTGTACAAGGGGCGCTGCTGAAGTCATTCTATGACACGGTGGTGGCATCAGCCATCACTTTTGGAGTGGTCTGCTGGGGCAGTGGCATTACTGCAGCCGATAGGAAGAGACTGAACAAACTGATTAAGAAAGCTAGCTCTGTCCTGGGGCAGCGCCTTGATCCGATGGAGGAGATAGGAGAGAGAAGGACGGTGGCTAAACTGTCATCTCTGCTGGAGTCCGAGTTCCACCCTATGCAGGACATACTGGATGCACTGAGGAGCTCATTTAGCAGCAGACTACATCATCCCAGGTGCACAACCGAGAGGTTTCGTAGGTCCTTCCTACCAACGGCTGTCAGACTGTACAACCTAAGCAGGGCTGCTCGCAGAGATAGCAAAAAGACGTAACAAACTAATAGTTTTTTTGAATGCAAAAGATGCAATAGACTTACACAATGGTCCTCTCCGGAATACAACTAGGAACATACCGGTCGCTATGGAGGGTGAGAATATGTATGGGCACATAATCATACCATGTAGGATAACTAAATAGACGGTTATGCTGTTTCATCCCACCTAGCAACAATGCTCTGCACTGTGTGTGTTTATATATTTACATATTTATTCCATCTAGCTACAATGCTCAGCACTGGGTGTGTTTATATTTATATTTATATATCTATATATTTATTCCATCTAGCTACAATGCTCTGCACTGTGTTTTTGTATATCTACATATTATTCCATCTAGCTACATTGCTCCGCACTGTGTGTGTTTATATACTTGCATATTTATTCCACCTAGCTGCAACGCTCCGTACTGTGGGTGTTTATATATTTACATATTTATTCCATCTAGCTACAATGCTCTGCACTGTGTTCATATATTCATATATTTATTCCATCCAGCTACAATGCTCTGCACTGTGTGTCTGTGTGTGTGTATATATATATATTTTATAGTGATATGTACATATGTATATTAGCTGCTCTTGCCTGCTTGTTTTTTTTTTCTTTTTTTTTCTTGCCTTCTGATTGTTGCTCTGAGTGTTGCTATCCCTGTGCTGTTGCAATCCTGGAATTTCCCCGTTGTGGGACTAATAAAG
This sequence comes from Pholidichthys leucotaenia, assembly GCA_020510985.1. Taxonomy (NCBI): domain Eukaryota; kingdom Metazoa; phylum Chordata; class Actinopteri; order Cichliformes; family Pholidichthyidae; genus Pholidichthys; species Pholidichthys leucotaenia. Next base: position 219,280,222 of record CM035840.1, read on the forward strand.
GCTTATCTTATCTTATCTTATCTTATCTTTAATACTGTGGGACGCATGCAAAGCTGTAATAAGGGGAAAGATTATCACAAAACTGGCAATCCAAAAGAAACTGAGACAAGAAAAACTAATCACATTAGAGTCAGAACTTAAGAAACTAGAAAAGAGCACAAAGACAACACTCATTCTAATGACTCGCTCAAAATTAAGGAAATTAAAAAACAAATAAACGAGATCTACGCAATAGAAATGCAGAAGAAACTTACATTTCTGAAAAAAAAAATACTATGAAACAGGTCGCAAATCGGCAAAATTACTAGCCTATAAATTGAGGAAACAACAAACAGAGAGAGCAATCTACAAAATCTGAGACCCAGTATCAAAGGAAATAAAATTTAGAATTCAAGAAATTCTTAAAAGCTTCGAGAATTACTACAAGAACTTGTACTCCCTCAAAAAACACAAAACGCATCCAAAGCCTTCCTAAATACATTAAATCTTCCCAAACTTACTGAGTCACAAAATACAACACTACTGTCAGAAATACAACCTAAAGAATTAGAAAAAGCAATTATGAAACTTAAAGCTAACAAATCCCCAGGAGCAGATGGCTATACAGCAGAGTGGTACAAAACCTTTAAACAGCAATTCTCTCCTCCTGAAAACATTTAACTGTGTCAAAATTGTGTAAATTGTGTGAAAAACTTGAGAGATAAAATTGTGATATTTATTGAAAAGATTCTAGCTACTGAGCAACATGGTTTCCGCAGGGGAAGATCCTGCCTTACAAACTTGCTTGTTACTTTAGAAGAATGGACAAAGTTGTATGACGATGGTTTAGCCTTTGATGTTTTATATCTTGACTTCAGAAAGGCATTTGATTCCGTCCCTCACGCAAGATTAATCTACAAGTTACGCAAATATGGTATTGGTGGAAAGTTGTGTAATTGGATAGATGATTTTCTGAGAGACAGGAAACAAAGAGTGAGTTTAAACGGAATTTGTTCCCCATGGTTAGATGTAACTAGCGGAGTGCCTCAAGGGTCGGTTATCGGCCCGGTAATGTTTCTCTTATTTATTAACGATTTGCCATGTAATATTGAGTCAAAATGTCAAATTTTTGCTGACGACAAAAAACTGTATCATCCCATTCTCTCGCTAGTCGATATGGAAGTATTGCAAAATGATATTGTTAAATTAGTTGAATGGTCAAGGAATTGGTTGTTAGGTTTTAATGAAGATAAATGCAAGGTGTTACATGTTGGTAGAAACAATCAAGGATATGATTATTTTATGAAAGGTAAAAAGTTAGAGGTTGTTACGGAGGAGAAGGACCTTGGGGTCCTCATGTCAAATAATTTGTCATTTTCAAAGCATATCGCTGTATCAGCAGCCAAGGCTAATGGCATTTTGGGTATGATTAAGCGAACTTTTTCGTACATAGACAAAGATTCTTTCCTTGTGTTATATAAAAGTTCTGTCCGTCCATATTTAGAATTCTGTGTTCAGGCATGGTCGCCTTATCTAGAGAAGGATAAAACTGTTCTAGAGAAGGTACAGCGCAGGGCCACTAAGTTGGTCCCTGAGTTACGACACTTGTCTTATGAAGATAGGCTCTCTGAGCTAGGTTTAACCACACTTGAGGATAGAAGAATTAGAGGTGATCTAATTGAAATGTACAAAATTTTACATGGTTTTGAGAATATTGAATATAATGTATTTTTTGAATTGAGGCGTTATGCCGGCCTTCGTGGTCATCCCCTATGTTTAGAAGTAGAAAGGTCAAAATTGAATGTCAGAAAGAGATTTTTTAGTAATAGATCCACTGTACTATGGAACAGTTTACCGTATCATGTGGTCTTCTCGCCAAATGTAAATGCTTTTAAAAATAGTTATGATGACTTTTATAATTGTAACCTGAGAAACACCACCATATGAGTGCTATGTGTCACACGTGTGCTATGTTTTATATTTGTTATCTGTTATGATGTGTTTTGATACAATTTTAATTGTACTTTTATTACACTAATAAATGAATTGAATTGAATTGTTCTCCACATAGGGGAAATCCCCCCCTCCTGGAGAGAAGGGGTCATTGCAGTCATACCTAAACCTGAAAAGGATAAACTAGACAGCTCCAACTACAGACCAATCAGTGTGTTAAATCAGGACTATTGTGGGCTATATTAATCATATATTCCATAACCTACATATGTTGAAGCATGTGGAAATGTTTGGTGATTACATATGTAAGGCGACTTCACACCTCAGAAAGGACAAAGACTCTCAACCGCCAGTGAAGAACAAAGACGTTCCCAGACACTGCGGTGGAGACCGGAGGAGCTGCCCTCACCCCCCAGGGCCATGAGGAGGAGTACGGAGACAATGGGGGGATTAAGATAATGAGGGATGTCAGCCTTTGATATGCATGTCTTTTGTTATGTGCAAATATAAGTTCACAGAGCCGGAGGTAGTCGGTCTCTTTTCTTGCTTCTGCTTCTGCACTTAGATGAGACTTGTTAGAGGAGCTGATAATAAACTTTGGTTTATATATCACACCGCCTCGTTCTTCCAAGCTCTTCTACACTGGTGACCCCTGACGCGAGTATGGACCTGAGGCGTTCCCCCGCGATCGACTCATCTGTGGCGACCCAGGCAGACGCCGGCGCCCACACAGACGGGGGAACGGATGGACGACGTTCCCCACCGGCAGAAGTGATAGAGAGGGCTCAACCGAGCACCAGCGCCGCTGAGAGAGCCGAGGCAAGGCATTCTCACCCTGCGGACACAGCAGTGACGGTCTACACAAATGCCGTCGCTGTCAAGCTGCCGGACTTCTGGCAGGAAGACCCCGCCTCGTGGTTTCAACAAGCTGAAGCCCAGTTTACACTGGCGGGCATCACGGCCGACGATACGAAGTTCTATCACATCGTCGCCAAACTCGACACCGCCACTTCGAGGTGTGTGCGGAGTAGGGATGGGCATTCGGTGAAATTTTCTTCACCGATCGTCGGGAGAATTAATGATTAATAATCGGTTAATCATTAACATTTTTAGGTACGTAACAAGGCAGGTAGACTACATTATAACATCAGGTGCACGGAGAGCCCTCTCTCTGTTCTCGTGTTGGCTCGGCTCGGGAATCTCGCAAGCTGATTGGCCGAGACGTTTCACCCCGCAAGCTGATTGGCCGAGAAGTTTTACCCACCTTGTCTCCCTGCCGAGCGGCCACCCAACAAACGAAGACCGCATTCATTGCTCTATCGCTCGTGTTACTTAGTCTAGCCGCGCAGAACTTTTTGCTGTTCTCTTGTGCGAAATAGTCTTCCCGTCGAGCTACTACGCCGCCTCCTGCAGCTTCCCTCGACGTGTGTACACCGAATCTTCATGACCTTCTCAATAAAGTTTCTGAAAAAAAAAAAGAATCTTCACGACCGCCATTACTCAGCGCGCAACCACTGTTGGCGGTTTCTTTGCGTAATAAGGGTGTTCCATGAACCCTGTCGATGAGGTATATTTGTATGCTGCATTGCAGTGATTGCAGTACACCTGGTCATTTTTTAAATTGAAATGGTGCCACGCAACACTTCGCCGTAACCGCTTAATGATTTGGCGATTGCCCTACGGAAGCCCGCGTGTATCAACTGAGGCACGCCAAAGTACGGCGATGGTGTAATGTTGCCCCCTGGTGCCCAAATTTTGCCATTGCATTGTTTGAGGACGGCCGTACACTAGGCCTCGGATTGTTGAAAAAAAAAAAAAACGGTTTGTCGACGAAAATGAACTTCCTCGGTGAAATTCTTAATGATCAATTATCGGTTAATCGGTAAATTATGCCCATCCCTAGTGCGGAGCATAATCCGGCGGCCGCCGGCCCAAGACAAATATGAAATACTGAAAGCAACCATCGTGGCAAATTACGTCCCCTCAGCCGAAGAGAGAGCCGAGAGGATCCTGGCGGTCTACGGCCACAGAGGACGCAGACCTAAAGCCCTCATGGAGGACTTGCTGCAGCTTAAAGAGGAGGACAATGACAACTTCCTCTTCCAATTCGTATTCCTCAGCACACTGCCGCCACACATGAGAGGGACGCTCGCCAACATGCGATGCAACACCCAGCAAGACTTCCGCGTGCTGGCCAACGAAGCTCAACGACTCGTCAACGCCTGCAGGGAACAGACACCCACAGCAGCATCCGCAGACCTCAACGCTGATGCCCAGAGCCACGGCGAGCCTCAACCCACGGAGCAGATCCAGCCCGCGGTGACAGCGACACGGCCAAAATGTAACAGACGGAGCGATGTTTGTTATTACCACCACCGCTTCGCCGAGAAGGCTCACAAATGTGTTCCCCCCTGCAAATTTAAACGACCAAAGCCGAGAGCCGTTAACGGCAGAGGTTCTCGGCGAGAAGAGTAAGCTGTTATATGTGACGGACGGACACACCGGCAAGCAGTTCCTTATTGACACAGGAGCTCAACTGAGTTTCGTCATGCCCTCCCAAGCAGATCGAGCCATGGGCACCCGGGGCATCGGAGCGGTGGCAGCCAACGGCTCCAGCATTTACACTTTCGGCGAAAAGAGCCTGCACCTCCACATCCACGGCTGCAACTACTGATGGACATTTGTTGTAGCGGCGGTGAGTTTTAACTTGTTGGGCGCAGACTTTTTGTGTGCATATGGGTTATTAGTTGATCTAGCGAATAGACGCTTGGTTAATGCACTGTCCTTTGCTTCTATTCCATGCTCAGCCCGAGTTTCTCCACCACCTGTGCAGGCTAGCGTCACCACAGCAGGAGGTAAGTTTGAGCAACTCCTCACCCAATTTCCAGCACTCACAATTCCCAAATTCTCAGCCACTGTGGCTAAACACGGGGTTGAACACTTTATTCCCACAACGGGCCCACCCGTATTCGCCAAAGCTCGCCGCTTAGACGCGGCCAAACTCACCATAGCTCGGGACGAGTTTACTACCCTTGAAAAATTAGGCATTGTTAGACGCTCGAAGAGCCCCTGGGCCTCGCCACTTCACATGGTTCCGAAATCCGACGGTTCTTGGAGACCGTGCGGAGATTACCGCAGATTAAACAATGCGACAGCGCATGACCGCTACCCAATTCCTCACATTCAGGATTTTTCACTGCATCTGGTGGGTGCGCGCATTTTTTCAAAAATAGACCTGGTCCGCGGTTATCATCAAGTCCCAGTTCGAGCAGAGGACATTCCTAAAACAGCGGTAATAACCCCTTTCGGCCTTTTTGAATTTTTGCGGATGCCTTTCGGCCTCAAAGGCGCTGCTCAAACTTTTCAGCGGATGATGGACGCAGTATTACGCGACCTTCCTTTTGTTTTCGTCTACCTCGACGACATGCTGGTAGCCAGCTCGTCTGAGGAAGAACACGAGCAGCACATCACTACGGTTTTTCAGAGACTAGAAGAGCACGGGTTAATAATCAATCCAGCCAAATGCAAATTTGGCGTGTCACAAATTGATTTTTTAGGACACAAGAGTTTCTCCGAAAGGGGCAGTTCCACTTCCAGACAAAGTTCACGCGATAAAAAGTTTCCCACGGCCACAAACAGTCAAATCGCTGCAAGAATTTTTAGGAATGGTTAATTTTTACAACCGTTTCCTCCCCCACGCAGCTCAGCTCATGCAGCCCTTATATGACGCGCTCAGAAAACAGAAAGCTTCCAACGCGGTCGAATGGACCCCGGAGCGCGAACGCGCCTTCGCGGAAGTAAAGAGCGCTCTAGCTAATGCCACATTGTTAGTTCACCCCGATCCCTCAGCCCGCATTGCACTAACCACAGACGCTTCGGACCTAGCTATAGGGGCAGTTGTAGAACAACATGTCAGCGGGATCTGGCAACCTTTGGCATTCTTCAGCAAAACGCTAAACCAAACAGAGTAAGTACAGCACTTTTGACAGGGAGCTGTTAGCGCTTCATTTATCCATCCGCCACTTCCAGTTCTGGTTAGAAGGGCGGAGTTTCACGGCTTTTGTAGACCACAAACTGCTCACCTTTGCGATGGCTAAACTTTCCGAACCATGGTCAGGCAGGCAACAAAGACAGCTGGCTGCGATTTCAGAGTTCACCACAGACATTCGACATGTGGCAGGCAAACTTAACGTGGTAGCAGACTGTCTCTCTCACACTGTGACATCGCCAGAGCACGAGGAGACAGATTATTCTGCCTCAGCCGCAGAACTCTTCACTAACGCGGACACATACGCAGCACCTATCCATGCAGGGATAGATTATGCAGCCATGGCAGAGGAACAAAGCAGTGACGCGGACGTGCGCGCACTCCTGTCTGGACCAACAGGGTTAAGGCTGGAGGAAAGGGGTTTACGCGACGGCGTGCCCCCCCTAATATGCGATATTTCAACCGGCCGACCTCGCCCGTTAGTCCCAGCCACATGGCGCCGCCGTATTTTCGACTCAATTCACTCCCTCGCACACCCAGGTGTGCGCGCCTCGGTTAAAATGGTTGCCGAAAAGTTTGTGTGGCCGGGCCTGCGCAAAAACGTAAAAGAATGGGCAAAAACTTGCATTTCTTGTCAGCGCGCCAAAATACACAAACACACAAAAGCCCCTCTGGAGCCTTTTCCAATCCCTGCTAGAAGGTTCGACCACGTTCATGTCGACCTCGTGGGGCCACTACCTTCCTCCCAAGGTTTCACACACCTGTTAACAATGATAGACCGCACCACGCGCTGGCCAGAGGCAGTCCCTCTGGCGTCAACTACAGCGGAGGAAGTCACTCGAGTTTTTTTGACAAACTGGGTGGCACATTTTGGCGTCCCATCGGACATCACGTCCGATAGAGGACCTCAATTTGTCTCGGAGCTTTGGTCAGCCATGTCCAGCAGCTTAGGGGCAACAACTCACCGCACCACCGCTTATCACCCTCAGGCTAATGGGTTATGCGAGCGTTTTCACAGATCTTTAAAAGCCGCCCTCAGAGCCTCACTAACGGATACAAATTGGGTATATAAACTTCCCTGGGTTTTATTGGGGTTGCGTGCTGCGCCTAAAGAGGATCTAGACGCCTCTCCAGCAGAATTAGTTTTTGCACAACCTCTCAGGCTTCCGGGTGAATTTTTACCAGAGAACCCAGAGCCAGGGCATCTTCCAGCATCGAGGTTTTTAGGCAGCAACGGACCGGACTCTCTCCCCGGACCGGCATATCACTCTTTTCCATGGGTTTTTGTCCCCCAAGCTCTAAAAAACGCTGAAGTCGTTTTTGTTAGGCATGAAGCTTTAAAACCAACTTTCCGCCCAGCATACGATGGGCCATTCAGAGTGCTGGAACCTGGTGATAAACACTTTGTGCTTGATTTTGGGGATAGAAAAGAAACAGTCAGTATTGACAGACTTAAACCTGCCTTCTTGTTGAGAGACGAGCCTGCACAGTTGGCGAGAGCACCTCGGCGGGGTAGACCCCCCAAGAGAAAAGACTCAGCCCCCCTGCAGGGAACAAATAATCACTCTCCTCCCCAAGCTGCAGATTCCTTACAGGAAGGTCCCAGCAGGACGCCTAAGCGGACCCACAGCAGATTCGGGATGAGATTAAAACCCAGACGGCACAGGGACTGATGCAAACTACTCAACAGTTGTTCACTGATTGTGCTGTAACAGTTTAGGACTGACTTGTGATTTTACTATGCTGTTATGATCACCACTGAACTCTCTTAGGAGCATGGCTGCTGGAAAGTTTCTTCTGTGGCAAGAGGTATAGCAGTTAGTATGTCATAGTAATTATCATAAACTGTGAATTTTTCTATTGTCCTTTTCTTAGTCATTTGGGGGGGCTGTGGGCTATATTAATCATATATTCCATAACCTACATATGTTGAAGCATATGGGAATGTTTGGTGATTACATATGTAAGGCGACTTCACACCTCAGAAAGGACAAAGACTCTCAACCGCCAGTGAAGAACAAAGACGTTCCCAGACACTGCAGTGGAGACCGGAAGAGCTGCCCTCACCCCCCAGGGCCATGAGGAGGAGTACGGAGACAATGGGGGGATTAAGATAATGAGGGAGAAACTTCCGGTTATGGCTGCCACGTAGGACGGACGTGTCTCGCTCTGCTCTGCTCCTGGAGAAAAAAATCGGCAAATAACTCTCTCATTTGGGACAGAACGTATCCCAGCATTTGAGCGAGGATATGTCGGCGAAGCCTAAGGCTGGAAAACCAGGAAAAGGAAAAAGCGAGCCGCCGAAACAGTCCAAATTAACGGACTTTCAGGTCTGTGACGCAGAAAACAAAACTCCATATATGGCGGAGGAGGCTGGCGGCGGTGCGATTTCTGCGGGGAATGGCGCAGATGCGCTGATGGCTGCCATGAGTTCAATGAGAGCGGACTTTTCCTCTAGATTTGATGGGATTATGACAGTGTTGGAAGGAATAAGAAAGGAATTGGGTGACTGTGTAGAACGAACGGCGCAGATGGAGCTCCGTCTCGCTAGTGCTGAAGATGACGTCACCCGTCTTCAATTAAAGGTGCGCACTTTGGAAAAAAAAAATAGATCTCTGGAAGATAATATTTTGGATTTGGAATCTCGGTCGAGACAGAATAATTTGAGGCTGGTGGGTCTTCCAGAGGAATCAGAAGGTCGGGACGTATGTTCCTTTCTGGAAAAGTGGATTCCGGAGGTGCTGGGCAGCGAGGAGTTGCAATCAGCAGTGGTTCTGGAAAAAGCACATCGTATTGGCCCACGGAGAGATAAGGGACCGCCGAGGACCTTAATTATGAAGTTTCTTAGCAACAGAGACAGGATGAAGATCTTCAACGCTGCACGTGCTAAAGGAGAGATTAAACACCAGGACCAGCAGGTGCGGTTCTACCCAGATTTGGCCAAAGGAATCCAACAATTGAGGAAGCAGTTTGATCCCGTACGTAAGGAGCTGCGCAACCTTGGGATTCGTCATGGTGTAATCTATCCTGCGAGACTGCTGACCACGTATGAGGGCAGAACCCACATCTTCAAGACCCCAGAGGAGGCGCAGGAGTTCATCAAGAAGATCAAAGAAGAAGAAGAGACTGGTGGGAGCTAAGCATGAACAAAATATAAGGTAGAATAATTAAGCATTTGCACAGGCATCTGACTGACTTGAAGTAAATAGTAAGTTTACAAAATATAGATTGTATTATATATTAAAAAAACAAAACAAAAACAAAAAAAAAAAACTATGATGTACAAAGTTGTTAAAAATTTTGGAGTTAAGTTGGAAAACTACAGAGGAGAGTTAATGTTACGTCATTAAAAGCAGTAGAGTTAGGGTGATTGGGAGGATGAAGAAGGAGTGGCTTAGGCTGTTCCCCGTGGGTGTGGAACGGTCGATGGCTATATCGGGAGACAGAATTTTTCTTTTGATTTTGGGGGGTTTGCCACAAGTGTGGGAAGGGGAAATTTGTTTGTGTGTAGTTTGTAGGATGAATGTTCAACCACTCATGTTTTTGCTTCTCTGTATGAGCATGTTTACACTGCAAGGTAATCCTAAACTCTCTATTGATCATGGACCAAAGTGTTAATCTTAATTTAACTTCATGGAATTGCAGAGGTCTACAAAATTTAAAAAAACTTAAACAAGTTATGAATAAAATAAAGGACATGGGTTCAAGAATTGTGTTTTTACAAGAAACTCATCTGATAGAGGAGGATGTTAAAAGAATTAGGAGTAGATGGCAGGGAAGTGTATTCACCTCTTCATTTTCATCCCGAGCCAGGGGAGTTATGACTCTCATACATAAATCAGTTCCTTTTCAAGTGAAAAATGTAATTGGAGACAAATTTGGAAGATATGTAATCATTCAAGGTTCTTTGCTATTAGAAAATATAAATCTTGTGAACTTATATGGTCCCAAAATAGATGATCAGAAGTTCTTTGCTAATTTATTTCTCATCTTATCATCACTTACAGGGCAACATATAATAGCAGGGGATTTTAATTGTACATTGAATCCAGGTGTGGATAGATCAACAGGACTGGATTGTACGCACATTGGATGTAGGATGACTATTAATCATTTTATGAAAGAATTGAGATTGTTAGATATATGGAGAGAAATGAAACCACAAGTTAAAGCCTATTCTTGTTATTCCAGTACCTACAAGACATTCTCACGTATTGATTATTTTTTGATTTCCACAGAATTAAGGTCCAAGATTCAAAACTGCTTTTATGATAACATCGTGATCTCTGATCATGCACCCTGTTGTCTAATATATGTAGATAAAAAATTGACAAAGGAATCAGGTAGATGGCAATTTCAGCATAAATGGCTTCAGGATGAGGAATTTGTCAAGTATATAGAAAAACAGATAGACGAGTTCTTTGACATCAATACTACACAAACATCAGCATGTGTAAAGTGGGAGGCTTTCAAAGCTTTTATTAGGGGACATATTATTAGTTATACAGGATCAAAATCTAAGAAGACTCGAGAGGAGAGAGCTAAATTGGAACATAAAATAAAAAATCTTCAGGAAAAAGTGTATGCAGGAAGTGACCCAAGGTTGGAGAATGAATTACTGAGTTTGAGAGCTGAATACGACAAAAAATCAGCGAATAGAGCTGCCTCGAGTCTTCTAAGATTGAAACAATCTTTTTATGAACAAGGTGAAAAATCAGGAAAATTATTAGCATGGCAGATTAAACAATTGGAAATTAAAACACCAATTACCAGTATTATAAGTAATGGACAGGTAGTTATAGATCCTTTAGAAATTAATAGAGCCTTTAGAGATTACTATGAAAAATTATATGATACCAAAAATGAACCTGATTTAACAAAACTAAATGGGTTTTTGAACGAACTATCTATACCGTGTATTCCAAATGAAAACAGGGAGATATTGGAGTCTAAAATTAGTCAAGAAGAAGTTGGGCTAGCCATTGATAATATGAAATCAGGAAAAAGTGCAGGACCAGATGGTCTTCCAGTTGACCTTTATAAAAAATTTAAGAATAAATTAATAAAACCTTTTTTGGAAATGGTTTTAGAAGCATTTCAAAATAATAATTTACCATCATACATAAATAATGCCTTAATTATACTGCTGCCAAAACCAGGTAAGCCCTCTAATAAATGTGAAAATATGAGACCAATAAGCCTATTAAACGCCGACCTTAAGATAATCTGTAAAATTTTAGCAAGACGAATACAAGAAATTTTACCAAATATTATTAATCGAGATCAGAATGGCTTTATAAAGGGTAGACAAGGCTTCCATAATGTAAGAAGACTATTTAATATTATTTATTTTAATAAAGAAGCACCGGATACAGCTCTCCTATCATTGGACGCCGAAAAGGCCTTTGATAGAGTTGAATGGCCCTTTCTTTTTGAAGTCCTACAAAGGTTTGGACTTGGAAATAATTTCATAAAATGGGTTCAAATAATATACAATAATGCTACAGCAGAAATCCTAACAAATAACAATATTTCAAAACCAATAAAAATCAATAGAGGATGTCGACAAGGCTGTCCACTTTCACCTTTACTGTTTACTATGGCAATTGAACCTTTAGCGATAGCGATACGTTTACATTCACAAATATATGGAATTAAAGTTGGACCAACAGAACATAAAATCTCCCTGTACGCCGATGATATAATTTTGTTTATGTCGAATCTAAAAAAATCAATTCCAACCTTGTTGAATTTAATAAAGAATTTTGGGGAAATATCAGGATATAAAATAAATAAAACTAAATCTTCAATATTAATGCTAAATGAGACCCAGAGAAATTACCCAGCCCCTGAGGTAAATCAATTCAATGTTGTAAATCAGTTTAAATATTTAGGAATCCAAATTATGCCTAAGCTAGAATCAGTCGCCAGTGTCAACTATGAAGCCTTAATGTCAGATATCAGTGAGTTAACTCAGAGATGGATGTCACTACCAATGTCGATGATCGGGAGAATCAATATACTTAAAAGTAATATTTTACCTAAAATACTTTATTTATTTCAATACATTCCCTTATCACCACCTTTAGATCTATTCTCAAGAATAAAAAAAAAGTTAGTGGAATTTATATGGAACAACAGGAGGGCTAGATTACGTTTGTCTTTATTATATTTACCATTTGATCGTGGAGGTCTGAAATGTCCAAATTTTATGTTGTATTATTGGTCGGCACAACTGAGGTCTATGACATATTATTTTTCATCAAATGATCTCCCTCACTGGACTGAAATGGAATCATACAATTTACCTTTACCTCTTCCCATATTCATATACTCAGATTCGGCAAAAAAATTACAAAAACAAGTTAAAAATCCATTTGTAAAGCATATGATCAAAATATGGTGTGAAGCTAAAAACTATTTAAAAGAACCACAGTTATTGTCACAATTTAGTCCAATATGGGGTAATCAATATTTTAAACCAGGGAGAGCGGACGCTGTATTTAAAGTATGGAATTTAAAAGGGATACAAAAGATTCAGGATTTATATTTGCCAGGTGCAGACAACATAATGTCTTTTGAAGAGCTGAGGATCAAATTTAATCTCAATAGAACACATTTTTTTAAATATCTTCAACTTAGAAACTTTATTCGATCAAATCAAAATAAAGCTCTCACTCGACCTATTTATTCATCCTTGGAAAAAATGATGATGAAAGATAGTAAAAGAAAGGGTATTATTTCAGAGTTTTATAACTCATTGACACTATCTTCAAGTGAAAATTCACTGAAAAGATTAAACTACTGGAAAGAAGATCTGCAAATTGAAATTTCAGAGGAACAATGGGAATTGGCTTGTACAGAAGCTCAAACCAAATCAATAAATGCACGCCTTAAATTGATACATTTCAAATGGTTAATGCGGATGTATGTTACACCGGAGGAGTTAAATAGATATAACAAAAATATACCAGATACATGCACAAAATGCATGGAAAGTAAAGGAACCCTATTTCATTGTTTATGGGAATGTAGATTAATAAGAATGTTTTGGGAAGAGGTGAGGGTAACAATTGAAAAAATAATCTCAAAACAAATCATATTGAATCCTAAACTGTTTTTGTTGGGTCTGTACCCAGAAAAGCATAATTTTAATAAAAGTGAAAGAACATTCATAGACCTCAGTTTGCTTAATGCCAAAAAATGTATTGCACTATTATGGAAAAAGACTCATAGACCAGATGTGACTCAGTGGTTAAGACAGATGTTAACAAACCTTCCATTAGAAAGAATAACATATATACTAAAATCAAAGGAAATTGTGTTTGAGAATATATGGAGACCTTTTATTGATTATGTAAAAAATTTAAACATAACTCTTGAAGAAGAAGGTGAATGATGTGTGTGGACCTTGTAAATTCCAAACTGGTGAACATAATATGTATACTTATGTATTGGATTGTCTAGACTAAACAGAGGAGCATTGTTGAAGACTTGATTTTGTTGGTGGTTGTTGGTGTTTTTAGTGCATTTTTTTTTTTTTGTAGTACTTTAGTGTTAGTGTTTGATTGTTTGTATCATGTTTGTTAAAAAAAAAAAAAGGTTCAATAAAGATATTGTGGAAAAAAAAAAAGATAATGAGGGATGTCAGCCTTTGATATGCATGTCTTTTGTTATGTGCAAGTATAAGTTCACAGAGCCGGAGGTATTCGGTCTCTTTTCTTGCTTCTGCTTCGGCACTTAGATGAGACTTGTTAGAGGAGCTGATAATAAACTTTGGTTTATATATCACACCGCCTCGTTCTTCCAAGCTCTTCTACAACTATAAACTTTTTACCGCTATCCTTGCCAAAAGGTTAGAAAATATACTGACTTAATTCATTTAGACCAAACAGGTTAAGACAAAGACAGACACAAGATAACATTAGACGCACTTTACACATAATTCATCATATAAAAAAAATATAATTTAAATGCAGCCATATTGGGATTAGATGCTGAAAAAGCATTTGATTCGGTTGACTGGTCTTTCCTGTATCGAATCTTATCCAGTTTCAATTTTCATAACTTCATTAGAACTATCCAGGCATTATATAAAAAACCAACAGCTAAAATAAGGATTAACGGTAAATTATCATCATCTTTTGAACTGGAAAGAGGATGTCGTCAGGGCTGCCCCTTGTCTCCACTGCTCTTTGCAATCTTCATAGAACCTCTGAGCCAATGGATAAGACAGAATCAAAAAATTCAAGGTATTACACTTGGTCAGAAGGAACATAAAATAGCACTCTTTGCTGATGACACTTTAATATACCTGGGGCAGCCGGACACCTCTTTTCCAGAACTAATCTCAGTTTTTTCAAAGTATGGAGAGTTATCGGGGTACGAATTAAACATGCATAAAACCCAAATTTTAACATTCAACTATGACCCAAATCAATATTTACTAAGCAAATTCAAAACTAACTGGGAGATGGAATCTAAGAAATATCTGGGGGTCAATATCCCGAAACAACTCAACAAAATTATAACACTAAACTATAATCCACTGATGGCAAAAATAAAATCTGATCTAGCAAGATGGAATATGATACCATTCTTGGGTACTGCACAAAGAATTGAAGCAGTCAAAATGAATATACTTACACGTCTTCTATACCTTTTCCAAACAATACCGGTAGAACCTCCAAAAAAAAACATGGCAAGAACTGGACAGAAGGATCTCAAGATTCATATGGCAGGGCAAGAGACCTAGAATCAGATATAGAACCCTACAGCTACACAAAGACAAAGGTGGGCTCGCGCTGCCAAATATCTGGGACTATTTTAAAGCCGCACAAATTAAAACTTTAGTAGAGACTTCCGGTTATGGCTGCCACATGAGAAGGACACGTCTCACTCTGCTCTGCTCCTGGAGAAAAAGAATCGGCAAATAACTCTCTCATTTGGGACAGAACGTCTCCCAGCGTTTGGGCGAGGATATGTCGGTGAAGCCTAAGGCTGGAAAACCAGGTAGAGGAAAAAGCGAGCCGCCGAAACAGTCCAAATTAACGGACTTTCACGTCTGTGACGCAGTAGATAAAGCTCCATATATGGCGGAGGAAGCTAGCAGCGGTGCGGTATCTGCGGGAAACGGCACAGGTGCGGTGCTAGCTGCCATAAGTTCAATGAGAGCAGACTTTTCATCTAAATTTGATGGGATTATGGCAGCGTTGGAAGGAATGAGAAAGGAATTGGGTGACTGTGTAGAACGAATGGCGCAGGTGGAGCTTCGTGTCTCTAGTGCTGAGGATGACGTCACCGGTCTTCAATTAAAGGTGCGCACTTTGGAAAAAAAAAAATAAATGTCTGGAAGATAATGTCCTGGATTTGGAGTCCCGGTCGAGACGGAACAACTTGAGGCTGGTGGGTCTACCGGAGGAATCCGAAGGTCGGGAATCATGTTCCTTTCTGGAAAAGTGGATTCCGGAGGCGCTGAGCAGCGCGGAGCTGCAATCAGCAGTGGTTCTGGAAAGCGCACACCGTATTGGCCCACGGAGACATAAGGGACCACCGAGGACCCTAATTATGAAGTTCCTCAGCAACAGAGACAGGATGAAGATCTTCAACGCTGCACGAGCTAAAGGAGAGATTAAACACCAGGACCAGCAGGTGCGGTTCTACCCAGATTTGGCCACAGGAATCCAACAATTGAGGAAGCAGTTTGATCCCGTACGTAAAGAGCTGCGCAACCTTGGGATTCGTCATGGTGTAATTTATCCTGCGAGACTATTGAACACGTATGGGGGCAGAACACACATCTTCAAGACCCCAGAGGAGGCGCAGGAGTTCATCAAGAAGATCCAAGAAGAGACTGGTGGGAGCTAAGCATGGACAAAATATAAGGTAGAATAATTAAGCATTTGCACAGGCATCTGACTGACTTGAAGCAAATAGCAAGTTTACAAAATATAGATTGTATTATATATTAAAAAAAAAAAAAACTATGATGTACAAAGTTGCTAAAAATTTTGGAGTTAAGTTGGAAAACTACAGAGGAGAGTTAATGTTACGTCATTAAAAGCAGTAGAGTTAGGGTGATTGGGAGGATGAAGAAGGAGTGGCTTTGGCTGTTCCTCGTGGGTGTGGAGCGGTCGATGGCTATATCGGGAGACGGAATTGTTCTTTTGATTTTGGGGGGATTACCACAAATGTGGGAAGGGGGAATTTGTTTGTGTGTAGTTTGTAGGATGAATGTTCAACCACTCATTTTTTTGCGTCTCTGTATGAGCATGTTAACACTGCAAGGTAATCCCAAACTCCCTATTGATCATAAACCAAAGCATTAATCTTAATTTAACTTCATGGAATTGCAGAGGTCTACAAAATTTAAAAAAAACTTAGACAAGTTATGAATAAAATAAAAGACATAGGTTAAAAAATTGTGTTTTTACAAGAAACTCATCTAATAGAGGAGGATGTAAAAGGAATTAGGAGTAGATGGCAAAGAAGTGTTTTCACCTCATTTTCATCCCGAGCCAGGGGAGTTATGACTCTCATACATAAATCAGTCCCATTTCAAGTGAAAAATGTAATTGGAGACAAATTTGGAAGATATCTAATTATTCAAGGATCTTTGCTATTAGAAAATATAAATCTGGTGAACTTATACGGTCCCAATATAGATGATCAAAAGTTCTTTGCTAATTTATTTCTTATCATCACTTACAGGGCAACATATAATAGCAGGGGATTTTAATTGTACATTGAACCCCGGTATAGATAGATAAACAGGACTGGACTGTACGCACAATGGATGTAGGATGACCATTAATCATTTTATGAAAGAATTGAGATTGCTAGATATATGGAGAGAAATGAAACCACAAGTTAAAGCCTACTCTTGTTATTGCAATACCTACAAGACATTCTCACGTATTGATTATTTTTTGATCTCCACAGAATTAAGGTCCAAGATTAAAAACTGCTTTTATGATAACATCGTGATCTCTGATCATGCACCCTGCTGTCTAATATATGTAGATGAGAAATTGACAAAGGAATCAGGTAGATGGCAATTTCAGCATAAATGGCTTCAGGATGAGGAATTTGTTAAGTGCATAGAAAAACAGATAGATGAGTTCTTTGACATCAATACTACACAAACATCAGCATGTGTAAAGTGGGAGGCTTTCAAAGCTTTTATTAGGGGACATATTATTAGTTATACAGGTTCAAAATCTAAGAAGACTCGAGAGGAGAGAGCCCAATTGGAACATAAAATAAAAAGTCTTCAAGAAAAAGTGTATGCAGGAAGTGATCCAAGGTTGGAGAACGAATTACTGATTTTGAGAGCTGAATATGACAAAAAAATCAGCGAATAGAGCTGCCTCGAGTCTTCTAAGATTGAAACAATCTTTTTATGAACAAGGTGAAAAATGAGGAAAATTATTGGCATGGCAGATTAAACAATTAGAATTTAAAACACCAATTACCAGTATTATAAGTAATGGACAGGTAGTTATAGATCCTTTAGAAATTAATAGAGCCTTTAGAGATTACTATGAAAAATTATATGATACCAAAAATGAATCTGACTTAACAAAACTAAATGGGTTTTTGAACGAACTATCTATACCGTGTATTTCAAATGAAAACAGGGAGATACTGGAGTCTAAAATTAGTCAAGAAGAAGTTGGGCTAGCCATTGATAATATGAAATCAGGAAAAAGTGCAGGACCAGATGGTCTTCCAGTTGACCTTTATAAAAAATTTAAGAATAAATTAATAAAACCTTTTTTGGAAATGGTTTTAGAAGCATTTCAAAATAGTAATTTACCATCATATATGAATAATGCCTTAATTATACTGTTGCCAAAACCAGGTAAACCCTCTAATAAATGTGAAAATATGAGACCAATAAGCCTATTAAATGCCGACCTTAAGATAATCTGTAAAATTTTAGCAAGACGAATACAAGAAATTTTACCAAATATTATTAATCGAGATCAGAATGGCTTTATAAAGGGAAGACAAGGCTTCCATAATGTAAGAAGACTATTTAATATTATTTATTCTAATAAAGAAGCACCGGATACAGCTCTCCTATCACTGGACGCCGAAAAGGCCTTTGATAGAGTCGAATGGCCCTGTCTTTTTGAAGTCTTACAAAGGTTTGGACTTGGAAATAATTTCATAAAATGGGTTCAGATAATATACAATAATGCTACAGCAGAAATCCTAACAAATAACAATATTTCAAAATCAATAAAAATCAATAGAGGATGTCGACAAGGCTGTCCACTTTCACCTTTACTGTTTACTATGGCAATTGAACCTTTAGCGATGGCAGTACGTTTACATTCACAAATATATAGAATTAAAGTTGGACCAACAGAACATAAAATCTCCCTGTACGCCGATGACATAATTTTGCTTATGTCGAATCTTAAAAAATCAATTCCGACCTTGTTGAATTTAATAAAGAATTTTGGGGAAATATCAGGATATAAAATAAATAAAACTAAATCTTCAATATTAATGCTAAATGAGACCCAGAGAAATTACCCAGCCCATGAGGTAAATCAATTCAACGTTGTAAATCAGTTTAAATATTTAGGAATCCAAATTGTGCCTAAGCTAGAATCAGTCGCCAGTGTCAACTATGAAGCCTTAATGACAGATATTAATGAGTTAATTCAGAGATGGATGTCACTACCAATGTCGATGATCGGGAGAATCAATATACTTAAAAGTAATATCTTACCTAAAATACTTTATTTATTTCAATACATTCCCTTACCACCACCTTTAGATTTATTCTCAAGAATTAAAAAAAAGTTAGTGGAATTTATATGGAACCACAGGAGGGCTAGATTACGTCTGTCTTTATTATATTTACCATTTGATCGTGGAGGTCTGAAATGTCCAAATTTTATGTTGTATTATTGGTCAGCACAACTGAGGTCTATGACATATTATTTTTCATTAAATGATCTCCCTCACTGGACTGAAATGGAATCATACAATTTACCTTTACCTCTTCCCATATTCATATACTCAGATTCGGCAAAAAAATTACAAAAACAAGTTAAAAATCCATTTGTAAAGCATATGATCAAAATATGGTGTGAAACTAAAAACTATTTAAAAGAACCACACTTATTGTCACAATTTAGCCCAATATGGGGTAATCAATATTTTAAACCAGGGAGAGCGGATGCTGTATTTAAAGTATGGAATTTAAAAGGGATTCAAAAGATTCAAGATTTATATTTGCCATGTGCAGATAATGTCTTTTGAAGAGCTGAGGATCAAATTTAATCTTAATAGACCACATTTTTTTTTTAAATATCTTCAACTTAGAAACTTTATTCAATCAAATCAAAATAAAGCTCTCACTCGACCTATTTATTCATCCTTGGAAAAAATGTTGATGAAAGATAGTAAAAGAAAGGGTATTATTTCAGAGTTTTATAACTCATTGACACTATCCTCAAGTAAAAACTCTCAGAAAAGATTAAACTACTGGAAAGAAGATCTGCAAACTGAAATTTCAGAGGAACAATGGGAATTGGCTTGTACAGAAGCTCAAACCAAATCAATAAATGTAGGTCTTAAATTGATACATTTTAAATGGTTAATGCGAATGTATGTTACACCGGAGGAGTTAAATAGATATAACAAAAACATACCAGATACGTGCACAAAATGCATGGAAAGTAAAGGAACCCTATTTCATTGTGTATGGGAATGTAGAATAATTAGAATGTTTTGGGAAGAGGTGAGGGTAACAATTGAAAAAATAATCTCAAAACAAATCATATTGAATCCTAAACTGTTTTTGTTGGGTCTGTACCCAGAAAAGCATAACTTTAATAAAAGTGAAAGAACATTCATAGACCTCAGTTTGCTTAATGCCAAAAAATGTATTGCACTACTGTGGAAAAAGACTCAGACCAGATGTGACTCAGTGGTTAAGACAGATGTTAACAAACCTTCCATTAGAAAGAATAACATACATACTGAAATCAAAGGAAATTGTGTTTGAGAATATATGGAGACCTTTTATTGATTATGTAAAAAATTTAAACATAACTCTTGAAGAAGAAGGTGAATGATGTGTGTGGACCTTGTAAATTCCAAACTGGTGAACATAATATGTATACTTATGTAATGGATTGTCTAGACTAAACAGAGGAGCATTGTTGAAGACTTGATTTTGTTGGTGGTTGTTGGTGTTTTTAGTGCATTTTTTTTGTAGTACTTTAGTGTTAGTGTTTGATTGTTTGTGTCATGTTTGTTAAAAAAAAAAAAAAAGGTTCAATAAAGATATTGTGGAAAAAAAAAAAAAAACTTTAGTAGAGATATGTAACCCAGTCTACACTGCACAATGGAAGGAGATGGAATGCCAAATAAGTGACATTCTCCTACAGGCGATAATAGGGAACAATGCCTTACCTAAACTTTTGAATAACACTAATCCGTAGATAGAGACCCCGCTAAAAATTTGGTTTAAGATAGTCAGAGAGAACCAAACTAAAGAACCCTATCGATTATTGCAATGGATTTCCTATGATCAGGACTTTACTCCTAATAAAACAGACACTAGATTTAAAAAGTGGAAAGAGAACAGACTGATAAAATATTACGATTTTTTTAAAGGACAAACTTTAAGAAGTTTTGAAGATTTGAAAAAACAAGGTCTAGTAAATCAAGACCTTTACAGGTTCTTTCAGCTTAGACACCACATAAACAAAATACTTAAAAAGGAGGATTTGGAAAGGGCCCGGTCAGGTGTTCTGAAGGTTTGAACCCTCAAGCGACCGAGTGGGGTCATTTACGACCCCAGCCATATAATTTAATGTGCCGTCTCTTTATTTTTTATCCAAATTTTCTTTCCTAGCATGAATTTGTCAGTCTACTAATCCTACACACTTTCATAGTTTTTTGCAGGGATCAACCAATTGGTGTGGCGTAGACATCGCAAACTCTTGTGGGGTCATTTATGACCCCGAAGAGACGCACTGGTTTTTAAACATTGGTTTTATAAATTTTATTCAAATGTTCCACTTCTAATAGTTAGTTAGTTAATCCCTTCACACCTGAAGGTGTATATGGGCGGCGCCTATCTCCGTTTCTCTGACCCTAGGCCACACAGCTACTGTAAGTAGTGAAAGCTATAGCAGGGGGTCAGTCCTCTGGTAGCTCTGTGTGTAACTTTACTTTCCCCATTCCATTATGCGGAGCACCACGGTAGAAGGCAGAAAGCACCATTTTTATATGGTCTTTGGTATGACCCGGCCGGGATTTGAACCCCTGCCTCCCGGGTGTGGGGCGGATGCTCTACCAACTGAGCCACCACTCCGGTTTCCACTTCTAATCAGTACAGTGGTACCTCTACTTACGAACGTCTCTACATACGGAATTTTCAGGTTACGACACGCCTCAACGGGAAAATATTGCCTCTCGTTACGAACGAAATTTCAGGATACGAAAGGCAAAAAAGTACGCGCTCCTCGCAGCTCCCGTAGTTTACCGAACGTAAACATACCTGTAGCTGCTCTGCCATTGGCTATCGCCTAGCATCTTCCTGGTATCCCATTGGCCACGAAGTTTTTTTTTTTTTTCCAAAACTTTATTAAGAACAAGGTGAAAGTTTTACGTGTGTGTACAGTACAGAATTAACATTTATTCGCTATGGGCCCCAAGAAAGTGACGGAGATAAGTGGAAAAGGAGAAAAGAAGAAGAGAGTTTTTTTGTCCATACAAACAAAGAAGGAGATAATCGAAAGGTATGAAAAGGGGATGCGTTTGGTTGATCTCGCCAAAGAATATGGCCGTAATACCTCAACGATCAGCACGGTATTAAAACAAAAGGAAGCCCTTACAAGCCGACAAAAGCAAACGTCCTTGGATCAGAACATGAACCAAAGAAGGCAAAAGGTGACGACGTCGACGACGATAGCAGTTAAAAGGTAAATGAACATAATTTTTATTATTCTCTTTTATTATTCTCTTTTATTATTCTTTCTCTCATTTTAAACTCTCATTTTATGTTTATTGTGCAGCAATCTAATTGTAACATGTATTTGTTACATGTTTTGATGCGTTTTTATGATTTATAAAAAATTTATGCCCGAATTTTGGGGGGCTTGGAACGGATTACGGCATTTACATGTAAAAACGCGCCTCTACTTACGGAATTTTCACGTTACGAGAATACTTCCGGAACGAATTAATTTCGTAAGTAGAGGTACCACTGTACTTTATATTGTATTGCCGTGAACCATGGCTAACAGACCTAGGATAGCAAGATTTACATTTGTCTGTTTGTCTGGATTTGTCTGTTTGTTAGCAAGATAACTCAAAAAGTTATGGATGGATTTTCATGAAATTTTCACAGATTGTCAGAAATGGGGTATCCTACAGATGATTAGATTTTGGTGGTGATCCCATTCACCGTCCACAAGAAAACCGCCATTACGCAAAATGCCTTAATAGGTATCATGATCATCATCGTAACTACAATAATAGGTATCATCATCATCGTGATGATGATATGATGACTATGATGACGATGTTCCAAGAGTGAACTGACAAGGACCGTCTAAATAAATGTAATGTTGTTCTTACAGTCTGCGTTTTGGTTATTTCTTGCAATAAAAGTATTATTAGCAAACACATTTTACATTAGATCATTATAAAATACCTGTCTTAAATACAGGGAGTAGTTTTGGTATAATAAACCTCCAACCAGCCATTTATAATAAGGATCCCTGTACAGAGCACAATGGGGTCATAAATGACCCCACTTGGTCATTTCAGTCCGTAAAATAGCTTGGTCGCTTGAGGGTAAATGGCATATAAAGGGATCCCAGGGATCAGATACATTTCTAAAATATACCATGGTCTTCAAGACTTAAAAGGAGACAACACATCATATATAAAAGAGGGGAATTTCACTTTACAACTGGAAATATGGGAAAAGCTAAATAACAACAATGGAAAAGTACTTCATCCCTGCTGTGGAGAGAATTTGGATGGAAAAATTTGGTAAGATTTTTCAGAACAGCTGCACAAAACAAATTTACTCGTAAAGGGTTGAATTGTTGGCACTTGTGTGGTGAAAAGACTGCAAATCATTTTCATGTGTTTTGGTCATGTCCAGTTACCCACCAATATTGGACCAATGTACAGACAATATTGGGGAAAATATTCAAAGTAATAGTTCCCTTTTCTTTTGTAACTTTGTATTTGGGTTTACTACCGGAATCACTGGAAAGACTAGGAGAAAAATACTTACTCACTGTTTTAATATTGGCAAGTAAAAAAGCTCTAACAAAAAAATGGATGTCAAAAGACTGTCCTGCACCTGAAGATTGGATTAACGTGATTCAGGACATTTATTTGATGGAAAAGTTGACATTTGCACTGAGACAGGACATGGATGGGTTCTTGAACTTTTGGCAACCCTGGAACGCATGTGTGTCTTCCATTAGATCTAATCTTTGACAAACACCATTTCAATAATGGCACCTCCCTTTGTTCCAATGCTATTCAGATGCTCTTTTATTTTTCTGCTCTTTTGTTTTTTGGGGTTTTTTTGTTCTTTTTTTTAATTTCTCTTTTTCTTTCACTTAAAAAAAAAGGGTGTTGTAATAATTTTTTTCCAATGTTGTCAAAAAACAAAAAAGGGGGAATATGTGATGAAAATGTAAACAATGCAATGCTGTAATGACCTGTATACCCTTTACAAAAACTTAAAAAAAAAAAAAAGTATCTCAAGTCTGGGTTCATTTCAAGCTCAAATTGAAGGAAAACATTGTGCAGCGTGAACATGGTAAAGCCGAGTGGCGAGCTAGCATACCAAAGTGCCATTGTTACAGTGTCTCAGCAGACGGTATCCAGCCACATCATGCACACCCAGCTCACACAAGACAAGGGACATGATTGAGATTTTAAATCAAGATAAATAGAATGGGGACTTCGGGTTATGGCAGCCACGTAGAAGGACGCGTATCACTCTGCTCTGCTCCTCGAGAAAAAAAATCGGCAAATAACTCTCTCATTTGGAACAGAACCTATCCCAGCGTTTGGGCGAGGATATGCCGATGAAGCCTAAGGCTGGGAAATCAGGTGGAGGAAAAACTGAACCGCCGAAACAGTCCAAATTAATGGACTTTCACGTCCGTGACGCAGTAGATAAAGCTCCAGATATTGCGGAAGAAGCTAGCAGCGGTGCAGTGACTGCGGGTGACGGCACAGGTGCAGTGCTCGCTGCCATTAGTTCAATGAGAGCAGACTTTTCCGCTAAATTTGATGGGATTATGGCAGCGTTGGAAGGAATGAGAAAGGAATTGGGTGACTGTGTGGAACGAGTGGCGCAGGTGGAGCTTCGAGTTTCCAGTGCTGAAGATGACGTCGCCGGCCTTCAATTAAAGGTGCGCACTTTGGAAAAAAAAAATAAATGTCTGGAAGATAATGTCCTGGACTTGGAGTCCCGGTCGAGACGGAACAACCTGAGGCTGGTGGGTCTACCAGAGGGAACCAAGGGTCGGGACCCGTGTTCCTTTTTGGAAAAGTGGATTCCAGAAGCGCTGAATAACGCGGAGCTGCAATCATCAGTTGTTTTAGAAAGCGCCCACCAAATTGGACCACAGAGAGATAATAAGGCAGCACCGAGGACGTTAATTATGACGTTCCTCAGCTACAGAGACAGGATGACGATCTCCGACGCGGCGCGAGCCAAAGGAGAAATTAAATACCAGGATCAACAGGTGCGGTTCTATCCAGATTTGGCCACAGGAATTCAACGGTTGAGGAAGCAGTTTGACCCCGTCCATAAAGAGCTGCGCAACCTTGGGATTCGTCATGGAGTAATTCACCCTGCAAGACTGTTGGTCACGTATAAGGGTAGAACACACATCTTCAAGACCCCTGAGGAGGCGCAGGAGTTCATCAAGAAGATCCAAGAAGAGACTGGTGGGAGCTAAACATGAATAAAATATAAGGTAGAATATTTAAGCATTTGCACAGGCATCTAACTGATCTGAAGCATATAGCAAGTTTACAAAATATAGATTGTATTACAAAAAAACCCCCCAAAAAACTATGATGTACAAAGTTGCTATAAAATTTTGGAGTTAAGTTGGAAAACTACAGAAGAGAGTTAATGTTACGTCATTTAAAGCAGTAGAGTTAGGGTGATTGGGAGGATGAAGAAGGAGTGGCTTTGGCTGGTCCTCGTGGGTGTGGAGCGGTCGATGGCTATATCGGGAGACGGAATTTTTTTTTTTTGATTTTGGGGGGGATCACCACGAATGTGGGAAGGGGGAATTTGTTTGTGTGTAGTTTGTAGGATGAATGTTCAACTACTCATGTTTTTGCTTCTCTGTATGAGCATGTTTATATTGCGAGGTAATCCCAAACTCTCTATTGATCATAGACCAAAGCGTTAATCTTAATTTAACAAGTTATGAATAAAATAAAAGACATAGGTTCAAAAATTGTGTTTTTACAAGAAACTCATCTAATAGAGGAGGATGTAAAAAGAATTAGGAGTAGATGGCAAGGAAGTGTATTCACATCATCATTTTCATCCCGAGCCAGGGGAGTTATGACTCTCATACATAAATCAGTCCCATTTCAAGTGAAAAATGTAATTGGAGACAAATTTGGAAGATATCTAATTATTCAAGGATCTTTGCTATTAGAAAATATAAATCTGGTGAACTTATACGGTCCCAATATAGATGATCAAAAGTTCTTTGCTAATTTATTTCTTATCATCAGTTACAGGGCAACATATAATAGCAGGGGATTTTAATTGTACATTGAACCCCAGTATAGATAGATCAACAGGACTGGACTGTACACACAATGGATGCAGGATGATCATTAAGCATTTTATGAAAGAATTGAGATTGCTAGATATATGGAGAGAAATGAAACCACAAGTTAAAGCCTACTCTTGTTATTCTAATACCTACAAGACATTCTCATGTATTGACTATTTTTTGATCTCCACAGAATTAAGGTCCAAGATTCAAAACTGCTTTTATGATAATATTGTGATCTCTGATCATGCACCCTGTTGTCTAATAGATGTAGATAAGAAATTGACAAAGGAACCAGGTAGGTGGCAATTTCAGCATAAATGGCTTCAGGATGAGGCATTTGTTAAGTACATAGAAAAACAGATAGATGAGTTCTTTGATATCAATACTACACAAACATCAGCATGTATAAAGTGGGAGGCTTTCAAAGCTTTTATTAGGGGACATATTATTAGTTATACAGGTTCAAAATCTAAGAAGACTCGAGAGGAGAGAGTCCAATTGGAACATAAACTAAAAATTCTTCAAGAAAAACTGTATGCAGGAAGTGACCCAAAGTTAGAGAACGAATTACTGATTCTGAGAGCTGAATATGACAAAAAATCAGCGAATAGAGCTGCCTCGAGTCTTCTAAGATTGAAGCAATCTTTTTATGAACAAGGTGAAAAATCAGGAAAATTATTGGCATGGCAGATTAAACAATTAGAATTTAAAACACCAATTACCAGTATTATAAGTAACGGACATGTAGTTGTAGATCCTTTAGAAATTAATAGAGCCTTTAGAGATTACTATTAAAAATTATATGATACAAAAAATGAAACTCACTTAACAAAACTAAATGGGTTTTTGGATGGACCATCTATACCGTGTATTCCAAATGAAAACAGGGAGATACTGGAGTCAAAAATTAGTCAAGAAGAAGTTGGGCTAGCCATTGATAATATGAAAACAGGAAAAAGTGCAGGACCAGATGGTCTTCCAGTTGACCTTTATAAAAAATTTAAGAATAAATTAATAAAACCTTTTTTGGAAATGGTTTTAGAAGCATTTCAAAATAGTAATTTACCACCATACATGAATAATGCCTTAATTATACTGTTGCCAAATCCAGGTAAAACCCTCTAATAAATGTGAAAATATGAGACCAATAAGTCTATTAAATGCTGACCTTAAGATAATCTGTAAAATTTTAGCAAAACGAATACAAGAAATATTACCAAATATTATTAACCGAGATCAGAATGGCTTTATAAAGGGAAGACAAGGCTTCCATAATGTAAGAAGACTATTTAATATTAGTAGATTAGTTTATTTGACAGGGACAGTGCAATAAACATAGACAATTAATCAAAGACAATCAATCTGATGTGTTGCACATAGAGTGTATAGCTATTAGCTAATTTGCAACTCTTGTCCCTGGATGGGCTTTAGAAAAAAGAATCAAGTAAAGATGGGAAAAAATAAAAAAAATAAAAAATATACACAATAACCACATACATCAATGCAGAAAAATTATAAATACACAATTATAAATATTATAAATATTATAAATACACAAATATAACAGCCTGACTCACACTTAACATAAATATTATAAATATTATAAATACACAAATATAACAGCCTGACTCACATTTAACACATATAACATAACTCACATTTGCCTATTTCAGGCCTTCCTCCCTCCGTCACTCACTATAAACAAACATTTATTCCTTCCCTTCATTCACTCTCACTTTGCAGACAATTAATTCATACATGAGTACATTCTTGTTTATTTTTCAGCCAGTTTTTAACATTTTTAGTGAATGCTTTAAAGTCCGTTATTATTTTAATTTCATTTGGCATTGTGTTCCAGATGTGACTGCCCTTTATAGAGAATGCTGTTTGTCCAAATGTGGTTCTGCGGTGGAATATTTTACAGTTATTGTTAACAGAACTCCTGGTGGCTCTGCTGCTGTCCTGTCTTTGGACGAAACCAGCAAGTGGCTCGGGTGCTGATTTATGGAAACATTTGAACGTTAATTTCAGAAGACAGAGGTCAATGAAGCTCTCAAAACTCAATAGGTTGTATTTTTTTAAAACATTACAGTGATGCCACCTAATGGGCTTTTTGTCCAAGATTTTTAGGGTTTGATTATATAATGAACCTATATGTCTTATTGTGGAAGGGGCTGCTTGAGCCCAGACTGTCAAACAGTATGATATATGAGAAAAAACCATAGAATGCATATACAGTGCAGCTGCTTTGTAAGGTATGTAATATCTAATTAATTTAAAGCAGTTCAGATTTTTTTTTACTGTTTTTGAAATTTTCTTTATATGAAGATTAAATTTGAGTTGAGGATCTAGTACAATGCCAAGGTATTTGAATTCTGTAGCTAAACTGATGTCATGATCATGTATATTAACTTTAAAATGTTGCAGGTTACATTTTTTGATTAAAAAGCACATTGAGACTGTTTTCTGAAGGTTCAGCAATAGATGGTTCTTGAGGAGCCACTCTTGGACATCAACCATACTTGTAGACAGTACATCTGCAGCCTGTGCTGGAGTCTTGGCAGCTGTGTAAATAACTGCATCATCTGCATAAAGTTGGCATGTTGCAGCTGAGCAGTGTAACGGCAAGTCATTAATAAAAATGCTGAAAAGTAAAGGACCAAGAATGGACCCTTGTGGGATACCCATGCGGTTGTTTAAAAATGAGGATTTATCCTGGTGAACTTTTACACACTGTTCTCTATTCTGGAGATAAGATGCAAACCATTCTAATGTATTTGGGGAGAAGTTAAAAGATACCATTTTGGATAAAAGCAAACTGTGGTTTACAGTATCGAAAGCCTTTTTGAGATCGAGAAAAACAGCTCCTACCACATTACCCCTGTCCAAGGACTGTTTGACGTTTTCAATAAGGCAACAATTTGCTGTTTCTGTTGAGTATCCTGGTCTAAAACCAAATTGATGTGGATGAAGAAGTTGACTGTCTTGTAAGTAGTCTATCAGCTGTGTAGCTACAACTTTTTCAAGAACCTTAGATAGGACTGGTAAGATAGAGATTGGGCGGTAATTGCATATATCGTCTTTACTGCCTGATTTATGAACTGGTATGACGACAGCTTTTTTCCAGCCAGATGGAAATGTACTAGACCTAATGGAGAGATTAATGAGATGGGTCAGTGGTTTGATTAATATTTTGCTGTGCATTTTGAGAAAGGAGGTGCTCATATTGTAGATATCATTAGTTTTTGAGTTTGACAGTGTTTTAACAATACCAGCAATTAACTTCTCATTTACCTCATTGATGTGAAAAGTATCTGTTGGAAGTATGGAATTTGTGTTGTTGAGCACATTTGGCAGCACAAAAATTTTTGTTAAGTCTTCCACAGAGCCCACAAAGTGTGAATTAAATTCATTTGCCAAAGTAGCCTTGTCACTGACGGTCTTGCCATTGATTCTAAGTTCCTTTACCCCCTTCTGATCGTTTTTTTTATTAGTTAAGTTATTTAAATGCCTCCATAGGGAACTGTTGTTACCCTTTGCATGATCTATCAGTTTATTGTAATAAGATATTTTTGATTTTCGCAGCTCATGTACCACTTTATTTCTTAAACTTTTATACACAAGGTGATCATTTTGTAGTTTGGAGGTTAGTGATGTTTTCAGTGCATAGTCTCGTCTCTTCATAAGTTTTCTTATTTCATTATTTAACCATGGTAGGCTAATCTTCTGTTGTCTACTTTTAATTTGCTTTGAAAATTTTTCTATAGACTTTGTGATTGTTGCAGTTATAAAATTACAACAATCATCTACTTCACATGTTGACATGAGCTGCTCCCAATTTTGATTCTCTAAGTAAGGTTCAAACTCCTCATTTTTTCATTTGGGGATAATAAAATTTGATTTGTCAATATCGACTCTCCCAAAATACTGTAGTCGCTTTTTAGTAAGTTTCCTGACAGCAAGAACCATGTTATGATCTGAGAGACCAGTTACAAGATTATAGGTTCTGGTTATTCGTTCTGGTTTATTAGTAAATACCATGTCAATAAGTGTTCTGGATTGTTTGGTTATCCTGGTGGGTCCTTTGATGATTTGCTGGTAATTAAATTTAGTCATGAGGCTTTTCAGTTTTTGTTTGTCTTTTTTATTATTTATTCTAATGAAGAAGCACCGGATACAGCTCTCCTATCATTGGATGCCGAAAAGGCCTTTGATAGGGTCGAATGGCCCTTTCTTTTTGAAGTCTTACAAAGGTTTGGACTTGGAAATAATTTCATAAAATGGGTTCAGATAATAATGCTACAGCAGAAATCCTAACAAACAGCAATATCTCAAAATCAATAAAGATCAATAGAGGATGTCGACAAGGCTGTCCACTTTCATCTTTATTGTTTACTATGGCAATTGAACCTTTAGCGATGGCAGTACGTTTACATCCACAAATATATGGAATTAAAGTTGGACCAACAGAACATAAAATCTCCCTGTATGCCGATGACATAATTTTGTTTATGTCGAATCTTAAAAAATCAATTCCGACCTTGTTGAATTTAATAAAGAATTTTGGGGAAATATCAGGATATAAAATAAATAAAACTAAATCTTCAATATTAATGCTAAATGAGACCCAGAGAAATCACCCAGCTCCTGAGGTAAATCAATTCAATGTTGTAAATCAGTTTAAATATTTAGGAATTCAAATTTTGCC
The DNA here is from genome assembly GCA_020510985.1 of Pholidichthys leucotaenia. Lineage (NCBI taxonomy): Eukaryota > Metazoa > Chordata > Actinopteri > Cichliformes > Pholidichthyidae > Pholidichthys > Pholidichthys leucotaenia. The sequence continues at coordinate 219,310,670 of CM035840.1, forward strand.
TAAGCTAGAATTAGTCGCCACTGCCAACTATGAAGCCTTAATGACAGACATTAATGAGTTAATTCAGAGATGGATGTCACTACCAATGTCGATGATAGGGAGAATCAATATACTTAAAAGTAATATCTTACCCTAAAATACTTTATTTCAAAACATTCCTTTACCACCACCTTCAGATCTATTCTCAAGAATTAAAAAAAAGTTAGTGGAATTTATATGGAACAACAAGAAGGCTAGATTACGACTGTCCTTACTATATTTACCATTTGATCGTGGAGGTCTGAAATGTCCAAACTTTATGTTGTATTACTGGTCAGCACAACTGAGGTCTATGACATATTATTTTTCATCAAATGATCTCCCTCACTGGACTGAAATGGAATCATACAATTTACCTTTACCTCTTCCCATATTCATATACTCAGACTCGGCAAAAAAATTACAGAAACAAGTTATATATGGTGTGAAACTAAAAAATATTTAAAAGAACAACATTTACTGTCACAATTTAGCCCATTATGGGGTAATCAATATTTTAAACCAGGGAGAGCGGATGCTGTATTTAAAGTATGGAATGTAAAAGGGATTCAAAAGATTCAAGATTTATATTTGTCATGTTCAGATAACATAATGTCTTTTGAAGAACTGAGGATCAAATTTAATCTTAATAGAACACATTTTTTTAAATATCTTCAGCTTAGGAACTTTATTCAATCAAATCAAAACAATGCTCTCACTCGACCTATTTATTCATCCTTGAAAAAATTTTGACGAAAGATAGTAAGAGAAAGGGTATTATTTCAGAGTTTTATAATTCATTGACACTATCTTCAAGTGAAAACTCACAGAAAAGATTGAATTATTGGAAAGAAGACCTGCAAATTGAAATTTCAGAGGAACAATGGGAATTGGCTTGTACAGAAGCTCAAACCAAATCAATAAATGTACGTCTTAAATTGATACATTTTAAATGGTTAATGCGGATGTATGTTACACCGGTGGAATTAAATAGATATAACAAAAACATACCAGATACGTGCACAAAATGTATGGAAAGTAAAGGAACCTTATTTCATTGTGTATGAGAATGTAGGAAAATTAGAATGTTTTGGGAAGGGGTGAGGGTAACAATTGAAAAAATAATTTCAAAACAAATCATATTGAATCCTAAATTGTTTTTGTTGGGTCTGTACCCAGAAAAGCATAATTTTAATAAAAGTGAAAGAGCATTCATAAACCTCAGTTTGCTTAACACCAACAAATGTATTGCACTATTGTGGAAAAAAACTCATAGACCAGTTGTGTCTCAGTGGTTAAAACAGATGTTAACAAACCTTCCACTAGAAAGAATAACATATATACTGAAATCAAAGGAAATTGAGTTTGAGAATATATGGAGACCTTTCATTGATTATGTAAAGAATTTAAACATAACTTTTGAAGAAGAAGGTGAATGATGTGTGTGGACCTTGTCAATTCCAAACTGGTGAATGTATAATATGTACAGTGATCCCTCACTTATCGCGGTTAATGGGGTCCAGAACCGACCGCGAAAAGTGAAAAACCGCGAAGTAGCGTCACCCCCCCCATTTTTTACATACATTTTTTTTGCGTATATATAATATCAATAAGTGTATATTAACCCTATAAATGCATATGTTATCATTAGAACATTAAAGAATAGTTTGAAACATGTAAATAAAATAATAATATAAATAATATACATAAAATAATGTATAAATAATATAAATAATACGTACGTTCATTCTCTCACTCTCTCTCTCGACGGGAAGGCATAGAGGCAGCAGGAGGAGGCATAAAGGCAGCAGCGACGTCTCGGCCAATCAGCTTGCGAGATTCCCGAGCCGAGCCAACACGAGAACAAAATCTCTTGGGGGGGGGGGGGGGCTGGCCAGCGAATCAGAGAGGTGGATTTTGAGTTGTGCCGGCTCTCCGTGTAGTCTCCCTGCCTTCTGCTAGCGCCCGGGCAACTTTTTTCTCAATTTTGAATTTTTGATGAATATTTTTGAAAAATCCGCGATGCACTGAGGGCGCGAAAGGTGAGGCGCAAAGTAGCGAGGGATCACTGTATACTTATGTAATGGATTGCCTAGACTAAACAGAGGAGCATTGTTGAAGACCTGTTCTTGTTAGTGGTTGTTGGTGTTTTGTTTTTTTGTTTTTTTATTACTTTAGTGTTAGTGTCTGATTGTTTGTGTTACGTTTGTAAAAAAAAAAGGTTCAATAAAAATATTGTGGAAAAAAAAAAAGAAGCACCGGATACAGCCCTCCTATCATTGGACGCCGAAAAGGCCTTTGATCGGGTTGAATGGCCCTATCTTTTTGAAGTCCTACAAAGGTTTGGACTTGGAAATAATTTCATAAAATGGGTCCAGATAATATACAATAACGCTACAGCAGAAATCCTAACAAACAGCAATATCTCAAAATCAATAAAAATCAATAGAGGATGTCGACAAGGCTGTCCACTTTCACCCTTATTGTTTACTATGGCAATTGAACCTTTAGCGATGGCAGTACATTTACATCCACAAATATATGGAATTAAAGTAGGACCAACAGAACATAAAATCTCCCTGTATGCCGATGACTTCATTTTGTTTATGTCGAATTTTTAAAAAATCAATTCCAACCTTGCTAAATTTAATAAAGAACTTTGGGGAAATATCAGGATATAAAATAAATAAAACAAAATCTTCAATATTAATGCTAAATGAGACCCAGAGAAATCACCCAGCTCCTGAGGTAAATCAATTCAATGCTGTAAATCAGTTTAAATATTTAGGAATTCAAATTTTGCCTAAGCTAGAATCAGTCGTCAGTGCCAACTATGAAGCCTTAATGACAGATATTAATGAGTTACTTCAGAGATGGATGTCACTTCCAATGTCGATGATCGGGAGAATTAATATACTTAAAAGTAATATCTTCCCAAAAATACTTTCTTTATTTCAATACATTCCTTTACCACCACCTTCAGATCTATTCTCAAGAATTAAAAAAAAGTTTGTGGAATTTATATGGAACAATAGGAAGGCTAGATTACGTTTGTCTTAACTATATTTACCATTTGATCGTGGAGGTCTGAAATGTCCAAACTTTATGTTGTATTACTGGTCAGCACAACTGAGGTCTATGACATATTATTTTTCATCAAATGATCCTCCTCACTGGACTGAAATGAAATCATACAATTTACCTTTACCTCTTCCCTTATTCATATACTTCTGAAGAAGAAGGTGAATGATATGTGTGGACCTTGCAAATTCCAAATTGGTGAATGTACAATATGTATTCTTATGTAATAGATTACCTAGACTAAACAGAGGAGCATTGTTGTTGACTTGCCTTTGTTAATGGTGAAAAAAAAGATGAATAGAATGTAGCTGCTTATATGGCAAAGAACATACAATAGCTACCTTAGCGGTTTTGTGGCATTGCAATAAATGTGCACCTGTGTTATTGAGTGTTTGGTACAATTACTACTGCTCTTTCGGAAAGAAAATTCCACACATGTTGGCCAAGGCAAGTTTCTTCAATACAAAAAAAGTATCCGATTACTCGAGTAATCTGCAGCGGGAGACGCTACAGCGGGGAGGAGCTAGTGCTAGCTAGCACTTGGCCGCCGCCCGGTGCTAATGGGAAACTCGACATACCGGGAGCTGTAGCGAAAACGACGCGGGTGCCGGGCTGGAGTTTAGGCGGCGTGCAAGAAATATAAGACAGAATAATAAAGAGCAATGGCAAGAACCAAGCAGACCGCCCGTAAAATCTACTGGAGGAAGAAGCCCCCCAGGAGACAGCTAGCCACCAGGGCTGCTCGGAGAGGCGCTCCGGCCACCGGCAGAGTGAAGAGGCCTTGCCGTCACAGGCCCATGGCTCTGAGAGAGATCCGTCGCTACCAGAAATCCACGGAGCTGCTCATCCCTAAGCTGCCCGTCCAGCGCCTGGTGAGGGAGATCGCTCAGGACTTCAAGACCGTCCTGCGTTTCCTGAGCTTCGCCGTCATGGCTCTGCAGGAGACTAGCGAGGCCCACCTGGTGGTCTCTTCTTCGCTAAGGGGGTCACCATCATGCCCAAAGACTTCCAGCTGGCCCGCCGCATCCGCGGAGAGAGAGCTTAGACTTTCTGCTGCACATTCACCAACCAACCATAATGCTCTGCACTGTGTGTCTATATATATACATTTATAGTAATATGGACATATGTTTACTAGATGTTGTTTTTTCTTGCCTTCTGATTGTTGCTCTGAGTGTTGCTATCCCTGTGCTGTTGCAATCCTGGAATTTCCCCATTGTGGGACTAATAAAGGCTTATCTTATCTTATCTTAATCGTTCAGTTATAGGGGACTATTAGTAAAATATTTGTCAGCTGAAGCCCTAATTGTAAAGCTGTGATACTTCAATTTCCACAGTGAGGCCCCCTTTTTTAAACTGCTTTTAGTTTACAAAGTCCTACCCTTGTAATCATCCTCAAGCTACTTCAAGTCTGTTTTAAAACAAGAGCACCTGAGGCGAGTGCAATACCCCACCTCCATTTTCTTTGACAATCCCAATATGTCACTGAAGAGCAGTTTTCAACTTTTACATTTAACTATTGGGGCAGAACCACATTATGAAAATTATGATAAGCCTGTCATTTATAAATATAGTAGTTGTATACAACCATTAGTTGTAGGACAGGATCCCAAGGTGAACCTGTGTAGCAAGTTTGGTGACCCTAGCTTTAGTCGTTTTATAGTAATAGGTCATAGGGAATGTTAACGTTGACCTTTTGCCCCCCAACTCCCACAAAAGTCATCCAATTTGAGCCAAATTTCAATATGCACACTGTTGGTGTAAATCAAACCCTGGTTCCAGGTTTCAAAACAATTGGAGCAAAACTGTAGGAGGAGTTGATTTCACAAAAGTGGGACAGAAAAACAGACAGCTCCATAACATAACCCCCCTTCAAGCTTCGCCCAAAAGGGGCATAAAAACAGGCAAGCTAGAGTTGGATTTATTGTCTCAATTAGCAAACCAGTACCAAACAGTACCTCAGTGGTGATGGACTCCATTTCATCTGAAAATATCAAGAAAAACAGCGAGTCAAGTGTGCAGAAGCCAACTTGCTAGCATGCCAATAGCCACCTGCACAATCTCACAGTGACCATACACTGACTCAACAGATGATCAGCATGAATTAACATCAACAGATTTAAAGTACATAATTATTATAAACCTATACAGGATTTTGTTTTCTTTGCATGTTAATGCCTCTCAGTAGAAATGCAGAAATTTGCCCTAAAGTAAAGCACTTTAACCTTCATTGTAGTATAAAAGCATAAAGAGTAGGGGTGGGAGAAAATCATTTTTCTGATGCGTCTCAATGTGGAAGTGAACGATTCTGAATTGATGCACAAATGTCAAGATTCCGATTATTAACTATTACTAACATAATTAATTTGGTCAGAACAAAAAAGTTGGCACCCGTACCTGCCCGGGCTCTTATGGCGTGGCACAAAAGAAACAAAATGACAAAGTATTAAGAATGGATGCGTGACGTCACCCGACAGAAAAAGGAATTGTGGGAAGTGTTCTGCCTGTCTGTGTTTATTAATGAGCAATGAATGCAGTTAAGCTGAAGTTTTTGAGAGGGTTTCTTCAGTCTTAGTTATTACCTCCGCCAAGAGGAGGAGGTTATGTGATCATCAGCGTTGGTTTGTCTGTCTGTTTGTTTGTTTGTCTGTCTGTTTGTTTGTTTGTCTGTTTGTCTGTCTGTTAGCAAGATAACTCAAAAACTTATGGACGGATTTTCATGAAATTTTCACACATTGTCAGAAATGGGGTATCCTACAGATTAGATTTTGGTGCTGATCCGGATCACCGTCTGGATCCAGGAATTTTTTAAAGGATTCTTTTTTTTTTTTTTTTGGCAAAAAGTTATGGACGGATTTTCATGAAATTTTCACAGATTGTCAGAAATGTGGTATCCTACAGATGATTACGTTTTGGAGGTCATCCGGATCACCATCTGGATCCAGGAATTTTTTATTTAAAGGATTCTTTTTTTTTTCTTTTTTTCAGGTTCTATAATATATAATATTACGAAGACTGATCCAGATAACCCATGGCAGTCTGTCTACCCACTTTGGATCCGTCAATGAAGCCTAGAGTCCTGCTTTAAGTGATCTATGAAAACGCTCACATAACCCATTGGCCTGTGGGTTGTATGCCGTTGTGCGGTGAATTGTAACACCCAACCAAATCCGGATAACCCATGGCAGTCTGTCTACCCAATTTGGATCCGTCAATGAAGCCTAGAGTGCTGCTTTAAGTGATCTATGAAAACGCTCGCATAACCCCCAGCCAACACCCAGCCAAATTTAGCGGGGGAGTGTGTAACCCAGCTGACAAAATGACATGCAACGGGACGTGCATAATAATTAGCGGGGGAGAGTGTAACCCAGCTGACAAGGAATCTATAAACTTAGACAAAATAAATGTAGGATTAATATTTATGATGTTAAACACTGTATGGGGGGAACTGTGGCGCTTGGCGGAGGTCTGCGCTCTCCGAGTGCTTTTCTAGTTATTTATTTGGATAAAAATTATACTGAACGTTATTCAAACACAGGAAATGTGAATATACATAAAACGTCATACAAAATCCAGGATGACACATGAAAGTGAAAACACTTATTTCTAATGTAGTCCGTTCAATCACATTATTATTCATCCAAATACCACGCAACGTGAGAATGGGGAAGTCTTTCTGGTTATAAAATGCAACAACTGCTCTCACGATTGGCATGGAAAAAGACTGATAACGCCGTATGCTTTTTTTTTTTTTTTTTTTTAACTTCCCAACTTAGAAGGAAAGTGGAGAGAATCGGGTCTCTGAGCCACAAAAAAAAGAGGCGTGCGGTCAGAAGGAGAGACATCAGCTCTGACAATATTCCTGCACACATGGTCGTGTGTTCACGGCATTTTCACCAAGGTAAGTCATGATTTAAAAATATTTCGAAGTGCAGAAAGACATCCCCTCTCCACAGCAGCTGTCTTGTGTGCCATGCCTTTGGCTGCACCTCAGCCACGGCTCTGTCACCTCTCAAGTGTAAAAACGCACAGGGCAAAATCAAGTAATTTCCCCACATCATCTCTGCTATTCCAATTTCTCTTGCTAATCTGGAGCAGTGTTTTGGTTTTTTTTTTAATGGGAGCTTTTCAGTGTTGATTTTCTTTGATTTTTCTTGAAGTTGTGATTACTTATTGCCTTCATTACACATGTAGACCAAGAGCTAGGGGGTGTTTATCTGCAAAGAATGAGAGGTTGTCTCATGGGTATTTCTGAAAAGGGTATCCCATGGGACATCCAAAACTGAGGTGCTGATGAGTCACAGCCGGGGCATCTAGGAGATAAACCCTTTTCCACTTTTTGGGCCGCGTCACAATTTCCGCACTTTTGTGGGGTAGGGATACTTTAAAATAGAATAACTCGGGCACCCCTCCGGCTATGATGCTGTTCTGTACCTCAAAATATTCACCAGGGAATGCTCTTTCGTATGATATATCAACTTTGCAATTTTAACCCTTTTTCACCTCACCAGAGGTCAAAAGGTCACGTGACCATGAAAAATCATGAAATTTCTACCCTTTCTTCTTTGAAATTTATAATCATGGACAATACAGGACCAAATCCAAAAAACTTTATATTTTCTCATTGCCCAGACTTCTAGACAGATTTAGGTAGCATTTGGAGTGATTTCATGAATGTAGGGGAGGGGGACAAGGCTTTGAATGACAGGGACAAAATCAATGAAATTTCATTTAGTTGCATATTTTGTCCACAGATGGCTCTGCCTTACTGAGCCTTCTCTGAGATCATTTAGTGATGCAGTTGGCCCTAATATATGCAGCAGCATTGTCTAGATAGCATGTTACTGATCAACAACCAGATTTTAGCTTCCTCATCTGACAACATGTGACCCTTGGGGTAGGTAAGCCACATGCAAAGATGCAAATTTTATGTTTGAAACTGTGTAATATGATGAACAAATTGAAAGTGAAAGTGACCACACCCAACATCCCATAGGCACAGGATCATGTATGTATGTATAGAAGGCAGACCATTTTGAGGCCATAGGCAATTTTCCTGTGGGGAGCACACATTTAGTTTTGGGACACGATTAGAAGCTGCATAAATGGTTTACGTTTAATGGTTTAATGGTTGATACGTATAAAGACCAAGCATCCATCAAAGATCAGGAGCATGACTTCCGCGGTGAATCTATGCATTCCTACAAGATCACTGGACCACTGCAAAAACGACCAAATGATTTTCGGAATGCATTGCTCTCACCAGAGTTTAAGAATGAGCTGTTGTCCTTCCTGAAGGATGAATGGACAGATCCCATTTATGCACCTATTCTTGAAGACCACAGTTTCTATTTCGCTGTAGGGGGAGAATGTTTCCACTACACAACAGTTGCTGGAGGGGTGCAGAGAACTCAGGTCATTGAATTGCAGAGTGAACATGAAGAGGCGGATACCGGATTGATCTTCCATGTGGCGTTTGTCTCTGAGCTACATGATAGTGGAGAGCCAGTGGTCGTTATCAGAAGCAGTGACACAGACGTACTCATACTTCTTCTCTATCATTCACAATACATCAATGCAAAGTTGTGGCTTGATGCTGGAGTAAATGCCAAGAATACGAGACGTCTTGTAGACATTTCTGAATTGGCTGAGAAGATTACCCCTGCGAGACTAGAAACTTTGCCTAGTTATCATGCCTTCACAGGCAGTGATTTCACTGCATCGTTCATTAGAAAGGGGAAATGGAAACCATATGAGATCATGGTGAAAAGTGAAGCATTCACCAAGGCCATGAGTGCTCTTGGAACCTCAGACAGAATTGATATGGATGTTTCTGCCACTCTGGAGGACTATGTTTGTTCCATGTATGGCATGAAGAATGTGAGTCAGGTGAATGAAGCCAGGCTCAACCTGTTCAGAAAGTTGTATGGTCCCAAGAAAAAGGATGATCCTTATGGAAAGATAAAGACATCAGACCCATGTTGTCTGCCTCCATGTAGATCTGTCCAAGATGAAAAACTGAAGAGAGTGAATCATGTAGCTTACTTATGGAAGAATGCAAGGAAATCTAAACCAGTAGACTTTGGGCCTGTAGGCCATGGCTGGAAGTTGAGCGAGAAGGACAACAACAGATTGGACATGGTTTGGTTTCAAGGCCTTCAGATGCCACCAACATTGGTCGTGGAAGAATCAGTGGTCGAAGAGGAAGATGAGTCTGAGGAAACCGATGACGAGGTTACAGAAAGCCTGTCGTCAGATGAGGACGACTCTAGAGATGAGTTTGAGTGGGCCTAGCTAGTCTGTATACATCTACTTGACGGACAGTTTGTTAAGTTTCAGATACAATATGTTGTATATAACTGTCATTTATCATGTGTTTGTTGTGCTGTTATTCGGAGGGCTTTTATTATGAAAGCGAGCAGAAGGGGAAAAGCGGATATGTTTTTTTTCGGGAGACTCTCATGTCACTTTTTTGTGGTCGGCAATAAAGGTGTAAGCAGACACAACGAGTCCGTTGTTCTTATCGTCTTTCAAGTTATCCATGCATTAACTTGACAGAGATGCGGGCAAATGGCCAGTCACCAGTTTTGTTGTATTGTTTCAAAAGGTCTAGCATTGCGGAATGGGTGTGGTGCAAATCTTCAATAGTAGTGAAATGTAGCTACGCAATCTTTACTATTGGGTTTTTGATTTGATAAATTGCCTTCAGTTCAACAGCACAGAGGATCCTTAGCTACAGGGTATTAATACAGTATGGCACATGTACCCCTAAAGAAAGGATCCTCTGAAAATCTCAGGTATTGTACACGCATGACCTTCAAACATGGATATATGACCCATGTTACATTGACCATTACTGAGTAAAACTCTTTAAAAAATGCGTCATTTCCATCCTGAGCAGTGTACAATAGCTGGGATGATGCTTACTTGTCCCTATAAACTGTTGATTTGGTTATGTGAATAGAGCTATCTGTAGACGAAATGTGCAAATAAATGAAATTTCATTGTTTTTGTCCCTGTCATTCAAAGCCTTGTCCCCCTCCCCTACATTCATGAAATCACTCCAAATGCTACCTAAATCTGTCTAGATGTCTGGGCAATGAGAAAATATAAAGTTTTTTGGATTTGGTCCTGTATTGTCCATGATTATAAATTTCAAAGAAGGAAGGGTCGAAATTTCATGATTTTTCCTCCGAATAACAGCACAACAAACACATGATAAATGACAGTTATATACAACATATTGTATCTGAAACTTAAACTGTCCATCAAGTAGATGTATACAGACTAGCTAGGCCCACTCAAACTCATCTCCAGAGTCGTCCTCATCTGACGACAGGCTTTCTGTAACCTCGTCATCGGTTTCCTCAGACTCATCTTCCTCTTCGACCACTGATTCTTCCACGACCAATGTTGGTGGCATCTGAAGGCCTTGAAACCAAACCATGTCCAATCTGTTGTTGTCCTTCTCGCTCAACTTCCAGCCATGGCCTACAGGCCCAAAGTCTACTGGTTTAGATTTCCTTGCATTCTTCCATAAGTAAGCTACATGATTCACTCTCTTCAGTTTTTCATCTAGGACAGATCTACATGGAGGCAGACAACATGGGTCTGATGTCTTTATCTTTCCATAAGGATCATCCTTTTTCTTGGGACCATACAACTTTCTGAACAGGTTGAGCCTGGCTTCATTCACCTGACTCACATTCTTCATGCCATACATGGAACAAACATAGTCCTCCAGAGTGGCAGAAACATCCATATCGATTTTGTCTGAGGTTCCAAGAGCACTCATGGCCTTGGTGAATGCTTCACTTTTCACCATGATCTCATATGGTTTCCATTTCCCCTTTCTAATGAACGATGCAGTGAAATCACTGCCTGTGAAGGCATGATAACTAGGCAAAGTTTCTAGTCTCGCAGGGGTAATCTTCTCAGCCAATTCAGAAATGTCTACAAGACGTCTCGTATTCTTGGCATTTACTCCAGCATCAAACCACAACTTTGCATTGATGTATTGTGAATGATAGAGAAGAAGTATGAGTACGTCTGTGTCACTGCTTCTGATAACGACCACTGGCTCTCCACTATCATGTAGCTCAGAGACAAACGCCGCATGGAAGATCAATCTGGTATCCGCCTCTTCATGTTCACTCTGCAATTCAATGACCTGAGTTCTCTGCACCCCTCCAGCAACTGCTGTGTAGTGGAAACATTCTCCCCCTACAGCGAAATAGAAACTGTGGTCTTCAAGAATAGGTGCATAGATGGGATCTGTCCATTCATCCTTCAGGAAGGACAACAGCTCATTCTTAAACTCTGGTGAGAGCAATGCATTCCGAAAATCCCTTGGTCGTTTTTGCAGTGGTCCAGTGATCTTGTAGGAATGCATAGATTCACCGCGGAAGTCATGCTCCTGATCTTTGATGGATGCTTGGTCTTTATACGCATCAACCATTAAACCATTAAACGTAAACCATTTATGCAGCTTCTAATCGTGTCCCAAAACTAAATGTGTGCTCCCCACAGGAAAATTGCCTATGGCCTCAAAATGGTCTGCCTTCTATACATACTGTACATACATGATCCTGTGCCTATGGGATGTTGGGTGTGGTCACTTTCACTTTCAATTTGTTCATTATATTACACAGTTTCAAACATAAAATTTGCATCTTTGCATGTGGCTTACCTACCCCAAGGGTCACATTTTGTCAGATGAGGAAGCTAAAATCTGGTTGTTGATCAGTAACATGCTATCTAGACAATGCTGCTGCATATATTAGGGCCAACTGCATCACTAAATGATCTCAGAGAAGGCTCAGTAAGGCAGAGCCATCTGTGGACAAAATATGCAACTAAATGAAATTTCATTGATTTTGTCCCTGTCATTCAAAGCCTTGTCCCCCTCCCCTACATTCATGAAATCACTCCAAATGCTACCTAAATCTGTCTAGAAGTCTGGGCAATGAGAAAATATAAAGTTTTTTGGATTTGGTCCTGTATTGTCTATGATTATAAATTTCAAAGAAGGAAGGGTAGAAATTTCATGATTTTTCATGGTCACGTGACCTTTTGACCTCTGGTGAGGTGAAAAAGGGTTAAAATTGCAAAGTTGATATATCATGCGGAAGAGCATTCCCTGGTGAATATTTTGAGGTACAGAACAGCATCATAGCCGGAGGGGTGCCCGAGTTATTCTATTTTAAAGTATCCCTACCCCACAAAAGTGCGGAAATTGTGACGCGGCCCAAAAAGTGGAAAAGGGTTAATATCTCCTAGATGTCCCGGCTGTGACTCATCAGCACCTCAGTTTTGGATGTCCCATGGGATACCCTTTTCAGAAATACCCATGAAACAACCTCTCATTCTTTGCAGATAAACACCCCCTAGCTCTTGGTCTAATGGATTTAATATCAGCTGGGGACTGAAGTCCACAGACTGGTATCGTTAAATTAAGCAGAGTCTTCTCTTTCAGGTGATTAAAAACACCACTGTCCTGATTTAGGATGTTTTTATAACAGCTAAGTATACCGGTATATTTTTTTTTTTTGGTATATATAATATATTTTCGGTATTTTTTTTTTTTTTCCATTCATCTTCTTCCGCTTAATCCTTTTCGGGTTGTGGGGGGGGCTGGAGCCTATCCCAGCATCTTTGGGCGAGAGGCAGGGTACACCCTGGACAGATCGCCAGTCCATCGCAGGGCCAACAAAGAGAGACAGACAACCATTCACTCTCACAGTCATACCTAAGGACAATTTAGAATCCCCAATTTTTGATGCCACTTAACCTAACTTGCATGTTTTTGGCATGTGGGAGGAAACCGGAGAAATCCCGGACAGTTTTATTATGGTTTTTAAATTGCTTATGGGTTTATACGCTCACCCCACAAACCAGGTAGGCAAACACATCTGACAGTGTGACTCGAGGCAGTTGGTCGAAATCTGTGGTCCATTTCTTGTGCTCATATCGATTGATCCCGTTTATTTCTTAAATTTTGGGAAGGTAGTGCTCCTTTGCTTCCTTATTTAGCTTCTCTGAATAAGGAATTTTAATTTTCTCTTTGCTGCATTCCACTGCACCTATGTCTGTTCACGTTAGCAGTTGCCTAGACTACAGGTAAACAAAGAAGCCAGACCATGACGATGGCAACAATGGCCCAGAATGCAGCGCGGCATGACGTCAATGCCCATTCTCTATACAATCACCCCCCTCTTCATTAAAAGAAACATGACAAACATGTGAAACCATAACATACATTTCCAGCTGGCAGCCGGAGAGAGAGAGAGAAAAAAATACTTGTAACTGCTGACGACGACTGGAGGACCACTGAACAAGTAATGTCACAACTTCCACACAACTCGGAAAGAGAAAAGCAAATTACAAAATTGATTGTGCTTTTATTACCAAGGATTTACGCCCGTATTTCATCGTTTCACATTATGATGCTCACTGTAGAGCTGATGTACCATACAACGTTGTAATATTTAGTGAGAGCAGTTCGGAGGACTTCTCCCAGTCACCAACAAGTGTAAAAAATATATACACACACGAGGGGGGACTGAAAAGTTCATCGTGGCCAAATGTGACCAAATATGGTTTATTTTTCAGCTTCGTCTCCCCTTTGGTCCACACACTTCTTCCATCGGTGTTGCAGTGCATGGATCTCATCCCCCTCCCCCCCGTATGCGAGATGACAACTAAGCTGACCCAGAGAAGGTTCTGGCTCTGTTCCTGTTTCCAAATGACTTTTCTTCTCCACTGCTGCTGCTCCCAGATGAAAATCCACAGAATAGGTATGTGGGACTAGAATGTTCTGAATGAGGCTTTAGGAAATTAGGAATCAGTTTGTACATCACTGGATTGTATTGAATGCCAGCTCTGAGGCGTGCAGGTCGGATCATAGCCGACCCTTCACACCCTGGAAACGCACCGTTTGCCCCCCTCCCCTCAGGCAGAAGACTTCGGTCCATTCAGACTAAAACCTCCCGCTACATGAACAGCTTCTTCCCCTCTGCCATCAGACTGCTGAACACTAAGTGACTTATTAGACTCTCGTGCACTACGTACAGCAGCTCAACCAGACTCAAGACAATTATCACTGTTTTCTTTTTGCACTACTGACTGCACTATGTGGAACTCCACAATATCTGCTGCTTATTAATATATTTAAAAATTGCATAGATTAGTATTACTTATTCATATTCTACCTTTTATTGCATGCATAGTTTTTTATTTTTATCTTTAGTGCTACTCCATGTTTAATGTTGCAGCATTGCACCGAGACAAATTCCTAGTTTGTGTACTACATGAACAATGGCAATAAATCTCATTCTGATTCTGATGTGCTTACCCTGCAGGATCATGAGGAGAGACAGACACTGAGAGCAGTTCACCCGAGAAAGGCTACTGGTCCCGATGGAGTGCCAGGAAAGGCGCTCAGAGCATGTGCAGATCAGCTATGTTCTGTTTTTGACAGACATTTTCAGACATCTCTGCTATTGAGAGCATTTTGTCATATGGCATCACGGTTTGGTATGAGGGCTGTTCAGCCGCAGACCGCAAAGCCTTCCAGAGAGTGATCGAGACTGCGCAAAAAATCACTGGCTGTTCTCTCCCTTCTCTGGAAGAGATTTCCAGGTCTCGGTACCTCAACAGAGCTACTGCCATCATTAAGGAATGCACTCATCCAGGACATGATTTCTTTCACTTGCTCCCCTTGGGAAAGTGGTACAGATCCCATAAAACCGGACTACCAGGTTTAATCATAGTTTTTTCCCCAGCAGCAGTACGTATTTTGAACGGATTTATGTAACACGTACAGACTGCTGATATTATTTTATGTTATTTTAGGTTATTTTGTGGCAATAACCCTGTGTGTATAAGCTGGTCTTATATATTTATCACTCAGTATGTTTTCATTATTGCTATGTACATATTGTATTCAACTTTTAGGTAATACTGTTTCAAGCATTATTTATTGTTGTAATTGTAAGAATGTTAAATGCATGAGTGAACTGTGAGTGTGATAGTTTGTTTTTAGGGAACAGTATCTCAATTTCGTTGCATTGTTTATTAGCAATGGAGTGACAATAAAGCACTTTGACTTTGAAAATGTACTTGTATGTGTACAGATTGGATCCTGGGACCCACTTGACCCGTTCCCAGACACAGCCATCCCCACCCAGTCTCTACAACAAGACCAAAGCCAAAGTCATGCAATCACTGAAGACAGCAGGTAGGACTGCCATCACGTGTGATGCGTGGACATCCATTACCACAGAGTCATTTGTAACGGTAACTGCACATTTTTGTATAAAAGGTAATGTCATTTTGATACAGAAAAATGTTCTGGGTTTTGGACTGAAGGACTCAGTTACTTGTTAACCCTAACAGAATGTTATAAGTCTTATTTGTTAAACTTCAGGACAGTCTGAAGTCTGTTATAGCACCAAATGTGCTGCTACAGCTGCACTATTCATGTCATTAAAAGATATTGGAAGTAAATTCATGGGCCATTGCAAATGCGTTAAAAGTAAGTTGTCACACAGTGGGAGGAAAAACATCCTGGATAGAAAAAAAAAGATGCACTGAAAATTGTAACTGGCTTGAATCGTTGGGGACTAAAGATTGCCCCCCCCCCCAATAAAGACTGGAGGTTACCCTGCAAAGCCAAACTCCTTCATAGCATTAGCCAGCCAGTTGAGCGTCTCTGCCTGGTTTTTAGGATTTTTCTGAGCAAACGCCATAGACACAACCTGAAAAATACAACAAACTCTTATCAGAACACATCCAGCACCTGCTCATACAAATGTACTGTATAGTAGAACTGCATTATATATATATATATATATATATATAAGCAACAATCTAGAGAGGAACTCAAACCTGTTCTGCCGTCCACGGAAGTGAGCAGGCTCCAATGATGGCCGTCAGGCCTTCTTTAGCATTCCCACCACACTTGACATCTCCAACCTTATCTACCAGTCCATCCAGAACCACGAAGGCCGATGTCTTGGAAAACTGTCCCCTCTGAGCCACGAGAGCTACGATGTGCAGCTTCATCTGCATCACCTGGTCACAGACAGAAGCACCCAAACAAACAATCATGATCCTGACTCCCGCTCAAGCCAGTGCACAAAAACACGCCTGCAGGAAGTCAGATGTGAACATCAGCTGGTGTACTGCAGGTACCTGAAAGTTGGTCTCCTTCCAGCCTGGTTTCTTGGCCAACATCCTGACTAAGGCCTGGCAGGGCATGACAGCTTTATCCATGGTCTCCACAGCCTGGAAGCACACCAATCACAGATCAGCATCTGACACCATGCAGCACAGCTGAGATTCCAAATTCAATGGATGACATTTCTCATTCTGATTTTTAAGGGAAGGGTGGGATTGTCTGCTGTCTGCACATTGGTATTAACGGCTTTTTACCAGACTGTGTGTATTTACTTTTATGGGCTGTGTATTTTGCACATTATTTTGTTTTAAAGTGGATTTTTTTTCCAGTTGTCTGTCTTTACGTTGCTTTTAACTATGTAGACCTGTTTTTACTTTTCATTTAATTGCCTATTCTATTGTAATATGAAAGGTGATATGCAAATCAAGTTCATTATTAATGACTTTCAACACCTATTTCTACTGAAAACCCTAATAATATATACCATTTAATACACACCAATTCATCATTCATCTAATGC
This sequence comes from Pholidichthys leucotaenia, assembly GCA_020510985.1. NCBI lineage: Eukaryota > Metazoa > Chordata > Actinopteri > Cichliformes > Pholidichthyidae > Pholidichthys > Pholidichthys leucotaenia. Next base: position 219,327,469 of record CM035840.1, read on the forward strand.
AGCTCATGTTAAATTTTGCAGCCTGATCAGGGTAATGTCTACTTTAGTGGCTTAAACAACCTGCATGAAGGAACAAAATATGTCTGAGCCTTAAAATGAAGGCAAAACAGCCAAGTTAGAAGAGTAAAGTGGCCAGTCAGCATTAGTACAAGTGTGGGAATAACACAGCCCACAATAACCATATTATTGCAATACTTGGGTCACGACACGATATTGTAAAGACCTAACAGACAGTAAGCATTTAGCACCATCTTATGGGGAGAAAAGTCACTTTTTTATTACTCTGGTACCCAAACAGTTGTATGTGCAATATTGATTAACAATTTCCATTAAAATATTGAGATAGCGGTGTCTCTGAATTCAATAAGTTGACCCTTTAATTGATCAATCATTGCTAGGTTTATAGCAATAATAAATTTGTGATAATAATCCATGTGCAACTTTGAAACTGAAATGGGAATAAATATTTTCCGTTAATATGTCACGGCCACGATGCGTTATCAAACTGATCAGAGCACCCAAAACTCAAAAGCAGGAGGTGAGAAGGAAGGCAGTTCATTTAAGTAGGGAAATAATGGTAGATGATAATTCGCCTGAGTCATCATTTTTATACAGTAACATAGTAACTACAGTGACAGGCCTAGCCGGTGCTGCAGGTTAAGAGTTCAGACCAGTGCCTTTACCCTCTGAAACTCCTCCATACTGGCCAGTCTCTCCTTCCAATTGGCCGAGTCCAGCTGCTGTAGACAGGAAGCAGGAAGTACACCCGCTGCCAGCTCCTCACACACCTCGGGCTGTCAAAACACACACACACAAACACACACACAGATGTAATCAGACGTTCCAACAGCAGCACACTGACCCCATCTTAATAACCCCATCCAAACCCAAGACTTTCCCTGTAAATTTGTGACATTTTCCCCGAATAAAGTTCAAAGCTTTTCCATAAATTTTGATATTTATGGCATAATCTTCTGCTTTTCTCAGAACACTGTCTGATCCGTTGCCCTTTTCAGGTAAAAATGTGGCCTTTTTCCCATAGAAATTTTCAACTGTTTTCTAGTAAAACTGCAGCTTTTCTGGTAAATTTGTGGGTCCCCGTACATAAAGTATTTTTTGTATACTTACTCAAAAGGACTTCTCATAAATTATGTTTGTAAATGCATGACTTTTCATGACTGCAGCATTTCTTGCACAGATTTATTATTCTCGTAAAACTAAATTTTTCCAGTAAATGTATAATTTCTCTTCCAGGAATTTTGTGACTTTTTTTCTTGCAAATTCATGGGTACAGAAATTTCCCCAAAATTTATAAAGGGCTTTTGCATACATTTTCATGTTTTCTCATTTTCTGCTTTTACAGAAGAAAATTACAGAAAAAATTTCAGAGACAATGGCGAAGGAGGGAGCCAGCGGCGGAGCGGAAACAGTTGAAGAGGGGACAAACGTAGTGCTCACTGCCATCAACTCCATGAGAACAGAGTTTTCGTCTAAATTCGACGGGATTATAGCAGCGATAGAAGGAATGAGAAAAGAAATAAACGACTGCATGGAGCGAGCGTCGCAGGCGGAGCTCCGAACTTCAAGCGCTGAGGATGACGTCACCAGCCTACAATCTAAACTGCAAACACTGGAATTAAAATGCAAAAGTCCAGAAGATAACGTCCTAGACTTGGAATCCTGGTCGCGATGGAATAATTTGAGGCTGGTGGGCCTCCCGGAGGGAACAGAGGGACGGGATCCATGTTCCTTTTTGGAAAAGTGGATTCCAGAAGCGCTGAACAACGCGGATCTGCAGTCATCGGTCGTTTTAGAGCAAGCTCACCGAATCGGCCCACCGAGAGATAATAAGACACCACCGAGGAGGCTGATTATGAAGTTCCTCAACTACAGAGACAAGATGACAGTCACCAATGCGGCGCGAACTAAAGGGGAAATTAAATACCAGGACCAACAGGTGCGGTTCTATCCGGACTTGGCTGCAAGAATACAACAATTGAGAAAGCAGTTCGACCCCGCCTGCAAAGAGCTACGCAACCTAGGGATTCGTCACAGAGTAATTCATCCGGCAAGACTGCTGGTCACATATAAGGGGAGAACCCACACCTTCAAGACCCCTCAAGAGGCGCAGGAGCTCATCAAGCAGATCCAAAAGGAGACTGGCGGGAGCTAAACATGAACATGACAAAGGCAGAACATTTAAGCATATGTACAGACATCTGATTGATCTGAAACAAACATGTCTACAAAATACAGACTGTAATTAAAAAAAAAAGTTATGATGTACAACGTTGCTATAAAACTTTGAAGTTATGTTGAAAAAACTACAGAAGAGAGTTAATGTCATAAGAATAGTAGTAGAGTCAGGGTGATTGAGAGGAGAAAGACAGAGTGGTTTGACTGATCCTCGCAGGTGTGGAACAGTCACTAGCTATAACGAGAGACAGAATTTTTTTGATTTGGGGGGGGGGGGGGGACTACCACGAATGTGGGGAAAGGGAATCTGTTTTTGTTTAGTTTGTAGGATGAATGTTCCATCATCCATGTTTTTGCTTCTCTGTAAGAGTATGTTCATATTGCAAGGTAATCTCAAACTCCTTATTGATCATAGATCAAAGCGTTAATCTTAATTTAACTTCATGGAATTGCAGAGGTCTACAAAATCTTAAAAAATAAAATAAAAGACAGATTCAAAAATTGTATTTTTACAAGAAACTCGTCTATTAGAGGAGGATGTAAAAAGAATTAGGAGGAGATGGCAAGGTAACGTGTTCACCTCATCATTTTCATCCCGAGCTAGGGGACTTATGATTCTCATACATAAAACAGTCCCATTTCAAACGAAAAATGTAATTAGAGACAAATTTGGAAGATTAGAGTAGATTCAACTTTATTGTCACTACACATGTATGAATACAAGATAACGAAACACAGTTTAGCATCCAATCAGAAGTGCAAAGGACAGCAGTGCAGTATATACAGTAATTGACAGTATGTGCAATTTAAGCAAATATATGCAGCAGTGAAGAAAGTTAAGAGTACTGTTATGTGCAAATAATGTACAATAAGTTAGATGGGCAGTTATGTACAGGCGAGGATGGTAAGAGAGTCAGCGGGGAACTAAGTTCAATAACGTGACAGCTGTTGGAAAGAAACTGTTCCTAAACCTGCTGGTTCTAGTCCGAAGGCTTCTGAAACGCCTTCTGGAGGGGAGAAGCTGGAACAGTCCATGAGCAGGATGGTTGGAGTCCCTAAGAATGCTGCGTGCCCGGCGCAGACATCTTTTCCTGTAGACGTCCTCTATAACTGGAAGTGGAGTCCCTGTGATGCGTTGGGCGGTTTTCACCACCCATTGCAGCGCCTTACGGTCAGCAACAGAGCAGCTCCTATACCAGACTGTGACACAGTTGGTCAGGGTGCTCTCTATCACGCAGCGGTAGAAGTTGCCCAGGATGTCAGTTGACAGATGGTTCTTCTTCAGTGTCCTCAAGAAGAAGAGGCGCTGATGGGCCTTCTTGATCAGGCTGGTGGTGTTAACTGACCAGGAAAGGTCCTCCGAGATGTGGGTCCCCAGGAATTTGAAGCTGGGGACATGTTCAACAGCTATGCCATTGATATAGATGGGGTCATGTGTCTCTCCCCTCTCCTTCCTGTAGTCCACTATGAGCTCCTTGGTTTTGCTGGTGTTAAGGAGCAGGTTATTGTCAGCGCACCAAGTAGCCAAGTGCTCAACCTCTGGACCCTGTAATCTGACTCATCGTTGTCCCTGATGAGTCAGATCACCGTGGTGTCATCTGCGAACTTTATGACGGAATTGGATCCATACATAGGCCTGCAGTCATGGGTGAAGAGGGAGTAGAGGAATGGGCTGAGCACACAGCCCTGTGGTACACCAGTGTTGAATGTGATGACGGAAGAACAGTTGGGGCCTGACCTAACATGCTGGGGTCTGCTGGTCAGAAAATCCATGATCCAGTTGCAGGTGGAGGTACTGATTCCCAGGTCCAAGGATCTTTATTAGAAAATATAAATCTGGTGAACTTATACGGCCCCAATATTGATGATCAAAACTTCTTTGTTAATTTATTCCTCACTTTATCATCACTTACAGGGCAACATATAATAGCAGGGGATTTTAATTGTAAATTGAATCCCAGTATAGATAGATCAACAGGACTGGACTGTACGCACAATGGATATAGGATGACCATTAATCATTTTATGAAAGAATTGAGATTGCTAGATATATGGAGAGAAATGAAACCACAAGTCAAAGCATATTCTTGTTATTCTAATACCTATAACACATTCTCACGTATAGACTACTTTTTGATCTCCACAGAATTAAGGTCCCAGATTCAAAACTGTTTCTATGATAACACTGATCTCTGATCATGCACCCTGCTGTCTAGTATATGTAGATAAGAAATTGACAAAGGGCCCAGTTAGGTGGCATTTTCAAAATAAATGGCTTCAGGGTGAGGAATTTGTTAAATACATAGAAAAACAGATGAGTTCTTTGATATCAATACTACACAAACAACGGCATGTATAAAGTGGGAGGCTTTCAAAGCTTTTATTAGGGGGCATATTATTAGTTATACAGGTTCAAAATCTAAGAAGACCCGAGAGGAGAGAGTCCAATTGGAACGTAAAATAAAAATTCTTCAAGAAAAGGTGTATGCAAGAAGTACCCACAGTTAGAGAACGAATTACTGATTCTGAGAGCTGAATATGACAAAAAATCAGTGAATAGAGCTGCCTCAAGTCTTCTAAGATTGAAGCAAACTTTTTATGAACAAGGTGAAAAATCAGGAAAATTATTGGCATGGCAGGTTAAACAATTAGAATCTAAAACACCAATTACCAGTATTATAAGTAACGGACAGGTAGTTATAGATCCTTTAGAAATTAATAGTGCCTTTAGAGATTATTATGAAAAACTATATGATACAAAAAATGAAACTGACTTAACAAAACTAAATGGGTTTTTGGGTGGATTATCCATAGCAGGTATTCCAAATGAAAACAGGGAGATACTGGAGTCTAAACTTAGTCAAGAAGAAGTTGGGCAAGCCATTGATAATATAAAATCATTAAAAAGAGCAGAACCAGATGGTCTTCCAGTCGACCTCTATAAAAAAATTTTAAGAATAAATTAATAAAAACCACTTTTGGAAATGGTTTTAGAAGCATTTCAAAATGGTAATTTACCATCATACATGAATAATGCCTTAATTATACTGTTGCCAAAACCAGGTGAACCCTCTAATAAATGTGAAAACATGAGACCAATAAGCCTATTAAATGCTGATCTTAAAATAATCTGTAAAATTTTAGCAAAACGGCTACAAGAAATTTTACCAAATATTATTAACAGAGATCAGAATGGCTTTATAATGGGAAGACAAGGCTTCCATAATGTAAGAAGACTATTTAATATTATTTATTCCAATAAAGAAGCAACGGATACAGCTCTCCTATCATTGGACGCCGAAAAGGCCTTTGATAGGGTCGAATGGCCCTATCTTTTTGAAGTCCTACAAAGGTTTGGACTTGGAAATAATTTCATAAAATGGGTCCAGATAATATACAATAATGCTACAGCAGAAATCCTAACAAACAGCAATATCTCAAAATCAATAAAAATCAATAGAGGATGTCGACAAGGCTGTCCACTTTCACCTTTATTGTTTACTATGGCAATTGAACCTTTAGCGATGGCAGTACGTTTACATCCACAAATATATGGAATTAAAGTAGGACCAACAGAACATAAAATCTCCCTGTATGCCGATGACATAATTTTATGTCGAATTTTAAAAAATCAATTCTGACCTTGTTAAATTTAATAAAGAACTTTGGGGATATATCAGGACATAAAATAAACAAAACAAAATCTTCAATATTAATGTTAAATGAGACCCAGAGAAATCATCCATCTCCTGAGGTAAACCAATTCAATGTTGTAGATCAGTTTGAATATTTAGGAATTCAAATTTTGCCTAAGCTAGAATCAGTCGTCAGTGCCAACTATGAAGCCTTAATGACAAACAATGAGTTGCTTCAGAGATGGATGTCACTACCAGTGTCGATGATCGGGAGAATTAATATACTTAAAAGTAATATCTTACCAAAAATACTTTATTTATTTCAAAACATTTCTTTACCACCACCTTCAGATCTATTCTCAAGAATTAAAAAAAAGTTAGTGGACTTTAGTGGACAGGATACTCAACAGAAACAGCAAATTGTTGCCTTATTGAAAACGTCAAAACAGTCCTTAGACAGGGGTAATGTGGTAGGAGCTGTTTTTCTAGATCTCAAAAAGGCTTTCGATACTGTAAACCACAGTTTGCTTTTATCCAAAATGGTATCTTTTAACTTCTCCCCAGATACATTAGAATGGTTTGCATCTTATCTCCAGAATAGAGAACAGTGTGTAAAAGTTCACCAGGATAAATCCTCATTTTTAAACAACTGCATGGGTATCCCACAAGGGTCCATTCTTGGTCCTTTACTTTTCAGCATTTTTATTAATGACTTGCCGTTACACTGCTCAGCTGCAACATGCCAACTTTATGCAGATGATGCAGTTATTTACACAGCTGCCAAGACTCCAGCACAGGCTGCAGATGTACTGTCCACAAGTATGGTTGATGTCCAAGAGTGGCTCCTCCAGAACCATCTATTGCTGAACCTTCAGAAAACAGTCTCAATGTACTTTTCAATCAAAAAATGTAACCTGCAACGTTTTAAAGTTAATATACATGATCATGACATCAGTTTAGCTACAGAATTCAAATACCTTGGCATTGTACTAGATCCTCAACTCAAACTTAATCTTCATATAAAGAAAATTTCAAAAACAGTAAAAAAAAAAAAATCTGAACTGCTTTAAATTAATTAGATATTACATACCTTACGAAGCAGCTGTACTGTATATGCATTCTATGGTTTTTTCTCATATATCATACTGTTTGACAGTCTGGGCTCAAGCAACCCCTTCCACAATAAGACATATAGGTTCATTATATAATCAAACCCTAAAAATCTTGGACAAAAAGCCCATTAGGTGGCATCACTGCAATGTTTTTAAAAAATACAACCTATTGAGTTTTGAGAGTTTCATTGACCTCTGTTTTCTGAAATTAACGTTCAAATGTTTCCATAAATCAGCACCCGAGCCACTTGCTGGTTTCGTCCAAAGACAGGACAGCAGCAGAGCCACCAGGAGTTCTGTTAACAATAACTGTAAAATATTCCACCGCAGAACCACATTTGGACAAACAGCTTTCTCTATAAAGGGCAGTCACATCTGGAACACAATGCCAAATGTAATTAAAATAATAATGGACTTTAAAACATTCACTAAAAAGGTTAAAAACTGGCTGAAAAATAAACAAGAATGTACTCATGTATGAATTGATTGTCTGCAAAGTGAGAGTGAATGAAGGGAAGGAATGAATGTATTTGTTTATAGTGAGTGATGAAGGGAGGGAGGCCTGAAATAGGCAAATGTGAGTCAGGTTGTTATATTTGTGTATTTAAAATATTTATAATATTTATAATTGTGTATTTATAATCTTTTTGCATTGATGTATGTGGTTATTGTGTTGTTGTTTTTTTTGTTTTTTTTTTCTTTACTTGATTCTCTTTTCTAAAGCCCATCCAGGGACAAGAGTTGCAAATTAGCTAATAGCTATACACTCTATGTGCAACACATCAGATTGATTGTCATTGATTAATTGTCTATGTTTATTGCACTGTCCCTGTCAAATAAACTAATCTATCTATCTTTATATGGAACAATAGGAAGGCTAGATTACGTTTGTCCTTACTATATTTACCAATTGATCATGGAGGTCTGAAATGTCCAAACTTTATGTTGTATTACTGGTCAGCACAACTGAGGTCTATGACATATTATTTTTCATCAAATGATCCTCCTCACTGGACTGAAATGGAATCATACAATTTACCTTTACTTCTTCCCTTATTCATATACTCAGACTCAGCTAAAAAAATTACAGAAACAAGTTAAAAATCCAATTGTAAAGCACATGATCAAAATATGGTGTGAAACTAAAAAATATTTAAAAGAACCACACTCACTGTCACAATTTAGCCCAATATGGGGTAATCAATATTTTAAACCAGGGAGAGCGGATGCTGTATTTAAAGTATGGAATTTAAAAGGGATTCAAAAGATTCAAGACTTATATTTGTCACGCTCAGATAACAATGTCTTTTGAAGAACTGAGGATTAAATTCAATCTTAATAGAACACACTTTTTTAAATATCTTCAGCTTAGAAATTTTATTCGTTCAAATCAAAATAATGCTCTCACCCAACCTACTTATTCAACTTTGGAAAAAATTTTGATGAAAGATAGTAAGAGAAAGGGTATTATTTCAGAGTTTTACAACTCATTGACACTATACTCAAGTGAAAACTCAGAAAAGACTGAATGATTGGAAAGAAGACCTGCAAATTGAAATTTCAGAGGAACATTGGGAAATGGCTTGTGCAGGAGCTCAACCCAAATAAATAAATGTACGTCTTAAACTGATACATTTTAAATGGTTAATGCGGATGTATGTTACACCAGTGGAATTAAATGGATATAACAAAAACATACCAGATACATGAACAAAATGTATGGAAAGTAAAGGAACCTTATTTCACTGTTTATGGGAATGTAGAAAAATCAGAATGTTTTGGGAAGAGGTGAGGGTAACAATTGAAAAAATAATTTCAAAACAAATCACATTGAACCCCAAACTGTTTTTGTTGGGTCTGTATCCAGAAAAACATAACTTTAGTAAGAGTGAAAGAGCATTCATAGACCTCAGTTTGCTTAATGCCAAAAAATGTATTGCACTACTGTGGAAAAAGACTCATAGACCAGATGTGACTCAGTGGTTAAGACAGATGTTAACAAACCTTCCACTAGAAAGAATAACATACATACTGAAATCAAAGGAAAATGTGTTTGAGAATATATGGAGACCTTTCATTGATTATGTAAAGAAATTAAACATAACTTCTGAAGAAGAAGGTGAATGATAGGTGTGGACCTTGCAAATTCCAAGCTGGTGAATGTATATTATGTATTCTTATGTAATGATTACCTAGACTAAACAGAGGAGCATTGTTGTTGACTTGTTTTTGTTAATGGCTGTTGTTTTTATTACTTTTTTTTTTAATTTTGTTATTGTTGTTTTTAATTTTTAAATTACTTTTGTGTTAGTGTCTGACTGTGTGTGCTATGTTTGTAAAAAAAAAAAGAAAAGGTTCAATAAAAAATATTGTGGGGGGGGGGGGGGAGATCTGGCCAGTTTTTCATCTTTCAAAGATCTCCACCCCGGTGTAGAGGGAGTATTAACAAACGATGAAAACTGAAAGTCCACTAAGCAGAGAAGACATCACCTTAATACTACTCCATGCTGTGGCTGTAATTAATTATTTATCATCTAATCAACAACACAAGGAGACTCATTTGTGCTCACTCTTACAAAAATTATAAAACTTCTTTAATTCAAGGGGGTCACTGACTGAAATATGGTGTTTGTAGGGTTTAACTGTCTGAAATGTGTCTGTTGGTCACATAATGATCAAAAATTTTTCAAACCAATCAATTCTCTAAAAACAAGCACACTCTGAGGTAAGAGCAATATCCACCACTTCCGTTTTCTTTGAAGATCCCAATAATTACTGACGGCAGTTTTCAACTTTTCAATATAATTACTGCAGCAAAATCAAATTATGATAAGCCCATCATCCACAAATATACAACCAAGTATACAACCCATAGTTGTAGGTCAGGATCCCAAGGTGAACCAGTGCATCAAGTACAGTGGTGTGAAAAAGTGTTTGCCCCCTTCCTGATTTCTCATTGTTTTTGTTTGTCACACTTACAGTTAGGCCCAAAAATATTTGGACAGTGACAAGTTTTGTTATTTTAGCGGTTTACGAAAACATATTCAGGATACAATTATATAATCAATATGGGCTTAAAGTGCAGACTCTCAGCTGTAATTTGAGAGTATTCGCATCCAAATTGGAGCAAGGGTTTAGGAATTACAGCTCTTTAATACGTAGCCGCCTCTTTTTCAAGGGACCAAAACTAATTGGACAATTGACTCGAAAGGCTGCAAAAAAAAAATAAGGCTGCATGGGCTCTTCCCTCGTTAACCTGTCATCAATTAAGCAGTTAAAAGGTCTGGAGTTGATTCCAGGTGTGGCGTTTGCATTTGGAAGATGTTGCTGTGAACACACAACATGCGGTCAAAGGAGCTCTCAATGGAGGTGAAACAGATCATCTTGAGGGTGAAAAAAAAGAAGAAATCCATCAGAGAGATAGCAGAAATGTTAGGAGTGGCCAAATCAACAGTTTGGTACATTCTGAGGAAAAAAAGAGCGCACTGGTGAGCTTGGGAACTCAAAAAGGCCTGGATGTCCACGGAAGACAACAGTGGTGGATGATCGCAGAATCCTTTCCATGGTGAAGAACAACCCCTTCACAACATTCACTCAAGTGAAGAACACTCTCCGGGAAGTAGGTGTATCAGTATCTAAGTCTACCATAAAGAGAAGACTTCATGAGAGTAAATACAAAGGATTCACCACAAGGTGCAAACCATTAATCAGCCTCAAAAATAGAAAGGCCAGAATTGACTTTGCCAAAAAACACCTGAAGAAGCCAGCCCAGTTCTGGAACAGCATTCTTTGGACAGATGAGACTAAGATCAACCTGTACCAGAATGATGGGAAGAAGAAAGTTTGGAGAAGAATTGAATCGGTGAATTCAAAAAGGGCCCAAGTCCCCATTGAAAAAGTGTGGACTTGGGCCCTTTTTGAATTCACCGATTCAATTGGAACAGCTCATGATCCAAAGCACACCACAACTTCTGTAAAACATGGTGGAGGCAGTGTGATGGCATGGGCATGCATGGCTTCCCATGACACTGGGTCACTTGTGTTTATTGATGATGTGACAAAAAACAGAAGCAGCCGGATAAATTCTGAAGTGTATAGGGATATACTTTCTGCTCAGATTCAGCCAAATGCAGCAAAGTTGATTGGACAGCACTTCACAGTACAGATGGACAATGATCCACAACATACTGCAAAAGCAACCCAGGAGTTTTTTTAAAGCAAAGAAGTGGAATATTCTGCAATGGCGGAGTCAATCACCAGATCTCAACCCAATCGAGCATGCATTTCACTTGCTCAAGACAAAACTTAAGGCAGAAAGACCCACAAACAAGCAACAACTGAAGACAGCTGCAGTAAAGGCCTGGCAAAGCATCACAAAGGAGGAAACCCAGTGTTTGGTGATGTCCATGGGTTCCAGACTTCAGGCAGTCATTGCCTGCAAAGGATTCTCAACAAAATATTGAAAAGGAACATTTTACTTAGGGTTATGTTTATTTGTCCAATTGCTTTTGAGCCCTTGAAATGAGGAGCGTTTGTATAAAAATAGCTACAATTCCTACATGTTTAATCATATATTTTTGTTCAACCCTTGAATTAAACTTTAAAGTCTGCACTTCAATTCCGTTGTAGTTGTTTCATTTCAAATCCAATGTGGCAGCATGCAGAGCCCAAATCATGAAGATTGTGTCACTGTCCAAATATTTCTGGGCCTAACTGTAAATGTTTCAGATCAAACAAATTTAAATATTAGACAAAGATAACACAAGTAAACAAAAAGTGCAGTTTTTAAATGAAGGTGTTTATTATTAAGAAAAAAAATCCAAACCTACGTGGCCCTGTGTGAAAAAGTGATTGCCCCCTAAACCTAATAACTGGTTGGGCCACCCTTAGCAGCAACAACTGCAATCAAGCCTTTGCAATAACTGGCAATGAGTCTTTTACAGTGCTGTGGAGGAATTTTGGCCCACTCATCTTTGCAGAATTTTTGTAATTCAACCACACTGGTTTTCAACCATGAAACCACCTTTTTAAGGTCATGCCACAGCATTTCTGTCGGATTCAGGTCAGGACTTTGACTAGGTCACTCCAAAGTCTTCATTTTGTTTTTCTTAAGCCATTCAGAGGTAGACTTGCTGGTGTGTTTTGGATCATAGTCCTGCTGCAGAACCCAAGTGCGCTTCAGCTTGAGGTCACGAACAGATGGCTGGACATTCTCCTTCAGGATGTTTTGGTTGACAGCAGAATTCATGGTTCCATTTACCACAACAAGTCTTCCAGGCCCTGAAGCAGCAAAACAGCCCCAGATCATCACACTACCACCACCATACTTTACTGTTGGTGTGATGTTCCTTTTCTGAAATGCTATGCTACTTTTACGCCAGATGTAACGGGAAACGCACCTTCCAAAATGTTCATTTGTCTCGTCAGTCCACAGTATTTTCCCAAAAGTCTTGGGGATCATCAAGATGTTTTCTGGCAAACCTGACACAAGCCTTTAGGTTCTTTTTGTTCAGCAGTGGTTTCTGTCTTGGAACTCTGCCATGCAGGCCATTTCTGCCCAGTTTCTTTGTTATGGTGGAGTCACGAACACTGACCTTAACTGAGGAAAGTGAGATCTGCAGTTCTTTGGCTGTTGTTGTGGGGTCTTTTGTGACCTCTTGGATGAGTCATCACTGCGCTCTTGGGGTCATTTTGGTCAGCCAGCCACTCCTGGGAAGGTTCACCACTGTTCCATGTTTTCGCCATTTGTGGATAATGACTCTCACTGTGGTTCGCTGGAGTCCCAAAGCTTTAGAAATGGCTTTATAACTTTTCTAGACGGATGGATCTCAATTACTTAGTTTCTCATTTATTCCTGAATTTCTTTGGATCTCAGCATGATGTCTAGCTTTTGAAGATCTTTTGGTCTACTTCACTTCGTCAGGCAGGTCCTGTTTAACTAACTAACTAACTTACACTTATATAGCACTTTTCTAGTCACAAAGACCACTCAAAGCGCTTTCACTAATACTAACCCTCTATTCTAAGGGCCTATAGGAAACATATCTAGGGACAATTTAGAACAGCCAATTAACCTAACATGCATGTCTTTGGATTGTGGGAGGAAACCAGAGCCCCCAGAGTAAACCCACGCAGCACAGGGACAACATGCAAACTGCACACAGAAAGGTTCAAACCCCTGCCAGCCTGGGGATTCGAAGTGATTTCTTGATTGAGAACAGGTGTGGCAGTAATCAGGCCTGGGTGTGGCTAGAGAACTTGAACTCAGCTTTCCAAGGATGTGATAAACCAGTTAATTTATGTTTTAACATGGGGGGGGGGGGGGGGATCAGTTTTTCCCACACAGGGAAAGGTTTGATAGGTTTGGATTTTTTTTTTAAACTCTTAATAAACACCTTCAATTAAAAACTGCATTTGGCATTTACTTGTGTTATATTTGTCTAATATTTAAATTTGTTTGATGATCTGAAACATTTAAGTGTGACAAACATACACTACCGTTCAAAAGTTTGGGGTCACCAGAGACAATTTTGTGTTTTCCATGAAAAGTCACACTTTTATTTACCACCATGAGTTGTAAAATGAATAGAAAATATAGTCAAGACATTGACAAGGTTAGAAATAATGATTTGTATTTGAAATAATTTTTTCCTTCAAACTTTGCTTTCGTCAAAGAATCCTCCATTTGCAGCAATTACAGCATTGCAGACCTAACATCATTGCACAAGGGTTTTCTAATCATCCATTAGCCTTCTGATGCAATGAGCAAACACATTGTACCATTAGAACACTGGCGTGATAGTTGCTGGAAATGGGCCTCTATACACCCATGTAGATATTGCACCAAAAACCAGACATTTGCAGCTAGAATAGTCATTTACCACATTAGCAATGTATAGAGTGTATTTCTGATGAGTTTAAAGTTATCTTCATTGAAAAAAAGTGTTTTTCTTTCAAAAATAAGGAAATTTCTAAGTGACCCCAAACTTTTGAACGGTAGTGTACAAAAAAAAGAAATCAGGAAGGGGGCAAACACTTTTTCACACCACTGTACGGTGACCTGACAGAACTTTACACATGCTATAGTAAGAGAGCATATGGAGTGCCAGCCTTGACTTTTGACCCCAAACGTTTTGACCCAAAACCACAGTTGTGGCGGATGATAAAATAAGGCAGCGAAGTGAGGTTTTAAATAGGTTTATTATCATACTGCCATCACTGAGCTCGCCCCATGGGCGAGCCCGGAGGCTCTCCAGCAAAGTGTGCAGATGAGCAGTAGCAGAGAATGAGAGAGTGAGCATGGATTTCAGTCAGCTTATATACCCAGTTACAGACAATACATGAAAGGCATGGTATCATCAAAGAGACTGTAGACAGGCATGGGACATTTGCATTTGAGAGACACACATAACAATAAGGCAGGAAGCATGAACACAATGCATGAATGGCACATTAACATCACGGTACTGAGCCGGAAAAAGCCAGAAGAAGCGGGGCTGCCTGTAGACATTAATACACACGTTGCTGTGCCTGTAGACATTAATACACACATTGCTGTGCCTGCCCCAGTCTGTTGTGGGGGTTATCCCACACGCTCCCCCCCAGAGGGCTCGGCAGGCAGCCGAGGCCTCGATAGTCCGGCTTTGGCAGAGAGCAGGGAAAGCTCCGTGCAGGCGGAGGTGGAGGGGGGTGGGGGGTAGTAAATGCCGGCCCTGGGCGGCGAGATCGTCTGGGCCACGCAAAAATTGCTTGTGGATTCGCGATGTCGAGGAGCTGTACCGCTGAACGTGCGGAGGTCCACAAGAAGAAAAATTAGTCACTGGCTCCTCCCGCGATTAAGTCCTGCAAGGATTAATAGTGGCCGTGAAGAAAAAAGGAAGCGGCGAGGATTAACAGCTGCCATGAAGAAAAACAGGGGCGGCTGTAAGAAAAAAACAAAAGCAAAGGGACTTGGCGTGTTGACTTTAGGTGCGGGCACAACCTTAAAGCCTTCGGGGACCGCAGACTGCTGAATTCCCTATGTGCGCCATGGCTAAGACCATAAGAAGATCCAGTGAGCAAGCTGCGTGCGTGCCTCAGGTGTACGAGCAACCCTGAAGGGCCTGTGTGCAGCGGCGAAAGAGGATGGGGGTCTGTAGAGCCGTACGCGTCCCGTGCGTGGTGCGCCGTCCTCCTAACTCCCCGGTGCGTGTGCCGGGGCTCTGTGCGTGGGTGGGCCAGCTGGAGAGGAGAACCAGGGTAAGGGAGCTTAATCATCCCAGTTCATTGTGTTGGAGCGGTGAAAGGAAGTAGACGATCTTTGTCCCTCAAGCTCGTGTAGATGCGTTGGAGCGGTGAGAGGGAGGAGACTATCTTTGTCACTCGCTCGGCCATGGTGCGTTCAGGTCCACGCGCTGCATTCTCCGTCGGCCATGGAGGTCGCCGTCATGGAGAGAGGACAAGGTGCGTGCGCTCTCGTATGGAGATAAGCTGTGAGAGCGGCCGGTCCAGCGTGGATGTGCCGATCTAGGCGTGCAGATCCCACCATGAAGTTTGCTGCGGCTTTCCCGGTCGTGGGTGATGTCCAGAGAGTTCCCTGAAGCAGAAGGTAGCTGCTGTGTTCGCTTGTCGTCGGAGCATCACCGCCGGGTGCTGCGTTCGCTGGCAGCATGTTCTTTTCAGCGTCAGGTCACCAGTGTGGCGGATGATAAAATAGGCAGGGCGAAACTCGCCCCTGCGCTGTGAGCGCGCGCAGGAGCAAGCCCTGTGCCTCTAGTCCGCAAGCAGGTGAAGTGGAAGAGAGTGAGAGAATGAGCATGGATTTCAGTCAGCTTATATACCCAGTTACAGACAATACATGAAAGGCATGGTATCATCAAAGAGACTACAGACAGGCATGGGACATTTGCATTTGAGAGACACACAACAATAAGGCAGGAAGCATGAACACAATGCATGAATGGCACATTAACATCACGGTACCGAGACGGAAAAAGCCAGAAGAAGCGGGGCTGCCTGTAGACATTAATACACACATTGCTGTGCCTGCCCCAGTCTGTTGTGGGGGTTATCCCACACAGTCACATTTCAGGGTCACAGGGTGAACCTGTGTACCAAGTTTGGTGGCCCTAACTTTACTGGGTTTATAGTAGTAAATGTGCAAATGGAATGCTAACATTGGCCTTTGACCTTTTGACGCCAAACCCATAGTCAGAGGTCAGAATCCCAAAGTGAACCTGTGAAGCAAGTTTTGTGACCCTAGCTTTCTTTGTTGTTGAGATATAGCTTACAAGCCATTTTGATGTTGACCTTGTGATCCCAAAACCACAGTCACACTTCAGGGTCACAGGGTGAACCTGTGTATCAAGTTTAGTGAACCTAAATTTGGAAAAATATGCTGTGAAAGAAAGCCCCTGGTAATCCACACAGACATATGTGATGTCACAAAGTAAGTAAATAAAATTAAGCAAATGAACTGCCTCCAGATCAACGCAAGGAAAACTAAGGAACTGGTGGTGGACTGCCACAGGCAAGGACAACCCCCCACAGCAACAGTAAACATCCAGGGAACAGACATTGAGATGGTGACATCTTACAAGTACCTGGGTGCTCAACTGAACAATAAATTGGACTGGTCACACATTACCAACGCACTCTACAAGAAAGGGCAGCACAGGCTGTTCCTCCTGAGGAGACTCAGGTCTTTTGGAGCACAAGGGGCACTCCTGAAGACCTTCTACGACTCAGTGGTGGCATCAGCCATCCCATTTGGAGTGGTCTTCTGGGGCAGTGGCATCACGGCAGTTGACAGGAAGAGACTGAACAGGCTGATCAAAAAAAGCTAGCTCTGTACTGCAGCAACACCTCGACCCAGTGGAGGAGATAGGAGAGAGGAGAATGGTGGGTAAGCAGTCATGTCAGCTGGAGTCTGAGTCTCACCCCAAACAGGACACGCTGAACACACTGAGGAGGTCATTTAGCGGTAGGCTGTGCCACCCTAGGTGTACGACGGAGAGATTCCGCAGGTCCTTCCTAGCTAAGGCTATCAGGCTTTATAACCTAACCAGGGCTGCTCATAGAGGTCATATTAAACGTCACAACTTTGCACAACAGACCGTTCCCTCCAATACACAACAAAGACAAATACAATTATTACTGAGGGTGGCAACAACACTGTTCATTCAATGTGAAATATACTGTCTGGGTACATATTCATATTCTGCAGGGTAATTTAACAAACCATAATGCTGTTTATTCCATCTAGTTGCAATGCTCCTGCACTGTGTATATAACTTTGTACATACGTATATTTATTAACTGCTTTGCCTAAACATTTCTCATCTTATTTACTATTGCGCTGATTGCTGCTATCACTGTGCTGCTGTAATCCTGGAATTTCCCCATTGTGGGAGTACTAAAGGCTTATCTCTTATCTTAAATAAACACCCCTAAGTACCACTCCAATCTTAAAAAGCTGAATTTTTTTTTAGTTTTATTCATTTAGTTACAAACCAAATCATGTCAGAATCCAAATTATGCACAACAGGCAGGAGGAACACACAGAGCTGCACAATATAAAAGTCTTTTATTTCCAGATTGTAGTCTCCAAATAGAGATATTTTAGACCAGGGGTCGGCAACATGCGCCCCTTCAGCCCTCATCTGTGGCTCCCTGCAGTTACAGTGGGGCAAAAAAGTATTTAGTCAGCCACCAATTGTGCAAGTTCTCCCACTTAAAAGATGAGAGGTCTCCAATTTTCATCATAGGTATACCTCAACTATGAGAGACAAAATGAGAAAAAAAAACCAGAAAATCACATTGTCGGATTTTTAATGAATTTATTTGCAAATTATGGTGGAAATTAAGTATTTGGTCAGTAACAAAAGTTCATCTCAATACTTTGTTATATACCCTTTGTTGGCAATGATAGAGGTCAAACGTTTTCTTTAAGTCTTCACAAGGTTTTCACACACTGTTGCTGGTATTTTGGCCCATTCCTCCATGCAGATCTCCTCTAGAGCAGTGATGTTTTGGGGCTGTCGCTGGGCAACACGGACTTTCAACTCCCTCCAAAGATTTTCTATGGGGTTGAGATCTGGAGACTGGCTAGGTCACTCCAGGACCTGGAATTGCATCTTACGAAGCCACTCCTTCATTGCCCGGGCAGTGTGTTTGAGATCACTGTCATGCTGAAAGACCCAGCCACGTTTCATCTTCAATGCCCTTGCTGGTGGAAGGAGGTTTTCACTCAAAATCTCACGATACATGGCCCCATTCATTCTTTCCTTTACACGGATCAGTCGTCCTGGTCCCTTTGCAGAAAAACAGCCCCAAAGCATGATGTTTCCACCCCTATGCTTCACAGTAGGTATAGTGTTCTTTGGATGCAACTCAGCATTCTTTCTCCTCCAAACACGACAAGTTGAGTTTTTACCAAAAAGTTCTATTTTGGTTTCATCTGACCATATGACATTCTCCCAATCCTCTTCTGGATCATCCAAATGCTCTCTAGCAAACTTCAGATGGGCCAGGACATGTACTGGCTTAAGCAGGGGGACATGTCTGGCACTGCAGGATTTGAGTCCCTGGCGGCGTAATGTGTTACTGATGGTAGCCTTTGTTACTTTGGTCCCAGCTCTCTGCAGGTCATTCACTAGGTCCCCCCGTGTGGTTCTGAGATTTTTGCTCACTGTTCTCGTGATCATTTTGACCCCACGGGGTGAGATCTTGCATGGAGCCCCAGATCGAGGGAGATTATCAGCGGTCTTGTATGTCTTCCATTTTCTAATAATTGCTCCCACAGTTGATTTCTTCACACCAAGCTGCTTACCTATTGCAGATTCAGTCTTCCCAGCCTGGTGCAGGTCTACAATTTTGTTTCTGGTGTCCTTTGACAGCTCTTTGGTCTTGGCCATAGTGGAGTTTGGAGTCTGACTGTTTGAGGTTGTGGACAGGTGTCTTTTATACTGATAACGAGTTCAAACAGGTGCCATTAATACAGGTAATGAGTGGAGGACAGAGGAGCCTCTTAAAGAAGAAGTTACACGTCTGTGAGAGCCAGAAATCTTGCTTGTTTGAAGGTGACCAAATACTTATTTTACCGAGGAATTTACCAATTAATTCATTAAAAATCCTTCAATGTGATTTTCTGGATTTTTTTTTTTTTTCCTCATTTTGTCTCTCATAGTTGAGGTATACCTATGATGAAAATTGGAGACCTCTCTCATCTTTTAAGTGGGAGAACTTGCACAATTGGTGGCTGACTAAATACTTTTTTGCCCCACTGTATATCTCAAAATGCTGGAAATTAGGGTTAGGAGTATGGACTGGAGTATGTTCACCTCTCAGGCTACCTGTGGCTCCCACATAAACATCGACTCTTACACCCACTCAGTCCTGGACCATATCAACACCACTATTGACAGTGTCACCACGGAAAGTCAGATCACCACGTACCCAAATCAGAAGCCGTGGATGAACAGAGAAGTGCGGCTTCTGCTAAAGGCACGTAACAATGCCTTTAGATCTGGTGATGCACAGGCCTACAGTTCATCCAGGGCAGATCTGAAGAGGGGCATCAAGAAGGCCAAGCACAGCTACAAGCTGAAGGTGGAGGAACATTTTGGGGACTCTGACCCCCGACGCATGTGGCAGGGCATTCAAGCTATCTCTGATTATAAGCCCAGCAACTCCATACCTATAGCCATGACTGTGCCCTTTCTCAATGAGCTAAATGACTTCTATGCTCGTTTTGACAAGGACAATAACGAAAAGAACATCAATTTCCCACCCTCTGACGACCTCCACCACCTCACACTCACACCGACGTCCGTAACGCACTGAGTCATGTCAACGTACGTAAGGCTGCTGGCCCTGACGGCATTCCTGGGCGTGTGCTGAGGGCATGCACTGAGCAGCTGGCAGGGGTCTTCACAGACATCTTCAACCTGTCCCAGGCCGTGGTACCAGCGTGCTTCAAGACCACTTCAATAGTACCAGTGCCGAAACATTCAACACCATCGTGCCTAAATGACTATCGCCCTGTGGCACTGACGCCCATAGTCATGAAGTGCTTTGAGCGACTGGTCTTGGCACAGCTCAAAAAATGCCTGCCCCCTACACTGGACCCTCACCAGTTTGCCTACCGGAGCAACAGGAGTACAGAGGATGCGGTTTCTACAGCGCTGCACTATGTACTCTCACACCTGGATGACAAGAACACCTACGCAAGAATGCTGTTTGTTAACTTCAGCTCAGCATTCAACACAGTTAACCCCTCCAAGTTGCTCACTAAACTTGGGGACCTGGGAATCAGTACCTCCACCTGCAACTGGATCATGGATTTTCTGACTAACAGACCCCAGCATGTTAGGTCAGGCCCCAACCGTTCTTCCGTCATCACACTCAACACTGGTGTACCACAGGGCTGTGTGCTCAGCCCATTCCTCTACTCCCTCTTCACCCATGACTGCAGGCCTATGTATGGAGCCAATTCCATCATAAAAGTTCGCAGATGACACCACGGTGATCGGACTCATCAGGGACAACGATGAGTCAGATTACAGGGCAGAGGTTGAGCACTTGGCTACTTGGTGCGCTGACAATAACCTGCTCCTTAACACCAGTAAAACCAAGGAGCTCATAGTGGACTACAGGAAGGAGAGGGGAGAGACACATGACCCCATCCATATCAATGGCATAGCTGTTGAACGTGTCCCCAGCTTCAAATTCCTGGGGACCCACATCTCAGAGGACCTGTCCTGGTCAGTTAACACCACCAGCCTGATCAAGACGGCCCATCAGCGCCTCTTCTTCTTAAGGACACTGAAGAAGAACCATCTGTCAACTGACATCCTGGGCAACTTCTACCGCTGCGTGATAGAGAGTACCCTGACCAACTGTGTCACAGGAGCTGCTCTGTCGCTGACCGTAAGGCGCTGCAGCAGGTGGTGAAAACCGCCCAACGCATCACAGGGACTCCACTTCCAGTTATAGAGGACGTCTACAGGAAAAGATGTCTGCGCCAGGCACGCAGCATTCTTAGGGATTCCAACCATCCTGCTCATGGACTGTTCCAGCTTCTCCCCTCCAGAAGGCGTTTCAGAAGCCTTTGGACTAGAACCAGCAGGTTTAGGAACAGTTTCTTTCCAACAGCTGTCACGTTATTGAACTTAGTTCCCCGCTGACTCTCTTACCATCATCTCTTACCATCCTCACCTGTACATAACTGCCCATCTAACTTATTGTACATTATTTGCACATAACAGTACTCTTAACTTTCTGCACTGCTGCATATATTTGCATATATTTGCTTAAATTGCACATACTGTTAATTAACGTATATACGGCACTGCTGTCCTTTGCACTTCTGATTGGATGCTAAACTGTGTTTCGTTACCTTGTATTCATACATGTGTAATGACAATAAAGTTGAATCTAATCTACAAATTAATGAAGCTCATTTTAATTACTTTATTTTTCAAATTATTGTGTTTATTGGATACATTTCTCAACGGAAACACATCCATGAACGTAAAATATGTTTTAAAAATTATTATGTTGTCAACCATGCACCACATCCGACAGCAGCTCACATACGGAGAGCCTCTGAGCCTCTGTGTGCAGCGCATGTGAAGAGCAGGGAGCCGCAACTTCCCGATTCTCCTCCCCACCCTTGGTAAGACGAACAGATCCAGAAAAAGTACTCACAGAGGAAAGCAGAGTCTAATTCTGTGTGGACAGATTCATTTGTGTTCGTGTAGGTTGCTGTGGAGAAAGAATTTCTCCATGAGAATACAAACAAGGAGAAAAACAGTTGCCTCATTAGTTTACAAGTCCATAAAAAGTCTTAAATGTGATTATCTAAAATCAATGCTTTAATTATCATTAAAAATGAGAAACAATCCTTGAATTCTTGCTCAATAACCCTGTAGTCGCCTGCGCTGTAAATGCTGGATTCACCAGACATGACTGAAGTCTGAATTAGTGTAAATTTATTTTCACCATCACAGCTCAATACTTCCTGAGTGATGTAAAAATAAAAGCCCTCTACAGTGATTCAGTTTTCAGAATGGTTACGTCTGTCATGTGCTTTTATTGTGAAATGGCATCAACCGGATATCATCATCATCATCATCATCGAAGTCTGTCAGGGGCGACAATGACCGTTTCATTTAGGTCTGATCAGATTCCTCCCCACAGCTCTGTCCTTCGCCCTCCGCTGTCAGGAACTCCTGACTTTGTTAACCCAGGTGACGTCCAAGCTGGTATGAGTTGCTTTCTGACTGACCATTTCATGAAACTGCTTGCAAAGTATTTGAGAACTGCTAGCTTTTGCTGAACTAGCGGCACATTCTTGGCAGATAGAGGTATTATCAGTGGCAAGGACAGGCCAAAACAAACTGACTCCAGTATCTGTTGCAGTGACTGACCAGATGATAGGTTTGTTTATCTCTGCTCTTTGTGTAGTGCATGTCACGATGCACCAATTGGCAAAAGTCCACCACAGACCTTGCGACAGATGTGCTTATCTGCCAGAATGTCCAGTCTCACCCCGTGTAACTGGGAGTCATCCACCACAGACTTGTGACAGATATTGTTTTTAGTTCTGCCAGGAGTCTCACTCCCATTCCCACTCGCCCTCACAGTCGCCTACACTCACACACTTCTTTACACTCATGCTCACTCATATATACACTCTCATTCGTGCTCTGACTCACTCTCTCGCTCACTCATTCTCTCGCTCACTCCCTTGTTCGCACCTATTCACTTGCGGTAGAGCGTTGGGATGACAACAGCATGACGGAAACCAGGTCACCAGGAAGGCCCCAGGCCCCCGGCAGAAGGAGGACGGCAGGGGTGGCGGAAGACCCCACCGCCCCACTACCCCCCATGCGCGAATCACGATGGGTGAGTGTTATTTGTGTCGTGCTGTTGGGTCCAGGTGTGTGAACTACCAAAGTACAGTTAAAATTGGGGGGATAGTGTGAAATCAACAACCTACAGCCAATAGTTTTGCCCCAAACTGTAAATTTAAAAAGAGAAAGAGAGAGCGAGAGAAGATTCTGTGACAGTGATACAGAGGTGAGCCTTTTCCTTTAAGGATGTTTTCAGCTTTGTGTCTGTAGGATAACTGCTAGTTTGTTACCTGTGGGGTTTTGGACAGTGAATTGTATGTGCAGACTGTCTATCAATGCCCCACTTTTTTTAAAAAAAATTATAACCAATAGTTAGCTCAGCAGAAGATATTTTTTAAATTTTTCCATTCTGTTGTAATTATTTCTAATTGGCTTAATTTGCACCAAATGATTTTAAAAATATATTTAGAAAGTTGTTTAGAATTATTTTTGTTTTATTCCAAAATAAAGAAGAATATCAGACAACCAATCCACTAGTTGTCAAATTGAGAGTCTGGAAAACAGGTGAAGGATACAGATTTATATTATATTAATACATTTGAATAAGGAGCATTATGAAGAAACATAAAAAAGGATGAAAAGTAGCTTCTTCTAAACAAAACTTTTATCTCTAATTTATTTAAACATCAGGAACTAAAGCTGTGTGATCACTGTTGAAAGTAGGAGATGGATGAAATTTTTCAGATTTAAACAATTTATGAATGTGCTGATAGTTAAAAAAAAAACTATACAAAAATTATAGTCCGATATTCAGAAATTTATTTTTCAGCACAACACAATTTGTAATACATTTGTAATACTATTATTTCATGAATGAAGCTATATAAAGCTTGACAGTTTTTTTCACTGTTGTAGTATGAATTCATTAACCCTGATCCTACCAACATATTTTACATACAAATAGTACCAACTGGGGTCCGTTTGGACCCCACACAAAATTTAACTGTTAATTGGATTATTAAGCAATACCAAAGTATTTTTTTCACTTAAAATGTTTTATTTGGTTAAAACAAAGAGTTGTGCTTGAAACATGATCCAAAAATCCCGGAATGGGGCTAGTTTGTCGGTTGCCTGCCTTTCAGCACGAGTAGCCCAGTTGTAATGTGTTTTTCAACCAGTGTGCCCTGGTGCGTTCAGGTTTTTGTGGGAAATTATCTAATTTCACTTCTTAATTGGTACAAGAAATGCAAATACTTTGCCATTGTTGTGCATGTGTTCTGTAGGCCCTACAGAGCAGCATAATATTTATTTTAAAGGTCAACTTGCAATTGCGGCCCTCAGCCACTTCTATTTTAGTCAGAGACAGGCAAAATGGCTCTTTGGTTGGCAAAGGTTGCAGACCCGTTTTAGACTATGGAAAAATCTCTTCACTCCAATACAGCTGCAAATTTCACTGCTGCAACTACCAGGGTTCACCTGCTGGGATCTGCAATCCAGCTGTCTTGGCACATATTGTGCTGGAGCTGGGGCTCAATTAGAGAGCATTTTGCTGAACAGAATTCCTCCCCGGAGAGATGGATCTGTGCGCGTTGCCTCGTGAGTCAACTGTATAGTCTCCAGTATTTTTTTTTATTTTTTTTTTTATCTCTGTCACATTTGCAGAGACAGGATCCTGTTTCCAGTGGCGCTGGTTTTAGACCCTGAATGAGGCAGGTTATACTGGAGGGAAATTAGTTATTATTCATCGGGATTTCACTGCACTCAATAAGCCGAGTTATGAAGATAAGTCACATAATGTTTTTCCAACCACTAATTCTTAGACAAATCATTTTAACTCAAGTAGAAATGTTATTTTAACACATTCTGTAAGTTTCAGCTGTTTTGTAGTTTAACAGACCCACCCGATAGAGTCAAACAGAACTTTGGAGAGAGCCCACAACTTCTCACGGCAGATTAAAACTTTGCGGCTCGGCCCACAGATTCTCACGTCACATTTGTTTTTATACACCCCATTGTGTGCGTGAAAATCGGTGTACGCCGTGTTTTTGGGCATGTGCACCATTTATACATAAGGCCTCAGAACTCCTGCACCAGGCGCAACTTATATTGTTATTTTACTCAGATTTTAGTCACCCCAATAGCCATCCCTGTTACCACCTTGTTCACTCCAGCCCAAAGATAGCTAGATGTACTTTATTGATCCCAAACTAGGAAATTACAGTGTAACAGCAGCATGACACAGTAGATGACCAAAATGACAGAAAAACACACAGCATAATAGCAAAAGGAATTACCCAGGGAAAGCAAAACTGCCTAGATAACTTTATATACATCACAGATGAATAGATGATGACCCGTACAGATACAGGGATCATAGTCCTACATTGTACAGCGAGTATCGGGTGCAGTGATTCTACAGCAAATTGCCAGCACCAGCACACCGGTCGTGGCAACCAACCTGGCCCGGTGTAGATGGTACCTACACCAGGACCCAAGGCTGCTGGCTCTCATGGCCAGCTCTCACCCCGTCCACTGCAGCTCCGCTCCACTCTCATGGGCAGCGTTGGGAGCCGCCTCATGACGGGGTGTCTCCCAGCTGGCCATGGGAGCGGAGCAGCATCCTGCAGAGTGAGCCATTGCCCTTTGAGATCCCGTGTCTCGGCAAGCTTCACCCCAGCCAGCAGCCTTGGGTCCCGGGCCAGGTTAGTTGTGGCAATCAAGGGACTGCGCGGTCCTCGCAATTTGTTGTGTAAATCATGGCAAAATTATTGGGAGATGGGTTGGAGTGACTGGAGATACACAATCGACTGTGGATCAGTGAACCAGCACCACTCATCCGAGCTAGAAGGAAGCTAAAACCTAAGGGCTAGAACAGGGGTGGGCAATCATGTGCCACGGAGGGCCATTCCACTGCAGGTTTTCTGTTCCACCCAGTCTCTTCAACAGGTGTTTTCACTGATGAGCAATCCTTGAAGCTGATCAGAGCATACACCTGCTGAAGAGACTGGATGGCACAGAAAACCTGCAGTGGAATGGCCCTCGCTGCCCACCTCTGGGCTAGAAGGTAGTCAGCTAATGGCTAACTGATGTAAGAGGGAGGGTGGAGTTGAACAGATGAAGGATGTTTCTTAAAGTAACAGGCTGTAAATCAGAGCATTTCAAGAAAGCCACGAAAAATACAAAACAAATTTGCTTCAACCAATTAAAAAAATTACAGAAAATGTGAACAAAATATGTCACAAACACTTCATTAAGACAGGTGTGAGCTGTTAAAATGTGGGAAAAGTGCAGTCAATAATCCCTTTAATACCAGATGTAAATCTATGTGTTTGTGCAGCTGCCATCTGATCACAGAAAATTCATTGTGAGCAATAGCCCAGTGAGTCACCGACGGTCCTGTGATCAGGATGGGTTAAAGGTGGTCACTCAGACTTACCGACAACTCGCTCTCTGTGAATTCTTTACTCTCTGAGGCCTTCTTTGCTTTCCCGCCTGCAGCAGATGCTGGTTTGCCTTTCTTAGCCGGACCTGTCAATGGCTGCAGGACAGATGCAAAAAAAATTCAAGCACAGCTACAAACTGCTGAGGTCAGACACTGGCGGGTTCTTCTGAGCATACCTTGCTGCTTCCACCTGGGGTCTTTTTGGAAGGTCCTGAAGATTTGGGTGCAGCCTCGACAGGGGGAGGGGGCTTGGAGGTGGGCTTCTTCTCTGCAGCTCCGCCACCACCTCCTCCTCCTCCTGCACCCTTCCTCCCACCAGGCAGCTCCACTTTATCAGCACACTCTTTAATCTGACAGCAGAAAAATATATTTATTATGTGTACAGCAGTTCATGTCGTGGAATAAATCTACAACACCCCCAGCCCTCACCTTATCCAGTTTGAGTTTATCCAAGTCAGCCAGGAAAGGATTCACGGCCTTCTCTCCCACCACCTTCATGGCCGTTCCCAGAGCTTCAAAGGCAGCATCTCTGACCTCTGGAGCAGAGTCGTTCACTTGCTGAGACAGAGATTTAAACACTTTCAGCATTGGAGCCCAAGCTTTTATTACCTTTACGTTACAACTGCAAATAACTGACACACTACACTTCATACACACAACAAGTTAAGCTGACATTTATACCTTAATGAGAGCGGCGCAGAAGGGTTTGAGGACACTCTTGGGCAGTGTGGCCTGAGTGCAGTGTTTAAATGAGCGGACCAGAAACAGAGAGGCCTGCTGTTTAATGGATGGGTTCTTATTGTCCATCACGGCCAGGATGTCCTCAGACAGGTTCTGGAGAGTGGTCTAAAACAAGATCAAATACAACATCCTGTAAACCGTGTTATCATGTGACCAGGACACAGATGTCAACTGTGCTCGTTACAGAGCTGTGAAGACTCACCGTGAGGAAGATGGCGTCGATGGCCTCTTGCAGGGCCTGGACGACTTGAGGCTTCTTCTCCTTGAACTTCTCCAAAATAGTTGGAACCACCTGGAAGAAACACAGTCTCATTAATACTGAAATATATTCAGCTTTAGAACCCAGATCGTGATACTCGAGTCGCGATCTATCACGATTCATCGCGATTCCATACATCCCTCCTCCCATGTCAACGTCAAATTTTGTCTCTGTTTCGTATAACTGTCAATAACTGTTTCATGTAAAGTTTTAAATCTCATTTTGGTGGCTGCAGCCTCTCAGCTCTCCAGCTGCTGCGGTTGCTCGCTCCAAGGTCGATGATGGCAGGTGTCCAGAGTTTTACTGGTTGGTGCCGCTTGGAGAAACAAAAGCAAGCTCCATGCCGGTGTGTTTTTAGGTTAGCCATTGCTAACACCGCTCCAAGACATGTGCTGGCCCGCATGCTCCAAGTTTTGTTATAATTTGTTTATTATTTATTTGTTATATCTTTGTTATAAAATCCAAAAAAAAGCCTGACATCTGAGCTAACTTCTAAAGCTTCCTAACTTTCAAAGCTGGCTAAATATCTCATGACACAAGCTACGATTTCACCCAACAATAGGAACTTCTGCAACATCTGGCTGCAAATCTCGCGAGAAACGTTATGACTTCATTCAGTACCCCAGGAGTATGCAACGTTTACATGAATATATATAATTAATCAAAGATTGATGTATTTGTTTAGGCATCGGTGCATCATCACTACTGTCAAGTATTGCAGTCCGTCACTGAATCCATGTTTTGTCCCACCCCTAACCAACATGTTCTACTTTGGTTTCTGTGTGTCAATCAATATTATACATTAGGGATCGGCAATTAACTGAGTTCAAACCGAAACAGATCGTCAGGACATGTCATGGTTTTTTTTCCTGTTCTGTGTGGGTGTGAGAGCTTTCATGTATTGCCCCTCTGAGACGCATCAACCCAGCAGCGGCACAGTTGCCCCTGTCCGGAAGCATTGGTTGTATGTGTGTGGGGGTAACAATGAGCCTATTCTTTATTAAATTATGTTAATTTAAGACCAAATTCATTAATGTCACACTCTCGTGACTTAACTATGGCAACGTTCACACTGCAGGCCTAAGTGACCCATATCTGATGCTTTAACCCCTTGCACTCCGGTCAATTTCCCTAAAAACGCCAAAAAATAACGTGCCCAAAGTAAATTGAAAGCTGTTCTTCAACCCTTTGCAGCATCTTCATGGGGTTGGTCTCATTAAAAGAAAACACTTTGAATTTTTTGGCAAAACAGTCAGTCATAATCTCTCTAAGTGCTCCGGCCACTGAGTTACAGTCATCTAAACATAGTGAACTTGAAGAAAATAAATTTGGCCTGGGTGTTTTTTTGGATACAAATGCTTGCAAATAACACACAGCTTCAGATCCGGACTGGAAAATGCAACAGAAATGTAGAACCAAGTGTTATCCAGCTGAGGTCCAAATTTTGTAACAATACCACAAAAAATGAATATATTACACTGCTTTGTTCTCAAGTAGTTCCCAGGCGTTTTGGAACTGTGCCAAATGGCACAGTTTGGAAAAACGTCTAACTTTTGAATGCTTCAATGTAGAAGCTTCATTTTGGGCTCTAATGAAAGGTCACACTCAGGGCTGTGTCTATGTGTGTGTGGTGGGGGGGAGGGGGGGTTGTCCCCCCCGCTACAGAGGATGGACATCGGCCATCGCTACATGACGGATTAGCCTCATGTCGCGATGTGAACAGCAGCTCAGTCACCGCGGCTCTCCCCCCCCCCCCGCTACAGAAGAATAGCGGGGGGGGGGGGGGCGGCGTTCACGGTCTGGACGCGACGAACGAACCGTGTACCGCGGCGCACGAACTTCAGACTTCATGCGCCGCACAGTTGTAATTTACTCATCGGTCAAAAGTCATTTTGGATTACAATTTTCAGGGATAGAGAATAATTTAGCTTATAACACCTTACCTCTTCACAGCAGTGTCCTGGCCAACTTCTCTTCCTCACTGTCAGACGAACGCGACGCTGGTCCGCTCGTGGTTCTGGTCTCGCGACCCGATCAAAACATAATTCCATTATTGCGGTTTTGTGCTTCCATGATTGCGGTTTTTGGCGAACGATTTTTCAAAATAAATAACAGTAATTAAAAAAAGACTGGCGAACGCGTGTGTCACTCAGCCTTCGTCGTCAGCCTCCTTCGGTCTATGATGACCATGGAAGAAATCATAACGTCTACTCTGCTGGAACAAAAACAAAATAAGCACCGCCTGTGGCCGAACATGCCGATGCGCGAATGGCACTCCCTGTCACACAGGTTGCATTTGTGGGTGGTCTCCGTGCTGCTGGGTCTGTGGGGTTCTTCCTGCGGGTCCTTTTTTGATCTGCTGCAGCAGTCTCTCTTCACCCAGCCTTAAAAAAAACAGCTTGCGAACTTCTCTGCTTCAATTGGCTCACTGCATTCACAGCCTTGGTAGGCGGGTCCTTCTTGCTAGGTTTTCAGTCATTGGTTCTTCAAGGTTTCAGAAACCCAATTCAAGGCTCTTATTAGTCGAATCAGATGAACTAATCTGTTCGCGGCTGTGTCTGCAGCTTTTATTTTCAGTGCGCGCTTGGACGCCATCACCACCTACATCACCATCTACATCATCAGCATCTCCATCATGCGTCCTAGAGCGCACGAGGGCGCACAAGAGCGTCCTCGTGCGCTCTAGGATGCAGAGACTTGCCCGCCCGCGGTACAACGGAGTGCAAGAGGTTAATAATGGTCTGAACAGCATAAATCTGATTATTTTTCCAAATCAAACTCAGGCCACTTTCATATGTGGTCCTAAATCTGATGTACATCTGATGTTTTTCAAAGCAACCTCAGTCATGACGCATTTTATCCAACTTTTACGTCATCGAAGCGAAACGTCACAATTCTATACTTGAGGAGGCTGGATGTGGCAAGAACAGAGACAATGGATGAAGCAAGCATGGCAGACACCAGTGATGGAGCTAGTCAGTGGAAAGAATGTGAGGTTTTGGACTTAATTAGCATTTGGGGTTGAATTCTGTTCACCCACTGCTCCACAAAAGGCCATCATTAAAATCTGTGCTCTTTTCTCTCTCCCAATCTTCCTCTTCCCATTGCCACTTGATCATAATTTTGTCAGCTCCGACTGCAGAACACACACACTCACACATGTTGTATCCATATTCACTTCCATAAACACAGCGTGCTGCTTTTGACCTCATGTCTTCTTCCATCTGTAGACTGTTCACACTGGAGTCTAACTTATAATGTTAACAATCACGCAAAAAATAAATCAAAATCAACCATTAATATCTGCAGTGTAGGGCTGCAATGATTGGTCGACGTCGTCAACAACGCTGATCATAAATATTTGTTAAAATTTTATTGTCGAAGCGTTGTTTAATTTTAAAGTTTATGGACATGCTGCAGAAATGTTCTTTTGTAGCTGCAATGCAGTACTGGAACTGCTGTGGGCAGTAGTGCTTCTGTGTCTGGTATGCCTGAACAATTTCCAGCGCACAAAGATAAATACGAAGAGGAGTTAAAAAAAAAAAAAAAAAAACGTGAAATCCAAACTTTCGAAAGTGTGGGAACATTTTACTGAAAATAAAGAAACCAAACAAGCAAAATGAAGACTCTGCAAAACAGACTTATCTTCTAGTGGCAGCACTACAGTGATGCAGGAGCATCTGAAACAGAGACACCCCGGAGCCACGACATTTACTGCCGCTTCTGCTTGGTAAGTTTTAGCGAGTAAACAAAGTTAGCGCCGCTTATTTTCAATGGCCGTTTCAAGCTTTAGAAAAATTATTATACTGTTAGTACCTGCTGTTTATGTTCGCTTACCTGTTTGACAATAAGCTGTCTTGAAGGATGGTTGCTGAGGGCTGAGCTGTTAAGTCATGGCTAACGTGCTGAATACAGTAAATGAGTGAATTACAGGAGTGATCATCTCTTTTTCATCTTCATTAACAGTAGCCCTCATCCTGAATATTAGTGTAATTGAGTTAAAAAGAATATCCTACCTGGGTTTCCTCTGGTAACATTTCCACATGGCGACCCACCATGTTTACAGTTATGCCACCACTCTAAGAGGAAATATAAATTTAAGAAAAAATATCAAGGAATGGCAGTCCGCAAGCATGCACCTGAACAACGCGCATGACCGTCACCTGCGTGGAGTTCAGAAGCATCCTGCCCACGTCACCGTTCCAGTCGGCAGGCAGTGTCTCGCTAGTGTCGCTGTCCGAGAGAAACATGAGCTTATTACAGTACTTTAAAGAGTCCGTGACATAATTCAACCAAGACATTATTAGAAAGAACTACTGTGTTTTTATTCTGTGTAGACAAAAAAAATTCAATTAAAATTTTGTTTCCATATACTACCATAAATTACATCATGATGCAGACTACTGCAATGTTCATTTGTCGAAATTGGGTCAAACGCCACCACCATTTTGTGACGTAATGAGGTGAACCAAAGATGTAAACAAGCATGGCTGAGTACACTGACGCGGAGGAAGTGAGCGATTTCAGCGAAGATTTGAGCAATTTGTCGATAGTTTTTGAGGAAGAAACAGGATCGAGTGATGAAGAAGAGCGAGTTGGTTCTAATGAAGGACTGCAACCCTATTTATTTGAACCATATCGTTCAGGAAGCGACAATGACTCGTACGTTTCAGAGGATGAAGGGTCCAACGGTGAAGGGTTAGAGATGGACATTGGTCGCCCCCAAAACACTGAATGGTAATATACAGATGGATCTAAATTTCCCCAATCGGGTGTTCGGGGAAAATAAAAAAAAATAAAAAAATGCTCAGATATTCAGGGGTTGTTTTTTTTTTTCAAAAAAAAAAAAAAATCAATTACACAAACTCTTTTCTGGGGGACTTTTGACACTGTTGCTTCTCTGCACTGTTTTGATATGGGCGATCGTCCCTATCTCTGCACAACAATCGTCCATATCTCTGTGCTGTTTTGATATGATATGATCAGAGGTGGGTATAGTAGCCATAAATTCTACTCATGTAAAAGCAATGCTATGAAATTAATAATTAAAAGCAGACAACCAAAAATTTCTAGTTAAGGGTACAAAGAGCACTCACTTAAAAACTTGAGTAATTACTTCAGTCTTGAAGGTTTGAGGATTTTCTCCAAAATTTATAACAATTTTCTAATAGTTTTCTACTTTTCTCTGTAAATTTATCTAAATTTGAAACCATTTTCCTCAAATTTGTAATTTCCTCTTGTAAAATTGACTTTTCTTGTATATTTGAAACTTTATTATAAATTTGTGGATTATTTTATGGTTAATTTTTGTCTGTTTTTGAAAATAAGAATTTTTTTTTTTTAATAAATTTTGAAACTGATTCTGGTAAAATTTTGACTTTTTTTCTTATGCAATTTATACTTTTGACCATAATTTTGCAGAGCCAGAAGAGAACAATAACTTAACTCTGATTTCAAAGAAAAATAATTAATAAAATTGTATTTAATGAAATAAATTAACTTGAATGACCAAAGATGCCGTTATTTCTGTTATAATATTTTTATATATTTATAGGGTTTTTTTAGAACTCTTTGATATGGGAGATCATCCGTATCTCTGCGCAACAATCATCCATATCTCTGCGCTGTTTTGATAATGAGCAATCGTCCATATTGCTGCGCTGTTATTAAATGGGCGATCGTCCGTATCTCTGCACAACAATCGTCCATAACTCTGCACCGTTTTGATATGGGCAATCGTCCATATTTCTGCGCAACAATCATCCATATCACAATCATCCATATCGCTGCACTGTTTTGATATGGGCGATCGTCCGTATCTCTGCGCAACAATCATCCATATCACAATCATCCATATCTCTGCGCTGTTTTGATATGGGCGATCGTCCGTATCTCTGCGCTGTTTTGATATTGGCGATCATCTGTATCTCTGCACAACAATCATCCATATCTCTGCGCTGTTTTGATATGGGCGATCGTCCATATCTCTGCGCTGTTTTGATATGGGCGATCGTCCGTATCTCTGCACAACAATCGTCCACATCTCTGCGCTGTTTTGATATGGGCAATCCTCTGTATCTCTGCGCAACAATCATCCATATCTCTGCGCTGTTTTAATATGAGCAATCATCTGTATCTATGCGCTGTTTTGATATGGATGATCGTCCGCATCGCTACGCTGTTTTGATATGGGTGATCGTCTGTATCTCTGTGCAACAATCGTCCGTATCACTGTGCTCTTTTGATATGGATGATCATCCGTATCTATGCGCTGTTCTGATATGGACGATTGCCCATATCAAAAAAGCACAGAAGCAACAGTGTGAAAACTCGCCTGGGAAAGAGTTTGTGTAATTGATTCCCCCCCCCCCCCCCACATATGGCGATCGTTATTTAATCGTTTGGTTTAACAGAAATTTTGGCTTCAATTTTTTTTTTTTTTTTTTTTTTTTTTTTAATTTCCCCGATCAGTTGTTCAGGGAAATAAAAAAAAAAAAAAGCTCAGATATTCAGTTTCGGTAGGCAATGAGATTTATAAAAATGAAAACTGAAAAAAGTAATATGACGTTTTTTTAACAAAGTCGTTCCATTTGGAGTAAAGTCAACACTCGGCTTCAAAATTCATAGGGGAGGATTTTACTTTCGGCGGAAAAAATATAATAAAAATCACGATTGCCTTATGTGGGGGAAAAAAAAAATCTACACAAACTCTTTTCCAGGTGAGTTTTGACACTGTTGCTTCTCTGTGCTGTTTTGATATGTTGATATCGTCTTGAGCTGTGGGTCTTCCTTTGAAAACCGTAGGTATGGCAGTCGGTTTTAGAACCCATTTGTAACCAACTTTCAAGCCTAAAGATTCCTGTATAGCAGGCGTCTCCTCAAAACTGTCTGCAGTGAAATGATCGCTACAGAGTACAGAAGATGGTGTTGGTTGCCATTTGTCCCTTGTTCTCTGTACTTCCTTCGCTCATTTTTTTAAGAAGATCTGGATCTTTTGGGAATGAGAACAGGCTTATATGCTCATTGGAGCAATTAGAACACCCAGCCGCCACGTAACATTTTGGCATTTCTTCACTGATATAGAAGCTAAACTGCTTGTTTACACTGACAGCACACGGATCAGCCGAGAGGAACTTCACCTCATGACGTCATATCCGGAAATGAGGTGAGTCTCAGGAGAGTGCGTTAGTGCAACACAGTGCTAAATTTGAATTCAGTTGGAAATATTTTTCCACTTATTTAGAGTTCTAAGTCAAAAGAATCAACTAAATGGACGACTGAAGATAAATTCATACTGAATATGATCCATAGTTCCTAAATCGTGTCACAGACACTTTAAACATGGAAAAAAGCAGAAGAGGTATGTAAGCACTGGAGGTTTTTATCATGGTTTTAACCCGCTGGTAACGGGAGCAATAATGAAGAGTTGCTTAGCAAATAGGTGTGGTTAGGATCATATGCAGGCTACATATGAAGGTAAAGGCAAGGGGGACTGATGAATTGCTGAGGATATATTTCACCAGCTACTACAATATTAAGTTATGTTCACCATTATGTACCTGGCAAGTCAAGATGACCAAAATTCACAAAGTCAATGACTCTAATCCGTAAGCAGCCTTCAGACAAACTAAATGTGCCAACATGTGGATTTCAAAATAAGGGGAGTTGTTCCTGCTGTCTGGTTGGTGAGGAGAGTTCTAAAAAAACTCTATAAATATATAAAAATATTATAACAGAAATAACGGCATCTTTGGTCATTCAAGTTAATTTATTTCATTAAATACAATTTTATTAATTATTTTTCTTTGAAATCAGAGTTAAGTTATTGTTCTCTTCTGGCTCTGCAAAATTATGGTCAAAAGTATAAATTGCATAAGAAAAAAAGTCAAAATTTTACCAGAATCAGTTTCAAATTTATTAAAAAAAAAAAAATTCTTATTTTCAAAAACAGACAAAAATTAACCATAAAATAATCCACAAATTTATAATAAAGTTTCAAATATACAAGAAAAGTCAATTTTACAAGAGGAAATTACAAATTTGAGGAAAATGGTTTCAAATTTAGATAAATTTACAGAGAAAAGTAGAAAACTATTAGAAAATTGTTATAAATTTTGGAGAAAATCCTCAAACCTTCAAGACTGAAGTAATTACTCAAGTATTTAAGTGAGTGCTCTTTGTACCCTTAACTAGAAATTTTTGGTTGTCTGCTTTTAATTATTAATTTCATAGCATTGCTTTTACATGAGTAGAATTTATGGCTACTATACCCACCTCTGATCATATAATTTAAGTACCATGAGTAAATTACTATTCTGAATGTTTTTTCCCTTCCCTACTCTCTAAATGGAAGAAAAACACTAGAATAAAAATACAAATAATATACATATTTTTGTCATTTATGTAAACCATGACAAAAAAAAATCCCGCAGGACAAAATGTGACACTTGGTATTTTCTAACCTGTTTGTATACCACCATAGACGGACAGAGAACCTGAATTGGACAGGG
This sequence comes from Pholidichthys leucotaenia, assembly GCA_020510985.1. NCBI lineage: Eukaryota > Metazoa > Chordata > Actinopteri > Cichliformes > Pholidichthyidae > Pholidichthys > Pholidichthys leucotaenia. The sequence continues at coordinate 219,363,200 of CM035840.1, forward strand.
CTCAGAGAGGGCAAGATGAGACAGAAGAGAGGAGCCAAGGAGAGGAAAATGTTCAGGCAGAGGGTCCAGGAAAGGTGACAGCAGAGGAAGGACAGAAGGATGACACTACTAAAAAGTCCAAATGCAGGACGTCTGGGTGGGACCCCAACTGGCGCAATGTTCCAACATTCAAACCTCGGTTGTACAACACTTTCAATGGTAAGTTCCATTATGCAAAGCTACTCTGCAAAATTAAAAAAAAAGAAAAATAGTATAAAATTAACATATTCCAGTTACAACAGTGTCATGTGTTTTCTGCGCCCCCCCCCCCCCAAGAAAAATATGTTGCCACCACATCAAGGTCTTTAAAGGGTCCGTGACAAGATCTTGGAACTAAGACTAACAATATCCTGAGACGCACCTTGTTTCAGGATATGACATCATGAGTTGAGTTTCCTCTCAGCTTAGCTTCTGTATCAGCGAAGAAATGCCGAAACATTGCATGGCAGCTTGGTGTTCTAATTGCTCCAGTGAACATATAAGCCTGTTCTCATTCCCAAAAGATCCAGATCTTCTTAAAAAATGGGCGAAGCAAGTACAAAGAGCAAGGGACAAATGGCAACCAACACCATCTTCTGTACTCTGTAGCGATCATTTCACTATAGACAGTTTTTGAGGAGGCGCCTGCTATACAGGAATCTTTAGGCTTGAAAGTTTGTTTCAAACGGGTTCTAAAACCGACTGCCTACGGCCTACCTACGGCCTACCTACGGCCTACCTACGGTTTTCAAACAAAAACCCACAGCTCAAGACGATAACATATCAAAACAGCACAGAGAAGCAACAGTGTCAAAACTCGCCCGGAAAAGCATTTGTGTAATTGATTTTTTTCCCCCACATAAGGCGATCGTGATTTTATTATATTTTTTCCACCGAAAGTAAAATCCTCCCCTATGAATTTTGAAGCCGAGTGTTGACTTTACTCCAAATGTAACGACTTTGTGTTAAAAAATGTTAAATTGTGGGTAGCAAGGTGTTAGACTTCTCCACCCAGACATCAATGGACCAAGGGAGGAGAAGTCGCCGGGGGGTCCAGATGGAACAGCAAAGGCTAGGCACCCCCCAGGAAGAGGAGCAGATGTGGGGGCTGCCAGGAGAGGAGTGAAGTGCGGCACCTATGTAATATCATGTTAATGCCCCGCACAGGCTTTGTTATGAAATGAATATTGGGTTGGAGCCCCGGGCCACTATGCATGTAATTAAGGGTATAAAAGTGAGATGCACAGTGGCCTGAGAGTTCTTTGTGATCCTGATCTGTTAGAGAATAAAGTCTGTGTTGATCCAGCTCGTTGCCTCGCCTGATCATTCCCTCTACAGTGGTGACCCTGAATTGCCATGGAAGGCGAAACAAGCACCCCGGAGACATCCTGGAGGGAAAGCACCAGCGCTGAGTGCGCTGTTTCAGTCAAGCTCCTGGATTTCTGACTGCATGACCCGACAGCGTGGTTTCTACACATTGAGGCCCAGTTCGCTCTCCGCGGGGTAACAGCAGACGACACAAAGTACTACTATGTGGTCACTGCGCTGGACGTGTGCACCACAGAACAAGTGGCAAGCCTGCTCCAAGAGCCGCCGGTCCGGGGAAAATATGAGGCGCTCAAAAGGATGCTTATCCAGCATCCAAGAGCCTCATCCTGCCGTTCAACACAGACAGGGTGGCAGGGCGTAACGGTCCCGAGCTGGCGGCCGCCAATGGATCAGAAATCAGGACATTTGGTGAGCAGACACTGACAATATGTTTGTATGGGCGCAACTTTCAGTGGAATTTCGTTATAGCCGCATGTGCCTCCCCCATTTTGGGTGCAGTTTTCCTATGTGCTCATGGTTTTATTAGTTGATGTTGCTAATAGACGACTAGTGGATGCTGTCTCTTTTGATTCTCTGCCCTGTACAGCTCAGGGAGCCATGTCGACAACACTGGCCAACGTTACAGCTCCAGGGGGTAAGTTACTCAACAGTTACTCGCCCAGTTCCTAGCACTCACGGTTCCGACGTTTTCAGCGGCAGTAACCAAACGCGACCATGCGGCAATAACTTCGTTCGGCCTTTTTGAATTTTTGCACATGCCGTTTGGATTAAAAGGCGCGGCGTAGACCTTCCAAAGGATGATGGACGCAGTGCTGTGCGATTTGCCCTTCGTTTTTGTCTACCTAGACAACTGGTAGCCAGCGCGTCAGAGGACGAGCACATCGCCCATCTCAAGACGGCTTTCCAGAGGTTGGAAGCGCACGGTTTGATAATCAACCCGGCGAAATGCCAGTTCGGTGCGCCAGTGATTGATTTTTTTTGGGCCACCGCATTTCACCGGAGGGCGCGATCCCGTTACCAGACAAGGTGCATGCAGTGTTGGACTTTCCGCGTCCGCAAACCATGAGGGCATTACAGGAGTTTTTGCGAATGGTTAATTTTTAAAACCGTTTCCTCCCCTGGGCAGCCCAGCTGATGCAACTGTTGTATGCCGCGCTGGACTCCCGAGCGGGGCCAGGCTTTTTCGAATGCCAAAACAGTGCTGGCAAACGGCCACGTTGCTGGATCACCCAGATCAGTCTGCGTGAATAGCGCTCACTACAGACCCGTCTGATGTGGCCATGGGGCAGTAGTGGAGCAGTGCGTCACAGGTTTGTGGCAGCCACTCGCATTTTTCAGCAGAACTTTGTGCAACAACAAGCGCAAATACAGCACATTCAACAGAGTTGCTGGCTCTCCACCTGGCGACACGCCATTTCCAGTTCTGGCTGGAGGCGCGCGAGTTCACCACATTTGTAGACCACAAGCCGCTGACATATGCCATGGCCAAGGTCTCGGAACCGTGGTCGGTCTGGCAGCACCGGCAGATGACCGCAATCTCAGAGTTTACTACCGACATTCGGCACGTTGCCGGTAAACTCAACGTGGTGGCCGATTGCCTCTCGCGCGCATTGGTCACCCCGGTCTACATGGGAATAGATTTCCCCGCCATGGCCACGGAGCAAGCCGGGGATGAGGACATTTGCGTGCTCCAGTCTGCACCAACAGGGTTAAGACTGGAGAGCAGGGTGCTGCAAGAAGGGTGACCTCCCCTACTCTGTGACATCTCCACAGGCTGCCCATGCCCGGTGGTTCCGCGCTCTTGGCGCCATCGTGTTTTTGAGTCGGTCCACTCCCTTTCGAACCCAAGAGTGCGCGCTTCAGTGAAACTAGTGGGGGCGAAATTCATCTGGCCACGTTTGCGTGAAGAGGTGAAAAGAGTGGGCTGCAGCGTGCGTTGCGTGTCAATGGGCAAAGGTGCACAAACACACCAGAGCTCCCCTCGAGCCATTCCAAATCCCGGCTAAGAGGTTCGACCACGTCCACGTGGATCTGGTGGGACGCCTTCCGCCGTCACAAGGTTTCATGCACCTTTTGACGATCGTGGACCGCATCACGCGCTGGCCCGAAGTGGTGCCGCTGGCTTTTACCACGTCCGCAGAAGTGGCACGTGCTTTTTTGTCAGCTTGGGTGGCACATTTCAGATCTCCATTGGACATCACGTCCGACAGAGGCCCACAGTTCGTTTCGGAACTCTGGTCCGCGATGGACCAGAGCCTGGGGGTCAAAATTCACCGCACTACCACGTACAGCCCCCAGGCTAATGGGTTATGCGAGTGTTTCCACAGGTCACTTAAAGCAGCGCTCACAGCTTCGCTCACGGACACAAATTGAGTAGACTGCCTGCCTTGGGTTCTTTTAGGGTTGCGTTGCGCACCCAAGGAGGATTTGGCAGCCTCCCCAGCAGAACTCATTTTTTCCCCAACCGCTGCAGATCCCCGGAGAATTTTTACCGGAAAACCCCCGCATCCGAGTCCGAGCCGTCCACACAATCTCTACGCAACACAGAGGTGGGGAGTGTACCAGGCCCGGCCAACCATTGTTTTCCCTGCACATTCGTCCCAAAAAGTTTGCAGAATGCCAGTTTTGATTTCATCAGGCACGATGCGCACCAGACTCCGCTGCGCCACCATACGACGGACTGTTCACAGTGTTGGAACCTGGGGTGAAACATTTCGTGTTAGACTTGGGAGGACGTAGAGAGACCGTCTGCATTGACAGGCTTAAGCCCGCTTTTGTGTTGGCACACGAGCAGGTGGTGTTGGCCCAGGCTCCCCGGCGTGGACGTCCCCCATTGGGGGCTCCACAGGATGGTGATTCCTCAGCAGGGACCAGCACTCGCGAAGAGGATGTGTTTTCTCCCCCTCCCCTTTTCTCCCCACAGACTGGTGTGCCCCCGCCAGCAGGGCAGTTTGACTGGATCGGCGACCCACCCACTACAGCCGCTATGGATGGCGGCTGAAGCCCAAGGAACGGGGGGGGGGGGTTAAGGCCCATTCTGGGTGTTCGGGGGGGGGGCAAGGTGTTCGACTTCTCCACCCAGACATCAATGGACCAAGAGAGGAGAGGTCGCCGTGGGGTCCAAATGGAACAGCAAAGGCTAGGCACCCCCTGGAAAGAGGAGCAGATGTGGGGCCGCCAGGACAGGAGTGAAGTGCAGCACCTATGTAATATCATGTTAATGTGCCGCATAGGCTTTGTTATGAAATGAATATGAGGTCAGAACCCTGGGCCACTATGCATGTATCCATCCAAGATGGCGCCCACAGCGGTCGACATGGTGCTTCGCTGCGCTCTTTGTTTTTGTTTGTCAATTGTGTGTCTGCTTGCACTTATACCCGTGAAGAACTTCTAAATATCAGGACTTTCACCCCCACGGACCTCCTCCCAGTTTTTCTAGCCCCTGCCGCCGATCTGGTTTACTGTTTGGCTCGGAAAGTGAGACGGCGAAAGAGAGGTAGACGAGCGGGCGCTCTCGTGCGGCTTCGCAGGAGAGGCTCGCGAACGGCGCTGCCTGGCATATTTCTGTCCAATACCAACTCTCTCTCTAACAAGGTAGATGAACTGAGACTGCTGATGCGTTTTAAGGACCTCGCCTCCTCAGCTGTCCTCTGCTTTACTGAGACCTGGCTCCGGGAAAATATACCGGACAGCGCGCTGCGCCTCGACGGCTTTCAGCTCTTACGTGCTGATCGTGACACAGAGCTTTCCGGCAAGACCACAGGAGGCGGTGTCTGCTTCTACATCAACTGCAGCTGGTGCTCTGATGTAACAGTAATTTCCAAACACTGTTCTCCTGCCTTGGAATTTCTTGTTATCAATTGCAAGCCCTTCTATTCCCCGCGGGAGTTTGCTTCTTTCATAATGATCACTGTGTACGCCCCTCCCGACGCGGACACGCGCGAAGCTCAGCGCGTGCTCGCGGATCACATTCAACACACAGAGCGGAGTTTTCCAGACTCGCTGATTATTGTGGCTGGCGACTTTAATCAGTGCAATCTGAGCCACGATCTCCCCCGCTACAAACAGTTTATTAAATGCCCCGCCAGAGGATTAAACACACTGGATCACTGTTACACCACAGTGAAAGACGCATATCGCGCTGTCCCTCGAGCTGCGCTGGGATTATCTGATCACGTGATGGTTCACCTCATTCCCACATACAGACAGAGATTGAAGCTCACTAAACCTGTTGTGAGCACTACGAAGATACAGACCAGTGATGCTGAGGAGAAGCTGGAAACGTGCATGGAAATATCTGACTGGGGCATGCTTAAAGGAGCCATGCATGATCTGGATGAGTACACGGACACTGTGAACTCATATATCCACTTTTGTGAAGAGAACATTCTTCCATCACGCACCAGGGTGAGTTACTCTAATGACAAACCCTGGTTCACAGCTAAGCTCAGACAGATCAGGAAGGAGAAGGAAGCAGCGCTGAAAAGTGGAGACAGGGACTGCTACAGGGAGGTTAAATACCGGTTTAACAGAGAGCTGAAGAGGGCTAAATCTCTATACTCAGAGAGACTCCAGCAGCAGTTCACTGCTAATGATTCGGCTTCCGTGTGGAGAGGACTGAGGCAAATCACCAACTATCGACCTAAGGCTCCTAAAGGTCAGGATGACAAAGCCCTTTGTCAAAGACTGTCCCAACACTATGCCCGTTTTGACACCTCGTCATCTGTGTCCAACTCCCCCCCTCCCTCCAGCTCCACAGCCTCCACATTCCCTACTTCATTTAAGGCACCCCCCCTCCCCCCCTCCCCTTATCATCAGTGAGCAGGATGTGCTCAAACAGTTCTCCAGACTGAACCCGCGCAAGGCCCCCGGCCCAGACGGCGTGTCTCCCTCCACCCTGAGACTCTGTGCGAAACAGCTGGCTCCTGTCTTCACAGACATTTTTAACACCTCCCTTAAGTTATGCCACGTGCCGTCCTGCCTCAAATCCTCCACCATCATCCCTGACCCCAAGAAGCCACGGATCACTGGACTTAATGACTACAGACCTGTAGCGTTCACCTCTGTAGTCATGAAGTCCTTTGAGCGCCTGGTCCTGTCCCACCTCAAGTCCATCACCACCCCTCTCCTGGACCCGCTGCAGTTTGCCTACCGAGCCAACAGGTCTGTAGACGATGCAGTCAACCTGGCCCTCCACTCCATCCTGCAGCACCTGGACTCCCCGGGAACCTATGCCAGGATCCTGTTTGTGGACTTCAGCTCCGCATTCAACACCATCCGCCCCGCTCTGCTCCGGGACAAGCTGTCCCTGCTCAACGTGCCTGACTCCCTCTGCAGGTGGATCATCGACTTTCTGACGGACCGGAGGTAGCATGTGCGGCTGGGAAAGACTGTCTCAGACTATACTAGCATCAGCACCGGATCACCCCAGGGCTGTGTACTTTCCCCCCTACTCTTCTCCCTTTACACCAACTCCTGCACCTCCAGCCACCAGTCTGTCAAGTTGATCAAGTTTGCGGACGACACCACCCTCATCGGGCTCATCTCCAACGGCGACGAGTCCGCCTACAGGAGAGAGGTGGCCCAGCTGGCGTCCTGGTGCAGCAATAACAACCTGCAGCTGAACGCTCTGAAGACAGTGGAGATGATTGTAGACTTCAGGAAAGTCACTACTCCTCTGCCCCCCCTCACCCTCTCAGGCTCTCCCATCACCACTGCTGATTCCTTCCGCTTCCTAGGCACTACCATCACCAGGGACCTCAAATGGGAGCTGACCATCAGCTCACTCATCAAAAAAGCCCAGCAGAGGATGTTCTTCCTGCGGCAGCTGAGGAAGCTCAAGCTACCCACCAAGATGTTAGTGCAGTTCTACACAGCCATCATCGAGTCCATCCTCACCACCTCCATAACCGTGTGGTACGCAGGAGCCACTGCCAGGGACAGACTAAGGCTGCAGCGCGTCGTGCGCACTGCTGAGAAGGTGATCGGCTGCAAGCTCCCATCTCTCCAGGATCTGTACATCTCCAGGACCCGGAGGCGTGCTGGCCGGATCATAGCCGATCCCTCACACCCTGGTCACGTACTGTTTGCCCCCCTCCCCTCTGGTAGAAGACTTCGGTCCATCCAGACTAAAACCTCCCGTCACATGAACAGCTTCTTCCCCTCTGCCATTAGACTGCTGAACACTAAGTGACTTATTGACTCTCGTGCACCATGTACAGCAGCTCAACCAGACTCATGTCAATCATCACTGTTTTCTTCCTGCATTACCGACTGCACTATATAGTTCTCCACAGTATCTGCTGCTGGCTAATATATATTTTAACTGTTGACCAGTATCACTTAATCTTATCCTACACTTTATTACATGTATAGTTTATTTCTCTTATCCTATCATGTTTAATGTTGCAGCATTGTACCGAGACAAATTCCTAGTTTGTGTACTACATGAACAATGGCAATAAACCTGATTCTGATTCTGATGTAATTAAGGGTATACAAGTGAGATAAATCTCATTGCCTACCGAAACTGAATATCTGAGCTTCCCCCCCCCCCCCCCCCACAACCCGATCAGGGAAATTTAAAAAAAAAAAACTGAAGCCAAAATTTCTGTAAACTAAACGATTTAACAACAATCGCCTTATGTGTGTGTGTGTGGGGGGGGGGGGGGAGTCTAACATAGGGATGGGCATAATTAACCGATTAACCGATAATTGATCATTAAGAATTTCACCGAGGAAGTTCATTTTCGTCGACAAACCAATTTTTTTTTTAAACAATCCGAATGTAGGTTATTAGGCCTAGTGCACGGCCGTCCTCAAACAATGCAATGCATTTAACTGTGCCACTGGCAAAATTTGGGCACCAGGGGGCAACATTACACCATCGCCGTACCCTGGCGTGCCTCAGTTGATACACGCGAGCTTCCGTAGGTCAATTGCCAAATCATGAAGAGGTCGCGGCGAAGTGTTATTACGAAGTGTTATTTTTATTTAGGGTAAAAAAAAAAAACGGCTGTTCCGTTATGTTGTCAGTGTCACTGACATGAGTTCACGTTTTACTGCCTAACACTGAACAAGCGCATTTTTTTTTTTTTTTTAACAAAAAGCAGGCCTATAATTCTGACGCCGTGATATAATGGGATAGCCTACGTAAAGGCAAATTGTTGTGTAGCTAGCTTTCTTATTTTGATATCCTTGTTTTTAAATAAAGGAAAAGAAAAAAGTAAAAGAAAGAAATATATGTTCCGTTATGTGTCCTGTATGTGTCTCCCGTTATTGTCTGGCTCGCAACTTGAAGCCTCCCTCATTTGCGCAATGCGCATGTGTTCACGTTTTACTGCAAACTTGTCTTGTTAATAAATTCATCCTCGAAGAAAAACACTCTGTATTTTTTTTTATTATTATTCTCAATACATAAGAGTACAGTGATCCCTCACTTATCACGTCACCCATAAATAATACGTACGTTCATTCTCTCACTCTCTCTCTCATATGATACGTGTGTGTGTGTGTAAACCGTAGGTATGGCAGTCGGTTTTAGAACCCGTTTGTAACCAACTTCCAAGCCTAAAGATTCCTGTATAGCAGGCGCCTCCTCAAAACTGTCTGTAGTGAAATGATCGCTACAGAGTACAGAAGATGGTGTTGGTTGCCATTTGTCCCTTGTTCTCTGTACTTGCTTCGCCCATTTTTTAAGAAGATCTGGATCTTTTGGGAATGAGAACAGGCTTATTTGTTCAGTGTAGCAATTATAACACCCAGCCACCATTCAACATTTTGGCATTTCTTCACTGATATAGAAGCTAAACAGCTTGTTTACATTGACAGCACACAGATAAGCTGAGAGGAAACTCAATTCATGACGTCATATCCTGAAACAAGCCGCGTCTCAGGATGTCACGTTAGTGCAACACGGTTCTGTTGAATTAGAACGCTAAATAAGTGGAAAAATATTTCTAAGTGAATTCAAATTTAGCGCCAACTATGTGGACCATATAAGATAAATTCATACTGAATACTTATGCATAGTTCAAAGATCTTGTCACGGACCCTTTAAGCCAGAGGAAACACTGCATACTATATATATATACAGTATATATATATATATAGAGAGAGAGTCCTATACCTTTTTTTAATATGTTAAGACAGAGACTGGATGTGCAGACTTACGCAGAGGCTGCTATTTTTTGCTTTTGCACATAACGTTTTTTGTTCAAGACTACTCTTTTTATTTGTATCAATTGTTTGACTAAAAATACATTTCAGTAAGCTGTTGAAATTTGTGTTTAATGGGTCATTTTATTTAGCTCTGGAAACTGCTTATAAAATGTTATATTAAAGCAGGGACTGACGAGGTGATTTGCAGGCTTAAACAGACGAGGTAAAACATGCACTAGAGCCCCAAACAAGAGCCGTGCCAACAGGAAGCAGAAATGGTGGGCATGACCGAAATAATCGTGAATAGTCGACTAATCAAAAAAAAAATGTCATTAGATGACTACCAAAATAATTGTTTGTTGCAGCCCTGCTGCAGTGTGAACGTAGCCTCACGTAGCCTAAGAGAGAGGTCAAATTGCCTAGCTCTACTATATTTGTAATGTGATAAGAGACTAATTCAACCCACCTGTCCTGCATAGGTTCCAAACTTCTTCCTGAGACCAGAAGCCAGACCAGCCAGACATTTAGCTGCCAGTGACACCAGCATCACATTGGCATCTTTTCCCACAACCTGGAACCCAAATCCGGGGGGGGGTGTTGACAGATAAGACTTCTGATCAATTTGTGTTAAAAAAAAAAAAAGTTGTGCTAGCTTTTTCCACCCAGCTGAAGAATGTTTGTGCTTTACCTTCTTCAGAGCTCTGACCAGGTCTCCATAGTCTCCATTCTCCAGTTTGGGGTTCTTGGTCAAAGCCTCGACAGCCTCCAGGGCCTCTTTTCTCTCCTGCCATTTTTTCGCTTCCTGCACATGTGAACACACACACACGTAATAACACTGTTTCTGTCTCCTTTAGTAATTAAATATCCAGACAAAGTGGAGTCACTGCCACCTAAAGCCAAACCGTTCGGTCCAGCACTACACAGTTGAGTATATAGTTGTGATCTGTGCTGACTGTTACAGCAGACAGCCAATCAAAAGTGACTCTCAGGCTGTCAGTGTGGGACTCATGCTGAATAAAGCAGTCTGTACAGAAAAATGCAGCAGATGTTACATTAAATATCTATAAGCTGACAACCAAGCAACACAATTTTATGATCCATTTGGATGTCGAGACGTTTTTCTGCTTTCCCAATTACACTAAAAATATGTCCAAATAATGTCCTGGAAGCTAAAGCTAACACCAGCAGTAGACAGCTAGCTTGAAATGCTACCTGAAAAGACAGTAAAGCTGGATTCATGCTGCACCTCCGCTGTCTGCATCCACTGGACCACGAGGCCTGTGTGACAAAATTTATGTCATTGTCTCCAGTCCGGACCTCTGTGTGCAGCCCAAATTTTCTGACCACGCGGCCTGACTGCGTTGACTGCGCATGTGTAAGACTGAACCTCTCATTCACGTGCTCTTCTCCGCTCAAGCTGTTGCAAAACAATTCATGTATGTTTATTCTCATCTTCCCCTTTGCCTTCTTCGTCTACTTTGACTTTGTTTTCGTGTTGTAGCGCCTCCTCGTGAATAAGGGGTTCAATCCTGCGCATGCACAGTCAACGCAATCAGAAAATTTGGGCTGCACGCAGACATCCGCAGACTTCAGACGATGTAAATTTCGTCACACAAGCCTCACGGTTGAGGACAGCGAAGGCGCAGCGTGAATCCAGCTTAATGCTTGAACATGTCTAACAGAGACCAGTGTTTACAACTCACTGACTAAATTATGAATGCCATCCATGGTTAAATTTGGCCCACAAGCCATAGGTGTAAATATAGGAGGGGGAACATGCCCCCCCTCAAAAAAAAGATATAAACTGTTAGCAAATATTCAAGAAATATTCCAAACTTTATTTTTTCCCCTCATAAATCTACAACTTTTCTGTCATAAATTTGCAATATCCTCTATTAAATCTGGAACTTTTCTTATAAATTTTAGACTCTCATAATTTTTTTACTTTTTTCCTCATAAATTTGCAACTTCTCAAACCTGCAACTTTTTCCTTGTAAATTTGCAATTTTTGTTTAGATCTGCAACTTTCTCAAAAATTTGCCTTTTTTCCTTGTAAATCTGCAACTTTTCTCAAATATGCACCTTTTTTCCTCCTAAATTTTCAACTTTTCCCCCGTAAACTTGCAATTTTCAACCTTTTTCTCAAAAATTTATTACTTGTTTGTTGCAATTTTTTTTTTAAATCAAATTGTGACTTTCTTGTAAACAGGCAACTTTTTCCCTCCTGAATTTGTTTTTTTTCTCTCATAAATTCACAAATTTTTTCATAAAAAATCTGCAACTTTTTGGTTGTACATTTGTGACTCTTTCCCTTTTAAATGTCTAACATTCATATGAATGCTGGTTAAGTTTTTATTCTACATAAAGCCTTAAATTTTCTTTCTTCATCTAGACAATGACAAGTTTGTTTTCATAAAGTTTTTGTTTTAAGAGTTTGAACTCTTCCCCATGACAAAAATGGGGGCTCCCAAACACAATCTTGCATCAGGCCCTGACTATAATGCCCCCTCAATCTTTACTGTGGATGTTTCGTTTATGGTTATTTGATTAGTTAATCTTTATGCTTGATCTGTCCATGCATTTGGATAAACTTACGATTTTCTCATAGAAGTCTTTGGGGAGCTTGGACAGAATCTCCACTGGTTCGAGCAGCTCATAAGGATCCACTGTCACCACTGCGTCATCCTCATCCTCTCCTAAAGGACCAAGAGGAGAAAAGATGGAACCAGAGCTCAAACATTAAACATTTATCATCAAAGTAGTCACTGTGTCAGGCTTACCATCTGACTGATCTCCTCCCTGGGCCTGCTGCTGTTCAAATTTGGCCTTCAGGTCCTGCTGCGAGCGCAGGAAACGGGTCTGCTTGGGAGGAGATGCAGGCACCTTCACCCACTCTTCCTCCAGCTCTTTCAGCTGCAGGATCAGAACAAGAAAATCTCAGACTTTAAAATTCAACCTTCGTTTTTCTACTTATGAACAGGCTTATCTGTAGGTTTAACAATGTGTATTTAAAAGGTCCCATTCACTGCACTTTTCCCACACAATGAACAGCTCCCACAGATCTCAGTGAAATGTTTGCGACATATTTTGGTCAAATTGCCTTTATATATTAAAATTATTGCAGCATCATTGTGAAATGTCCATATCCACCTAAAAACAAACCTACTAATGTTAGGTTAGCAGAAAATGAGTACTTCCATGTTAGCAACAGCGGGCAGCTTTAGTTGATGACTTAAGCCTTTTATTGGCTATACGTCTATCCCCCATCACAGCATTTCTTCCCACTGGGCTGAACAGGGGCAGCACAGGAGACCGACCCGTGGAGCAGACCGCCTGGGGCTTCTCCAGACTCTGTCCACAGTGACAGTGGACCAATGAGCACATACTGTGTTGCTAGGGATACAGGGTTTCCTCTGGTAACTTCTGCGTGGCAGGCCACCACCCCTGAAGTTATGCCACCACACTACGAGGAAATATAAATTTAAGAAAAATAAATTAAGGAATGACGCTCCACAAGTGCACACACAAACAACGCGCGTGACAGTCATCCGCACATTGGCGTTCAGAGGCGCCACTGCCTGCGTGACCGTCAGTCGGCAGGCAGAGTGCCTCCAGTGTTGCTGTCCAAGAGAAGCATGAGCTTATAGAAAGGCTAAGTCACGTCCCCTCTACTTCCGCATATGGGACCTTAAATTGAAAAAATTCTCCATGGAAGTGAATGGCAAGAGCAAAATTATCTTTTGATCCCAATCAAAGTTTGACAAACATCATATGTGTAACTCGTGGCAATTTAAAAGACAATTTTCCATGTAATTAAACTTGTCGGCTGTCGTATAATAGAGTAATATTTAGTTTTTGTTTAAACGATTAGCAGACAACAACTCCCATCAGCCCACATCGCTAAACACGATCATGGCAGGAGATTACGAAAACCTCACTTCCTATTTCCTGACCGATGAAAGAAGGATCCAAAGAGGAGAAAAACAACACAAAGGTATTGTTTTGTATTGTGAGAGCTGGAGCTGATCCAGAGGACTTAGTTACTTCACCCTGGGTGTGCTTTGAAAAAATGACACAAGCTCCATCCTTCTGTGTTTGTATTTTTTTTTTTTAATTTACGACCTTATTTGTGCCACACTGAAGTTTGATAAGGGAGTCGACTGTCTTGCGCATCTCGGAGGGAGAAAAACACCTCATGGGTAAAACCAGGTCTGTGGTGGACCACTCCCAGTTACACGGGGTGAGACTGGACATCCTGGCAGATAAGCACATCTGTCGCAAGGTCTGTGGTGGACTTTTGCCAGTCGGTGCATCGTGACATGCACTACACAAAGAGCAGAGCTAAACAAACCTATCATCTGGTCGGTCACTGCAACAGATACTGGAGTCAGTTTGTCTTGGCCTGTCCTTGCCACTGACAATACCTCTATCTGCCAAGAATGTGTCACGAGTCCAGCAAAAGCTAGTGGTACTCAAATGCTTTGCAAGCAGTTTCATGAACTGGTCAGTCAGAGAGCAACTCATACCGGCTCGGACATCGCCCGGGTTAACAAGGTCAGGAGTTCCTGGCAGCGGAAGGCGAATTACAGAGATGCGTGGAGGAATCTGATCAGACCTAAATGAAACAGTCATTGTCGCCCCCGACAGACTGCTATGACGATGATGATAGCTTACAGACAACAACCTACACCGTTATTTACATGGAAAATCATCTTTTAAATTGGCAAACATCATATGTGTAACTTGTGGCAAAATTCAATCGGGAGCAAGAGATAATTTTGCTGTTGTTATTCATTTCAATGGAGAATTTTTTCTGATTTAAGGTCCCATACGCGGACGTACAGGGGGCAAGACTTAGGCTCTCTATTAAAGTACTTGAAATGCAGAACAAAAGCAGAAGCGGTATCTAAGCAGTGGAGGCATTCATGGTGGTTTTAACCCGCTGCTAACGGGAACAATAATGAGAAGTCGCTTAGCAAACAGGCGTGGTTAGGCTTCGTATGCAGGGAAAGGCAAGAGTGACTGATGAATTGTGGAGGATTGACTTCACCAGCCACTACAATATTAACTAATTCATGTTCATCATTATGTACCTACCAAGATGACCGAAATTCATGAAGTCAATGACTTTAATCCGTCAGCAGCCTTCAGAAAAAATAAAGGTGCCAACATTTGGCTTTCAAAATAAGGGAGGTTTTTTCCTGCTGTCTGGGTGAGGAGAATTCCAAAAAACTATAAATATATAGACATATTAGAACAGAAATAACTGCATCTTTTGTAATTTAAGTTAATTTTTTCATTAAATATAATTTCTTTCTTTCTTTTTTTTTTTTAAATCAAAGTTAAATTTGGCTGCGTGTCCACAAAATGTGTTTTTTGTCACCCGATCACCCTGAGCATTTTTTTTTTTCAGCGTTTGTGCGTGATGCTCTGGGGAAAATAGAGCCTGTGCCCTGTATCCCAGCAACAGCTTGTCACTCATCTCAGCACTTCCACTTTCCTATGGTCAGACTTTCTTCAGATTTTTTAATAGCAGTTTCTAAATAACAATGGACAGGAAACGTGTTTTAGCAGCTCTGGATGTGAAATATGATGACACGGAAAACAGGAGTCTGAGTACAGACGAGGACCGGCGTCCTATGCCCCACCCATGCAGCAGTTCTGATTGGCTGCTTAGGTCTGACACTGACGAGCTCAGCTGCAGTCTCTGAAAAGTTGAACTTTTTTCAACTCTGAGCGCCACAACAAAAAACTGCCACCGCCGAGAGCGTTTCAGCGCCGAGGGCGCTCAGCGCTGTAAACACTGGACTACATAGAGAACGAATGGAAAAGAGCCGCCCAGAGTGGAAAAAATGCATTTTGTGGACACGCAGCCTTATTGTTCTGTTCTGGCTCTGCAAAATTATGGTCAAAAGTGTAAATTGTATAAGGGAAAAAATACAATCTGTTTCAAATTTATTAAAAAAAAAAAAATGGTAATTTTATTTTAAAAAAAAAATTAGATCTAAAATAATTCACAAGTCGATAAAGTCTCAAATACACAAGTCTTAACTTTACAAGAGAAAATTACAAATGTGGAAAATGGTTTCAAATTCAGATAAATTTACAGAAAAAAGTAGAAAACTCAGAAAATTGTTATGAATTTTGGAGAAAAACCTCAAACCTTCAAGACTGGTCATTACTCAAGTTTATAAGTGAGTGCTCTTTGGACCCTTAACTAGAAATTTTTGGTTGTCTGCTTTTAATTATTAATTTCAAAGCACTGCTTTTACACGACTAGAATTTCTGGCTACTATACCCACCTTTGATCATATAATTTAAGTATGTGTGAGTTTCCCTTCCCTACTGTTTCTCAATGGGGAAAAGAAAAGTAGAACAAAAACACACATTTTTGTCATTTATGTAAACCATGACAAAAAAAAAAAAAAAACCTGCAGGACAATACGTGACACTTGGTATTTTCTAACCCGTTTGTATACCACCATAGACAGAGAGTGAACCTGAACTAGACAGGGCTCATATAGGGAAAGACGAGACAGACAAGATGAGCCAAGGAGAGGAAAGTGTTAAGGCAGAGGGTCCAGAAGAGGTGAGAGCAGAGGAAGGAGAGAAGGATAACTCCAGTAAAAGGTCCAAACACAGGATGTCTGGGTGGCCCAATATTCCAACATTCCAGCCTTGGTTGTGCAATACTTCGTATCGATGGCCGAAATGCAAAACCTATATGAAAAATGCACTTTTTTGAGAAAACTTAAGAATAAATAAATAATTTCTTTAAAAAAAAAATTGTTTTCTTGCAGAATGCTCTTTTTTTTTTTTTTTTTTTTTTTTTTTTTTTTTAAAGAAACCCAGTACATAACCTGTTTTGGACCACAGGTACATCTCAAAAAATTAGAATATCATGAAAAGTTCAATATTTTTTGTCACTCATTTCAGAACATGAAACCTATATATTATATAGATTCATTTTTTTTTTTAAATTTTTTTTTTGGTACTTATTTTGTACCCGTAGGTAGATTTGTTTTGCAGTCTGGTGACAAGCCACCAGCTGCCGGTCGCTGCGTGCGCAAGCGCCCCGTATCCCTAACCTGCATGTTTTTAGCATGTGGGAGGAAACCGGAGAAATCCCGGAGTAAACCCACGCAACACGGGGAGAACATGCAAACTCCATACAGATCACTGTTGGCTGGGGGCAGGGATCGAACCCACGATCTCATGATCCCCGCGATCCCCCGGCCGAGGGTAAAACTGTGCTGCCACAGTGCTAACCACTGCGCCACCGTGCAGCCATTACAGAGAGAGTGAAATATTTCAAGTGTTTATTTATTTTAATTTTGATGATTATGGCTGACAGCCCATGAAAACCCCAAATTCAGTTTCTCAAAAAATGAGAATACTACATAAAATTAATTTTAAAAATAGTTTTTAAACAGAAATGTTGACCGACTGAAAAGTATGTCCATGTACCACTCAATACTTGGTCAGGGCTCCTTTTGGATTAATTACTGTATCAATGTGGCGTGGCATGAAGGTGATCAGCCTGTGGCACTGCTGAGGTGTCATGAAGGTCCAGGTTGCTCTGATAGTGACCTTCAGCTCGTCTGCATTGTTGGGTCTGGTGTCTCTCATCTTCCTCTTGACAATCCTCCATAGATTCTCTATGGGGTTTAGGTCAGGAGAGTTTGCTGGCCAGTCAAACACAGTGATGCCATGGTCATTAAATCAGGTTTTGATACTTTTGGCAGCGTGGGGGGACGCCAAGTCCTGCAGGAAAATAAAATCAGCTTCTCCATAAAGCTTGTCAGCACAGGGAAGCATGAAGTGCTCTAAAATTTCCTGGTAGATGACTGTGCTGACTTTGGTCTCAACGTCAAACCTCAAGCAACTTAGATTCTGTGCCTCTCCACTCTTTCTCCAGACTCTGGGGCTTTGATTTCCAAATGAAATTCAAAATTTACTTTTATCTGAACAGAGGTCATCTGCTGGTGTTTGTTCACTGTGTTTTATCAAGACCAAAGTCAGCACAGTCGTCTACCAGGAAATTTTAGAGCACTTCATGCTTCCCTGTGCTGACAAGCTTTATGGAGAAGCTGATTTTATTTTCCTGCAGGACTTGGCATCCCCCCAAGCTGCCAAAAGTATCAAAACCTGGTTTAATGACCATGGCATCACTGTGTTTGATTGGCCAGCAAACTCTCCTGACCTAAACCCCATAGAGAATCTATGGAGGATTGTCAAGAGGAAGATGAGAGACACCAGACCCAACAATGCAGACGAGCTGAAGGTCACTATCAGAGCAACCTGGACCTTCATGACACCTCAGCAGTGCCACAGGCTGATCACCTCCATGCCACGCCACATTGATACAGGAATTAATCCAAAAGGAGCCCTGACTAAGTATTGAGTGGTACATGGACATACTTTTCAGTCGGCCAACATCTGTATTAAAAAATATTTTTTAATATTAATTTTAGGTAATATTCAAATTTTTTGAGAAACAGAATTTGGGGATTCATGGGCTGTAAGCCATAATCATCAAAATTAAAATAAATAAACACTTAAAATATTTCACACTCTGTGTAATGAATCTATATAATATATGGGTTTCACTTTATGAAATGAGTGACAAAAAATATTGAACTTTTTCATGATATTCTAATTTTTTGAGATTTGCCTGTATATTACTATATTACGTGCTAACAATATCACCTCCTATCTGCACTCTGCAAGGCACTAATGCCTAAATGCATTTTTCAGATAGAAGGTTTTGCTTTTTAGCCATAGATATGGTAAGTTCCATATGCCAAGTTACTGTGCAAAATTTAAAAAAAAAAAAAAAACAGTATAAAATTAACATATTCCGCTTACAGTAGTGTCATGTGTTTTCTGCACCCTCGGAAAAATATGTTGCCACCTCGCCAAGTTCTTAAAGCCAGAGGAAACACTGGGATGGGAATTATTTTTTCGAACCCCCGGAATCAAACATCACTGATGTCATCAATTCCTCTTACCGATACTGCAGGTTTACTATGCCGCCATCAGTGTGTGAATGGGTGGATAGCAGGATCTGTAAAGCGCTTTGGTCATCTAGAGATGAGAATAAAAGCGCTATATAAATGAATGCCATTTACCATTTACTTCACTTTGTCAGGCAGGTCCTATTTAAGTGATTTCTTGATTGAGAACAGGTGTGGCAGTAATCAGGCCTGGGTGTGGCGAGAGAAATTGAACTCAGCTTTCCAAAGATGTGATAAACCACAGTGAATTTATGTTTTAATGGGGGGGGGGGGGTCACTTTTTCACACAGGGCCATGTAGGTTTGGATTTTTTTATTTATTTATTTTTTTTACCCTTAATAATAAACACCTTCATTTACAACTGCATTTTGTGTTTACTTGTGTTATCTTTGTCTAATATTTAAATTTGTTTAGATGATCTGAAACATTTAAGTGTGACATACAAAAAAAATGAGAAATCAGGAAGGGAGTAAACACTTTTTCACACCACTGTATATACTGCCAGAGTATATACAGTGATACAAGTGATATACAGTGATACAAGATACACCATCGACTGTGGATCAGTGAACCAGTGCCGCTCAGCTGAGCCTGGAAGCTAGACCAAGTTACACTGGAGTGGTGGCCTAGTAGTACAGTACCCACAGCTTCCCGCGCCATGTTTGCTTTGCCATTCTATGCTGACACATATCTTCCGTCTGCAGCGCAATGGTGTGACGTTGTCACACAGCAGTCCCCAAATATTACAATATTCATTTTTACACCGGTATCAAAATTTACACCGGTATTATCGTGAACAATACGATATGGCACACCCCTACTTTGAAGTTTGGCCTTTGACCCCAAACCTATAGTTAGGTCAGGGTGTAAATTGCCCACGATGCGTCTTAGATACAACTACTGTATTGATTTGAAAAGCCTACATAATTTCTTTCAGTAGTTATTGTGCTTAGAAAATTTAGAGAACTCTGACCTCTGACTTTTGACCTCAAGGTCATCTGATGAGTTAAACTGCAATATGCGCATCAGAGTATATCAAACAATGGTACCAAATTTCAAAACAATTGGAACAAAACTGTATAAGATGATTTTCACAAGACAAGTTACTGTCTATGAAGTGAGAAGTGAGGTGAAATTAGAGGTCATAGGTCACTCGCTATAAGTCCTGCAAAAATCATCCGATCAGAACCAAATTGCAATATGTGCATCCTCAGTGTATATCAAACTATGGTGCCAAGCCTCAAAACAAGCGGATCAAAACTGTAAAGAGTTGATTTCACAAAAGTGGGACAGACGGACCCATAACATAATCCCCCTTTGGTCTTCGCCCAAAGGGCTCTTCGACCCCATTTTCATCATGGACTTACTAGGCATTAATGTGTTTATTTTTAGGGGAATAAATGAATGAAGAAAGAATGAGCAGCTTTTACTTTTCACCAACCCCCCAGAGAGATGGGAGATGCGTCCACATCTGCATCGGCCCTGCACCCCAGGTTTCCAGCCCAGCAAGCTTCCCAACAGCCACCTGTCAGAGGCTGCTGAGAGCGGGCTCGCTTCATGGAGGGGGCCGGAGGTGGACGGGAAGCCGTGGCAGATCGTCTCCTTCCCTCCAACCCAGGATGGATAGCGGCAGACACTCGGTCGGTGAAAGCAACAGGAGAGGGAGCACTCCATCTCCCCACAGCCGGGAGCAACTTGCACGCCATCGTTAATGAAAGTTTATGAAAATCTGCACAGGCATCATCCTCTTTTCTTCATGTCTGTGTTGCATCCGTGCACACATTAAACAATTCAGCTGATTTTTTTCAGGCCATTCTTACCTGTGTGTTCTTTCTAATGTAACTAACCGGGCATCAACTGTGATTGATGTCTTCCTTATTACCAAGCAGCATTACTATCGCGTACATTTTGGCTCATACACACAGGCTTTGGTCAGCACAAAACTCGTTTTAAACAGTCATGATCCTAATTCACTTTGGATAATGTGCCTCTTTGCATTAAAGGGATGAGAAGGAGCGCTTTGGATTCAATTATCCAAAACACACCTCTGAATGATTAGACCGGCCTCTTTGCGTCATGTGCCGGTGGAAAGATCATTTTTACGTCGTTGTGATAAGGAAATGAACTTGCAAATGCCAATAAATGCATTCTGCGTCAGTGACAACTGATCAACCGACCCCGTTGCTGTAATACGGCCCCATGGCAAGATCCCAGCGCAGGCCGTTTCATGAGCTCCAGAGTTGCGTGATGTCAAAACATGCCACTGAAATATCATTAAATACGTTTCTGACGGTAAGACCTTTATCCTGATCAAAAGTGGATTCTCATGAAATGCAGGATAATAGTAATGCGCATTAGATTGCGCGCCACCACACTTGTTTGAAATGAGGCACCTCCTCCGAGCGAATGGCGGGCGCACTGTCTACTGGTAATTTCATGGCGTGACACAAAGCGTAAAAAAGCAGACAATGTGCTGACAAAATAAAAACGCATGCCAGAAAGTCTGTCTGAAAAGTGCGCAGATGACCGTCAAAATAGGGCCCAAAGTCTTTATGATTTGCCAACTTGGAGAACTGAAGGTGGAGCTTATTGGTTTGTGACATTACAAAACAGTGTTTATTTCCTTGTGAAGTGATTTTAATGGTTTAATAAAAACAATAATTTAGCAGTAAATGGGACCTTTAAAACACCATCAATGACTGATTACATGAGTAGTTCAAGGTTATTAAATTTGTCCATCTAAAATTAACGCCTCTAGTTTTTTTAAAGATAAACTGTGCATGTGGTGATGAAGTTGCCCCACCTGTACAGAATTGATGTTCTGCAGCGACGGTCTCAGAGCATCTCTGATCCACTTGTAGATCTCTACAGCGAGCAGTTTGGCTTCTTCTCTCACCGCTTTCTCCCTGGACTCAAACTGCTTAGGTAGGGCCTTCACTACTGGCTTTAACGACACTATCTTAGATCCAAACTCACTGTACAGAGATGGTGGAGCAGAAATGGAAGAGGAACAGAATTCTCAAAACAGGAAGACAAGTCAATTGGTGCCATCAGCACTGTGATAACCCTAGTTTCATTTGATCTGTGCATAGCTGAAATCTTTGTCGTTTTACTACAGCACAACTGTGAATAAATCTAAATGTGTTGGGTCTTCTGCTGGCCCAACACATTTACTGCAAACCCCAAATATCCTCCAGATGGTTTACAGAAAGAAGCTAAATAGTGAGACTTTTATCCCATTACATGTGATGAGTCTCAATGTGGTCACTACAGCAGAAGGAGCAGCACTAACCCAAGAGCTTTCCTGAGCGTCTCAATGCAGGCCACAACTATTTTGGGGTTTTTGTTGTCCAGTGCTTTGAGCAGCTCGTCCTGAACCACCTCGACTTTCTCTATCTCGATGTACATCAGGCAGATGTCCATGCCCAGCTCTTTGGCACGGGCCTTTGGCTGGTTGAACACTTTGGTCACGACGCCTGAAACCACCTCACCCGTCGTCCTGCAGAAAAGACACACAGACAGACGCACACACAGTCCGTTGGCAGTGTGCTCTACTACAGCTAGTATTACTAAGTGAAAACAAGCATTTCTCAACTGCTGCTCTGACATTGCTAACACAAACACTGGGCATAATACATAACATGAAAGTTTTCACTGACATTTTAACACAAGTTTAATGCTATTCCCCAGTCATCTTTTATATAATTTCCAGAATTCATAAATATGTTATCCATTTGAGCAGTCTGCTAGCTAGCTAGCACTTGATCAGTACCTCAGCTTTTGTTTACATTCCCTTCTTACTGGTGTCTTCATGAAGTCAGAAGCATCGATTACACTGAGGCTTCATTCCCAACTTTATATTGTGATTTTTAATTTAAAGCTGGATTTATGCCCCCGCATGATGTTGCTGCAATTACCGACATACATCGCTGATGCAGTGATTGGCAATTTTTTCTTTGTGTGTTGGGTGGAATGTGTTGTTCCGATGCCAAAACGGGTTTCAGCTGATGTGTAGAGTGATTTGTCTTTGAATCGGTCTTTGGATCGGTCTTGTGTCCGTATCAGTCTTCGGTCCACTGCTGTATTCCTGGAACGAAGAGGAAACGCTTGGCTGCAATGCTCAATTTGGCCTGTTCATCCAGCTTTTCCTCATCAGCTTCTGCGGAAGCAAAGTCTGAACTCATGCAAGACCCTGTCTGCTGAGGATGTTGTGGGCCTGCTGCTCGATCTCATACACCTTCTCTGATGACAGCACCTTATTGGCTGACTTCCATGTGTAGGTGATGGGTTCAGCTTCCTTTGTGTTACCCTCACAGGTTACGAAATATCCATGGACAAGAGCAGATTGTGATGGAGCTGGAGCTAATAAATGTTAAGAAAAAGCAACTTTTTATCCAATCGTTCCACAGAGAAAAAGAGAAGTCAGAAAACGGTGCGTGCAACCACCACCACTGCCATTATTTGACAATCTGTGTAATTACTGGGGCTATGACGAGCCACAAAATCTCTGTATGAGGGGGGCTGAAAAGTTCATAGTGGTCAAATTTGACTAAATGTGGTTTATTTTTTAACCGCAGGGATCCAAGCACTGCAACACTGACGGAAGAAGCGTGTGGACCAAAGAGGAGACTACAGTGCATCCGGAAAGTATTCACAGCGCTTCGCTCTTCACATTTTGTTATGTTACGGTCTTATTCCAAAAGGGATTAAATTCATTTTTTTTCCTCAAAATTCTACACACGATACCCTATAATGACAATGTGGAAAAACGTTTTTTTGAAATTTTTTGAAATTTATTAAAAATAAAACTAAGAAATCACATGTACATAAGTATTCACGGCCTTTGCCCAATATTTTGCTGATGCACCTTTGACAGTAATTACAGCCTCAAGTCTTTTTGAATATGATGCCACAAGCTTGGCACACCTATCTTTGGGCAGTTTGGCCCATTGCTCTTTGCCGCACCTCTCAAGCTCCATCAGGTTGGATGGAAAGCGTCGGTCAGATCTCTCCAGAGATGTTCAATTGGATTCAAGTCTGGGCTCTGGCTGGGCCACTCAAGGACATTCACAGAGTTGTCCTGAAGCCACTCCTTTGATATCTTGGCTGTGTGCTTAGGGTCGTTGTCCTGCTGAAAGATGAACCGTCGCCCCAGTCTTTGAGATCAAGAGTGCTCTGGAGCAGGTTTTCATTCAGGATAACTCTGTACGTTGCTGCATTCATCTTTCCCTCTATCCTGACTAGTCTCCCAGTTCCTGCCGCTGAAAAACAACACAGCATGATGCTGCAACCAACATTGGCGTAGTTATGAACGATGCCTAGTTTCCTCCAAACATGACACCTGGCATTCAGGCCAAAGAGTTCAATCTTTGACTCATCAGACCAGAGACTTTTGTTTCTCATGGTCTGAAAGTCCTTCAGGTGCCTTTTGGCAAACTTCAGGTGGGCTGCCATGTGGCTTTTACTAAGGAGTGGCTTCCGTCTGGCCACTCTACCATACAGGCCTGACTGGTGCATTGCTGGCTGTCCTTCTGGAAGGTTCTACTCTCTTCACAGAGCAACGCTGGAGCTCTAACAGAGTGACCATCGGGAATCTTGGTCACCTCCCTGATTAAGGTCCTTCTCCCCTGATCGCTCAGTTTAGACGGCCGGCCAGCTCTAGGAAGAGTCCTGGTGGTTCAGACCTTCTTCCATTTACAGATGATGGAGGCCACTGTGCTCACTGGGACCTTCAAAGCAGCAGCAATTTTTTTTTCTGTACCCTTCCCCAGATTTGTGCCTCGAGACAGTTCTGTCTCGGAGGTCTACAGACAATTCCTTTGACTTCATGCTTGGTTTGTGCTCTGACGTGCACTGTCAACTGTGGGACCTTATACAGACAGGTGTGTGCCTTTCCAAATCATGTCCAATCAACTGAATTTACCACAGATGCACTCCAATTAAGCTGCAGAAACATCTCAAGGATGATCAGTGGAAAAAGAATGCACATGAGCTCAATTTTGAGCTTCATGGCCAAAGCTGTGAATACTTACGTACATGTGATTTCTTAGTTTTCTATTTTTAATAAATTTGCAAAAATCAAACTTTTTCACATTGTCATTATGGGGTATTGTGTGTAGAATTTTGAGGGAAAAAAATTAATTTAATCCCTTTTGGAAGAAGGCTGTAACATCGAAAAATGTGGAAAAAGTGAAGCACTGTGAATACTTTCCAGATGCACTATACATTGAAAAATCAACTACATTTGGTCAAATTTGACCACCATGAACTTTTCAGCCCTCCCTCGTATGTCCTCACTTCCTCAATATTCTTTTGAATTTGGAGCAGTGTTTAACCGGCTCACTTTGGAAGTTGTACCGCTGTGAATGGGCAGAGCGAAGCTGCGACGAGAACCAGGAAATGTGGAGGAGACAAAGCTCTTACGGTCTGCATCACCGATCTGCACCTCTCCTCCTCGACAGAGGTGCATGTCGGTTGGTGCAGGGGAATATTGCGTCAATGCTGTCGCAGCTGTCATGTCGACACAGGTGCATAAATCCAGCTTAAATTATGGGGTAATTAATTTAAAAAGCAAGCTAACTGCAGCTATTAGGGCTAAAATTGCCAAGTTATAAAGTCAGTGTCTTTTTAAACAGGACCTCACTGTGGAAATTATGGTGCACAATATATTACATCTGTAATGTACAAGACGTCTGTTTACATTCCTCCAGACAGCAGCGTTAGCTTAGCACTCAGCCACCTCCAGCACATCATTAGCAGGTAAAGATCACCCCGACACAGTCCACATTATTGCAGGGGATTTTAACAAAGCATGCAAATAAGACTGTACTCCCCAAATTCCACGAACATGTCAAGTGTCCCACAAGAGGACAAAGAACACTGGATCATGTTTACAGCAACATCAAGCACGCCTACAGGCACCCCCCTTTCAATCAGACCATCTCTCCCTGTTGACAATACCTGCTTACACCCCCCTTAGGAAAAGTTCCCCCAACCAAAGAATTAAAACCTGGCCTGAAAATGCTCTCCTCCAGCTACAGGACTGCTTTAGCTACACAGATTGGAACATCTTTGAACAGCAGGACCTGGACTCCTATACCGAGTCTGTCGTTTTCTACATTAAATGCTGTGTAGAAAATGTGACAGTCACCATACACATCCAGGTCTTTCCAAACCAGAAACCCTGGATGACCAGTGAAGTCCAGGCTCTGATCAAAGCTTGCAACTCAGCCTTCAAGCAGAGGGACAGCTCTCTGTACAGCACTGCCAGAGCTAACCTGAGAAGAAGCATAAAATATGGAAAGAAGGCCTACAGGGGGAAGGTGGACGGCTTCCTCACAGACAACAACCCCCAACAGATGTGGAGAGGCATCCAGGCCCTCACCAACTATAGGGGCCAGGACCCCCCAACATCGGACAGCAGCCTCACTCTGGCAGAGGAGCTGAACAGCTTCTTTGCCCGGTTACACCCCAACTCGCTCCCCCCCCCCTCCACTCCCTCTCTACAGGTGCATGAGGTGAGGACGAAACAAAGCAGTGAACCCCCAACAGAGCTGCTGGTCCTGACAGCATCCCAGGAGCAGTGATCAAAGCATGTGCAGACTAGCTGGCAGGGATCCTCACCAAGCTGTTCAACTTCTCCCTGATGCACGCCACCGTCCCCTCCTGCCTCAAGGCCTCCACCACCATCCCATCCCCAAAAAGTCCGCAACTGACAGCCTGATTGACTACAGACCCATAGCATGAAGTGTTTTAAACGTCTGGTGTCCCAGCCCATCAGAGACCATCTTCCCCTCCCTCCTTCGACACCCACCAGTTCGCCTATAGGGAGAACCAGTCTACAGAAGATGCTATCGCCACCAGACTCCACAGAGCGCTGAGCCACCTGGAGAACCCAAGGAGCAATGTGAGGATGCTCTTTGTGGACTTCGGCTCAGCTTTCAACACCATCATCCCAGACATCCTGATCAATAAACTGCACCTCCTCCAGCCCCTCCCCCCCACCACCTGCTCCTGGTTTAAAAAAAAAAAAAACTTTACCAACTGCCCACAAACAGTCAGACTTGGCCCCCACCACTCCTCCACACTGTCTCCCAGCACTGGCTCCCCCCAGGGCTGCATACTAAGCTCTCTACTGTACTCCCTGTACACCTTTGACTGTATTTCAACCCACCCAGCCACCATCATCGTGAAATATGTAGATGACACCACTTTGGTTGGGCTCATCACCAATGACGATGAGAAGGCATACAGGGCAGAGGTAGAGAATCTGCTGCTGTGGTGCCAAGCAAACAACCTGAAACTGAATGTCCAAAAAAAAAATCAAAGAACTCATACTGGACTTTAGAAAGAACAGACCGGACCACAGCCCCCCTCCTCATGAATGGCAACCCCGTGGAAACCGTCCCCACCTTCAGGTTCCTGGGCACCCACGTCTCCTCTGACCTCTCCTGGACTGTCAACACCAAGGCCGTGGTGAAGAAAGCCCAGCAGCGGCTGCACTTCCATGTCCTGAGGAAGAACAACCTGGACCAGAAGCTGCTGTTGGCCTTCTACCACTGCTCAGTGGAGAGCGTGCTCACCGACTGTCTGGGTGCGGTACGCCGACTCCACAGCTGAGAACCGGAAGGGTGTACAGAGGGTCATCATACCACCCAAAAAATTATCGGCGGCCCTCTGCCCTCCCTGGAGGACATCTCCACACCCTCCTGTCTCAGGAACACCAAGGCCATCACAGGAGACCCCTCACATCCCGCCCACCACCTGTTTGACCTGCTTCCCTTTGGACGACAGTTCAGATCAATCAGGTCCCACACCTCCAGAATGACAGTTTCTTCCCCTGGGCCATCCGGACCTCAAACAGTCAGAGGCCCTACCCCCTCCCTGCGAACGCTCACATGCACAGAACTGAGGACCTTTAAATCATCATAATAATCACACCTGTCTTTGCACTCCGCACTTTCATATATATTGACCTATCCGTGAAACCACTGCCATACCCATGTATATTTTCCATAATCCTGGGCTTTTATTCAATCTTGAGTTCAATCGTGTGTTCTGCACTCTGCATTTTTATGTACATCGTTTCATCTGTGAAGCCACTACAATACCTGTGTATATTTCCATAATCCTGGGCCATTTTTATTTTCAGTCGTGTTTAATCGTGTGTTCTATAACTGTGTTTTATCTAATCCTTCTCTCTTACTTTGTTGCACAGTAGCCTGGTGGAGCACCCACAATTTAGTTGTGTTGTACAACTGTACAGTGATGATAAAGCCTATTCTATTACAACTCTCACATATGAGAAATTACCTGCAAGTACTGTAATGAACAACTATGAGGACACCACAGCAGCAAAGTGATACATATTTGGTGAAGTTATTGGAACAACTGTCGGAACCAACTGTTATACATTATTGCAGCATCATGACACCATTAATCTGAATATGACAAAATGACGGTCAGTCTTACTGATGACAACAACATCTTTAACGGCCCCTTTTGTTACCGTTACTTACTTGCTTGCCACGTGGGCGTTCTCGATGAATGCCAGGGCAGCCTCCAGGCCTTTAAGCTGAGCCACTGCATTAGACTCTGTGACAAACTTCTTAATCAGTCCAAGGTACTTCCCCCACTCGGGACTCTTCTCATCTTCTATCCTCTGGAACAGCTTCAGGGCTTCTTCGTACCCATTCAGACGGGCTTTCCACACCTGTACCAGGCACAGAAAAACATTACGGTTTGTAACCACAGCAACTTTTTCAATCTTAAAATTTTATCTATTAGAGATTAAATCAGTCAGATTCTTCCTACCATAAACTCAAGTACATTAACTCCTACAGCTCCCTCAATTGATATCTGCTCAGATAAGTTTACTCCAATCGACCTCTTAGAGTTGGATAAAATAATTTCCTCATCTAAGTCTTCAGCTTGCCTTTTAGACCCTATTCCTTCTAGGTTATTTAAAATCATCTTCCCAATTATTGGTAGCCGTATTCTTCTTATAATTAATTCTTCTTTAACTCTGGGTTATGTACCACTGGCTTTTAAAACTGCTGTAATTAAACCCTTACTCAAACAAACGACTCTCGATCCAGGACTTTTGGCCAATTATCGACCAATCTCTAATTTGCCTTTCATTCCAAAAATCTTGGAAAGAGTTGATGCTGTGCAACTAACTGACCATTTGCAGGGAGTTGGTTTGTTTGAGGTGTTTCAATCTGGGTTCAGATCTAATCACAGCACTGAAACTGCTTTAGTGAAGGTCACTAATGACCTCCTGATCGCATCTGATAATGGATTTGTCTCTGTTCTTGTTCTTTTAGATCTCAGTGCAGCCTTTGACACCATCGATCATGCCATTCTACTTGATAGATAGCTGGACTAAATGGAACTCCATTGCAGTGGTTTAGAGCTTATTTGTCCGATAGATTTCAGTTTGTTCACATTAACGATGAAGTTTCTTCCAACTCTAGGCTCAGTCACGGAGTTCCACAAGGATCTGTGTTGGGCCCTACTCTTTTTAGTGTATTTATGCTCCCGTTAGGCAATATCATCAGAAAGCACTGTATACATTTTCACTGTTACGCAGACGACACAACTATACCTGTCAATGAAGCCCGATGATTGTAATCAATTAGCCAAGTTAGATACCTGTCTTAAGGACATCAAAGCTTGGATGACTTGTAATTTTCTACTATTAAACTCTGATAAGACTGAAGTCATTCTTGTTGGCCCAAAACATCTTAGAAATTCCTCAAGTAGGTCCATTTTGTCTTCTTTTAATTATTTATCTTTTGTTCTTATTAAAGACAAGAATAGAAAGGAGATGTCTTTACCTTCTTAACATGTTTCGACTGTACACTGCAGCCTTCGTCAGAAGAGTCTGCAGTCTTCAGGAGCATCTTGTCTCTAAATGATGCTGAGAAACTGATTCCCGCCTTTGTCAGCTCTCGATTAGATTATTGTAATTCGTTATTATCTGGTTGTCCTAAAGTACCCTTAAAAAATCTTCAGTTGGGACTTCTGGTTATGGCGGCCACGTAGGAAGACGTGTTTCACGCTGCTCTGCTTGTAAAACTAAAAATTCTACTAAAACTCTCTCAATTGGAACAAAATGTTAATTTTGTTAATCTCAAAATTTGTTAATCTCAAAATGTTAATCTCTCAATTGGAACAAATGGTATGGAGGAGGGAAATCTGTGGCGGCGCCTTGCATGGCAGCGGCCCCTCTGATTCTGTACTTGGGGTGTGTGTGATTGACACTGTAGATAGGTAAAGCACAATCTCGTTCTACTGTACATGATTGGTTGTACGGTTGAATGACAATAAGGGTGATTTAATTTAATTAATTTTAATTTAATTTAATTAAAACCCATCCCAGCGTTTTGGCGTGGATATGGTAAAGACCAAGGTTGGAAAATTAGATTGAGGAAAAGGCAATTCGACAAAACAATCCAAGCTAACGGACTTCCACGCTCAAGGCGAGGCAGGGAAAACTCCAGAGACAATGGCGGAGGATGGAGCCAGCGGCGGAGCGGGAACTGCTGGGAGGGGACAAGCATAGTGCTTAGAGTTTTAGAGTTGTAGAGTTTTCGTCTAAATTTGATGGGATTATAGTAGCGATAGAAGGTATGAGGAAAGAAATAAACGACTGTTTGGAACAAGTGTCGCAGGCGGAGCTCCGAATATCAAGCGCTGAGGATGACGTCACCTGCCTGCAAATTAAACTTCAAACACTGGAATTAAAATGTAAACGTCTGGAAGATAACTTTCTAGACTTGGAATCCCGCTCACGACGGAATAATTTGAGGCTGGTGGGCCTCCCGGAGGGAGCGGAGGGACGGGACTCATGTTCCTTTTTGGAAAAGTGGATTCCAGAAGCGCTGAACAACGCGGACCTGCAGTCATCGATCGTTTTAGAGAGCGCTCACCAAATCGGCCCACCGAGAGATAAGACACCACCGAGGACGCTGATTATCAAGTTCCTCAACTACAGAGACAAGATGACGGTCACCAATGCTGCGCGAGCTAAAGGGGAAATTAAATACCAGGACCAACAGGTGCGGTTCTACCCAGACTTCGCCACAGGAATTCAACAATTAAGGAGGCAGTTCGACCCCGCCCGCAAAGAGCTGTGCAACCTCAGGATTCGTCACGGAGTGATTCATCCGGCAAGACTGCTGGTCACATATAAAGGGAGAACCCACACCTTCAAGACCCCTCAAGAGGCGCAGGAGCTCATCAAGCAAATCCAAAAGGAGACTGGTGGGAGCTAAGCATGAACATGACAAAGGTAGAACATTTAAGCGTATGTACAGACATCTGATTGATCTGAAACATATAATAAGTCTACAAAATGCAGACTGTATTTAAAAAAAAAAAAAAGCTATGATGTACAACGTTGCTATAAAACTCTGAAGTTATGCTGAAAAAACTACAGAAGAGAGTTAATGTTATAATGTTATAACATGTCACTAGCTATAACGGGAGACAGAATTTTTTTGATTTTGGGGGGATTACCACGAATGTGGGGAAAGGGAATTTGTTTTTGTTTAATTTGTAGGATGAATGTTCTATCATCCATGTTTTTGCTTCTCTGTAAGAGTATGTCCATATTGCAAGGTAATCTCAAACTCTTTACTGATCATAGATCAGAGCGTTAATCTTAATTTAACTTCATAGAATTGCAGAGGTCTACAAAATCTTAAAAAACTTAAACAAGTTATGAATAAAATAAAAGACATAGATTCAAAAATTGTATTTTTACAAGAAACTCATCTAATAGAGGAGGATGTAAAAAGAATTAGGAGAAGATGGCAAGGTAACGTGTTCACCTCATTATTTTCATCCCGAGCTAGGGGAGTTATGACTCTCATACACAAAACAGTCCCATTTCAAGTGAAAAATATAATTGGAGACAAATTTGGAAGATATCTAATCATCCAAGGATCTTTATTATTAGAAAATATAAATCTGGTATACTTATATGGCCCCAATATTGATGATCAAAACTTCTTTGTCAATTTATTCCTTACTTTATCATCACTTGCAGGGCAACATATAATGGCAGGGGATTTTAACCTCTTGCACTCCCGTTGTACCGCGGGCGGGCAAGTCTCTGCGTCCCAGAGCGCACGAGGGCGCTCTCGTGCACCCTTGTGCGCTCTAGGACACACGATGGAGCTGCAAGCACGCACTGAAAATAAAAGCTGCATTTCCGTTCTTCCACTGCAGACACAGCTGCGAACAGATTAGTTCATCTGATTGACCTCTCATTCGACTAATAGGAGCCTTGAATTGGGTTTCTGAAACCTTGAAGAACCAATGACTGAAAACCTAGCAAAAAGGACCCGCCTACCCAAGCTGTGAATGCAGCGAGCCAATTGAAGCAGAGAAGTTCGCGAGCTGTTTTTTGTAAGGCTGGGTGAAGACAGACTGCTGCAGCAGATAAAAAAAGGACCCGCAGGAAGAACCGTCACAGACCCAGCAGCACGGAGACCACCCACAAGTGCTACCTGTGTGACAGCGACTGCCATTCGCGCATCGACCTCTTCAGCCACAGGCGGTGCGTTTTTTTTTTCTTTTTTTATTCGAGAAGAATAGATGTTTAGGATTCTCTTCCATGGTCATCATAGACCGACGGAGGCCGACGACGAAGGACGTAAATCATTCGCCAAAACCGCAATCATGGAATTATGTTTTGACCGGGTCGCGAGACCAGAACCACGAGCGGACCAGCGTCGTGTTCGTCTGACAATGAGGAAGAGAAGTTCGCCAGGACAGTGCTGCTGTGAAGAGGTAAGGTGTTATAAGCTAAATTATTCTTTATCCCTGAAAATTGTAATCAAAAATGACTTTTGACCGAATGGTAAATTACAACTGTGCGGAGCATGAAGTCCGAAGTTCGTGCGCCGCGGTACACGGGTCATGCACCGCGTCCAGTCCGTGAACGCCCCCCCCCCCCCACCCCGCTACTCTTCTGTAGCGAGGGGGGGGGAAGCCGCGGTGACTGCGCCGCTGTCGCCACATGACTATTCCATCATGTAGCGATGGCCAATGTCCGTCCTCTGTAGCGAGGGGAGGGGGAACCCCCCACACACACACACATGCACACACACAGCCCTGAGTGTCACCTTTCATTAGAGCCCAAGATGAAGCTTCTATATTGAATCATTCAAAAGTTACAGACGTTTTTCCAAACTGTGCCATTTGGCACAATTTGGCACAGTTCCAAAACGCCCGGGAACTACCTGAGAACAAAGCTGTGTAATATATTCATTTTTTGTGGTATTGTTACAAAATTTGGACCTCAGCTGGATAACACTTGGTTCTACATTTCTGTTGCATTTTCCAGCACGGATCTGAAGCTGTGTGTTATTTGCAAGCATTTGTATCCAAAAAAAACACCCAGGCCAAATTTATTTTCTTCAAGTTCAGTATGTTTAGATAACTGTAACTCAGTGGCCGGAGCACTTAGAGAGATTATGTTTTGCCAAAAAATTCAAAGTGTTTTCTTTTAAATGAGACCAACCCCATGAAGATGCTGCAAAGGGTTGAAGAACAGCTTTCGATTTACTTTGGGCACGTTATTTCTTGGCGTTTTTAGGGAAATTGACCGGAGTGCAAGGGGTTAATTGTACATTGAATCCCAGTATAGATAGATCAACAGGACTGGACTGTACGCACAATGGATGTAGGATGACCATTAATCATTTTATGAAAGAATTGAGATTGCTAGATATATGGAGAGAAATGAAACCACAAGTCAAAGCCTATTCTTGTTATTCTAATACCTATAAGACATTCTCACGTATAGACTACTTTTTGATCTCCACAGAATTAAGGTCCAAGATTCAAAACTGTTTCTATGATAGCATTGTAATCTCTGATCATGCACCCTGCTGTCTAATATACAGTGGGGCAAAAAAGTGTTTAGTCAGCCACCAATTGTGCAAGTTCTCCCACTTAAAAGGTGAGAGGGGTCTCCAATTTTCATCATAGGTATACCTCAACTATGTGAGACAAAATAAGAAAAAAAAAATCCACAAAATCACATTGAAGGATTTTTAATGAATTAATTGGTAAATTCCCCGGTAAAATAAGTATTTGGTCACCTACAAACAAGCAAGATTTCTGGCTCTCACAGACCTGTAACAACTTCTTTAAGAGGCTCCTCTGTCCTCCACTCGTTACCTGTATTAATGGCACCTGTTTGAACTCGTTATCAGTATAAAAGACACCTGTCCACAACCTCAAACAGTCAGACTCCAAACTCCACTATGGCCAAGACCAAAGAGCTGTCAAAGGACACCAGAAACAAAATTGTAGACCTGCACCAGGCTGGGAAGACTGAATCTGCAATAGGTAAGCAGCTTGGTGTGAAAAAAATCAACTGTGGGAGCAATTATTAGAAAATGGAAGACATACAAGACCACTGATAATCTCCCTCGATCTGGGGCTCCATGCAAGAGCTCACCCCGTGGGGTCAAAATGATCACGAGAACGGTGAGCAAAAATCCCAGAACCACATGGGGGGACCTAGTGAATGACCTGCAGAGAGCTGGGACCAAAGTAACAAAGGCAACCATCAGTAACACACTACGTCGCCAGCAACTCAAATCCTGCAATGCCAGACGTGTCCCCCCCTGCTTAAGCCAGTACATGTCCAGGCCCGTCTGAAGTTTGCTAGAGAGCATTTGGATGATCCAGAAGAGGATTGGGAGAATGTCATATGGTCAGATGAAACCAAAATAGAACTTTATTGTAAAAACTCAACTTGTCGTGTTTGGAGGAGAAAGAACACCATACCTACTGTGAAGCATGGGGGTGGAAACATCATGCTTTGGGGCTGTTTTTCTGCAAAAGGACCAGGACGACTGATCCGTGTAAAGGAAAGAATGAATGGGGCCATGTATCGTGAGATTTTGAGTGAAAACCTCCTTCCATCAGCAAGGACATTGAAGATGAAACATGGCTGGGTCTTTCAGCATGACAATGATCCCAAACACACCGCCCGGGCAACGAAGGAGTGGCTTCGTAAGAAGCATTTCAAGGTCCTGGATTGGCCTAGCCAGTCTCCAGATCTCAACCCCATAGAAAATCTTTGGAGGGAGTTGAAAGTCCATGTTGCCCAGCGACAGCCCCAAAACATCACTGCTCTAGAGGAGATCTGCATGGAGGAATGGGCCAAAATACCAGCAACAGTGTGTGAAAACCTTGTGAAGACTTACAGAAAACGTTTGACCTCTGTCATTGCCAACAAAGAGTATATAACAAAGTATTGAGATGAACTTTTGTTATTGACCAAATACTTATTTTACCGAGGAATTTACCAATTAATTAATTAAAAATCATTCAATGTGATTTTCTGGATTTTTT
Organism: Pholidichthys leucotaenia; assembly: GCA_020510985.1. Taxonomy (NCBI): domain Eukaryota; kingdom Metazoa; phylum Chordata; class Actinopteri; order Cichliformes; family Pholidichthyidae; genus Pholidichthys; species Pholidichthys leucotaenia. The sequence continues at coordinate 219,398,104 of CM035840.1, forward strand.
TTTTCTCATTTTGTCTCTGATAGTTGAGGTATACCTATGATGAAAATTGGAGACCTCTCTCATCTTTTAAGTGGGAGAACTTGCACACTTGGTGGCTGACTAAATACTCTTTTGCCCCACCGTATGTAGATAAGAAATTGACAAAGGATCCAGGTAGGTGGCATTTTCAGCATAAATGGCTTCAGGATGAGGAATTTGTTAAGTACATAGAAAAACCGATGAGTTCTTTGATATTAATACTACACAAACAACGGCATGTATAAAGTGGGAGGCTTTCAAAGCTTTTATTTGGGGGCATATTATTAGTTATACAGGTTCAAAATCTAAGAAGACCCGAAAGGAGAGAGTCCAATTAGAACGTAAAATAAAAATTCTTCAAGAAAAAGTGTATGCAGGAAGTAACCCACAGTTAGAGAACGAATTACTGAGAGCTGAATATGACAAAAAAAATCAGCAAATAGAGCTGCCTCGAGTGTTCTAAGATTGAAGCAAACTTTTTATGAACAAGGTGAAAAATCAGGAAAATTAATGGCAGATTAAACAATTAGAATTTAAAACACCAATTACCAGTATTATAAGTAATGGACAGGTAGTTATAGATCCTTTAGAAATTAATAGTGCCTTTAGAGATTATTATGAAAAACTATATGATACAAAAAATGAAACTGACTTAACAAAACTAAATGGGTTTTTGGGTGGACTATCTATACCGTGTATTCCAAATGAAAACAGGGAGATACTGAGTCTAAAATTAGTCAAGAAGAAGTTGGGCAAGCCATTGATGATATGAAATCAGGCAAAAGAGCAGGACCAGATGGTCTTCCAGTTGACCTCTATAAAAAATTTAAGAATAAATTAATAAAATCACTTTTGGAAATAGTTTTAGAAGCATATCCAAATGGTAATTTACCACCATACATGAATAATGCCTTAATTATACTGTTGCCAAAACCAGGTAAACCCCCTAATAAATGTGAAAACGTGAGACCAATAAGATAAGATAAGCCTTTATTAGTCCCACAATGGGGAAATTCCAGGATTGCAACAGCATAGGGATAGCAACACTCAGAGCAACAATCAGAAGGCAAGAAAAAACAACATCTAGTAAACATATGTCCATATTACTATAAATGTACAGTATATATATATATAGACACACAGTGCAGAGCATTATGGCTGGTGAATGTGCAGCAGAAAGTCTAAGCTCTCTCTCCGCGGATGCAGCGGGCCAGCTGGAAGTCTTTGGGCATGATGGTGACCCCCTTAGCGAAGAAGAGACCACCAGGTGGGCCAATAAGCCTATTAAATGCTGATGTATGCCGATGACTTCATTTTGTTTATGTCGAATTTTAAAAAAATCAATTCCGACCTTGTTAAATTTGAGAAAGAACTTTGGGGAAATATCAGGATATAAAATAAATAAAACAAAATCTTCAATATTAATGCTAAATGAGACCCAGAGAAATCACCCAGATCCTGAGGTAAATCAATTCAATGTTGTAAATCAGTTTAAATATTTAGGAATTCAAATTTTGCCTAAGCTAGAATCAGTCGCCAGTGCCAACTATGAAGCCTTAATGACAGATATTAATGAGTCACTTCAGAGATGGATGTCACTACCAACGTCGATGATCGGGAGAATTAATATACTTAAAAGTAATATCTTACCAAAAATACTTTATTTCAAAACATTCCTTTACCACCACCTTCAGATCTATTCTCAAGAATTAAAAAAAAGTTAGTGGAATTTATATGGAACAATAGGAAGGCTAGATTACGTTTGTCCTTACTATATTTACCATTTGATCGTGGAGGTCTGAAATGTCCAGACTTTATGTTGTATTACTGGTCAGCACAACTGAGGTCTATGACATATTATTTTTCATCAAATGATCCTCCTCACTGGACTGAAATGGAATCATACAATTTACCTTTACCTCTTCCCTTATTCATATACTCAGACTCGGCTAAAAAACTACAGAAACAAGTTAAAAATCCAATTGTAAAGCACATGATCAAAATATGGTGTGAAACCAAAAAGTATTTAAAAGAACCACACTTACTGTCACAATTTAGCCCAATATGGGGTAATCAATATTTTACACCAGGAGAGCGGATACTGTATTTAAAGTATGGAATTTAAAAGGGATTCAAAAGATTCAAGACTTACATTTGTCACGCTCAGATAACATAATGTCTTTTGAAGAACTGAGGATTAAATTCAGTCTTAATAGAACACATTTTTTTAAATATCTTCAGCTTAGAAATTTTATTCGATCAAATCAAAATAATGCTCTCACTCGACCTACTTACTCATCTTTGGAAAAAATTCTGACGAAAGATAGTAAGAGAAAGGGTATTATTTCAGAGTTTTATAACTCATTGACACTATTCTCAAGTGAAAACTCACAGAAAAGACTGAATTATTGGAAAGAAGACCTGCAAATTGAAATTTCAGAGGAACAATGGGAAATGGCTTGTGCAGGAGCGCAAACCAAATCAATAAATGTACGTCTTAAACTGATACATTTTAAATGGTTAGTGCGGATGTATGTTACACCAGTGGAATTAAATAGATATAACAAAAACATACCAGATACATGAACAAAATGTATGGAAAGTAAAGGAACCCTATTTCATGGTTTATGGGAATGTAGAAAAATCAGAATGTTTTGGGAAGAGGTGAGGGTAACAATTGAAAAAATAATATCAAAACAATTCATATTGAACCCTAAACTGTTTTTGTTGGGTCTGTATCCAGAAAAACATAACTTTAATTAGAGTGAAAGAGCATTCATAGACCTTGGTTTGCTTAATGCCAAAAAATGTATTGCACTACTGTGGAAAAAGACTCATAGACCAGATGTGACTCAGTGGTTAAGACAAATGTTAACAAACCTTCCACTAGAAAGAATAACATATATACTGAAATTAAAGGAAAATGTGTTTGAGAATATATGGAGACCTTTCATTGATTATGTAAAGAAATTAAACATAACTTCTGAAGAAGAAGGTGAATGATATGTGTGGACCTTGCAAATTCCAAACTGGTCAATGTATATTATATATTCTTATGTAATAGATTACCTAGACTAAACAGAGGAGCATTGTTGTTGACTTGCTTTTGTTAATGGTTGTTGTTGTTGTTTATAGTACATTTTTTTTGTTAGTGTTTTTTTTTTTAATTTTTAAATTACTTTAGTGTTAGTGTCTGACTGTTTGTGCCATGTTTGTAAAAAAAAAAAAAAAGGTTCAATAAAAAATACTGTGGAAAAAAAAAATCTTCAGTTGATTCAAAATGCTGCTGCTAGAGTTTTAACTGGTCCTAGAAAAAGAAATCATATCTCTCCGGTTCTGTCCTCCCTTCATTGGCTTCCCATAGAATTTGGAATCAAGTTTAAAGGTGAACTGAACTGAACGGCACTGAACGGCACTGGGTGATAGTACATACAATTATAAAGATAATTTATCATTGGCACCCCCTCCACTAATCCCGGAATCTTGGAGAAAATCGCGATTTTGAATTTCCCGCCCTGAAAAATTAGACGAATCCGCCGATTAGCCGGAAGTGCAGGCGGAGTTCCGCGTGACGTCACGAGTGTGACCCAGTCCTCATGTTTACCATTGCAAGCACGTCGACACTGGTTGTTTTTGGTGCATTTTGTCTTGATAGTCGACTACAAAACACTTCCAACACCTGGGAAGATCTGCTCAGTGGCCAAGGAAAGCTGTCATGGCGACGAAAGAAAAGAAAGGGGGAGGAAAAGCGACCGGGAAGCGATGCGTTTCTAGATATAGATATTACAGTGATCCCTCACTTATCGCGTTTAATGGGGACCAGAATCAACCGCGAAAAGTGAAAAACCGCGAAGTAGTGTCACCCCCCCCCCCCAAGGGCGTCACAAGCACTATTTTGCACAAAAAGGCACAAGAGAACAGCGAAAAGTGCCATTAAGCAACACGAGCGATAAAGAACAATGAATGCGGTCTTCCTTCGCTGGGTATGGGCGCTCGGCAGGGAGAGAAGCTGTGTAAAACGTCTCGGCCAATCAGCTTGTGAGGTAAAACGTCTCGGCCAATCAGCTTGCGAGATTCCCGAGCGGTGAAGAGGTGGGCGGAGAGGAGTGGAGCGGTGGTCAGAGAGGTGGATTTTGAGTTGTGCGGGCTCTCCGTGTTGATACCTGATGTTCTAATGTAGTCTCCCTGCCTTCTGCTAGCGCCCGGGCAACTTTCGTGCCATTTTTTCTCCATTTTGAATTTTTGATGAATATTTTTGAAAAATCCGCGATGCACTGAGGGCGCGAAAGGTGAAACGTGAAGTAGCAAGGGATCACTGTATTTATAAATAGCACAGTCAAATGCAGAGGCCAGTTCTGTTCATGTGTATTGCCACTATAGTCTGTAGAAGTATTGTAATACATAGCCCATGGTCTATATACAGTATGTATGAATGTATAAATATGTATAAATAATAAGTTGAAAAAATGCTGATGGTTTTTTTTTTTTCCTCTCTTTTTTATTGTTAAATTTTCCTTATCCTGACACCCCAAACATGCCAAAGTAGAGAAGACTCACCATTCTGTATTCAATAAGCGACTCTCCTCCCCATCAATGCTGCGGTCTGACTCTGAGTCAGCGCCGGAATCCACCGACAATTTTTTGAATGAATGAATAAATTTATTTATTTCGAATAGTACAGTACAGGTTGAAAGAAACTGAATGATATAACAACAAGATCAAATTGAACAATGACTCATCTGATTATACAATTCAACGTAAGTTATCCGAAATGGGTGATGGCTGAAGCCGCAGCTTATATTGCCCACCCATATACCATCTAAGAATTCAAAAGAGAAAAAAGAGAAAACAGGCAAGAGCGATTACAATTCAAAACAAAACTAAGACAAAATGTGACAGAGAAAAAAGAAAACTAAGCTACAACACAACACAGGCTGGATATGTTACAACTCGCCGCTCATTAGCGGCGCCAGCTGCGCGCACACCTGCGCCTCGTCAGCAGCGTGGGATATAAGCCACTTTGCCCTGGGCTTCAGCCTGAAGCAGTCTGATTCCTTCAGCCCTCTTGCTGCAGAGGAACCCCCTCATCTCCCAGCAAGATCTACAGCGTAAGCATACCTACCTTTGCCTTTCCAGTCTCTCCCCTGTGCACAGGTGTATTCCCCGGCGGCGGACCTCGCCTCTGCATCGCCGTCTGCCAGCTGCTGTCACAGGTGCATCAGGTCGCTGTCTCCCGGGCTCGCCCTTGTGCACGCCTGCCACCTGCCACACTCCTGCATCCTCCTCTGTCTCGTCACCGATCCTGAATGCCTCTTCACTCTGAAAACTCTGGTGTTCTTGACTGCTGGAACTGCTATCATCTGCCATTGTTGTTTTGATAAGGGTCACACTCGTGACGTCACGCAGCGTCGTCTGCACTACTTCCGGTTTGTTTGGCACTGCCAGCCAGAGGCAAAAGTTTATCGGCTTATAGCTTGGCCATCGCACGGCCTAAAAATTTCTTTTGTGTGTTGAAAAATACAATAGGTAATAAGGAATTAATCTGCTATTCTACTTTTTCGGCAAAAAGGTGGGTTCAGTTCACCTTTAAAATCCTTCTTCTTACTTTCAAAGCTCTTAATAATCAGGCCCCCCAATATATAAAAGATCTGATATTACCTTACCATCCTAACAGAGCATTACACTCCCAAAATGTTGGCTTACTTGTGGTGCCCAGAATCCTTCTTTTTTAATATAGCTTACATTTAAGGAGGGATTTTGTGTCTTTTATCCCCACTTTTGTTCTGCTGTTATTTGATCCATACTGCTGGTTGACCTCCAATAATGTACTTGGCATCTTACTGTTGTTTTTATGTCTGCCCTCTCCATCCTCCCTATCCCCTCACCCCCAGCCAGTCGCAGCAGATGACTGCCCCTCCCTGAGCCTGGTTCTGCTAGTGGTTTCTTCCTGCCAAATGGGAGTTTTTCCTCTCCACTGTCGCTTAGTGCTTGCTCATAGGGGATTGTCTGATTGCTGGGTTTTCCTGAGACTGTGGGGTTTTTCTCTGCACTCTGGCACCATGAGACGGCCTGTGTTGTGATGTGGCGCAGTATAAATAAAGCTGAATTGGATTGAACTTCCTGCACGTCTCCACCCTGCTCTTTCCCTGTCCATCTGGTTTCACTGGCCCTGCCTAAATAAAGGCTGACAGACCAAACGTAAATTCAGCTTAAGCAGGCCTTTAACTGTAAAACCAGTGACCGGCAACACTGGATCATATTTATGAAAGATTCTTCACACATTAAAATGTAATTGTAATGAGTCAACTTAGTGAAAACTTCAGAGCCCTACAGACTCCTGTGCATTAGGAAATCAGAGTAACTCACTGTATGATGCCGTCCACATCAAGAGAGTATCACATAACAGCAATTCTATGATATTCAATACAGTACATTATGCCAACATGCATTTTGTGTTTCTGGGCATTATAGCTTTGCATGATTAAGAGTATGAAATAACATTGTAGCTTGGTGCACTTAGGCTACGTGTCCACCAAATGCATTTTTCCCCCCGTTCTGGACGGCCATTTTCCATTCATTCTCTATGTAGTCCAGCGTTTACAGCGCTGAAACACTCTCAGCGGTGGCCGTTTTTTGTTACGGCGCTCAGAGTTGAAAAAAGTTCAACTTTTCAGCGTCTGCAGCTGAGCTTGTCAATGTCAGACCTTAAGCAGCCAATCAGAACTGCTGCATGGGCGAGACATAGGACGCTGGTACTAGTCTGTACTCAGATTCCTGCTTTCCGTGTCATCATATTTTACATCCAGAGCTGCTAGAAAACGTTTCCTGTCCATTGTTATTTAGAGACTGCTATTAAAAAAAAATAAATAAATAAAAAATTTTAAAAAAAATCAGTAGAAAGTCTGACAACAGGAAAAGCCGAAGTGCTAAGCTGAGAGTGACAAGCTGTTGCTGGGATACAGGGCACAGCCTCCCCCCCCCCCCCCCCAGAGCGCCGCACACAAATGCTGGGGGCGGGGGGGGGGGGGGAATGCTCAGGGCAGTCGGGCAACAAAAAACGCGTTTGGTGGACACGCAGCCTTAATCACTGGACCACTGAGTGTCATTTTAAGATCACTTCCTCCTGAATGCAGAATTAATGCATAGTGAAATGTTTATACAGTCTCTCACAAAAGTGAGTACACCCCTCACATTTTTGTAAATATTTTATTGCATCTTTTCATGGGACAACACTGAAGATATGACACTGATACAATGTAGTCAGTGTACAGCTTGTATAACAGTGTAAATTTGCTGTCCCCTCAAAATAGCTCAACACAGAGCCATTAATGTCTAAACCACTGGCAACAAAAGTGAGTACACCCCTAAGTGAAAATGTCCAAATTGTGCCCAAAGTGTCAATATTTTGTGTGGCCACCATTATTTTTCAGCACTGCCTTAACTCCCTTGAGCATGGAGTTCACTAGAGCTTCACAGGTTGCCAGTGGAATCCTCTTCCATGACGACATCACAGAGCTGGTGGATGTTAGAGGCCTTGCGCTCCTCCACCTTCTGTTTGAGGATGTCCCACAAATGCTCAATAGGGTTTAGAGCTGGAGACATGCTTGGCCAGTCCATTACCTTTACCCTCAGTTTCTTCAGCAAGGCAGTGGTCATCTTGGAGGTGTGTTTGGGGTGGTTATCATGTTGGAATACTGCCCTGCGGATCATCCTCTGCTTCAATATATCACAGTACATGTTGGCATTCATGGTTCCCTCAATTAACTGTAGCTCCCCAGTGCTGGCAGCACTCTTGCAGCCCCAAACCATGACACTCCCACCACCATACTTGACCGTAGGCAGGACACACTTGTCTCTGTACTCCTCACCTGGTTGCCGCCACACACGCTTGACACCATCTGAACCAAGTAAGTTTATGTTGGTCTCATCAGACCACAGGACATGGTTCCAGTAATCCATGTCCTTTGCTTGTCTTCAGCAAACCGTTTGCCGGCTTTCTTGTGCATCATCTTTAAAAGGGGCTCCCTTCTGGGACGACAGCCATGCAGGCCAATCTGATGCAGTGTGCAGCATATGGTCTGAGCAATGACAGGCTGACCCCCCACCTCTTCAACCTCTGCAGCAATGCTGGCAGCACTGATATATCTATTTTCAAAAGACAACATCTGGATAGGACGCTGAGCACATGCACTCAACTTCTTTAGTCGACCATGGCGAGGCCTGTTCTGAGTGGAACCTGTCCTGTTAAACCACTGTATGGTCTTGGCCACCATGCTGCAGCTCAGTTTCAGGGGGTTGGCAGTCTTCTTAATTCTTTTTTTCAGATCCTCAGAGTTCTTTGCCATGAGGTGCAATGTTGAACTTCCAGTGACCAGTATGAGAGAGCGTGAGAGTGATAACACCAAATTTAACACACCTGCTCCCCATTCACACCTGAGACCTTGTAACACTAACAAGTCACATGACACCGGGGAGGGAAAATGGCTAATTGGGCACAATTTGGACATTTTCACTTAGGGGTGTACTCACTTTTTTCGCCAGCAGTTTAGACATTAATGGCTCTGTGTTGAGTTATTTTGAGGGGACAGCAAATTTACGCTGTTATACAAGCTGTACACTAACTACTTTACATTGTATCAAAGTGTCATATCTTCAGTGTTGTCCCATGAAAAGATATAATAAAATATTTACAAAAATGTGAGGGGTGTACTCACTTTTGTGAGATACTGTATCTGACAACCAATAAATGCCAGATAAAGTTTGAAAAAGATGGAAATATGTCAATCCAAGTCATGCTTCTCATAAGCTGAGATCATGCGAGTCTGGACAAAGGATGTGACCTAGATTTTACAAGCCCCCCCCCCCCCCAAAAAAAATCTTCATTTGAGTGTACAACAGGCTAATAGCTTGTTGGCTTTATCTTCAGGCTCAGTTGAAAGCATGGGGGGAAGCAATCACTTAATGCACTATAAAAGCATTAGGAAACTTCCCTTCTTAGACTTGGTCAGCATCACTCCCACTCATGACAGACACTTCAAAGGCAGCACCAGTGAGACTGGATTGAGGTATGACGCCACTGATTTTAATATGTTCTTTTGTTTGGGACACAAAAAGACTTGTCTGAGGTTAAATGGCAGTAAAGCAGCAGAAACACTTTAGCCTGAGGACAGCGTACTTTTATGTCGTTACTCTGGATCCACGTCAGAAACAGTTCCCCTGCACAAACTCAAATTAACTCCAATGGGGCTCACATACAAAATGAAAAAACTCCAAGGCCTTCTATACCTGCCAAATTAATGACTTTTACCTAAAATATGTGGCTTCTGAATTAATTACACTGATAATTTATACATTAGACTATGGAAGGCCCTGTGTGATGCTGAGTTGCAGCATACGACACCCAACTGGCCAGCTGTTTTTATAGTTCAGCCATGCATGCTTGCCACACTGGGATTTCTCCGGTGTGAAAGTGTAAAGGGTTAAACCAGGCTCCAGAGTGAAATCCTTGTGCCTCCGTTTGGATGAGGATGCCAAGGGATTGCGATGTTACGAGCCCCACTTCACAGTACAGCGGAACTACATGGCCTAAAAACAAGATCTGATTTTATTTTTTTGCACACCACATTCAATTCTAGTCAATATTTTTGATTGAAGATGAGGAATTATTTCAAATTGGGCTTTTCACAAATAATCCTGATTCCCTATAGGGAATAAAGTGTAAACCTGCTCTTAACCAAATCTTTTTTAACAATTAAAAGGTATGATCAACCAAAGATATAGCCACATACAGTATTTGTGTTTAATAAAGTACTACCATTAACTTTTATAAAATTAACTTAAGGATGGGAGGAGGTTAGAGCTGAAGGCTTGTATATTTCCATCCCTCCAGGATTTTACCGGCTGTTTTTATGATTGTTGTGGCCCAAAAAGCCTGAATTTGCAGGAGCTTTTGTAAAAAGTTAAGACCTCTTTAGAGTTTTGTTTTTGGTACTGAAAATTGTGAGAGGAAGTACAAGTTTTAAAGCAGATGCTTTTGTTCCCTCCATAGTTTACTGCAATGGTATTCTATAGACCGCCACAAGAAAAGCATAGGATCAGGGCTTGACATTAATTTTTTTGCTCACCAACCACTGTGGCTAGTGATTTTTCAAAGTTACTAGCCACTCAACCTTTTCACTAGCCACAATTTTGCGGTTGGAAAATTGTGTTTAATATGCAGGGATGAGAATGGGGTTTGGGAAAAAAAGAGGAAACTAAGCCGGGGGTCTTAGTTAGGCCTGCGTCCCTCAAGCTGGATCCAAGGCGGAGCCTTGGTGGGGGGTCTGAAGCTAACGAAATCTGGTGTTTTAGAATGCTCAAATGTGGTCTTATATTTAAAGTTAGAAGTACAAATGCATTTATAGTTTACCTTTTTAATCTGCTGCTGCATCACGTGTAAATTTATGATATCTGAATGGTATGTTGATGTAATAATAGTAAATTATATTTATTTATTTACTACTATTTAATATGTTTAGAATGGTAAATGGCGTTCACTTATATAGCGCTTTTTCTCATCTCTGGATGACCAAAGCGCTTTACAGAACCTGCTATCCACCCATTCACGCACACATTCACACACTGATGGCGGCAGAGCTGCCATACACACACAGGCGCTAGCCTGGCCACCAGGAGCAACTGGGGGTTCAGTGTCTTGCTCAAGGACACTTTGACATGCAGACTTCAGACAGAGTGGGAATCGAACCCATGACCCTCTGATCAGTAGTCGGTCACACTACACCTGCGCCACAGCCGCCCCTAGAACTGACACAGAATTACATTTACATAGTTCTAGAACAGACAAAATAATTTAACTAAGTAAAATAAATTATAAATATTAACAAAATTCCATCACCAAGTCCATCACCCATTTATTAAAATATACTGACATTCTGCAAGCATTTTGATTTATTAATGTGTGCATTTGTTAGTGTTACTAGGAATATAAAAAAGTTGCATATTAGTATATTTTAATATTTGAAAGATAATCTAAGAAAGTAAGTAAAGCCTAAAAGATGTTTAGTGTTTCAAATTATCAAGTGTTTCAAAACAGGCATGACGTCACAACTTACACATGCTATTTCGTAACAAGTTCATTACGCGAAAACTCTCAAGTACATTACTTATAACGAGAAAAAAATCTTACCTCAGAATGTGTCTAACGATCACTAATTGCTGTAATCGGGGCCGATTGTAATGAACTTTGACTGGCATCTGAATTTAACAGTGTCCATCGATCGTTTTGAATGCAGCACGAGCAAATAATTTGATCTCCTTGTAGCCACAATTTTGAGATGTTTCTGTTTTTTTTTCGAGCCATTCCCAACGAAACTTGTTCCTTATCCCTTTGTCTTCTTGCTTTGTTGTCTTTCGTGAGTTTTAGGTTCACCATTTTCACGAAATCGGGAAAACTCGGTTGATTGAATTGTCCGCCATTTGCATTTCGCTCCGCGTGTGGGATATGACAAAGGAATAACAAAATCGTCGATTGGTTGCTTCAATAAGTATCAGCCAATCAGTGGCCTTGTTACATTACATTACTGATCTCGCTGGGTAGCACGTTCTGCGCGGTGGATTTGAGCAGCCGATCGAAAATATGACTCGCTGCTCATAACAGACCCCCCCCCCCCCCAAAAAAAAAAAAATTTTCTCCTCGAATTTAGACGATTCACGAGAATGATCCTAGACATGATCAAATCCGAGGAATTCCTCGGATCCGCGGAGGATTCTCATCCCTGAATATGATCAAATTTGACTATCACACACTAAAATTTACTTGAACTAAATTTAAATCCTTTTAAATGTAAATGACCCTTATACATACATAAAAATAGCAAGAGAAACACTATTTATGAAGAGCAATAAAAACTGTATAACAGAGAAAAATATTTGCAATGCAAGAATAAAGTACAGGTAAATTTGGGGCGTGTCCCAATTCTCATTTGTACCCCCACATCTTCGCCTACCCCTATGAATTGGGTCACCCCTTCATGGCTGCACAACGTCATTAGTAGCTGCTGATTGATTTAACCCGCTTTCACCAGAAAAGACAAGAGAAAGAAAACGAGAACTGATTAGAAAAAAGTCTCATCTTTAAGGAAGAAAAATGTCTCAAATATACAAGAACAATTATAATCAGTAGAAAAGGTCAGAAATTTACTCGAAAGAAAATTAAATTCACAGAAAAATTTTGGCCCCCTGGTAGCCGGTTTTGGCCTGCGGGCCACACATTTGACACCCCTGGACCAACCCATTAAAAATACATATTCAGAGGGTAAACAACTTCTTGCTCTAAAGAATAATCATGTTTAACCACAGAGGTAGGAGCTGATTGGGGGGAGCACAAGAAATAGCTACTCACTGCTGGGACAACAGGGATCGGCGATCAGGGGCATGTGTGTTCAGACCAAATGCGAACGGGCGAATTTTTCGCGCAGCACGATTACATTTTAACTCAATGTAAACACGCGAATAATAGATGTGAATTCACCGTCTGAGCGAGTTGCAGATGGGCGGAGTTGCCTCTGCAGCTGTGTTCAACTTGCTGTGGAAATCCCCCCCAAAAAGGTCATGCATAGGCTTACATTATCTGACAGGGGTCTCATCTGAAAAAAAATTGTCCCTGCCTCCAAAATTTCACCTGGATGATGGTTGTTTATACTGCTAGCCTTGTTAGCCCATCCGTGGCAGGAGTCCGTGGGCAAATAACTCAGACACTCCGAATCAGCTGCAGAGCTACCAGTCCATTTGTCTGTAGGCGAGTGTCAGTCTCATTTTAAAACTAGTTTACTCTCCAATGTTGATACTTTTACTCCAGTGCTGGTAGAATCTCAAGGCTATTACTATCTAGCACTATCCCTCGGACGTGAATGCACGTTTTCGCTCATCTTCCAGGGTTTCCTCTGGTAACATTTCTGGGTGGCAGCCCGCCTTGACAGAAAATTTACCACCACGCCAAGAAGGAGGTATGAATTTAAGAAAAATATATGAAGCAATGACTTTCCCCAAGTGCGCACGAACATCGCGCGTGGCCGTCATCCGCACCGAGTTTAGAAGGGCCCCGTCCATGCAAGCTTTCCAGTCAGTCAGCAAGCAGTGTCTCGCTAGCGGCAGCAGTATCTTCGTGGAAAAGGAGTGAAAACTGGGAAGTCAAGCAGCAGAAATAGACTATTTGAAGAGAAACTTTGTGAATAAGTCCGCCGTTTCTTCGTTGGTGAAAATCCTGGCACGTCAGCACCTTGGCGCTACCTATCGGGCGGGAGTGAAACTACAAATGATGGTTCTGTGCATACGTCAACTGCTTGGCCTGGGTAGTTGAAAACAGTAAGCATGTACAGCACTGCGTGCATGCCAGGCTCATCCAAAGCGTACGCGGACCAAGGCAGACTAGAGGGGAAATGCAGCATAAATAAGGCTTGACTGTCCGACAGAATCGAGTTTATTCAAGTACTTTAAATATGGGGAAAAAAAAAATCAGAAGAGGTATGTAAGCACTGGAGGCATTCATCATGGTTTTAACCTGCTGGAAACGGGAGCAATAACGGAACAGTCACGTAGCTAAGAGATGTGGTTAGAATTCATATGCAGCTGGCTTCATATGAAGGGAAAGGCAAAATGGACTGATGAATTGCTGAGGATATATTTCACCAGCCACTATAATATTAAGTTATGTTCCCAATTATGTACCTGGCAAGTTAAGATGACCGAAATTCACAAAGTCAATGACTTTAATCCATCAGCAGCCTTCAGACAAACTAAACGTGCCAGCATTTGGATTTCAAAATAAGGGAGGTTTTTCTTGGCGGTGAGGAGATTTCTAAAAAAAAAAAAAACTATAAATATATAGAACTATTATAACAGAAATAACGGCATCCTTCGTCATTTAAGTTAATTTAAATCATTAAATACAATTTCATTAATATTTTTTTCTTTGTAATGAGAGTTAAATTATTGTTCTGCTCTGACTGCAAAGTTATGGTCAAAAATATAAATTGTTATAAGGAAAAAGTAAAAATAAAAACACAATACCACAGTCTGTTTCAAATTTATTTAAAAAAAACAGTAATTTTATTTTAAAAAACAGACAAAAATAAGCCATAAAATAATCCACAAATTCATAATAAAGTTTCAAATGTACAAGAAAAGTCCATTTTACAAGAGGAAATTACAAATTTGAGGAAAATGGTTTCAAATTTAGATAAATTTACAGAGAAAAGTAGAAAACTATAAGAAAATTGTTATAAATTTTGGAGAAAAACCTCAAACCTTCAAGACTGAAGTCATTACTCAAGTTTTAAGTGGGTGCTCTTTGTACCCTCAACTAGAAATTTTGGGTTGTCTCCTTTAATTTACATGGCACTTGATATTTTCTAACCTGTTTGTATACCACCATAGACCGAGAGAGAAGCTGAATTAGACAGAGCTCAGAGAGGGAAAGATGAGACAGAAGAGAGGAGCCAAGGAGAGGAAAGTGTTCAGGCAGAGGGTCCAGGAGAGGTGAGAGCAGAGGAAGGAGAGAAGGATGACACCAGTAAAAAGTCCAAATACAGGACGTCTGGGTGGGACCCCAAATGGTCCAATATTCCAACATTCAAGCCTTGGTTGTACAATACTTCAAACTGTAAGTTCCATATGCATGGCAGTGGCTCAGGAGGTAGAGCGGGTCGTCCAGTAACTGGATGGTTGGCGGTTCGAATCCCGCTCTCCCCAGATACATACCTGCCAACCCAGGACAAAGTCCTGGTGGGGGTTCAGGGGGGCGAAGCCCCCCGACGGCAAACAAATATTAGCATTAAATCAAGTTAAAATGTGGCTAACAAGCTCATATTTCTTCAGCAATCATGTTTCTATTTTCCTTAAATTGTCAATGCAGATATGCTGATGGAAAAGATCAAGGACAAACTCTATGGTAACTCTCAAGCATTGTTGTTTTCCATGGTGCACCTCTTAGCTTTCTTCAGTTGGTCTTTTGAATGGAACACACTGTGGCACTTGTTACCCGAAGCGGTCATCATCATTTCCCTGGTCATGAGGTTGCCCAGAACTTTAGTTGACAGACTGGACCTGAAATCAGTTTTGTGCTTGTTCACATGGCTGAATATGCGCTCACAGTCTGCAGTAATAATTCCTGGAAATGCTTTGGAGTATTCCTCATGAAAAGACTTGCCATGTGTGTGAATATGGATTATCATAGTCTCTTAATTTTCTTAATCAGTGTTCATCTATATTTATTTAAGTTGGTAAGATCTCTGATTATTATACTCTTTTGCTTCCTCAGGTGTTCCATTTAGTTTGATCCAAACTCTACAATTTCTTGTCCATGTTGCCTGTATCTTATTTTGTCTTTTTTGTGGGGGGGCAAGGGGGGCGAAGCCCCCTGAAGCTACTGGGTTTTTATGATTTTTAAGTACCAGAACTGTGCTTAAATGACATAAAACAAACAGCTGAATGCCACTTATTACTGTATAATATTGACTTATGTTCCAAGAAGATAAAATCTCTGAACTTAGTTCAGAGATTTTTTTTGATCTCTTCCATTTCCTCCTTCTTTGGTGGCATTTTTACTGACCTGTTGATAGTAAAACAATCTCTGCTGGTGATGCCGATATCCGATCTGACCGACCTCAAATCCAGCTGGGCCTCAGCTAGCCCCCTCCGCTGCTAGTTCCGCTGCTTACCGCTGCTGCAATTGAACTCCTGTCCAGCCGGGGTACCGGCAGCTCCTCCACCGAGTCCCGCCGCCCACCGCCGCTGTAGTTGAGCTCCGATCCTGCTCCTGTCCAGCCTGGGTCCCGGTAAATCCTCCGCTGAGCCCCGCCACCTACCGCCGTCTTCCTCAGTAGTTCCTCCGCTGAGCCCCGCCGCTGTAGCTGGACTCCAGCTACAGTCGACTTATCCAGCTGGGGCCCCGGCTGCTCCTCCACTGGTCCCCGTCTCCTACCACCGCTGTACTTGAACTCCGATCCAGCTCCCGTCCAACTGTTGCCTCGGTTGGTTCCTCCGGCGAGCCCCAATCACCAGGGACGGAGTCGCTTCTTTGTATCGGTGTTAGGTGCTACGACTAGCTATGGCGTTAGCTATAGCTATAGCTATAGCTTCAGGTAAATTTAGATACGATTCCTAGCGATCTCGTGTTTGGAATTGCTTTCATGTTTTTTTTTTTACGATTTAAAATTTTTGACTGAATTTTTAGTGAAAAACTGTAATTTTGATTAATAAAGCCGTAACCCGGAATGGGGTCTTGAAAACCGTAACCATTACGGCAAAACCGGAGTAGTTGGCAGGTATGCAGATATCCTGCCGTTGTGTCCCTGGGCAAGACACTTTACCCACCTTGCCTCCAGTGTCCATA
The DNA here is from genome assembly GCA_020510985.1 of Pholidichthys leucotaenia. Classification (NCBI taxonomy): domain Eukaryota; kingdom Metazoa; phylum Chordata; class Actinopteri; order Cichliformes; family Pholidichthyidae; genus Pholidichthys; species Pholidichthys leucotaenia. The sequence continues at coordinate 219,414,512 of CM035840.1, forward strand.
ACACTGGGTATGAATGTGTATAAATGTTCAGTGGTGGCTGGAGAGGCCAGTGGCCCGGATTGGCAGCCACGTTTCTGTCAGCCTGCCCCAGGGCAGCTATGGCTACAGTAGTAGCTTGCCACTACCATAGTCTGTCTGGAGTGAATGAATAATGCATCTGTAACTAGAAAAGCACTCGGAGAGCGCAGACCTCCACCAAGCGCTACAGTTCCACCCATACAGTGTTTGTGTGTACGTTTTCAGATTCCTTGACCACGAAAACATATGACTAGCAATTGGATTGACAATGATAGGATTAGTGGTTCAGTAGTTATTCACAAAAATGACATTTTCCGTAATGGCGGCCACAGTTCCCCCCATACAGTGTTTGTGTGTACGTTTTCAGATTCCTTGACCACGAAAACATATGACTAGCAATTGGATTGACAATGATAGGATTAGTGGTTCAGTAGTTATTCACGAAAATGACATTTTCCGTAATTTTCAGATTCCTTGACCACGAAAACATATGACTAGCAATTGGATTGACAATGATATGATTAGTGGTTCAGTAGTTATTCACGAAAATGACATTTTCCGTAATGGCGGCCACAGTTCCCCCCATACAGTGTTTGTGTGTACGTTTTCAGATTCCTTGACCATGAAAACATATGACTAGCAATTGGATTGACAATGATAGGATTAGTGGTTCAGTAGTTATTCACGAAAATGGCATTTTCCGTAATGGCGGTTTTCTTCTGGACGGTGATCCGGATCACCACCAAAATTTAATCAGTTCTTCCCTGTACCATTTCCAACAACGCCTGAAAGTTTCATTGAAATCCTTCCAAAACTTTTTGAGTTATCTTGCTAACCAACAGACAGACAAACAGACAGACAGACAAACCCCGGCAAAAACATTACCTCCTTGGCGGAGGTAAAAAGCGTCTTTGAGTGTCTATGATAAAACGCTATATAAATCTGATGCATTATTATTATATGCAAAGTTACTGTGCAAAATTTAAAAAAAAATAAATAGTATAAAATTAACATATTCATACATATGTGTTTTCTGCCCCCCCCACCCCCGGAAAAATATGTTGCCAAGGTCTTTAAGCCAGAGGAAACACTGAATCGGCTTGCCCTGACAGCTGATGCCTGGACCAGTGTTGCTAAAGAAACATATCTTGGCATCAATTGTCACTTTATCAGTGATGGCTCCCAGTCATCTCTGACCAGAGGGCTTATGAAGTCCACCCACACTGCCTATGATACAGCTCCTGTACAGGCCTTCCAGGCAGCTGCTTTACAGGAGATCACTGCACGCTGGTCAAGAGAGATCACCGTCACTGATGATAACATAAGTAAACAGATCTTTGCAGCTGCACTAGACCCAAGATTTCGAAAACTGAAATTTCTGACAGCAGAGGAGAGGTTGAGTGTTCAGAATAAAGCATAAGCTCTTGCTCTACTACAGTCTATAGATGAAAGTACTACTGTGAAGACAAAGTGCACCAGTGGGAATGGAGAAGCTAATGGGGATGCCTCAGCTGAGAGAACCCCAAATAGGTCTGTTTCAGCTCTAGATTCATTGCTTGGATCATGCGACTCAACAAACACAAGTGACAGTGAGACAAATGAACAGGATATGCACAGCCAAACGATCACTAATGAAGTAAGATTTATGTATTTAAAAATGGTGTATATTAATAAACATTTAAAATCAAATATAAAATGTCAGACTTTACCACCAGGCTAATTTTCATCTGTTGACCCATGGCAGTTGCTGATGTACTTTGGAAAGCAGCCCATCTCAAAGACAGAGAGTCCATTGTCTTGGTGGAAGCTAAATGAGGCCAAGTATCCAACTCTAGCATCACTAGCCAAATCATTCCTGTGTATTCCTGCTACCTCTACTCCCTCTGAGCGTCTCTTCTCAACAGCTGGGAACACTGCCTCAAAGAAGACAGCCAGCCTCACTCCGGAACACACTGACATGCTCACATTTCTACACTGCAATATAAACACTGTGTAAACTGTTATTTTGTTTTGTACTGGAAGATTTTATTTAATTTGAATTCTAAAGCCTGGCTGAAATTTAAAACTTCCAGCAATGGAAAAATTTCAAACAGGATTTTTTTTTTTTTTTTTTTTTTTTTGCGGTTATGGACTTGAATGTTACTCTTTGTGAACTTGCAGTTACAACAGGCCTTCATACTGCAGCGGAAGCTATTTTGAATTTTTGCACTTTATGTTTTGAGTTAAAAGACTATTTGTGTTGCTTCAAAGATTTGATTAAGCTCAGCTAAGCTGTTTCACATTTAAGTTTCATGGGTCATGATTAACCATTTTTTATGTTAAGACAGAGACTGGGTGCGCACTGTGCAGCAATGGTTTCTATTTTTTGCTTTTTCACTAACTTTTTTAAGACTGCTCATTTAATTTGTTTCAATTATTTGGCTTAAAATGAATTTGAGTATGCTGTTGAGCTTCAGTTTCAAATGTGCGTTTCATGGGTAATTTTATTTAGCTCTGGAAACTGCTTATAAAATGTTATTAAAGCAGGGACTGACAACAAAGGTGGTTTTCACAGGTGTCTGTGCATGCTTAACTTCTGGGCATTCCAGACAATTTCCCTTCAAAGTGCCTGAAAAAACATACCCAAACTAAATTCAAAGCTGTTCTTCAGCCCCTTGCAGTATCTTCATGGGGTTGGTCTTATTCTAAAGAAAACATTGTTTTGGCAAAACAATCAGAATCTCTCTTGTGTGCTTCAGCCACTGAGTAACAGTGATCTAAGCATACTATCCATCCATCTTCCGCTTCATCCTTTGAGTCGCGGGGGGCTGGAGCCTATCCCAGCATCTTTGAGCAAGAGGCAGGGTACACCCTGGACAATCGCCAGTCCATCGCAGGACCAACACAGAGAGACAGACAACCATTCACTCTCACAGTCATACCTAAGGACAATTTAGAATCCCCAGTTTGATGCCAATTAACCTAACTTGCATGTTTTTGGCATGTGGGAGGAAACCAGAGAAATCCCAGAGTAAACCCATGCAGACAGGGGGAGAACATGCAAACTCCACACAGATCACTGTTGGTCGGGGGCTGGGATCAAACCCAGGATCCCCCGGCCAAGGGTGAGTTGCTGTGTTGCTGCAGTGCTAACCACTCTGCCCCTAAGCATATGAAAAAAAATAAAGTTCACCTAGGTGACCAGCCCCACTCTTGGGTTTCCAGTTCAACTTCCCGGAAGTGTTGTTAAGATAAGATAAGATAAGCCTTTATTAGTCCTACAATGGGGAAATTCCAGGATTGCAACAGCACAGGGATAGCAACACTCAGAGCAACAATCAGAAGGCAAGAAAAAACAAGAACAGCTAGTAAACATATGTACATATTACTATAAATACATATGCATATACATACATATACCGGCCACTTTATTAGGTACACCATGCTAGTAACGGGTTGGACCCCCTTTTGCCTTCAGAACTGCCTCAATTCTTCGTGGCATAGATTCAACAAGGTGCTGGAAGCATTCCTCAGAGAGTTTGGTCCATATTGACATGATGGCATCACACAGTTGGCGCAGATTTGTCGGCTGCACATCCATGATGCGAATCTCCCGTTCCACCACATCCCAAAGATGCTCTATTGGATTGAGATCTGGTGACTGTGGAGGCCATTTGAGTACAGTGAACTCATTGTCATGTTCAAGAAACCAGTCTGACATGATTCCAGCTTTATGACATGGCGCATTATCCTGCTGAAAGTAGCCATCAGAAGTTGGGTACATTGTGGTCATAAAGGGATGGACATGGTCAGCAACAATACTCAGGTAGGCTGTAGCGTTGCAACGATGCTCAATTGGTACCAAGGGGCCCAAAGAGTGCCAAGAAAATATTCCCCACACCATTACACCACCACCACCAGCCTGAACCATTGATACAAGGCAGGATGGATCCATGCTTTCATGTTGTTGACGCCAAATTCTGACCCTACCATCCGAATGTCGCAGCAGAAATCGAGACTCATCAGACCAGGCAACGTTTTTCCAATCTTCTATTGTCCAATTTCGATGAGCTTGTGCAAATTGTAGCCTCAGTTTCCTGTTCTTAGCTGAAAGGAGTGGCACCCGGCGTGGTCTTCTGCTGCTGTAGCCCATCTGCCTCAAAGTTCGACGTACTGTGCGTTCAGAGATGCTCTTCTGCCTACCTTGGTTGTAACGGGTGGTTATTTGAGTCACTGTTGCCTTTCTATCAGCTCGAACCAGTCTGGCCATTCTCCTCTGACCTCTGGCATCAACAAGGCATTTCCGCCCACAGAACTGCCGCTCACTGGATATTTTTTCTTTTTCGGACCATTCTCTGTAAACCCTAGAGATGGTTGTGCGTGAAAATCCCAGTAGATCAGCAGTTTCTGAAATACTCAGACCAGCCCTTCTGGCACCAACAACCATGCCACGTTCAAAGTCACTCAAATCACCTTTCTTCCCCATACTGATGCTCGGTTTGAACTGCAGGAGATTGTCTTGACCATGTCTACATGCCTAAATGCACTGAGTTGCCGCCATGTGATTGGCTGATTAGAAATTAAGTGTTAACGAGCAGTTGGACAGGTGTACCTAATAAAGTGGCCGGTGAGTGTAGACACACAGTGCGGAGCATTATGGTTGGTGAATCTGCAACAGAAAGTCTAAGTTCTCTCTCCGTGGATGCGGCGGGCCAGCTGGAAGTCTTTGGGCATGATGGTGACCCTCTTAGCGAAGAAGAGACCCACCAGGTAGGCCTCGCTGGCCTCCTGCAGAGCCATGACGGCGAAGCTCAGGAAGCGCAGGTCGGTCTTGAAGTCCTGAGCGATCTCCCTCACCAGGCGCTGGAAGGGCAGCTTACAGATGAGCAGCTCCGTGGATTTCTGGTAGCGACGGATCTCTCTCAGAGCCACGGGCCTGTAACGGTGAGGCTTCTTCACTCCGCCGGTGGCCGGAGCGCTTTTCCGAGCAGCCTTGGTGGCTAGCTGCTTCCTGGGGGGCTTTTTCCTCCAGTAGATTTTACGGGCGGTCTGCTTGGTTCTTGCCATCGCTCTTTATTATTCTGTCTTATATTTCTTGCACGCCGCCTAAACTCCAGCCCGGCACCCGCGTCGTTTTCGCTACAGTTCCCGGTATGTCGAGTTCCTCCATTAGCACCCGGTGGCGGCTGAGTGCTAGCTAGCACTAGCTCTTCCTGCTGTAAACAGTGGCTCCGTCCGCCGACTCGGGAGACCGTTGGGGCGATCTGTGTGTCCGTGATATATATATATATATATATATATATATATATACTGTATATATATATATATATATATATATATATATATATATATATATATATATATATATATATATATATATATATATATATATATATACACTGTATATATATATATAGATAGATAGATAGATAGATAGATAGATAGATAGATAGAGAGAGAGAGAGAGAGAGAGTGAAAGGTGTAGAAAGAAGAAGGAAGATAAAAAAAAGGCTGTTCCAACGGGCAGCCAACTCATGTGGCGCCACCGGTCCGGTGGAACCGGAAAAAAACAAAACAAAAAGAAATGAGTGCTAGCTCAATGAGTGCTAGCTCAACACAATGAGCTAGCACTCGCCGGCCAATTTTCAAACAAATGCTCTTGTTTTATGGGCCGTTTTCCCTGTTGCCTTCAAGATGGACAATAAATCTTACTCAGATGGATCGATTGGACCATTTGCAATACAAATGAATTGTATTTGTTTAACTATCATTCATTCAAGGATGCCAAGAAAGCTCTTTCAGTGAGTCAGTGCAATTACTAATGCTACAGTAGCTTGTTTAAACTAAAGTCATATTTAAATCCAGTGTTATTGTCTAAATCTGTTTCAATAACCAAATAGACGAAATTCTAAGCTTTCAAATGATGTAAGGTATGACTGCCCACTATGGCATTTAAATGCCTCCCGCCCACAGGAGACAGAACGCTAAAAGGTATTAACCCCTTGAACTCCGGGATTCCGCGGGCGGTCACGTCTCTGCGTCCTAGTGCGTCTCAGTGCGCACTGAAAAAAAAAAAGCTGCATTTCCGTTCTTCCAGTACAGACACAGCCGCGATCAGAAAACCAAAGGAGTGTTTGATTGGTTTAGATTTGATTGACCTCTCATTCAACTAATAAGAGCCTTGAATTGGGTTTTTGAAACCTTGAAGAACCAATGACTGAAAACCTAGCAAGAAGGACCTGCCTACCAATGACCACAAACAACGAGCCAATTGAAGCAGAGAAGTTCGACGATTGAAACGAGTGCATCCCGTGCGTAAAATCTATTTCGTCTAAGCCGCTGGGTGACACACATTGTTCGCCACTCTCAGCCGTTAGCCAGTCTTTTTTTATTACTACTGTTCTTATTTGTTTTGAAAAATCGTTCACAAAAACCGTAATCATGGAAGCGGAGATGGTTTGACCAGGTCTGGTGACCAGAACCCAGAACCACGAGTCCATAACAACCGGACCAGCTTCATATTCGTCTGACAATGAGGAACAGATGTTCACCAACGACACTGCTGTTGTGGACAGGTAAGTGTTATAAGCTAAATTATTCTTTATCAATGAAAATAGTAATAAAAATGACTTTTGACAGATCGGTAATTACAACGGTCCGTCATGGCCACATGACGGACCATTGACGGACCGTTTTTTGTGCGCCGAGCTCCTCTGTGGGGGGGGGGGGGGTGTTATCCTCTACAATGCAGATATTTTAGTATAATTTTTATTGCACTGTAGGTTATTTTTTCTTGTAAAAAAAGGCCACACATTTTTTACGTGGCATGCTTCTTTGTGTGTGGGGGCTTGTTTGTTCATTCATTCATTCATGAATGAATAAACCAGGGATGGCAACAGGAAATTCTGATTTCAGCTGAAATCTAATTTGGTCGATTGACTTATGGGGGGGCCGGGGGGGCACAGCCCCCCTGAAGCTGAGAGGTTTTCAGTAAAACAGAAGTAATTTAGACTGAAAAAAATGATTAAAAAAATGAAATACTAGACTTAGATAAATCATTAAATTTAATGAAAAGTTAACTTACTTTTTCTTCAATGTTGTCTCACTGTCTTTAGTCCAACATATTTAACAGTTCTATAAGAGTTTATTACACTATTTACACTGGTCACCAAGTCACTTCTAATGTGAAACTTTCTTCCTTTTGGCAGCAAGCTGTGTCAGTCTCTGAACTTTGAACTTCATCTCCTTTTCTGGTTTCTTCAGAAACTGTCCGAGTGTTTCTGTTACCTCGTCGAACTTTGAGCCAATTTTCACCTTTACCGTCACTTTTCTCTCAAGCCAATTCCATCGGAACTTATTTTTGACACTTTTGTCTATTTCTAGCACTGATGACTCCTGATCCTTCGATAAAAATCTCATAATTCCGCTGAAAACGATACCGAAAGCTCAGAATTCCAACACGAACCAGGGATGTGATTTGGGGTTGGGGAAATTATCTGAAAATTTAGCAGGGGGTCTGGGGGACACAGTCCCCCAGCGGGGTCCGGGGCAGAGCCGTGGTGGGGAGGCAAGGGGGGCAAAGCCCCCCGAAGCTCCTGGGTTTTTATGATTTTTAAGTACCAGAACTGTGCTTAAATGACATAAAACAAACAGCTGAATGCCACTTATTACTGTATAATACTGACTTATGTTCCAAGAAGATAGCATTCCTAAAATATTCCAACAAGCATTATCCATCACATGCTTTAACACTTGATCAAATCAAAATCAGTTAATTTTATCTATTCCATAACAGAAATAAAATTCATTCATACCATTACTTTTTATAATTTCAGCATTCATTTCAGATCATCAGTTTCAATCTCCATTGAGACTTGAGCAGTTCATTTTGCACAATAACTGATGTAGCCAAGTCTTAGAAATATTCAAAAGGTATGAGTCAATGTCCACTGTGCACTGTCAATTTCAAACTGTTTGGAATTATAAAAGTAATGTAACTAAATTGTTTTGCTATTTTTTCTCCTCAACATCAATGTCAGGGTGCTGCAGGAGTTTTTGGGGATGGTTAACTTTTATAACCATTTCCTCCCCCGCGCAGCCCAGCTCATACAGCCATTGTATGCCACACTCAAGAAACGGAAACCGGCAGACAGAGTCGACTGGACTCCTGAGCGGGAGCAGGTGTTCTCTGAGGTTAAAACAGCTCTGGCAAACGCTGCACTACTGGAGCACCCAGACCCGGCAGCTCGGATAGCGCTCACTACCGACGCCTCGGACAATGCCATAGGGGCCGTCGTGGAGCAATGCGTTGCCGGTTCTTGGCAGCCGCTCACCTTTTTTAGCAGGTCTTTGCACGATAGTGAGCGTAAATACAGCATGTTCAACAGAGAGTTACTGGCTCTCCACCTGGCCATATGCCACTTCCAGTTCTGGCTGAAAGGGCGCACCTTCACTGCGTTCGTGGACCACAAGCCGCTAATACACTTAACGTACTTTATCTTCCTGGAAGATAAAAAAAAGCGGAATTCTGCGAATTAGCGGAAAAATCACATCCCTGACGAACACGCCGCCATGAATTTTTGACAAAGCATACAACGAGCCATTTGATTTGGTCCAATCGTCTGCAACTATCCAATCACAGGGCTGTTTACAATACCGCAGTAGCTTGAGTACAAAACATCCGGGTTATCGCGGGAGACTTGACCCGGGGAAGCGCCGAGCGCTTATGTAATCATGTTGATTTTCGCTAAAATCGGTAACAATAAGGTACCTTACCCCCCCCCCCTAAAATTTTCTCAACGGATTTAGACGATTCACATAAATGATCAATTTGAAAATAAATCGGTGGAAATCCGCGGATCGGCGGAAAATTGCCATCCCTGATAACCAGCCTCCCCCCCACACACACACACAGCCCTGAGTGTCACCTTTCATTAGAGCCCAAGATGAAGCTTCTATGTTGAAGCATTCAAAAGTTATAGACGTTTTTCCAAACTGTGCCATTTGGCACAATTTGGAACAGTTCAAAAACGCCTGGGAACAACCTGAGAAAAAAGCTGTGTAATATATTCATTTTTTGTGGTATTGTTACAAAATTTGGACCTCAGCTTGATAACACTTGGTTCTACATTTCTGTTGCATTTTCCAGCCAGTATCTGACAGCTGTGTGTTATTTGCAAGCATTTGTATCTTAAAAAAAAAACCCAGGCGAACTTTATTTTCTTCAGATTCAGTATGTTTAGATGACTGTTACTCAGTGGCAGGAGCACTTAGAGAGATTATGACTGTTTTGCCAAAAAATTCAAAGTGTTTTCTTTTAAATGAGACCAACCCCATGAATATGCTGCAAAGGGTTGAAGAACAGCTTTTGATTTACTTTGGGTATGTTATTTTTAGGCGGTTTTAGGGAAATTGACCAGAGTTCAAGGGGTTAAACAGCGGGTGAGGTAAAATATGCACTAGACAAGCAGAGATGGTGGACATGAGAAAAATTAATGTGATTAGTCGACTAGTTGAAAAAAAAAAAAATAGTCGTTAGATTAGTCGAATACTAAAATAATCTTTAGTTGCAGCCCTAGACCCAAGTATCGCAATCTAAATCAGATTGTGAGGGGCCCTCCCAATCCCCACCCCTAGGCAACGCAGTCACAAAATTTAGGCTGCACGCACCAATTTTCATCACACAAGCCTCATGGTCAAGCAGACACACAAAGCAAAGTTGCAGCGTAAATCCAGCTCAATTCTGCTCTTTTCCCCCCATTTTTAGGCTCAGAGATTTTTTTAATACAAAAATCATTCACAGTGGCTCTCTGTGTGGTACAGGTTGCCAACCCCTTGTGAAGATGGTACATACAGCTGATTATAGCCAATTTGACCTGATTACACAGAAGCACCAAAAGGGAAACCCAAACAAAGACACCAGCAGTGCAGTCACTTCAATGTCAACTAAATAAAGTGGGAGGGTACTGAATGACAGACAATTACTGAGCAATCAGGGCATTGTTGACTGATCTCTGATGTGGTGATATTATGCCAACAGAGGCTCTGGTCTGAATCCTCGATGGGAGTGCCAGTCAGTGATTGAACCAAATGACGTGCACTCACATTATAAACAAAACTAACAAATTCACTCAATTTATAACTACAATATCACATAAAAATAATGGGTTTTAAAGTAAAGTGAAGCAAAACATTTGGCCAGAAATGATCATTATTAAATGGCATTCACTTATATAGCGCATTTTTACTCATCTCTGGATGATCAAAAAACTTTACAGATACTGCGATCCACCCATTCACACAATGACGACAGCGAAGCTGCCATGCACCGGCGCTGGCCTGACCCACCAGGATCAACTGGGAGTTCAGTGTCTTGCTGAAAGACACGTCGACATGCAGACAGAGTGGGACTCGAACAACTGATCCTCTGATCAGTAGCCACACTACACCTGCACCACAGCCGCAGATGTCTACATCCATTTTATTTTCAAATATATGTAGTGGGAGAAGCCAGTTTACCATCAGATTCTTTTCCAATCCTGATTAAACTACACAGAGACTGAAGTTGTTCACAGCACAGAATTAAGAATGATGTAATTTTTCATGTGATTATAGTGCATCCCCAAGACCGAGATTAGACTTTTAGATGGCATTTATATAATCCAAATAGATGAATGGATAAAGCTACGGACACAAATACCCTTACAAACTGCTGCGAACACCGTATGAACAATTTTTGGACCATTTCATATGGCCTTCTTAAGGCAGCAGTAGGACAATCCAGCATTCATAGACGGTTCGTAAGTTTGTGGCCAGGTCGATGGTCTTGTCCAAGATTTCTACGAATGCCCCACAAAAACCCCTCATCATAGGGCAGCCGTACGAATGCCATAGGAACAACGTTAAGAACTACGCAAGATGTTATTAAATATGGCTCAAGAACACCTTAACCACTTGCGCTCCGTTGTTCCGCGGGCGGGCAAGTCTCTGCGTCCTAGGGCGCACGAGAGCGCACTCGTGCGCGCTCGGACGCATGACGCATGATATACTGTTGATGGTGCAGATGGAGATGGTGCTGGCCTCCAAGCGCCACTGAAAAAAAAAGCTGCAGACACAGCCGCGAACAGATTAGTTCATCTGATTGACCTCTCATTCGACTAATAAGAGCCTTGAATTGGGTTTCTGAAACCATGAAGAGCCAATGAATGAAAACCTAGGAAGGAGGACCCGCCTACTGTGAATGCAGGAGCCAATTGAAGCACAGAAATTCGGGCTGGGTGAAGAGAGATTTACCGTTGCAGCAGATGAAAACAAAGGACGCTGGACGAATCTGCTACAGACCCAGCAGCATGGAGAACATCCACAAGTGGGACCTGCACTCATTCCAGCAGAATAGACATTTAGGATTCTCTTCCGTCATCGTAGACCGACGGAGGCCGACGACAAAGGTCGTAAATCATTCACCAAAACCGCAATATTGGAATTATGTTTTGATCGGGATCCACGAGCGGACCAGCGTCGCGTTCGTCTGACAATGGGGAAGAGAAGTTCGCCAGGACTCTGCTGCTGTGAAGAGGTAAGGTGTTATAAGCTAAATTATTATTTCTCCCTGAAAACTGTAATCCAAAGATGACTTTTGACGATCGGTAAATTACAACTGTACGTGCGCCGCGATAAACGGTTCATTTGCTGTGTTCGGATCGTGAAAGCCCCCCCCCCCCCCCCCGCTGCAGAAGAGGAGCGGGGGGGGGGCACTCACGGTCCGAACGCCCCCGGTCGGCGGGGGGAAGCCGCGCTGACTGTGCAGCGGTCGTCACATAGACATATGAGTCTATTCCTTAATGTAGCGATGGCCGTCCTCTGTAGCGAGGGGGGGGACAACCCCCCCCCCCCCACACACACACACACAGTAGCAAGGGGGGGGGAAGCCGCTGTGACAGCGTTGCTGTGGAAACATGCAACGAGTGTAATCCGTCATGTAGCGAGGGCCGAACTCCGTCCTTGGTAGCGGGGGGGGGGGGGGACGACCCCCCCACACACACAGAGACACAGCCCTGAGTGTGACCTTTCATTAGAGCCTTCAAGGCTGCCCATACTGCAATCCCACGAGGCTACCGACCCCTCTATGTCCCATGTTTGGACGGAGAAAGTGCTGCCCTCCTACAATCCTATCAAACATCAGGGGACCCAGAGATAGCAGACCATCTCATTGAATCGCTAAATACAGCCCAGCGAAAGAAATGGGAGGAGACAGTTGCTGACCGGAGCTTTACCCACTCTAGCAGGAAATGTTGGAGCCTCATCCGTCGCCTAGGAGCTGCACAGAAGCCCCCTAGCCAAAGCCGAGCATCCGTCACACCCAACCAAGTTGCATCCCACCTACTGACTATCGCCAAAGCACCCCAAGACAAAGACACCAGAAGAGCAGTTACAACTGAGCTAAAAAAACACCAAAAAATGCCTGTAGAGGAAACGAACCCTGAACCCTTCGAGGCTGCTGAACTGGAGAAAGTCCTACAGGGCCTGAAATGTGGAAAGGCAGCAGGATACAATAACATCTTCCCAGAATTCATGAAGAATCTTGGCCCCCGAGCCCTAACCTGGTTGACACAATTCTACACAAGGATCACACAAACGAACTCGATCCCAAAGAAATGGCGGACAGCAAAGGTCATTGCCATCCCAAAACCTGGCAAAGACCACAAACTACCAGCAAGCTACCGCCCAATCTCCCTACTCAGCGTTCCTTACAAAATCATGGAGCGCCTAATACTGCAACGCATTTCCCCAGAAATAGAGGATATTCTAAGTGTGGATCAAGCAGGTTTCCGCAAGGACCGCAGTACAGGAGAACAAGTACTGGCCCTAACCACCTTCATTGAAAATGGCTTCGAGAGCAGACTGAAGACAGGGGCTGTGTTTCTCGATCTTACAGCCGCCTATGATACGGTCTGGCACAAAGGCCTCCTCCTGAAACTTATAAAGGCGATCCCTGCTTGGGCAACAGCAATTATAAAAACCCTGCTGACCAACCGAAGGTTCAGAGTCCACCTCAGTCAGAACACAAGTGCATGGAGAATGCAGAAAAACGGACTCCCACAAGGCTCAGTTCTAGCTCCAACTCTGTTCAACCTCTACATAAACGACCTGCCTACTACAAAATCCCGCAAATTCATCTATGCAGACGACATCTGTTTGGCATTCCAAGCACCAGACTTTGAACCACTGGAACGGGTGCTCACGGAAGATCTTGCTAAACTGGACCAGTTCTGCAAAATCTGGCGCCTAAAACCAAGCCCAGCAAAAACCGTCTCCAGTGTATTTCATCTCCACAATGCAAAAGCTGCCAGAGAACTAAACATCCACCTGAGCGGACTCAAGCTTAAGCATGCCCCAAATCCAACTTATCTTGGAGTGACCCTTGATAGGACCTTATCCTTCAAGGAACATCTAAAGGGGACGGCTGCTAAGGTGAAAGTACGAAACAACCTGCTCTGCAAGCTCGCTGGTGCAAAATGGGGGGCGGCAGTCTCCACCCTGCGCACCTCAGCACTGGCCCTTTCATACTCTGTAGCAGAATATTGTGCCCCTGTCTGGTCCAGGTCATCTTACACACACCATGTAGACACCCAGCTCAACTCAACCATGAGAACTATAACTGGAACAATCCGCTCAACACCACTCCCCTGGCTCTCTGTACTGTCAAACATAGCCCCTCCACACATCCGGCGAGCAGCATTAACTCAAAGGATGCTCCAAAAAGTTAAAGATTTTCCTCACTTACCAATCCATGCAGATATCTACACCCCACCCACTGCCCGACTTTCATCCAGACGGCCGATTTGGAAAAACCCTCCCCCAGCTGACTTTACCATCCAGACAGCTTGGCAAGAGGAATGGGAAACCAAGGAGGTCCCAAACAAACAGCTGGTGATAAACCCCAACCAACAGGTCCCGGGCACCAACCTCCCAAGGAGACAGTGGTCTACACTCAATCGCTTCAGGACTGGACATGGCCCCTGCTTGGCCAGCCTTCACAGATGGGGCAGTAGCCCTAGCCCACTGTGCGCATGTGGAGAGGAGCAAACTATGGAACACATCATAGAGGCTTGCCCGCTCCAAAGACTGGAAGGAGGATTACACACCCTCCATACAGCAAACCAGGAGGCAACTGCTTGGCTTAAGGACTTTGCATTCGCTAAATAAATAAATAAGAGCCTAAAATGAAGATTCTACATTGAACTATTCAAAAGTTACAGACGTTTTTCCAAACTGTGCCATTTGGCACAATTTGGCACAGTTCCAAAACGCCTGGGAACAGCCTGAGAACAAAGCTGTGTAAAATATTCATTTTTTGTGGTATTGTTACAAAATTTGGACCTCAGCTGGATTACACTTGGTTCTACATTTCTGTTGCATTTTCCAGCCGGATCGGACAGCTGTGTGTTATTTGCAAGCATTTGTATCCAAAAAAACACCGTGGCCAAATTTATTTTCTTCAAGTTCAGTATGTTTAGATGACTGTAACTCAGTGGCCGGAGCACGTAGAGAGATTATGTTTTTTTTGCCAAAAAATTCCAAGTGTTTTCTTTTAAATGAGACCAACCCCATGAAGATGCTGCAAAGGGTTGAAGAACAGCTTTCGATTTACTTTGGGCACGTTATTTTTTGGCATTTTTAGGAAAATTGCCCGGAGTGCAAGGGGTTAAGTTGTTCTTGAGGGCCCCTTACAGCGGTCATAGGAAACACTGTACAAATCCCCGCTCATACAGAAATTCATACAGCGTGCGTAAGGTGGTCGTCAGGCGCTCATAAGGCAGAAGTACTTCATCCGTGTGACATCTGTGCCAACAAAATATGTCAAAAGCTGTAAGCTCTTCCTACTAACGATTTGGGGTTACTGTGAATTGCACAAAAAGTTTCTTAACATGGAACTAAGCAGGGTTTCCTCTGGCAATATTTCTCGGTGGCGGCCCGCCGCGCCAGAAAATTTACTGCCTTGCCAAGAAGGAGGTATGAATTTAAGAAAAATATATGAAGCAATGACTTTCCACAAGTGCGCACATGAACAACGCACGTGGCCGTCATCCACACGGAGTTTAGAAGCGCCCTGTCCACACGAGCTTTCCTGTCAGTTAGCGGGCAGTGTCTCTCTAGCGGTAGCAGTATCTTCGTGGAAAAGGAGTGAAAACTGGGAAGTCAAACAGCAGAAATGGACGCTATTTGAAGAGAAATTTTGTGGAGAAGTCTGCCGTTCCTTCGTTGGTGAAAATCCTGACACGTCAGTGCCTTGGCGCTATCCATTGGGCGGGAGTGAAACTACAAATGATGGTTGTGCGCATGCATCAACCGCTTGGCCTGGGTAGATGAAAAAAGTGAGCATGCATAGCGCTGCATGCGTGCCGGGCTCGTCCAAAGCATATGCGGACCAAGGCAGACTAGAGAGGAAATGCAGCATGAATAAGGCTTGACTGTCTGACAGAAACATGAGTTTATTAAAGTACTTTAAATGCGGGAAAAAAAAATCATAAGAGATATGTAAACACTGGAGGCGTTTATCATGGTTTTAACCCGCTGGAAACGGGAGCAATAACAGAAGAATCGCTTAGCTAAGAGATGTGGTTATAATTCATATGCAGCAGGCTTCATATGAAGGGAAAGGCAAGGGGGACTGATGAATTGCTGAGGATCTATTTCACCAGCCAATACAATATTAAGTTATGTTCCCAATTATGTACCTGGCAAGTTAAGATGACCAAAGTTCACCAAGTCAATGACTTTAATCCGTCAGCAGCCTTCAGACAAACTGAACATGCCAGCATTTGGATTTCAAAATAAGGGAGGTTTTTCTTGGCGGTGAGATTTCTAAAAAAAAAAAAAAAAAAAAAAAACTATAAATATATAGAAACATTATAACAGAAATAACGGCATCCTTCGTCATTTAAGTTAATTTAAATCATTAAATACAATTTTATTAATATTTTTTTCTTTGAAATGAGTTAAATTATTGTTCTGTTCTGACTGCAAAGTTAGAATATAATTTTTTATATTCAAAAATATAAATTGTTATAAGGAAAAAGTAAAAAAATAAATAAATAAATACCAGTCTATTTCAAATTTATTTAAAAAACAGTATTTTTTTTTTTTAAAAAAACAGACAAAAATAAGCCATAAAATGATCCACAAATTTAGATAAATTTACAGAGAAAAGTAGAAAACTATAAGAAAATTGTTATAAATTTTGGAGAAAAACCTCAAACCTTCAAGACTGAAGTCATTACTCAAGTTTTAAGTGGGTGCTCTTTGTACCCTCAACTAGAAATTTTGGGTTGTCTCCTTTAATTTACATGGCACTTGGTATTTTCTAACCTGTTTGTATACCATCATAGACAGAGAGAGAAGCTGAATTAGACAGAGCTCAGAGAGGGAAAGATGAGACAGAAGAGAGGAGCCAAGGAGAGGAAAGTGTTCAGGCAGAGGGTCCAGGAGAGGTGAGAGCAGAGGAAGGAGAGAAGGATGACACCAGTAAAAAGTCCAAATACAGGACGTCTGGGTGGGACCCCAAGTGATCCAATATTCCAACATTCAAGCCTTAGTTGTACAATACTTCAAATTGTAAGTTCCATATGCATGGCAGTGGCTCAGAAAGTAGAGTGGGTCGTCCAATAACCGGATGGTTGGCGGTTCGCATCCCGCTCTCCCCAGATATCCTGCCGTTGTGTCCCTGGGCAAGACACTTTACCCACCTTACCTCCAGTGTCCATAATACTGGGTATGAATGTGTGTAAATGTTCAGTGGTGGCCGGAGAGGCCGATGGCCTGGATTGTCAGCCACATTTCCATCAGCCTGCCCCAGGGTAGCTGTGGCTACAGCAGTAGCTTGCCACTACCATAGTCTGTCTGGAGTGAATGAATAATGTGTCTGTAAAAAGCGTCTTTGAGTGTCTATGATAAAACGCTATATAAATCTGATGCATTGCTATTATTATGTGCAAAATTTAAAAAAGAAATAAATAGTAAAAAATTAACATATTCATCCATTTTTGAATGTACATTCATTTTGTCAATGTACATACATTTTGAATGAATAGAGTTTTCTGGGCCCCCCTTCCCGGAAAAATATGTTGCCACTGTGCCAAGGTCTTTAAGCCAGAGGAAACACTGACTAAGTGAGGCATAGGAAGCTCCCAAGGCACCCTTATGAAGAATGCAAGAACCCTAGGGCCAGGGTTTCCTCTGGTAACATTTCTGTGAGGCGGCACGCCGCCCTAACGAAGTTTGCCACCGCACCTGTAATATATTAATTTAAGAAAAATTAAATATGAAAGAACGCTCTGCAAGCACGCACGCGAACAATGTATGTGACTGTCATCCGCGCGGAAGCGCCTCACCCGGCGCCCTCATGACCATTTCTGCAGGCAGAGCTCATCTCTCTAGCGTTGCTGTCCGAGAGAAGCATGAGCTTATTAAAGTACTTTAAACGCGGAAAAAAGTACAAGCGATAAGCAGTGGAGGCATATATGGTGGCTTTAACCCGCTGGTAACCGGAACAACAATGAGGAGTTGCTTAGCTAACAAGGCTTCATTGCAGGGAAAGGCAAGAGTGACTGATGAATCACTGAGGATTGACTTCACCAGCTACTACAATATTAACTAATAATTTATGTTCATTATTATGTACCTGGCAAGTTGAAATGACCAAAATCCACAAGTCAATGACTTTACCCCATCAGCAGCTTTCAGACAAACTAAATGTGCCAACACTTGGGTTTCAAAACAAAGGTTTTTCCTGCTGTCAGGTTGGTGAGGAGATTTCTAAAAAAAAAAAAACTATAAATATATAGAAATATTGTAACAGAAGTAACTGCATATTTGGTCATTTAAGTTAATTTATTTCTTTAAATATTCTAATAATTATATTTCTTTGAATTCAGAGTTATTGTTCTGTTCTGGCTCTACAAAATTATGGTCAAAAGTTTAAATTATATGAGGAAAAAAAATTTGCCACATTCTGTTTCAAATTTATTTAACAAAAAAAAAACAACAGCAATTTTATAAAACTCTGCCTTTGTCCATCAGACGGGCTTCTTCACTGTCCAGTTTTAAAACTTCTCTTAAAACCCATTTTTATTCTCTGGCTTTTTACCCAGTTTGAGACATTGATTTTATTTGTTCTTATTGTCTCTATTGTATGACTACTGTTTTGTTTGTGCTGTTGTGTACTTTAGCTGTATTTCATTGTTTTTATATTTTATTTGTCGTTGATGTACAGCACTTTGTGTCAACTGTCATTTTTAAAGAGCTTTATAAATAAAGTTGGATTGGATTAAAAAAAGATAAACATTAGCCATAAAATAATCCACAGATTTATCTCAAATGTACAAGAAAAGTCATAATTTTACAATAGATAAATTTACAGAGAAAAGTGGAAAACTATAAGAAAATTGTTATAAATTTTGGAGAAAAATCTCAAACTTCAAGACTGAAGTCATTATTCAAGTTTTTAAGTAGGTGCTCTTTGTACCCTTAACTAGAAATTTTTGTTTGTCTACTTTTAATTATTAATTTAAAAGCACTGCTTTTACATGAGTAGAATTTCTGGCTACTGGGTCCCAGTTGGGCTACTGGGACCCCAACTGGCCCAATATTCCAACATTCAAGCCTTGGTAGTACAATACTTCAAATCATAAGTTCCCTTATGCAATATTACTGTGCAAAATTTAAACAAATAAAAGGAATAGTGTAAAATTAACATTTCCGGTTACAATCGTGTCATGTGCCCCCCCCCCCAAAAAAAACACTGCTAGGGCCATCATATGATAGAAAAGCACCTCATTTCTTAAGAATGCCTCAAGTTGCTCTTGCGAATTAAACGGCAGCCATAAAAAACTATGCCCCCCTCCATGTCTGCAAACTCCAAAATTCGTAGGAACAGGCAGCCAGATGTACTTTATTGATCCTAAGCTGGGAAACTACAGTGTATCAGCAGCATGACAGTAGACGACCAAAACGACAGAAACACACACAGCATAATAGACAAAGGAATTACTGATGCAGTCTGTCATATCGTCTATGTCCACCCCATGTGGTTCACAGAGAATGTCCTAGTGACTAGTCCATCATCTCGAAGCAGTCCTGTAGTTCATCAGCAGCCTCCTGTGTCCACCTCCTCACAGTCCGTGTATAAGCAGGCTGCCTTTGCACAAGGGGAACATACTTGGGTGATAACAGAACTGGGTTGTGATCTGATTTGCCAAGTGGGGGTAGAGCTGTGGCACTGTATGCCTCTCCAACATTGGCATACAGCAGATCCAGTGTTTTACTTTCTCTGGTGGGACAGTCAACAAACTAGTGGAAGTCTGGTAGTGTTTTGCCCAGTGAGACATGGTTAAAAATCACTGTGATGGCCATAAATGTGTCAGGGTGCTGCTCCAGTAAAGTAGCAGTAGTGGAGCTGATGACGTCACAGGCAATCGCCGCATCAGCTGATGGAGGGATGTAAACAATAATCACAATGGCGCATGTGAACTCTCGCGGCATATAGTAACGTCGCATACTCACAGCCAGCAGTTCAATATCCTGACTGCAGTGCTGTTCTTTCACATAAATGTGTCCGGGACTACACCACCTTTCATTCACAAAAAGTGCCAATCCTCCTCCCCAACTTTTCCCGCTACTTATAATATTCCTGTCCAACTGGATAGTTTTAAAGCAGGGGTCACCAACGCGGTGCCCGCAGGCACCATGTCGCCCGCAGGGACCACATGAGTCGCCCGCAGGCCTGTTCTAAAAATAGCACAACTCGCAAGTGAGCTACGTCTAAGATGTAATTTTTTCTGCCGCTATTTTTTAAAATCACACTTGCATTTATATGGATTTTAAAATGACAATGTCTTAAAAATAAAAAAAATGAAAATATGTTTATTATACGTAAAGTTAAGGTGAACTCTGACCTAGTTCAAAGGTCAGTATTGTGCGCATGACAAAACCTTTGCGCTTGTGGAGTGTAAGCTAGCGGGCAGTGAAGATGGTGAGCGCAGTGCAGTTTCCTAGCCCAAAAACTTGGCAAAAAAAAGACAGAAAATTTATCATTTTCAAAGTGAGTGGGAGGAAGAGTTCTTTTTTACTACCGTGAAAGGAAGCTGCGTGTGTTTCATTTGCGGGGCGACGGCGAAGCGGCACTTTATGGAGCGGCACTTCACTACCCACTCTTTTTTTTGGACTTATCTTGTACCCGTAGGTGGATTTGTTCTGCAGTCCAGTGACAAGCCACCAGCCGCTGCGTGCCCAAGCGCCCCTTAACTCCCTAACCTGCATGATTTTGCATGAAAAACCAGAACATGCACACTCCACACAGATCACTGTTGGCCGGGATCGAACCCGCGATCCCCCGGCTGAGGGTAAACTGCTGCCGCGGTGCTAACCACTGCGCCACCGTGCATATAAGCACTCTCAGTGCTGTTTAGCTTCTTCTCATGAAAGGACAGCGCTGTTATTACTCCAGCATGATTCTTGGCAAGAACTGTATGGATATAATTCCAGTGAAGAAGAACACACAAAATGTTTATTAAATGTAACAGATTTTGAGCAGAATTGCAGCAGATTTGTTCAGTTAAAAATGTGATAAGATTTATTTAATATGAAAGTTGATTTTTCTTAAATGTTGCATAACTTTTTCAAACATGGTTCAACATAGTTCATGAATTAAAAGGGTTTAGTTTTTTATGGTTAAAAGGGACTGGTGAAAACTGGACATTTTTTTAATGAAATGTAGAAGTGATCATCTGAACAATTGCTGAGATTAATAAAAATAAAGTGTTGAATATTGATCTTGTCTGTTACCCACTCTAAATTATTGATAATTATATATATATAATTATTGATAATTATATATATATATATATATATACACACACACACACAATTTGTTATTTTAGAGGAGTGTGTCAAGCTGGTGCCCTTCACATGACTCGATACCCATGAAGTAGCTCTTGGCTTCAAAAAGGTTGGTGACCTCTGTTTTAAAGCCAGGTATCACTATGTTGTTGTCCAGGATTTGAGTGTAACCACACCTCTGTAAAACACATCATACTACACTCACGATATTCCCTTTGCGTCCTGACCAGCGCTGTGAGCTCATCCGCCTTGTTACCCGTGATGAACATCAGTACAGCCAGCTTGTGCTTCCTCCTCCTCACCTTGGCTCCAGCCCTTTGCCCACAGCATCTCCTCCTCAGTTCATCCAGGATCAGGGGCTTCACTCCGGGCAGCAGTACTGGCCTTCCAAGCACAATCAGCTGCTTGTGTGTGTAAACAATGCGTTTGCCCCCCACTTCTGTTGTTCTCCATTACCCGGCGGAAGAAAAGTACAAGAAAGACCAAGAGAAAAAGAAAAACTTGGTCCAGTCGCTAATCTGAGTCTTACTACCGAGCCATGATAAGAAGAAACACACTATATACAAGAATAAGCTAATAAAGACACAAAGACACGAGAGCTGCTGCTGTTACGATCGCCTCTTCTTACAGCGCCAGAGGGAAAAAAAAGATTATGAACCCATCTTTCGTAAGAATCTTTGTGACCGTAGCTTAAGCTAAGATGTTCACATTAGAAACCTATAGTGAACTAAGCTGAATTTCAAGCCACACAAGAAACATTTTTAACTAATTTCAATAAAATAGAATGAAACAAATATTCCAGAGCTGTGACGATTTGGTTTACAGAAAATATAGAAAGCGTCACCTTGTGTTCACATTTCTGGTCGATGGGAAGCTTCATCCACTCATTATCGTCCCCCATGGTCACTGGTTGGGGGGGAATCAGCCTCCCCTAAGGTTTACTATTGGGAGAAAAAAAAAAAGGATCAACCCACAGTCACATTTCATCTGTGTATATTGCATTCAGAGCAACACTTTTCAAACAGGTTTTTGCAGCAGAAAGGAAGTTACATTTTAGACTTTTTAGAACCCATTTCAATGCCACTTGGACAAATTTAAGACTTCCAAGTCACAAACATGCAACAGGTCTAAGACTACATGAAAATTACCCATGTCCTTTCATGTACTGGAACTGAAATTACTGAAAAAAGTTGGTCATGAATTCAGTTCACATAAAACTCTTATTAGTCCCTACCATCACAACAAAAAGTGGTAAATTTGCAAGGAAAAAAAGAAGTTTGTATATGAAAAAAGATGCAAATTTGCAAGAAACAAGAGCACTGCACACAGTACAGCATACACTTGTCCACAGCCATTATGGATAGTGCATAACTAGCACAAATAACTGAACAATTCATTTCAAAGTCAATATTCAATATACTGTAGAGCTGTTTTAAAACTAATAACCATGTAATTGCAAGGACTTTTAGCAAACAATCTACAATTCAAAGTGGACCAAATGTACAGAAAATAATTTAACCCCCTATAATATGCACATCTTCAATACATGTACACACTGTGTGAAATGAAATAAAAGCGTCACAGCTTGAAAAAATGGTTAACGGTAATCCCCAACTTGTATTAAGCAAAACACCGTTTCGAAACTTGACTGAAGTCGGTGGAAGGAGTTGCTCTAACCTGTGACAGCTGGACATCTAGAGCAATGTTTTTCAACCAGGGGTCCCTGGAACATTCAGGTTTCCATGGGAAATTTTCTAATTTTACTTCTTAATAGGTCCAAAAAATTCCAAATAACTTGCCGTTATGCATGGCTTCTGTAAGCACCCAAAAAGTAACATTAGAAATTTTCCCAGGTGAACTTTCCAGGGACCCCCTGTTGAAAACACTGATCTAGAGTGATGACTGGAGGGTGAGTAGCATGTTTGATAATAGCCACGATTACATGGGCAAAATTTCTTCAATCTGATTACAATTCCAATTAGAATTTTACTGTTTACATGGATCCAGAAAAAGCGGATCCGATTAGGACATGCGTTTCCATGTGTCACATGTTTGAATGGGCTAAATCATTTTGACATGCGCACGTTGACATTTTGACATTCCAAAAATAGTAGAAGCAGCAACTTCCAAGGGTAAACAAACCCCACTTCGTGTCTTTCTCTTTTTGAAATTGACCTGTATTGTGTTATTCAGACTGTACTTTTGCTTCTGCTGGTGTCCGTAATGAAGCTACAAGTACATACTTCTGCATATGACGAACAAGAGGGAGATAGCAGGATGATACAAACCAGTTTTGTTTTACTCCCGCCATGTCTTCCACTAGCTGCTGTAAAGGTGGAAATACGTCACATCAACGTGTGGCTGACGTACAGACATGCACAGTAAACATATTTTTGACCCAAGCTTCGAAGTAAGTGTTTATATGCACACCATTCAGATTAAAAATAGGCATAACCCACCCCTCTCAATCAGAATGAAATTTTGACCCGAATGACTGTGATCGGGACAGAATATTCAGACTGGCATGTTTACATGAAGCATTTTTTTTCCGATCAGGCTTTTAATCCAGTTACTTGAGTCCATGTAAACATGGCTAATGATGGGTCTGTACTAACAACACAAATGTTGTTATGACAACAAGACAGCGGCACATTCAAGTAAAGTTGTTTAGTTCGCTTGGAAAAGGAGCAGTGTGAAACCAAACCTGTTTGGCCCAAATGTAGACAATGGAACAAAAATTTTAACTTTTGTGCAGACTTTGAGTGAAAATGCCAAAATCTGAATTTCAGATTCACAAATCCAGTCTGCTTTCTTCTTAAAGTGTTAGCAGACTGATGCATAGCCACGGATCACCTTGAAAGGTTTGAACTCCTCATTGTAAAACTACCCCCCCCCCAAAAAAAGGCCAACCACCACCCCTGCAAAAAAGATTTTTAAAAAGCCAGAAATGACCCTAGTAACGAGTGTAGACGTCTCTGTGAGTATATAAATTAGAGTTTTAAGACCAGGGGGTATTCCAGAAAGCAGGGTTAAAATAGCCTGAAATAAACCCTGAACTCAGAGTTAAGTGAACCTGTCAGAACTTACTCCGAGTTTCTGGTTCCAGAACTCCGGTTCTGACTAATCAACTCAGAATTGGTTGACCTTGAGATGTGCACGTTCATGGCAAACCTACTAAGACAGCATGTGTTGAACAGAGACCACAAGCAGTGGAGGAAAAGAGATAATTATTTATCTGAGGAAGAGTTACAAGCACCCTTGGAGGCATATGAGGAGTGGGGGGGGGGGGGGCAGAATTAAGAAGAAAAAACAGTGACATCAGCCAAAGATACAGGAAGCTGACCTGCAAAGAACTGCTGCTGCATGAAATGAGTTTTTTGGATTTGCAAAATGATCAAGTCTCTTAGTGACATCAGTAGAGTGCCAGACTGATGTGAGAAGCTGTGAGTTCGAGGCCCAGCTTAGACAACCTTTGGGTCAGATTTATTTTCCATAAAAAAATAAGTATTTAGAATAATGTGACAAATCAAGTGTATTGCAAGGTAGTAGGCTATTTTACAACCTTTATCATTGCATTCAGATACAATGGCTTTTGTTATAAAGATTTCTCATGTAAATTTGTACCTTTTTCATAAATTTGCAGCTTTTTGTGTAAATCAGAGCTTTTTTCTTGTAATTTTGCTATTTTTATAGTAAATATGCAATTCTTTCCTGTAATTTGAAAAAAATTTCCCAAAGATATTTGTTGCTGATTTCTTTGTAAATATAAATTTTTTGGTCATAAATTTGTAGTTTTTGTCACATGAATTTGAAGTTTTTCTTTATATATTTCTAAATTTATTCATGTAATTTTGTGACCCTTTTTTTTGTAAATGTAGTAAATCAGAACTAGAATAGTTAAAATTGACCAGTTTGGCTGAAGGAACAAATATCCAAATACCAAATTTAAAAAACGAATCCCACTGTCATGAACAGATATCCAGGTGAGTGAATATTTGGGTTCTGCCCTGGTCAAATGTAAGAAAGTCTGATGACTCCATCCTTCCTTTCCCCTCTGGGGATCAATAAAGTATACAAATACATTGTTGATTTTGTGAAGCTCTGTTAAGGCTTTTTAACCTTCCCCACATACCAAGATAATCACATTATACAGTGTGGGTTTTAATTTGTTCCCATGCTGCAATTACAATAAGGCAACACAAGCCTTTATTTTATTAATTTATACAGATCTTTATAAAGGGGTTTTTTCTACTCAACCCATTTTCCTCACAAGCCCATCTTTTTTCACTGAATGAACGTGGGCTTTTTATTTGAACTTTTTTATAATTTTATCACCACTACAGTCCAAGATGGTGTCCCAGTCTTGTAATCTAAATACAGTCTTTTTTCTCTTTTTGACAAATTATCCTTCATTCGGCAAAAGGCCGTAACACTGTTAAAGCAATTAAAAGGCTGAAGAGGAGACTGCATCAGCTTTGACAGACATGGACACAGAGGGTCCACTAAACTATATGAACAATACACTGTATGCCAAGCATCCAATATGCGACTGTTGTTGGAAAATGGAGGATCTGCAGAACTTATTTGTTCCGTAAGAGACTGAACAGGTCAGTGTAGCTGATCCTCCTCCAACATCTGTGCAGCAATTTGACAGTGTAAGAACTGATTTGATTGATTTTAATGTGAGACAAATTACTGCTAAACAAATGAATATTTTACCTTTAAGATCACTAAACGTAAGAATTTCACTGCAGTTACCAGCAAAGGATGTGCACAAAATCTATCTCAGAGAGAAAAAAAACAATAGATTTGGAGATGAAAAGATGGAGGGAAAATGATGTTTGTTCAGGAAATAAAGGCGCGTTAAAAACAAATTAGTGATGGTTTGTTTTATTAAAGGTAATTTTGAGTGACAAGTTATCCAATTTTCTGCATTCACACTGTTTGTGGATGTGGTTCCCCTTAAGTTTAAATATTTTAAAGATACCCCTAACATAACCGAGTCAGGAGCAGGTTATGTTCACAGCCTTTATTACCATGGCTGCAAACATACTCTGACTTTGGAACCGAAAACTCTGAGTTACTACAAACTGAGTTAACTTACCCAGGTAAGCCACTAAACCTGCTTTCTGGAATACCCCCCAGGCCTTGATATTAACACCGGCCAAAGCTGGTGGATTTCAGCAGCGGCCGGTAAGACAGCCACTCTGACAGGTGTAGTTTTGCCAAAGGACATCTAAAATAATAAACCTACTGCAGTGTGAGACTACCAAACTACAGCTGCCAAAGGTGCTATGGGTTTTCTTTTCTATTTAGGTTAAATCCATCAGCAACTAGTAATGACGTCGTGCAGCCATGAAGGGGTGTCCCAGTTCACAGGGGCAGGCAGTGGGGTACAAATGAGAACTGCAAAGGACCCAAATCTACCTGGGTTTCACTCTCATATTGCAAATATTTTTCTCTACCGTTTTACAGTATTTACTGCTCTTCATAAATAAACAGTGTTTATCTTGCTATTTTTATGCATGTATAAGGGTAATTTACATTGAAAACGGTTGTAAATTCAGTTCAAGTAAATTTTAGCACGTAATAGTCAAATTTGATAATATTAAACATAATTTTCCAACCACAAAATTGTGGCCAGTAACTTTGGAAAACCAGTAGCCAAAGTGGCTGGTGAGCAAAGAAGTTACTGTCAAGCCGTTTAAGATAATAGTCATTTATTAGAAAATATCTGCAGGGCACTCTGAATATTCAAAAATAATGCACAATCCATAATTCAGTGAGGTTGGCAGTCGTGGCTTCAGCTAAATCACCGTCTGTCACCCACTCAGTGTCACCTACTTTGTTCCAAACAGGAGCTAATAGCATTTTAACTAGCTGTGGTCGTGAGTTTCTCGTCGGATGAGCGCCATTGACCAGCTAACTTAGCAGCAGACATTGACAGCTGCTATATTAGCACGTTACCCCGCTCGCTTTTGTTAAAAACGCTCCAGCAACAGTAGAAATACACAAAACGTATAGCTGAAGGCAAATGGGGCACAGCTGAGCATGTGAGGCAAAGATGCTTTGCGCAAACGAGCCGCCGCTGTTGGCCCAGTAACCGTTAATAGCAGCTAGGGGGCTAACTCTCCCTCCGCGCCAACACAGCCAGGCCTGACAACGCACTTCAGACACCACGGCAAAGCCCGCAGACGAGCTCCGAGTCAAACACCTGCGTATAGCCATACCCAACAAAAAAAAACCATTCGGATATGACTCAAATACCTGTTTACTTCAGCTGGAAATAATACCGATGCTGCCAGCCCAGCCACGGATGATAATGAGATCACTACAGCCAACTAAGTCCTGACGAGCTTTATGCAAGCTACTGCTCCTGTGTCTGGAAGCCCAACACGACTTCCGGTAACAAAATAAAACTGGCGGCTACACAACTTCCCGTTTGATCAAAGTTGTCAATGCTAAGTTACAGATACATGTAGATAAGCCTGCAAATTAAATAACATTACTTTTCAGAGAACATTCCCAAATATGTATGTCCCTCATGCGTAATATTCTCTTATTTGGAATGTGAATGAATTCCATTTCCGGTCTTTCGGCCTCAATATGACCGTTTGTTGCATCTTTTTGATTTGACTCCAAGGGCGGAGAGAGAGAGGAGGGGGCGGAGCACGGCCACCACCCCGATTCCATCACCTCTGTGTTCAGTCACCTATCGAAATATTCATTCAATGCTGCCAAAGAAGCAACAGGACATACATGAAAATGCACAGCTCATATTCTATACTATCACAGTTTACCCATTAGCGATTAATTCACTCAGCGTCCGTGTGAGTGACAAGACAAAATCATCGATTGGCTGCATTTGAAATAAACCCCGCCTCCAAAACAAACCCTACTTTGCTGATTGGACTGATGCAGGCGTTGCTCATCACAAAAACAGGTTTGATTGGCCTTTAAAAGTAAACCCTCCCGAAGCTGTGAGAGCCCACCTATTATTGGCTTAGTCCGTGTTCTAACTCGGCGCACGCTGTGCATTAATCTTTTCCTGTTTTCCTCCATTTATTAGGGTCCCAAGCAGCTATGCTGCGGGAACTCTGTTGTTTTTTGTTCTGATTCTTATTATTACCTCCGCCAAGGAGGTAATGTTTTTACCGGGGTTTGTCTGTCTGGCTGTCTGTTTGTCTGTTACCAACATAACTCAAAAAGTTATAAACGGATTTTGACAAAATTTTCAGGAAAGGTGTGTAAAGGCACGGGGAACAGATGATTAGATTTTGGTGATAATCTGAGAGTGCATACCTCCACCAAGGGCTTTGTTTGTATTTGTGCAGCAGGATTACACAAAAACTACTGGATGGATTTGGATGAAATTTTCACCAGAGGTGGTTCTTGGGCTAGAGAGGAACCCATTATATTTTGCTGATGATCTGAGAATGCATACCTCAGCCAAGGCTCTTATCTTCTCACAGTGTGTTAGCAACAACACTCCAAAACTGATGGACAGACTTTGATGCAATTTTCACCACAACCGGCTATAGGCCTACACACAAACCCATTACATTTTGGAGGTGATCCATGAGAAACGGAAGGAGCCTTGGCGGAGGTATGCGCTCTATGAGTAATTTTCTAGTTATTCTTATTATTATTGTGACGTTGTGAGGATTCACACAAGAAAGGAGAGATGACTGTGACGAAACAGGTTTTATTTAAACACATCTCCTCAACACAGACAGGAGGGGAGGTCATTCACCCAGACCTCCGTCTCACTAAGGGTGACACAAACTGAAGTCTGGAACCCATGGACATCACCAAACACTGGGTTTCCTCCTTTGATTCATTCAGATGGCGGCACACATATGGCCGTGGTGGCGACACTCTGATCAGGGACCGCGTACGCCTCTGGCCATTTGGTGAAATAATCCATTGCGACCAGCACGCAGCGGTTCCCCCGGTCCGTGGTCGGGAAAGGGCCCAGAATCTCCACCCCTACTCGCTCCATCGGTGCTCCCACCCGGTACTGTTGCAAGGGGGGGTGGGATCGCTGAGTCGGACCCTTCTGAGCTATGCAGGTGTCGCAGCGATGGACGTGGAGCTCTACGTCCTGATGACATCCGGGCCAGTAGAACCGGGCTCGAAGACGCTGCAGAGTCTTTGTCACCCCGAAGTGGCCCACTCCTACCGCCCCATGGACCAGCTGGAGTACATTGGGCCAGAGCAGCTGCCAGACGTGACGCTGCCCAGCTATAGTCTGCCACTGCCGATACACAACACCCTCGTGACAGTGGAGATTGGCCCACTGGGAGTGTAGGGCCTTGGTCTCTGGGTCCAGCGCAGACACAGCCTCCCAGGCGGGCTGCTGGCCTGCGTCCAGCCACTGCCAAACCCAGGAAATGACCCAATCTCTGTCCTGCTCGCTCTGCAGCTGCTGTGTGCCAAGGGCCTCTGTGATGTCATCGCTGGGGAGAGCTGCCTGATTATCCAAGGAGGAGCTGTGTGCCGCTGTGTTATTCCTGCTCACAGCGGTCCAGAGAGCAGCAGCCCGTGGGACGGCTTGGTCTCGGTCCTCTACCCGCTGGCGGTGACGACAGTCCTCTGCAGCACAGGGACGTCGAGACAGCGCGTCAGCGTTGGCATGGAGGCGGCCTGCCCGATGCACAATCTGAAAATTATAATCCTGCAGTGCCTCCAGCCATCTCGCCAACTGTCCATCTGGCTCTTTGAAGTTCAGCAGCCAGGTCAGGGAAGCATGAGCCGTCCTGAGCTGGAACCTCCCCCCGTACACATACGGGCGAAAATGGTGAAGCCCCTGGATGACAGCCAAGAGCTCTCTGCGAGTAACGCAATAATTCCTTTCAGCTCTGCTGAGGGTGCGGCTGAAAAAAGCAACTGCCTGCTCTCTGTGTTCTCCCTCCTGGGATAACACCGCCCCGATGCCCTGGTTGCTGGCGTCTGTGTCCACGATGAAAGGGTGGCTCGGGTCAGGATACTGCAGGATGGGGGCTCCGATGAGCGCTGAGCGAAGCTGGGAAAAAGCAGCAGCACAGCTCTCACTCCACTGAAATGCACAGCCCTTCTGTGTCAGCTGATGCAGCGGGCTGGTGATGGTGGCGAAGTCTTTCACAAATCTCCTATAATAGGAGGCCAGTCCGAGAAAACTCCATAGCTCTCCCACATCCCACGGCACTGGCCAGTTTTTCACCGCTGCCACTTTCTCTGGATCGGTGGCGACTCCTACTGCGCTGACAACCTGGCCCAGGAAGGTGGTCTCCCCGCCAAAATAGGTGGCATTTCCGCAGGTGTAGCCGCAGCCCGGCCTGTCGAATGGCGTCCAATACTTCCCGGCGGTTGGACAGGGCGCTGTCAAAATCAGCTGTGTGAACCAGCAGGTCATCCAGATAAACAATGCAGCGGCTCCAGGGCACGTGAGCTAACACTCACTCCATCAGACGTTCAAAGGTGGCCGGGGCGTTGCAAAGTCCAAACAGCATCACCTTGAACTGATACAGTCCCTGCCCAATGGAAAAGGCTGTTTTCTGGCGGGCCTCAGGTGACAGTTCTACCTGCCAATAGCCGCTGCAGAGGTCCAGCGAGATGAACCAGCCGGAGCCGGCGATGTGATCCGGCGCGTCATCGATGAGGGGCAGGGGGTAGGAATCCTTGGGGGTGACATCATTCAGGCATCGGTAATCCACACAGAACCGCCACGAACCGTCCTTCTTCTTAACCAGCATCACCGGCGCCACCCAGGGGCTGCTGGAGGGTTCAATAATGTCTGCCTCCAGCATTTCCCGTACTTTTTGTTCTGCTGCCGCCCGCCTTGAAAAAGGCAGACGGCGGGGGCGGAGCCAGATCGGCCTGGTCTCACCGGTGTCGATCCCGTGCTGCACCAAGCTGGTTCGGGTGCACTCCTCATCCTTCACAGCGAAGACGTCCATGTAGCAGTCCAACAGCTCCCGCAGCTGGCGTCTCTGTCCCAATTCCAGTCCACTGCAGCTCTGCTGAAACAATTCCTCGACCACCTGCTGCGTTTCTGCTGACACCTTGACCCGCTCCGCTGTGCCCCCCCCCCCCCACTGCCTTTATCGGTGGTCGCGCTCCCTCTGCTCGTGCTGGTGGCGCTGTTGTGTTCAGTGCTTGCGGTGACCCGCCCGGTTTGGCCCACCCTGGCGGTCCCTCGATCACGCAGGCCTCCGGGTTCCTCCTCTGGGCCCCGCTGCAGAGCGTGATGGTCCGAGTTCCCAGCAGGAGAGACAATCTGGCGGTGTCAATCTTTGTGCCCCATGCTGCGAGCAGATCGAGTCCAATAATACAGGGGTCTTGGATGTCAGCCAGCCAGAGTGGGTAGTTTGTGTTCTGGCCAACCCCCCCCCCCCCCCACAAGAACTCTCCGCCCTCCCAGTCTGGCGCGCTCACCGGTAGCTGTGGTGACGCAGCGCCCGGTGGGTTCCCACCCCTGCAGTTCTGTCTCATCCGTGCCTGGCAGCACACCGGGTCGGACCAGGGAGATGGTAAAACCGGTGTCGATCAGGGCCCGGATCGGCGTGTTGTCCAGGCTGCACTGTAGGTACATTCCTGGCGAGTGTCCAATTCGGCCCACACGCGGTGACAGTTCATCGGGGAAAATGTCTGTGGGAGGCGGCAGGTCCCCGTCCATGCCACCTCGCTCTAGTTTAACATTGGCGTGGGGCCAGTTTGTCGTGGGGTGGGTGCCAGGCAGTACCGCACGATGTGTCCTGGATCCCTGCAGCGGAAGCACCCTTCCTCGCGCCGCCGTGGCCGTGTTCTCCGTGGGCGCACCACCGTGGTCCAGCGCAGCTCCTCCTCCTCCTCCTCCTCCTCCTCCTCGCTCTCAGCCGTGGCCTGGAAGGCTCTCTGTCTCAGTGCCGATGTATCAGCTGTACAATCCATTACCGGTTCCACCCGCTCCGCTTCTGCCACAACCATCTCCCAGCTGCTTGCAGCGTGAATCCGGATGTGGTTCTAGAGCTGAGCCGGGCGGAGACCCCGGATGAAGTTCCGAAGGGCAAGCTTCTCCACTACCTCTGGCTCAAAATCCGGGTAGCCACGCCGTGTCAGCAGCCATATGTCTGCTGCGTAGGCTCCCAGGTTCTCTCGGCTGCCTCGCTGGAGGTTGGCCAGCTGTTTCTCGGTGTGCTCAGCGTTGGCCGCTCTCCCAAACCGCCTCCGGAGCACTCCTTGCAGCGGTGGCCAGCTGCGGTGTTCATCGGGCCGGAGATCGGACAGCGTGTGGAGAGCCCTTCCTTTCAGGGCCAGCACGACTTGCACAGCGGTCTCTTCGGGTGGCCAGCTGTTCAACGTAGCAGCCAGCTCGACATGGACCAGGTAGTCGTCCAGCAGGGTTTCACCGTTAAAGTGGGGAACTTTGGCCCACTGCCAGATGGGTGGGACGGTCACCTCTTGGTCGCTCGCCGCCCCTGGTCGCAGTGGAATCGCCGGCCCGTCCTGCCCTGAAAAGGGTGGGGAATGGGGCTGATCTGCTCTGTTAAGCCTGTCCTGCCTTGAGAAAGGCAGAAGGCGGGGTACGCTGGTCCCATCGGGTCCACTGCTCCGTTCATCCCCGCGAGCAACTCTGGGGGTCGGTGTACCAGCTCTGTCGTCCATTCCCAGCTGAGCGATGAACTGCTCCAGCTGCTGAATCTCTGCTCTGATCCTGGCTTCCATCTGCTCCATAGTCCCACTTCTGACACCAGTGTGATGTTGTGAGGGTTCACACAAGAAAGGAGAGATGACTGTGACGAAACAGGCTTTATTTAAACGCACCTCCTCAACACAGACAGGAGGGGAGGTCATTCACATAGACCTCCGTCTCACTGAGGGTGACACAAACGCATGATCAGTGACTGCTCTGACTCTTCTTATAACACTGCTGTGTCATTATAACGCAGTTATAATGGCACAGCAGTAACACTTTAGAACACACGAATGATAACACCCTTTGAATCCTCCGCTGCCAAAGCATCCCGGGAGAATCCCCGCCCCCTTATCACAGCCCCGACGTTACACTATTATTATTATTATTATTATTATTATTATATCTTCTTTTTCACTGCAGGTTGTCTGCAGACACTTCCAGTTATGACCGGACCCCATCCAGGGGTCTGGGGTCAGTAACTCAGTCAAGTCCATTCTTATTTCAGTTCATTTTCTATGCTACGACCTTTTTCAGAATATGAGCTGTTCCCAGTAGGCTTGCTTTCTGGGTTGTTTCAAATGATAAGTCAATTCCCAAATCTGACAAGAAGTGTTTGTCACAGTTCCCAGAGCTCCAATTGGTATTACACTTGTCCTAACTCCCCATATTCTCTTAAGCTCCCATGTTAGATCACTGTACTTCTCCATCTTCTCATCTTCCTTGGTCCATGATCTGGAACCTGTTATGTGGGGATTTGGCCCTTGGGGTTTGCCATCGCCGATGGCAGGCAGTCAATGTGGTGACATTAGGCAGGCTACAGCCAGTATGTATTGTTGTGTAGTGTGTGTGTGCTGCCGTACCCATCCACAGGGTGATGTCAGGTGGGCACGGCCACTTGTATATATAGTTCTGTTCTCCATAATAAAGTTGGTGGTTGTTGGTTCCCTGTATGAAGAGAGACTCCGACTCCTTTCCTCATACTGTACATAACATTCTGGCGACAAGAAGTAAAATTATAGGAGCGCATGGGCTACCTCCATCCCTGCTACCATTTCTGGAGTACACTAGAGAGCCAGTGATCCTGTGGCCAAAGTGGCGGACCATGTTCAAGGATTACATCGGGGCCTGGGCTTAAGTAGACTCGACGGGAGATGACGATGAGCACTTCTGGCCCACCATCTCGGCGTGGAAGGCCAAAGAATTCTCGGTACATTGGGTGAAACGGAGCGTTATGAGGATGCTGTCAAGCGGCTGGCCGAGTACTCTGCCGAGCAGATGAGGACCACGAAGCTGTGGGAAACGGAAGTGTTGGCGCCAAATAGAGCTAGGCTAGTTAGCTCAGAGAAGCTAACGGCCCACTCATTGTCTATGGGCAAGTTAGCCACAAAGCTAACTGTGCGCCAAAAGCAAGTTCCAGGCTACCAGATAGGCATCGAGGTGGGACCAGGGCTGCGAGTGAGGAGTTACCAGTCACTGCAGATGGTGGGCCAGCCAAGGAGTGCAGCACGATACGGGTCCATAGCGCTGGTGAGTTTGACAGTGCAGTGTGCGACGACAGCGGAGAGGGAGAGCAGCGACAGGAGTCATCCCCACAGCTGGAGGCTGGGCAGCGGGAGAGTGGGAACTTGCAGGCTGAGAACCCCGGGTGAGAGCAGCGGCAACCGGGCATGGAGACGACACAGCGGAGCGCCTGGGACGAGGGTGCTGAGAGCAGCGACAAGACACCTGGGTTGGAGAGTGACGCCAACGGGAGTGACGCTGAGAGCCCCGGGAGAAAGCAGCTACGACCGGGCATAGAGACAATGCAGCAGAGCACCTGGGACGAGGGTGCTGGGAGCAGCGATGAAGCGCCTGGGTTGGAGAGGGACGCTGACGAGAGTGAAGCTGAGAGCCCTGGGAGAGAGCAGCAACAGCCGGGCATGGATACAGTGCAGCGGAGCGCCTGGGATGAGGGTGCTGGGAGCAGCGACGAAGCACCTGGGTCGGAGAGGGACGCCGACGAGATGAACGCTGAGAGCCCCGGGAGAGAGCAGCTACGACCGGGCACGGAGACAGTGCAGCGGAGCCTGGGACGAGGGTGCTGGGAGCAGCAGCGAGGTGCCTGCGTCAGCAGACGACACCGGCAAAAGTGATGCTGTGACTCCCGGGAGTCAGAACAGCAGCTGTGCATGGAGGCAGCGCAGCAGAGCTCCTCAGGCAACAGAGAGGAGGTGCCAGCCACCATAGAGGTCAGGCAGAGTCTCAGTACCGGAGCTCAACGTGCCCTGGACAAGGGTGCTGGGCGTTACGGTGAGATGCCCAGGTCGGCAAGCGGCACAGATGAGCAGGTTTTGGGTCTCCCCCGAGTTCGGCCACAGGGGGCCGGAGTGTTTGGAGCCACAGTGGCGGTGTTGAAAGCAGTCAGGAGCAGACCGACGAGCACAGAGGGACGGCGCACCGGACAGCAGCACTGTAGGTCCCGAGGAGCGAGGCAGTTGGTGGTGAGAGGAGACATTTTAGCAGGAGAGATCATTTTTGATCCCGGAGGCAGACGGCGGCCAGGGGCATACATGCTGTGGGGCTGCCCAGGGTCTCTGAGCCGGTATTATCTTTGGCGGCCAGGGGCATGCAGTGCTCATTGTTTCATTGGCCATGGCCCGGCCGGTCATCACCCCAGTCTCTTGTTGGCATGAACCTGAACCCAGTCCATGACCTGGAGCCGTACCTTGCTTGGCTTTATGTGCTGCTGTGCTCCCGGTGGCTTTGCATGCTCATTCATCTTGGTACCTCCGTCATGCTGCGGCGGTTCAACAGTCACCACATTCGCAGCGGACGCTTCACCCGTCATCTCTGTTGCTGGTTGAGGCTCATCATGGGTACTGAAGCAGTCCAGTTCCCCCTCTGGGCGGCTCTCCTCCCGAGAGCGCGAAATGTGCACTTTGGTGTCGGTACCGTCCGTAAGTACCTCATCCCACACCATGACATTGTCGCCCAGGACCGGTGAGCTCCAACTGCCACACCCAGACCATTCAAACCCAGCGCAGTGCCTAATGGCGAAGCTCAGTCCGTAGAAAAGGTCGCAACCCATAATGTTGTTACTGTATGCTGCCACCTGGAACGTGAAGTTGTGTATGAATTTGGACTTCTAGCGAGCAGTCAGTTCCACTGTCCCAACATTGCACAGTCTGTGACCACTGTACCAGTACAGCGGCATTGGGTTCTTTCTGATTCTGTGGTTGGGCAAAAACTTTTTCATCATGGCCCAGTTTAACATCGACCACACTGCCACCGTGTCAAGCAGGAGTGGTATGGCCACTTCGTCCAATTCAACTGTGCAATATGAGTAACCACTGATGTCGGGGCTTACCGAGTGGATGGTCGTTGCTGGCAGGTGGGCTGGCTCACTTGGCGGGCCCCACGGTGCTGGTGACCGGCATATCCTGGCGAAATGGTCCAGGCGTCCACACCTGTTACACCATTTTCCTCTTGCAGGGCAAACTCGTGCTCCATCCCGGTGCGTCGGGGAAACCACAACCCCCGCAGATAGGGCCTCCCGGAGCAGCCCTTCGGCTCACTGCATACGCCTCATACTCTTCTGCCGTGTACTCTTTGTCCTCCGTGTCCACCACATTAGCTAGCATCGACTGTCCGGGTAGCCTCTGTGTCTGCAGCCCATTTAGCTCCTTGGCTAACTTGTCTGCTGCTTCTAGTTGGAGAGTTAGCTCAACTGCTCTAGCTAGCGTCAGGTCGTTAGGTGCTGTTAGCAACCTAGCTCGTAGCACAGTATTATACGTGTGTTCGGCCAATTGGTCCCGCACCATTTTGACCTCCAGCAGCCCAAAACAGCACACACTAGCTAGCTGTCTCAGGTCAGCGACGAACTGCTGAACTGACTCACTGACTCTCTGTTGTCTCTGGCAAAAGCGAATCCGTCATACCGTCACACTGTCCGGTGCGGCAAAATGGTTAGCTATTAGCTCCACAACCTCTTCATACATGTCCGTCGCGCCAAGCGTGCAGAGAATCCTCTGGCCCTCCATGCGTAGGTTGTGGACAAGCAGTGCTTGCATCCTCACCTTATCCAACTTTCCCAGGTCCAACGCTGTAACATAAACCTCAAACACCTCCAGCCAACGTGGCCATGGAACTGGCGGTTCCCCTGGGAGCTCAAGGAAAGGCCGCAGCGGTGTTACGCATGCCTCCATGGTTAATCCTCCGTTGTCAAATATTATGGCCACAAACCTGGCAGTAAAGAGACAGATGAGGATGCTGCACTGGAACTGGCTTTATTACCAAAACTATATACACCGCATCACATACACCACACTGTACAGAGTCGGTTGGGCAAGAGAGCCCTGTAATGGCGGTCTCTCCCATACATATGCTAGTGTGATGACATCACCAGCCAGCTGCGTCATCACGCCGCATATTGTGCCAAATTCCGTTATAACACACTGGTTTTATAACACAGTTATAATGGGACAACAATAACATAAGATAAGATAAGATAAGATAAGATAAGATAAGATAAGATAAGCCTTTATTAGTCCCACAACGGGGAAATTCCAGGATTGCAACAGCACAGGGATAGCAACACTCAGAGCAACAATCAGAAGGCAAGAAAAAAAAAAACAAGCAAGCAAGAGCAGCTAATATACATATGTACATATTACTATAAAATATATATATACACACACACAGACACACAGTGCAGAGCATTGTAGCTGGATGGAATAAATATGTAAATATATAAACACCCACAGTACGGAGCAATGTAGCTAGATGGAATAATATGTAGATATATAAACACACAGTGCGGAGCATTGTAGCTAGATGGAATAAATATATAGATATATAAATATAAACACACCCAGTGCGGAGCATTGTAGCTAGATGGAATAAATATGTAAATATATAAACACACACAGTGCCGAGCATTGTTGCTAGATGGGATGAAACAGCACAACCGGTATGGTTATGTGCCCATACATATTCTCACTCTCCATAGCGACCGGTATTTTCCTAGTTGTATGCCGGAGGGGACCATTGTGTAAGTCTATTGCATCTTTGCATTCAAAAAACTATTAGTTTGTTACGTCTTTTTGCTATCTCTGCGAGCAGCTCTGCTTAAGTTGTACAGTCTGACAGCCGTTGGTAGGAAGGACCTGCGAAACCTCTCGGTTGTGCACCTGGGATGATGTAGTCTGCTGCTAAATGAGCTCCTCAGTGCATTCAGTATGTCCTGCATAGGGTGGAACTCGGACTCCAGCAGAGATGACAGTTTAGCCACCGTCCTTCTCTCTCCTATCTCCTCCACCGGATCAAGGCGCTGCCCCAGGACAGAGCTAGCTTTCTTGATCAGTTTGTTCAGTCTCTTCCTATCGGCTGCTGTAATGCCACTGCCCCAGCAGACCACTCCAAAAGTGATGGCTGATGCCACCACCGTGTCATAGAATGTCTTCAGCAGCGCTGAATAAGGATAAGGATAACTAGAAAAGCACTCAGAGAGCGCAGACCTCCACCAAGCGCCACAGTTCCCCCCATACAGTGTTTTACATCATAAATATTAATCCTACATTTATTGTGTGTACGTTTTCAGATTCCTTGACCATGAAAAAATATGAGTAGCAATTGGATTCACATGGATAGGATTAGTGGTTCAGTAGTTATTCAGGAAAATCGCATTTCGCATAATGGCGGTTTTCCAGATCAGCACCAAAATGTAATCATCTGTAGGATACCCAATTTCTGACAATCTGTGAAAATTTCATGAAAATCCGTCCATAACTTTTTGAGTTATCTTGCTAACAAACAAACAGACAAACCAACGGCGATGAAAACATAACCTCCTTGGCGGAGGTAATAACAGTCTTTGAATCCCCCGTGGCACAAAGCAAACCGGGAGAATCCCCGCCCTTTATCACAGCCTCAACATTACACTGCCCCCCCCCCGGACTGGTTTCTGTCCCCAGAATAATAAGTCCAAGTCAAAAGTCCAATATAAATGCATCCAGGAATCGAGGCAGCCGCCGTTGCCGACGACTAGCATGCACAGGCCCATTACAGTCCACTCGAGCCTCAGCCAGGGTCCCCGGTCGGGATATAGCCTCTGGCTCGGCCACCCGTGGGGCAGCTGGCTGGTACGAGATGAGGCGGTCATGGTGAAGCATCACCACCCAGTTCCTCTTCTGCAGCCTCATTCTGTACACTACATCTGACAGTTTCTGTAGGACCACGCACGGTCCCGACCTGTGGCTCGCCAGTTCTGGTGACAGTCCCTTTTTCCACTCCGGGCAGAAAACCCAGACCTGATCTCCAGGTGCAAAGTCCCTCCCCTGGCAGCGAGAGTCGTACATTGGCTTCTGTCGACTCCCTGCCGCTACCTGGACCTCCTGAGCCAGTTTGTGTACTGTGTGCAGATGTTCTCTCGAGCAAAACAAATAATCCAACCCCAGTTTTCCATCCACCTCGTACTGCTGCGTTGAATTGTTGAGTCGGCCCTTTCTGAGCCATGCAGGTGTCACAGCAGTGGACATGGAGCTTCACGTCCCGATGACACCCTGGCCAGTAGAACCGGGTCCAAAGACGCTGCAGAGTTTTCTTCACCCCAAAAAAACAGCTTTGTCCCTGCTGCTGTCAAAGAGTTGAACAAGCTATAAAAATATATTGTACATATTTTATATTTACTTATTTTGTATGATGTGTGCCTATGTTTTTGTCTATGTTGAATGTAATTAGTGGCTTGTAAATATGGATGTCACCAGACTGCAAAACAAATCTACCTATGGGTACAAATAAAGTAACCTGAACCTGAACCTGAACCCCGAAGTGGCCTGCCCCCACCAACCCGTGGACCAAGTGGAGCACCTTGGGGTGGAGTCGTCAGGGAACCAGCAGCTGCCAGACGTGACAATGCCCAGCTGGAGACTGCCACCGCCGATAGACAACACCCTCATGATGGCAGAGGTTGGACCACTGGGAGTGCAGAGCTTTGGTCTCTGGGTCCAGTGCAGACACAGCTTCCCGGGCGGGCCGCTGGTCTGTGTCCAGCCACTGCCGGACCCAGAAGACGACAGGATCTCCATCCTGTTCGCTCCAAAGCTGCTGCACAATGAGGGCCTTGGTGATGTCATCGCTGGGGAGAGCTGCCCGATGATCTGAGGAAGAGCTGTGAGCCGCTGCGTTATCCCAGGCCGTAGTGGTCTGGAGGGCCCATGAGACCGCTGGGTCACAATTCTTGGCCTGCGCTGATGGCAATGGTCCTTCGATTGCACGGGTACCCTGGTTCCCCATTTGGCTCTTGCCACAGAGCATGATGGTCTGAGCCCCCAGAAGGAGGGAATAGCTGGTGGTGTCGATCTTTTTACCCCATGCTGTGAGCAGATCTAGTCCAATGATGCAGGGGTCTTGGAAGTCAGCCAGCCAGAATGGGTGGTTTGTGTTCTGACTGGTCACTCCCACCACAAGGACTTGTCGCCCTCCCAGTCTGGCGCACTCACTGGTGGCTGTGGTGATGCAGCACCTGGTGGGTTCCCACCCTTGCGGTCCGAGTCCATCTGTACCGAGGGCACCCCAGGTTGGACCAAGGAGATGGTGGAACCGGTGTCAATCAGGGCCCGGATTGGTGTGCTGTACAGGCTGCACTGCAGGTACAGCCCTGGTGCATGTCCAAGTCAGCCCAGCCGTCCATCGGGGAAAATGTCTGTGGGAGGTGGCAGGGGACTGTCTGTGCCACCTCGCTCTAGGATTAAAGCTGGTGAGGAGGCTGGTTGTCACGACGTGGGTGCAGGTCAGTAACGCGTGATGTGTCCTGGTTCCCCGCAGCGGAACCATCCCTCCTCACGCCGCCATTGTCATACTCTCACTGGCCACGCAGCTGTGGCCTGGCACAATTCCTCCTAGTCCTCACTCTCAGCTGTGGCCTGGAAAGCTCTCTGCCTCAGTGATAACACGTCAGCTGCATAATCCATCATTGGCCCCACCTGCTCCGCTTCTGAGATGGCAGTCTCCCAACTGATTGCTGTGTGAATCCAGACATGTTCTTGAAGCCAGGCCGGGCGGAGCCCTTGGATGAAGTTCTGTAGAGCGAGCCTCTCCACCGCCTCCACCTCAAAATCCAGGTAGCCAGGCTGTGTCAGCAGCTGTGCATCTACTGCATAGGCTCCTAGGCTCTCTCAGTTGCCTCCTGAGCCACTGGGGTGGCAGTGGCTCAGGAGGTAGAGCAGGTCGTCCAATAACCACATGGTCGGCGGTTCGAATCCTGCTCTCCCCAGATATCCTGCAGTTGTGTCCTTGGGCAAGACACTTCACCCCAATTGCCCCGGTGGGTGTGGAAGCACTATGTTAGGCAGCATGCCACCATCAGTGTGTGTGAATGTTTGATTGTGTTGTACTGTAAAGCACTTTGTGACTTTGTATGTCTGTGAAAAGTGCTATATAAATAAAAATAAATAAAAAAAAAATTAAAAATAAAATCAAAAGCGGCTGGCTAGCTGTTCCCAGGCGTGATAAGCATGGGTCACCCTCCTGAACCACCTCCAGAGTGTTCCTTGTAGCGCTGGCCAGCTGTGACGTTCCTCAGCCCAGAGATCAGACAGCATGCAGAGAGCTCCGTCCTCCAGAGCCAGCATGATCTGCACAGCTGTCTCTTCAGGTGTCCAACCATTCAGCGCAGTGGCCAGTTCAACTTGGACCAGATAATCGTCCAGCAGAGTTTCACCACCAAAGCGGAGAAGCTTGGCCAGTTGGGAGGTCGGTGGGACAGTCACCTCCCTGTCGATCACCGCCCTTGGTCGCAGTGGAATCACTGGCCCACCCTGCCTTGAAAAAGGCAGAAAGCGGGGTACGCTTTCTCTGTCTGGTCCACTTCCCCATTCATCACGGCGAGCAGCTCTGGGGGCTGGCGTGTCTGCTCTGCTGTCCATCTCCATCTCTATCTCCATCTCCATCTGGGCGATGAGCTACTCGAGTTTTCAAATCTCTGCCTTGATCCTTGTTTCCATCTCTCAATAATCCCACTCCTGACACCAGTGTGACATTTCAAGGGTTCACACAAATAATGGGAGAGGATTTGTGACATATAGGCATTTATTCTTCACTGACTCATTACACAGAATGGAGGGGAGGTCATTCACACAGACACTCACCTCACCCAGTATGACACAGACACGTAATCTCGCACACACCGGGAAAACAACACTATCACAACTGGTCTTATAATACAGTTGTAATGGCACAACAGTAACGCTTAGAACACAAGAATAATAACAGTTTTTGAATCCCCCGCGGCACAAAGCATGCCGGCAGAATCCCCACCCATTCTCACAGCCCCGACGTTACAGTATATTAAAATCCCAGTCCCTAATTTTGTCTCATCCTTTTCACTTACAGCTTCTGCCTTATGCTTGTACCATTTCTCTGAATGTTGTAATCCATATTTTTTGGCCAATCCCCAGTGGACTGCTGTTGCCACTCTATTGTGTCTGCGTTTGTATTCAGACTGGGCCATTTTACTACACTCACGAACCAAGTGGGTTACCATCTCATCTTTCTGTTGGCACATCCTACAAAAAGGTGAGACAGGCTATTTCTCAATTTTTGCCTTCCTGTAGTTGGTGTGAAGTGCTTGATCTTGGGCAGCAACTAGTAGACTTTCCGTTTCTCGCTTCAATCTCCCTCGCTTCAGCCACTTCCAGCTCTGTGGTCCAGAGATCTCTTCTGTCTGTCTCAGATGTTGCCCATGCATTGCCTTTCCTTTCCACCCATCCAGTCTGCCCTTTTCTTGTTCTGCCTTAAGCTGATTCACCAACACATCTCTTCCCTCTTTTATGTAGGTTTTAACTGTTTGCATGATGTTACCCTTCTTCCCATCTATGTACTTGAAAAGGCTCTGCTCCTCATACAGTACCTCACAGTCTCCTCTACTCCCATCAATATTCTACCGCCTTTGACTCTTGGTACATACAGCCGTCTACATCTGATTTGGGGTGCAAGCCTCCATACATAGTCAACAGGTTTCTTGTCTTCCTGTCCATCACTTTCAACTTCTCTTGTGTCCAAACAACTATGCCTCCAACATACCTTACAAGAGATACTGACCATGTGTTGATAGCTTGAATGACATTCTCGGCATTAAGCTTTGACTTAAGCACCTTTTGCACTCTGCTGAAATATTCTGCCTCAGTCTTCTTCTTCATTTCAAGGTGTTTAATCTGGTCAGCTTCTAATACCCCCAGGTACTTATAGTACCTATCTTCTCCCAGTTAGCTAAACTCTTCACCATCTGGCATTGCAAGGTTTTTGCTGCAAATTGGTTTTCGAATTGGTTATTATTAATATTATTATTGTTCTCTGCTAAAAGTCCATGAGGAGCAAAAACAGTAATACGTGGAAACTTGAAATTTTACAGTCTGATCAGAAACTCTTCCCACTACCCAGAGACAAAAAAATCAAGGACTGCATACATAGATGGCGCTATAATTAACAGTATTAATATTTTTGCAAATATCATGAGAATGGCTGGGCTTAGACTAAAAATTCTTTCATCATTCTATTCATTGAAACCTTCCCTAACTTTTTGCCTACGGTGGCAAACTCTGAAAATGAAGTTTTCTGCACCATACTTTCAAAAATATACAAGTGAACTCAAAATGAACTCCTCCTAGCCCATTCAACCAAACTGCTTGAAATTAAGCAGAAATCATCTACAGACATTGATAATAAAAAGTTGTTAAAATTATCCAAAATATCAGTCCGTTTTGCTTTTCTAGGCCAGTCAAGTTGTACAGTTTCTCTTTGGCATGTAGTTTGGGATTTAACTCCAGATATACTGATTCAAATTTGATGAAGCTTCAGACTCACAATCACAACAGTATTCTTTAGCTAACCACCACATTTCATGCCATTCTGTTAATGTTCAAAAAATCATGTTTACAAAATGTCTGTCAATCATTTTGTTTTGTCAGTGGACCCTTTTTTGAGCATGCAACCCAAAGCAGTAGTGTGGTGTAGGGGTTAAGATACTCGTCTGTCGTGCAGGAGCCCTGGGTTCAGATCATTCTGGTAATGTGTCATTCCTTGAAAGTGACTTTTTTTTATTTATGAACAGGGAGCAATGAACAAACATTACAGTTTATTGAACATGACTGCAAATTCCCGGGCCACAGAAACTCATCTGCTCAAGGTTTTAAGTAAGTATT
The DNA here is from genome assembly GCA_020510985.1 of Pholidichthys leucotaenia. Lineage (NCBI taxonomy): Eukaryota > Metazoa > Chordata > Actinopteri > Cichliformes > Pholidichthyidae > Pholidichthys > Pholidichthys leucotaenia. Next base: position 219,458,237 of record CM035840.1, read on the forward strand.
CATCTGGTATATTAATTGATTATTTATTTTGACTAGTGCATACCAGTGCATGCCCGTAGAAACCAAGTGAGTTGCACTACTTAGCTTTGAAACACTTAAAGGGAAGTATCAGTTAGAATCACAAGACTTTTATCGCTACTTGCAGATGAGACATTTTGTCAATAACAAGTAAAATGTATAGCAGAATCATGTAAACCATTGCTAAACTTGTTTAAAAGGGCATATAATTCAAATAAAGATAAAAACTTAATCTCAGGTCTATATAAAGGTCTTATAAACTTGAAAAGACACTCAACCCTGTATATTAAAACAAAATGGGAAACAGAAGGAGGAATAGAAATATTGGAAGAGGAATGGACATTAATATGGTCATACAGTATCAATGGAAATGCAGCAGTTCACAGAGCTGGAGGGAGTTTGGCTGGAAAAGCCTAATTAGATACTTCATCTCACCTTCCCAGAAGGCTCAGCACAAAGCGAACTCCCCAACTTGTTGGAGAAAATGTGGTAGTGCAAATGCAAATCATTATCATATATTTTGGTTCTGCCATGTTATTCAAAATTATTGGAAGGAAATTCATAAAGCTATACAAGATATTTTTGGATGTCATCTAACTCTGGAAAGCAAAACTCTATTCTTTGGACTTATGCCCACAGAGTGGTCAAAAAAGGACAAATATTTACTATGTATTCTACTGACTGTAAGCAGAGAGGCAATTACCAGAAAATGGCTTTCACAGGAGAGCCCATCTCTCTGTATGTGGATGGACATTACAATGGACATTTATAAGATGGAGAAAATAACTGCTTGTGTCAACTACAAAAAAGATTTGTTTGTCACGATGGGAAAAATGGACTAAATATGTAACACCACTCAGGCCGGACTTTCACTTTGCAGAATTGATATAGCAGACTATTTGTTAATATATATACAGTACAAGTGTGTTTACATTAACAACCACTCCCTATATGCAGATGTTTATGTTGACTCCCCCCTTTTTTTCTTATTTCCTTTTTCACCCTCTAACAAAAAAGGACATTCAGATGTAATTATTAAATGAAACAAAGGTTTAAATCTGTCTATCAATGAATGTTAATAAAGAGAAAATTAAAAAAAGAAACCAAGTGAGTTACCATGGCAACAGTAACCATGGTGAAACCTGCCTTTGATCTTTTCAGGAGTTCAAAATGCAGGACAGAATGACAAAATGACAGCTAGAGATGCTGCAGGGAGGACGCAGTCCAAGGACAGATAATTTTTTTGCACATAAGTTGTTCAAAACTCCTTAAAAGAACTCCTTTTACAAACATATAGAGTGATGATAATCAGGTCAGTGGTGGTAATACACCTGAAAGCTGGTTGCCAACCGCCAATCAAATCTAAAAGATCAAGAAGTACAAAATGGCAGCTGGATTTCAGATAGAGTGAAGAAGAGATACTCATCACCCGATTGTTGGATGTTGGTGGCAGTTGCCACAGCCAAGATATACGGAGTGATGATATAGAACTGTGAAGATATAGAGCGGTAGAGAAAGATATATAGAGTGATGATATAGAGTGAAGTACATGGCAGTAATGCTCCTGTAAGCTGGTTGCCAACCACCAATCAAATCTAGAAGAAGAAGAAGACATTGTGACAGAGATTTCTTGAATTATATATAGAGTGAAGTATGTGGCAGTAATGCACCTGTAAGCAAAAGAAGAAGAAAATGACAACTCAGACTTCTGCTGGTAAACTCGGTCCTATATCAAAGGCACACTGTGTTCCTATGATGTCACATGACCATATAAGGAGTTGTTCTAAACTCCTTTTATAGTCATGTGACTGGAATTCTACTTCTCCTTTTAGATTTGATTGGAGGTTGGCAACCAGCTTACAGGTGCATTACTGCCACCTACCGGGTTGGAGTGTGGACAAGAGAATGGCAGGGGAAAAAAAATTCTTTTAATTAATCCGCACTTAAATATCTAAATAGACCTACATATATTTCTTTGACTGTAGTTCCTAACATGTTTTCCAAAACAAAACTTAAATTAGCCCTTTCCACTACTGCAATCAATGTTTCCTTTGTTCCTGGTATCCCTGACATTCCAACAAAACGTGCTGAACTGTTTCTGGAGAACCACAATGTGCACAGCTGCCAGTTGGGTGTTTACCTGTTCTATGTAGCATCTGGTTTACAGGTGCATTACCACCATGTACTTCACTCTATATCAGGGGTGGGCAATCATGTGCCATGGAGGGCCATTCCAATGCAGGTTTTCTGTTCCACTCAGTTTCTTCAGCAGGTGTTTACTCTTATCAGGTTCAAGGATTGCTAATCATTGAAAACACCTGCTGAAGAGACTGGGTGGAACAGAAAACCTGCAGTGGAATGGCCCTCACTGCCCACCCCTGCTCTATATCATCACTCTATATACCTTGGCCGAGGAATTCTTCTTTTAGATTTGACCAGTGGCCGGCAACCAGCCTATTGGTGCACCACTGCCACATACTTCACTTTATCGCCCTCCTCTTCTTCTTCTTCTAGATCTGATTGCCGGCTGGCAACCAGCTCACAGGTGCACCACCGCCACCCATCGGGTTGGAGTGTGGACAAGAGAATGGCAGGGAAAATAAAAACTAAATTCTTTTAATTAATCCAGTTGCACTTAAATATCTAAACAGACCTACATATATTTCTTTGACTGAAGTTCCTAACGTGTTCCAAAACAAAACTTAAATTAGCCCTTTCCATTACTGCAATCAGATGTTTCCTTTGTTCCTGGTATCCCTGACATTCCAGCAAAATGTGGTGAACTGTTTCCGGAGAATCACAATGTGCACAGCTGCCAGTTGGGTGTTTACCTATTCTATGTAGCGTCGGGTTCAAAGTACTATGTCCTATTCTTAATCGGGTGATGAGTATCTCCTCTTTCCTGTTTCTGCCAACTCCCATTCCAGAGTCCGCCTGCTTTTGAATGTCATAAAGATGTCTTCCTGTATCTATTGAGTCCCAATATTCTTGCCACTTTTCCACTTTATAATTTTTAATTATTGATTTGCGTTCTGCATTACTGAGTGAGAGTTCCAGATTTATTGTTTCGAATTTTAATGATTGTTTTGCTAATAAATCCACATCCTCATTACCCTCTATCCCAACGTGGGCTGGAATCCAAAGAAAGTTTATTGACTGACCTTTACTGTAGAGGTTGTAAATTAAGGAGTAGAGTTCTACAATTAGGTCCTGCCTACACGACTGCAGTGACTGAATACTCTTGAGAGCTGCCCAACTATCTGAAGCAATGACTGCATTATTCCTATAATTTATCTCCAACCACTGTAAAGCTAATATAATGGCAACTAGCTCAACTTGTCACCACTCGCCCCTCACGGGCATCCACCTCAGCTGCGCGCACACCTGCATCTCATTAGTGTGCAGCTACTTATTCCACCTCACCCTGAGTTTCGGCCTGGAGCCGTCTGTCTCCCTGCGTACTCAAACCTTCAGCGGATTACCTTTCCTCCAGGCCTGCTGACCTTCTCGACACGTAAGCTGTCAATTGTTGTCTTACCTGCCTGTCAGCCTTCCCCTGTGCACAGGTGGATTCCCCGGCAGCGGACGCTCTCTCCTCCGCCTCACCGCTCCTCTGCCACGCTGCTTCTTCTTGGACGCACAGCAGGACGCTGTCTCCCAGGCTTGGGATCCTGCCAACGCCAGCCACCACAGTTACTGCAAGGTTGCCTGGCTGAATTCACGGCGTGCTGCTCTGTCCTGACCTGCACCCTCCACCCACAATACATTCTTATCCCTCACACACGCATCCATACACGTTACATTGGTTAAAAATAAAGCTTTCAAATCTGCCTGAGCCTGCGTGCGTGTTTTCTGGGCCGAATAATATGTCAGTACGGCTCCAGCAAAGCGGCCCAGCGGACAGCGGGCTCGCACGCCGCTTTTCCACCCTTGAGGCTCGGGTGGATATGTTAGCACACCAACAACAGGTAATTTTTAATCAATTAACCATAATTACTAACCAGTTAGACCGCCTGGATCCCCAGTGGGCGTTCCCCCCAGGTCCTCAAGGCGCCTCGGCTCCGGTCGCTCCCACGGCTGGCCAGCCTAGCTCGGGAACGCCAACCCGTCTCACACCCATTCCAACCCCCGCTCACTTCAACGGGAAACTCGGTGGATCGAGGGGGTTTATCCTGCAGCGTGAGTCGGTGTTCCTGCGCGTTCCCGGGGATTTTCCCTCAGACCATAGCCGAATCGGGTACATGGCTAATCTCCTAGAGGGGTGAGCGTTAGCTTGGGCTTACGCCGTAATGACGAAGCCCAGCTACGCAACCCTCTCTTATGACCGGTTTGTGCGGGACTTTTTAGAGGTCTTTGAGCACTCGCGTCATGACAGCATCCTCGCTGATCGGCTTCTTAGTCTCCAACAGGGAAGCTGGTTGGCGGCGGAACACGCTGTTGACTTCCGGGTGGCAGCGGAGGAGGTGGGCTGAGGAGAGGCATCTCTCTGCAGTATCTTCCTCCATAGCCTCAGTTCCGGTCTGAGGGATGAGCTAGCCAGTCGGGATCTCCCAGGGCAGCTTTCTGAGCTAATTTCGCTCACCATTAGCCTGGACAATAGGCTGCGTGAGCGGGCCACGGAGCGGAAGTCTGACAGCCGCTCGTGCGGAGCTTCCGCCCACTCTTCTCAGTCTTGCCCCCTGGCGTTACCGGCTCCGGAGTCCGCCGATGAGCCAGAGGCCATGGCGATCAGGCGCACTAGGCTCCCTCTTGCGGAGAGACAACGCCGGCAGGAACGGGGTCTCTGCATGTATTGTGGAGATGACCAGCATCCCGTGGAGCTGTGCCCGGTAAAGCCAAACAGGGAGGTCCGCGAGTCACTGTAGGGGGCCTCGCGGAATCTAACCGGTCAAATCCCCTATCCTCATGCATACTGCCCATACGATTCTGCCACAACTCCACTGGGCATTTCACGCACGCACTGGTGGATTCTGGGGCAGAGCAGAGTTTCATCTCTAAAAGCCTGGCAACCCATTTGGGCATACCCTGCCAACCGCTGTCTACTCCCCTTAACTTGGTCACTCTCTCTCGCTCGCCCCTGGGAACACTGACACATCGCACCAAGCCAGTCCCCATCATCATCTCGGGCAACCACCAGGAGGAACTGACCCTATATGTCTTGCCCTCCTCGTCGGACCAAATCATCCTGGGTTACCCTTGGCTGCGGTTGCATAACCCTGTCCTGGATTGGAGAACCGGCAGTGTCCTTTCTTGGAGCACCTTCTGCCTGGGCACCTGCCTCCCGTCGGCGGCTTGTGCTCCGTCCTCCCCTCCGCCGGCGCCGGCCTTCGAGCCTCCAGACCTCACCCTGGTGCTGCAGGAGTTCCACGACTTGGGAGTAGCGTTTAGTAAGTCCAGAGCCTTGTCCCTTCCCCCTCACCGGCCATATGACTGTGCAATCAACTTCCGTCCAGGGGCCCCCTTGCCATCTGGCCGCCTATACAGTCTCTCAGCACCAGAACGCGAGGCGATGGACACTTATATCAAGGAGTCGCTCAGCGCTGGGATCATCCGCCCCTCCTCGTCCCCGCTTGGCGCGGGTTTCTTCTTCGTGTCTAAGAAGGATGGGTCCCTGCGTCCCTGCATTGACTTCAGAGCGCTGAACGACATCACCATCAAGGATCGCTACACCTTGCCGCTCATGGACACCGCCTTCCACTCCCTCCAGGGGGCGACCTGGTTCACGAAGCTAGACCTCCACAGCGCTTACCATCTCGTGCGGATCCGGGAGGGAGACGAATGGAAGACGGCCTTTAGGACGCCCAGCGGTCATTTCGAGTATCTTGTGATGCCGTTCGGGCTCACCAACGCACCTGCCGTTTTCTAGCGTCTCATAAACGATGTTCTACGGGATTTCCTGGGAGTCTTTGTTTTTGTATATCTGGACGACATACTCATCTTCTCCAAGTCATGGGAGGAGCACCAGGTCCATGTGAGGTGGGTTCTGCAATGGCTGCTGAAGAATCGTTTGTTCATCAAAGCGGAGAAGTGCGAGTTCTACGCCCGGACCACCTCCTTCCTGGGGTTCGTTATCTCACACAACCAGATTCTCCCCGACCCCGCTAAGGTCAAAGCGGTGGTCAAGTGGCCCACACCCACCTCCAGGAAGCAGGTGCAGCAGTTTATTGGGTTCGCTAACTTCTACCGGTGCTTCATCCCCAACTTCGGCGCTATTGTCACCCCCCTGACCCGCCTCACGTCGTCGAAGGTGCCCTTCCAGTGGTCCGAGGAGGCGGCCACCGCCTTCAAGACTCTCCAGACGGAGTTCTCATCCTCCCGGGTCCTGACCCAGGTCGACCCCGCGCTGCAGTGTCTAGTGGAGGTCGATGCGTCCGACACGGGGGTGGGGGCGGTGCTCTCTCAGCGCTCGCCAGTGGATGGAGTCAAGCGGCCCTGCGCCTTCTTCTCCCGACGGTTATCGGCGGCGGACCGCAACTATGACGTCGGCGACAGGGAGCTCCTCGCTGTCAAGCTTGCGCTGCAGGAGTGGTGACACTGGTTGGAGGGGGCAGCTCAGCCTTTTGTGGTCTGGACGGACCACAAGAACCTCGAGTATTTGAGGTCAGTGCGGCGCCTGAATGCCCGCCAGGCGCGCTGGTCTCTGTTTTTTGCTCGCTTTCAATTTACCATCACGTACCGTCCAGGCTCGAAGAATGGGTTGCCCGATGCCTTATCCAGGCAGTTCGCCCCTGAGGATCCGGAGGAGTCTGAACACACCATCCTGCCCAGCTCGTGCGTCGTGGGGGCGGTTTCCTGGTCCATCAAGGACAGGATCCTAAGGGCGCAGGAGACGGAGCCAGATCCTGGTGGGGGGCCAGAGGGGAGGCTCTTCGTTCCTATGGTGGTTCGAGGAAAGGTAATTCATTGGGCCCATACCTCCAAGCTCGCCTGTCACCCTGGCATCACCCGCCTGGTGAGTCTGCTGCAACGCTCGTTCTGGTGGCCAGGTCTCCAGAAGGACGTCACCAATTATGTCCGGGCTTGTCCCCAGTGCGCTGCCGGCAAGTCCCAGAACTCTCCGCCTGCGGGTCTACTCCAGCCCCTGCCGGTCCCGGGCAGACCCTGGTCACACATCGCCCTTGATTTCGTCACCGGTCTCCCAGTCTCTAACACCTATGACACGGTCCTGACGATTGTGGATCGGTTTTCTAAGGCCGCCCATTTTGTGCCTCTTCAGGGTCTCCCTTCAGCACGTGAAACGGCTGACCTCCTGGTCCAACATGTCGTCAGGCTACACGGGATCCCGCTGGACGTGGTATCGGACCGAGGCCCTCAGTTTGTCTCCCAGGTTTGGAGGTGCTTCTGCAACGCTTTGGGGGCCACGGTTAGTCTCTCCTCTGGTCACCACCCCCAGTCTAATGGGCAATGCGAGCGCACGAACCAGGAGTTGGAGGCTGTCCTGCGCTGCGTAACCTCCTCCAGTCCATCGTCCTGGAGCTCCTACCTGACCTGGGTGGAATACGCCCACAACTCCGCACGATCTTCTGCTACTGGGGTGTCGCCCTTCGAAGCGTCCTTGGGGTACGATCCCCATTGTTTCCCGAGCAGGAGGGTGAGTTGGCTGTCCCTTCTGTCCAGGCGCACATGAGGCGCTGCCGGGGTGTGTGGACCAAAACGAGGAATGCGCTTTTACGCACAGCGGCGCGCAACAGTTCCACCACCAATCGCCACAGGAGGCCAGCTCCTGACTACCAGGTGGGTCAAAGGGTTTGGCTCTCCTCCCAGGATATCAACCTCAAAGCTGAGAAGAGGAAGCTGGCGCCGCGGTTTCTTGGCCCCTTTGTGATTTCTAAAATTGTCAACCCATTGGCTGTGCGTTTGCCCCCCCCCCTTCGTGTGTGTCCCACCTTCCACGTGTCTAAGATCAAACCTGTGCTTTCCAATCCACTCTGCCCCCCTCCTAGGTTGCCTCCCGCTCCTAGGATGATCGACGGTGACCCGGCGTAGGGTGTCACTTCCATCTTGGACTCTCGGCGCCGAGGTCGTGGGCTACAGTATCTGGTGGATTGGGAAGGTTATGGACCAGAGTGGAGATCCTGGGTGCGCTCTTCGTAGGTGTTGGATCAGGACCTCATTGCGGAGTTTCACCGGACGCACCCAGGTAAGCCAGCGCCAGGAGGTGCTGGTTGGGGGGGGGGGAGCACTGTCACCACTTGCCGCTCACGGGCATCCACCTCAGCTGCACGCACACCTGCATCTCATTAGTGCGCAGCTACTTATTCCACCTCGCCCTGAGCTTCGGCCTGGAGCCATCTGTCTCCCTGCGTACTCAAACCTTCAGCGGATTACCTTTCCTCCAGGCCTACTGACCTTCTTCTCGACACGTAAGCTGTCAATTGTTGTCTTACCTGCCTGTCAGCCTTCCCCTGTGCACAGATGGATTCCCTGGCGGCGGACGCTCTCTCCTCCGCCTCACTGCTCCTCTGCCACGCTGCTTCTTCTCGGACGCACAGCAGGACGCTGTCTCCCAGGCTTGGGATCCTGCCAACGCCAGCCACCACAGTTACTGCAAGGTTGCCTGGCTGAACAGCGTGCTGCTCTGTCCTGACCTGCACCCTCCACCCACAATACATTCTTATCCCTCACACACGCATCCATACACGTTACATTGGTTAAAAATAAAGCTTTCAAATCTGCCTGAGCCTGCGTGCATGTTTCCTGGGCCGAATAATATGTCACAACTGTGTATACTGATAAGTGATTACTGGTTCTTTTATTGATAAGATATTTTATACTGAGGAATGTATACCGCAGCTCCACTACGACCAGTTGTAGGATTCTTGGAACCATCGGTAAATGCTATCAGCTTGTTTCTGAAGTTCTGTTCAATATATTTATACACTATATAATCTGTTGCTGATTGCTTATGTTGCCTCCTCAGTTGTTGTATTTCAAAATCTACCAGTGGCATCTTAAACAGCCATGGAGGAATAACAGATCACAGGACCATTGGGCTAAAATCTGTTTATTTTAATCCTGCCTGCTCAGCAATGGCATCCCTTATCCATCAAAAGCTACCAATGTTGGACTCATTGTGTTCCCAGCAATCATCAGGAATAGCTTTTGCAGGATGTGACCTCTTATGTCCCTTCAAGTTGATCCAGTATGCCAGCATTAATTTGGTTAGACGTACATCTGCTATGTCATAGCTGTGAAGGTCCATAGCTCCCCTATGGATGTTCATTAAAGATTTCCCCTCCTAAACTTCCACATATCCAGGGAGGCTGAAATTCGGGGATGCACACCGTCATAACTTCAGCACAGCATATATAAAATCTGAGCCCAGTCTGTCGACCGGTTCGGGAGATACGCGTGAAACACACAGACACAGACAGACACAGAGATTTCTTGCATACCTGATTTCCTGCATAGACTAGTGCATACCTGTGCATCCCCATGCATACCCGTGCATGGCCGTAGAGACCAAGCATTTATTTACCTTTTGTTCTTTTTAAAGACAAAAATAGAAAGATGTTTTTACCTTCTTTACATGTTTCAACTGTTCACTGCAGTGAACAGTACCTACTTGAGCAAGTATAAGCATGTTTATCTGCATACTCGTAATTTGAGCCTTAAATTATAAAAATGCTAGCTTACATGCTTAAACAGTCTAAACTTGAAAAATAGCATAAAAGCAAAAATAGCTTAATGTTGTAGGAAGTTAGCTCAAAAATGCTAAATATTAGTGTAAAACTTAAAAATGCTTGCTTCCATATTACGCCTTCTCCCTGTCAGAGACGGCGCCTTGGCTAATGGGAGCTTAGACATCTTGCTTCCTTTACATCAATTCTGTTTTAAACAAACAGTAAGTTATTCAAAAATGAACCTTGACTTGTGCTGAAATGTATAGAGACAGCCAGTGTGACATAATGCACGGCCCAGGAGACACACACGCAGGCTCAGGATAGATTTAACAGCTTTATTAGCAACAAGGAAGTGTATGGCTGCGTGTCTGTGGAGTAAGAATGTATTGGTGGTGGCGTCTGCGTCAGGCACGGGGGCAGGAGGCCGTACAGCCGGACAACCCTGTGGGAGAGAGCAGAGGGAGAAGGGTAACGGGCACCACACCAATACAGGGAATAATGATGATAGCTGGCTTACTTGGTTATGACAGGTGGCTGGCGTCGACAAGGGCGAGGCCCGGGAGACAGCGACCTGCGGTACCTGCGGCAGCAGCGTAGAGCCAACGGCGAGGTGAGGAAGTCTGCCGCCGGGAATGTCCACCTGTGCACAGGGGAAGGCTAGAGGAGAGAGGTAAGGGGAGCTTACCCAAGATATCTTCGCTAGTAGGTTTGAGATCCGTAGTAGCAAAGGGGCCGAAGTTGAGAGACGGCTTCAGGCCGAAGCCCAGGGCCGAGTGGATTAAATACCTCACCGCTGACGAGGAGCAGGTGTGCGCGCGGCTGGCACTGCTGATGAGCGGCGAGTCATAACAGTACTCCCCCCTCTAGCAGCGCCTCCTGGCGATGGTTTTTCCGGGTGCGCTCGATGAAACTCAGAAATGAGTGACCGGTCCAACACCAGCGAGGAAGGCACCCACTGTCTCCACTCGGGTCCATAGCCCTCCCAATCCACCAGGTACTGCAGTCCGCGACCCCGGCGTCGGGCGTCCAAGATGTCAGCGACGGTCCAGGCCGGATGGCCACCAATCATCCGGGGAGCGGGGTGCGCCGCAGGTGGAGGGCAGAGGGGGTCAGAGACCACCGGTTTAATTTTGGAGACGTGGAAGGTGGGATGGATGCGGAGGGAGGAGGGAATAGCCACATGCACAGCCACCAGGTTGATGATTCTGGTTATGGGATAAGGGCCGATGAACCGTTGGGCCAGCTTTCTCCTCTCACCCTTTAGGTTAACGTCCTGTGTGGATACCCAAACTTGCTGTCCCACCTGGTAGGCAGGTGCAGGTCTCCTATGTCGGTCCGCCGTAGACTTGTTGCGCTCCGCCGTGCGTAAAAGCGCATTACGCGCCGTGGACCAAAGGGAGCGGCACCGCCTCAGATGTGCCTGGACAGAGGGGACAGCCAACTCACCCTCCTGCGCGGGGAATAGGGGTGGATCATAGCCCAAGGATGCTTTAAAGGGCGACATCCCGATGGCCGTAGAGCGAAAGGTGTTGTGGGCGTACTCCACCCAGGCGAGGTGAGAGCTCCAGGACGTGGGTTTGGATGAAGTGACGCAGCGGAGCGTAGCCTCCAGCTCCTGGTTAGTCCGCTCACACTGCCCGTTAGACTGGGGGTGATGGCCGGAGGAGAGGCTTACCTTGGCTCCCAGGGCGTTGCAAAATGACCTCCAGACGTCCGAAGAGAACTGGGGGCCGCGGTCGGAGACCACGTCGACCGGGATTCCATGCAGTCTGACCATGTGCTGGATGAGGAGGTCCGCCGTCTCCAAGGCTGAGGGAAGTCCACGTAGGGGCACAAAGTGGGCAGCCTTGGAAAAACGGTCAACAATGGTCAGAACTGTGTCAAAGTTGTTGGAGACAGGGAGCCCGGTGACGAAGTCCAGGGCGATGTGCGACCAGGGCCTGCCAGGGACGGGCAGGGGCTGGAGCAGACCCACAGGGGGAGCGTTACCTGACTTATTGGTAGCACAGACGGGGCAGGCCCGGACGTAACGGGTGGCATCCTTCCGCAGGCCTGGCTACCAAAAGGATCGCTGGAGAAGGTCAATCATCCGCGAAGCTCCAGGATGGCAGGTGAGCTTGGAGGTATGGAGCCAGTGTATAACGTCCCCCCGGACGGCAGATGGTACGAAGAGCCTCCCCTCCGGTCCGCCGCCAGGGTCTGGTTCCGACTCCTGCGCCCTCCGGATCATGCCTTCTATGTCCCATGTAACAGCCCCCACGACGCACGACCTGGGCAAGATGGTGTGAGCAACGTCTTCTGCGGCCTCCGGGGCAAATTGCCTGGAGAGGGCGTCGGGCAGGCCGTTCTTGGAGCCAGGCCTATATGTGATGCTGAACTTAAACCTTGCAAAGAACAGGGACCAACGCGCCTGGCGGGCGTTCAGACGCTTGGCAGATCTTAGATACTCCAGGTTCTTGTGGTCAGTGAGGACCACAAAAGGCAAGGCTGCCCCCTCCAGCCAGTGACGCCATTCTTGAAGGGCAAGCTTGATGGCAAGAAGCTCTCTGTCCCCCACGTCATAGTTTCGTTCCGCCGGGGACAGGCGCCGAGAGAAGAAGGCGCAGGGTCGCTTGACTCCATTGGCTGGGGACCGCTGGGACAGCACCGCCCCCACCCCCGTGTCCGAAGCGTCCACCTCCACAATGCACTGCAGCGCAGGATCGACCTGGCTGAGGACCCGGGAGGAGGAGAACTCCGTCTTCAGCGCCTGGAAGGCCGAAGCGGCCTCTTCAGTCCACCGGAATGGGGTCTTAGGAGAGGTGAGGCGGGACAGGGGCCCGACGATGGCTCCAAAGTTCGGGACAAAGCGGTGGTAGAAATTGGCGAACCCGATGAATTGCTGAACCTGTTTCCGAGAAGTTGGTGTGGGCCAATCCACCACCGCTTTGATCTTCGCTGGGTCCGGAAGCACCTGGTCATGGGAGATGACGAACCCCAGGAAGGAAGTTGTTTTGGCGTAGAATTCACATTTTTCCACCTTGACGTACAGACGGTTCTCCAGCAGTCTCTGCAGGACCCGCCTCACGTGGACCCGGTGTTCATCCCTGGACCTGGAGAAGATGAGAATGTCGTCCAGGTAGACGAATACAAACAGGCCGATGAAGTCCCGGAGGACGTCATTGATGAGGCGCTGAAAGACGGCTGGGGCGTTGGTCAACCCAAACGGCATCACGAGATATTCAAAATGACCGTTTGGGGTACGGAAGGCGGTTTTCCGCTCATCTCCCTCCCGGATCCGGACGAGGTGGTAAGCGCTGCGGAGATCCAGCTTAGTAAACCAGGTCGCCCCCTGGAGGGAGTGGAAGGCAGTGTCCATAAGGGGCAGGGTGTACCGGTCCTTCTCTGTGATATCGTTGAGAGCTCGATAGTCGATACAAGGACGAAGAGATACGTCCTTCTTTCCCATGAAGAAGAACCCTGCACCTACTGGAGAGGAGGACGGTCGGATGATCCCAGCACTGAGCGACTCCTTCAAATAGCTGTTCATTGCCTCCTTCTCCGGTGCTGACAGACTATAGAGGCGTCCTGAAGGTAAGGGCGCCCCCTGGCGGATGTTAATGGCGCAGTCGTAGGGCCGGTGAGGAGGCAGAGACATCGCCTTGGACTTACTGAAAACAGCACCCAGGTCGTGGAACTCTGAGGGCACTAGGGTGAGATCCGGGGGAGCGGTGTCCTGAGCTGTGGGAGGTGAGGACGGGGCGCAGGCCGCGGATTGGAGGCAGGTACCCATGCAGAAAGTGCTCCACGCTGACACCTTCCCAGTCTTCCAGTCCAAGGCGGGGTTGTGGAGGCGGAGCCAGGGATAACCGAGGATGACAGGAGTTACTGAGGTGGGCAGGACGTAAAAGGAGATATCCTCCTGATGGTTTCCAGAGATGATCACCGGGACGGGGGATGTTTGGTGAGTTACTTTTCCCAGGGAAACTCGGGAGAGGTTAACCAGGGCGAGAGGAGTGTCGAGGGGGCGACAGTGGATGCCCAGTCGGGTTGCCAGGCTTTGTGAAATAAAGCTACCCTCCGCGCCTGAATCCACCAGTGCATGTGTGAGGTGCCCAGTGAGGTTGTGACAGAAGCGGATGGGCAGCGTCAAATGTGTGAGGGGATTTAACCGATTAGCGTCCGCGAGGCCCCCTACAGTGACTCGCGGACCACCTCGTTTGGCTTCTCCGGACAACGCTCCACCGTGTGCTGGCTACCTCCGCAATACATGCAGAGGCCCAGGTCACGACGGCGCTGTCTCTCCGCCAGGGGGAGCTTTGTCCGGCCCGTCACCATTGGTTCCGACTCCTCGGAGACCTCCGGCGGCGGCAACGCCAGGTGGTGAGCTTGGGGCAGACGTGCAGAGGCGCCCCGCGAGCGAGAAGACTGCTTCCGCTCGGAGACGCGCTCGCGCAGCCTGTTATCCAAACTGATGGTGAGAGAAATCAGCTCTGCCAGTGTCTCCGGGGTATCCCGTCCAGCCAGCTCATCCCTCAGACCAGAATTTAGGCTGCGGAGGAAGATGCCGCAGAGCGCACGCTCTTCCCAGCCAACTTCCTCCGTGGTAACCCGGAAGTCGATCGCATAGTCGGCCGCCGATCGGCTCCCCTGTTGGAGTCCGAGAAGGCGGTCGACCTGGACACTGTCCGAACGCGAATGATCGAACACTTCCAGAAATTGTTGCACGAACTGGCCATAGGTGAGGGTGGCGTAACTGGGCTTCACCATAATGGCGTAAGCCCAGGTAAGCGCACGACCCTCAAGGAGATTACCTATATAGCCAATTCTGCTATGGTCTGAGGGAAAATCTCCGGGAACGCGAAGAAACACGGACTCACACTGCATAATAAAACCCCGAGCTCCACCCAGCTTACCGCTGAAGCGAGCAGGAGTGGGGATTGGTGTGAGCCGTGTTGGCGCACCCGGAGCGGGCTGGACGGCCACTGGAGCCGCAGGAGCCACGCCACCCGGACGAGCCGAGGGGAACGGCTGCTGGGGGTCCAAGCGGTCTAATCGGTTAGTAATGATAACTAATTGATTTAATATCACCTGTTGCTGATGAGCTATTAAATCCACCCGAGCCTCGAGGGTGGAAAGACGGCGTGCGAGCCCGCTGTCTGCCGAGCCGCTCTGCTGAAGCCGTACTGACATAATGCACGGCCCAGGAGACACACACGCAGGCTCAGGATAGATTTAACAGCTTTATTAGCAACAAGGAAGTGTATGGCTGCGTGTCTGTGGAGTAAGAATGTATTGGTGGTGGCGTCTGCGTCAGGCACGGGGGCAGGAGGCCGTACAGCCGGACAACCCTGTGGGAGAGAGCAGAGGGAGAAGGGTAACGGGCACCACACCAATACAGGGAATAATGATGATAGCTGGCTTACTTGGTTATGACAGGTGGCTGGCGTCGACAAGGGCGAGGCCCGGGAGACAGTGACCTGCGGTACCTGCGGCAGCAGCGTAGAGCCAACGGCGAGGTGAGGAAGTCCGCCGCCGGGAATGTCCACTTGTGCACAGGGGAAGGCTAGAGGAGAGAGGTAAGGGGAGCTTACCCAAGATATCTTTGCTAGTAGGTTTGAGATCCGTAGTAGCAAAGGAGCCGAAGTTGAGAGACGGCTTCAGGCCGAAGCCCAGGGCCGAGTGGATTAAATACCTCACCGCTGACGAGGAGCAGGTGTGCGCACGGCTGGCGCCGCTGATGAGTGGCGAGTCATAACACAGTGTGGACTGAGTTCTGAAGACAAATCTCATATACAACAAAAGAGAAAAAATATATATATTACCTTGTAATTGGTTGTAAGGTGAGATGTGGTTCTTCTTCTTCTTTTACATTTGATTGGCGGTTGGCAACCAGCTCACAGGTGCATTACCGCCACTGACTTGATTATCATCACTCTATGTGTGGAAAAAAATATCCGTCCTTGGACTGGACTATGTCCTCCATGCTTAAAAGTGTCCAATGATTCTTCTTCTTTTAGATTTGATTGGCGGTTGGCAACCAGCCCACAGGTGCATTACCCCCACTGACTTGATTATCATCACTCTACATCAAGGGTGTCAAACTCATTCCATGGAGGGCCAAGACCCTGCAGGTTTTACCTCCACCCAGTGTCTTCAACAGGTGATTTCATCAAATTTCTTCCAACTGATTGCTGATCAGTGAAAACACCTGCTGAAGACACTGGGTGGAAGTAAAACATGCAGGGTCTTGGCCCTCCATGGAATGAGTTTGACACCCCTGCTCTACATCTTCTTTGGAGTTCTTATAAGGAGTTCTGAACAACTTCCTATGGATGAAAAAAATATTCGCCCTTGGACTCTATACATATTTAAATATATTTACATATTAATGTAAATGTGTGCATGCATAAAAACACAGCACATAGTACATTATCACTCTACTGTATATCATTATTCAAGAAATCTGTCTGTCTGTCTGTCTGTCACAGGCACACACTGTGTTCCTATGATGTCACATGACCATTTAAGGAGTTCTGAACAACTCCTTTGAACAACTCCTCCTATGATGTCATATAGACATCATAGACACATTGTGAGGTCAGAACACTTTCTACGGGCATGCAGAAATGCTTGCTTACACTTGCTTTCTACAGGCATGCAGAAATACTTGATTAACCATGTCAAAGTTCAAAGGCAGGCATCACCATGGTTAAACCTTCTACGGGCATGCAGAAATGCTTGCTTACACCAGCTTTCTACGGGCATGCAGAAATTCTGTCAAATTCTGAACAATAGAAATTTACTGTTACCATGGCAACAGTAACCATGGTGATGCCTGTCTTTGATCTTTGACATGGTTACATGTGAACAACTCCTTTTGTGGTGACTCACATACCCGTGCATGCCCGTAGAAACCAAGTATAAGCAGGTATTTCAGCTGCATGCCTGCCTTTGATCTTTGACATGGTTACCATGGCAACAGTAACCATGGTGAAACCTGCCTTTGATCTTTGACGTCACCACTTGTTCCGTGATGCCTGCCTTTGATCTTTGATGATGTTATAGCGACTCCTATGATCGTGAGTGATGCCTGCCTTTGGTCTTTGACATAGTTACCATGGCAACACAAAGTCCTATGACTGTGACACACAGACATAAGCGGTCCTATGATCTTTTGACATCATAGGACATCATGTAGACATCATAGGAACATCATAGGCGGTCCTATGATCTTTTTGCGAGTCCTATGATCATGACACACAGACACAGATTTCTTGAATTTATAGAGTGATGATAGTGCACTATATATCATCACTATCATCTATAAATTCAAGAAATCTCTGTCAGTGTGTGTGTCTGTCAATGTGTCACGGCCAAAGATCATAGGATCGCCTATGACAGGGTGGGCAAACTTTTTGGCTCAGGAGCCACATTGACTTTTAAAATTTGACAGACGGGCTGGGCCAGGACCAGATGCATATTAAAGCATATCATATCATATCAGCATATCAAAGATAAACATAAAAATGGCATTACAGTGTTAATACTTACATTCACTTTTAGTGGGAGCAGTGTTGTTGATCACCCTTTTTTGCCAGGGCTTCAAAGTCTGTTGTTAGTTTTGTTGTGGCAATTCTCAAAACAGATCTTGAGGTGTTCATCACTCAACTGGGATCTGTGAGGTGCTTTGTTGGTGTTCATCACACTAAAAGTCTGTTCACAGACATACGTAGATCCAAACAACACTAACATCCTCTGTGCCATCTTCTGGATGCTTGGAAATTTTGCTGGGCTTAATGAAGCATAAAACTCATCCAGTTTAAGGGAGTGGAATTTCTCCTTCAAGATGGTGGCACACTGGAGATCAATCAGTTACAACTGCAACTCCTGTGGCACCGTTTCAGGATCTTGTGTGAAGGGACTCATGACACCAGCTGAAGTGACTTGTCAATTTTTCCAAAATCAGAGAACCGACGGCAGAATTCTCCATGCAGGTCATTTCCTGTATTTTTTCACGTCGAAGGGCCTCTTTCAGTGTAGCCAGCGTGGGGAAATGAGTGAATGACTTGTTTGACATTTACTTTGAGAATAAAGCCAGCTTGGTTTTGAAGGCTCTGACGTCTGTGTACATTTCATGCACAAACTGGTCTTTCCCTTGTAGCTTCACGTTCAGCTCATTCACGTGTGTCAGTATGTCATCATTCATTCATTCAGGCGAGACACCCTGGACAGATCGCCAGTCCATCGCAGGGCCAACACAGAGAGACAGACAACCATTCACTCTCACATCCATACCTAAGGACAATTTAGAATCCCCAGTTTTGATGCCAATTAACCTAACTTGCATGTTTTTGGCATGTGGGAGGAAACCGGAGAAATCCTGGAGTAAACCCACGCAGACACGGGGAGAACATGCAAACTCCACACAGATCACTGTTGGTCGGGGGCTGGGATCGAACCCAGGATCCTGGGTTCCCCTTGGCCGGGAACTTGGAAAGCTAAATCACAAAGCCAATCGGTATCACTCAGCTCAGGAAAATCGTCAGTTTTCTCAAGTTGCTCCAAGAATGAGATAATCTCCTGTTTCAGCTCCCACAATTCACTTTCCCCAAACTTAACCAGCGGACACTGGAATGATAAAGCAAGTCCTGGTGATCGGCGTCAGTCTCTTCAAGAAACTTAATAAACTGATGATGCTGAAATCCCCTCGCTTGAATAAAGTTAACGAGCTTTACAACTGGCTTCACTACGTGGTCAAGCTGCAATACGGATTTGCACAGTGCTTCCTGGTGGATTATGCGGTGTAAGAAAATTACCTCCTGTTCGGGGTTGTCCTCTTTCACCCTCTCCTGGATTCTTTTGAGCAACCCGAGGTTTTTTCCTGTCAGATTTGGCGATCCATCTGTGGTAACGTTGGCGAGCTTACTCCAAGGTAGAAGACCCCCGACACGCTGTTACTCGCATTTTCCCTTTTGGCCAAAAACTCCTCCGTTATCTCAAAATTGTCATTAATCCCTCTGATGAAAAAGTATTTAGTTGTTCATTCCTTATTAAACACTTGGCACTCACTGTCAACTTTTCTTTTCTTTGGCCCACTCATTGTCGCAAATGGGTTCTGCTGTCAGAGCAGTAGCAGAATAATAACAGAGTAGCCCGGGCGCTGCAAAATCAAGTGTTTTGCTGCGCCTAATGCGCCACCTGGTGGAATTACTAGGCATTACAGGACAAGGTCAAACGAATGCAGTCATAATTATGATTTGGCCAATTATGTACCAATCTTTGGCGGGCCGGATGTGGCCTGTGGGCTGTAGTTTGCCCATCATCATGCAGACACCACCACCATGGTGTCTGCATGATGTCCTATGATGTTCCTATGTATAACGACTCCTTATGTGATCTCAATGTGGTGTCCTATGATGTACCTACAGGACTTGCTAAAAGATCATAGGATCGCCTATGATGTTAAGATAAGATAAGATAAGCCTTTATTAGTCCCACAATGGGGAAATTCCAGGATTGCAAAAGCACAGGGATAGCAACACTCAGAGCAATAATTAAGAAGATACAAAAAATAAAAATAAGAGCAGTGAATATACATACGTACACATAAATATATAAATATAGTGTAACGTCGGGGCCATGTTAAGGGGGGCAGGGATTTCCCAGCATGCTTTACCAGTTGAAAACGTTACTGTGTGTGTGTATTAAATGTGTTATTACTGAGTTATACTGCTGTGTCATTATAACTGAGTTATAATGACCCAGCAGTGTTTAGCAGGATTAGTGCAAGATGTATCATGTGTGTGTAACCATGATTGAAACGGAGGTCTGGGAGAATGACCTCCCCTCCTCTCTGTGCTCAGAAGTAGGTTGGGGGTCGGTGGTGTGTAAATAAAGCCTGTTCATCACAACCATCTTGCTCCTCTTTCTTTGTGTGAATCCCGCAAACGTCACACTGGTGTCAGGAGTGGGCATGGAGCAAGATGAGGATCCAGGCGGAGGTCCAACGGCCGAAGCGGTTCATCGCTCAGCTGGGAACGGAGCGTAGAGCTGAGACGCCGGCACCCCCGGAGAGGCTCGCCACGATGGACGGAGCAGCAGACCCGACGGGACTGAGCAGAGCAAACCAGCCCTGTTTCCCGCCCTTTTCAGGGCAGGACGGGCTGGCGATTCCAGAGCAATTACGAGCAGCGATTGACCGGGAGATGACCGTCCCATCCTTCCAGCAGCGGGCCAAGATTCCCCGCTACAACGGCGAGAACCTGTTGGATGACCACCTGGCCCAGGTCGAGTTGGCTGCCGCGCTGAACGACTGGTCATCGGAGGAAACCACCGTGCTGAGAGCGAGTGGGAGGAAGAGCTACGGCAGATCACAGCAGTGCGTGCACGAAGGAGACAGCGGCGGCGACGCGAGGAAGGGTGACTTCCGCTGCACAGAGCCAGGGTACATCGCATGGTACTGCCCCGCACACAGCGCACGACAAACTGGCCCCTCGCCGACGTTAAATTAGAGCGAGGTGGCATGGACGGGGAAAAAGCCGCCTCCTGCAGATGCTTCCTCCTGCAGTGACGTCACAGAGGCCTTTGGAGCACAGCAGCAGCGGAGCGAGCAGGACAGATCCGGTCTTTTCCCGGGCTCGGCAGGGGCTGGACGCCTGGACGCGGGCCAGCGGCCGCCTGGGAGGTCCTGGCAGCGGTGGGAGTCATGGGACTCCCGCTGCCAGAGGAGGAACTGTGCGTGTCCTACCTCCACTCGCAGATGTTTTCCCTTTCGGTGACGTCACGGAGGCCCTCGGGGCAGCAGCGACGCAGCGGAGTGAGCAGGACAGAGATCCGGCCATTTTTCCAGGCGCGGCAAGGGCTGGACGCATGGACGCGGGCCAGCAGCCGCCTGGGAGACCTGGCAGTGGTGGGAGTCGGCCGGAGCGGGCTTGGGACTCCCGCTGCCAGGGAAGGGACTGTGCATGGTCCTACAGAGGCTGTCAGATGTGTCCATCCGTCCGCTGGTGGCCAAACCGGAACCCTACCCCAACCAGATATTCCGACCGAGACTCAGATGGACACTGGATGGCCCGTGCATGCCGCCCCGGCACCGGGCTGACTCGCGCTGGATTTCTGAAAGTGGACTTTGAATTTTCTGGGGACAGAAACCAGTCCGGGGGGGGGGGGGCAGTGTAACGTCAGGGCCATGTTAAGGGGGGCAGGGATTTCCCAGCATGCTTTGCCAGTTGAAAATGTTACTGTGTGTGTGTATTAAATGTGTTATTACTGAGTTATACTGCTGTGTCATTATAACTGCGTTATAATGACCCAGCAGTGTTTAGCAGGATTAGGGCAAGCTGTATCATGTGTGTGTAACCATGATTGAAACGGAGGTCTGGGAGAATGACCTCCCCTCCTCTCTGTGCTCAGAAGTAGGTTGGGGGTCGGTGGTGTGTAAATAAAGCCTGTTCATCACAACCATCTTGCTCCTCTTTCTTTGTGTGAATTCCGCAAACGTCACAATATATACAAAGTGCGGAGCATTGTAGCAAGATGGAATAAACAGCATAACCGTCTACTTAGTTATCCTACGTAGTATGAGTATGTACCCATGCATATTGTCACCCTCCGTAGCGACTGATATTGTCCTAGTTGTATACTGGAGGGGACCATTTGTGTAAGTCTGTTGCGTCCTTTGCGTTCAGTACTATTAGGTTGTCACGTTTTTTTGCTATCTCTGCAAGCATCCCTGCTTAGGTTATACAGTCTGACAGCCGTAGGTAGGAAGGACCTGCAAAACCTCTCGGTTGCGCACCTAGGATGATGTAGTCTACTGCTAAATGAGCTCCTCAGTGCGTTCAGTATGTCCTGCATAGGGTGGGACTCGGACTCCAGCAAAGATGACAGTTTAGCCACCATCCTTCTCTCTCCCATCTCCTCCACTGGGTCAAGGTATTTCCCCAGGACAGAGCTAGCTTTCTTGATCACTTTGTTCAGTCTCTTTCTATCGGCTGCTGCAATGCCGTCGCCCCAGCAGACCACTCCAAAAGTGATGGCTGATGCCACCACCGTGTCGTAGAATGTCTTCAGCAGCACCCCTTGTACACCAAAAGACCTGAGCCTCCTCAGTAGGAACAGCCTGCGCTGTCCCTTCTTGTAGAGTGCGTCAGTATTGTGTGACCAGTCTAGTTTATCGTTCAGATGAACACCCAGGTACTTGCAGGATGTCACCATCTCAATGTCCGTTCCCTGTATGTTTACTGGTGCTGTGAGGGGTTGTCCTTGCCTGCGGTAGTCCACCACCAGCTCCTTAGTTTTCCTCGCGTTGATCTGGAGACAGTTCCAATGGCACCAGTCCACGAAGTCCTGGATAAGTCCTCTGTACTCAGCTTCATCTCCGCTGGAGATGAGGCCGACAATCGCAGAGTCGTCAGAGAACTTCTGTAGATGGCAGTGTGTTGGGTTGTGTGAGAAGTCCGCAGTATAAAGGGTGAACAGGAAGGGAGCCAAAACCGTTCCCTGGGGGCCCCCCGTGCTGTTCCTATGATATCTACATGATGTCCTATGATGTCTACATGATGTCTATATGATGTCATATAGACCATCACTCACAATCATACGACTCGCTATGACATAATCAAAGATCAATGCAGGCATCATAGGACTCGCTATGACATCATCAAAATTCCGAAGCAGTAAATCTGGAAATTTCACTCAGTAAGGGAGAAGGCAAATCAAAATCAGGTAAACTCTGGAATGGGAGTTGGCAGAAACAGGAAAGAAGAGCTACTCCTCACCCGATTAAGAATAGGACACACTACTTTAAACCAGACGAATATGAAGCAGTAAATCTGGAAATCTCACTCAGTAAGTCAGAAGGCAAATCAATAATTAAAAATTATATAGTGGAAAAGTGGCAAGAATATTGGGACTCAATAGATACAGGAAGACATCTTTATGACATTCTAAAAGCAGGTAAACTCTGGAATGGGAGTTGGCAGAAACAGGAAAGAAGAGATACTCATTACTCGATTAAGAATAGGACACACTAATTTAAACCTACATAAATGGAGAGCAATAGAGTGAGGAGAACTGCTGCACATCAAGAAAGATGCCGTGAAGATGAAACAGCTGAGGTATGAGCAGTACGTCACAGGCATGACTGTGTTGCACGTCAGAAAAGATGCCGTGAATATGAAACACCTGAGGTTCGAGCAGTACGTCGCAGGCATGACTGTGAACAACACACCCATCTGAGACAGGAGGAGACCCTTCAGCAGCATAGGGTACGACAAATAAGGGATGCAAAGACAGACAGGAGATGTGTGGCAGTGCACCATGCACGTGTTGAGTCAGTTGAAGCCCGAAATGCCTTCCAAGCGAGTGACGCTGCATGCCAGGTAAGGCACAGAGAAGCTGAGACCGAGGAGATGCGGAATAGTCGGCTGGCCAGGGACAGTGAATGCCATGCAAAGCACAGAGAAGCTGAGACCGAGGAGATGCGGAATAGTCGGCTGACCGCCAACACTACACGCCAGGCAAGGCACAGAGAAGCTGAGACCAAGGAGATGCGGAATAGTCGGCTGGCCAGGGACAGTGAATGCCATGCAAAGCACAGAGACGCTGAGACCGAGGAGATGCGGAATAGTCGGTTGACCGCCAACACTACACGCCAGGCAAAGCACAGAGAAGCTGAGACAGAGGAGATACGGAATAGTTGGCTAGCCGCCAACACTGCACACAAGGCAAGGCACAAAGCTGAGACCAAGGAGAAGCGGAATAGTCGGCTGGCCGCCAATGCTGCACGCCAGGCAAGGCACAGAGAAGCTGAGACCAAGGAGATGCGGAATAGTTGGCTGGCCAGGGACAGTGAATGCCAGGCAAGGCACAGCGAAGCTGAGACCGAGGAGATGCGGAATGGTCGTCTGGCCAGGGATGCCTTGCGCCATCATGAAATGCATTGTGCACGTCTGGAACGGGTGTACAAAAATAACCATAATCTCGCTCGGTGTGATGATACAGACTTCTTCCAAGAGGACATTTATGGCGCTTACAGACACACACTGAATAAGACATCACTGTTTGAGTGTCCTACATGCTCACATTGTGGTGCCTATACATGGAAAGAGGAGAGGAAAGGATTTTGTTGCATGTCCGGAAAGATAGACCTCACTTACGATGCCACAAAATCCAAGCCTTGCTCAATCCCACCACAACCACCAGATGCTACCAAGGACCTTTTCATTAATCAGAACTTTGTTAAACAAGCAAAACAATACAACAATGCATTGGCAATGGCAAGTATTGGCATTAAGGAGATCCCTATGCCTGGCTTCAACCCAGGCATACGTATACAAGGTAAAGTTTATCATTACATTGTGATGCTCCTCTTCCTGAACAGGGTCAAAAACCACTCTTTGCTCAGATCTATTTTCATGATCCTGCCCATGAACTGGAATTACAACG
Source organism: Pholidichthys leucotaenia (assembly GCA_020510985.1). Taxonomy (NCBI): domain Eukaryota; kingdom Metazoa; phylum Chordata; class Actinopteri; order Cichliformes; family Pholidichthyidae; genus Pholidichthys; species Pholidichthys leucotaenia. The sequence continues at coordinate 219,482,308 of CM035840.1, forward strand.
CACCCATCCCTCAACCAGTGGTCTGAACGAAGACTTTTTGCTGAAGGCACAACAGGCTATTCATGAGTCCAACCCATACGTGCAACAATTTCAGTCAGCAATTGAGTATGTTACTCAAAATGACAATGCCAATGAGCTGAGAATTGTCCTCACAGCTCACACTCAACATCGTGACCTTCATCACGGCACTGTGAATCTTCCATCACTAGATAGTGATGTTGCTGTCATTGCTCCAGGGACAAGTCTTACTGAGCAGTTTGGGAAGCTGGCTGTCGCCCTTCACCTCAGAGGAGGAACACTTCAATCGGTGCCATGCATCTAGCATATGATCCATTATCTTATGTGCTTCTGCCACAGGGTTCCCAAGGATATCACACTGGACTTGCAGGTATCACACCTACATGCTTTTACTGTTTCCACCTACAAGTGCGCAACACTACTCATCACTTCAATTTACTGCTTCGTGGTGGAAGACTCACACAACAGTATGTATGTGACATGATGGTAAAAACTGAGTCACAACGTCTTAACTGGATTCGCCACAACCAGAAATCTATCAAGGCAGAAAAGTATAAAGTCATTGTTGATGCACTGAGTACTAACACTAAGATCACCCCAGGATGTCTAACCATCCTGCCACCCACAATTTATGGATCACCACGATGGCCTTGGTCAGAGTCAAAGGCAAACCAGACTTTTTCCTCACCTTCACTTGCAACTCCAACTGGCCGGAAATTACTGGATCACTTTTTCAGGGGCAACAGACCAATCAAAGACCAGACATCATTGCTAGAGTATTCCACATGAAGGTGGAAGTGTCAACGATGGACCTCACAAGCCATCAATGAGACGCCGAGAGCCAGCCGATGAGTTTGCGTATTTTATTAACACAGGATAACAGTGCAAAATAATAAGCCACGTGGGGCCAAAATGCGAACATACCGTACACTTAGGTTCCAAATTTACAGATTACGAGAGAAAGGCACACTGTGAAACAGAATAAGAGGGAAACTACTTACTAAGGGAAGAAAACTCCAGAATCCTAAGACGGAGGTTAGACCAAAGAATGTTTGACAAGGTCGCAGCCCGGAGTAACCTGAGCTGCTCCCTTAAATAGGGCTTCACAGGATACTCAGGTGATGAGAATGTCATCAGCTGATTGATTACCAGCCATCCCAGCAGAGCGCAGCTCTGACAGCCGGAAGCCCTGCTGAGATGCTGTCACAATAAGAGCCCGAAGGCCCTGTGGTAAACCAGAGTAGAGAACAGAGAACTACCGGACAACCCGAGTGCGGACAGAGTCAGCACTCGGACTATAACAGTAGCCCCCTTTCGCAAGGCGAATTCCAGGCGCCATGTAACATCAAAGCCCCCCACCCACCCAGAGGGTCAACAGGACCACCCCAGGGAGGGAAACGGGGGAAAGGCCAGGCGGGCAAGAAACAAGGCTCAAAATCAAGGACAGAAAAAAAAAACCTCCAACAACCAGAATATGGCAACCAGTACAGAAGAAGAACATGCACATACACTGTACACAGGAAAAAAAAACCCATGAGGAGAAGATCAGAGGAAAAAAACTCAAAATGACCACAAGCAAAGCCTCAGAGAAAACAGGAACTCAAATACAGGCACAACATTGCAGCACGTCCCATAATACCGGGGGGACAGAAAAAAAAACCTCAAGCCACAAAGCAGCGATACATACAGTTCAGTGTAAAATTACCATACGCGAGGAGGAAGAGAAAAAAAAAACAACACGCTACCGGGCGGTGACATACAACAGTTCAATAAAGATAAATAAACTGCACAGGCAACACAGAAAACGACCCTCAGATTACAGAGGAGAGGGGGAAAAAAAAACACACGCTAAAGAGTGGTGATAAACAGTTCAAAATAGCTCAAGACCCCAAACACAAAAGCATCCCGAATCATACAGAGGAGGGAGGGGGGGGAAAGGGATGACAACAGGCAGAGCGCAATGGAGGAAAAAAAACATAAGTTCAGGTGGTCTGCCTGCGTCTAGCGTCCAGATCGCTAATAGGGGAAAAAGGATCAGTTCGGGCGGCCTACCCCAGTCCCAGGCCCGGAAAAACAGTACTTCTGGCGGCCGGACCAGGCGCCCGAATAGAAAGGGCAGTCTGTCGGGCGGCCGACCCAGAACGCCAAACGGGCGAAGCAATGTCCCAGGCGGCCGACCCATGTCATTCCGCCACCAGAACCACAGGAGAGCACTCGGAGACGGCCTCCCTATGGAGAGGGATAGCAAGGGAGAGCTGAGCCGAAAACGAGAAGTCCCAGCGGCCCCCGATGGATGGAAACAAGGAGAGGGGAAAAAATGAGGGACCAGTCCAGCTGTGATCAGCGGAGGATCTGCAGCTCCACCTCCGAACTTCACTGGAATAGGCACCGTCCTCCTGTCGGATCCCACGTGAGCCCGAGCTGCACCCACGATGGACCCCGATCGGATCGCGGCTACACCCACGATGGACCCCGATCGGATCGCGGCTGCCCCCACGATGGACCACGATTGGGTCGCGGCTGCACCCACGATGGACCCCAACTGGGTCACGGCTGCACCCACGATGGACCCCGACTGGGTCGGAGCAGCACCAGCAACGACCTCCAACCCCGAGCCCAGGTCCTCCAGAACAGAGACCAGGACCAACTTATCACTGGCGACCCTGGGAGAAAGCTCAGGAGAGGGAAAAGGACTGGAATCAGGATCACCGGCAGCGACAGAACCCAGCGAGACAGGCTTGGATGCAGCGGACGGCTGCACCCGGCTCGTCTCCCCGAGAGACAGGCAAAAATGCTCAAGAGTAGAAACGAGGAAGACAAAATAGAGCACTTGCCTGATCTCGAGTTCTGTCGCCGTCCAGGACTTTGGCGATCCGGGTTCAGGACGAAGAAGGACGTCCTCTGGCTCCCATTGGGCTATGGCAGGCTCCGCAGCCGGCATGATGGTCTCCACAGTCTGAGGACCCTCCAACGCTGACGTCCACGCCGGCGACCCGCACGGTTTGGTGGCAGGAGATCCTTGACCTGCTGTGTCGAACCACTCCTCCATGGAGACCCAGGGACGCTTAGTCATTAGCGTAGGCTCCAAGAAGCAATCTGCCCTCCTCCTCTGCCCGTGACGTGGCTGCGGGGCTGGATCCAAACTCTCCAGGGCCGCAGGCTCCTTCCTCGTCCGGCAGTGTAGTCCTGACCGCGGGGAACGCTCAGGGGAAGGAGACACAGAAGCAGCAGGTTCACTATTAATTACTGCAGCAGATGGAGGGAGCTCGGGGGACTGTAAACCCCGAGTTCCACCCCCAGGAGTCAGACAAGGCAATTCACTCAGAGAGGGAAAAGAATGAACGTGCACTTGCCTGCTTTGCTGAGGACCGATGGGACCCGCCGCAGTGGAATTGGTTTCTCTCTTCCCCCGCTGGATGGTGACGGAGGGCCCCCCGGGAAGACGAGGAGGAGCCACTCGCAATGGATCGATGACGGGCCTCGTCGAAGCAGGACTTGTGGCACTCACAGCAGCCGGGGAAGGCATCGAGGAGGAGGGGGGGACAGCCGAGGCGAACCGGGCCCGAGGAGCTGACGGGACAGCAGGAACAGACAACCCGGAGGGGGAGGCTGTGGGGTTTCCCTCTTGACGTGACGCAGGAGAAACAGCTGACTGGGAGGCAGAGTTCCTTCGACGACCCGGAACTGGATCCGGATGGGGTTCTCGCAGAGGCTTACCAGTGGCTGTGTGATGACGTTTACTGGCAGAGGGCGAGGTGAAGCCAGGGAAACGCTGCACCTGGGCTGGACGGGCGACAGGAGCTGACTCCCGAGGCGAGGAATGGAGTTGCCCCACCATCGGCCTCCTGCCGGGATTTCCTTCCAGTCCATGGATCTCCCTCCTCGTCGGGGATGCCGTTCTCGGGGAAGGAGGTGAGGGCTCCTTGGCTGCGCTCACGAGCGCTCTCTCTATCTGTACATGTTGTGACACAATCCATGTCACTCGCTCTTTTCCCTCTGGAAAGGAGGTTAGGTGGTATTTTAATAAAGTCCTCTGAGCGAGACCCAGGGGCTCGTATGCTGCATAGGTGGGCATGAGGAGACGGGCTTCTGCCAGGTAGCCATCTACCTCCTGAAGCCACTCGGGGCAATACCCACGCTCGAGAGTGGACATACTGAGCGATACGAGCTCCCCGGAGAGGGGAAAAAACTCAAGTCCAAAGCAAACTCACGGTGACCGGCGTCTCAGTCTGGCTGCGACCTACTGTCAACGATGGCCCTCACGAGCCATCAATGAGACGCCGAGAGCCAGCCGATGAGTTTGCGTATTTTATTAACACAGGATAACAGTGCAAAATAATAAGCCACGTGGGGCTAAAACGCGAACATACACTTAGGTTCCAAATTTACAGATTACGAGAGAAAGGCACACTGTGAAACAGAATAAGAGGGAAACACTTACTAAGGGAAGAAAACTCCAGAATCCTAAGACGGAGGTTAGACCAACGAATGTTCGACGAGGTCGCAGCCCGGAGTAACCTGAGCTGCTCCCTTAAATAGGGCTTCACAGGATACTCAGGTGATGAGAATGTCATCAGCTGATTGATTACCAGCCATCCCAGCAGAGCGCAGCTCTGACAGCCGGAAGCCCCACCGAGATGCTGTCACAATAAGAGCCCGAAGGCCCTTTGGTAAACCAGAGTAGAGAATGGAGAACTACCGGATAACCCGAGTGCTGACTCTGTCCGCACTCGGACCATAACAGGAAGCTCTCCTTACAGACCTCCTAAAGTATGATATCTTGGGACATGTGGATGCATATGTCATGGTGAAAGAAACTCAAAAGAAACATCTTCCACATATACATATGCTCATTACCATGGTACCACAAGACAAACCCAGGACCTCCACTGACATCGATCGTTTCGTCTCTGCAGAGATTCCTGACAGGGAAAAAAATCTGGAACTACATCGCATTGTCATGTCACACATGATTCACGGCCCATGTGGACAATGGAATACTGCTAGTCCATGCATGGTAGACAAAAAGTACTCCAAGGATTACTCAAAAGAACTGAGACAACACACAAGCTTTTCAGACAACTCTTACCCTCTGTACCGCAGACAGGCGGAAGGAGTACCTGGCTCTCCAGTTACAAAGACCATCAGAGGTGGCACTGTGTCTGTTGATAATAGGTGGGCTGTGCCATGCAATCCATACATCCTGCTACAATACAATGCGCATATTAACCTTGAAATCGTCTGTGCTGTCTCCAGTGTCAAATATCTCTACAAATACTTAAGAGAAGGGGCCAGATCAGTGCCTGGTGAAGTTGGACACCCTTGAGGAACTTCAACATGAAGAAGTGACACATTACGAATTAGGACATTACATCACTGCATCTGAGGCATACTGGCGTATATATGATTTTCCCATCTAGCGGAAACAGCTACCAGTAAGGATGCTGGCAATTCACCTAGAGGATGAACAGGTCATCACGTTCAATGATGAAGGCGCTGCCCAGAACCTATTGGACACAGGGCCACCTGCCACTACATTAACTGCCTTTTTTGAACCCATGGATCTACATCCAGACATGCAACACATTGTATACCCAGATGTCTTTCAACGCTTCACGTACACACAGAAGAAATTTCAATTGCGGAAGAAAACATTAAGTTTCCACCATGACTGCATGGGTGACACTGTTGGACGAATCCCAGTGATTGCCTTTAACTCACACAATGCTGAACATTTCTATCTCAGAATGCTTTTGTACCATGTGCCAGGACCAACATCCTTCACAGACCTCCGTAAAGTTGGAAATGTGGTCATGGACACCTATCTGGCTGCCTGCACTGCACATGGCATTGTTGACAGTGATCAAGAAATAGATTCCATTATGGAAGAGGCAGCAAATGTGACATTTGGCACAGCACTGCATGAAGTATTTGCCAACATGCTCATGTTTGTACTTACAGGACAGCACTTGTAGTTCTGGGAAAGGCACAAGCATGTTCTTTGTGAAGATTTCATTCACAGAGCCAGCGTGAATGAGCCAGATGACTATGCTGTGAATCAAGTGCTACTAGACCTTAAGGACCATGTTGAAAGACATGGTTTTTACCCTACATGGAAACTATGGAATCCCTGAGCCTGATCCACTTCACATCAACAGTAGAATTCCTAACATTATACAGCACGAGACTGAGCACAACATGGAGGAACTTCAAGCTCACATTACTGTCACAGAGAACAGACTTAATCATGAGCAGCAAGCAGTTGTTACAACAGTGATGGAAAGCATGAAGCAGGGACTTGGCAAAATGATAGCACTTGATACAAGTGGCGGGACTGGGAAAACATTCATATTATGCCACATTCTCAACAAAGTTTGCGCACAGGGCAAAGTAGCTCTTGCAACAGCTGTAAATGGCATTGCAGCTACTCTGCTGCCTAAAGGCACCACCTTTCACAGTAGAACAAAATGTCCTCTCATCACTCTATAAATTCAAGAAATCTCTGTGTGTCTGTCTGTGTGTCTGTCACGTTTATAGGACAACATCATAGGATGGCCTATGATGTCTGCCTCAGGCATCATAGGACGGCCTATGATGATCCTGTGATCTCAGGGCATCATAGGACTCGCAATGCCGTCATAAAGATATGATGTCTATATGACGGCACATAGACAGAGCACATCATAGGATGGCCTATCGGCACATAGACAGAGCCCAATAATGATCCTATGATCTCAGGGCATCATAGGACTCGCAATGCCGTCATAAAGATATGATGTCTATATGACAGCACATAGACAGAGCACATCATAGGACGGCCTATCATATGATGGCCTATGATGATCCTATGATCTCATGCATAGGACTCGCGATGCCGTCATAAAAATATGATGTCTATATGACGGCACATAGACAGAGCACATCATAGGACAGCCTATGATGTCATAGGACATCCCCCTATGATCTCAGGGCATCATAGGACTCGCAATGCCGTCATAAAGATGTGATGTCTATATGACAGCACGTAGACAGAGCACATCATAGGATTTCCTATGATGTGGACATCACCCTATGATCTCAGGGCATATATGATGGCACATAGAGCACATCATAGGATGGTCTATGATGTCATAGGACATCACCCTATGATCTCAGGGCATCATAGGACTCACGATGCTGTCATAAAAATATGATGTCTATACGACGGCACATAGACAGAGCACATCATACGATGTTCTAGATGTCGTAGGACATCACCCTATGATCTCAGGGCATATATCACGGCACATAGACAGAGCACATCATAGGATTTCCTATGATGTGGACATCACCCTATGATCTCAGGGCATATATGATGGCACATAGAGCACATCATAGGATGGTCTATGATGTCATAGGACATCTGACATAACGTTCGGCTCAGGAGACGCACACACACAGGCTCAGAGTAGTTCAAACTGTTTATTAACAACAGGGATGTTTGGGTGCGTGTCTGCGGAATGTTAATGTGTTGGTGGTGGCGTCTGCTTCGGACCCAGAGGCAGGAGACCGTTCAGCCGGCAACCCTATGGGAGAAATTGGACACAGGGTGATGAGCACACACCAACACAGGAGGAGAATAGGCGAGGGAGAGAAGCTTACTTGTTTGAGCAGATGACTGGCGCTTCAAGGATGGAAGCCCGGGAGACAGCCACCTGCAGGGCTCGGTGCAGCAGCGAGGAGAGACGAGGGACGGGATTGTCCGCCGCCGAGGAATCCACCTGTGCACAGGGGAGCAAACTGGAGAGATGAGGTAAGTGATCTTCTTACCGGTAAAGAGGATGCTGAAGAGAATGTGGTAGAAGTCCATGCAAGGGAAATGAAGTCTACGGCTTCAGGCCGACGCTCAGGGCGAGGCGGCTTTTATCCTTCGCCGCTGACGAGTAGCAGGTGCGTGGGCAGGTGGCGCCGCTGATGAATGGCGCGGCGTGACAGTACTCCCCCCTCTAGCAGCGCCTCCTGGCGATGGCTTATCCGGGTGCGCTCGGTGGAAGTCCGCGATGAGCGATGGGTCCAACACAAACGACGGGGGCACCCACTGTCGATGCTCGGGCCCATAGCCCTCCCAGTCCATCAAGTATTGCAACCCACGACCCCGGCGCCGGGAGTCCAGGATGGAGGAGGCGGACCAGGCCGGATGGCCACCAACCATCCGGGGCGCGGGTTGCGCTGCAGGAGGAGGGCAAAGGGGGTCAGTAACCGCCAGTTTCACCTTCGACACGTGGAAAGTAGGATGAATGCGGAGGGAGGGGGGAATAGCCACGCGCACAGCCACCAGGTTGATGATCCGGGTGACGGGGTAGGGACCCATGAAGCGCTGTGCCAGCTTTCTCCTCTCGCCTTTTAGAGTGACGTCCTGGGTGGAAATGTAAACAAGCTGCCCAACTCTGTACGCCGGGGCAGGTCTCCTACGCCGGTCCGCCACAGTCCTGTTGCGCTCCGCTGTGCGCAATAGCGCATGGCGCGTGGCAGCCCAGGTGGAGCGGAACTGCCTGAGATGGGCCCTGACTGACGGGACAGTTACTTCACTCTCCTGCTCCGGAAACAGCGGGGGGTCGTAACCCAGGGATGCTTTGAAGGGGGACATCCCTGTAGCAGAAGAGCGAGCGGTGTTGTGGGCATATTCAACCCAGGCAAGATGGTTGCTCCAGGACGCGGGTTTGGATCTGGACACACAGCGGAGCGCAGCCTCCAGCTCCTGGTTGGTCCTCTCACACTGCCCGTTGGATTGGGGGTGATGGCCAGAGGAGAGGCTCACCTTGGCTCCGATGGCGTTGCAGAAAGACCTCCAAACCTCAGATGAAAACTGGGGGCCCCGGTCCGAGACCACGTCCACCGGAATCCCATGCAGCCTGACCACGTGTTGGACGAGGAGGTCCGCCGTCTCCAGGGCAGTAGGGAGGCCTCGCAGGGGGACGAAGTGCACGGCCTTGGAGAAGCGGTCCACGATGGTCAGGATGGTGTCATAGGAGTTGGAGATGGGGAGTCCGGTGACGAAATCCAGAGCGATGTGCGACCAGGGCCTGCCAGGGACGGGCAGGGGCTGGAGCAGACCCGCTGGAGGGGCATTTCCCGACTTGCAGGTGGCACAGATTGGGCAAGCCCGGGCGTAGCGGGCTGCATCCCTCCGCAGGCCTGGCCACCAAAAGGACCGTTGGAGGAGATCTATCATCCGGGAGGTGCCAGGGTGACAGGTGAGCTTGGAGGTGTGGAGCCAGTGGATGACCTCTCCTCGGACCGCGGATAGCACGAACAGCCTCCCCTCCGGTCCGCCGCCAGGGTCAGGTTCCACCTCCTGTGCCTTCCGGATCTTGCTCTCAATGTCCCACGAGATGGCTCCCACGACGCACGACCTGGGCAGGATGGAGTGGGGCGCCTCCTCCGACTCCACGGGGGCGAACTGCCTGGAGAGGGCGTCAGGCAGGACGTTCTTAGAGCCAGGCCTGAAGGTGATGGAAAATTGGAACCTGGCGAAGAACAGGGACCAGCGCGGCTGGCGGGCGTTCAGGCGCTTGGCAGACCGTAAGTATTCCAGGTTCTTGTGGTCCGTGAGGACCACAAACGGCAGGCTTGCCCCCTCTAACCAGTGGCGCCACTCCTGCAGGGCGAGCTTGATGGCCAAGAGCTCTCTGTCCCCCACATCGTAGTTTCTCTCCGCCGGGGACAAGCGCCGGGAGAAGAAGGCGCACGGTTGCTTGGCGCCATCGTCCGGTGACCGCTGGGACAGCACTGCTCCCACTCCCGTGTCCGAGGCGTCTACCTCTACAATGCACTGCAACGCGGGGTCGACCTGGCGAAGGACCCGGGAGGAGGAGAATTCCGCCTTCAGCGCCTCAAAGGCGGCAGCGACCTCTTCGGTCCACCGGAACGGGACCTTCGGGGACGTGAGGCGGGTCAGTGGTCCAACGATGGCACTGAAGTTGGGAACAAAGCGGCGGTAGAAATTGGCGAAGCCAACAAATTGCTGCACCTGCTTCCGGGATGCAGGTGTAGGCCATTCCACCACCGCCTTTACCTTCTCTGGGTCGGGGAGCACCTTATCGTGGGCGATGATGAACCCCAGGAAGGACGTACTCCTGGCGTAAAATTCACACTTTTCTGCCTTAACGTACAGACGGTTCTCCAGCAGCCTTTGGAGGACCCGCCTCACGTGGACCTGGTGCTCATCCCTGGACTTGGAGAAGATGAGGATATCGTCCAGGTAGACGAACACGAAAAGGCCAATGAAGTCCCGGAGGACGTCATTAATGAGGCGCTGGAAGACTGCAGGAGCGTTGGTCAACCCGAACGGCATCACCAAATATTCAAAGTGGCCGTTCGGGGTACGGAAGGCCGTTTTCCACTCATCTCCCTCCCGGATCCGGACGAGGTGGTAAGCGCTGCGTAGGTCCAGCTTGGTGAACCAGGTCGCCCCCTGGAGGGAGTGGAAAGCAGTGTCCATGAGAGGCAGGGTGTAACGGTCCCTCTCCGTGATATTATTGAGGACCCGGTAGTCGATACAAGGGCGGAGGGACCCATCCTTTTTCCCCACGAAGAAGAACCCTGCCCCCACGGGTGACGATGATGGGCGGATAATCCCAGCACTTAACGATTCCTTCAGGTAGGCGTTCATCGTCTCCTTCTCCGGCGCAGACAGGCTGTAAAGGCGACCAGAAGGTAAGGGAGCCCCCTGGCGGAGGTTGATGGCGCAGTCATAGGGCCGATGAGGGGGAAGAGACATAGCTTTCGCTTTGCTGAACACCATACCCAGGTCGTGAAATTCTGGGGGCACCAGAGACAGGTCCGGGGGTGCAGCGTCCGTCGCAGGGGGAGGAGCGGACGGAGAGCAGGCAGCGGACTGAAGGCAGGTGCCCATACAGAACGTACTCCATGCCGAGATCCCAGCTGATTTCCAATCCAGGACCGGATTGTGAAGGCGGAGCCAGGGATACCCCAGGATGACGGGCGACACAGAGTTGGGAAGGACGTAAAAGGTCATCTCCTCCCGGTGGTTTCCCGAGATGATGACCGGTAGGGGAACAGTTTGATGTGTCACTCTCCCGAGGGTGGCACGGGAGAGGTGGATCAGGGAGATGGGAGAGTTGAGTGCCTGGCAGCGGATGCCCAATCGGGTTGCCAGGCTTTGTGAAATGAAGCTGCCTTCTGCGCCCGAATCCACCAGTGCGTGGGTGAGGTGCCCAGTAGGGTTATGGCAGAAACGGATGGGCAGCTTCAATTGAGTAAGTGATCCTAACCGATTGACATCCGCGAGGCTTCCAACAGTGACTCGCGGACCCCACCGACTGGCTTTCCGTGGACAACGCTCCACGGTGTGTTGGTCGCCTCCGCAATACATGCAGAGGCCCAACTCACGGCGGCGTTGTTTCTCCACAGGGGAAAGTTTAGTCCAGCCCGTCACCATCGGCTCCGACTCCTCGGGGCGTGATGCTGGCGGCGCCGCCAGGGGGCGAGCTTGGAACAGGTGCGGCGAGGCTCCACGAGGGCGAGAAGAAGAAGACCTCCGCCCCGAGGAGCGCTCGCGCAGCCTGTTATCCAAACTTATCGCTAAGGATGTCAGCTCCGCTAGCGTCCCAGGGATATCCCGACCAGCCAGTTCATCCCTCAGATCACTATTGAGGCTGCGGAGGAACAGGCCACAGAGGGAGCGTTCCTCCCAGCCCAATTCCTCCGCCGCTACCCGGAAGTCGACCGAGTGGTCCGCTGCCGACCGGCTTCCCTGCTGGAGAGCGAGAAGCCGATCGACCTGGACCGTTTCGGTTTGTGAGTGGTCAAAGACCTCCAGAAAGCGCCTCACGAATTGGTCATAGGTGAGGGTGGCATAACTGGGCCTCACCATTACGGTGTAGGTCCAGGTTAACGCACGCCCCTCCAGAAGATTCCCTATGTAACCAATTCGGCTGTGATCCGAGGGAAAATCTCCGGGCACACGGTGGAACACGGACTCACACTGCATAATAAACCCCCGCGCTCCGCCGAGCTTACCGCTAAAGCGGGCGGGGGTCGGAATCGGCGTGAGCCGAACCGGTGCCACTGGAGCCGGCTGGACGGCCGCTGGAACAGCAGGAGCCGCGCCACCCTGGCGAGTCGGGAGGAACGGCTGTTGGGGGTCCAAGCGGTTCAATCGGTTAGTCAGTTCTAATAATTGATTAAGAACCACCTGTTGCTGATAAACAATCTGATCCACCCGAGCCTCGAGGATGGTAAACCGGTGTGCGAGCCCGCCGTCCGCCGAGCCGCTCTGCTGAAGCCGTACTGACATAACGTTCGGCTCAGGAGACGCACACACACAGGCTCAGAGTAGTTCAAACTGTTTATTAACAACAGGGATGTTTGGGTGCGTGTCTGCGGAATGTTAATGTGTTGGTGGTGGCGTCTGCTTCGGACCCAGAGGCAGGAGACCGTTCAGCCGGCAACCCTATGGGAGAAATTGGACACAGGGTGATGAGCACACACCAACACAGGAGGAGAATAGGCGAGGGAGAGAAGCTTACTTGTTTGAGCAGATGACTGGCGCTTCAAGGATGGAAGCCCGGGAGACAGCCACCTGCAGGGCTCGGTGCAGCAGCGAGGAGAGACGAGGGACGGGATTGTCCGCCGCCGAGGAATCCACCTGTGCACAGGGGAGCAAACTGGAGAGATGAGGTAAGTGATCTTCTTACCGGTAAAGAGGATGCTGAAGAGAATGTGGTAGAAGTCCATGCAAGGGAAATGAAGTCTACGGCTTCAGGCCGACGCTCAGGGCGAGGCGGCTTTTATCCTTCGCCGCTGACGAGTAGCAGGTGCGTGGGCAGGTGGCGCCGCTGATGAATGGCGCGGCGTGACAACATCACCCTATGATCTCAGGGCATCATAGGACTCACGATGCCGTCATAAAAATATGATGTCTATACGATGGCACATAGACAGAGCACATCATAGGATGTTCTACATGTCGTAGGACATCACCCTATGATCTCAGGGCATCATGGCACATAGACAGAGCACATCATAGGATTTCCTATGATGTGGACATCACCCTATGATCTCAGGGCATATATGATGGCACATAGAGCACATCATAGGATGGTCTATGATGTCATAAGACATTCAATTCAATTCAACTTTATTTATATAGCGCCATTTCACAACAACAGTCATCTCATAGCACTATCAACTGTAGGGGGAACCCCCACAGTTGCAGAAAGACCCCAGCAATCAGGCGATCCCCTGTGAGCAAGCACTTGGCGACGGTGGAGAGGAAAAACTCCCTTTTAACAGGAAGAAACCTCCAGCAGAAGCAGGCTCAGGGAGGGGCAGTCATCTGCTGAGACTGGCTGGGGGGTGAGGGGATAGAGAAGAAGAAAAGAACAGACATGTAGAGAGCAAACAGCATGATGGGGACTCAATCTATGGGAGAGAACAAGCAAATGTTAATAACCAGCAAAAAAAATATTTCATTGAGAGTGAGAAAAGGAGTGAGGCCCAGTGCATTACTGGAGGTCCCCCGGCTGACTAAACCTATTAGCAGCATAACTAAGGGAGGGTTCAGAAACACATGATCCCTCCCTAATTGTAGGCTATATCAAAAAGGTAGGTTTTAGCCCTATTCTTAAAAACAGAGATCGAGTCTGACTCCCGAATCCAGATTGGCAGCTGATTCCACAGGAGAGGAGCTTGATAACTGAAGGCTCTGCCTCCCATTGTACTTTTGGAGATTCTGGGTATTACAAGTAATCCTGCATTTTGGGAGCGTAGTGCCCTGTTAGGATAATACGGTAGTATCAGATCTTTTAAATAAAAAGGAGCCTGATTGTTTAGAGCTTTGTAAGTAAGAAGAAGGATTTTAAACTTAATTCTAAACTCTATGGGAAGCCAATGAAGGGAGGCCAGAACCGGAGAGATGTGATCTCTCTTCCTAGTACCTGTTAAAACTCTTGCTGCAGCATTTTGGATCAGCTGAAGACTTTTTAAAGATGTTTTAGGACAGCCTGATAATAAAGAATTACAATAATCTAATCTCAAGCTAACAAAAGCGTGGATCAGTTTCTCAGCATCACTCTGAGACAAGATGCTCCTAATCTTGGCAATATTACGCAAATGATAGAAGGCAGTCTTAGAAACAAATTTAATATGTGAATTGAAGGACAAATCCTGATCAAAAATAACTCCAAGGTTCCTCACAGAGCTATTAAGAGAAAGAGTAACCGCATCCAAACTGAAAGTTTGATTTGGAAAGGAATTTCTAAGGTTTTTTGGACCAACAAGAATGACTTCAGTCTTATCTGAATTTAATAGCAGGAAATTACAAGTCATCCAAGCTTTGATTTCCTTAAGACAGGCTTCTAACTTGGCTAATTGATTACTATCATCTGGCTTCATTGACAGGTATAATTGTGTGTCATCAGCATAACAATGAAAATGTATACAGTGCTTTCTAATAATGTTGCCTAACGGAAGCATATATAAACTAAAAAGAGTAGGGCCTAGCACAGATCCCTGTGGAACTCCATGACTAAGCTTTGAGTTGAAAGAAAACTCATTATTTACATGAACAAACTGGAACCTATCAGATAAATAAGATCTAAACCACTGCAACGAAGTTCCATTAAGTCCAACATAGTGTTCTAATCTATCAAGTAGAATATTATGATCGATAGTATCAAAAGCTGCACTAAGGTCTAAAAGGACACGTACAGAAACTAGTCCATTATCAGATGCAATGAGGAGGTCGTTAGTGACCTTCGCTAAGGCTGTTTCAGTACTATGATGGATTCTAAACCCAGATTGAAACTCTTCAAGTAAACCATTTCCCTGCAGGTGGTCAAATAATTGCGTAGCAACAACTCTTTCTAAGATTTTTGAAATGAAAGGGAGATTAGAGATTGGTCTATAGTTAGCTAAAGCTCCTGGATCTAGCGTTGGCTTTTTGAGTAAGGGTTTAATTACAGCCGTTTTAAAAGCCTGCGGTACATGGCCTGTACAACCTAAGCAGGGCTGCTCGCAGAGATAGCAAAAAGACGTAACAAACGAATGCAAAAGATGCAATAGACTTACACAATGGTCCTCTCCGGCATACAACTAGGAACATACCGGTCGCTATGGAGGGTGAGAATATGTATGGGCACATAATCATACCATGTAGGATAACTAAATAGACGGTTATGCTGTTTCATCCCACCTAGCAACAATGCTCTGCACTGTGTGTGTTTATATATTTACATATTTATTCCATCTAGCTACAATGCTCTGCACTGGGTGTGTTTATATTTATATATCTATATATTTATTCCATCTAGCTACAATGCTCAGCACTGGGTGTGTTTATATTTATATATCTATATATTTATTCCATCTAGCTACAATGCTCCGCACTGTGTTTTTATATATCTACATATTATTCCATCTAGCTACATTGCTCCGCACTGTGTGTGTTTATATACTTGCATAGTTATTCCACCTAGCTGCAATGCTCCGTACTGTGGGTGTTTATATATTTACATATTTAAAATTCCATCTAGCTACAATGCTCTGCACTGTGTGTTCATATATTCATATATTTATTCCATCCAGCTACAATGCTCTGCACTGTGTGTCTGTGTGTGTGTGTGTATATATATATATTTTATAGTAATATGTACATATGTATATTAGCTGCTCTTGCTTGCTTGTTTTTTTTTTCTTGCCTTCTGATTGTTGCTCTGAGTGTTGCTATCCCTGTGCTGTTGCAATCCTGGAATTTCCCCGTTGTGGGACTAATAAAGGCTTATCTTATCTTATCTTAAAGTTAATGAAGAATTGATTATATGAAGAATAAGGCTACCAATAAGTGGGAAGACTTCTTTAAATAACCTGGTAGGAATGGGGTCTAAAAGACAAGTTTAAGGTTTGGATGAGGAAACTATTTTGTCTAACTCACAAAGGTCGATTGGAGTAAACTCATCAAGACAGACATCAATAGAAGGAGTTGTAGTAGTTACAGTATTTAAGTTAACTGTGGGAAGAATCTGATTGATTTTATCTCTGATGGATGAAATTTTATTATTGAAAAAGTTCATAAAGTCCTGACTAGTAAGCTCTAAGGGAATGCTAGGATTGACAGAGTCCTGACTCTTTGTCAACCTGGCTACAGTACTGAAAAGAAACCTGGGATTATTTTTGTTTTCTTCTATTAATGCAGAGTAATAACTCGTTCTAGCTTTTCTGAGAGATTTTTTATAAATTAAAAGATGATTTCTCCAAGCTAAATAGATTTCATCTAAATTAGTGGAGCGCCATTTTCTTTCTAATTGACGAGTCTTCTGTTTTAAGCTACGAGTTTCTGTGTTGAACCAAGGAGTTAGAAATCTCTGATTAGACTTTTTCTTTTTTAAGGGGGCCACCAAGTATAGAGTCTGATGCAGAGAAGCTGAAACACTATCCACCATGTTATCAATTACAGAAGGAGCAAGCTGTCTATAGCTTATTTCCGTTGTGTTGACACATGGCATAGAGGAAACAATCTGCATAAATTTGGTAACAGCATCATCTGAGAGGCATCTACTGTAATAATATTTTTCTTTAGGAGCCAAATAGTCAGAAATAGTAAAATCAAAGGTTAACAGACAATGGTCTGACAGTACAGGGTTATGAGGAGACACTACAAGATTTTCTATTTCTTTGCCATATGTCAGAACAAGGTCCAATGTATGGTGGAGGTAATGAGTAGAATTTCCTACTTCCTGAGAAAACACAATCGAGTCTAATATTGAATTAAATGCCACATTAAGGCAGTCACTATCTACATCCACATGTATATTAAAGTCCCCTACTATAATTATTCTATCAGATTTCAGCACTAAATCAGCTAAGAAATCAGCAAATTCGGATAAAAATTCTGAGTAGGTTGATGGGGGACGATAAACTATGACAAATAAAACTGGGTTTAACCTAAAATTGCTAAAGTGCCCAATACTGAGGACCAGGCCCTCAAAGGAATTATAACATGTTTTTTGCTTTACATTAACTAGTAATTTGGAATGGTAAATTGTTGCTACTCCTCCTCCATGACCAGAACTTCTGGGATTTTGACAGTTTAAATAACCAGAGGGAGTTGATTCATTTAAACCAACATAATCCTCTTGCCCTAACCAAGTCTCTGTAAGGGAAATTAAATCAATCTGATGATCAATTAACAGATCATGGACTAACAGAGACTTGGGAGTTAGAGACCTAATATTTAATAAACCACATTTAATTTTTAAATTATGAGGAGGAACAGAGGCCAATTCATTCAATTTAGAGGCTTTATGTTTAATTTGAGTTTTACCAATATTTTGCTTTATCACTTTGGGATGCTTATGCATTATATTTTTATTTACTTTGGAGGGAGCAGACAACGATTCTCTGATGGGGAAGACAGGGGCTAAGCTGAGGGGTGGCGGATGAAGAGGAGCTGCAGAGAGGCGTGTAAGACTGCGACTCTGCTTCCTGGTCCCAACTCTGAGTAGTCAGGGTTTTGGAAATTTGGATAAAAAAGATGCCAGATTGTTAGATAAATGAGAAGCACCATCCAAAGTGGGATGAATGCTGTCTCGTCTCATAAGACCAGGTTTTCCCCAAAAAGAGCTCCAATTGTCAATGTAGCCCACGTCATTTTTAGGACACCACACAGACAGCCAGCGGTTCAAGGATGACAAGCGGCTAAACATGTCATCACTGGTCAGATTGGGGAGGGGCCCAGAGAATACTACAGTGGCAGACATCGTTTTTGCAAAGTCACACACCGATTCTATATTAAGTTTCGTGACTTCCGACTGCCGGAGACGGATGTCATTAGACATCACCCTATGTCATTAGACATCACCCTATGTCATTAGACATCACCCTATGATCTCAGGGCATCATAGGACTCGCGATGCCATCATAAAAATATGATGTCTATATGACGGCACATAGACAGAGCACATCATAGGATGTTCTAGATGTCGTAGGACATCACCCTATGATCTCAGGGCATATATCACGGCACATAGACTGAGCACATCATCGGATGGCCTATGATGATCCTATGATCTCAGGGCATCATAGGACTCGCAATGCCGTCTCAAAGATGATGTCTATATGATGGCACATAGACAGAGCACATCATAGGACATCCTATGATGTCCTAGGACATCACCCTATGATCTCAGGACATAATATGATGGCACATAGACAGAGCACATCATAGAACGGCCTATGATGTCATAGGACATCACCCTATGATCTCAGGGTATCATAGGACTCACCATGCCATCATAAAGATGTCTATATGACAGCACATAGACAGCACATCACAGGACATTCTATGATGTCATAGGACATCACCCTATGATCTCAGGGCATCATAGGACTTGTGATGCTATCATAAAGATACGATGTCTATATGACGGCACATACACAGAGCACATCATAGGACGGCATATGATGTCATAGGAGATCACTGTATATGACAACATAAAGACATGAAGGCAGGCTTTCTGTGTGTCTGTCACGTTTATAGGACATCATAGGATGGCGTATGATGTCTGCCTCAGGCATCATAGGATATCCTATGATGATCCTATGATCTCAGTGCCCCTATGATGATCCTAGGATATCAGGCAACATAGGACTCACAATGCCGTCATATAGGTCATGCCGTCATGTAGACAATAGGACTGGCTACCTATGATGTAGTGTCCTATGATGCCTGCCATGATGTTTTTATGATATCATATAGATGCCTGCCTGGATGTCTTTATGATGTCATAGAGACGATCACTCACGATGCCTGCGTTGATGTGTTTTGTGGGATGGGAGTTGCCACAAACAGCAACAAAGAGAAAAGAGAAGAGGAAGGCTGGGACCACATTTGTGTCTGTGTTCGGCTGGCGGTAGGATTGATTTGTTTGTGGCGGATAGCAATAACTGTGCGCAATCTGTAACATGGCATCTAGCTCTGACGGGTACGACCAAGATGAGGTGGGCTGGACATTATCCAGGCCTGGGGGCTGGAAAAGAGCAGCTAGGGGGGCACCAAAACTTAGAAGCGGCTCAGATGACAGTGATGTGGGAGGAAGTAACAATGCAAAGAAAACATGAACTGGCCAAAATGGATGGCAGTTTGAGGATGTAGGGAATGACTGCAAGGTTGTCATTGAGTTCAGTCAGGGTGGGGGGCACTGTCACCTGGTTAAGCTAACAAAAGCAATTGAGAAAGAAAGTGGGAGAGTTAAGTTTGCAAACTTCTTGAAGAATAACCGGCTGTTAATTCACGCCACAAGTAAACAACAGCAACAGAAAATACTGACAATGACATGTCTAAACGGAAAACAAATGAAGGCGCATATTCCTGGCGCGACAGCTAACTTGAGGGGAGTTATATCAGGTGTCCCTTTGTGCATGTCTATGGAAGAAGTGAAAAACGAGGTCCAGGGAGGAAAGGTTAATGATGTGAAAAGGCTACAGAGTAAAAAAGAAGGCTTGCTGAAGGACACACAGTCTGTCATGATTCAGTATGAGGAAACACTCCCTAAATCAGTCCTAACAGGATACATGTATTTCAGTGTCAGAGAATATGTCCCAAAGCCACTCAGGTGCTACAAATGAAAAAGGATTCAAAAAGGGCCCAAGTCCCCATTGAAAAAGTGTGGACCTGGGCCCTTTTTGAATTCACCGATTCAAATGTCAAAAAGGATGGGTCACACTGCTCACTGATGTGACATCGCGAGCAGGACTCGCGATACCGTCATATAGGCAATGCTGTCATATAGACAATAGGACTGGCTACCTATGATGCAGTATCCTATGATGCCTGCCTTGATGTTTTTATGATGTCATATAGAGTAGACCATCACTCACGATGCCTGCCTACCCATGATGTAGTGTCCTATGATGCCTGCCACAGGAGAAGACCCTTCACCAGCACAGGGTACGATAGAGAAGGGATGCACAGACAGGAAACGTGTGGCAGTGCGCCATACACGTGCTGAGTCACTTGAAGCCCGAAATGCCTGTAAAGCGAGCAACGCTGCATACCAGGCAAGGCACAGACAAGCTGAAACCCAGGAGATGCGGAATAGTTGGCTGGCCGCCAACGCTGCACGCCAGGCAAGGCACAAACAAGCTGAGACCGAATACGACACACTACTTTAAACCACACCCATTCGAAGCAGTAAATCTGGAAATCTCACTCAGTAAGGCAGAAGGCACTCTATAAATTCAAGAAATTTCTGTCAGTGTGTCAGTCTGTCACCCCATTAAGAATAGGACACACTAAACCACACCCATTCGAAGCAGTACCCATGAAGAATGGCAGTCTACACTACAAATGAATTCAAGTGCTGAGTCACTTGAAGCCCGAAATGCCTGTAAAGCGAGCAATGCTGCATACCAGGCAAGGCACAGACAAGCTGAAACCCAGGAGATGCAGAATAGTTGGCTGGCCGCCAACGCTGCACGCCAGGCAAGGCACAAACAAGCTGAGACCGAATACGACACACTACTTTAAACCACACCCATTCGAAGCAGTAAATCTGGAAATCTCACTCAGTAAGGCAGAAGGCACTCTATAAATTCAAGAAATTTCTGTCAGTGTGTCAGTCTGTCACCCCATTAAGAATAGGACACACTAAACCACACCCATTCGAAGCAGTACCCATGAAGAATGGCAGTCTACACTACAAATGTGTAAAATGCCAAGCAAAGCGCTGATTTCCTCCGGGTGCTCCGGTTTCTGGGTTTTGAGGGGCATGCATGAGTCTTCCTGAACAGGGTCGAAAGCCACTTTTTGCTCAGATCTATTTGCATGATCCTGTCCATGAACTGGAATTACAATGCACCTATCCTTCAACCAGTCGTCTGAACAAAGAAGGAGGAGAAGAAGACCCACCAGATGGAGAGCAATAGAATGAGGAGAACTGCTGCACATCAGAAAAGATGCCGTGAACATGAAACACCTCAGGTTCGAGCAGGACGCCACAGGCATGACTGTGAACAACACAGCCATCTCAGACAGGAGGAGACCCTTCAGCAACGGGCATGCAGAAATACTTGCTTATACTTGGTTTCTACAGGCATGGACGGGTATGCACGGGTATGTACTAGTAATGAGATGAGCCGCAGATATGGACTACGGAGTATACAGATACAAGAGTAAAGTAGAAGAATATCACAAAGCTCTGAGAAAACTGCACAAAGCGATGAGGAAAACGTCACAAAGCTCTGAGGAAATGTCACAAAGCAATAAGGAAAACGTCACAAAGCTATGAGGAGAACGTCATAAAGCTATGACGAAAACGTCACAAAACTATGAGGAACACATTACAAAGTTATGAGAAAAACAGACACACAGAAAGACAGAAGTGTGTGGCGGTAATGCACCCGTAGGCTGGTTGCCAACTGCCAATCATATCTAAAAGAAGAAGAAGAAATGCTGTACTACTGCTGCTGGGATTCCTTTCAATTGAACATTTATCATTTGAGAAAGAGTGAAAAAGCAGTTTTGTACAGCAGGTGGCAGTATGCACCTTTCATTTGCTTGCTATCTGCCAGTAACCAAGAGAAGAAGAAGAAGAAGAAGAAGAAGAAGAAGAAGCAGTTTTGTGGCGTTGTGGTTATAGTGCTTGGAAAGCAGGAGGTTCTGGGTTTGAATCTTGCCAGGGAGGTCTTGTTCTTCTTAATTAAAATCCTGATGAAATGCATTGTATTATGTCCATAACCAGTACTTCAATAACGAGGCTGGAGATGCAATAGAACGTGACTTTATTGAGTGACTCACAGTGACACAAGGTGCTCCCGTCTAGGCAGTGGCAAAGATCAAAAGAGACCTTGCCTCTTCCACATCAGCCCTTTATACCCAGGGTGGCGGCGGAACCGAAAAGGTGGAGCCACCACCCACATCACACAATAATACGTCTTATAAATACATGACATTTTTCCCCTTTAAAAAAAATCCAAAATGTATGCACACCAATTAGACCCTCCCAAACTTAGCACCTGAGTCACACTCTAATGGTAAACAAGTAAAACAGGCCAATCCATGCCCACAAACAACTAAAACTAGAGGGGGGCAGGTGGACTACTGTCCCACCTCCACACGGCTAGACAGATTATTCTGCCGTCTTTCTTAATATAAGGTCCATGAAATAAAATACTGCCGTGTTCCTATTATAATATAAAATAACCCCACAAACCTATATGCACACTGGTAAAACCTCTGTCTAACAAACAACCAGTCAACATGGACATTCATGCCCTGCTATCAGCATTCCCAATAAAACTACCCCAACCCAAGCAAACCCCACAGTAATATAAACCCCAAACATGGTGACATAAACATTACTTTTTTTTTTTTTACATGAGCACTTGATGCAGCAATTGTGCAAGAGAAACATATCAACTACGTAGCCGGGGCAACTCATATTTAACCCATCGCCCCTTGCTACTGTACAGTCTCGATGGAGAGCCCCCCCCCCCCCCCCCCCGGAGACCCGTCTAGCGGATCCTGTCCAGAGCTTCTCTGTCTCTTCACCCCTGGAAATGATCCCCATCAGAGCCCCGACACCTCCTTCTCCTCGTTGGCGTTCTGCAGTTCATTGGGGTGTCTCCATAAGTCATCTGACAGCCGAAGGTACCCATCCCCCCGAACAGCTACTACCTTCAGCCGCCCCTGGTCCTCCTGTCGTTTCCATTTTCCATGGGCCCCTCTCAGCCAAGCCTCCTCTCTGGTTCGAACCATATCACCGACTCCCAAAGGAGCTCAACTCGGCTTCCAATGTCCATGATGTTTCAACTGGGCCTCCTCACTGGGTCGCACCACACCAGTGACCCTCTGCGAAGCCCAACTCAGCCTCCAGTGTTCCTGTGTGGCACATCTGTTTCCCGTACCAGCTGGTCCTGCCCCGCTCACTTTCATTTGCAATACCGACGAAGCCGTTGTAGCTCCATGCTTCTTGGTACCTCCCGGCCAAACTCCAGAAGCAATGGGAGCCATCCAGTCGGCTCCACCCGCCGTCAAGGACGCTCCACCGTGCCGCCCAGTTCCCTCACCTAGGGTAACTTGGGCCCTGGCACCAGAACCCTCCCACGATGGCACTTGGTGGTATTGGTCCTGTTCATCTCCCAGAATACTAGGCCATGTATCGTCCCAAACCGTATCGTCCACCACTTGCGGAACCAGCCGGTCCCAGAAACCACAGTCCAATCACTCTTCTCTGCCGCTGCTGGTGATTGAGAAGCCCAGTCCATAAAAAAGGTTGCAGCCCATCACATTCGACCCACTCGTGGTCACCACGAACTGCAAGCTGGACACCACCGCTGACTTGTACCTAGCTGTCAGCTCCAGCGAACCCATGATGGACAGCCTATCACCGCCATACCCACACAATGGTGTCGACAGACCTCTCACATGATGGTAGGGGGAAAAAAATCCTCACAGTAGGCCAGTTCAACGTGAGCCTCACCGCACCTGTGTCCACCAATAACTGCACTTCCTCGCCATCCAACATAACCATTAAATACGTATGGCCTTCTGTGCTCGGGGAGACGGTGTGGATAACCGTAGGAGCTGTGGCGGGGGAATCCACTTCACGTTGCCGTTCCCCTCTCAAATTTTTTGCAGACCCTGTCCAAATGATGTAGGAGTCCGCACTTGCCACAGTGTTTGCCTTTTGCAGGACACTCTCTTGCCTTGTACCAGTCCTTGGTAGACCCGCAGCCGAAATATTTTGGTGATCCCGGGGCGGACCTTATTTAGATAGCTGTAGCGTATTCTTCCTTGTCTTCCACGCTATCATCGCTATCCAGGTCTACAGCCTGTGCCGCTTGTGAATCAGGTTGCCTCAACGTTGTTCTCTCACCAAGGTCCTGTGACAGTTTATCTGCTGCTTCGAACTGTTGGGCTAGCTCCACAGCTTTGGCCAATGTCAGGTCATCGGAATGTGTATTGAACCTTGACCATGCCGCTGCACACAACATGTGCTCTGCCAACTGATCACGGCCCATTTCCTCTTCTAAGGTCCCAAACTGGCAATTCCCAGCCAGCTGGTGCAGGTCAGCAACATACCGCAGCACCGACTCTCCAGTCCTCTGGCGGTGCTGTCGGAACTGAATCCTCCGGACAATGACGTTCTCAGGAGTGCAAAAGTAGCGCCATTAGCCCAACCACGTCCTCAAAACTGTCGCTCTCACCCAATGTGCTGAGAATACGTTGTCCCTCCATGCCAAGATTATGGACCAGTATCGCTCATGCACGCAATTTTGTAGTTCACCGAGGTTCAGTGCCACCAGATAATTCTCAAATGTGGCAAACCACCTCTCCCACAGAACTGGCAGCTCGCCAGGAAGCTCCAGAAACAGCTGAATGCCCGAAATCCCTCTATGTCTTTATCCTCATCACCAAATGTTATGTCCATAACCAGTACTTCAATAACAAGGCTGGAGGTGCAACAGAATGTGACTTTATTGAGTGACTCACAGTGAAACAAGGCGCTCCCGTCTAGGCAGAGGCAAAAGTCAAAAGAGACCGTTGTAGAGGGTAAAAGGAAAGGACGTAATGCGAGGCACGAGCATAGGACGACACAGATCTTAATTATCCCTCTAACAACATGTACAGCCATTGGCCGCAGCGCAGGCCACGCTGGGGCTGAGAAGCCTCTCCAGTCTCTCTGCGTTCTGCCTTTATAGCTTTATTAACCACGCATAGAAACTGGGGCTGGCGCATTATGCATCGTGCATTTACAAAGGGATTGTGTGATGCGATTATCATAACACTTGTTACCTACATTACTATACATTCATCCCCTCGGCTCTTCACGTGCCCTTGGTACAGCAGGGGGCACCTCTTTGTCTGATCTGGTTACATGTAAGTTTTCCCCTCCCCGGGAGGTGTCTAAACTCTGCTCAGTCTGAACCTCCCTGTGAGTTTCCTCACACGGTCCATTGTCCCTGCCCTGTGTTTCCTTCTGCCTCTCTGGGTGTGAGAGGATGCTAAACCTGTGTATTGTGTCCCTCCACCCCCCCCCCCCGAACACCCAGAAGGGGCTGTAACCCCCCGGTCCTTTGGGCTCGTGCCCATGCCAGCTGCAGCGGGGGGTCGCCGCTCTGGTCAAACTGTTCTGCTGGTGAAGTGTGTCGGAGGGCATGTCAGTCTGTGGAGGGAAAGGGGGAGGGGTGAAAAGCACTTTCTGCTCTCCTCCAAGTTCCAACATGTTGACGGCTGTGGTGCATGGGCGCACGGGGTCTGGTGCGCATTGTGGTTGACGGAACAAAGCCGGCAATCGGCAGGCTTTTTGGGATGGAGGTGCGGGAAAAATTATGTGGAGGGCAAGGGGGAGGCAGGGAAAACAATGGAGTGCCGGCCTGGGATGTTAAAAGCCTCTGGGCCACGCAAAAATTGCATGTAGATCAGCCTCGGGTGCGGGGCTTTCCCAGTAAACTTTCCGGTGATCCACAGCGGCTGTGAAAAAAATTAGTTCTGCTGACTCCTCCTCGGGTGGAGCTCCGTCCTGGGGAATGTGATTAGTCCAATTCCCTGAGGGTGCATCGTGGCTGTGAAAAAAACTTAAGCTGTGTCAGAGAAACTGCCAAATCTGCTTTAGGTGCGGGGGCAGTCCCAAAGGCTCCGGGGAAAGCAATCAGCCTAATTCCCCATGGGTGCGCAGTGGCTGAGAAACAAATACAAGTCCTGTGGGTGAGGCTGCCCGACTCCTTTAGGTGCGATGTGCAAGCCTAAAGGATCCGAGGATGGTGATCGGCCCTGTTCCCCGGGGATATGCAGTGGCTGAGGACAATGCATAAGTTCTTGGAGCCGGTTTGTCCCTGGTGCATGGCGTGCGCGTCTGGCGCCGTGGCCACGTAGCTTTAAGTTGCGCTATCCTTGTAATCCTGTGGTGTGCGCAAGGGGCTTTTGTGCGCCAAAACCCCGCTGTCGGGTGGTGAAGCCAGGGTCGGGGAGATTGATTGAAACAACACAGACGGTGCTGATCTTCCCCTTTCAGGCTGTTTCTGTGGTGTGCTTGTCTCACTGATCCTGGTGCGTCTTGGCCCCCGCGCTGCTTGCTCACTCCGGCCCTTCAGGTCGCCAATGTGGAGAGAGGAACAGGTGAGTGCACTCCAGTGTGGTTGGAAAGGATGCCAGTGGTCCTTGGTAATCCGGATTCCACAGTGTGGCGAACGGGGTAGACGGTCCATCTCACATCAGGTCACCAGTGTAGACGGTAAAAGGAAAGGATGTGATGCGAGGCACGAGCGTAGGACGACACAGATCTTTATTATCCCTCTAACAACATGTACAGCCACTGGCCCCAGCGCAGGCCACGCTGGGGATGAGAAGCCTCTCCAGTCTCTCTGCGTTCTGCCTTTATAGCTTTATTAACCACGCATAGAAACTGGGGCTGGCACATTATGCATCGTGCATTTACAAAGGGATTGTGTGATGCGATTATCATAACACTTGTTACCTACATTACTATACATTCATCCCCTTGGCTCTTCACATGCCCTTAGTACAGCAGGGGGCACCTCTTTGTCTGATCTGGTTACATGTAAATTTTCCCCTCCCTGGGAGGTGTCTAAACTCTGCCCTGTCTGAACCTCCCTGTGAGTTTCGGTCCATTGTCCCTGTGTTTCCTTCTGCCTCTCTGGGTGTGAGAGGATGCTAAACCTGTGTATTGTGTCCCTCCACACCGTGGCTCTTACGCATCAGCCCTTTATATCCAGGGTGGCGGCGGAGCCAGAAAGGTGGAGCCATCACCCACATCACACAATAATACGTCTTATAACTACATTACACATTGATCAAATTAAAGAGCGGATGTGCCAGAATTTTCTTCAGTTAAACAAAGACAAAACGGAAATAATAGTTTTTGGAGCCAAAGAAGAGAAAGTTAGTACTCAGCTTCAATCAGTGATGCTAAAAACAACAGCCAAGCCAGAAAGCTGGGCGTAGTTCTGGACTCAGACCTGAATTTTAACAGCCATGTAGAAGAGCTTGGAATAACGAGGCGATGTGACTTATAAACCAAAGTTTATTATCAGCTTCGCTCCTCTAACAAGTCTCATCTAGTGCAGCAGCAGAAGAAGTAAGAGAGCGAACACATTCGGCTCTACGTACTTATACTCACACATAACATAAGACATGCATATCAAAGCTGACATCCCCCATTAACTTAATTCCCCTCCTTTGTCTCCGTACCCCTCCACCTGGCCCTGGGAGGTCAGGGCGACCTATCTGGTCTCCACCGCAGCACCTCGGATGCTCTTTGATCTTCACTGGCGGTTGAGACCTTCTGTCCTGTTCTGAGGTGTGAAGTTGCTTTACATATGTAATCACCAAACATTCTCACATGCTTATACATATGTAGGTTATGGGATATATGATTAATATAGACCACAGCCCCCCCCCCCCAAACGACTAAGAAAAGGACAATAGAAAAATTCACAGTTTAAGATAATCATTATGACATACTAACTGCAACACCTCTTGACAAGGAAGAAACTTTCCAGCAGCTATGCTCCTGTAGAGAATTCAGTGGTAACCATAACAGCGTAGTAATATCACAAGTCAGTCTTAAACTGTTACAGCACAATTAGTGAACAACTTTTGAGTAGTTTGCATCAGTCCCTGTGCTGTCTGGGTTTAAGTCTTCTCCCGAATCTGCTGTGGGTCCGCTTGGGCGTCCTGGTGGGACCTTCCTGTAAGGAATCTGCAGCTTGGGGAGGAGAGTGATTATTCGTTCCCTGCAGGGGGGCTGAATCTTTTCTCTTGGGGGGTCTACCCCGCCGAGGTGCTCTCGCCAACCGTGCAGGCTCGTCTCTCAACAAGAAGGCAGGTTTAAGTCTGTCAATGCTGACTGTTTCTTTTCTGTCCCCTAAATCAAGCACAAAATGCTTATCACCAGGTTCCAGCACTCTGAATGGTCCATCGTATGCTGGGCGGAAAGTTGGTTTTAAAGCTTCATGCCTGACAAAAACGAATTCAGCGTTTTTTAAAGCTTGGGGGACAAAAACCCGCGGAAAAGAATGATGTGCCGGTCCGGGGAGAGTGTTAGGGCCGTTGCTGCCTAAAAAACTCGGGGCTGGAAGATGCCCTGGCTCTGGGTTCTCTGGTAAAAATTCACCTGGGAGCCTGAGAGGTTGTGCAAAAACTAATTCTGCTGGGGAGGCGTCTAGATCCTCTTTAGGCGCAGCACGCAACCCCAATAAAACCCAGGGAAGTTTATTTACCCAATTTGTATCCGTTAGTGAGGCTCTGAGAGTGGCCTTTAAAGATCTGTGAAAACGCTCGCATAACCCATTAGCCTGAGGGTGATAAGCGGTGGTGCGGTGAATTGTCGCTCCTAAGCTGCTGGCCATGGCTGACCAAAGCTCTGAGACAAATTGAGGCCCCCTATCAGACGTGATGTCCGATGGGACGCCGAAACGTGCCACCCAGTTTGTCAAAAAAACGCGAGTGACTTCCTCCGCTGTGGTTGACGCCAGAGGGACTGCCTCTGGCCAGCGCGTAGTACGATCTATCATTGTTAACAGATGTGTGAAACCTTGGGAGGAAGGTAGAGGTCCCACGAGGTCGACATGAATGTGGCCGAACCTTCTAGCTGGGATTCGAAAAGGCTCTAGAGGGGCTTTTGTGTGTTTGTGTATTTTGGCGCGCTGACAAGAAATGCAAGTCTTTGCCCATTCTTTTACGTTTTTGCGCAGGCCCGGCCACACAAACTTTTCGGCGACCATTTTAACCGAAGCGCACACACCCGGGTGCGCGAGGGAGTGAATTGAGTCGAAAACACGGCGGCGCCATGCAGCTGGGACTACCGGGCGAGGTCGGCCGGTTGAGATGTCGCATATTAGGGGGGGCACACCGTCGCGTAAACCCCTTTCCTCCAGCCTTAACCCTGTTGGTCCAGACAGGAGTGCGCGCACGTCCGCGTCACTACTTTGCTCCCCGCCATGGCTGCGTAATCTATCCCTACGTGGATTGGGGCTGCGTATGTGTCCGCGTTGGCGAAGAGTTCTGCGGCTGAGGTAGTATAATCTGTCTCCTCGTGCTCTGGCGATGTCACAGCGCGAGAGAGGCAGTCTGCTACCACGTTAAGTTTGCCTGCCACATGTCGAATGTCTGTGGTGAACTCTGAAATTGCAGCTAGTTGTCTTTGTTGCCTGCCTGACCACGGTTCGGAAATTTTAGCCATCGCAAAGGTGAGCGGTTTGTGGTCTACAAAAGCCGTGAAACGCTGCCCCTCCAACCAGAACTGGAAGTGGCGGATGGATAAATGAAGCGCTAGCAGCTCCCTGTTAAAAAGTGCTGTATTTACGCTCAGTTTGGTTTAGCGATTTGCTGAAAAATGCCAAAGGTTGCCAGATTCCGCCGACGTGTTGTTCTACAACTGCCCCTATGGCCAGGTCTGAAGCGTCTGTGGTTAGCGCAATGCGGGCCGAGGGATCAGGGTGAACCAACAATGTGGCGTTAGCTAGGGCACTTTTTACTTCCGCGAAGGCGTGTTCGCGCTCCGGGGTCCATTTGACCGCGTTGGAAGGTTTTTGTTTTCTGAGCGCGTCATATAGGGGCTGCATGAGCTGAGCTGCGCGGGGGAGGAAACGATTGTAAAAATTAACCATTTCCAAAAATTCCTGCAGCGATTTGACCGTTTGTGGCCGTGGGAAACTTTTTACTGCGCGAACTTTGTCTGGCAGTGGGACTGCCCCCTTCGGTGAAACTGTGTCCCAAAAAATCAATTTGTGACACGCCGAATTTGCATTTGGCTGGATTGATTATTAACCCGTGCTCTTCTAGCCTCCAAAAAACCATAGTGAGATGCTGCTCGTGTTCTTCCTCAGACGAGCTGGCTACCAGCATATCGTCGAGGTAGACGAACACGAAAGGGAGGTCGCGTAATACCGCGTCCATCATCCGCTGAAAGGTTTGAGCAGCGCCTTTGAGGCCAAAAGGCATCCGCAAAAATTCAAAAAGACCGAAGGGGGTTATTACAGCTGTTTTAGGAATGTCTTCCGCTCGAACGGGGACTTGGTGATAGCCGCGGGCCAGGTCTATTTTTGAAAAAATGCACGCACCCGCCAGATGTAATGAAAAATCTTGGATGTGAGGAATTGGGTAGCGGTCATGCGCTGTCGCATTGTTTAATCTGCGGTAATCGCCGCACGGTCTCCAAGAACCGTCGGATTTCGGGACCATGTGAAGCGGTGACGCCCAGTGGCTTTTTGAGCGCCTGATAATGCCTAATTTTTCAAGGGTGGTAAACTCGTCCCGAGCTATGGCGAGCTTGGTTGCGTCTAAGCACCGAGCTTTGGCGAATACGGGTGGGCCCGTTGTGGGAATAAAGTGTTCGACCCCGTGCTTTGGGAATTGTGAGTGCTGGAAATTGGGTGAGGAGTTGATCAAACTTACCTCCTGCTGTAGTGACGCTGGCCTGCACGGGTGGTGGAGAAACTCGAGCTGAGCAGGGAATAGAAGCAAAGGACAATGCATTAACCAAGCGTCTGTTCGCTAGATCGACCAATAACCCATGTGCACACAAAAAGTCTGCGCCCAACAAGTTAAAACTCACCGCCGCTACAACAAATGTCCATCTGTAGTTGCGGCCATGGATGCGGAGGGGCAGGTTCCTTTCGCCATAAGTGTCGATGACGGAGCCGTTGGCTGCCACCGCTCCATTGCCCCGGGGGCCCATGGCCCGGTCTGCTTGGGAGGGCATGATAAAACTCAGTTGAGCTCACGTGTCAATGAGGAACTGTTTGCCGTCCGTCACATATAGAAGCTTGCTTTTTTCGCCGAGAACTGCCACTGTTAACGGTTCTCGGCTTTGGCGTTTTCCCGAAATCGTGAATTTGCAGGGGGGAAGGCATTTGTAAGCCTTCTCGGCGAAGCGGTGGTGGTAATAACAGACGTCGCTCCGTCTGTTACGTCTTGGCCGTGTCGCTGCCATGGCGGGCGGATTCTGCTCATTGGTTTGTGGCTCCCCGTGGCTCCGGACATCGGCGTTGAGGTCTGCGGATGCTGCTGTGGGTGTCTGTTCCCTGCAGGCGTTGACGAGTCGCTGCGCTTCGCGAGCCAGCGTGCGGAAGTCTTGCTGGGTGCTGCATCGCATGTTGGCAAGCGTCCCTCTCATGTGTGGCGGCAGCATACTGAGGAATATAAATTGGAAGAGGAAGTTGTCATTGTCCTCTTCTTTGAGCTGCAGCAAGTCCTCCATGAGGGCCTTGGGTCTGCATCCTCTGTGGCCGTAGACCGCCAGGATCCTCTCGGCTCTCTCCTCGGCAGGTTGACGGTGACGGCGTTTGTGTGGGCCGTCCCTGATGTGTCCGCAGGGTGAGAGTGCCTTCCTTCGGCTCTCGCAGCGGCGCTGGTGCTCGGTTGAGCCCTCTCTGTCACTTCTGCCGTGGGGGAACGTCGTCCATCTGTTCCCCTGTCTGTATGGGCGCCGGCGTCTGCCTGGGTTGCCACAGATGAGTCGATCGCGGGGGAACGCCTCTGGTCGATTCTCGCGTCAGGGTCACCAGTGTAGAAGAGCTTGGAATAATGAGGCGATGTGACTTATAAACCAAAGTTTATTATCAGCTTCGCTGCTCTAACAAGTCTCATCTAGTGCAGCAGCAGAAGAAGTAAGAGAGCGAACACATTCGGCTCTACGTACTTATACTCACACATAACAAAAGACATGCATATCAAAGCTGACATCCCTCATTATCTTAATCCCCCTCTTTTGTCTTGGTACCCCTCCACCTGGCCCTGGGAGGTCAGGGCGACCTATCTGGTCTCCACCGCAGCGCCTCGGATGTTCTTTGATCTTCACTGGCGGTTGAGACCTTTTGTCCTGTTCTGAGGTGTGAAGTTGCTTTACATATGTAATCACCAAACATTCTCACATGCTTATACATATGTAGGTTATGGGATATATGATTAATATAGACCACAAGCCACATCAAAACATTTCCCTTTACCTGAAAAAGAAAAAGGAACGTTTGTGAGCAGTGCTATTCAGAGGACGTTAATTAATGTTACTCACAACATCCGGTCGGTTCAGTTGCTAAGTATCTATGGTTAATTCGTCAAGTCAAGACAGCTAGGGGGAAAATGAGTACGTCTAATGTAAACCATAAACTATAGAAATAACATCAGCGTTTGTGTACTGTGTAGTTTTTGCGGACAGCAGGATGAGCCGTCTGAACGTGTCCGTTCCCACTGAGCAGTATCTCGGTGCGTTGTTGTCGCTTTAGCGTTGTTAGCTTCAGAGCTAACACAGCCTAGCACTCTCCTCATCTGTGTGGCTTTGTGTCTCTTTTTTAGCGGACAGTAAGGTGCTGTTCTACCTCACCGATGCCGTGACCCAACTGCTTGAGCATAAAGAGGAGTACACTCAGTTTGGAGTGATCCGCTACTTCGCTGAATAGTAAGTCGAACTTAAAAAAAAAAAAATCTCTAAATGGCTTAAATAGATATTTAGTACTTATTGTGTTATTAATCTTTTAATGAACCTTAATACTGGTATGGACATATACAGTGGGGAAAAAAGTATTTAGTCAGCCACCAATTGTGCAAGTTCTCCCACTTAAAAGATGAGAGAGGTCTCCAATTTTCATCATAGGTATACCTCAACTATGAGAGACAAAATGAGAAAAAAAAATCCAGAAAATCACATTGAAGGATTTTTAATGAATTAATTGGTAAATTCCTCAGTAAAATAAGTATTTGGTCAATAACAAAAGTTCATCTCAATACTTTGTTATATACCCTTTGTTGGCAATGACAGAGGTCAAACGTTTTCTGTAAGTTTTCACAAGGTTTTCACACACTGTTGCTGGTATTTTGGCCCATTCCTCCATGCAGATCTCCTCTAGAGCAGTGATGTTTTGGGGCTGTCGCTGGGCAACACAGACTTTCAACTCCCTCCAAAGATTTTCTATGGGGTTGAGATGTGGAGACTGGCTAGGCCACTCCAGGACCTTGAAATGCTTCTTACGAAGCCACTCCTTCGTTGCCCGGGCAGTGTGTTTGGGATCATTGTCATGCTGAAAGACCCAGCCACGTTTCATCTTCAATGCCCTTGCTGATGGAAGGAGGTTTTCACTCAAAATCTCACGATACATGGCCCCATTCATTCTTTCCTTTACACGGATCAGTCATCTTGGTCCCTTTGCAGAAAAACAGCCCCAAAGTATGATGTTTCCACCCCCATGCTTCACAGTAGGTATGGTGTTCTTTCTCCCCCAAACACGACAAGTTGAGTTTTTACCAAAAAGTTCTATTTTGGTTTCATCTGACCATATGACATTCTCCCAATCCTCTTCTAGGTCCTCCAAATGCTCTCTAGCAAACTTCAGACGGGCCTGGACATGTACTGGCTTAAGCAGGGGGACACGTCTGGCACTGCAGGATTTGAGTCCCTGGCAGCATAGTGTGTTACTGATGGTAGCCTTTGTTACTTTGGTCCCAGCTCTCTGCAGGTCATTCACTAGGTCCCCCGTGTGGTTCTGGGATTTTTGCTCACCGTTCTCGTGATCATTTTGACTTCACGGGGTGAGATCTTGCGTGGAGCCACAGATCGAGGGAGATTATCAGTGGTCTTGTATGTCTTCCATTTTCTAATAATTGCTCCCACAGTTGATTTCTTCACACCAAGCTGCTTACCTATTGCAGATTCAGTCTTCCCAGCCTGGTGCAGGTCTACAGTTTTGTTTCTGGTGTCCTTTGACAGCTCTTTGGTCTTGGCCATAGTGGAGTTTGGAGTCTGACTGTTTGAGGTTGTGGACAGGTGTCTTTTATACTGATAATGAGTTCAAACAGGTGCCTTTAATACAGGTAACGAGTGGAGGACAGAGGAGCCTCTTAAAGAAGAAGTTACAGGTCTGTGAGAGCCAGAAATCTTGCTTGTTTGTAGGTGACCAAATACTTATTTTACTGAGGAATTTACCAATTAATTCATTAAAAATCCTTCATTGTTATTTTCTGGATGTTTTTTCTCATTTTGTCTCTCATAGTTGAGGTATACCTATGATGAAAATTGGAGACCTCTCTCATTTTTTTAAGTGGGAGAACTTGCACAATTGGTGGCTGACTAAATACTTTTTTGCCCCACTGTATATTTTATAGTTTTTTTTTAATCTTGCAAACTAGCCTGACTACATCAGCATGGAGAGCGTTTTCTCACAATATTGCAACTTTTTTTTTTTTTTTTTTTTTACTAAACCCAGTGTTTTCTCTGGCTTAAAGACCTTGGCTCGTTGGCAACATTTTTCCGGGTGACAGAAACACATGACACTATTGTAACCATCCATCCATCCATCCATCTTCTACCGCTTAATCCTTTCGGGTCGCGGGGGGGCTGGAGCCTATCCCAGCATCTTTGGGCGAGAGGCAGGGTACACCCTGGACAGATCGCCAGTCCATCACAGGGCCAACACAGAGAGACAGACAACCATTCACTCTCGCATCCATACCTAAGGACAATTTAGAATCCCCAGTTTTGATGCCAGTTAACCTAACTTGCATGTTTTTGGCATGTGGGAGGAAACCGGAGTGCCCGGAGTAAACCCACGCAGACACGGGGAGAACATGCAAACTCCACACAGAAGGGTCACCGATGGTCTGGAGGTGGGATCAAACCCACGATGGTCAAGGGTGGAATCGATCCCATGACCTTCTTGCTGTGCTGCCACTGTGCTAACCACTGCGCCACCGTGCTATGTTAATTTTATACTATTTCTTTCTTCTTTTTTTTTTAAATTTTGCACAGTAACTTTGCATAATGGAACTTACCATTGAAAGTATTACACAACCGAGGTTTGAATGTTGGAATATTGCGCCAGTTGGGGTCCCACCCAGATGTCCTGTGTTTGGACTTTTTAGTGGTGTCATCCTTCTCTCCTTTCCCTGCTCTCACCTCTCCTGGACCCTCTGCCTGAACACTTTCCTCTCCTTGGCTCCTCTTGTCTGTCTCATCTTTCCTTCTCTGAGCCCATCTTATTCAGGTTCTCTCTCTGTCTATGGTGGTATACAAACAGGTTAGAAAATACGAAGTGTCACGTTTTGTCCTGCAGGATTTCTCTGTCATGGTTTACATAAATGACCAAAAATGTGTATTTTTTGTATTTTTATTCGAGAGATGCTGGGATAGGCTCCAGCCCCCCCTGCGACCCGAAAAGGATTAAGCGGAAGAAGATGGATGGATGGATGGAGTGTCTTTTTTTCCATTGAAAAAGAGTGGGAAAGTGAAGGGAAAAAACATTCATAATAGTAATTTACTCATGCATAAATTATCTGCGATGGACTGGCAATCTGTCCAAGGTGTACTCTGCCTGTCGCCCAAAGATGCTGGGATAGGCTCCAGCCCCCCCGCGACCCGAAAAGGTTTAAGCGGAAGAAGATGAATGAATAAATGAATGAATGATGAATACTTAAATTATATGATCAGAGGTGGGTATAGTAGCCAGAAATTCTACTCATGTAAAAGCAGTGCTTGTTTTCAAGTTGAATGCGTTTAGACGGCCACCACAGGTACCCTTTAATAATTAAAAGTAGACAACCAAAAATTTCTAGATGAGTTAAGGGTACAAAGAGCACCCACTTCAAAGCTTGAGTAATGACTTCAGTCTTGAAGGTTTCAGGTTTTTCTCCCAAATTTATATAAAAAAAAGTTCCTTATATTCTACTTTTCTCTGTAAATTTATCTAAATTTGAAACCATTTTCCTCAAATTTGTAATTTTTTTGGATACTTTATTAATCCCAGAAGGAAATTCAGGGCTTCCATGTGGATGGATGAGGCGGCCACGGTATGGCACCAATCACTTCACCATTCACACACACATTCACTCCTAGATCCACTTTAGAGTCTCCAATTAACCTAACTTGCATGCTTTTGGCCTGTGGGAGGAAACCGGAGTACCCGGGGTAAACCCATGCAGACGCAGAGAGAACATGCAAACTCCACACAGAAGGGTCACTGATGGTCAGGGGGTGGGATTGAACCCACGACCGTCTTACTGTGCTGCCACAGTGCTAACCATTGCGTGCCACTGAGCTGCCCCCTTGCAAAATTGACTTTTCTTGTACATTTGAGACTTTATTATAAACTTGTGAATTCTTTTATAGCTAAGTTTTGTCATTTTTTTTTCCAAAATTGCGATTTTTTTAAATAAATTTGAAACAGATTGTGGTAAAAAATTTTGACTTTTTTTCCTTCTAACAATTTACATTTTTGACCATAATTTTGCAGAGCCAGAACAGAACAATAATTTAACTCTGATTTTAACTACAGTTGATAGTGCTATGAGATGACTGTTGTTGTGAAATGGCGCTATATAAATAAAGTTGAATTGAATTGAATTGAATTGAATTTCAAAGAAAAGTATTTTATGAAATAAATTAACTTAAATGACCAAAGATGCCGTTATTTCTGTTATAATATTTCTATATATTTATAGTTTTTTAGAACTCTCCTCACCAACCAAACAACAGGAAAAACCTCCCTTATTTTGAAATCCAAATGTTGGCACGTTTAGTTTGTATTCTGCCTTTATGAATTAAAGTTGAGCAGTTCCCATTACAGCATTTCATGTAAGTGAGTTTGGTTCCCTCTAGTGGTGTGGTGAAAGCATCGTTTTGAACTGATACACAAAGTGTTGCACATGTGCAGTAAGATATAACAGGAGACCGGTCAGAGCTTAACCCGATGTACGAACATTGTGAATGTTGTTTAACTATCGGCGCCTTGGACATCATTAGTCCGTGAGTATCCTACATGGTTTGACAGTGTTAACAGCTACAATGAGAACCACACGGTTGCATTGGTGTATTTTAAGAGACTGTCTAGTCCAGGGGTGGGCAATCATGTGCCGCGGAGGGCCATTCCACTGCAGGTTTTCTGTTCCACCCTGTCTCTTCAGCAGGTGGCTTCACTGATTAGCAATCCTTGGAGCTGATGAGAGCAAACACCTGCTGAAGAGACTGGGTGGAACAGAAAAGCTGCAGTGGAATGGCCCTCACTGCCCACCCCTGGTCTAGTCCGTTGCCAACATTGTTACCAAGCTAAGTTAGAGCTAATGCTAACATGTGCTAAGCTAGACACGGTGACTATATCATTGACGGCGTGTATATGTCTACTTTGTTGTAGTTTTACACGGATGTAGGAACAAATGTAAATGGATGTAAGACCAGAAAAAGACGAGTGTACATCACGTGAGTTCCTTGTGGTGTAGCATCAATAAACGAGATAAAAGGAAGCATCTTGTCATCATTGAGACCTGCACCACACGTGTTAGCTTGCTGTCTACCAGTCGATAATTAGGAAACTCGATGGGAGGGCAGTAAAGTTTGTCTGAAGGATGTTGACAGATAAAAGTCATTGACTTTGTGAATTTTGGTCATCTTAACTTGCCAGGTACATAATAATGAACATAAATTAGTTAATATTGTAGTGGCTGGTGAATAAATCCTCTGCATTTTATCAGTCACTCTTTCCTTTCCCTGCATATGAAGCCTAACCACCTGTTTGCTAAGCGCCTCTTCATTATTGTTCCCGTTACCAGTGGGTTAAAACCACCATGAATGCCTCCATTCCTTACATACCTCTTCTGCTTTTTTCCGTGTTTAAAGTACTTTAATAAGTGCATGCTTTTCTCAGACAGTGACACTAGCGAGACACTGCCTGCCGACTGGAATGGTCATGCGGAATGGGTGCTTCCGAACTCCACGTGGATGATGGTCACGAGCGTTGTTCGTGTGCGTGCTTGTGGGGCATTATTCCTTCATATTTTTTTCTTAAATTTATATTTCCTTGGTGTGGCGGCATAACTTCAAGGGTGGCGGCCCGCCACGTGGAAATGTTACCAGATGAAACCCTGAAAGTATTACTTTTTCCCAGAAATTTTATGACTTTATTTCTTGCAAATGCATGTGGGTGTTTTCGCCATGAATTTGTATTCTTTTGTAAATGTTGTGGTATTTTTTCTTGTAAAATTTAATTTTTTTTTCCTCAGCAAATTTGTGACTATTTTCTTTCAAATGTTTGGAGTCTTTTCTTCATACAGTTACAGTCTTTTCTGTTTTTGTGACCTATTTAGCATAGTTACCTCCGCCAAGGAGGTTATGTTTTCATCGGCGTTGGTTTGTCTGTCTGTTTGTTTGTTTGTTTGTTTGTTAGCAAGATAACTCAAAAAGTTATGGACGGATTTTCATGAAATTTTCACAGATTGTCAGAAATGGGGTATCCTACAGATGATTAAATTTTGGTGGTGATCCGGATCACCGTCTGGATCCAGGAATTTTTTTTTTCTTATTGGGATTTCCAAAACGGGAATCACAGTAATTTGCATAATACAGGACAAGTTTTCAACAGCTTCTACAAGACATTTAAGACCTAAGGAAATGGAATAAATCTGGATAATGATGCAAAAAAATGAAAAAATAGGGAACCATTGAAATTTTTAAAAGAACAAATGAAGCTATAAGCACGCAACAAGCATCACAGTATAGCTAATATATGCCACTTGCGAATGGCATTTTTTTCATGGTCAAGGAATCTATAAAGTTACACAAAATAAATGGAGGATTAATATTTATGATGTTAAACACTGGATGGGGGGAACTGTGGCGCTTGGCGGAGGTCTGCGCTCTCCGAGTGCTTTTCTAGTTGATTTTTGGTTTTCTGATAAATTTGTCATATTTCTTAGTCCCAGCAACTTGTTATAATTTTTAAGGAAAAACTGCATTTTTTTCCACATAGATTTGTGTCATTTAAAAAAAATGCAACATTTTACTGGTAAATTGGTGTTCTTTTTTTATTGGAATAAGATTTGTGACCTTTTGTTGCAGATTTTGGGGGAGTTTTCATCTTAAAATTGCAACTTCTTCCCAAAATTTGTGAGATTTCTTGGAATAAATTTTCTACTTTTCTCATAAATTTGTGATATTTTTCCACATAATTGTGCAGCTTTATTTTTCCTCAAGAATCTGTGGTTTCTCTGTAATTTGTGGGTTTGCAAAGGCCTCTGGGAAAAAGAGCCACATTTTGCAGATCCCTGGTCTATGATATATTGTATGGGTAATCAACTGAATGGGAATGCTTAATCTAATACATTGCTATGTGCTGGCTGTGGCCTCTTCAACTGTGCATGTGGTGTCAGGCTGGAAGTATGCAGCCAGCAAACCGCTTTCTAAGCTTTCAGGTAACCATATTATTTCCAGTGCGTGCAACCTGTGGCTTTGGAGCCAAATGTCTCTCTCATACCCTTAACTAAGACCTTCCTGGGACTGATCTGAAATGTGTCTGTTCCTATATTTTTGGCCCGTAGTTAGGAGCTGGATGAAGCATGAAATGTACATGTGTGGGTTTATATCATGTTATGTGTGCATGCAGTTTCAGCAGTGTGAAGAACAGCAACCACGTCCTCTTCAGGGAGTTCAGCTACATCAGGGCCACTCCTCATAACCGAGCCTCCTTCATCAGAGTCTTCTGGAGGTGCTACAGACAGATCGGCAAGAGTGGAGGTGAGAGCTGCAGGACGTCTGTTTTACCTCTATGAATTAAAGGGGCAGGAATATGATGACGTTGGATTTTATTTCTCATTTTTGGTCACTTACTGTATGTTTGGGCACTCTGTTAAATAGTAGCACTGTTTTTAACGTGAACACACCAACATTTCATGTGGGGCACATATGTTGGTTTCATATGCTCCACAGATATATTACTGTATGTTTATTGTGTGCTTCACGTCTCAAGGGAACAAAGGGACTGAGCCTCCGCCAGTGTGGCGGAACGAAATAAGGCACGGCGAACTGAGGTTTTAAAGGGGTGTTTTATTCTGCCATCACAGAACTCACTCCAGCATTGTGTAAGCATACTGGAGCGAGCCCTCAGGCTCTCAAACAGGCAATGTGTGTAGTCAAAAGCAGTAGTCAAGAGAGAGAGAGTAAGCGATATTCAGTCACTTATATACCCAGCTACAGACAATACATGCACAGCAGTAAGCATGGACATTTGCATCACAGTACAGAGCAGGAAGGCATGAACATTTGCATTTGAGTCATACAAAACAATAGCAGGATTACTGGCCGGAATTCCTCTCTACCTATTGTTATCAGTCCAAACATCTCACTGTTCTGCTAATTGCTCCAGCTGAGCGCTCTGCTTGTCCTTAGGCTGTGGGGGTGACCCACACACTCCCCCCCCCAGAGGGCTCAGCAGGGGGCTGAGGCCTTGATCGTCCGGCTTTGGTGGCGAGCTGCGGTGAAAGTTCTGTGCCGG
The DNA here is from genome assembly GCA_020510985.1 of Pholidichthys leucotaenia. Taxonomy (NCBI): domain Eukaryota; kingdom Metazoa; phylum Chordata; class Actinopteri; order Cichliformes; family Pholidichthyidae; genus Pholidichthys; species Pholidichthys leucotaenia. Next base: position 219,522,598 of record CM035840.1, read on the forward strand.
AGGAGGGGGAGGGAGGAGGGTGGGGGTAGCAAATGCCGGCCTGGGACAGCGAAGTTGTCTGGGGCGCGCAAAAATTGCATGTGGATCCACAATGTTGAGGGGCTGTCCCGTTGAACGTGGTGGAGGTCCACAGCGGCTGTGAGAAGAAAAAATTAGTCTCTGACTCCTCTCGCGGCTATGAAGAAAAACAGGAGCTGCAGCTGTGAGGGACTTGGCGTGTTGGCTTTAGGTGCGCGCGCAGCCCTAAAGCCCTCGGGGACAGCTGACGGCTGAATTCCCATCGTGCGCCGTGGCTGAGACCCATACAAAATCCTGTGTGCGGGTTGCGTGTGTGCTTCAGGTGTGTGAGCAGCCCTGAAGGTTCCAATGTGCAGCGGCGGAGGACGGTGGCGGTCTGTGGAGCCGTTATTATCCCGGTTTTTTTTTTTTCCGGTTCCGGTTCTGCCGGACCGGTGGCGCCACACGAGTTGGCTGCCCGTTGCAACAGCCTTTTTTATCTTCCTTCTTCTTTCTACACCTTTCACTCTATATATATCACGGACACACAGATCGCCCCAAAGGTCTCCCGAGTCGGCGGATGGAGCCACTGTTTACAGCAGGAGACGATACAGCAGGAAGAGCTAGTGCTAGCTAGCACTCAACCGCCACCCGGTGCTAACGGTGAAACTCGACATACCGGGAACTGTAGCGAAAACGACGCGGGTGCCGGGCTGGAGTTTAGGCGGCGTGCAAGAAATATAAGACAGAATAATAAAGAGCGATGGCAGGAACCAAGCAGACCACCCGTAAATCTACTGGAGGAAAAAAAAACCCAGGAAGCAGCTGGCCACCGAGGCTGCCCGGAAAAGCGCTCCGGCCACCGGCGGAGTGAAGAAGCCTCACCGTCACAGGCCCGTGGCTCTGAGAGAGATCCGTCGCTACCAGAAATCCACGGAGCTGCTCATCTGTAAGCTGCCCTTCCAGCGCCTGGTGAGGGAGATCGCTCAGGACTTCAAGACCGACCTGCGCTTCCTGAGCTTCGCCGTCATGGCTCTGCAGGAGGCCAGCGAGGCCTACCTGGTGGGTATCTTCTTCGCTAAGAGGGTCACCATCATGCCCAAAGACTTCCAGCTGGCCCGCCGCATCCGCGGAGAGAGAGCTTAGACTTTCTGCTGCACATTCACCAACTATAATGCTCCGCACTGTGTGTCTATATATATATATATATATATATATATATATATATATATATATATATATATATATATATATATATATATATTTATAGTAATATGTACATATGTTTACTAGCTGTTCTTGTTTTTTCTTGCCTTCTGATTGTTGCTCTGAGTGTTGCTATCCCTGTGCTGTTGCAATCCTGGAATTTCCCCATTGTGGGACTAATAAAGGCTTATCTTATCTTATCTTATCTTATCTTATCTTATCTTATCTTATTTGATCCTTTGATGTGGGAATGTCCAAACTTTTTCTCTATAGGAATTTTGCGTCTGTATTCTTTTGTTCAAGAAGTGATTTATGCACAGATTATTCGAGGGCTGCTCATTACAGATTTCCCCTGAGCCACTTGCTGTTATTGTAGGAGGCTGAAATGTCACGTGCATAATAATCCATGTCTCTAGAGGTCAGGTGGTAATTTGCATCTCTGAAATCCTTAGAGTTTCTCTTCTGCAGGTGCTAAGGTGGAGTAAGGCGTGATCGTGGAGCCAGTTGAATGCAGAGCAGTCATCAGGTTCCTGTACTTGAGATGTTTGATGAAATGAAAGACTCACGGGGAGGATGAACCATCGTATGATGTAGTCAAGCACTGGTATCCACAGTTCAAGTGTGGTCGGACTTTGGTGGAAACGGCACCCATTCTTGGCAGCCCAAAGTGTACCAATGAGGAAGACACTGTCCGGCAAGTGGAGGCCGCCATTTTGGAGGCTCGTCACATAACCGTTCAGCAACTAGTCCAAGATGTCAAGATCAGTGTGAGGTCTGTGGAAAAAAATCATCCATGACCATTTGCACATGTGGAAGTTGACCACATGATGGATTCCCCGGTTGCTCACATCATGGATTTTTAATTTCACTGTTGGGGGGATGATAAACGGAACATTTTTTCAAGAGTAAATAGTGAGGGGGACACAAAGTATTGTTGTAGTCAGGGCCATTCCTGGGTTTTGTGGGGCAATATGCAAGAGTTTGTAATGGGAAAGAATTAAAACCTATAAAATGTAGGAAATACGCTTCTGTATATACTGTATGTATATACATATAACTTAAATAAAATAAAATGGAGTCATTGTCTAGACAAATAGAAAAAAATACATTAAAAACCATTACATAGAATATAAAATACAACCAGCATCCATGTGTGAATGTTGCAGAATTTTTTAACAAGAAAAAACTGCAAATTTACAAAAAAAAAAAAAATTCCAAAAAAGTTGTAAATTATTGAGATAAAAGTTGCAAATTTATGTTCAGTTGCAAATTATTGAGAAAAAAGTTGCAAATTTACATTAAAAAAGTTGTAATGACAGATTGCAAATTAATGAGGAAAAAGTTGCAAATTTACAAGAAAAAGGTGAGGGGAAAAGTCACAAATTAAAAAAAAAAAAGTCAAAATATTGTTGCAAATTAATGAGAAAGAAGTTGCAAATTGCAGCGCAGTGGTGGAGTGGTTAGCACCGTGGCAGCACAGCAACTCACCCTTGGCCGGG